>BTCW01000012.1:46720000-47961500 GCA_033239725.1 Echinochloa phyllopogon | reverse complement strand
CTTGTAAACACACACCACTTGGGAGCAAGTCTCCATTCTCCACTTTCAAGATGTAGAGTAGGCTAGTCCTGTTGGGAGTTAGAGTCAGGGTCGAGCTTCGTTCGGGGTTCCGGAGTCGTCTTCTGGAGTTCTGGTAAAGCTCTTGTATCTTTTCCTTTTCTTTATGTTCGACTCTGAGTAATCAATATATTTCCTCTGCATTTACTTGAGCTATTTGTTCTGCATTTATTTCGTGAGTAATTGTGGAATGTCTAGCCTTGGTTATAAGCTGTTGTAGTCTGGTTCTATAAGTTCTCTCTTAGTCCTTTGTCTTAGCTGGTTCCTCGTTTCTGCTCAATACTTGCGGTGAATTGTCACTGGGGTATTGACAGGATTGCTTGCTCTTTCTAGAAGAGTGAGTAGTTACTGCCTAGCGTAGGTGTGGTATCTAGTCTAGATGGTAACCTTGGTTTGTCCCCGTCGCAACGGAGGTGGTAGCCGTGAGGTGGTGACAGCCCTTTCGCTCTTCGTAGTCCATCACGTTAGTTCTGGTCTGCAGGCACCCGTAAGAGCACGGAGTTTGTGGCACCCCTTCTCATCCCTTTCTGTGTGTCACGGGCTCCGTTCCCGATGTTGAGATAATAGAACTAGGAAGAGAACCATAGATGCCATTCTTCATGCTAGCCGTAACCCTTTGCAGAGGTATCTCAAGGCCAGTGGAAGTATATAGGAATCCTTTCCTGTCTCGTTGTTCTCCCACTAGCTAGACCGCTCTTCTATCTCTATCCTGAACTTCTCCTTGTGTGTGTCAACTGAATATCACTCCGATCCTATCCTTTACCCCCGCCTTGTTAGCCGGTACTTTAATTAGTAGTTACATCCTTGTCAATAGTCGATACTCTTTATCCAATGCTTCCCTGCGGAAATATAAATACGATACCTAGGAATACTCCCGGGTGAAATGTTACATCGGTACCCGTGCGCTTGAGGATTTATATCTGTATCGTAAGAATACCAATGAACACTACTTGCACCATTACTGGGATTGGCAATCCTAATAGTGGACCGTAAGAAGTGTCAACAAGCATTTCTGGCGCCGTTGCCGGGGAAGCAATTGGCGAAAGATATTGATGATTGACATTGGTGTCTACTAATTTAATCTATCGCTAGCATTAGCGGATCACCCCTGTATGCTTGAGCTTGTTTCAAACAGGAGGAAAGCTGAGAGCCCAGGGTGCCCGATCATGCAGGATTTATCAATGTATGCCCCTGTCTACTGCAATGAGTACCGTACGGAAGCTTCTGAAGAAAATTTGCACATGTATGTGTTCATACATATACATATTTTATCATAACCACGTGCAGAATGGAAGAAAGATCGTCGTCAAGGAAGAAAAAGGAAATCAAATGTGACGGACGAATGACGCTGCATCACCGCAATTCCGTCTCAAATTGTTGGTAATGGCGAGAAAAATCAAGGTATGTGAGATAGTCCAGCTCTTAGACTTTAAATTTTGAGCTTTATCCTTTAAATTGTTGCATTATCCACTGCATGATTGCATTGAATCACTTAATTTAGGAATTCATGCATACTATTACCCCATTTTTTTTCCCAATTCACTGCATATTTCTCATTCTTGCATTTGCATTCATTCGCCCCATCACTGTTTTGCATAAAAAAACACTAAAAGAAAAATAAAATAAATATCCAGCGACCACTAGTGTTAGGCCAAGGTGTCTGTATGTCTGCAAGCCTTAATCCAAGGCTAGTGGCCAAACATAACCTGGCCTGGCCAGTTTTCGCTTGTCCTTTGCGCTTCGCGCGAGAGAGGAGGCAAACTCTATGCCTCCACTCCTTTGCCGCTCCACTTGCTTGTTTTTGGGACCCATTGTTTCAACATTCGCATACAAGCTAGTTCCGCGGCATTCCACTAGTTGGTATATTTGAGTGCCGATCCCCTTTGCCACATCCATAACTGTGTATCCGTACACGGAAACATCAACGCGGAGGAGGACTCAGCCAACTTCGTGCAGTCACGTTGGCGTTGTAGCATCACCGCTGCATCAGTTCTAAAAGTATTCATCATCAGATGCCAACGGTAGGCACGCTCAGGTACGTGAAACGGTTTTTGCTTTTTACCTGAATTAAAAGCAAAGTTCACCAATGGCCATATGCTTATCTCCATGTGAATATTTCAAGGTGTTTCCATGCCCCCTTCATCTATTGCGGTTTGCTCGGGTTTGAATGTGTTGCTAGCTAGAATATATTCATAAGCTCTTTAAATTAAGCATGGTGCTTAGGTTAATTAGCTTGCTTTAATCGAATTAGACATGGTGTCAAGTTTGATTAATGAACCTTTAAAGCAGTACTTCTATGGATATTGGTTGTATGTGTGGACTAACCCCTACAGAAAAAAAATCAAAAAAAAGAGAGAAGGGGGAGTCCCAAAATATACTTCACACCGGATATGAAGGCTATGGATACAGTTGAAGCCCAGGGTGGACAATCATTCCAGGTATGCACATATTGTAGTAAATTATAAGTAACCTAGAACAGGAAGTTGCATCGTCCGAGACATTCTCTCCAGATCGGACGGTGACAAGAACAATTGAAGACAGGAGAAGTCCCACTCGCGGACTTAAAAGCTGAGCTCTCGCCGCGAGGAAAACCGGTATCTATCCCATATTTCCCTTCCAATTTTATTTCCTTCATTACATTTGCATGTTTCCCTTTCCAAAATAAATGAACCACTTGAGTAATTAATTTGAGAGAGAGTAGAAAATTTTGCAAGCTTGGTTAGAAATAATTGGACACATGCTGAAATTTAATTAGAGAGGGTGTAATTTGTAACTTTCTTCAATTTCACCCCTTCTAGAACATCTCCAATTATTTACCATCATCACCAACCAGCACCAAACATGTCTACCCCACTAAAATGGCTGCATACTCACCAATTATCACAAACATGGCAGCATGGGGGTGACTCCACTAAAACCAACTTTGGTCATGTCAAGTTTGCATCTTACCTACCACTAAAAACCACTCACATGACCTTGGGAATTGTTGGCTAGACAAAATTTCATGGAATCAAAATAAGGGGAGGTGCTCCACTCAGGGAGGAGTGGCCTGGCCACCAGGGCCTGGTTCGCCCGAACCACCCAGTTCGGCCGAACCAGGGACCTGCCTCCCCTCGGCCTATAAATGCTGGTGCGTTGCTTGCTTGCTCTCACACACTCATACACTCTGAAAAATTTCTGTTAGAAGCTCTCCCTATCTCATTTCTTGCTCTAGCTTGTGCTCAAGTCCTTCCCAAAGTTCTTGCTCAAGTTTTGGTTCACTTGCATCACTAGAAAATCCCAAAAATATTTTGCTTTTGTTGCGATCTTTGTGCTGAAATTCTGGACGATTTTGTGGTGGTCACCGACACCCACAAGAATGACTAACCTTTTGTGGTGGTTTTTATCCCCGCAAGAATGACTAACTATCTCGAACGACTGACTTGATTTTCTTGTGCTAACCATATATATTCAGTCCTTCGGGTAGTTGTTGTTGCACTAACCTTTTGCAGGAATCATGTCAAAGTTCTTCACGTCGCTCCGTCGTTCCGCCCGGCTAGGCCGACGATCGGACGATGCTGGGAGTTCCCCAGCTCCGTCCCGAGGCTCGAGCCGGATGGACACAGACGAGTACGGAGCAGCCGGCACGGGATGGGGCCATGCCACGCCCCCGGCCAGGCAGCTCCTGAGCGAGAGTAACATCAATCTCAGGACAGAACGGGAGCAGAACACCTTCAACGAGCTTCGGCTGAAGGAGTTCGAGCACACCCGTGTGTTTGAGCAAGACTTGCTCAGGGACACGGGGATGGACGTAGAGTTCACGGAAATCTTCCAAGCCGTTGGCTGGGAGAATTTCTGGCACATCAACGAAGAAGGTTTGTACCTGCTCACCCTTGAATTCCTCTCGACTTTGGTTTCTGAAACTGGGGGGATTCGTTTCCAATTTTTCAACCAAGAGTTTTTCTGCTCTTGGAGGGATTTTAGTTCGGGTCTCAGATTTTCAAGCCGTTGTTCCTTAGACCCGAACAAAGCGCTTAAAAGATTTGACCGGGTGGCATTTTAGAAAAAGATTTCGGGGAATACCAACTGTCATGCGCCGCGCACGAACAGCATACATAACCCCACTTTGCGTTTCATGCACCGTTGGGTGTCGATGACGATATTCCCCCGGGCAGATTTGCGCCCTGTCAACACCATCAAGTTGCGGGTTCTTTTTGCCATGGTCAAGCAGATTCCCTATTCACCTGTGAAAGACATGGTTGGTCACTGGCTGTCTCATATTTCTCGTGCGGGTAGCATGGCGATGACTTCTCTAGTCACTCGCCTCGCTAACCATGTGGGCGTCCTCCAAGGCGCCCGGCTCACGTACATCAAGACAGCGCGTTCCGTCGTGGATGCCGAGCACTTCGTGCAAGCCCACATGATACGGCGGACGCCTGACGCAACGCTGGCAATGATTTACCGTGGATATACAACTGAAGTGCCTTTGCCCTGTGCAGCACTAAGGTTGTATACCACGCCGAAACTAACTCTTCAGTTGAGGACCGAGTCGGACGATTCTCCACCTTGGAGAGAGCCCGCTTGGCACAGCGTTGCAGGTGACGGACCCGTCACGAGGGGACGAGCCAAGCGTGATGCTGGGCTCGCCACCTCACAGGAGCCGGAAGATGCACCACAAATGCCGCACCGACACACTTCCGCTTTTGAGGCCACCTACGACATGTACACCGGTGCTGGGACGTCCGGAGCAGGAGGCTCCGGGCAACACCAGGAGCCGAACTACTTCACCTCAGGACGCTGGGACTACGGCCAGGACATGGACTCCGAGTGGTCTGGGAGTCGGTATGGAGGAGGGTACGACAGTGCCTCCCAGCCATATTACCCCGGATACTCACAGTCCGCACGCTTCGACTACGGCCGGGAGTTGCCCTACATCTCCGACCGAGTCGAGCTCATCGACGACCGTACCCGAGAGATTCAAGACACGCTAGCCCGCCATTCTCAGTACCATCAAGAGAATAGCGGGATGGTAGCGTCCATTCAGCATGACGTCCACGAGCAAGCAGAACAGCTGAGCCAGTACCTTTCAAGGCAAACCCCTACCAGTGAAAGTCCAAGCTTGGGGGAGGACCCCCACCAGGTATGTCCCGATTTATCCAGCACTTTGATCTTTTAATTTCCCTTTCATTTTCCATCATGATAATTTGCATTTAAAAAAATGAAAATACCAGAAATATTTCCCTTAAACAATATTTCCCTTGAATAAAAATAACTCCCAACTATGCATGGAATGAATCATATGCCTCTCACCTTGGAAATGATGAATAGTTGCTCTGTCATTAATTTTGCAAGTACTTTGTTTCAACTAGTTGCTAGATTGTGCTTGAGTTATTTGGCATGAGTAAAAATGATCCTGAAAACCTTGTGGGAGCACATGCTTTATTCCAAATCTAAGTTGTTGTGGGGATTGATATAGTGAGAATTTGGTTAAGTTCCATTCTGCTTTTAGTACGGGGAAAATCTCGGAAATTTATGCTTTCAAAATGAAACAAGTTCCTCATTGGTCAAAATACCTACCAGAGCCATATGATAAGCTTAGTTGAAAATTTCTACTCATATGCTGTTTGTTATCTTAGTAAGCTTTGTCAAATTGTTGTGACCTTTGAGTGAAGCTTTCATATTCTTAAAGATCAAGACCCACGTACACACACCACCTCTCACTTGCAATTCCTACACTGGGAGTTAGCAAACATTTTTCCATCATCCATCCACAAAAATAAATGCTCCATGTTCTATGAGTTCCCTCTCCAAACATTCTTGATAGGGACATGGGCTATGCAAAAAGAAAAGCATGCCAAAGAAGCATGGCAAAAATAAGAGAAAAAGAAAAGCATGCCAAAGAGCATGGCAAAAAGAAAGAGAAAAAAAAGAGCATGCCAAGTGGCATGGCAAAAATATGAGAATGAAAGATAGCCCATGTTCTCGAAAATAAATCAAGGAGAGGGAGTTTTCATCCAAGGAGTTCCACCATATTCCATTCCACCATTCCACCATATTCCACTCCATTCATATCCACACACTTGCACGTCTCGATCTTAAGATGTGATTTGTCTCCTCAGAGATTCGGTCTTTGACTTAGCAAAATATAAGATGCATGCATGCCTTCATCCTTTGTCCCTGAGCCACACAAAAAGCCATATTAGATGTCAGGATGAAAAGAAGGCACAAGCCTTTGGTGAGGATTCAAATACACTTGAGTGATTGAGTGTGCCAATGAGGAACAATTTGTAGTTTTCAAAACTTGTGAAAAAATTCTGAGATGGGATCCTGAAAAGAGTAGAGTGGAATAAAACTGAGTTTAAACTGTTCGTCCTTTCAACCGCCCAAGATAAGGAGATTGCTATAAGCCGCATAGGTAAAAAGGTGATTTGAAACTTTGCCTATGATTCAAGTATTTTTGAAGACTAGTTGTTTATAAGTTACCTGCAAAAGAAATGACATTGTAGCAACTCCTGATCCACCGAGCCTAAGTTTATATCTTTGCTCGAGGACGAGCAAAGAGCTAAGCTTGGGGGAGCTTGTTGGCGGTCGTTACAGCCCAAATCCGACCACCAATACTCGGGAATAAACGAGGTTATATGCAACATTCCATGTACTTAGGTTTTATTTCTAATAAAGTTCCACGAGTTTGGGTGAGTGACACCTGTGCAGGTACAACTACGACAAATACGCGCTATTGGGGCCAAAAATGACCGAATCGGCCAAACGACTCCATTCGGCCGGTTACCCCCCTTAGCCGTGCACGTCACCGGGAGTCGTCCAATGAATATCAAGCAAACACGACAAATGACATGAGGACGGCAGCCATCTCTTCCCGGGCCACGAACACATCACCTCTGGGACATAAACACACGAAGCCAATCACCAGGAGGCAGTCCAGAAGGCCCACAGAGCAAAGGCGGCGCAGGGGAGGGCCGGCCACGGGCCAGGCCCGTTCGGCCGAACAGGTCGGTTCGGCCGAACCGACTCCCCTGGTGGCCAGGTCGGTGCATCCCTCGGTTCGGCCAAACCGGGGAGTTCGGCCGAACCGAGATCTTCGGCCGAACCACCTCCCTGCCGCCTCTAGCTGCCTTGGCGGTTACCCTGCCTACAACCGACCTTTGGAGCTATAAATAGAGGGTCACACTTCACTTGTAAACACACACCACTTGGGAGCAAGTCTCCATTCTCCACTTTCAAGATGTAGAGTAGGCTAGTCCTGTTGGGAGTTAGAGTCAGGGTCGATCTTCGTTCGGGGTTCTGGAGTCTTCTTCTGGAGTTCTGGTAAAGCTCTTGTATCTTTTCCTTTTCTTTATGTTCGACTCTGAGTAATCAATATATTTCCTCTGCATTTACTTGAGCTATTTGTTCTGCATTTATTTCACGAGTAATTGTGGAATGTCTAGCCTTGGTTATAAGCTGTTGTAGTCTGGTTCTATAAGTTCTCTCTTAGTCCTTTGTCTTAGCTGGTTCCTCGTTTCTGCTCAATACTTGCGGTGAATTGTCACTGGGGTATTGACAAGATTGCTTGCTCTTTCTAGAAGAGTGAGTAGTTACTGCCTAGCATAGGTGTGGTACCTAGTCTAGATGGTAACCTTGGTTTGTCCCCGTCGCAACGGAGGTGGTAGCCGTGAGGTGGTGACAGCCCTTTCGGTCTTCGTAGTCCATCACGTTAGTTCCGGTCTGCAGGCACCCGTAAGAGCATGGAGTTTGTGGCACCCCTTCTCATCCATTTCTGTGTGTCACGGGCTCCGTCCCCGATGTTGAGATAATAGAACTAGGAAGAGAACCATAGATGCCATTCTTTATGCTAGCCGTAACCCTTGCCATAGGTATCTCAAGGCCCGTGGAAGTATATAGGAATCCTTTCCTGTCTCATTGTTCTCCCACTAGCTAGACCGCTCTTCTATCTCTATCCTGAACTTCACCTTGTGTGTGTCAACTGAATATCACTCCTATCCTATCCTTTACCCCCGCCTTGTTAGCCGGTACTTTAATTAGTAGTTACATCCTTGTCAATAGTCGATACTCTTTATCCAATGCTTCCCTGCGGAAATATAAATACGATACCTAGGAATACTCCCGGGTGAAATGCTACATCGGTAACCGTGCGCTTGCGGATTTATATCTGTATCGTAAGAATACCAATGAACACTACTTGCACCATTACTGGGATTGGCAATCCTAATAGTGGACCGTAAGAAGTGTCAACAAGGACCGGAATTTGTCTATAACAAACACAACTGCTAAGAGTCCTTTTCCGTGGTTGTGTAGTTGAGCTGGGGCCAGTGAACGTTATGCTAGAGTATGAGATAGCATAAAGCTTCTTGTCCTTGGTTTGGCCCACAACAGCTCCCTGGGCATAATCGCTCGCATCACACATGATTTCTAGTGGAACGATGCTCCAAGTGGGAGGCTGGATGATGGGAACGAAATTGAGTGCTTCCTCGAGGGTGCGAAAGGAAGCATAGCACTCTTTATCAAAGACGAGAGGGGTTTCGTTGGCTAGGAGGTTAGTTAACGACTGGGCTATTAGAGAGAAATTTTCGATGAAACACCTATAAAGCCCGGCGTTGCCAAGGAGACTACGAATCCCCTTTATGTTGGTGGGAAGTGTAAGCATACAGTCGTGTTTAGGAGTAGGATAGGGGAAATATTTCACAGGAAAAAGATACTAGGTTTGAAATAAGAAATAGGCAAGTTCATGGTATAAAAGAAAAACCGAGAACGTTTCGCTTATGTGAGGCATGCATTGATCAAAATTTCAAAACATGGCAACACAGAAAAAGTGGTCAGGGGGAAGAGTGCAAACCAGTGTGTAGGTGCGCGAGCGGGACGAGCCGGGCTGGTTCGGCCGAACTGGTGGGTTCGGCCGAATTGCCCAATTCGCCCGAACCAGCTGGTTCGGCCGAAGTGGCTCGGTCCGTGCTTCGTCGTGTCGGGTTGCTCCTATGTTGTCCTGTACTCATGTATCTTTTTCGTTAAACAGGGCAATCTCCGGTTGGCTCAAATGCACCAACCGGAGCAATAATTTTGTTCTTTTTGCATTCAACTCTAATTTTATTTATTCATCAAGCTAAGATTGGAAACAAAATATTTGTGAAGGGAAATAGTTCAGAGCACCCTAAACAATATTCTAAAGGAAATAAATGAAATAAACAAACTAGCAAACCAATCTAACGGTGCTCTATCTAAAAACGAAACAACCACAGGATACTATTCTGCAGGTGGGTCGTAAAGGTCTGAGTGTCCTGTGGCTCTAGCAAGCCTCTTGATCTTGGCGCACAAGCCCTTACGAAGGACTTCCATCTTGTCCTCAGTCTCTTGGCGCGCCAGCTCCGCTTTCGCCACTTTCTCATCCAGGTTGTTTATCCGCTGGCGTGCTTGTACCAGCTCCACCTGCAGGCTCTCCAGTGTGGGCGGCTTCTCCTCCTCCTCGTCGTCCTCCTCCTCATCGGAGAACTCCATGTTTCCTGGCGGCCCCTTGATGGTTGGAAGCTGCCTGCGGCGCTGAACTCTGGGGTTCCACCGCAGAGGAGTGGACTGGGAAGACTCTGTCAGTCCGAGCTCGTCCCAGTTCAATGGCGGGACCAACACCTTGCCATACCCCGTGGCGGCGCGCTCACCCTTGATGCTGAAACGGGGCGGACTATCAGGTCTATAGTCTGGCGTCTTCGTGCCCTCCTCCTTGACTGCAGGGAGTGCGAAGTCCAGCACCCTTGTGGAGGATGCCGACTTCAGGTGCAGCTGCCCAGTAGTGGGGTGCCCTGGCCATGGTGAGCGAGGGGGCTTCTTGATCGCCTTCAGCAGTGCAAAGGCGTTGATCATCGCTGACGGGGAGCGGCGTGGGGAGTTGGACCGCCTCATAGGGCTGCGGGCATGCACCCTTCCTCGCTGCCCATCGCGTGACAGCTCAACGTCAGCAACGCGGAAAGCTTGCTCACGTCGGGGAGAATCGCCGATCCGGCTGGCGAGGCTAGACCCCTTGGATGAAGATGTATCTTTGGAGCAGGAGGAAGCCATGGTGGCTCTGTGTATGGGCAAGGACGCTTGTAAATGGGATGATGGGGTCGACACAAACCCCTTAGCTTTTATCGATGTTTCTCCCGATCAAAAAATGAGATTCCCAAAGTTTCCCTCACGGATTTTGGGATAGGCTCAACTATAGATGAGTCCCGAGGTAAATATCCGCACGGAGGACCAGGGGGCCTGATTCGGCCGAACCCTAGCCTTCGGGTGAACTGGCCAATTCACCCGAATTGGTCCAGTTCGGCCGAACCAGCCCCTGGGTCTCCAAGTGTGCGGGCTAGGTCGAGTCTCGTGCCTTTGGTCAGGGGTTTTGAGGTTTGAGGGGGTTTTGGCCCAGAAAGGTTTGGAATTGAAGGATTTGTGCCGGATTTCACGGACGGGTTTCAGAGTTCCATGAACTCGACAACATCTAAATTGTCGAGTGGCGGAGGCTCTGGTTCCAAGAAGATCTTCAACCGTTGCTCGTTAACCTTGAAGGTATTCCCATCCTCACTTTGCAATGTGACGGCCCCATGGGATGCAGTGTTGATCACTGTGAATGGGCTGTCCCATTTGCTTCTTAGTTTCCCATGACCGAAAAGTCTGACACGGGAATTGAAGATAAGGACCTTGTCTCCCGGCTTGAACGTTTTGACCTTAATCCTTTTGTCATGCCATCTCTTGGTCCGTTTTTGTATAGCCGGGAGCTGTGGTATGCTTGTTCCCTCATTTCATCTAATTCTACCAGCTGGATTTTCCGTTTGAGGCCGGCTGCTGGAAGGTTCATACCCCACTTCCTAATGGCCCAATGAGCTCTAAACTCCATCTCTACTGGTAAGTGGCAGGTCTTGCCATAGACCAGTTGATATGGGGTCATTCCTATGGGTGTTTTATAGGTTGTGCGGTACGCCCAGAGTGCATCTGGTAGTTTATCCTTCCAGTGTTTGCCCATCTCATTTACGGTCTTTTGCAGAATGTTCTTAATCTGCTTGTTTGAAGTTTCTGCTTGACCGCTAGTTTGGGGGTGATAGGGTGTAGCTACATTGTGCTGCACCCCCAAACTTGAGAGATACCTACGGAATGCTAAGTCGATAAAGTGGGAGCCTCCGTCGCTAATGACCATCCTAGGAACTCCAAAACGGGGAAAGATAATCTCATGAAACATCTGTTTTGCGCTCCTAGCATCAGCGGCCACACAAGGCAAGGCTTCCACCCACTTAGAGACGTAGTCTACCGCCACTTGGATGAATTTGCAACCCTCTGAGTTCAGGAAAGGACCCATGAAGTCAATCCCCCAAACATCAAAGATTTCTACTTGGAGATTGCTGGTTAGTGGCATTGCATCTCTAGTGTTTATATTCCCGTGTTTCTGGCAACGTGGGCACCTCATGGTGAATGCCTTAGCATCTTCGTACATGCTGGGCTAGTAGAAACCACATTGCTAGACTTTTGCATTAGTGCGAAATGCACCATAGTGACCCCCATATGGGGTTGCATGGCACCTCTCCAGGATTTTATAAGCCTCGTGCATTGGTATACAGCGTCTAAGGAGTCTGTCACTACATATCCTGAAGAGATACGGGTCGTCCCAAAGGTGGCGTCGGCTCTCGTAAGCCAGTCATTTCTTGTTTTCTCCTGGTGGGACATACCCGGTCACCATGTAGTTCACTATGTTGGCATACCACGGGTCGGCAGTGGTGACCTTAAGGAGCGTGTCGTCCCGCAAAAAAATCATCGATGGGAAGATCGGACGGGACTTGTATCCGAGACAGACCCAACGGATGAGTCTCGGTTTCGCATCCTATTTGGTCAAAAGATACTTCAGAGCAGCATGGTCTGAATAGACTATGACCTTTGCCCTAACTTGGTAGGACCGGAATTTGTCTATAACAAACACAACTGCTACGAGTCCTTTTCCATGGTTGTGTAGTTGAGCTGGGGCCAGTGAGCGTTATGCTAGCGTATGAGATAGCATATAGCTTCTTGTCCTTGGTTTGGCCCACAACAGCTCCTACGGCATAATCGCTCACATCACACATGATTTCTAGTGGGATGCTCCAGGTGGGAGGCTGGATGATGGGAGCGAAATTGAGTGCTTTCTTGAGGGTGTGAAAGGAAGCATAGCACTCTTTATCAAAGATGAGAGGAGTTTCCTTAGCTAGGAGATTAGTTAATGACTGGGCTATTAGAGAGAATTTTTTTATGAAACACCTATAAAGCCCGGCGTGGCCAAGGAGACTACGAATCCCCTTTATGTTGGTGGGAAGTGTAGGCATAAGGTCGTGTTTAGGAGTAGGACATGGGAAGATGATTGCTTCTGACTTTGAATCTAGTCTGTCCTCGGTCAAAGACGAATCTTCATGACACTTTCCTTGAGACCCCAAGATAAGATGATATAGGGATATGATGTGTATGATGATTACTAGTAATCCCTTCTAAATCTTGGACAGAGTGATCTTTCTCCAGGACAGTGAGAATATGTTGAGTTTCAACATCAGAGGGCATGTCACTAATGGTCACTAGAGTTTGTTTGCCCCTAAAGAGGAAGGCATCCTTCTGTCCAGAGGGAAGAGGCTTAGGCTCGATTGGAGGATGAATTTCTTCTACCTCCATAAAGAATTGGGCATCTTCTTCTAGGATAGGTTGCCCTAAGTCTGCCAGAGTTGTTGACATGACTTCCTCTACAGGGTCAGGATCGGGGTCCGTCACTATTTGTGGGTTCAAGGAATAGGAATAAGAGACTGGGATAGGTTCTTCTCTGATCCTAAGTTCTACTAGCTGGTTTGTTGGTGAATTTTCCAGGATTTTCATGATTGGCCTACCAATAAAGATGGAATGTGTGGAATCATTGGGCAGGTCAAAGATATGGAAATCCAGGAAAAGTTTTGGGTCATTAATCTTAACGGGTGTGACCCGCAAAATCCCTAAACAATCAAGGATCCTTCCCGATGTGAACCTTAGACGTTTTTGAGATGATGACCATGGTTCATCGGGGAGTTGAGCTCGCACCAAAGAGCTAGAGATTATGTTGATTTTGAGGCTCGGGTCGTACCCGATTTCCTTGTCTATGCCCATAACTTCACAAAAGATTGTTCGGATTCTCTTGGGCATCTTAACGACCTCGATTGAGGCTTCAGCCTCGTCTAGCCATTTCTGACTCATGATGGCAGAGAGACGTCCTAAGTACTCTCTCTGATATTCTAGTGCTTCCTTGTCGGCTAGTGGATCCTTTTGCTCTACACATTGTTCCAATGGGAAACTTGTTGCACTCCCTACGTTATCGAATAGATCATCGTCAAAATCATAGGGAGTGGTGTAGAGTGGATGATAGTAGTCCAGGCTAGAATATGGTTGTGGTTCGAAATGAGCATCAGGTTCTGATGGGATGGAAGAGTTGATAGATTTGGATTGAGAACATGTAGGATCTTCAAGTTCAGGCTGTTTCTCTTCTTCATCGGGGAGTTCGTCATAGACTCCAGTGTAGGCAGTGTCGTCCAGAATGTGCTCCAGGACTATCCTCGCTTCACTAGGAGTCAAATGAGAGAACGACCCTCTTGAAGCGGAGTTCAAGAAAGTGGTGGCTACGGGACAGAGGCCAAGGCTAAAATGTTGTAAAACAACTGGTTCTTGCAGGCTTAGGTCTGGTCCTGGGGCCAAATTTTGCTTCGAACGAGCCCAGGCAGCTCCTAACGACTCTCCGTCTAATTGCTTAAAGGTAAGGATTTCGATTCGGAGGCTGGCTACCTTGGAAACTGGGGAGAAATTTAGGCAGAATTTTTCTCTAAGGATTTCCCAGCTCCCTTCCATATTTCCGACAGATAGAGAGTACCATTTCTTTGCTCCTCCCGTTAATGAAAACGGGAATAGCTTCCATTTGAGCGTCTCTTGTGTCATGCCCGATATGGTGAGGCAAGAACAAAGATGCTCAAACTCTCATAAATGCGCATAGGGACTCTCAACATTCGTTCCTGAGAACGTTTGCTCTCGAACCATGGCTATGAAGCCGGGACGCAGCTCATAGCCGGGTGTGTGGATGGGATGTGATGATGGCCCTTTGGAGCTGAATGTTAACGTAAGGTAAGAGTGGAATCCATGTGGTGGATGGTGGATAATGGGGATACACTGACAACTTGAGTTCGGAATCAGAACAGCTACTGTTCCCTGGCAACGGCGCCAGAAAGCTTGTTGGCACTTCTTACGGCCTACAGATAAATCCGCAAGTGGACGGATAACGATGTAGCTATCACCCGGGAGTATTCCAAGGTATCAATTTCTACGGGGAACGAGAAGTGAACTAATTATAAACTAAGTTGTCCAAGGGTTATGGAATGGGATGGATGAAGTGGATGACAACAACAAAGAGGGAAGAGAAGCGATGAGAGGGTAGAGAGGGTACGAGTCTGATAGAGGCACTCTACTGATTATCTGAGCGGATCAGAGGGTATAGATAGATACTTGCTTCAGGACAATAGAACCTATGACACGCAGAAAGGGATGAGAAGGGGTGTCACCAATCCTACACTCTGGGATCCTGCAGGCCGAGACGAACGTGATGGACTATGTAGGCCGTATAGGGCTGTCACCACCTAACGGCTACCACCTCTATAGACTCGGGGACAAACTAAGTTAACATCAAGTATAGGCACCACGCCTACACTAGTTGGTTAATACTTATCTCCTATAGAAAGACAAGCACCCAAGCCAAGCAACCAGTATACAATTATACCAATCAACTAAGCATTAAACGAAGAACCAGCAAGTAAATAAAAGTAGAACTGACTGCTCAATTAATCAGGAGGAGATACGAGAGTTACCAGACACGACCCGGATGTTACTCGAAGCAGAGCCGCATCCGTAGAGGTACAGCTGGAAGAGGGGCCGACACTCCGGCTCCTCCCCAGACGCTCACCTCTCCTCTCTCCCTATCTTCTAAGTATGAAAGTGGCAGAGCTTCGCTAAGGAACTTCTCTCTTGTGTTGTGTGCTTTTGCAGGTGCTGGAGGCCTCCTTTTATAGCAAGGAAGGGCGGTGAAGAAGGAGTATTGGCCACAGGACCTCAGGGGCGGTTCCGGGCCATTCAGGCAAAGATGTCGGGTTCAGATCGGCCGAACTTCCCAGTTCGGCTGAACCACACATTTGCACCGCCTCGGCCTCCAATGCTCTAGATTTCGTGCCCAGGTCAGTTGTGGCTCGGTTGGACTTCGGCCGAATCCTGAAAGTTCAGCCGAATGGGTCCGGTGCCCGTCAGCCCTTGGATCCACCGCCTCTGTGCTGAGGTTGATCCTGATGGTCCACATATGCTGTTGACACTTCTTACGATCCAATATCAGAATTGAGATTCCCGGTACTAGGGTAAGGAGTGTTTCAGTGGTTTTCCTCATGGCTTAGTAAAATATATAAATATTCTGCAAGCGCACAGAATCACCGCTGTAGCACTTCACCTGGGAGTATCCCGAGGTATCGTAATTTATATTTCCGCAGGGAAGCTTTGGCAAGAGTACTAGTAAACAGGTATTCAAGACTATCAGAGAAAGGTACACAACTAAACAAGACAGGGGATAACGGTATTGGATAGGTGTTGGCACTTCTTACGATCCAATATCAGGATCGAGAATCCCGGTACTGGGGTAAGGAGTGTTTCAGTAGTTTTCCTTATGGCTTAGTAAAATATATAAATATTCTGCAAGCGCATAGAATCACCGCTGTAGCACTTCACCTGGGAGTATCCCGAGGTATCGTAATTTATATTTCCGCAGGGAAGCTTTGACAAGAGTACTAGTAAACAGGTATTCAAGACTATCAGAGAAAGGTACACAACTAAACAAAACAGGGGATAACGGTATTGGATAGGAGTGGATATACCATGACACATAGCTCAAGGGAGACTCAGGTAAGAGAAATAAGGTATAGATAGCTGGGAGGACAACGAGAAGAGATAGAGGATTCCTATGGACTTTATCTGTCTATGTCACTCGGACAACGAGAAGAGAAGAGATACAGCTGCTAAAGAGCCAGCACTGGAAGGTCTGGGTTAACTCTAATGTCTTAGCATCGGGACAATGGACACCAGTGACACGCAGAAAGGGATGAGAAGGGGTGCCACCAGCTCCACACTGGGGGATCCTACAGGCCGAGACTAACGAGGTGGATTACAAAGACCGTATAGGGCTGTCACCACCTAACGGCTACCACACGTTCGTTGAATCGGGGGCAAACCAAGGCCACTGACTAGTCTGGGTACCACACCCACACTAACCAATGACTACTTCACTAGCAAAAGCAATCAACCCTTCAATACCCCTGGTGACAGTTCACCGGAAAATATTGAGCTAAGTCGAAGAACCAACTAAGACAAAGACTTAAAAAGAACTAGAAGAACTAGAACTAGAACCGACTATAGTCTAAACACGATATAGATGCAACTAGAATAAAGTAGAAGCAAGCTATAAATGGCAAAGGCAAGATGATAAATATAATTATATTGATAACTCAAGTCTTACAAAAGGAAAAGGAAAAGATACAAGAGCTTATACCAGAGCTTCTGAAGACGACTCCGGAACCTCCGAGGCAAAGCTCGACTCGACTCTAACTCCCAACTAAACTATCCTAACTCTACTAGAGAGAAGTGGAAATGAGAGCTCCTTGGCTTGGTGTGTGTTGAAATGAGCCGTGGACACCTCCATTTATAGCACCAAAGGGCGGTTGAGTGGAGTAACCGCCACGGGACGTCGGATTCAACCGCCTTAACCTTCTACGGCCTTGATGCTTCTCTGGAGGCGGTTTTGGGTGCTAGGGGCGGTTCGGCCGAAGCCCTATAGTTCGGCCGAACCGGGCTTCTGGCCCAGGGCCGCCCCCGTGCACTGCCTCTGCTTCCTGGTCCTCCTGGATAGCTTGTCCTAGTGTTCTTTGGTGAATTTGGCCCATGGAATGACGTGGCGGGAGTCCACGTGGCTTGCACAGTAATCGCATCGTCATCGCTGACATGGACGACACCTCGTGTGCTTACATGATGGTTAAGGGGGGTGGTTCGATCGGAAACCGGAAGGATTCGACCGAACTGGAGTTTTACCCCCCTTAACGGGCTTTTTCCGACTCGGTCCCTGCAAATGAGACAATCACCAAAACTCGTGGAACTTTATTAGAAGTAAAACCTAAATGCATGAAATGTTACATAAAACCTCTTTTAATCCCGAGAGTTGGTGGTCGGATTCATACCGTAACGACCGCCAACAAGCTCCCCGAAGCTTAGACCTTTGCTCATCCTCAAGCAAATATAGAAACTTAGGCTCGGTGGACCAGGAGTTGCTACAATGTCATTATTTTGCAGGTAATCTTTATACTCAACTAACACTTAAAGGTATTTGAATTTTTCAGCAAAGTGACCAATTACCTTCTTACCTATGGGGCTTCTAGCAAACTCCTTGCCTTGGTCGGTTGAAAGGTAGAACAGTTTAACTCAGTTTTATTCCATTCCTACTCTTTTCAGGATCCCACCTCAGAGTTCCTCAAAGGCACACTCAATCACTCAAGTGGTATTTGTATCCTCACCAAAGGCTTTGCCTTCTTTCATCCTAACTCTACTAAAGCTTTGTGTGTGGCTCTTGCAGGACGGATGGATGAAAGCCTACTTGCATTCAAAGACTGGACCTAATGAGGATCCAATCATACCTTTAGATCAAGAAGTGCAAGTGTATGGATGTGTGGAGTGGAAAGTGGAAATTGGTGGGAACTCCTTGGGAATGATTCTTCATCTTTTTGAATTTATTTTTTGAGAACATGGGCTATCTTCTTTTTCTTTCTATTTTTACCATGCTTTCTTGAGCATGCTTTTCTTTTTCTCATATTTTTGCCATGTCTTTTGACATGCTCATATTTTTCTCATATTTTTTCCATGCTACTTAGCATGCTTTTCCTCTTTTTTCTTTTTGCATAGCCCATGCCTCTACTGAAGGATATTCAAAGAGGGAATCTTGGAGCATTTATTTTTTTGTGGATGATGGATGGAAAATATTTGCTAACTCCCAGTGTAGGAATTGCAAGTGAGAGGTGGTGTGTATGTGAATCTCGATCTTTAAAGCATGAAAGGTTCCTCACTAAGGTCACAACAATTTGACAAAGCTCACTAAAATGACAAGCAGCATATGTATGAAGGTTTTTCAACTAACTTATCATATGGCTTTGGATAGGCATTTTGAACCAATGAGGAACTTCATTTGAATATTTTTGAAAATAAAGCATCCGGGATTTTCACCTTACTAAGAGCAGAAATAAAACTCAATCATCTCACTATATCATTCCTCACAACAACTTAGACTTAGAATAAGCATATGCTCCCACGAGGATTTTTTTTCAGGTTTTATCATCACTCATGCCAATTAAATTCAAGTACCAATAACGCAATTAATTAAGCACAAGATACTTGCAAAATAAATGACAGAGCAACTATTCATCATTTCCAAAATGAGAGGCATATGTTTCATTCATGCATAGTCTAGGAGTTGATTTTATTCAAGATTCAAAGGAAATATTTTTTTGGTCTTTTCTTTTATTTAAACACGAATTGAAATGAAGGGAAATGAAAGCAAACGAAATTACTGCTGAGCTGGAACGGGTTGGACATACCTTCGCGGGGGTTCTTCCCCCCTCCCCCCCCCCAAGCTTGCTTGACAACGTCACTGGTACGGTCGGAAGTTCGAGAAGTAATTGTTCATTCTCTCAAACTGCTCCTGTCGAAGATTTATCTCGAACACGTCTACCTGGGGGTACCCCAGAGAGTAGATTTGTGGGGATCGCCGGACCTGGAACTTGATGGTTAACGCGAAGACACAACACACAAGGATTTAGACAGGTTCGGGCCGCCAGAATAGTGTAATACCCTGTTGGCACTTCTTACGATCCAATATCAGAATTGAGAATCCTGGTACTAGGGTAAGGAGTGTTTCAGTGGTTTTCCTTATGGCTTAGTAAAATATAGAAATATTCTGCAAGCGCACAGAATCACCGCTTTAGCACTTCACCTGGGAGTATTCCGAGGTATCGTAATTTGTATTTCCGCAGGGAAGCTTTGGCAAGATTACTAGTGAACAGATATTCGAGACTATCAGAGAAGGGTACACGACTAGACAAGACAGGGGATACCGATATTGGATAGGAGTGGATATACCGGACACACAGCTCAAGGGAGGCTCAGGTAAGGGAGAGAAGAGATAGATAGCTGGGAGGACAACGAGAAGAGATAGAGGACTCCAGGATACTTTATCTACCTATGTCACTCTAGCTTAGAGATACAGTGGCTACAGAGCCAGCACTAGGAGATCTGGGATAACTCTAATGTCTTAGCGTCGGGACAAGGGAACCGGTGAACACACAGAAAGGGATGAGAAGGGGTGCCACTATTTCCCAACTAGGAATCCTACGGACCGGAACTAACGTGATGGGCTACGAAGACGGAAAGGGCTGTCACCACCTCCCGGCTACCACCTCCGTTGCGACGGGAATAAACTAAGGCCACCGACTAGTCTAGGAACCACTCGCACACTAGGCAACGACTACTTACTCTGCTAGCAAGAGCAAGAAACCTTGTCAATACTCTTGGCGACAATTCACCTCCAGTATCAAGCAAGATCGAAGAACCAGCCAAGACAAAGACTTAAACAAGACTACAAGCACTAGAACTATAACTGACTATAGTCTAAACAAGATATAATTGCAACTAGGATTAAGTAGAAGCAAGATATAAATGACAAAGGCAAAGTGATAAAGATAACTATATTGATACTCAATGTCTTACAAAAGGAAAAGTAAAAGATACAAGAGCTATTACCAGAGCTTCTGAAGACGACTCCGGAACCTCCGAGGCAAAGCTCGACTCAACTCTAACTCCCAACTAAACTATCCTAACTCTACTAGAATGAAAGTGGAAATGAGCTCCTTGGCTTGTTGTGTGTTACAAGAGGGGGTATGGGGTCCTATTTATAGTTGCATAGGACGGTTGGGGCTGGAGTAGCCGCCAAGGGACCAGGGGGGGTACCCCCTGGGATTTCGGGCGCCAGGGTCGGTTCGGCCGAACCAGGGGGTTCGGCCGAACCCTTGGATGCGCCGCCTTTGCTCTGGGTGGCCAGGATGAGCCCCTGGAGTCGGTTCTGGTGCTGGGGGCGGTTCGGCCAAAGGCCCCAGTTCGGCCGAACTGGGCCTGGCCCGTGGCCGGCCTCCCCAGCACCGCCTCTGGTGCCTGGACCCCCCTGGGCTTCCTCCTGATGCATGACTTCGTGTTGATCTGGCCCAGAATAACGTCGCATGGTCCAGGATGAGTTGGCGGTCGCCCACGTGTCATGTGATGTGTTCGCTTGGTCATTGTTGACGTGGACGACTCCCGGTGGCCTGCTCGGCTAAGGGGGTTAACCGGCCGAACGGAGTCATTCGGCCGATTTGGTCATTTCCGGCCCAAATAGCACATATTTGTCGTAGTTGTACCTGCACAAGTGACACTCACCAAAACTCGTGGAACTTTATTAGAAATAAAACTTAAGTACATGGAATGTTGCATATAACCTCATTTATTCCCGAGTATTGGTGGTCAGATTTGGGCTGTAACGACTGCCAACAAGCTCCCCCAAGCTTAGCTCTTTGCTCGTCCTCGAGCAAAGATATAAACTTAGGCTTGGTGGATCAGGAGTTGCTACAATGTCATTTCTTTTGCAGGTAACTTTTAAACAACTAGTCTTCAGAAATACTTGAATCATAGGCAAAGTTTCAAATCACCTTTTTACCTATGGGGCTTATAGCAATCTCCTTATCTTGGGCGGTTGAAAGGATGAACAGTTTAAATTCAGTTTTATTCCACTCTACCCTTTTCAGGATCCCATCTCGGAGTTTTTCATAAGTTTTGAAAACTACAAATTGTTCCTCATTGGCACACTCAATTACTCAAGTGTATTTGAATCCTCACCAAAGGCTTGTGCCTTCTTTTCATCCTAACATCTAATATGGCTTTTTGTGTGGCTCAGGGACAAAGGATGAAGGCATGCATGCATCTTATATTTTGCTAAGTCAAAGACCGGATCTCTGAGGAGACAAATCACATCTTAAGATCGAGATGTGCAAGTGTGTGGATATGAATGGAGTGGCATATGGTGGAGTGGTGGAATAGAATATGGTGGAATGGTGGAATGGAATATGGTGGAACTCCTTGGATGAATTTCCCTCTCCTTGATTTATTTTCGAGAACATGGGCTATCTTTTATTCTCATATTTTTGCCATGCCACTTGGCATGCTTTTCTTTTTCTCTTTCTTTTTGCCATGCTCTTTGGCATGCTTTTCTTTTTCTCTTATTTTTGCCATGCTTCTTTGGCATGCTTTTCTTTTTGCATAGCCCATGTCTCTATCAAGAATATTTGGAGAGGGAGATCATAGAACATGGAGCATTTATTTTTGTGGATGGATGATGGAAAATGTCTGCTAACTCCCAGTGTAGGAATTGCAAGTGAGAGGTGGTGAGTGTACATGGGTCTCGATCTTTAAGAATATGGAAGCTTCACTCAAAGGTCACAACAATTTGACAAAGCTCACTAAGATAACAAGCAGCATATGAGTAGAAATTTTCAACTAAGCTTATCATATGGCTCTGGTAGGTATTTTGACCAATGAGGAACTTGTTTCATTTTGAAAGCATAAATTTCCGAGATTTTCCCCGTACTAAAAGCAGAATAGAATTTTAACCAAATTCTCACTATATCAATCCCCACAACAACTTAGACTTGGAATAAAGCATGTGCTCCCACAAGGTTTTCAGGATCATTTTTACTCATGCCAAATAACTCAAGCACATTCTAGCAACTAGTTGAAGCAAAGTACTTGCAAAATAAATGACAGAGCAACTATTCGTCATTTCCAAGGTGAGAGGCGTATGATTCATTCCATGCATAGTTGGGAGTTATTTTATTCAAGGGAAATTTTGTTTAAGGGAAATATTTTTGGTGTTTTCATTTTTTAAATGCAAACTATCATGAAGGGAAATGAAATGATCAAAGTGCTGGATAAATCGGGACTTACCTGGTGGGGGTCCTCCCCCAAGCTTGGAATCTTCACTG
This sequence comes from Echinochloa phyllopogon, assembly GCA_033239725.1. NCBI lineage: Eukaryota > Viridiplantae > Streptophyta > Magnoliopsida > Poales > Poaceae > Echinochloa > Echinochloa phyllopogon. Next base: position 47,939,328 of record BTCW01000012.1, on the reverse strand, counting down.
GTAGGGTTTGAGCCTTGAGAGGTACTGGCTCAGCTATTCCGCTTGTTCGTGGACGTCGTGCTGGATAGACGCCACCATCCCGCTATTCTCTTGATGGTACTGAGAATGGCGGGTTAGCGTGTCTTGAATCTCTCGGGTACGGTCGTCGATGAGCTCGACTCGGTCGGAGATGTAGGACATCTCCCGGCCGTAGTCGAAGCGTGCGGACTGTGAGTATCCGGGGTAGTATGGCTGGGAAGCACTGTCGTATCCCCCTCCATACCGGCTCCCAGACCACTCAGAGTCCGTGTCCTGGCCATGGTCCCAGCGTCCTGAGGTGAAGTAGTTCGGCTCCTGGTGTTGCCCGGAGCCTCCTACTCCGAACGTCCCAGCGCCGGTGTACATGTCGTAGGTGGCCTCAAAAGCGGAAGTGTGTCAGTGCGGCATTTGTGGTACATCTTCCGGCTCCTGTGAGGTGGCGAGCCCAGCATCACGCTTGGCTCGTCCCCTCGTGACGGGTCCGTCACCTGCAACGCTGTGCCGAGCGGGCTCTCTCCAAGGTGGAGAATCATCCGACTCGGTCCTCAACTGATGAGTTAGTTTCGGCGTGGTATACAACCTTAGTGCTGCACAGGGCAAAGGCACTTCAGTTGTATATCCACGGTAAATCATTGCCAGCGTTGCGTCAGGCGTCCGCCGTATCATGTGGGCTTACACGAAGTGCTCGGCATCCACGACGGAACGCGTTGTCTCGATGTACGTGAGTTGGGCGCCTTGAAGGACGCCCAGGTGGTTAGCGAGGCGAGTGACTAGAGAAGTCATCACCATGCTACCCGCACGAGAAATATGAGACAGCCAGTGACCAACCATGTCTTTCACAGGTGAATAGGGAATCTGCTTGACCATGGCAAAAAGAACCCGCAACTCGATGGTGTTGACAGGGCGCAAATCTGCCCGGTGGAATACCGTCATAGACACCCAACGATGCATGAAACGCAAAGTGGAGTTATGTATGCTGTTCGTGCGTGGCGCATGACAGTTGGTATCCCCCGAAATCTTTTTCCAAAATGCCACCCGGTCAAATCTTTTAAGCGCTTTGTTCGGGTCTAATGAAAAACGGCTTGAAAATCCGAGACCCAAACTAAAATCCCTCGAAGAGCAGAAGAACTCTTGGTTGAAGAACCAAAAACGAATCCCCCCAGTTTCAGAAACCAAAGTCGAGAGGAATTCAAGGGTGAGCAGGTACGAACCTTCTTCGTTGATGTGCCAGAATTTCTCCCAGCCAATGGCCTGGAAGATTTCTGTAAACTCTACGTCCATCCCCGTGTCCCTGAGCAAATCTTGCTCAAACACACGGGTGTGCTCGAACTCCTTTAGCCGAAGCTCGTTGAAGGTGTTCCGCTCCCTTTCTGTTCTAAGGTTGATGTCAATCTCACTCAGGAGCTGCCTGGCCGGGGGCGTGGCATGGCCCCATCCTGAGCCGGCTGCTCCATGCTCGTCCGTGTCCATCCGGCTCGAGCCTCGAGACGGAGCTGGGGAACTCCCAGCATCGTCCGATCGTCGGCCTAGCCGGGCGGAACGACGGAGCGAAGTGAAGAACTTCGACATGATTCCTGCAAAAGGTTAGTGCAACAACAACTACCCGAAGGAAAGAATATATATGGTTAGCACAAGAAAATCAAGTCAGTCGTTCAAGATAGTTAGTCGTTCTTGCGGGGATGAAAACCACCACAAAAGGTTAGTCGTTCTTGTGGGTGTCGGTGACCACCACAAAATCGTCCAGAAATTCAGCACAAAGATCACAACAAAAGCAAAATATTTTTGGGATTTTCTAGTGATGCAAGTGAACCAAAACTTGAGCAAGAACTTGGGGAGAACTTGAGCAAGCACTAGAGCAAAGAATCTTGAGAGAGAGAGAGAGAGAGAGCTTCCTAGCAGAGTTTTTAGAATGGGAGAGTGAGTGAATGGTGCAAGGAGGCGAGGAGTTGCATTTATAGGCAGAGGGGGCAACGCAGGCTGGTTCGGCCGAAGTGCCTGGTTCGGCCGAACCAGTGCATTCGGCCGAACTGGCCCATGTGCCTCATGCGCAACCTGCCTCCCACCAGCACAAAAATCTTGAATGGCTGCAGCACTAGGTCATGAAAATTTGGTGGTTTGTGTTAGGTGAGATGCAAAATTGACATGACCAAAGTGGACTTTAGTGGAGTCATCCCCATGCTGCCATGTTTGTGATAATTGGTGAGTGTGCAGCCATTTTTAGTGGGGTAGACTTGTTTGGTGCTGGTTGGTGGTGATGGTAAATAATTGGAGATGTTCTAGAAGGGATGAAAATGATAAAAGTTACCAATTACATCCACCCTAGGTAAGATTTCAGCATGTGTCCAATTATTTCTAACCAAGCTTGCAAAATTTTCTACTCTCTCTCAAATTAATTACTCAAGTGGTTCATTTATTTTGGAAAGGGAAACATGCAAATGCAATTGGAAATTTAAAAATTTGGAAGGGAAATATGAGATACATACCGGTTTTCCTCGCGGCGAGAGCTCAGCTTTTAAGTCCGCGAGCGGGACTTCTCCTGTCTTCAGTTGCTCTTGTCATCGTCCGGTCCCGGAGTGGATGACTGGGACGATGCAACCTTCTTCCGCCACATTTTCTTGTTCTTCTTCTTCGGTGTTGGTGGCGGTGGGATCGGCGTCTCTGGAGAATTCCAGAGGGCTTGTTCTTCCTCGTATTTCTTTACGAGGAAATCCATTTCTTCTGCACTTGTCGGTTTTGTCGGCTCGTTCCACTTGAGCTGCTCACCACCGAGTATTTCCAGCTCTCCATTAATGAGAGCCTTAAGGAAACACTCGGCACTCCTCTGCTCCGGTGTGAGTGGCTCTGTCTTCTTCTCTTCCCGGGGTTGAAACTTGAAGTAAGTCAACCTTCCGTCGATACAGAACGAGATTTCTCTCGCATCCATATCGATCCTAGCCCGGTTGGTGTTCAAGAATGGTCGGCCCAACACAAGGGGAAATGAATGCTCGTTCCCCGTGTCGAGGACAACAAAGTCCACAGGGACATATCGTCCCCAGATCCAGACTGGTACATTCTCGATCACCCCCTCGGGGTAGCGGATGGTTGAGTCCGCAAGCTATACCTGGGCAGTAGTAGGTGACAAAGTAGGGTAGCGTAATTTCTTAAATAATACCTTAGACATGATGTTGACGCTTGCCCCCAGATCACAAAGTGCATCATCGATGCGATGATTCCAGATCGTGCACTGAATGATGGGCACTCCGGGATCTTCCTTCCTATCCGGAGAGGTCTTGATGATCGCCCTTTTTGCAGCTCTCGGCAGGTAGGTCCATCTTGGTGTCAGCACTTGGATGCGTGTGACCTTCCCTGCGTGGTTAGTTCGGAAGACACTACGAGACATCTTACCATGCCTGGTAGTGATGGAATTCACTGTCTCGATGGAAGGCTCGGGTTGCCCCAGAATCTTCCCCGATTCAGTGACAGGAACAGCAGCAGCTAACTGAGCGACTTGAGTTTCTATCATTTTATTAAAGCTCAGTTGACTTTTCATAGCAGAAGAAAATGATTCCATCCTAGAGTCTATGCTTTCCAGTGTTTTATCATTAGCAGCAAGCCTTTTATTGATGTTCTCAGTTATTTTCATCTGGCCAAACACAAGATCTCTAAGAGACGGCTGATTATTGAAATTGCTGGAATTGGAATTGTTACCTTGTTGAGGCCTCTCAAAAGGGAGGTTTGGGCGCGGATTCCAGCCTTGGTTGCCGTAGTTGTTCGGTCGGTACCCGTTGTTGTTGGAGTTGTTGACGTAGTGGGCATCTTCTCGCGTCTCGGGGCAGTCATTCCCCGAATGGACAGTGTTGCCACAGACTTCGCAGGTCATGCGAGCGTCCATGACTTGCACCGTTTCGTGAGCAGGGGCCTCCAGTTTCTTCATCAGGAGGTCCATCTTGGCAGCGAGCATGTCCAAAGCTTCAACTTGGTGAACTCCTCGGGTCTTTGGTTGAGTCCGGTCGTCGGACCAACCTTGGTTCTCAACCATCTTCTCTATGAGGGCCTTCGCACGACTCTCCTCAAGAGAGAAGAACGAGCCCCCAGCAGCAGCATCCAGGTACTCACGGGCAGAATTTCTCAGCCCGTGATAGAAAGTTTAGATTATGAACCAACTCTGCATACCATGGTGAGGACAAGCAGAAATATAGTCCTGGAGGCGATCCCATGCCTCTGGGACTGTTTCATCTTTTAGCTGCTGGAAACTAGCTATTTTGTTCCGGAGGGCGTTGGTTTTCCCAACCGGAAAGAATTTTAGCAAGAAAGCACTAGTGCATTTATCCCAGGTATCTATTGCTTCGCGGTTAGCATAAAACCATTGTTTCGCCTTGCCTAATAATGAGAATGGAAATAAACGAAGGCGAATGGCATCGATACTTACTCCGCGGATGGTGAAGGTGTTGCAAATCTCTAGGAAATGCTGGAGATGAGCATTGGCATCTTCGTGTGGCTTGCCGCAGAATGGGCTAGCCTGTACCATGTTGATGAGGGCTGGCTTCAGCTCGAAGTTACCATCTCCGACTGGCGGAGCTGGTCCGACACGTACGTTCTCGCTTGATGGAGCGGAGAACTCACGGATCGTCTTGGTTGCCATCCTCGATGTAGCCTGGTCAACGACGGGAAGGACTGGGTTCGTCGGAAGGAGTTGCTTCTGAGGAGGTACAACACGGGGTCGTACTTTCCTCACAAATGACTCCGGATTTTCTTGGAAGTTTGACGGTATTTGGAAACCAGTCATGCACTGCTCTGTTCCAAAAAGACCAACGACAGAGCAAGGATAAACCCGCTTGAGTAGCGGTACTCAACTAAGATAGCTCAAGATAAAAGTTCAAAAGTAATCTAGCCAAAGACTTCCCCGGCAACGGCGCCAGAAATGCTTGTTGGCACTTCTTACGATCCAATATCAGAATTGAGAATCCTGGTACTGGGGTAAGGAGTGTTTCAGTGGTTTTCCTTATGGCTTAGTAAAATATAGAAATATTCTGCAAGCACACAGAATCACCGCTGTAGCACTTCACCTGGGAGTATTCCGAGGTAACGTAATTTATATTTCCGCAGGTGTTGGCGGTCGTTACAGACTGATTTCCGACCTCCAACCAAGTATAAAATGAACACAATGGAATCACACACCATAGCTATAGGACTTATTTCTAACCATGTCCATGAGTTTTGGTGTTTATTCGATTCCAGGAGGCACATGACCAGAGTTGAGGCAAAAAGCATAAGAAAAGATGTGTTCGACCGAATCCCGTGATTCAACCGAACTCCGTCTATGAACCCAGTGGACCGGAAGATGGGAGAGGCCCAAGTCCATCTCGACCGAAGCCCATCAGTCCACCAGAAGGCCTCCAGCTCAGCCCAGACCGAGGAACCGACCGACCTACCTACCGACCCAGGAGGTGATCCAACACGTGGGAGGGATGAAGGCGGCGCAGAGGTCGGTTCGGCCGAACTTCCCGGGTTCGGCCGAACCCCACAGTTCGCCCGAAGTGGCTCCACTGCCTCAGAACCGACCTGGAGGAGAGATCAAGGCCGTAGAGGGTTGAGGCGGTACACGTGGCACTTCGGCCGAACTCCTTGGTTCGCCCGAACCAGGAGATTCGCCCGAACAGCTCGGCACCGCCTCCCAGCTGCCTTGGCTGCCACTCTGCCTCCCATCGTCCTTGGCCACTATAAATTGAGGCCCCTGGTCACCTACAAGACACACAACACAAGAGTAGAGTGAGCGTTGCCAAGTTCTGCCACTTGTATCAGTAGAATAGGGAGAGAGGAGAGGTGAGCGTCCCGGAGAGGAGCCGGAGTGTCGGCCCCTCTTCCCGCTTTACCTCTACGGATGCGGCTCTGCTTCGAGTGACATCCGGGTCATGTCTGGTAACTCTTGTATCTCTTTCTGATTAATTGAGCATTCAGTTCTTACATTTATATACTTGTCTCATTCTTCGTTCAATGCTTAGTTGATTGGTATAACTGTATACTGGTTGCTTAGCTTGGGTGCTTATCTTGCTATAGGAGATAAGTAGTTATTGACTAGTGTAGGAGTGGTTCCTAGACTTGCCAGTAACCTTAGTTTCTGCCCGTCGCAACGGAGGTGGTAGCCGTAAGGTGGTGACAGCCCTTTCGGTCTTCGTAGTACATCACGTTAGTTCCGGTGTCCTAGGACACAAGGTTCAGGGTAACCGGCACCCCTTCTCATCCCTTTCTGTGTGTCGGAGGCTCTGTAGTCCCGAAGCAAGTTTCTATCTGTATCTTCTGCTCTGCTCAGTCAATCGGTAGAATACCCTTACCAGACTTGTACCCTCTCTACCCTCCTACCTCTTCTCTCCTCTCCTTGTTGTCGTCATCCACCTCATCCATTTCATTCATCCACTCCATCTACCTAGGACAACTTAGTTTAGGATTAGTACACTTCTCGTTCCCCGTGGAAATCGATACCTTGGAATACTCCCGGGTGAAAGCTACATCGGTATCCGTCCGCTTGCGGATTTATCTGTAGGCCGTAAGGAGTGCCAATAGCAGGGAAGCTTTGGCAAGATTACTAGTGAACAGATATTCGAGACTATCAGAGAAGGGTACATGACTAGACAAGATAGGGGATAACGGTATTGGATAGGAGTGGATATACCGGACACACAGCTCAAGGGAGGCTCAGGTAAGGGAGAGAAGAGATAGATAGCTGGGAGGACAACGAGAAGAGATAGAGGACTCCTGGATACTTTATCTACCTATGTCACTCTAGCTTAGAGATACAGCGGCTATAGAGCCAGCACTAGGAGATCTGGGATAACTATAATGTCTTAGCGTCGGGACAAGGGAACCGGTGAACACACAGAAAGGGATGAGAAGGGGTGCCACTATTTCCCAACTAGGAATCCTACGGACCGGAACTAACGTGATGGGCTACGAAGACCGAAAGGGCTGTCACCACCTCCCGGCTACCACCTCCGTTGCGACGGGAATAAACTAAGGCCACCGACTAGTCTAGGAACCACTCCTACACTAGGCAACGACTACTTACTCTGCTAGCAAGAGCAAACAACCTTGTCAATACTCTTGGTGACAATTCATCTCCAGTATCAAGCAAGATCGAAGAACCAGCCAAGACAAAGACTTAAACAAGACTACAAGCACTAGAACTATAACTGACTATAGTCTAAACAAGATATAATTGCAACTAGGATTAAGTAGAAGCAAGATATAAATGACAAAGGAAAAGTGATAAAGATAACTATATTTATACTCAATGTCTTACAAAAGGAAATGTAAAAGATACAAGAGCTATTACCAGAGCTTCTGAAGACGACTCCGGAACCTCCGAGGCAAAGCTCGACTCAACTCTAACTCCCAACTAAACTATCCTAACTCTACTAGAATGAAAGTGGAAATGAGCTCCTTGGCTTGGTGTGTGTTACAAGAGGGGGTATGGGGTCCTATTTATAGTTGCATCGGACGGTTGGGGCTGGAGTAGCCGCCAAGGGACCAGGGGGGTACCCCCTGGGATTTCGGGCGCCAGGGTCGGTTCGGCCGAACCAGGGGGTTCGGCCGAACCCTTGGATGTGCCGCCTTTGCTCTGGGTAGTCAGGATGAGCCCCTGGAGTCGGTTCTGGTGCTGGGGGCGGTTCGGCCAAAGGCCCCAGTTCGGCCGAACTGGGCCTGGCCCGTGGCCGGCCTCCCCAGCACCGCCTCTGGTGCCTGGACCCCCCTGGGCTTCCTCCTGATGCATGACTTCGTGTTGATCTGGCCCAGAATGACGTGGCATGGTCCAGGATGAGTTGGCGGTCGCCCATGTGTCATGTGATGTGTTCGCTTGGCCATTGTTGACGTGGACGACTCCCGGTGGCCTGCTCGGCTAAGGGGGTTAACCGGCCGAACGGAGTCGTTCGGCCAATTTGGTCATTTCCGGCCCCAATAGCACATATTTGTCGTAGTTGTACCTGCACAAGTGACACTCACCAAAACTCGTGGAACTTTATTAGAAATAAAACCTAAGTACATGGAATGTTGCATATAACCTCATTTATTCCCGAGTATTGGTGGTCGGATTTGGGCTATAACGACCGCCAACATACCCTACATCCTATATGGGGTTTTGTATATTGTATTCTTCTCGTTGGGTGGTTTTAGGCCTTTGCCGTTAGGCTTGATCTCTTATGCCGAACTAGGGACCCTTGACCTCCTTTATATATCCCAGGGGGCAAGGTTACATGGTTAGTCACCTAGTCTGTTACAATTTGAGAGTCCTAGTAAGAGTACATGAGTAGTTCTACTTGGAGTAGGAGTTCTCTGAGTAGTTCTACTAGGACTCGGTCTTCTGTCTTGAGGGTACCCAGGGATGTATATCGCACAAGCCCCCGAGCGCTTCATAGCCAAACAGCAACTTCCTTCAAAGTCTTCTATCTTTCGCCGAATGGTTGTGGTTACTGAGCGGCTGTGGAGAGCTTCACAAATGTCTTCAATTAATATGCTCACCGAAGGTGAAGCATATATGCTTAGCCCCCGAGCCTCGAGTTGATTAGAATAATTAGGTCGAGGGTCTTAAAAAAATCTTCAAATCTTTGTCTTGAATTGATTAATAATAGACACAAAAAATGTGTACCCCTTGCGTATAGGCCCCGAGCCTCGAAGCGAATGGTTGTTCATTCGGTCCGAGGGTTAAGAACATAATCTTCAAGTTATCGTAATATGCAAGCACCGACTAGTTTAAAGTACTCGGCTGGCATTGTAGGCTCGCGCCGTTTGAGTACCGACTAGTTCCAATACTCATCTTCATGTCTTGGCTTGTACTGTGTAGCCCCCAAGCTTCAAGCGACTAGTTGAAATACTCAGCATGTGAACACCGACTAGTATAAGTACTCGAGTGACTCCGTGGTGTCATGAAGAGGCGAGTTAGTGCCAAGTCTCACTGGTGTGAGTACTCAGCTATGAACCCTGCAATTTAAATACATAGGATGAGTAGTATCCAATCAAGAAATATCCACGAAGGATAATAATAGTATTTGTAATGCATGTTTTAAACTTGTTGTTCGTTTCTCTTGTTAGACTTGTAACCACTCGAGTAGTAGCCCTGTTACGTTTAAACACTTGGTCCCGCTTAACCAGTCCTTTTAAGGTGCATAGGTGTTGCGAATTACCGAAGTTTCACGGATTAAGGTGCATGCTACCAAGCAGCATTGGTCATTAAGAGTGCAGAGAAATAATCAAGTAGTCAGTTAGGACTTTTCTCCTGTAGGACAGGTCACGAGAGGGTTTGTAACCCGTCGGCGAGAGGTCATGCGAGGGTTTGTAACCCGCAAGAACTATTGTTGTTCAGGGATGTACTCTTTTAGAGTAGTTGGCTCATGGCCAAGCACGTTTTTAAAAAAGCTAATTAAATTATTATAAAGAAAATAATTATGAAATAAGACTTAGCTCATGGACGAGTGTTGGCAAAGCTGTGGCGGTCGGCGATGGAGCCGCGATGGTTATTGTTGAAGTCGACTAGTCGAAGTCGAATCCGACTAGTTGTTGATGGCGCAATAGCCGATCTCGACTAGTTTTTAACTAGTCGAGATGAATAGTCGAAGTTGGCAAGCTAGCGAGTCGATGCAGCCGACTAGTCGAAGTTGATTTTGACTAGTTGTTGACAGCGTTGCAGTCAACCTCGATTAGTTTTCTAGTCGAGATGGGTAGTCGAAGTAGTCGTGCGTCGAACCGGCGAGTCGATGCAGCCGACTAGACGAAGTTAATTTCGACTAGTTGTTGACGGTGTATTAGTCAACCTCGACTAGTTTTCTAGTCAAGATGAGTAGTCAAAGTAGTCGAGGTTATCGCCGGCAAGTCGATGCAGTTGTACTCGAGTAGTTGAAGTAGTCGACGGCGAACTGATGCAGCCGGATATAGTCGTTGTAGTATCCGCGTACATCTTGTACGTAAAATGGAAATCTTGAAGCTTTCCTGCCAGCTTTGCATGTGGCCGTAGTATAATTCCATAAAATAGTCTTGGTGCACGTGGCATAGAGAAAGTGCTGAATTTATGGTTCGATCAAGAGGATCAGCGGCGTCAACAGGTTTTGTCGATCTTGATGCTTGGGCTCCGCAGCTCTGTCTCGCTTTTTCGCAGATTGTCTTGATGCACCACCGCTTGGCTCTATATTTCCGCCTGTGTCCATCGCAGCTTTTTGTAGATATAATAGTCTGAACGTTTCGATCTCCGCCTCCGATTCCATGTCCAAAACGGACGCACAGTTTACCGAGTGGGATACAGAATAATTAACCCGACTTGGATAAGGGATCAAACAGGAGATATGTCGATGATCTTGTGATACTGTTCCTGGATGCTGTCGGCAAGTAGTAGGAACACCGAACATGGAATCCAATTTTCTCGCTAAGTGACTGATTTTGTTGATGAGATAGGTCCATCAAGCTCTCCCATTGATCCTGCGATCAGCCCCACGGTGGGCGCCAAGTGTCGAAGATTTATCTCGAGCACGTCTGCCTGGGGGTACCCAGAGAGTAGATTTGTGGGGATCGCCGGACCTGAAACTTGATGGTTGACGCGAAGACACAACACACAAGGATTTAGACAGGTTCGGGCCTCCAGAATAGCGTAATACCCTACGTCCTGTATGGGGTTTTGTATATTGTATTCTTCTCGTTGGGTGGTTTGAGGCCTTTGCCGTTAGGCTTGATCTCTTATGCCAAACTAGGGACCCTTGCCCTCCTTTATATATCCCAGGGGGCAAGGTTACATGGTTAGTCACCTAGTCTGTTACAATTTGGGAGTCCTAGTAAGAGTACACGAGTAGTTCTACTTGGAGTAGGAGTTCTCCGAGTAGTTCTACTAGGACTCGGTCTTCTGTCTTGAGGGTACCCGGGGATGTATATCCCACAGCTCCCTCTGCTCATACCTTTGGGATTCCAGCATAGAGCTGTTCTCCTGAAGGTAGCGAGTGTGCTGGGCCAAAGTCCCTTCAATGTCTCGGGTGCGATCAACGATGAGATCCACTCGATCGGAAATATAGGATAATTCCCGATCAATGTACACCCCGGTTGGCGTGGTGTACCGTTCGGACTGAGAGAATCCTGGGTTATAGGGTGGATAGTAGGTACTATCGAACCCATAACCCTGGGAAAATTTAGAGCCCGAACTCTGAGCATAGTCCCAGCGGCCCGAGGCAAAGTACTCCGGACCCTGGGGATATCCAGAGCCTCCTGCTCCAGATGTCCCAGCACCGGTGTACTACTCATAGGCCTCCTCAAAAGCAGAATTATGGCGGTGCGGTTCTTGAGGTGAATCCGTTTGTCCCTGTGTAGTGGCCAGACCAGCGTCTCTTCTGGCCCGCCCTCGGGTAACTGGCCCTGTGCCTGTAACACTGTGGCGGGCTGGCTCTCTCCTGGGGGGAGAGTCTTCCGAACCCGCCCTTAGCTGAAGGGTCAGTTTCCGAGCGGCATACAACCTAAGTTCCGGGCAAGGTAACGGAACTTCGGTTGTATGGCCATGATAAGTCATAACGAGGCTCCCATCAAACGCCTTGCGTATCATGTGGCCTTGCACAAAGTGCTCAGCATCCACGACAGGACATTCTATCTCGATGTATGATAGCTGGGCATTGTCAAGAATGCCTAGCCAGGTAGCGAGACGAGTAAATAAAGAAGTCATCGCCACGCTCCCAACACGAGGGGGCATAGAAATCCAATGGGCAACCAAGTCTTGAACAGGCAAGACTGGAATCTTTTTAGTCATCGCATAAAGCAAACACAACTCCACTGTGTTAACGGGACGCAAATCCGACCGAGGGAACACCGTCATAGCCAGCCACCGATGCATGAAACGCAAGGTGGGGTTATGAATGTCATTTGTACGGGGAGCCGTACATCTAGTGTTCCCGGAAATTTTGTGCCAAAAGTCATCTCTACTAAACTTTTTCAAAGATTTAGTGGGCTCTAAAGAACAGCGACGATTAAAACCCAAAGCCACACTAAAATCCCTCCAAGAGCAAGAATATTCTTGGTTAAAAAGTCGAAAGCGAATACCCTCCTTTTCAAAAACGAGTGTGCATAAAAATTCAAGAGAAAGGAGGCGCGAACCTGGTTCCGTGATCTGCCAGAAGTTCTCCCACCCAATGGCGTGGAAAACCTCCGAAAACTCGTCGACCATCCCCGTCTTTACGAGCAGGTCATGCTCATAAATTCGGGTATGTTCGAATTCCTTCACGCGCAGCAAAGCAAATGCTTCTTGCTCGCGGGTCGTCCTGAGGATGATGTCTTCCTCGCTCAGGAGCCTTCGAACTGAGCTAGAGGCATAGCCTCCGCCTATGTTCGATGCTCCTGGCTCATCCATCTCCATCGGAGCCGGCGCGTTGGATGGTGTCGGTGAACCACTGGCATCATCACCGCTTGAACGGCGGCTCAGCCGGTTGGACCTTCGGAATAGCCACGACATGATCCCTGCAAAAGTTTAGTGCACACAACGATACCCGAAGGACTGAAATTATGAGGTTAGCACAATGAAAGCAAGTCAGTCGTTCGAGGGTTAATCGTTCTTGCGGGGATTTGACACCTCCACAAAAAGGTTAGTCGTTCTTATGGGTGTCGGAAACCTCCACAAACACGTTCAAGTTTCAGCAATAAGATCAAAAGCAAATATTTTTGTGTTTTTCTTAATGCAAGTGAATCAAACTTGAGCAAGAACAAAGAGAGAAAGCTTGAGAGCAAGCTAGAGCAAGAACATGAGAGGGAGAGAGAGCTCCTGGGCAAATGTATGCAGCAAGGAGTGGTGCAATGAATAAGCAAGCACCTGAGTGGCTTTTATAGGCCGAGGGAGGCAGGCCTGGTTCGGCCGAACCCCCCTGGTTCGGCCGAACCAGGGCAGTGCTACCAGCACTCCATGTGAGTGCTGGTGCTCCCCCTTTGCTTCATGTGCACGCAAATTTTAGTGGCCAGCATTGATGTATGGTCATTTGAGTGGAAGTTAGTGCAAAGATGCTCATTTTGATATGACCAAAGTGGACAAATTATTGGTGTCACTCCCATGCTGTCATGTTTGTGATAATTGGTGAGTGTGCAACCATGTGGAGTTGGGTAAACATGTTTTGTGCTGGTTGGTGATGATGGTAAATAAATGGAGATGTTCTAGAAGGGGTAAAAGTAATAAAAATTACAAATTTTACCCACTTCAAACAAATTTCAGCATATGGTCCATTTATTTTTACCAAAATTTAAACCAAAGATGTTTTGCATGCACCAATTTTATTCTTGCTATTCTCTCATTTTATTTCATGCACAAGTGATTCAAAAATTTTGAAATAAAACATGCAAATGCAGTTAATTGAAATTTAAAATTGGAAAGGGAAACATGAGATACATACCAGTTTTTCTCGCGGTGAGAGCTCGAGTTTTGAGTCAACGAGCGGGACTCCTCCGTGTCTTCAATGATTTTTGTCATCGTCTGATCCTAGAGTGGCGGACGATGCACTCTACTTCTTCCGCCACACCTTCTTGATTTTCTTCGGTGTAGGTGTCGGTGGCGGTGGAATCGGATCTTCTGGTGCGTTCCATATAACTTGATCCTCCTCTTGTTTCCTGTTGGCGGTCGTTACAACCCAACTTCGACCACCAATACTCGGGAATAAAAGAGGCTTTATGTAACATTCCATGTACTTAGGTTTTAGTTCTAATAAAGTTCCACGAGTTTTGGTGAGTGTTGCTTATGCAGGTACAATATCTACAAATACGTGCTATAGGGGTCGGAAATGACCAATTCGGCCGAACGACACGTTCGGCCGGTTACCCCCCTTAGCCGTACAGGCCAGCGGGAGCCGTCCACGTCAACCAAATGACAACACACGACACGTGGACGACCGCAACACATCCCGGAGCACCGACACGTCATCCTGGGCCGAATCAACTCAAACCCAAGCACCAGAGGCCAGCCGAAGGGGTCCAGGAGCAAGAGGCGGTGCACGGGGGGCGTTCTGGGCTGAAAGCCCAGTTCGGCCAAACCCACCAGTTCGGCCGAACCGCCCTCAATGCACCAACCGCCTCCAGGAGTGCATCCATGCCGTCCAGAGCCAAGGCGGTGGATCCAGGGGTTCGGCCGAACCGACCTGTTCGGCCGAACCCGGTCTCTTCGCCCGAATCAACAGGGAATATCCCCTGGATCCCTTGGCGGTTACTCCACACCAAACCGCCTTAGGACACCTATATAAGCAGTGGCATACACCTTGTATCAAACACAACACAAGAGTAGAGTGAGCATTGCCATGTTCCGCCACTTGTATCAGTAGAATAGGGAGAGAGGAGAGGTGAGCGTCCCGGAGAGGAGCCGGAGTGTCGGCCCCTCTTCCCGCTGTACCTCTATGGATGCGGCTCTGCTTCGAGTGACATCCGGGTCATGTCTGGTAACTCTTGTATCTCTTTCTGATTAATTGAGCATTCAGTTCTTACATCTATATACTTGTCTCGTTCTTCGTTCAATGCTTAGTTGATTGGTATAACTGTATACTGGTTGCTTAGCTCGGGTGCTTATCTTGCTATAGGAGATAAGTAGTTATTGACTAGTGTAGGAGTGGTTCCTAGACTTGCCAGTAACCTTAGTTTCTGCCCGTCGCAACGGAGGAGGTAGCCGTAAGGTGGTGACAGCCCTTTCGGTCTTCGTAGTCCATCACGTTAGTTCCGGTGTCCTAGGACCCAAGGTTCAGGGTAACCGGCACCCCTTCTCATCCCTTTCTGTGTGTCGGAGGCTCTGTAGTCCCGAAGCAAGTATCTATCTGTATCTTCTGCTCTGCTCAGTCAATCGGTAGAATACCCTTACCAGACCTATACCCTCTCTACCCTCCTACCTCTTCTCTTCTCTCCTTGTTGTCGTCATCCACCTCATCCATTTCATTCATCCACTCCATCTACCTAAGACAACTTAGTTTAGGATTAGTACACTTCTCGTTCCCCGTGGAAATCGATACCTTGGAATACTCCCGGGTGAAAGCTACATCGGTATCCGTCCGCTTGCGGATTTATCTGTAGGCCGTAAGGAGTGCCAACAAGCTTTCTGGCGCCGTTGCCGGGGAACGGTAGCTGTTCTGATTCCGAAACCAAGTTGTCTGTGTATCCCACCACCATCCACCATCCATATGGATCCCACTCTTACCTTACGCCAACACTCAGCTCCAAAGGGCGCTTGCTTGGAGCCACCAGCATCATCACATCCCATATCCACACCGGGGTATAAGCTACGTCCCGGCTTCATAGCCATGGTTCGTGAGCAATCGTTCTCAGGAACGAAGGCCGAGAGTCCATACGCGCATTTGCGCAAGTTTGAACAACTCTGCTCGTGCCTGACCATTGCGGGCATGACACAAGAGACACTGAAATGGAAGCTATTCCCGTTCTCATTAACGGGAGGAGCGAAGAAATGGTACTCTCTGGCTGTCGGTACTATTGAAGGGAGTTGGGAAACTCTCAGAGAGAAATTCTGCCTAAATTTCTTCCCAATTTCCAAGGTAGCCAGCCTCCGAATCGAAGTTCTTACCTTTAAGCAATTAGAGGGAGAGTCGCTAGGAGCTGCTTGGGCTCGTTTCAAGCAAATCTTGGCATCCGGACCAGACCTAAGCCTACCAGAACCTGTTGTTTTACAACACTTCAGCCTTGGCCTCTATCCCGTAGCCGCAACTTTCTTGGACTCTGCTTCAAAAGGGTCGTTTTTTCATTTGACTCCTAGTGAAGCGAGGATAGTCCTGGAGCGCATCCTGGCCGACACTCCCTACACTGGAGTCTATGACGAACTCCCTGATGAAGAAGAGAAGCAGCCTAAACCTGAAGAGCCTGTACACCAACAATCCAAATCTATCAGCCCTTCCATTCCATCAGAACCCGATGCTCAATTCGAACCACAACCTTACTCTAGCCTGGACTACTATCCTCCACTCTACACCACTCCCTACGATTTTGACGATGGTCTATTCGATGACATCGACTGCGCCATAAGTTTCCCACGGGGACAATGTGTAGAGCAAAAGGATCCACCACCCGACAAGGAAGCACTAGAATATCAAAGAGAGTACTTAGGCCGTCTCTCTGCCATCAAGAGTTGGGAATGGCTAGACGAGGCCGAAGCCTCGACCGAGGTTGTCAAAATGCCCAAAAGGATCAGAAGCATATTCTATGAAGTTATGGGCAATGATAGAGAAATCGGGTACGACCCAAGCCTCGGAATCAACATAATCTCTAGCTCTTTGGTGCGAGCGCAACTCCCCGATGAACCATGGTCATTATCTCAGAAATGTTTAAGGTTCACATCGGGAAGGATCCTCGACTGTTTAGGGATCTTGCGGGTCACACCCGTTAAGATTAACGACCCTGAACTTTTCTTGGATTTCCATATCTTTGACCTACCTGAAAATTCCACTTACTCCATCTTTATAGGTAGGCCAATCATGAAAATCCTAGAAAATTCACCAATAATCCAGCTAGAGCTTAGGATCGGAGAAGAACTCGTCCCAGTCTCTTATTCTTATTCCTTGAATACCCCAATAGAGACAGATCCCGATCCTGAGCCAATAGAGGAGGTCATGTCAACATCCTTGATAGACTTAGAGCAACATTTCCTAGAAGAAGATGCCCAATTCCTTATGGAGGAAGAAGAGATTCATTCTCCAGTCGAACCTAAGCCTCTTCCCTCTGGATTGAAGTGTGCTTCCCTCTTTAAGGACGGACAAACTCCAGTGACAATCAGTGACAAACCCCCTGGAACCCAACCGACTTTCACTGTCCTGGAGGAGGATCGATCAATCTTAGGACACTCGATCCAAGATTTCAAAGGGATTACTCCTAACCTTCATACACATCATATCCCTATCTTATCTTACCTTGGGGTCGTAAGACAATTGTCACGAAGATTCGTCTTTGATCGGGGAAAGACTAGATTCAAACCCTAAAGCCATCATCTTCTCCTGTCATACTCCCAAATACGACCCTATGCGTACACCTCCCACGAGTAAAGGGGATTCGTAGTTCCTTGGCCACACCGGGCTTTATAGGTGTCTCATCGAAAATTTCTCTCAAATAGCCCGGTCGTTGACCAATCTCTTGGCCAAGGAAACCCCTCTCGTCTCTAATCAAGAGTGCTATGCTTCCTTTCACACCCTAAGAAAGCACTCAATTCTGCTCCCATCATCTGGTCTCGCGACTAGAGCATCCCATTAGAAATCATGTGTGATGCGAGCAATTATGCTGTTGGAGCTGTTGTGGGCCAAACCAAGGACAAGAAGCATTATGCTCACTGGCCCCAGCTCAACTACGCAACCACGGAAAAGGAACTCTTAGCAACTATGTTTGTTATAGACAAATTCCGGTCCTACCAAGTTAGGGCAAAGGTCATAGTCTATTCCGACCATACTGCTCTGAAGTATTTCTTGGCCAAAAAGGATGCGAACCCAAGACTCATTCGGTGGGTCTGTCTCGGGTATAAGTCCCGTTTGATCTTTCCATCAGAGATTTTCTTACGGGGTGATACGCTCCTCAAAGCCACAACACTAGAGCCGTGGTACGCCACCATAGTTGACTTCGTGGTGTTAGGGTACGTCCCATCAGGTGAAAATAGGAAAAGATTGGTTTATGAGAGCAGACATCACCTATGGGACAACCCGTATCTCTTCTGGATACAAAATGGACTCAGACGATGCATGCCTGCACCTGAGGCACATAAAACCTGGGAGAGATATCATGGAGCACCTTCTGAAGGACATTATGGAGTGTTCAGAATAAAGGTCTGGCAATATGGAGAAGTTAAGAAACTTAGCAAGAGATGCCCACACTGCCAGAAACACGGGAAAGAGACGCGAAGCCACTCACCAGTAATATTCAGTAGAAATCTTTGATGTAAGGGGAATAGACCCCATGGGTCCTTTCCCTAACTCAGAGAACTACGAGTTTATTCTGGTAGCCGTAGATCCCGTCTCTAACTGGGTAGAAGCCAAGCCCTATCGATCCGCAGCCACTGGGCACGCTAAGCAAATGTCCCATAAAAACATCTTTCCTCACTTTGGCGTCCTGGGCTAGTCATAGGGGCTCCCATCTCATTGACTCCATCTCCCGAAAATATCTAAGCTTGGGGGAGCCGAATTTTATAGCCACACCTTCTCACCCCCAAACTAGTGGTCAAGCAGAACATCCAACACTCACATCAAGAACATTCTGCGAATAAGATCGTCAATGAGATGGGTGTGCACTAGAGAGATAGACTCCGTAAAAATACTTTGGGCAAACTAGACCACTCTAGTTTGGGCGGACAATTCAGCCAAACCATGTTGGTTCGACCGAAGGACCCCTCTTTTGCCCCTTGAGCGTCCTTTTGGACCCTTGATCCTATCTCTATCCCATATTGTCTCGAAGTCGCTAGGAAAATGTTGGGAAAGCTGCTTGTCGATCACAAGTCAGAAACCATCCTCCAGCACTTTCCCGAACACGACCAAGTGTTCACATTTCCCAGCTGCCATCCTAGTCCAAAGACCTTTCCTCACCCAACAGCTCCCTCTCCATGAGTATGACAAGTCCACTAATGAAGAAAGCCATGGAGGAGGGAGAAGAGAAACCCATGGTTGAAGAGCCTCAAAAAGAACTGGCACAAACCAGCCAGAAGTTGAGCAACCGGGATGAGAAGGTCACTGAAGGCGAGCCTTGGCAGATGGACAAGAACAATGTCCTCTTCCAAGCATTCACAACCAAATTCGAGAGGCTCGCCAAAGCCACGTAACATCTAGACCTTTATGATCCATCTTTAGAGCAGATGTCATGTGGTTGTATCCTGTAGAGCACCATTAGTTTCAATTTATTTCCCAATTCAATTTCCCTTTGCTCAAATCATTGTTTAGGAGGTGCTCTAATTATTTCCCTTCCAAACATTTTGTTTACAACCTTAGCTTGATGAATAAATAAAATTAGAGTTGAATGCAAAAAGAATAAAATTGTCGCTCCGGTTGGTGCATTTGAACCAACCGGAGATTGCCCTATTTAACGAAAAGATACATGAGTACAGGCATGACACGGTGGAGGAACAGGACGAGAACGAGCAGGCCGACCAGCTGACTCAGTACCTTTCAAGGATTGAATCCCTACCAGTGAAGAGTCCAAGCTTGGGGGAGGACCCCCATCAGGTATGTTCCGAATTACTCAGCACTTTGGTCATTCAATTGAAAATACCAATTAACTCCCAACCATGTATGGAATGAAACATATGCCTCTCACTTTGGAAATGATGAATAGTTGCTCTGTCACTAATTTTGCTAGTACTTTGTTGCAACTAGTTGCTTGACTATGCTTGAGTTATTTGGCATGAGTAGAAATGAACCTGAAAACCTTGTGGGAGCATATGCCTTATTCCAAGTCTCGGTTGTTGTGGGGATTGATATAGTGAGACTTCGGTTGAATTCTATTTCGGCTCTAAGTATGGTGAAAATCTCGGATGTTTATGTTTTCAAAAATAAAACAAAGTTCCTCATTGGTCAAAAATTCATACCAGAGCCATATGATAGGATTAGTTCTAAACTTTCTACCATATGCTGCTTGTCATCTTAGTGAGCCTTGTCAAATTGTTGTAACCTTTGAGGGATCTTTCATGCTTTCAAGATCGAGATTCACAAACACTCCACCTCTCACTTGCAATTCCTACACTGGGAGTTAGCAAAACCATGCCATCATCCATTCCACAAAAATAAACTTAATGTTCTCTGATTCCCTCTCCAAATATCTTTGAAGTAGAGGCATGGGCTATGCAAAAAGAAAAAGAAAAGCATGCCAAGTGGCATGGCAAAAATATGAGAAAAAGAAAAGCATGCCAAAAAGGCATGGCAAAAAAAAAGGGAATAAAAGATAGCCCATGCTCTCGAAAAATAAATAAAGGAGAGGAAGAATCATTCCATGAAGTTCCACCAAATTCCACTCCACATATTCCACTCCGCATATTTCACACACTTGCACTTCTCGATCTAAGAGTGTGATTTGATTCTCCTAAGGTCTGGTCTTTGACTTAGCAAAATATAAGATGCTTGTATGCCTTCATCCTTTGTCCCTGAGCCACACAAAAAGCCAAATTAGATGTTAGGATAAAAAGAAGGCAAAGCCTTTGGTGAGGATTCAAATACACTTGAGCGATTGAGTGAACCAATGAGGAACAACTTATCTTTTCACAAAAGGGGTGAAAACTCCGAGATAGGATCCTGAAAAGAGTAGAGTGGAATAAAACTAAGTTAAACTGTTCATCCTTTCAACCGCCCAAGATAAGGAGTTTGCTATAAGCCCCATAGGTAAAATGGTGAATCAATACTTTACTAAGTGATTCAAGTAAACTTTGAGTACTAGTTGTTTATAAAGTTACCTGCAAGAGAAATGACATTGTAGCAACTCCTGATCCACCGAGCCTAAGTTTTTATCTTTGCTCGAGGACGAGCAAAGAGCTAAGCTTGGGGGAGCTTGTTGGCGGTCGTTACAACCCAACTTCGACCACCAATACTCGGGAATAAAAGAGGCTTTATGTAACATTCCATGTACTTAGGTTTTAGTTCTAATAAAGTTCCACGAGTTTTGGTGAGTGTTGCTTACGCAGGTACAATATCTACAAATACGTGCTATAGGGGTCGGAAATGACCAATTCGGCCGAACGACACGTTCGGCCGGTTACCCCCCTTAGCCGTACAGTCCAGCGGAAGCCGTCCACGTCAACCAAACGACAACACATGACACGTGGATGACTGTTGGCACTTCTTATGATCCAATATCAGGATTGAGAATCCCGGTACTAGATGCAAGGAGTGTTTCAGTGGTTTTCCTTATGGCTGGTAAAATATGTGAATATTCTGCAAGCGCACAGAATCACCGCTGTAGCACTTCACCTGGGAGTATCCTGAGGTATCGTAATTTATATTTCCGCAGGGAAGCTTTGGCAAGAGTACTAACAAATAGATATTCGAGACTATCAGAGAAGAGTACACGACTAGACAGGACGGGGGATAACCGTACTGGATAGGAGTGGATATACCGTGACACAGCTCAAGGGGGCTCGGGTAAATGAGAGAAGGTATTGATAGTTGGGAGGACAACGAGAAGAGATAAAGGATTCCTGTGACTTTATCTACCTAAGTCAAGTGGTTAGAGATACAGCGGCTAAAGAGCCAGCACTAATAGGTCTGGGATAAGTCTATTGTCTTAGCTTGGGGACTATAGAGCCTCCGACACACAGAAAGGGATGAGAAGGGGTGTCGGTTACCCTGAACCTTGGGTCCTAGGACACCGGAACTAACGTGATGGACTACGAAGACCGAAAGGGTTGTCACCACCACCCGGCTACCACCTCCGTTGCGACGGGCAGAAACTAAGGCTACTGGCAAGTCTAGGAACCACTCCTACACTGGTCAATAACTACTTACTCCGCTAGCAGAAGCAAGCAATCTCGTTACTACTCTCAGTGACAATTCACCTCAAGTACTAAGCAAGAACGAAGAACCAATTTAGACAAAGACTTAAACAAGAACTAAGAGCACTAAGAGCTAGAACCGACTATAGTCTAAACACGATATAGAAGCAACTAGACTAAAGTAGAAGCAACTATATAAGACAGAGGTAAAGTAAAGTAGAAACTATATTGATAACTTGAATGTCAACACAAGATAAAGTAAAAGATACAAGAGCTAATACTAGAGCTTCTGAAGACGACTCCGGAACCTCCGAGGCACAGCTCGACTCGACTCTAACTCACAACTAAACTGTCCTAACTCTACTAGAAATGGAAATAGAGCTCTTGGCTTGAGTGGTGTGTACAAATGAGCAGCTTGGCCCTCTATTTATAGCACTCCAGGGTCGGTTGAAGTGGACTAACCGTCAAGGGAGAGGGCAGAGGCGGTTGCCGGCCGTTTCGGCCAGGGGAGTCGGTTCGGCCGAACCCTCCTGTTCGGCCGAACGGAGGATCCACCACCTCGGCCATCTACGGCCAAGATGCACCCCCTGGAGTCGGTTTTGGTGCTGGGGGCGGTTCGGCCGAAGGCCCCAGTTCGGCCGAACTGGGCCTGGCCCGTGGCCGGCCTCCCCAGCACCGCCTCTTGCTTGTGGACCCCCTGGGCTGCCTTCTGCTGCTTGGCTTCATGATGTGTAGGCCCAGGATGACGTGGCATGGGTCCGGCTGAGTTGGCGGTCGTCCATGTGTCGTGTGATGGTGTTCGGTTGACGTGGACGGTTCCCGCTGGCCTGTACGACTAAGGGGGATAACCGGCCGAACATGTCGTTCGGCCGTTTCTGTCATTTCCGACCCCTATAGCACGTATTTCGCAATGTTGTACCTGCAAACATGACACTCACCAAAACTCATGGAACTTTATTAGAAATAAACCTAAGTACATGAAATGTTGCATAGTCTCTCATTTATTCCCGAGTATCGGTGGTCGAATTTGGGTTGTAATGACCGCCAACAAGCTCCCCCAAGCTAGGCTCTTTGCTCGTCCTCAAGCAAAGATAAAACTTAGGCTCGGTGGATCAGGAGTTGCTACAATGTCATTTCTCTTGCAGGTATTTTATAAACAACTAGTACTCAAACAAATACTTGAATCACTAGCAAGGTATTAATTCACCATTTTACCTATGGGGCTTATAGCAATCTCCTTATCTTGGGCGGTTGAAAGAATGAACAGTTTAACTTAGTTTTATTCCACCCTACTCTTTTCAGGATCCTATCTCGGAGTTTTCACCCTTTTGTGAAAAGATAAATTGTTCCTCATTGGCTCACTCAATCGCTCAAGTGTATTTGAATCCTCACCAAAGGCTTTGCCTTCTTTTCATCCTAACATCTAATTTGGCTTTTGTGTGGCTCAAGGACAAAGGATGAAGGCATACAAGCATCTTATATATTGCTAAGTCAAAGACCGGATCTTACGAGAATCAAATCACACTCTAGATCGAGAAGTGCAAGTGTGTGGAATATGTGGAGTGGAATTTGTGGAGTGGAATTTGGCGGAATTTCATGGAATGATTCTTCCTCTCCTTGATTTATTTTTCGAGAGCATGGGCTATCTTTTATTCATATTTTTGCCATGCCTTTTGGCATGCTTTTCTTTTGATCATATTTTTGCCATGTCTTTTGACATGCTTTTCTTTTTTTTGCATAGCCCATGCCTCTACTTCAAAGATATTGGGCGAGGGAATCAAAGAACATGAAATTTTATTTATGGAATGGATGATGGCATGGTTTTTTTTTGCTAACTCCCAATGTAGGAATCGCAAGTGAGAGGTGAAGTGTATGTGAATCTCGATCTTAGAAGCATGAAAGATTCCTCACTAAGGTCACAACAATTTGACAAAGCTCACTAAGATGACAAGCAGCATATGGTAGAAAGTTTAGAACTAATCCTATCATATGGCTCTGGTAGGTATTATGACCAATGAGGAACTTTGTTTTATTTTTGAAAGCATAAACAACCGAGATTTTCACCGTACTAAGAGCAGAAATAGAATTCAACCAAAGTCTCACTATATCAATTCCCACAACAACCTAGACTTGGAATAAAGCATGTGCTCCCACAAGGTTTTCAGGTTCATTTTTACTCATGCCAAATAACTCAAGCATAGTCAAGCAACTACTTGCAACAAAGTACTAGCAAAATTAATGACAGAGCATCTATTCATCATTTACAAAGTGAGAGGCATATGTTTCATTCCATGCATAGTTGGGAGTTAATTTTATTCAAGGGAAATATTTTTGGTATTTTCATTTTTTAAATGCAAACTAAACTATGAAGGGAAATGCGAAGAGTAATCGCAATGCTGAGTGAATCGGGATGTACCTGGTGGGGGTCCTCCCCCAAGCTAGGATTCTTCACTGGTAGGGATTCAGCCTTGATAGGTACTCAGACAGCTGGTCGGACTGCTCTCGGACTTCATGCTGAATGGACGCTACCATCCCGTCATTCTCTTGAAGGTACTGAGACTGGCGGGCTAGCGTGTCTTGAATGTCCCGAGTCCGGTCGTCGATGACGTCGACCCAGTCGGAGATGTAGGACAACTCCCGACCGTAGTCGAAGCGGGCGGACTGTGAGTATCCAGGGTAGTATGGTCGGGAAGCACTGTCGTACCCCCTGCATACCAACTCTCGGACCACTCAGAGTCCGTGCCCTGACCATAGTCCCATCGGCCCGAGGCGTAGTAGTTCGGCTCCTGGTGCTGTCCGGAGCCTCCTGCCCCGGACGTTCCAGCGCCGGTGTACATGTCGTAAGTGGCCTCGAATGCGGACGTGTGTCGGTACGGTGCTTCTGGTTCATCCTCCGGCTCCTGTGAGGTGGCGAGCCCAGCATCATGCCTAGCTTGTCCCCTCGTGAACGGTCCTTCACCTGCCACACTGTGCCGAGCGGGCTCTCTCGGCGGAGGAGATTCGTCCGATTCGGTGCTCAAATGAAACGTTAGTTTATTAGCGGTATACAACTTCAGTGCCGCGCAAGGCAGACGCACCTCAGTTGTATAGACATGATAAATCATCACAAGTGAAGCATCGGGCATCTTTCGTAAGATGTGAGCTTGTACGAAGTGCTCAGCATCCACGACAGAGCGCGCTGTCTCAATGTATGTGCACTGGGCGCCCTGGAGGACTCCCAGGTGGTTGGCAAGGCGGGTGACTAGAGAAGTCATCGCCATGCTACCCACATGAGAAATATGAGACAGCCAGTGACTGACCATGTCCTTCACTGGAGAAACCGGAATTTTCTTAAACATAGCGTAAAGGATCCGCAACTCAACTGTGTTCACGGGTCGAATATCGGCTCGCGGGAACACCGTCATAGCCACCCACTTATGTATGAAGCGCAGAGTGGGGTTATGAATACTATTTATGCGAGGTGCATGACAGTTGGTATTCCCAGAAATCCTCTTCCAGAACGCGACCCGATCAAACCTTTTTAAAGCTTTGCTCGGCTCTAAAGAACAACGACTCGAAAAACCAAGAGCCGAGCTGAAATCCCTCCGAGAGTAGAAAAACTCTTGGTTGAAGAAACAAAAATGAATCCCCCCATTCTCAGGAACCAAAGTAGAGAGGAGCTCAAGGGTGAGTAAGTACGAACCTGGCTCGTTGATTTGCCAGAAATTCTCCCAGCCAATGGCAGGAAAGATTTCTGGGAACTCCTCGTCCATCCCCGTTCTTCTGAGCAGGTCCTGCTCGAAGACACGGGTGTGCTCGAACTCCTTCAGCCTGAGCTCGTTGAAGACATTTCTCTCCCGGTCCGTCCTGAGGATGATGTCGCTCTCACTAAGGAGCTGCCTGACTGGGGGTGCAGCAGAGCCCCATCCCAAGCCACCTGCTCCTTGCTCGTCCTCGTCCATCTGGCTTGAGCCACGAGACGGGGCTGGGGAGCTCCCGGCATCGTCCGAGCGGCGGTTAAGCCGGGTGGAATGACGGAGTGCGGCGATGAGTCCCGACATGATTCCTGCAAAAGGTTAGTGCAATAACGACTACCCGAAGGACTGAATATATGGGTTAGCACAAGAAAATCAAGTCAGTCGTTCGAGAAAGTTAGTCGTTCTTGCGGGGATGAAAACCACCACAACGGTTAGTCGTTCTTGTGGGTGTCGGAGACCACCACAAAATCGTCCAACAAAATTTCAGCACTAAGATCACACAAAGCAAATATTTTTGGGATTTTTCTAGAGATGCAAGTGAACCAAAACTTGAGCTAGAATTTTGGGAAGAACTTGAGCACAAGCTAGAGCAAGAAATGAGAGAGAAAGCTTCTGGTGGAAAAATTTCTAAGTGTGAGTGTGTGAAGCATCAAGAAAGCAATGGCCAACTTTTAGAGGCCGAGGGGAGGCAGGTCCCTGGTTCGGCCGAATGGAGTGGTTCGGGCGAACCAGGCCCTGGTGGCCTGGCCACTCCTCCCTGAGTGGAGCACCTCCCCTTGCTTTGATTCCATGAAATTTTGTGTGGCCAGCACTTGCCATGGTCATGTGAGTGGAGTTTTGTGGTAGGTAAGATGGAAGTTTGACATGACCAGAGTTGGTTTTAGTGGAGTCACCCCCATGCTGCCATGTTTTGTGATAATTGGTGAGTATGCAGCCATTTTAGTGGGGTAAACATGTTTGATGCTGGTTGGTGGTGATGGTAAATAAATGGAGATGTTCTAGAAGAGATGGAAATGATAAAAGTTACCAATTACATCCACCCTAGGTAAAATTTCAGCATATGACCATTTATTTAAACCAAGCTTGCAAAATTTTCTCTCTCAAATTTTACTCTAGTGGTTCATTTTATTTGGAAGGGAAACATGCAAATGCAATGATGGAAATAAAATTGGAAGGGAAATATGGGATACATACCGGTTATCCTCGCGGCGAGCGTTCAGCTTTTAAGTCCGCGAGTGGGACTTCTCCTATCTTCAGGTGCTCTTGTCATCGTCCGGTCCTGGAGTGGATGACTCGGATGATGCAACCTTCTTCCGCCATGTCTTCTTGCTTTTCTTCTTTTCCGGTGGCGGTGGGATCAACGTCTCGGGAGAATTCCAGAGGGCTTGCTCTTCCTCGTATTTCTTCACGAGGGGGTCCATTTCTTCTGCACTCACTTGTTCCGTCGGGCCGTCCCACTCGAGCTGCTCTCCACCGAGTATTTCCAGCTCTCCACTGATGAGAGTCTTGAGGAAACACTCGGCGCTCCTCTGCTCCGGCATGAGTGGCTCTGCCTTCTTCTCTTCCCGAGGTTGGAACTTAAAGTACGTCAACCTTCCGTCGATATGGAACAAGATTTCTCTCGCAGCCATATTGATCCTAGCCCGGGCGGTGTTCAAGAATGGTCGGCCCAGGACAAGGGAAAACGAGTGGTCGTTTCACGTGTCGAGGACAACGAAGTCCGCAGGGACATAACGTCCCCGGATGCGGACCGGTACATTCTCGATCACCCCCTTGGGATAGCGGATGGTTGAGTCCACAAGCTGAACCTGGGCAGTAGTAGGAGACAGAGTAGGGTAGAGTAACTTTTTGAATAGTACCTTTGACATGATGTTGACGCTTGCCCCGAGATCACAGAGTGCGTCATCAATGCGACGATTGCAGATCGTGCACTGGATGACGGGTACTCCGGGATCTTCCTTCCTTTCCGGTGCGGTCTTTCCGATTGCCCTTTTAGCAGCTCTCTGCAGATAGGTCTGTATTGGTGTTGATACTCGAATGTGTGTGACCTTGCCTGCATGGTTAGCACGGACCATACTACAAGACATCTTACCCTGTCTTGTAGTGATAGTGTTCACTGTTTCGATGGAAGGTTCGGGTTGCCCCGGAATCTTCACCGATTCAGTGACAGGAACAGCATCAGCTAACTGAGCGACTTGAGTTTCTATCATTTTATTAAAGCTCAGTTGATTTTTCATAGTACAAGAGAATGATTCTATCCTAGAGTCTATGTTTTCCAGAGTTTTGTCATTAGCAGAAAGCTTTTTGTTGATGTTTTGAGTTATTTTCATCTGGCTAAACATAATATCTCTAAGAGACGGCTGATTATTGAAATTACTGGAATTGTAACTGTTACCTTGTTGAGGCCTCTCGAACGGGAGGTTTGGGCGCGAATTCCAGCCTTGGTTGTCGTAGTTGTTCGGTCAGTACCCGTTGTTGTTGGAGTTGTTGATGTAGTGGGCGTCTTCTCGCGGCTCGAGGCAGTCATTCCCCGAATGGCCAGTGTTGCCACAGACTTTGCAGGTCATGCGAGCGTCCATGGCTTGCACCGTTTCTTGAGCAGGGGCCTCCAGCTTCTTCATCAGGAGGTCCATCTTGGCAGCGAGCATGTCCAGAGCTTCGATCTGGTGAACTCCTCGGGTCTTCGGTTGAGTCCGGTCGTCAAACCAACCTTGGTTCTCGACCATCTTCTCTATGAGGGCCTTCGCACAACTCTCCTCAAGAGAGAAGAACGAGCCTCCAGCAGCAGCATCAACATACTCACGGGCAGAGCTTCTCAGCCTGTGATAGAAAGTTTGAATAATAAACCAATTCTGCATACCGTGGTGAGGACAAGCAGAAATATAGTCCTAGAGGCGATCCCATGCCTCCGGGACTGTTTCATCTTTTAACTGCTGGAATCTAGCTATTTTGTTCTGGAGGGCGTTGGTTTTCCCAACCGGAAAGAATTTTAGCAAGAAGGCACTAGTGCATTTTTCCCACGTATCTATAGCCTCACGGCTAGCATAGAACCATTGTTTCGCCTTGCCTAGTAATGAGAAAGGGAATAAACGAAAGCAAACGGCATCGATACTCACCCCGCGAATGGTGAAGGTGTTGCAGATTTCCAGGAAATGCTGGAGATGGGCATTGGCATCTTCATGAGGCTTGCCGCAGAACGGACTAGCCTGGACCATGTTGATGAGGGCTGGCTTGAGCTCGAAGTTGCCATCTCCGACTGGCGGAGCTGGTCCGACATGCACATTCTCGCTCGATGGAGCGGAGAACTCACGGATAATCTTGGCAGCCATCCTCGGTGTAGCCTGGTTGACGACGGGAAAGACTGGGTTCGTCGGAAGGAGTTGCTTCTGAGGAGGTACAACACGGGGTCGCACTTTCCTCACAAGAGACTCCGGATTTTCTTGGTAGTTTGACGGTGGTTGGAAACCAGTCATGCACTGCTCTGCTCCACAAGGACCAACGAAAACAGAGCAAAGATAAACCCGCTGAGTAGCGGTACTCAACTAAGTTAGTTCGAGATAAATATTTGAGAGTATCTAGCCAATTGCTTCCCCGGCAACAGCGCCAGAAATGCTTGTTGGCACTTCTTACGATCCAATATCACGATTGAGAATCCCGGTACTGGATGCAAGGAGTGTTTCAGTGGTTTTCCTTATGGCTGGTAAAATATGTGAATATTCTGCAAGCGCACAGAATCACCGCTGTAGCACTTCACCTGGGAGTATCCCGAGGTATCATAATTTATATTTCTGCAGGGAAGCTTTGGCAAGAGTACTAACAAATAGATATTCGAGACTATCAGAGAAGAGTACACGACTAGACAGGACGGGGGATAACCATACTGGATAGGAGTGGATATACCGTGACACAGCTCAAGGGGGCTCGGGTAAATGAGAAAATGTATAGATAGTTGGGAGGACAACGAGAAGAGATAAAGGATTCCTGTGACTTTATCTACCTAAGTCAAGTGGTTAGAGATACAGCGGCTAAAGAGCCAGCACTAATAGGTCTGGGATAAGTCTATTGTCTTAGCTTGGGGACTATAGAGCCTCCGACACACAGAAAGGGATGAGAAGGGGTGCCGGTTACCCTGAACCTTGGGTCCTAGGACACCGGAACTAACATGATGGACTACGAAGACTGAAAGGGCTGTCACCACCTCCCGGCTACCACCTCCGTTGCGACGGGCAGAAACTAAGGCTACTGGCAAGTCTAGGAACCACTCCTACACTGGTCAATAACTACTTACTCCGCTAGCAGAAGCAAGCAATCTCGTTACTACTCTCAGTGACAATTCACCTCAAGTACTAAGCAAGAATGAAGAACCAATTAAGATAAAGACTTAAACAAGAACTAAGAGCACTAAGAGCTAGAACCGACTATAGTCTAAACACGATATAGAAGCAACTAGACTAAAGTAGAAGCAACTATATAAGACAGAGGTAAAGTAAAGTAGAAACTATATTGATAACTTGAATGTCAACACAAGATAAAGTAAAAGATACAAGAGCTAATACCAGAGCTTCTGAAGACGACTCCAGAACCTCCGAGGCACAGCTCGACTCGACTCTAACTCCCAACTAAACTATCCTAACTCTACTAGAAATGGAAATGGAGCTCTTGGCTTGAGTGGTGTGTACAAATGAGCAGCTTGGCCCTCTATTTATAGCACTCCAGGGTCAGTTGAAGTGGAGTAACCGTCAAGGGAGAGGGCAGAGGCGGTTGCCGGCCGTTTCGGCCAGGGGAGTCGGTTCGGCCGAACCCTCCTGTTCGGCCGAACGGAGGATCCACCGCCTCGGCCATCTACGGCCAACATGCACCCCCTGGAGTCAGTTTTGGTGCTGGGGGCGGTTCGGCCGAAGGCCCCAGTTCGGCCGAACTGGGCCTGGCCCGTGGCCGGCCTCCCCAGCACCGCCTCTTGCTTGTGGACCCCCTGGGCTGCCTTCTGCTGCTTGGCTTCATGATGTGTAGGCCCAGGATGACGTGGCATGGGTCCGGCTGAGTTGGCGGTCGTCCATGTGTCGTGTGATGGTGTTCGGTTGACGTGGACGGTTCCCGCTGGCCTGTACGGCTAAGGGGGATAACCGGCCGAACATGTCGTTCGGCCGTTTCTGTCATTTCCGACCCCTATAGCACGTATTTCGCAATGTTGTACCTGCAAACATGACACTCACCAAAACTCGTGGAACTTTATTAGAAATAAACCTAAGTACATGGAATGTTGCATAGTCTCTCATTTATTCCCGAGTATTGGTGGTCGAATTTGGGTTGTAACGACCGCCAACAACGACCGCCAACACATCCCAGAGCACCGACATGTCATCCTGGGCCGAATCAACTCAAACCCAAGCAGTAGAGGCCAGCCCAAGGGGTCCAGGAGCAAGAGGCGGTGCACGGGGGGCGTTCTGGGCTGAAAGCCCAGTTCGGCCGAACCCACTAGTTCGGCCGAACCGCCCCCAATGCACCAACCGCCTCCAGGAGTGCATCCATGCCATCCAGAGCCAAGGCGGTGGATCCAGGGGTTCGGCCGAACCGACCTGTTCGGCCGAACCCGGTCTCTTCGCCCGAATCAACAGGGAATATCCCATGGATCCCTTGGCGGTTACTCCACTCCAAACCGCCTTAGGACACCTATATAAGCAGTGTCATACACCTTGTATCAAACACAACACAAGAGTAGAGTGAGCATTGCCAAGTTCCGCCACTTGTATCAGTAGAATAGGGAGAGAGGAGAGGTGAGCGTCCCGGAGAGGAGCCGGAGTGTCGGCCCCTCTTCCCGCTGTACCTCTACGGATGCGGCTCTGCTTCGAGTGACATCCGGGTCATGTCTGGTAACTCTTGTATCTCTTTCTGATTAATTGAGCATTTAGTTCTTACATCTATATACTTGTCTCATTCTTCGTTCAATGCTTAGTTGATTGGTATAACTGTATACTGGTTGCTTAGCTTGGGTGCTTATCTTGCTATAGGAGATAAGTAGTTATTGACTAGTGTAGGAGTGGTTCCTAGACTTGCCAGTAACCTTAGTTTCTGCCTGTCGCAACGGAGGTGGTAGCCGTAAGGTGGTGACAGCCCTTTCGGTCTTCTTAGTCCATCACGTTAGTTCCGGTGTCCTAGGACCCAAGGTTCAGGGTAACCGGCACCCCTTCTCATCCCTTTCTGTGTGTCGGAGGCTCTGTAGTCCCGAAGCAAGTATCTATTTGTATCTTCTGCTCTGCTCAGTCAATCGGTAGAATACCCTTACCAGACCTGTACCCTCTCTACCCTCCTACCTCTTCTCTTCTCTCCTTGTTGTCGTCATCCACCTCATCCATTTCATTCATCCACTCCATCTACATAGGACAACTTAGTTTAGGATTAGTACACTTCTCGTTCCCCGTGGAAATCGATACCTTGGAATACTCCCGGGTGAAAGCTACATCGGTATCCGTCCACTTGCGGATTTATCTGTAGGTCGTAAGGAGTGCCAACATTTCCGGAAGAGGCGGTCCATTTCATCCTCACTCTCAGATTTAGTGGATTGATCCCACTGCTCAGCACCGAGTATTTCCAGCTCTCCACTAAGGAGGGCTTTCAGGAAACACTCAACGCTCCTTTGCTCCGGAGTGAACTCACTTGTTCTTCTGAACTCCCGAGGTTGGAACATGAATGATATCGGCGTTCCACTGATATGGAACGAGATTTCTCTCGTATCCACATCAATTCTAGCCCGAGCAGTGTTTAAAAATGGCCGGCCCAACACAAGGGGAAACGAATGATCGTTCCCCGGGTCAAGGACTACGAAATCCGTAGGGACATAATATCCCCAAATTCGGACAGGGACATTTTCAATCACCCCCTCGGGGTAGCGGATCGACGAATCTGCAAGTTGCACCTGGGCATTTGTAGCATAAAGAATAGGGTAGCGTAACTTTTTGAATAATACCTTAGACATGATGTTGATGCTAGCTCCAAGATCGCAGAGAGCGTTTTCGATGCATCGATTCCAAATCAAGCACTGAATAACTGGCTCTCCGGGATCTTCCTTCCTTTCTGGAGGGGTGTTGATGATGGCCTTCTTGGCAGCTCTCTGGGTGTATCTACTTGGATGTACGAGGCCTTCCCTGCATGATTAGCACGGAACGAACCACGAGACGGCTTACCCCGTCTTATGGTTACTGCTTTAACCGATTCAATGGAAGGTTCGGGTTGCCCCAGAATCTTCTCAGATTCAGAAACAGGAACAGCAGCAGCTAATTGAGTAACTTGTGTTCCTATTATTTTATTGAAGCTCAATTGACTTTTTATAGCAGAAGAGAAAGATTCCAGTTTTGCATCTATGCTTTCCAGGATTTTGTCAGTTGCAACAAACTTTTTACTGATATTTTCGTTGATTTTACCCTGGCCTAGCACAAGATCTTTGATAGACGGCTGATTATTGAAAGTACTGGAATTGAAATTGTTACCTTGTGAAGATCTCTCAAAAGAGAGATTCGGGCGCGAATTCCAGCCTTGATTGCCGTAGTTGTACGGACGATACCCATTGTTGTTGGAGTTGTTGATGTAGTCGACATCTTCTCGCGTTTCGGGGCAGTCATTCCCCGAATGGCCTGTGTTGCCACAGACCTCGCACGTCATGCGAGCGTCCATGGCTTGCACCGTTTCTTGAACAGGGGCCTCCATCTTCTTCAGAAGGAGGTCCATCTTGGCAGCGAGCATGTCCAAAGCTTCAACTTGGTGGACTCCTCGGGTACATGGTTGGTCATATTCAGTGCCCCAACCCTGATTTTCCACCATCTTCTCGATGAGGGCCTTAGTTCGGTTCTCCTCAAGAGAGAAAAATGCTCCTCCAGCAGTAACATCCAAATACTCACGGGCTGAGCTCTTTAGCCCATGGTAAAAGGTTTGGATGATGAACCAATTCTGCATACCATGGTGAGGACAAGCAGAAATATATTCCTGAAGGCATTCCCATGCCTCCGGGACTGTTTCATCTTTTGCTTGCTGGAAACTAGCAATTTTATTCCGGAGGGCGTTGGTTTTTCTAACCGGAAAGAATTTTAGCAAAAAGTCACTAGTGCACTTATCCCATGAATCTATAGCTTCACGACTAGCATAAAACCATTGCTTTGCCTTACCAAATAAGGAGAACGGGAATAAACGAAGGCGAATAGCATCGGTACTTACACCGCGTATGGTGAAGGTGTTGCAGATCTCCAGGAAGTGTTGGAGATGAGCGTTAGCATCCTCGTGAGGCTTGCCGCAGAACTGACTAGCCTGCACCATGTTGATGAGGGTTGGCTTGAGCTCGAAAGTCCCGTCTCCGAAAGGCGGAGTGGGACCGGTACGCACATTCTCGCTCAATGGAGCCGAGAATTCGCGTATCGTCTTGCTTGCCATCCTCGATGCTGAAGCCGTGTCGACGTTGGGAAAGACTGGGCTTGTCAAGCTGAGTTTCTCTAAGGAGGTACAACACGGGGTCGTACTTACCTCAAAAGTGACTCGGGATTTTCTTGATAGTTTGAGAGTAGTTGGAAACCAGTCATGCAATGCTCTGCTTCACAAAGACCAACGAATAGAGCAAAGGTAAACCCGCTTGAGTAGCGGTGCACTCAACTCAGATAACTTGAGATAAATGTTTAAAAGTATTCTAGCCAATTGCTTCCCCGGCAACGGCGCCAGAAATGCTTGTTGACACTTCTTACGATCCAATATCAGGATTGAGAATCCCGGTACTGGGGTAAGGAGTGTTTCAGTGGTTTTCCTTATGGCTTAGTAAAATATATAAATATTCTGCAAGCGCACAGAATCACCGCTGTAGCACTTCACCAGGGAGTATCCCGAGGTATCATAATTTATATTTCCGCAGGGAAGCTTTGGCAAGAGTACTAGTAAACAGGTATTCAAGACTATCAGAGAAAGGTACACAACTAAACAAGACAGGGGATAACGGTATTGGATAGGTTTTGGCACTTCTTACGATCCAATATCACGATTGAGAATCCCGCTACTGGGGTAAGGAGTGTTTCAGTGGTTTTCCTTATGGCTTAGTAAAATATATAAATATTCTGCAAGCGCACAGAATCACCGCTATTGCACTTCACAAGGAAGTATCCCGAGGTATCGTAATTTATATTTCCGCAGGGAAGCTTTGGCAAGAGTACTAGTAAACAGGTATTCAAGACTATCAGAGAAAGGTACACAACTAAACAAGACAGAGGATAACGGTATTGGATAGGAGTGGATATACCGTGACACACAGCTCAAGGGAGACTCAGGTAAGAGAGAGAAGATAGCTAGGAGGACAACGAGAAGAGATAGAGGATTCCTATAGACTTTATCTGTCCATGTCACTCGGGCTTAGAGATACAGGGGCTAAAGAGACACACTGGAAGGTCTGGGTTAACTCTAATGTCTTAGCATCGGGACAATGGACACCAGTGACACGCAGAAAGGGATGAGAAGGGGTGTCACCAGCTCCACACTGGGGGATCCTACAGGCCGAGACTAACGAGGTGGATTACAAAGACTGTATTGGGCTGTGACCACCTAATGGCTACCACACGTTCGTTGAATCGGGGGCAAACCAAGGCCACTGACTAGTCTGGGTACCACACCCACACTAACCAACGACTACTTACTTCACTAGCAAAAGCAACCCGTCAATACCCCCGGTGACAGTTCACCGGAAAATATTGAGCTAAGTCGAAGAACCAACTAAGACAAAGACTTAAAAAGAACTAGAAGCACTAGAACTAGAACCGACTATAGTCTAAACACGATATAGATGCAACTAGAATAAAGTAGAAGCAAGCTATAAATGACAAAGGCAAGATGATAAATATAATTATATTGATAACTCAAGTCTTACAAAAGGAAAAGGAAAACATACAAGAGCTTATACCAGAGCTTCTAAAGACGACTCCGGAACCTCCGAGGCAAAGCTCGACTCGACTCTAACTCCCAACTAAACTATCCTAACTCTACTAGAGAGAAGTGGAAATGAGAGCTCCTTGGCTTGGTGTGTGTTGAAATGAGCCGTGGACACCTCCATTTATAGCACCAAAGGGCGGTTGAGTGGAGTAACCGCCACGGGACGTTGTGGCGGTTACCGGCCAGTTCGGCCGAACATCGGATTCAACCACCTTAACCTTCTACGGCCTTGATACATCCCTGGAGCCGGTTTTGGGTGCTGGGGGCGGTTCGGCCGAAGCCCTACAGTTCGGCCGAACTGGGCTTCTGGCCCAGGGCCGCCCCCATGCACTGCCTCTGCTTGCTGGGCCTCCTGGCTAGCTTGTCCTGGTGTTCTTCGATGAATTTGGGCCATGGAATGATGTGGCGGGAGTCCACATGGCTTGCACGGTCATCGCATCGTCATCGCTGACGTGAACGACACCTCGTGTGCTTGCATGATGGTTAAGGGGGGTGGTTTGGTCGGAAACCGGAAGGTTTCGGCCGAACAGGAGTTTTACCCCCCTTAACGGGCTTTTTTCCGACTGGGTCCCACAAATGAGACACTCACCAAAACACGTGGAACTTTATTAGAAGTAAAACCTAAATGCATGAAATGTTACATAAAACCTCTTTTATTCCCGAGAGTTGGTGGTTGGATTCATACCGTAACCACCGCCAACAACGTCCCGTGGCGGTTACCGGCCAGTTCGGCCGAACTCATCCAGTTCAGCCGAACGTCGGATTCAACCGCCTTAACCTTCTACGGCCTTGATACATCCCTGGAGGTGGTTTTCGGTGCTGGGGGCGGTTCGGCCGAAGCCCTACCGTTCAGCCGAACTGGGCTTCTGGCCCAGGGCCGCCCCGTGCACCGCCTCTGCTTCCTGGGCCTCCTGGCTAGCTTGTCCTCGTGTTCTTCGGTGAATTTGGCCCATGGAATGACGTGGTGGGAGTCCACATGGCTTGCACGGTCATCGCTGATGTGGACGACACCTCGTGTGCTTGCATGATGGTTAAGGGGGGTGGTTCGGTCGGAAACCGGAAGGTTTCGGCCGAACCGGAGTTTTACCCCCCTTAACGGGCTTTTTCCGGCTCAGTCCCTGCAAATGAGACACTCACCAAAACTCGTGGAACTTTATTAGAAGTAAAACCTAAATGCATGAAATGTTACATAAAACCTCTTTTATTCCTGAGAGTTGGTGGTCGGATTCATACCGTAACGACCTCCAACATATGCCCGGGGTCTTGGTAAATCACGTGTGTTCAGGTCCTGGTACGCTCCGGGAATGAGGGTGGTGTTCGGTCGAGTCATGAGACTCGGCCGAACACACCATTTTGGGTGGTTTTACCCCGACATTGGCAACCTACCTCCTGGAATCACATAAACACCAAAACTTGTGGAAATGATCAGAAATAATCCCTATATCTATGGTGTGTGATTCCATTGTGTTTGTTTTCTACTCGGTTGGAGGTCGGAAATTGGTCTGTAACAACCTCCAATAGTGCCGACACCTTAAATGGATGGCTTGTGTAGTTCATGTACGAAGATATTCGCTGGTACATCCACGCGGTATGATCCTAACTTGGATAAAGCGTCCGCAGCAACATTCTTTTCATGAACAACATGATGAAACTCCAAGCCCTAGAAGTTGTGCTCCAGTTTTTGAACTTCATCACAATATGCTTCCATTGTCTCCTTGGAACAATCCCAGTCTTTGTAGACTTGATTAATTGCTACTGTAGAATCACCAAAGACAACTAGTCATTTGATACTGAGCGATGTAGCCAGGCGGAGCCCGTGTAGCATAGCCTCGTATTCAGCTTCATTGTTAGTAACTTTAAACTTGATCTGCAGAACATACTTGAGTTGATCACCTTTTGGAGATATAAGTAAAACACTAGCTCCTGCCCCTTCCAGCTTTAGAGATCCATCAAAATACATAACCCAGTGCTCTGGGCGAGTAATCGATCTAGAGTACTAGACTTCTGTCCACTCAACCATAAAATCAACAAGAGCTTGAGACTTGATCACCGTCTGGGGAACAAAGCTGATAGTATAAGCCACAAGTTTTGCTTTCCACTTTGACACGCGTCCAATTGCATCAGGGTTGTTCAAAATTTCACCGAGTGGGAATTTAGTAACCACTGTGACATCAAACGTTTGAAAGTAGTGCCTAAGCTTTCGAGTGGTGATAAATATTGCATAAAGGAGCTTCTGGACTTGTGGTTAACATATCTTGGACTCCAAGAGTACTTCACTGATGTAGTAAATGGGCCTCTGTACTAGATATACAAGGCCTTCTTCCTGTCTTTCGACTACAATAACTATACTGACCACATGTGTAGTGGCTCCAATGTACGAAAAAAGGTGGTCCTCTTTTGCTGGTGCAATGAGTACCGGTGGTCCTCCAATGTGCAAAAGTCTTGAGGTGTTTGCCTCTTCAGTCCAATTGAACTGATCTTGCTTCTTGAGTAGTTTGAAGAAAGGGAGGCCCTTTTCTCCAAGTCTTGAAATAAACCGATTGAGAGCCACGATGCACCGAGTAAGCTTTTGCACATCCTTCACATTCTTTGGAACTTCCATGGAGGTAATTGCGGCAATTTTGGTTGGGTTTTCCTTGATTCCTGTGTGGCTGACCATAAACCCAAGTAGTTTCCCTGACGGTACGCCAAACATGCACTTAGTCGGGTTCAATTTCCACCGGTAAAACCTGAGATAGTCAAACATCTCGATTAGATCAGAAACGAGGTCAACTGGCTCCTTTGACTTGACAACCATGTCATCAATATATGCCTCTACATTACGCCCGAGTTGAGTAGTCATGCACTTCTACATGGCGTGTTGATACGTACCACCTGCATTCTTGAGTCCAAAGGACATTGTTGCATAACAGTAAGGCCCAAAAGGGGTAATGAAAGAGGTCTTGATCTGGTCATCTTTGTTCAGAGCTATCTGATGATAGCCTGAGTAGCAATCCAGGAAGAGGAGTAGTGCATAACCAGCTGTAGAATCGACAACTTCATTAATGCGTGAAAGGCCCATGGGGTCCTTTGGGCAATGCTTGTTGAGATCCGTGTAGTCGACACATATCCTCCACTCATTGTTATTTTTCTTTCAGACCAAAACTGGGTTGGCCAACCACTCGGGGGTGAAAGACTTCTTTAATGAAGCGAGCTGCGAGTAGTTTTGCGAGTTCTGCCTTAATGGCATTGAGTCAGTCTTGGGTGAAGCGTCTTAGTCATTGCTTTGGTTTCGCGTTAATGTCAACTTTTAAGTTGTGCTCGACCAGGTCCCTCGGAACAACGGGCATATCTGCTGGTTTCCATGCAAAAATATCTTTATTATCTCTCAGGAACCTGACGAGCGTGTCTTCCTATTTACAATCTAGGTCTGCTCCTATTAGAGCAGTTGTAGACGGGTTGCATGTCTGAAGATTGATTTCTTTGATCTGAACGTCTTTAGAAGGCCAGATCTTGGGGGTAGGCAACTTCTTTGCAGGTATCTCCAGGTCGTCTTCTTTTGCCTTCTTAGCGAGGGCGAGTACTTCCAGCATCTGAACTAGAACTTGAGAGGTAGCCGCGTACTCGACAACTTCCGCATCATAGTCATGGGCGATCTTAAGGTCTTCTTTGAGAGATAGTACTCCATTAGGCACTGGCAACTTGAGTACAAGGTATACGTAGTGCGGAATTGCCATGTACTTGGTGAGGGCTTCTCGCCCAAGGATCGCATGGTACGATGTCTCAAAATCCGCTACCTCAGACTTGATGTACTCGGTCCTGAAGTTGCTTTCAGTCCTGAAGGTAATTGGAAGGGTAACTTGACCCAGAGGTATAGCTGCGTGGTCATGTACAATTCCATAGAACGGTGATTCTGTGGGCTTCAAATATTTAGTGATATTGAGGCCCATCTTTTTGAATGTCTTTGTGAAGATGACGTTGAGCCCACTGCTACCGTCGATGATTACTTTAGTTAGTCTAGCTTGCACCACAACTAGATCCAGGATAAAAGGGTATCGCCCTGGGTTGATGAAATTGGTCCACTGATCTGCTCTAGAGAACGTGATAGGGACTTCCTACCACTTGAGATACTTGGGGACAGCTAGTTGAATAGACATGATCTCACAGAGAGTTAGCTTTTTAGCCTGCTTTGACTGGTTTAAGGACTCTCCGCTGAACAAGACGGCTATGACATTATTGACTTGGGGGTAGTCGTTGCTTGGCTCCTCCTTGTCATCTTTGTCGTCTTTCTTCTTATCAGAGTTGCGTTGTCCATCCAGGATGAGCTTGCCAAATCCTTGCGTGAGGTGGTAGCACTCAGCCATTGAGTGCTTGTTATTGGGGTGGTAAGGGCATTGTCCTTTTGTGACATCTACAATAGGGTGAAGCTTTGGCTGAGGTTGATCAACAGTAGCAACGGTGTTATCAGGCTTGCGCTTTTTGTTGTCCCGCTGGTAGTCATAATTATTGGGACGATCATTGTATCAATCATTGTTGTCCCGCTGGTTGTTGTCAGAGTGGTTACTATCGAAACGCTCGCACTCGTCGTCGTCTGGATCGGCCCATTCGTAAGCCACCTTCCTGAGAGAGGCGACATCACGCGGGCGTCTGCGACCGAACTCGTGATGTAGCTCTCTAATATAAAGTCTGTCTTGGAAGTAGTAGATGACTTCACAATCAGAGATATCCATGATAGTAGCCCTTTGTCGAAGAATTTCTGGACGTACTGCCAAAGAGTTTACCCTTTTTCTTGCTTGCAGGCAGCCAACTCGTACCGGGTTCCGGGCCGAGCCCAGGTTCCCTGGAAGTTGTCAGTGAACTTTCTGTTGAGTTTTTCCCATGAGTCAATGGACCCAGGGCAGAGGCCCTCAAACAATGTGAGTGGCATTCAGCCTGGGCACAATTTCCCGAACCCGAACCTCGAACCCGAATTACCTAGACCCGATCCCGAATTACTCGGACCCGAATTACCCATACTCTATTTCGGGTTAATAGTTAGGACACCCAAAATTAGTTCAGGAATTTCGGGTTGTTATCCCCGGTACCCGAATTCACGAATACCCAAAATTATAGAAATATGATCTTATCAGGGGGTTATTTGTAATATACGCAAGACACATGAAATTTAATAAACATTACAAGGTTTATCAGGGTCCTTTTTCTGAAAGCGACTCTTTTTATTTTTTTCCTCATCCTCACGGCCATCTCCCTCCTCGGGTCTCTCTGTCGCTCGTGACCCTCGAATCAGAGAAGTGCATGGTGATTCGAACAAGAGTACAATGATTTCGATGCAGATGGTCTCGAATCGAATCAGACGAAGATGAATCGATGGAGGACAGTCTGCTGCTCCATGGCGCGCAATCTCAAGCAGAGCTTGGAATGGATAGAACTGGCTACGGGAAGCTTGGTGGTGGAGCTCATCTGCACCTTGCCCACGCGGCTCCTGGGGCTTAAGCTCATCGGGTCACAGATATGAGGGAGCGTCGGGGTCATTGGTTACCCTGTTGTTGGAGCTCTAAATCGAACGATTGCTACTGACCTCAATTCATGCCGGGGATCTCTGCTCTTTGACCTCTGCTCTTTGTGCCTGCGCCTGCGCTGCGCCGCTGCCCAGTGCCCACCGCCCGCTCGCTGTGCCATGCCACTGCCCGCTCCTGCTCGCTTCATGGCTATGTGCCTGTGCTGTAGTGCCCAGCTCTCGTCGCCAAGTTGCCCTGTCCGCCTGTCTCCCACTGATGAAACTCGGGTGTTCGGGATTACCCAAACCCGAACCCGAATTATTGGATACCCGAAAGTTCGGGTTTTCCTTTAGTTTGGGAGGAGTTCGGGTGTTGGTTCTGATTACCCAAAATTTTAATTACCCGAATTACCCGACCCGAAAATCCCGAATTACCCGAACGCCCAAAGTGAAGTGGCATGGTGTCCAGCATGACCGGGAAGTAGCTGACTTTGGTGTCGTTTGTTCCTCCTGCCATCTGGATTGTAGTCAAGTAGATTCTTAGCCATTGCTCTAGATCTTGTTTGCCGGTGAACTTCTCTACACCAGTCGGTTTGAACTTTGATGGCCACGTTGTGTTCTTGATGCGGTTTGAGAAAGATGGGAAGCCATCGTACTTGTCACAATATGACTCTGTTGGCGGTCGTTACGGCCTACTTTCCAACCTCCAACTAAGTATAAAATAAACACAATGGAATCACACACCATAGCTATAGGACTTATTTCTAACTATTTCCATGAGTTTTGGTGATTATCCATTGTGCAGGTACAAAATGGAGAAATATGGGCTACACGGGTCGGAATTGATCAATTCGGCCGGACGACACGATTCGACCGGTTACCCCCCTTAGCCGTACCTGACGCGGAGTACGATCGGAAGGCCATCCACGTCAGCAACGACCGAGCATTCCATGTGGACCACCGCCACGTCACCTCTCGGCCAAGACAACATGAAGTACATCAAGATGACGAAGCCCAGAAGGTCCAGGAGGGAGGGGCTGCACAAGGGAGCACTGCTGGGCCACAAGCCCAGTTCAGCCGAATGCCCCAATTCGGTCGAACCGCCCCCAGGAGCTGCACCGCCTCAGCACCAAGGCGGTGCAACGTGATAGTTTGGACGAACTCCTAGGTTCGGCCGAACCGGGAGATTCGGCTGAATTAGTCGGGCACTGCCTTGAGTTGCCTTGGCCGCTGCTCCACCTCCCACCGTCCCTGGCCACTATAAATGGAGACCTCCCCTTCACCTGCAAAAGACACAACACAAGAGGAGAGTCCCTTAGTGAAGCTATGCCACTTTCATACTTAGAAGATAGGGAGAGAGGAGAGGTGAGCGTCCCGGAGAGGAGCCGGAGTGTCGGCCCCTCTTCCTGTTGTACCTCTACGGATGTGGCTTAGCTTCGAGTGACATCCGGGTCGTGTCTGGTAACTCTTGTATCTCTCTTTGATTAATTGAGCATTCAGTTCTTACTTTATATGCTTGCTGGTTCTTCGTTCAATGCTTAGTTGATTGGTATAATTGTATACTAGTTGCTTGGCTTGGGTGCTTATCTTTCTATAGGAGATAAGTATTAGTTGACTAGTGTAGGTGTGGTGCCTAGACTTGAGGCTAACTTAGTTTGCCCCTGAGTCTACGGAGGTGGTAGTCGTTAGGTGGTGACAGCCCTATACGGCCTTTGTAGCCCATCACGTTCGTCTCGGCTTGTAGGATCCCCCAGTGCAGGATAGATCACACCCCTCTCTCATCCCTTTCTGTGTGTGGTAGGTTCTGCTGTCCCGAAGCAAGTATCTAGCTGTACCTTCTGACCCGCTCAGTTAATCAGTAGAGTGCTTCCACCAGGCTCGTGCCCTCTTTACCCTCTTATCGCTTCTCTTCCCTCTTTGTTGTTGTCATCCACTCCATCCATTTCATCTACTCCATTCCATTTTCCCTAGACGATTTAGTTTAGAATTGGTTCACTTCTCGTTCCCCGTGGAAATCAATATCTTGGAATACTCTCGGGTGAAAGCTACATCAGTATCCGTCCGCTTGCGGATTTATCTATAGGCCGTAAGGAGTGCCAACAGACTCCTTGTTGGAGTTGTCGTGTCTGTCATAGTTGTACTTAAAGTAATTATGAGGTGGGCCGTAATTACGATCGTACTCTTCACGGCGGCGTTATTCAAAATCCATGCGGTGTTGCTTGCTTGAGTTAATCATAGAGCTGTTATTGATTTGATAACGGAGATCTAGCATTTTGTCACGCCCCCATTTCGGTGTGGCCTGCCTCCGATTTGATCATGTCTCCCTCCGGTTGTTCTCTCCTACCCCAGCTTGATCGTGTCTCCCTCTGGCTTGAACAGGCAGGTCTTGTTGCCTGCTGCCAGTCTTGGAGTTGGTTGGAGCAAGGGCCTGCTGGACAGTCTGGATTAGTGCGAGCATCTGCCTGGTCGTTGGGGTTTCGGGCAGAGTTCTAATGATCTTTGTCGCCGCGGTTAAGTTGAATGGTGCTTGATGGGTTACTGGCTTGTCGCCTACCATGTCAAAATCTCCGCCTAAGTTGCGTGTCATAGAGGTACATAGGGCAGCCACAAGACGCCTCTGCTTGCGCGCTTGATTTCTGCGTTGTCTTGCAGTCTTTTGTTCTTTAGTTTCACCGTTGACAGAGGCTTCTTCTTGTGAGATGTCATCTATGAGCTCGTTTTCATGGTGTCCGCCTCCTTGATCGCCGGAAGCCATGAAAACTTCTCTGCCTGGGTCGGTGACGGGGGTACTTGGGATGATCTGGGTACCTCAAAGTAAAGAAGTCGTGGGTCTCGCCGAGTTATAAGAAACGATGGTGCACACACAAGACAATGATTTAGACAGGTTTGGGCTGCAATGCGCATAATACCCTACGTTTTGCAAGCTATTGTTGGCGGTCGTTACGGCACGATTTCGATCACCAACTCTCGGGAATAAATGAGGTCATTTGCATCATTTCATACATCTAGGTTTAAGTTCTAATAAAGTTCCACAAGTTTTGGTGCATATGTGATGTGCAGGTACATAATTGAACAAATATGGACTAAGGGGGGCAAAAAGGCCAATTCGGCTGAACCACCCCCCCTAGTCCATCCATATGTGGCACACCAACACACATTCAAACATGCCTAGAAAAGGTCAAGTCCATGGATTCCACGTCAGCAGTGACTGAGCGAGGTCACACGGATCGCTAACATCATCAATTCGAGGCACAGAAACACAATTTGACCAAATCCCGCGGGATGGAAGCAATCCTGGACATCCCCAAGACAAAGG
Source organism: Echinochloa phyllopogon (assembly GCA_033239725.1). Lineage (NCBI taxonomy): Eukaryota > Viridiplantae > Streptophyta > Magnoliopsida > Poales > Poaceae > Echinochloa > Echinochloa phyllopogon. The sequence goes on along the minus strand of BTCW01000012.1, from coordinate 47,895,424 downwards.
CGGTGCACCGGAGGGCAACAGGGCACTAGACCCAGTTTGGCCAAACGGATCAGTTCGGCCGAAAGTTCGGCCAACGTTTCTCACATGCAACCGACATACCACCATCACCAAGAGGCAATTTGGGGCATTGGCATTGAGGCGGTACAAAGTGGACGGTTCGGCCGAACTGGGCTACTTCGGCTGAACCGCCATAGTTCGGCCGAATGCCCTGGGTTCGGCCGAAGGAGCCGGGCACCGCCCTACGGAGCCTTGGCCACTTTTCCTTCTTTCACCGCCCTTCCTTGCTATAAATAGGACCCCCTCTCCTCACTTGTAAGACACACCACTTGGGAGCAAGTCTCCATTCTCCACTTTCAAGATGTAGAGTTAGGATAGTCTAGTTGGGAGTTAGAGTCAGGGTCGAGCTTCACTCGGGGTTCCGGAGTCGTCTTCTGGAGTTCTGGTAAAACCCTTGTATCTTTTACTTTTCTTTATGTAAGATTCTGAGTATTCAATATATTATCTTCCGTAATTACTTGAGTTATTTATTCTGCATTTATTATGTGGATAAGTGTGGAATGTCTAGCATAGGTCATAGTTGTTGTAGTCTGGCTCTAGAAGTTCTCCCTAGTTCCTTATCTCAGCTGGTTCCTTGTTTTTGTTTAATACTTGTGGTGAATTGTCACTGGGGTATTGACAGGATTGCTTGTTCTTTCTAGGAGAGTAAGTAGTTATTGTCTAGCGTATGTGTGGTGCCTAGTCTAGATAGTAACCTTGGTTTGCATCCAATCCCACGGATTTGTGGTAGCCGTTAGGTGGTGACAGTCCTATACGGCCTACGTAATCCACCATGTTTGGCTCAACCCGTAGGAGCCTTCTACGGTTATTGGCAACACCCCTTCTCATCCCTTTCTGCGTGTTGTGGGTTCCGTGTCCCAACGCTGAGATAATAGAAATAGGAAAGAACCATAGTTGACTTTCTTCTTGCTAGGCATAACCTTTGCTGGAGATATCTCAAAGTTATCGGAAGTATATAGGAATCCTTTCCTATCTCGTTGTCCTCCCACTGGCTAGACCGCTCTTCTATTCATATTATTTATCCTAGATTTCTCCTTGTGTGTGTCAAATATATATCGCTCCTATCATATCCTTTACTCTGGCCTAGTTAGCAGGTACTTTAATTAGTAATTACATCCCTGTTAATATCCAATACTCTTCATCCAATGCTTTCCTGAGGAAATAAATACGATACCCTGGAATACTCCAGGGTGAAATGCTACACCAGTAATCGTGCGCTTGCGGATTTATATCTGCGTCGTAAGAATACCAATAAACACTCCTTGCATCATTACCAAGATTACCAATCCTGATACTGGACCGTAAGAAGTGCCAACAACTGTATTGCTTTGTGTATGAGTTGATTGTTTTGAGAGGGTCCCTACTCCGCCTTATATACATGGGGAGTAGAGTTACAAGTCGGTTACATGATCCTAGTCGTATACAACAGGTAGTACTACAATATGGTAATTGGGGAGTCTTCTATTAGTACACGACTAGTTCTCTGAGTCAACTACGCCAACTTGCACCATTGCCGACTGCTTATTGGAATACTTAGTTCCACATATCCCCTAACTAATTGATTATTATTGACTATACTACCCATCTTCTGTATCGGCATGCAATAGCTCACATCGTCCTCTCTTCTCCTTTCCTGTCACCGTCGGCGCGCCACCACTGCTACTCTCATATGATGCGACCCTTTGCAAGTACGACACCGCGGGCAGGGTCCTCTACCGTGCGCCCCTGTGGGCTTCGACCGGCGTGGGCGGCGCATGGCAACAATTGTGCCTCTCGCCCCCATCTGGCTCTTGCGGGTGGGTGAGCCTCCAGGGTGGGGCTTCGTGGCTACTTATCACCATGGGAAAAGTCCTCCACTGCGAGCTCTAGCCGGTGTAGGCAGCGAGTGGTGGCAGCCACGCCTCGCACCGCCATCACCCCACTCTGGCACCCCCATCAGGCTGCCGCGAGCGAGGCTCCGCGGCCACACGCCGCCGTGGGTGGAGTCTACAGGGGCTCTGGCCGGTGTAGATGGTGCGGCCAGTGAGCTGCACATGGTGGCCGCCGTCCCCATCGCACCATGTTTGGTGCCCACTAGATGGGAGAGGAGGAGAACGGATGAGAAGCCAGCGGAGAAAGAAAGAGAGGATGGGGAAAAGGAAAGATAAAGGGAGCAGAGACACCTCAGGACAAGAGAAAGTTGAAAAATGCAGGGGTAATTTCATCTTTGAACATGTTTTAGCTAGTTTAGTTGGGTTGGAACAGCTAAAGAAAAAGTGGGATTCCTATTACCCGGGAGGACTTTAACTGTTTCATTTAACTGGCATGGGTGGACTCTAACTGTTTCATTTAACTAGAATTTTTCCATCTATAATACTTTAGTAGTGTCGATGTTTGGAAATCGTGGTCCCGACACCAACCAGAAATGCGCTGTGTTCCCACCCCTGATGGTTGATGCAGAAGGTAATGCAATGACACGGAATTATCTTGGTTCCAGTCGTGAGACCGTAGGTCCAGCAAAGATGATGCGTGCAATGTATTATCCTGCACCGGACTGCGAGTAGTAGGGGATACAAGCAGGTTGGGAGAACAGGCTAGGCCTCCAAGTCCTAGATGATGATTGAGGCAGAGTGCCAATATCGTGGAGTGCGGAGTGTGTGGGTTGTTTCTTGTTCTGTATTCGATTGATTTCATCCCCCTCTTCATGAGCGTGCCCTCTCCTTTTATAGACCAAGGAGGAGGGGTTACAGGCGTGTGTCACTATGCAGACACAATTGTTGCACAGTCGTTGGCGTGGCGCCGGGCCTGGCTCCTTGTCCTTGGCCACTGTTGCGCGGCGTTGCTGTCCCCGTGATGGATTCTTGTACTGGTGATGACGCCATGGAGTGGTTTTGAGGATGAGAGCTGACCAGTATGCCGTAATGACTCGTCCGTACGCCAATTCAAGGGTCCTCCATGCCTGTGCACAACCCTTTCCATGGAAAATAACTGCGGGAGTCGGCAGCACAGGGGGTTGGAGTGACCCGGCCTTGTTCGTACAGTGGCGGCGTGTTCGCACAGCGCCGGGGATGGTCGCATAGTGCTCGGGATGGCCCGCCATGCTTCCGCCGTCCTTCCTCCTTATCCTGCTGCGTGCTCGAGGGTCTCTCCCGCCCGATCGAGGAGTTCGGGTCGTTAGAGTTGGTAGCACAGGAGCTCAGAGTGACGTGCTTTGTTCGCACAGCGCTGGCCTGTCAGCACACAGCCTCGGTTGGCAGCATAGTGACGGGAGTTGGCGGATGCGACGAGGGGTCGTGGCTGTCAGAGCGGCGTGACGAGAGATTTGCCTTTTGACTTTGGATGCACGGCGGTGATGAGCGTCATTAATTGTTTGTCGAGGGAGAGGTCTCGACTGAGGCGGAGCTTTTCCCATTTCGTGGGTTGCTCGAGGCTCGACCCTCAGGCCTCGACCGAGACGGAGTTTTCCGATTCGCTCGAGGGGTCGGTTCCCTCGAGCGAAGCGGAGATCGAGGTACGCGAAGAGGCGCCCAGCGAGGTGCCTCGACTGGTCCTTTAACCGTTGCTAGGCCGTGGGCCTTAATTTGCTTTCCTTTTTTCTAATATGTGCATGAGTTAGTGTTTAACAAGGGTGATTATCCCATAGGTTTGGGTACCCCTAATGATCGCCCCCAACAGTAGCCCCCGAGCCTTTGTTGGAGTAGGTTTAATCCGGCAAAGGCTTTCGTCGTGGATGCTTCCAATCAGGGTTTCCTTGAAGAATTCCACTGGGTGCGCGCTAGCGCACCCGCGGGTGTAGGCCCCGAGGCCTTGGAGGAGTGGATATACTCCTGCAAGGGCTGTCAGCATTTCTCGCTTTCATGAGCTACAGCATATTTCATCTTCAAGGAACGTGATCTTGTGACGCGAGGAGCCCCTGAGCCCTGGCCCTAGCAATGTTGATTAGGGGCATTCCTCGACTTCAAGTTACGACCCTTGTCGCCCCGTTCGTGGGGAGGAGGGGTGATGCAATCCATGCTTCCCTCGAGCGGGCCGCGAGTCATGGATGTCTCTATGAGCTGTTAGCGGGTAATTCAAGTGGACGTCCGTACCTCATTCGATAGAGGTCGGCTCGTGGTCCAAAGTGCTGAGGACATCACTCCTATAGATACTCCCAACAATCCTCCATTGATCGTTCAAGGTCCAATCACTAGAGCTCGTGCGCGACAATTGAATTTAGAGGTGAGCTCGTTCCTAAGTACTTCTCTATGTGATTATGAGAATAGATTACTACCTAATGATTATATTGTAATTAGGAACCATGGAGAGGACCAGAGGATAGTTGGAGAAGGGCTTAAAGGTGGAGAGGACCATCAAGGGCATGCAAGTCAAGATAGAGGCCCAAATCAATTCGACTTCGAGTCCACCTCGGAGTCCAGGAGCAGTCAGCGCTAAATCGGACACCCAGGTCGCATACAGGCTCGGATTTGGACGTTCTTTATATGCTTGGAAAGATAAGAAGATAATCTTTGCAATGGCACTGATATCATATCAAAATTCGTCTGGAGTCATCGGGAATCGATGAAACAAGTTAACGTCCAGAATCTGTTTCGGCGCTGCGTCGTCGTATTTTGGTCTTTGGGCCGTGTATCGTGTTGAGCCCAATAGGGGCACGTACAGGGGGGTCGCCCACGACCCTAGACTATTTAAAATAGTAGCCGCCACCCAAGTTAGGGTTTGGGTTTTGCTTAGATCAATTCTGTCAAGAACAGTGTCGCCGCTCGTCGGTTTGTGAGACCCCAACTTCGTGAGTTTAATCATAAATCTGCAATTGTGTTGCAATCTTTCTCTTTCTTGCTTGTGTTCTTCGATTCGCAGGCAAGGATTAGCCTTCTGGGCGAGGTCAACCGTGCAACGCCGGTTGATAACCGTGTGGTTCGGAAGCCGGATCGATTTGAGTCACGACTCCACCAAATCGAGAGTTATCAGAACCTTTCGAAAGATCGGGAAACCCTAGTTCCCATCAAGTGGTATCCAGAGACAGGTTTACCGTTAGGTTCACCCTTTCGCCATTGTCCTATAGTCCAGAAAATAGCCCTAAAAAAATTTCCGCTGTCCTAGTACCCATTTAGCCTTTGCATTTTCGTTTCAGATTTGCTTTGTTGAGTTTGTGTCCTTGGTCGAGTCTTGTTGCTGGTATTAGGTCGTGTTTGTCGTCGTAGTTCAATGGCCCATTGTTGTGCATTGTTTGTTTCCGCTGCTATCCCATCCACCATTACCAGATTACAAGTCGTGCCACCCCATAACTCGACTTGCCCTCGCTAGCCGCCTTGCGTGAACTCCTGCCGTGCAAGCCCTAGATAGGTTGCGAGCCGCCGTGTGTCCATCGCCTTGCATCGCAGCCCTTCTTGGTTCCTCTTGCATACCCTAACCGCCGTCGCGCATCCTGCCGAATTGAGCCTCCAGAGAACCACATCGTGAGCCTCCCGAAAACCATAACTTGGGGTACCTTCAGTAAAACGGGCATAACTTTTCGCTCGGTGCTCCATTTTGGCTCAATTTTTTACAGCAGCTTCGTGACTCCATTGTGAGGGGAACCAAACTAGGCTCCTCCCTGTTTGCCTGACTCAGAAAATTCAAAAAAAAATCAGGAAGATAAAGAAAAAAATTGATCAAGCTATTTTAGGGTTTTCAGCGTTTGTTCCTGAATTTCCCTAGGCCGCATCTCACCTCCAAAAAGGTTGCAAATTTGTTTGCTTGGAGCTTTTGGTATCCCTGTTAAGAGAAAAATATAAAAAAATAGTTCAAAAAATAAAAAAACTCGTGATTCCTACTAGCCCGGAGGTCTTGGAGGGAAATTCTGAAAAGATTAAAAACGATTGCATAGAGTGTTGTTTTGCTTGTCCTGTGAGATTTTTCCATCGTTTCTTGTTCCAACTAGTTGTGCTACGTCTAGGACACGTCTAAGCCAGCAGTTGTGACTTGTACTTTGGATACTTATTGAACTTTGCTATTCTGCATTCGTTATTTGCTACTCCTTACTACATATTGTGCCTTTCCAAAGCTCCACATACACCTTCTGGACGGCACTGGTTTTTGACCCTTGCAATCGCGGACTACATGCCTTCCTGGTATCCTTTGCCTTGCTTGTTGGTAAGACGCTTCCTTTGCTGTGTTGAGAGCATGTAGTCAGATTATTAGGGATAACCTTCATTGTGTGTTCTTGTTTTTGGTGCTTTTCGATGGCAGGAGATGATGCACCGAAGGCTCCCGCAGATTTCAAAGAATGTGTTAGTCGAGAAGAGCTAGAAGCTTCTTGTGACAAGATGGAAGAAACAATCAACAAGGCTGTCACTGACGCGCTCATTGCTATGAAGCTTGGCACCATGTTAGAGAGGGTGGACCGACGGGTGTCCGAACTTGCCGACAGAGTTGCTGTAGTGGAGGCACGTCCACAGCCACAGCCACAACAACCACCACCTCCACGTTTTCCAGATGACGCGGTGTTTGATGACAATGGTAATTATGATGAAGCAGCTACCAGAAACACACGACTACAACGTCGCCTTCACCATAACAGGGTAGGTATGGGTGGCACCCACCAAGGTAATAACAATCGTGATGAATCTTATGCTAAGATTAAGTTTACCATTCCATCTTTTTTGGGTCATTATGATGTTGAGGGTTACCTTGATTGGGAGATGACAGTAGAACAAAAATTTTCTGCCCACCTTGTACCAGAAGAACATTAAGTTAGACAAGCCACTAGTGAGTTTAAGGACTTTGCTATTATTTGGTGGACTGGTCTAGTTGGCGATGGTAGAGCACCTACGTCTTGGAATGAGCTTAAGGTGGCTATGCATGATTTTTTGTTCCTCCTTCATATCATAGAGATTTGCGTAAGAAAATGCAGCGTTTAGAACAAGGAGAAACTTCTGTGCAGGATTACTATTGTTCTTTGCAAAAAGGCATAATGTGTTGTGGTATTGTAGAAGGGCCCGAGGATTCTATCTGTCATTTTTATTCAAGGTTGAGGCGTGATATTCAGGACATAGTTGATTATAAGGACTTTAACACTGTCGACCAGTTGTTTCGATATGCTATGCTTACAGAAAAGGAGATTCAGGGGCGTGAACAACAGGGCAAGAACAAGGTGGGAAGCACCTTCTACACGCCACGTACAACGCCATCTTCGGGACTGCCAAAGCCAACTTCTTTTCAAGCACCCCCACCTGCGAGCAAGCGATCCACACCTTCAACAGCTGCTGCACCATCACCGCCACCACCATCTTCTGCACGTTCTTCGGATTCAGGTAAAAATTCTTTGCAGGAGGGCAGCAGGAGTACCACCTCGACACCATGCACTTCCAACATTCAGTGCCACCGTTGCCATGGGCTTGGCCACGTGCAGAAGGATTGCCCTAGTCAGCAGGCATACATTGCTACAGAAGATGGATACATAAGCACCTTCGACGTTGAAGATGATGAGGCAAATGATATTGATGAGGATCGTGGCGTTGCATTTGGTAGTGAGGACACGACGGCCTTTAGAAACATCATTGTGCAGCGAGTACTCAGCGCACAAGTACAGCAACCTAAGAAGATCCAACGCCATAACTTGTTCCAAATTTTTTTCGTCATAAACAACCGTCGCGCACGTGTTATCATTGATGGAGGTAGTTGCAATAATTTGGTGAGTTCTAATTTGGTCAAGAAGCTTGGATTGGCCACACGCCCTTATCCCCATCCATATGGTATTCAGTGGTTTAGTGATGCGGGGAAAGCTAAGGTAACACAAACCTGTAGAGTTTCTTTTTCCATTGGTACCTATGTTGATTCTGTTGACTGTGATGTCGTACCTATGGATGCTTGTTCTCTTTTATTGGGACGTCCTTAGGAATTTGATAATGATGCTATACACCATGGCAAAAGTAATAAATACACTTTCACACATAAAGGACAGAAAATTACTTTGCTACCTATGACACCTGCTGAAATTGTACAAGCTGATAAAGACCGAGCTGCTAGTTTGCATGATAAGGAATCTGAAAATCAGCAAGTTGCTAAATCTATTTACCCACCTAAAAAGGATAAGTCTGCACCAACTTCTGAGGTCGAGGGAATTAAATTAAAGGGGGGAGTTATGCTCGCAATGAAATCTGAACTTGCTAAACTTTCTGATGATGATATGTGCTATGCTTTGGTATGCAAACGAGCTTTGTTTTCGCTTGATAATATTGCTAGCTCTTTGCCTCCTGTTGTCACTAACATTTTGCAGGAGTATGAGGACGTTTTTCCAGCTGAGTTACCACCGGGCCTTCCACCTTTGAGAGGGATAGATCATCAAATTGATTTGATTCCCGGAGCCATATTGCCGAACCGTGCTGCTTATCGCACCAATCCCGAGGAGACTAAGGAGATTCAGCGACAAGTCCAAGAACTGTTGGACCGTGGGTATGTCCGTGAAAGCCTTAGTCCTTGTGCTGTTCCTGTGCTTTTGGTTCCCAAGAAATATGGTACTTGGCGTATGTGTGTTGATTGTCGAGCTATCAATAATATTACAATTCGATATCGTCATCCTATTCCTAGGCTAGATGACATGCTTGATGAGTTGTGTGGTGCTATAATTTTCACAAAGATAGACTTGCGTAGTGGTTACCACCAAATAAGAATGAAACTTGGAGATGAATGGAAAACAGCTTTTAAAACCAAATTCGGGTTATATGAGTGGTTAGTTATGCCTTTTGGTTTAACCAATGCACCTAGTACTTTCATGCGATTGATGAATGAGGTTTTGCGAGCTTTTATTGGGCGATTTGTGGTGGTTTACTTTGATGATATATTAATTTTCAGCAAGTCTTTGGATGAACATATGGAACACTTACGTGCTGTTTTTGATGCTTTGAGAGATGCACGTTTGTTTGCTAATCTTGATAAGTGCATCTTTTGCACCGATAGAGTTTCTTTCCTTGGCTATGTTGTTACTCCACAGGGAATTGAGGTGGATGAGATGAAAATTGAGGCCATTGTGAGCTGGTCGTTGCCCCAAACCATCACACAAGTACGGAGTTTTCTTGGTCTTGCAGGTTTCTATCGCCGCTTCGTCAAAGATTTCAGCACCATTGCTGCACCGTTGCACGAGTTGACGAAGAAAGGTGTGGTGTTTCATTGGGGAAAAGCACAAGAGGAGTCCTTTGCAACATTGAAGTACAAGCTTACGCACGCGCCATTGCTGCAACTTCCAAACTTTGGTAAGACTTTTGAGTTAGAATGTGATGCTAGTGGAGTTGGCATTGGAGGTGTTTTGATGCAAGATGGTAAACCCGTTGCATATTTTAGTGAAAAATCGAATGGTCCAGTTCTGAATTATTCTACGTATGATAGGGAATTGTATGCACTTGTACGTTCTTTAGAAATGTGGTGTCATTATTTGTGGCCTAGAGAATTTGTTGTTCATTCTGATCATGAATCACTGAAGTATCTTCGCTCTCAAAATAGTCTAAATCGTACACATGCTAAGTGGGTTGAATTTATTGAAACTTTCCCTTATGTTGTCAAACACAAGAAGGGGAAGGATAATGTGATTGCTGATGCTTTGTCTAGACGATATACTTTGTTGTCCCAACTTGATTGACGGATTTTTGGACTTGAATCGATAAAAGAACAATATGTGCTTGACCCTGATTTTAAAGATGTGTTGCTGAATTTTAGAGAGGGACGTGCATGGAACAAATTTGTGGTTAATGATGGGTTCTTGTTTAGAGCTAACCGCCTATGCATTCCAGTTGGTTCCGTTCGTCTTTTGTTGTTACAGGAAGCGCATGGAGGAGGGTTGATGGGCCATTTTGGTGCTAAGAAGACCGCGGATATTTTGGCCTCGCATTTTTTTTTTTGCCTCATATGAAGAGAGATGTTGAGAGGTTTGTTTCTCGCTGCTCCACATGTCAAAAAGCTAAGTCTCGCCTGAATCCAAATGGTTTATACATGCCTATTCCAGTTCCTTCTATTCCTTGGCCAGATATTTCTATGGACTTTGTTTTGGGATTGCCTAGGACTAAGAGGGGGAGTGATAGCATATTTGTTGTGGTGGATCATTTTTCTAAGATGGCACATTTTATACCATGTCATAAGAGTGATGATGTTATACATATTGCTGACCTCTTTTTCAAAGAGATTATTCGTTTGCATGGTATGCCGTCTACTAATGTTTCAGATCGCGATGCTAAATTTTTGAGTCATTTTTGGCGGACTCCGTGGAACAAGTTGGGTACAAAATTGTTGTTTTCAACTACTTGTCATCCACAAACTGATTTACAAACGGAGGTCGTGAACCGCACTTTGGGTACTATGTTGAGAGCTATTTTGAAGAAAAATTTGAGGATGTGGGAAGAATGTTTGCCTCATGTCGAGTTTGCATATAATCGAGCAACACATTCTACCACCAAGGTAAGTCCTTTTCAGGTAGTGTATTGTTTCAACCCTCATGCTCCTATTGATATTTTGCCTTTGCCTACTAGTGAAAGGATTCATAATGATGCCAAGGAACGTGCTGAATTTATTTTGCAAATGCATGAAACAACTAAGCACAACATTGAAAAGATGAACGACAAGTATAGAATTGCTGGTAGTAAAGGTAGGAAAGAAGTAAAGCTTGAACCGGGATATTTAGTATGGTTGCACTTGAGAAAAGAAAGATTTCCAGATTTGATAAAGTCTAAGTTGATGCCAAGAGCTGATGGTCCATTTAAAATACTTGAAAAGATTAATGATAATGCATATAAACTTGAGTTGCCTCCCGATTTTGGGGTTAGTCCCACCTTTAACGTTTCAGATTTGAGGCCATACTTGGGAGAAGAGGATGACCTTGAGTCAAGGACGACTCCAATTCAAGAGGGGGAGGATGATGAGGACATCACTCCTATGGATACTCACAACAATCCTCCATTGATCGTTCAAGGTCCAATCACTAGAGCTCGTGCGCGACCATTGAATTTAGAGGTGAGCTCGTTCCTAAGTACTTCTCTATGTGATTATGAGAATAGATTGCTACCTAATGATTATATTGTAATTAGGAACCATGGAGAGGACCATAGGATAGTTGGAGAAGGGCTTAAAGGTGGAGAGGACCAGCAAGGGCATGCAAGTCAAGATAGAGGCCCAAATCAATTCGACTTCGAGTCCACCTCGGAGTCCAGGAGCAGTCAGCGCTAAATCGGATACCCAGGTCGCATATGGGATCGGATTTGGACGTTCTTTATATGCTTGGAAAGCTAAGAAGATAATCTTTGCAATGGCACTGGTATCATATCAAAATTCATCTGGAGTCATCAGGAATCGATGAAATAATTTGACATCTAGAATCTGTTTCGGCGCTGCGTCGTCGTATTTTGGTCTTTGGGCCGTGTATCGTGTTGAGCCCAATAGGGGCACATCCAGGGGGTCGACCACGACCCTAGACTCTTTAAAACAGTAGCTGCCACCCAAGTTAGGGTTTGGGTTTTGCTTAGATCAATTCTGCCAAGAACAGTGTCGCCGCTCATCGGTTTGTGAGACCCCAACTTCGTGAGTTTAATCATACATCTGCAATTTTGTTGCAATCTTTCTCGTTCTTGCTTGTGTTCTTCGATTCACAGGCAAGGATTAGCCTTCTGGGCGAGGTCAACCGTGCAACGCCGGTTGATAACCTGAGGAGACGTGGTGCTGCGATTGCGGGGTTCGGAACGTGTGGTTCGGAAGCCGGATCGATTTGAGTCACGACTCCACCAAATCGAGAGTTATCAGAACCTTTCGGAAGATCGGGAAACCCTAGTTCCCATCACAAAGACACGTCTCATAAGAGCACTTGTGACGGTTAGCTAGGTAGAGCTCGACCCCATCCGATAGGGGTCTAGGGCTCGCTGCTCTCCCTCGGTGGGATCCCTCGACTAGCTACCGCCATCTGGCCTTGAATACAACATGGCGGGTGCCCTCGAACTCCGCGTTCGAGGATAGGCTTGATTGCGCGTGCCCCTGGTTGTCCCTGACTCTGTTGATCTGGGGTGCCTGTCAAACCCTCGACGGGCCAGGGCTTCGAACCCCTGATCAGTAGGGCCTCGAGGACAGGTGGCTTACCTTAGAAGATTTCCTACGAGCCTCGAGCGTTTATTCAGGGAATCGTGGCCGACATGGCGCGGAGCATGCGAAGCAGGCGCGCCTTTTTAGGTGGAGCGGCAGAGATGGGGGCAGTTACGACAGGACGTGGCGCCTGCGACGCCTGGATTTTCGCGTGTAGTGGTTATCCGAACCGGTGGGGTCCGGCTGTCACTGACAGCGGCACCAACCGCATTGAATGCGGATCCCACGCGGCTGCGACGCCGGTTGTGATTCGTACGAGACTATAAAAAGAAGAGGTAGGGGAAAGGTTCCGCTCACCAAGCCCTTACCTTCAGATTGCATCTGCTATTTCCAAGCGTCGTTGCTCTTGCCTTTCACCCTTTCGCACAAGCTCCACTTCTCGCCGCCAACATTCACCATGGTGACCATCACCGACCCCGCTCCGTGGAGTCCTTCCATCGCCACCGACGACTACCTCATCGGGCTGGTGGAGGCCGGGGTTCTGCCGGCGAACAGCGACCCGACGGATCCCATGTGGATCGCGCCGCCATCCACCCACCATGAGCCTTCTCCGCCGGAAGGCTTTGTGGTCAGCCTGGCGAGGCTGCACGAGCGAGGGTTCGGAATCCCCGCTTCGGCGTTCTTCCGCGGGTTGTGCCTCCACTATGGTGTGGAGCTCCACAACTTTGCCCCCAACGCCATCTCGCAAGCAGCGGTCTTCGTCGCCGTTTGCGAGGGGTTCTTGGGCATAGAGGCCCACTGGGACCTATGGCTTCACCTCTTTTGGGGTGAGCTCCATACGGCCGTCGGTGAGTCTCGGGGGCCTCACTCTCCAAGTCCGGGGGCAGTGCAGCGGGCTCTACATCCCGGCCACCATGACGTCCAACAACGCCGACTGGGACAAGGGGTGGTTCTACCTGCGCAACATCGACAACAAGCTCCCGGCGTACACCGCCAAGGTACTGCGGGAGCGGCCGGAGTCTTGGAGCTACAGCGTCTCCCCGCCAACCGCTAGGAGCGGTTGAAGGTCTTCACCGACACCTTCGCCGCACTGTCGCGGGCCGGGCTAAGTGCGTCGGGCGTAATCGCCAACTTCAATCAGCGGCATGTCCTGCTGCTGATGGAGAGGGCATTGCGCCTTGACCAGCCCAAGGCAGAAACGCCCTGGCAGGGCTCGAAGATGAAGGAGGGAAGCCTCCTCGTTGAGCATTGCATGCACCGAGCGCAGCGAGCGGTGGAGGTGTCCAAGCTTGACTACAAGGAGGCGGCCCTGTTTGCCGTCAAGATGCACCCCGATGTGGGGCATTTACAATTTGTAAGTTTTAGTTCGATTTAGATTCGATCTGATTTTTACCCTCGAGGGTTACTTGTTGTTGTTCCGTAACTTTTTTCCCTAGGGGTTATCCCACAAGGGGTATCGCTCCGCCCCCCCCCCTCCTCCCGAAGTCTGTGAAGCGAATCGCCTCTCTACTGAGAGGCAGAAAGCGCGGAAGGACACAGCGAAGAAGAAAAAGGAGCAGAAGCGCCAGCGTAAATCGGCGCATGAGAAAGAGCGCCGCCGATGGGCGAGGGAGGGCCTTTCCCCCCCTACGACCCCTGAGAGCAGCGCGGAGGCGTCCTCCCCGGACAACCTCATGGAGATCCCGCCACCTGCGCCGGTGGCGGCGGAAGTGACCGTGCCCCCGAGGGGGCGAAGCCAGGAGACCCCGGCGTCATAGCGGTGTACGGGGGCCTCGAGCAGCTCGGCGCCCTTGACGGTGCGAGCCACGCCCCCAAGCACCGCGGCGACCACCCCGGGAGTTCAAGCTCGAAGCCCGCCCGCGCCTAGGGCGGACAAGGGGGCCGCGGCCCCAGCGGCCACGAGGGCACGAAGCCCTGCACCAGCGGCCACGAGGCCCGCGGGCGGGTCCCCACCGCCGAGGGGCCGGGGTCGTTCGGGGGCTCGGCAGCCCCCGAACGACAAGAAGCGCAAGCTTAGCGGCCTCCTTCGGGTTCGGTGAGTTTCGTTCTCTTCTCTTGGGCGTAGATCGTCGGTGTCTTTAAACTAATTCTTTTGATTTGATCATTTGTTAGCCAACCCGGGCCGCCGGCATCGCTCCCGCTAGCGCCCACCAAGGCGCTGAAGGTGTCTTCGCATTCCACGCCGCGTTCGGCACCGCCGCCCCCGTCGGGAGTGCCCCGGCCGACGAAGATCGTCGCCCGGTACCAGGCGGCCCTGGCGCGAGGGGTCGCCCGGTCGAGGGAGCAGGTGGTGGCCGCGGAAGCATCGACCGCAGTGGGCGAGGACCAGACCGGGGAGGTGATCCCGGCCCCCCTCGTGGAGGAGGCGGCCCCCGCCATTGTGGGGGCGAGTGAGACCTCCGCACCGACCGATGGCGCAGTGGAACCAGAAGGTGCGGGCCGCACCGGAGACGCAGCTCAGACCGCAGCCGGGGGCAGCCGCATGGATGAGGTGGAGGAAGCGCCGGGGGCTGGCACCGCAATGGTGGCCCTCCCGGCCACCCTCAAGGGTGGCCAAGAGGAGGAGGAGGAGGAGCGGGCTCTGGGCTTCCAGGAAGGGTCCTGGAGCCCTTGGGAAGAGAGGACGGTGGAGGCCCTGCCTGGCATCCCCGCCTTCGAGGCCTGGCGCGATCAGGGGCTCGGCCGGCGTGGCGTCCCCCCTGGCCTAGCAAGAGCCGCCAATGCTGAGCGGCTCCTCTGGGAGGAGCAGTAGGGCTTGGGGACCACAATCTAGCAGGCCCTGAAGCAGGTCCTCGAGCTCCACCTCGGCCGAGGCTTGGACCTCCATCTGATAAGTGCTCTGACTGCTAACTTCATCGTGTGTTTTGTGTCTTCCCCTTTATCTTATTCTTGTCTGTTGACGCGCCAATGGCAGAGTTTGAGGGAGATGGCAGGCCGAAGGGTCGCCGAACTCGCTGATGTGCACACCGAGCTGCACCAGCTGAGGGAGGCTCTGGCCCATGCCGAGCGGGAGCGCAACCGCGAGAGGGCCCTAGCCGTGGAGACGGCTGACGAGGTCCTCCGACAGGGGGGATGAGCTCCATCGGTGGACCGAGGCGCTGGCGGCGCTCGAGGTCGAGCTTCAGCAGGAGCGCACTGCCCTCGCCGAAGCCCGGGGGCAGCTGCAGCAGCGGGATTCGGCCCTCGCAGCGGATGAGGCCCAGCTGAAGACCCAAGGCTAGGCCATCGACCTGCTCACCATGACGGTGGCAGAGGGAGACGTTGTCATCACCGAGCTGCAGGCCTCGGTCGAGGCCCAGCAGGGCGAGATGGCAACGCTCCAGCAGGAAGTCAACGCCGTGCGGGAGGATCTGGCTCAGAAGGAGAAGCTGACAGAGGGTAAGTTCATTACAAACTCATCCTTAATTCAAATTTAGCTTTTCGAAACTTATCTGAATTTGCTTTTGGGTTTTCAGAGCTGCGAAAGGTGGCGGAGGAGACTTCCTCGCAAGCGGAATCTCTCCAGGTGGCCTATTCGAAGGCCCAGGAGGACCTCGAGGCGCTACGGGATGTAGCCATTGCCGTCTGCAAGGAGGTCGAGGGGCCAGAAGCCGCAGAGTCCCAATCGGGCAGCTCGGTGGCAAGCTGCCTAAGGGCCTTGGGCGGCTGCGTCACCGAGCGCCTGAAAGGGGCTCTCTGCCTTAGCGTGCAGAAGACCCTCAGGGTTATTTCGACACACTTCGTCGTAGACCTCGAGGCAGTAAGCACCGGGTACGTGGTGGCGAACAATCTCGACGACGACGCTACGCTGGCTGTCGTGGAGAGCGTCGACGCCGGTGCCTCTGTTCCTGCCGCCGCCTTATCGCAGATCTTCGAGGGCGACCTCCTCCCCGACGCCGAAGATGAAGACGAAGCCGCCCCCGAAAGCCCCGAAGACCCCGCTCCCTGAGTAGCTTAGGAATATTTATGTAATAGTTAGTTTTGTGTTTTGGAATCTATATGCCTGTTAACAATTTAATGTTTTAAGCATACATTCGGGTTTTATTTGAACATTGTTTTCTTTATCACATTTTTCTTGCAGAATTTGCAAAGGGCTCGACGAGGATGATTTCGTTCATAGACTAACTTTAGCGTAGGGTGGCGAGGGGGGTGTCGTATCCTTTCGAAGGCGTAGGCGATCCCTCGACTCAGCCGGCCCTTGGCCTTAGTAAATCTATGCCTCAAATTGCCTTTTGGCAATTACTGGATATAAACATGATGAAAGAATTTTGAAGAAAAAACCTTAAAATTGGGACAATTTTAGGAGGGGTGCCCCCCGAATTAGCCCCCGAGTGTGACTTGGCTTTTTCGAGTCTCACTCATTTAAGATCTTTCTTTATTCATTTATTGAAATAAGTACAAATGTACATGAATGCTTGGAAACTTAAGGGTAGAAGCGACGTAGCTGTTGAATGTTCCAAGCATTGGCGAAAACTTCGCCTTTCTCGTTCGTGAGCTTGTATATGCCTGGTTTGAGGACCTCGGCGATGATGTAGGGCCCTTCCCATGGCGGCGTGAGCTTGTGGCGTCCTCGATTATCTTGTCGCAGCCTTAGCACTAGGTCCCCCTTGTTGAGGTCTCGGCGTCGAACCTTCTGGGCTTGATATTTTCGGAGGGACTGCTGGTACCGTGCTGAGTGTAGGAGTGCCACGTCTCGAGCCTCGTCCACTTGATCAAGTGAGTTTTCATGAGCTTGCTTGTTTTGTTCTTGGTAGGTTCTAAGCCTCGGGGACCCATATTCCAAGTCCGTGGGGAGGATAGCCTCGGCGCCATAGACGAGGAAAAACGGGGTGAAGCCCGTGGCTCTGCTCGGGGTCGTTCTGAGGCTCCAAATTACTGAGGATAGTTCCGACACCCATTTTCCACCGAATTTGTTCAGCTTGTTGAATATTCTTGGCTTGAGGCCTTGTAAAATCATGTCGTTGGCACGTTCTACTTGGCCATTCATCTGTGGATGTGCTACGGCCGACCAATCCACGCGGATATGGTGGTCGTCACAGAATTCCAAGAATTTCTTGCCTGTAAACTGGGTGCCATTGTCAGTAATTATCGAATTAGGGACCCCGAACCTGTGAATTATATCCGTGAAGAACTGCACGGCATGTTCCAATCTGATGATGTTAATGGGTTGAGCCTCGATCCATTTTGAGAACTTGTCGATGGCCACCAGTAGATGTGTAAAGCCCCCGGGCGCTGCTCGCATTGGCCCAACGAGGTCGAGCCCCCACACAGCGAATGGCCATGTGATGACGGTTTGCAAGACATGGGCTGGGAGATGAGATTTGCGTGCGTAGAATTGACACCCTTTGCAGGTGCGCATGATTTCGTTGGCATCAGCAACAGCTGTGGGCCAATAGAAGCCCTGGCGAAACGCATTGCCCACGAGGGTATGGGGCGCCGCGTGGTGGCCGCATATGCCAGCATGGATGTCTCGAATGAGCTCCCTTCCCTCAGGAATTGGAATGCATCGCTGCAAAATTCCTGAGGGGCTGCGCTTATACAATTCCCTGTCGAAAATGACGAACGACATGGCCCTTCTCGCGATGCGCCGAGCCTCGGTTCGATCCGAGGGTAGCTCCCCTCGATCGATCTAGGCGATATACTGATCGCGCCAATCTCGAGATGATGGGGCCTCATCGATCTCCATAATTTCACCCTCGTCCGCGGAGGATATCTCCTGACTCGAGGCTTCGGGTTCCTCTCTCGAGGGATCCTCGTCCTTGGGCTCGACGCCCGCAGCCCCCGACGGTTCGACCTTCGAGGGAGCGTCAGGAGCTTTGGGAGTTGTCTTGTGGTTGATGCTCGCCTCTGCTAAGTCGCGGGCGAACACGTTTGGTGGAACGGTGATCCGACCTGACGCGATTTTGGCCAATTCATCGGCCTCCTCATTGTATTTTCGCGCAATGTGGTTGAGCTCGAGGCCATGGAATTTGTCCTCGAGCCAGCGTACCGCGTTGCAGTACACTTGCATTTTATCGTCGTGGCAGCTTGCCTCCTTCATAACCTGGTCGATGACCAGTTGCGAATCTCCCCGGATGTCAAGGCATTTGACACCCAACTCTATAGCTATACGAAGCCCGACGAGGAGAGCCTCGTATTTGGCCATATTGTTGGATGCCAGAAAGTGCAAGCGTACCACGTGCCTTATGTGTTCTCCGAGGGGTGAGACAAAGAGCAGGCCCACGCCTGCACCGGTTTTCATCACTGACGCATCGAAGTACATGATCCAACATTCTGCCTGGATCTGGGGTGGGGGCAGCTGTGTGTCCGTCCACTCTGCCACGAAATCGGACAAGATCTGCGATTTGATTGCCTTTTGGGGGGCATAAGTGAGGGTTTCGCCCATTAATTCCATGGACCATTTGGCTATTCTACCCGAGACATCCTAGTTGCGGAGTATCTCCCCCAAGGGGAAAGATGAGACCACGGTGACAGGATGAGCCTCGAAGTAGTGGCGCAGCTTGCGCCGTGCTAGCATTACTGCGTAGAGCAGCTTCTAGATTTGTGGATATCGCGTCTTGGTTTCGGTCAATACTTCACTGATGTAATACACTGGCCTTTGGACAGGCAGAGCATGTCCCTCCTTGGTTCTTTCTATGACAATGACTCCACTGACTACTTGAGTCGTTGCAGCTACGTAGAGGTAGAGGCGCTCGCCCTCCTTAGGTGGCGTTAAAATTGACGCTCACACGAGAGATGCTTTTAGCCTGTCGAGGGCTTTCTGGGCCTCGGGGGTCCAAGAAAAATGCTCGTTCTTTTTTAGGAGTCGGTACAGGGGCAAGCCTTTCTCGCCGAGATGCGAGATGAACCGGCTGAGGGCTGCAAGGCATCCCAATACCCTTTGTACCCCCTTTAGGTCTCGGATCGGTCCCATCTGCTCGAGGGCCAAGACTTTTTCAGGGTTGGGCTCAATGCCTCGCTGAGAGACTATGAAACCCAACTGCATGCCTCGAGGCACCCCAAAGACGCATTTCTCCGGATTTAGTTTTACCCCGTTGGCCCGGAGACAATCAAATGCAATGCGGAAATCGTTTACCAGTTCGTCCGCCTTCCTGGATTTTACAATGATATCGTCAACGTATGCCTCTACGGTCCGCCCGATATGATCCCCAAAAACACGAAGCATACACCGTTGGTATCTGGCTCCGGCGTTTCGAAGAACAAATGGCATCGTGACATAGCAAAAAATGCCAAAAGGCGTGATAAAAGAAGTTGCGAGCTGGTCAGAAATTTTCATCTTAATTTGGTGGAAACCAGAATAAGCATCAAGGAAACATAATAGCTCACATCCCGCAGTTCAATCCACAATTTGGTCGATACGTGGTAAAGGAAAAGGAACTTTTGGACATGCTTTATTTAAACCTGTATAATCTATACACATCCTCCATTTCCCATTCTTTATCTTAACTAAAACAGGATTAGCGAGCCAATTAGGGTGAAATACCTCCTTGATGAATCCAGCGTCGAGGAGCTTGCGTAGCTCTTCACCAATGGCCCGGCACTTTTCCTCGTCGAAGCGTCGCAGGCGTTGAACCACCGGCTTGGAGTGGGGAAGGATGTCAAGGGAGTGCTCGGCGACCTCCCTCGGTATGCCTGGCATATCCGAGGGGCTCCACGCGAAGATGTTGGTGTTGGCACGGAGAAAGTCGACGAGCACCACCTCCTATTTGCCGTCGAGGGTTGAACTGACCCTCACTATCTTGTCGTTGGGGACGCTGGGGTCGAGGGGCATAGCCTTGGTGTGCTCTGCGAGCTCGAAACTGCCTGCATGCTTCGAAGTGGAGGCGATGGTTTCGTTCGCCATCTTCTCCAGGTCCGCAACGAGAGCCTCGTCCTCGGCAAGCGCCTCGGCGCTCTCGACGCATTCCACGTCGCATATGTAGGCATGCTCGAACGATGGGGCCACCGTGATGACGCCCTTCGGCCCCGGCATCTTCAGTTTGATGTATCTATAGTTCGGGATGGCCATGAACTTAGCGTAGCATGGAAGGCCAAGGATGGCATGGTAGGCACCTCGAAATCCCACCACTTTGAAGGTCAGGGTCTCCCTGCGGAAGTTGTCAGGCGTGCCAAAGCAAACAGGCAGATCGACCTGCCCAAGGGGCTGAACTCGCTTTCCCGGCGTAACGCCATGGAATGGCGCCTTGCTGGGACGTAGCTTGTCCCTCCCGATGCCCATGAGCTCCAAAGTCGAGACGTACATGATGTTGAGGCTGCTGCCTCCATCCATGAGTACCTTGGAGAACCGGGTGTTGCCGATGATGGGATCAACGACGAGCGGGTACTGCCCCGGGTTTGGGATGTAGTTGGGGTGATCCTCTCGACTGAAGGAGATGGTCTCCTCAGACCAGTCGAGGTAGGATGGCCCGGCCTTGTGTATGGAGAACACCTCTTGGCGCTCGCACTTGCGCTGTCGAGGCGTCATGTTCGTCGTTGCCCCCCCCCCCCCCCCCCCCGAAGATGAAGAAGACGTTCTCCACCTCTGGGAAACCTTGACCTCCCACGTCGCCCGCATCCTTTTCCCCCATCATCCTTCGAAGCGGCACAATTGAAGTATTTCTTTAGCATTCCGCATTGCTCGAGGGTGTGGGTTACGACGCCCTTGTGATAAGGGCAAGGTTTCTTGAGCATGTCATCAAAGACGCCTCCTCCTCGAGGGGGGCCTCGAGAAGCTTTGGGCATAGGGTCGACTGCGAGGATTTCGTCGGGGTCCACGGTCCGCTTTTGTCGGCGTGAGAGGCTTCTTCCCCTTCTTGCCTTGCTTCTTTTTCTTTGCGGGGCCTTTGGACTTGCTGCCCTCCACAGGCGTTTCCTCCGTCCGTTTCCCCCTCCTGCCATCAAAGATGGCTCCAACCGCCTCCTCGCCAGAGGCAAAGTTGGTGGCGACATCGAACAACTCGTTGATACTGGTAGGAGGGCTTCGTCCCAACTCACGCACCAAGTCCCGACAGGTTGTTCCCTCGAGGAAGGCGTGGATGACTTCAGAGTCACCTACGCTTGGGAGCTCGGTGCAGCGTTTAGAGAAGCGGCAGATGAAATCACAAAGGGACTTGTTGGATGTTTTGCGACACCCTCGAAGGTCCCACGAATTTCCAGGGTGGACGTAAGTACCCTGGAAATTACCCACGAACGTCTTCACGAGGTCATTCCAATCGTGAATTTGGTTCGCGGGTAGGTGCTCGAGCCATGTCGGCGCAGAATCCGCCAAATGGAGCGGTAAGTTGCGGATGATCATGGCGTCGTCGGTCGCGCCGCCCAGTAGACAGGCGAGGCGATAGTCGTTGAGCAACACCTTTGGATCCGTTTCCCTCGAGTACCTGGTGATGGTCGTCGGTTGCCGGAATCGTGCGGGAATTGGGGCCGCGCGAATCTCCCGGCCAAACACCCGGGTTCCCGGGGGTTCCGGTGTTGGGCTCTTGTCTTCGTCGCTGTCGTAGCGGCCTCCACGGCAAGGGTGGAAACCGCGAGATGTGCCATCCCGCCTCTTTCTGTTGAGGATGTTGCAGGAATCGTCGTCGCTGGTGTCTCCGCGTGTATCAAGTATTCACTCCTTGAGAGGCTTCTTCTCGATGCGTTCGTGCACCGAGGGTGCCTTCCCCTTATTTGATGATGGGGGTGGCACCACATCGTCCCTTCGCGGGGTTTGCGCCGATGCTTTGTGCTCCCGCATTCCTCCACTAGTTTTTGGGCCGGCAGGGTTGCGTATGCGGGAGGCTGAGCTTTCAGCTTGCTGCACAGCTGCTTGCTCGATGAGGAGCTGCGCCTCTCGGCGTAGGTTTCGGCCTTCAGGCGTTGAGGGTTCCGGTATGGCCCGGATTAATGTCACCGCAGCGATGAGCTTTTGGCTTGCCCTGGCTAACGCGAGTGGGTCATCCACATCGTCATCAACCTCGATGCGGGCTCGGGCTACGCGTCCGGCCTCCCTGGCACGCGCGCCACGCACAGGCGGTTGTCCTCAAGCGTTGCCCGGAGCTTCCGGACGTGTTGGCGTTCTTCTTCGAGATTGGCCTCAAGTTCGCGGACTTGGGCTAGTTGCGCTTGCGCAAATGCAGCGTTGTCGGGCGCCTGCTCGTTATTCTTGGCTCCCACTAGTTCTCCTGCCCCGTCATCTTCGTCACCCCTTCCCGGAAGGACGACGAAGCACTCCCTGGAGGGATCGTAATCTCCCTCGCTAGAGTCATCGGAGCAGGATAGGCAATAATCTGCTGCAGCCTGGAATGATATAAAGGCCTCACGATTGCGAAGCCTTGAGTAGTCCCGTTCGGGGACTGTTGGCGGTCGTTATGGACCGATTTCTGACCTCCAACCGAGTATAAAACAAACACAATGGAATCACACACCATAGATATATGGATTATTTATGATCATTTCCACAAGTTTTGGTGTTTATGTAATTCCAGGAGGCAGGTTGCCAATGTCGGGGTAAAACCACCCAAAATGGTGCGTTCGGTCGAGTCTCATGACTCAACCGAACACCACCCTCATTCTTGGAGCATACCAGGACCTAAACACACGTGATTTACCAAGACCCCGGGCATATGTGGACCATCAGGATGAACCTCAGCACAAAGGCGGTGGATCCAAGGGCAGACGGGCACCCGGACCCATTCGGCCGAACTTCCAGGATTCGGCCGAAGCCCAACCGACCCACAACCGACCTAGGGATGAAATCTGGAGCGTTGGAGGCCAAGGTGGTGCAAATGGGTGGTTCGGCCGAACTGGGGAGTTCGGCCGAACCGACCCCCTTCGGCCGAACCCGACATCTTCGCCCGATTGGCCCGGAACCGCCCCTGAGGTCCCGTGGCCACTACTCCTTCTTCCACCGCCCTTCCTTGCTATAAAAGGAGGCCTCCAGCACCTGCAAAAGGACACAACACTTGAGATTAGGCATTAGCGAAGCTCTGCCACTTGTATCAATAGAAGATAGGGAGAGAGGAGAGGTGAGCGTCCCGGAGAGGAGCCGGAGTGTCGGCCCCTCTTCCCGTTGTACCTCTACGGATGTGGCTCCGCTTCGAGTGACATCCGGGTCGTGTCTGTTAACTCTTGTATCTCTTTCTGATTAATTGAGAATTCAGTTCTTACTTTTATATGCTTGATGGTTCTTCGTTCAATGCTTAGTTGATTGGTATAATTGTATATTGGTTGCTTAGCTTGGGTGCTTATCTTTCTATAGGAGATAAGTATTAGTCGACTAGTGTAGGTGCGGTTCCTAGACTTGAGGTTAACTTAGTTTGCCCCCGATGCAACGAACGTGTGGTAGCCGTTAGGTGGTGACAGCCCTATACAGCCTTTGTAATCCATCTCGTTAGTATCGGCCTGTAGGATCCCCCAATGTGGAGCTGGTGGCACCCCTTCTCATCCCTATCTGCATGTCACTGGTGTCCATTGTCCCGAAGCAAGTATCTATCTGTATCCTCTGATCTGCTCGATCAATCAGTAGAGTACCGCTTTCAGACTCGTACCCTCTCTACCCTCCTAGTGCCATTCCTATCTCTTTGTTGTTGTCATCCACTCCATCCATTCCGTTCATTCCACTCCATCTACCTAGGACAACTTAGTTTAGAATTAGTTCACTTCTCATTCCTCATGGAAATCGATACCCTGGAATACTCCTGGGTGAAAGCTACATCGGTATCCGTCCGCTTGCGGATTTATCTGTAGGTCGTAAGGAGTGCCAACAGGGACCCTGTGGCCGCTCGCGTGTGCCTCGCTGTCAGAGTCGGGGTAGTCGTCGCCCGGCAAAGTTGCGATGAGGTTACGAATTGAGAGCAGATGGTGCCCCGGCAGATCCTCATACGCCGTCATGTCCGTGCCAACTGACGAGGAGTTGGTCATAGTTGTGGTGCACATCTCACCGAGGATTTGGGACGGGTCAGCCGTGCTATCCCCGGCAGAGTGCGACGTTGTGCCAAGTGTCGCTGGCAGGATATTTTTTGCCACTGTCGCAGGGTTTGGCGTGCCGGCCTCAACCCGCTCGGGGGAGCCGGCGCGGGCCGCTCTGCGTCGTTCCGCGCGCGTTTGCCGTACGCGTTGACGCGAACGCTTCCTGCGTGGCGGTGCTGGTGATGGGAGTGGTGCTGGCGTGCCCACACTGGCGCTCCTCGTAAGGAGCTGCATGTGGTAGCCATTGCCGGTCGCCCTGAACTCGAGACTCCCGAACCGGATTTCGAATTCGGCAGGAAATGGGTCAGAAGTCCCCACCGGAAATGGATTGTCGTGTATGACACGGGTTGCCATCAAGGGAGATAGTGGATGATGTGGTCGATAACAGCGCGAGCCCCTACCTGGCGCGCCACTGTCAGTGTTTGGAAATTGTGGTCCCGACACCAACCAGAAATGCGCTGTGTTCCCACCCCTGATGGTTGATGCAGAAGGTAATGCAATGACATGGAATTATCCTGGTTTCGGTCGCGAGACCGTACGTCCAGCAAAGATGATGCGTGCAATGTATTATCCTGCACCGGACTGCGAGTAGTAGGGGATACAAGAAGGTTGGGAGAAAGAGGCTAGGCCTCCAAGTCCCAGATGATGATTGAGGTAGAGTGCCAATATCGTGGAGTGCGGAGTGTGTGGGTTGTTTCTTGTTCTGTATTCGATTGATTCTGTCCCCCTCTTCATGAGCGTGCCCTCTCCTTTTATAGACCAAGGAGGAGGGGTTACAGGCGTGTGTCACTATGCAGACACAGTTGTTGCACAGTCATTGGCATGGCTCCTTGTCCTTGGCCACTGTTGCGCGGCGTTGCTGTCCCTGTGACGGATTCTTGTACTGGTGATCACACCACGGAGTGGTTTCGAGGATCTGAGCTAACCAGCATGCCGTAATGACTCATCCGTACGCCAATTCGAGGGTCCTCCATGCCTGTGCATAGCCCTTTCCGTGGAAAATCACTGCGGGAGTCGACAGCACAGGGGGTTGGAGTGACCCGGCCCTGTTCGTACAGTGGCGGCGTGTTCGCACAGCACCGGGGATGGTCGCATAGTTCTCGGGATGGCCCGCCATGCTTCCGTTGTCCTTCCTCCTTATCCCGTTGTGTGCTCAAGGGTCTCTCCCGCCCGATCGAGGACTTCGGGTCATCGGAGTTGGTAGCACAGGAGCTCGGAGTGACGTGCTCTGTTCACACAGCGCCGGCCTGTCCGCACAGAGCCTCGGTTGGCAGCATAATGACGGGAGTTGGCGGATGCGACGGGGGGTCGTGGCTGTCAAAGCAGCGTGGCGCGAGATTTGCTTTTTGACTTTGGATGCACGGCGACGATGAGCGTCATTAATTGTTTGTCGGGGCGGAGGTCTCGACCGAGGCGGAGCTTTTCCCATTTCGTGGGTTGCTCGAGGCTCGACACTCAGGCCTCGACCGAGACGGAGTTTTCGGATTCGCTCGAGGGGTTGGTTCCCTCGAGCGAAGCGGAGATCGAGGTGCGCGTCGAGGCGCCTAGCGAGGTGCCTCGACTGGGCCTTTAACCGTTGTTGGGCCGTGGGCCTTAATTTGCTTTCCTTTTTTCTGATATGTGCATGAGTCAGTGTTTAACAAGGGTGATTATCCCATAGGTTTGGGTATCTCTAATGATCGCCTCCAACAAGTAGCTAAAGTTCAGCTCGTGGATCCAAATGGGGCTAAAGTGTACTCCCTCTGTCCAGTAATATAAGCGTGTGTTTGGTTCGGAGACAAGGTGGGATGGGATGATCCTGTCCAGTTTTGTGGGATGGGACGGTCCGTCTAGTGTTTGGTTGAAGTGGGACGGAACAGTTCCATCTAGTGTTTGGTTGAAGAGGTTGAGATGAGGGTATGGATGATATTTTTGACACCGTTAGCTATAGGATTTTGTGGGCTCCATATGTCATTCAGGGTCCCACATGTCATCCTCTATCCATTTCTTTTCTTTTTGTCTTTTTTTCCTTTTATCTTCTTTCCCGTCGGCATCCTCCACATCCCGTCCCACGCTGGCCTCCTCCAGTCCTCTCCCCACCGCCGCCCGTCGGAGACGAAGCTCGCGCGCCGCCCGCTGCCCGCCGGAGTAGCTGGCGCGCTGCTCGCCAAGGAGCTCACGTGGCCGCCCGGCGAAGCTGCTCGCGCGCCGCCCACTGGAGGACCTCACGCGGCCGGACGCCGACGCAGCTCGCGCGCCGCCCACTGGAGGACCTCACGCGGCTGGACGCCGACGTAGCTCGCGCGCCGCCGACGCAGCTCCCGCGGCCCGCCGGAGCAGCTGGCGCGCTGCCCGCCGAGGAGCTCGCGCGCCGCCCACGGCCCGCCGGACCTGCCAGAGTAGCTGGCGCGCCGCCCGCCAGAGGAGCTTGCGCGGCCGCCCGCCAGAGCACCTCACGCGCCGCCCACCGCCCGTGGAGGAGCTCGCGCGGCTGCCCGCCAGAGGAGCTCGCGCGCGGCCCACTGGAGCAGCTCGCACGCTGCCCGTGGCCCGCCTAGCTAGCGCTCCGCCCGCCGAGGACCTCGCGCGGCCGCTTGTCGGAAGTACTCGCGCGACGAAGGGAGACGACCTGTGAAGAGAGGCGAAGTGGGACGCCCCCGTCCGCTCATTTTGGCCGGATGGGCTCGTCCCGCATCTGGGCCGAATATTCTTCCGCGGATGACCCGTCCCACTTTAATTCACAACCAAACACCTATAAAACGAGGAACGTCCCGTTTTGTCCCATCTTGTACCTTGTACCAAACACGCGCTAAGTCCGTGTTTGATCCTAGGGACTAAAGTTTAGTCCCTCAAATAAGTGATAATTAGTAGCATTAAACATAAACTAATTATAAAATTAATTGCGTAAGTCATATCTACTCCGCGAGACGAATCTAACCAGCCTAATTAACCTATAATTAATACATAACTATCAAATTATTACTGTAGCATTATATTATCTAATCATTGACTAATTAGGCTTAATAGATTTGTATCGTAAATTAGTCCTCGCTTATGTAATGCATTTTGTAATTAATCTATATTTAATACTTCTAATTAGCATTCTTCCATTCGATGTGACGGGACTAAAACTTTAGTCCCTCGAACCAAACAAACCAAACACCCCTTAGATATTTTAGAGATTTGAGCATATACTAGAGAGATTGGTAAACGACACATGTATCCTTAAATTATTGTGTGGGGGAATTATGTTGTCTGTATGTTTTAATGCAATTGCGGGTAACAATGAGCCAACTAAACCAATTATAGTAACTCCGAGATGAATTAAATGAACAATGACTTAAATATGTCTAGAATGTTTTGTACTATTTGGATACAAATTTTGAACCTTGAATAATTGTACTACAGACTGGAGCGAGTATCTCTTTAAAAACAAGACGTGTATCTTATCTTTACACGTCAATCGATTGATTTTTGCTATAATTATCAATCGATGACCAGGGGCGTAGGATCAGCAACGGACGGAAGTGGATCCACTAGTATGTAGCATGCGCAGCCGGGTCCACTTGCTCATATTTGTGCGCCCGTTTATTCTAATCGGGTCCTCATTGTCTCGCCCGTATCACCCATCTTCTCCCATCTTCTTGTTCCTCCGTCAGTCCGTCTCCGCCCCTCCCGTATCCATTTCCTCTTTCATTTTCTTCTTTACATCCCGGGAGCCAGCGCCGTCGCCGACGAGAGGGGTCTCCGAGTGGTGGCGGCCGTCGTTGTCGGCATCAGCGGCGGCACAGCAAGTAGGGGCGCGGGGATGGCACCAGCTTTCTGGCGGGGGCGGCGATGTGCTCCCCAGTGGACGAGCGCGGCTTCCAAGCAGGGGCAGCGGCAAGGCTCCCTGCAAGCGAGCATGGCTTCAAATCAGGTGGTGGAGTGTTTCCCTGTCGGGCGAGCACGGCCGCTCGGCGCGCAGCCTTCCGCTCGGCAGGACCCAGGCCCCATTCCCCTTCTCGATCTTATCTTCCAGTGCTTTCTGATTTCTTTCATTTGTGGATTCGTTGGACTATGTCATCGGTGGAGCATGAGTTGTAACTCGTGGATTCGACTGTATGTTTTAGGTTTTTGGATCTGAAAGTTTAGCTTGCCCTATGTCAGTTGTTTTAGATTAGTAGTAAACTGTTAATTTTGTATACATTTGTTACCCCATCTCGATTTCTAGGTTTAGGTGTTACAATGTGATTGATTAGTTTCCACTTATCCTTCTCATTTCAATTGGTTGCAATTATTTGAGCAGATTTGTTCGTTAATTAGTTGGTTTAGGGCGGGTTTGTTTCAGTTTTTTGGAGCTTTTGGGCCTCGGCTTTTCAATCTTCCAAAATACAAAAAGTTCCCGAAAGCCAAAAAACCAAAAGCACGTTTTGATGACCTTTGGCTTTTGACTTTTGGGAGCTTTTTTGGCTTTTGGAAGATTGAAAAGCCGAGGCCCAAAAGCTGAAACAAACATGCCCTAACCCTTCATGTCTAAGAAATGTTTGGGGTAACTGTGATTTGTAGACTCGGTGGGAAGTGTCCTTCAGTTCTCCATTTGATTCAATTCCATGTGCTATTAAGAGGTAGGAATTTGCCTTTTGCCTTAACTGTTTTCTGTATTTCACACCTTTTTTTTGTGGAACTGATTGGTCCTAGTGTGATGTTCTTTCAGGTATGTTAAACCTCAATTTGTAGGTTCATCAAATTTTTTTTTTTGTTTTTCATGGTAACTACAATATGAGGCTTGTCATTTTCATAAAGAAGTACAAATTTGGTGTGTATGTAGTGGATCCTCGCTATGATCTTTTTAATCCTGCTATTATGTTAGAGCCTTTTACACATAATAGTTAGAGTATTTGATGCGTCTGCTCCCCCATAGTTGATTTGTGTTAGAGCCTTTTGTTACAGATATTTAGAGCTTTTTTCACAGATAAGTTAGAGCACTTGATGTGCCTCGACCATATATAATATTTTGATGTTCTTGAGAATTTCTGATAGCTATGGTGGTGTATCTTCTGTATGATTTATCCATCCTTTTTCTATTAGTTTGAACTCTATAGATAAATTATGAAGTTTCTGATGATGCTTTTTGTGAGGGTATGAATAGCGCCTACCATATTTGATAATTTGAACTCCATGGATTAAGTTTTATAATGTCAGCTTTAATGTACTATTTGTATTTACATGAGTTTTGACCTGTAAGAATAGTAAAATGTAACTGCAAAGCCAATTGTGTGTGACAAAAATGGTTGACCCTACTATAATTTAGAATATGCTACCGGATGCCAAGTATGTATGTGTGTGTGTGTGCCCTCTTGTGGATGTAGTGTAGTGTTTTCAATGTGTCTTTCTGTTGTTTGTGTGCGCGGTCCCCATTGAATTGTGCAAATTTTCATCCAAAACATGCAACAATACCTGGGGTTTCGGATCCGGTTTGTCCTCATGTTGATCCCCCCATCTATTTCATCCGCTATTCTTTATTGAACTTTTCGTATGTTTGTGTGAACTTATTTGTCCAGTTGACCAGGATTGGCAAATTAGTTTCCTGATGGCTGGTAGGTTGTTGTATTATAAATGAATTGTTCATTAGGAAGTAGGACTGAAAAGTGGACACGCCCCTTTGTACAATTGATTGAACTATGCCGCAGTTCATGCAATGCTGCTGCTAAGTCAGCTATTATTTTATTGTATGCTGACTTGCTAGTAGCTTGTTGCATGTGTACGGCCACCCTGTTCCAGGGTGTATCATGTGAGCACAATTTCTTTTTGTTCTTATGAGTAACTTATGTGTCAGACTACTATTTGTATCATGAGTCGTTTGAGCTTCCATTTTTTATTCCCCAAAGCTGCTATTCAAGTTTAAGCTATATTTTTAGCTCTCATAATCCAACGAATGTGATGCATGCAATATTGCAGCTGTATAGATTATTTTTGTTCACCAAGAAATGCATGTGTGTTAGTTCACCAAGAAATGTTGAATGCATGCATTCAACATTGCTGCTGTTTCATGGAATGATGATTAGATGAAGCTGATTGTGCAATAATTATGTTGCCTTTAGGATGTGTTTCATGGAAATCATACTATCCTAGGCTGATTATGGTTTATCTGTTATTTTGACAAGTTCTGAAAAAAGAGAGGAGAATCATGGCTGCAGAGAGGCTTTCATGACCTCCAAATGGTTACATGATGTGCGGTACCAAGATGGGGATGCAAGGTCTCTGGTACTTCAACCACTAGACTGGCTACTTGATGCGAGGGGTGGCTGGGGCCGGAGGGAGATTGCATTTCTGCTTGCTTTAGTGTACGGAGTTGCATGCATCTAACATTGATTTCAGAAACATACATTTGTGCCGTTCTACTCTTGAGCACCATGTAATTTTTGTGTCTTGTCTTTCTAAAAGCTAGATATAATGTTGTATCTTACAAAAACTCTGATAGATAAGATGTATGAATAGCACTGTTGACTCTGGACCTCTGGTGGATCCATTCTTGAAAATCTTCATCTCTATATGCATGTGTCTTCGTTGAACTCAGATGTGACCATTCTTTTTTTTAGAGATGTTCTAGTGTTGTTGCTGCCTCTTGCTATCTGCCCAAAAAATTGTAGATGTAAATGTGTTTTTTAGTTGTAAATGTTTCAGCTGTGCTCAAGTCTGGCCTCACAATAACTGGACGCAGCCTCAACCGTCAAAAGAGAGGCCAAAAATCGATGACGGATCTATAGAAAGTAAAGCACACCCGGTATTGATGCTGTGGTACGTTAACGGGCGTGCTATAGTAAAGCGCGGGCCCGTTAACAGCCAGCAGGTGAAGAAACGCACTTAGCAATCTGAGACAGTAGATCACGATCCAACGGTAGGTGTTGTCGATTGATAGATTGGCAAATATCAATCGATTGACACCTAGACACTTCCTATCTTTAATAAGTTTGAAAATTATGTAAATCCGACCAATGTTTGGTTTAATAAGTTTGGAAATTATATAAATTGTGACCAATATTTAGTGAAGTACTAGATTTGTTTCAAAATATTTTCACGCTACATCGATTTGTAGCTACTCCCTCGGTCTTAGAAAAATACAACTCTTACATCTTGAGAAGTAAACAATTTCATGTTTGACCATATTTATACAAAACTTACTAAAATTTATGATATAAAATAAGTACCATTAGATTAATTATAGAATATATTTTCATACTAAGACTATTTATAGATATAGCTATTTTGCATAAATTTAGTCAAAGATGAAATTGTTTGACTTTTCGGAAAGTAAGATTTATATTTTTTGGGATGGAAGGAGTAAGCACTAAGGTCAGTCTCAATGGGAGTTTAACGAGGAGCTGCTGATATGACATATTTTTTATGAAGAGAGAATGAGGAGTTTATGGAAACTCATCCGATACAATTACCTAGTTTGCAGTCTAGATAATTAGATAATTATGTAATGAATAAGTCGACGCTTAACTTTGAACATCAATTACTACCTCCGTTTTTTAATGTACGTTGTCTAGTACAACCAACTTAGTTTAAAAATGAACTAATTTGTTTATCCTAGACATCATATATTTAAGAACCGAGGGAACAGTACATTTCCTTGCAACGTTTTCGGGACTTGATCACTTGGGGCTTGTTTAGTTCCCAAAAAACAACTCCAAAGTTCACTACGTAAAAAGAAGATTCACATCACATCAAAATGTCGGCACATGTATGGAGTACTAAATATAGATGAAATCAAAAACTAATTGCACAGTTTTGTTGTACTCGGCGAGACGAATATTTTGAGCCTAATTAATCAAATTTTGGACAATTTTTCACATATACAAACGAAATGCTACAGTGGCGCATTTATGGTGAAGTGACATCTTTCCTCTAATTCCCCACCCCCTATTTTACATCGTGTGTCCAAACTTCACGCCGCTCTATGCACGTATAGGAGTAAATTGGTGGTTGGGAGTTGGGAGTTGGGTGTTTGGGACTCGGAAATTAGCCGTTGCACAAGGGGGAAAAATCCAGTAGGCGCAGTGCGCACGGGGCGCTGCGTGCGCCCCCCGTGCGATGCCCTCAGTGCGCGATCGGATGTCTGCCCCACGCGATGCACCCTCCGCTGCAGTCCGTGACCCACGGTTCGCTCGACTCCGCAGCGTGGCGATCGGCTCGGCTACGTAGGCGGCTCCCGCGTGGGGTCGAGTCCCGAGTGTTCATTTCCAAGAGGCGAATCAGACAGTTCTTGGGTTCAGTTTGGAATGGCGCGTGCGCACCCTGAAAAAAGTGGGGTGTGCGGGGTGCGCACGCTGTATGGGTAAATAGGCTGAGTTAAATGGGCGGCCCGAGGTCCGACACTAAACGGTCCGACCCTAACACGGTCCGGTCCGTAACATATAGTGCCTGGGCCGGCACGGTACTATACATCGTGTAGTGCTGGGCCACCATTCTCGGTCCATAGTGTCGACCCAGGCATGGCACGAAAAATGGGTCGGCATGATGACGGCCCGACCAAACATCCCGACCGGCACATAAAAACTATGTAAATAGAAAATCCCTAGGTTACTCGCTATGTGTTGTTGCATTTCATGTGTTGGATTTGATATGGGTGTATATTTTCGTGTGGATTCAAGAACTCTTGTGAGTTGTGTGATAATTTTCTTGATTCTCTATAACTTTTGGTCTTGATTTGGTTACTCTTTTTCTTATAGTGTCCGGGGCGGCACTAGCATGATCGTACCATAGTGCCGACAAAAAGGCTTAGTGTCATGCTTGGGCCGGCGGTTCGACACGACGTGACGGCACGGAACGATACGAAAGTATCATAGTGTTTGATAGTACCGAGTCGAATAGTACCGGTCTGGATAGTGTTAGTGTCGTGTCAGTGTCGGATCGCTCATCTAGCCATCTATGTTGTCCTGTAGGCCTTCGTGTGCGTCCGTACTACAAATGGTAGTTGCCTCCCCATAACTCTCTGCTTCGCTGCGCCTGTTCGTTTGGCTTATCAGCAGCCAGCCAGCAGTGTTTTTCTCTCTACACAAACCAGCACCAACCAAATGCCACCAGTCAGCCAGCAGTATTTTTCTCTCAGACCAACACCAGCCACCCGCCACCTGCTCTCTCCCCGTCACGCTCTCTCTTCGTCACGCCTGATTTCTGATTGACTGAATGACGGATGGATCAGCTGGGGCACGGAACGGTGCCGCGCGAGACGGATGGATCAGCTGGGGCATGGAACGGTGAGGGTGCGCACCGCACCCCGTGCACCCCACTTTTTTCGTGCACAAGGCACCGAGGTTCTCCCTGAAAAGGTGGACATGTCTCCTTTTTCCTACGCAACCCGCAAACCTTCCTCTTCCATCTCGCCCAGCCCAAAAACTGCAAAAAATGTCCCAGGAACAGGAAGCGGCGTCGGGCCCCGCGGAATACGGCGTCACCAGCGCCAGCGTCCGCCCCTCCTCCGTCATCTCCCCTTCGTCCGCCGCTTCATCCTCCTCCTCCTCCTCCTCCCCCACCACCAGCAGCGACTCCTTCGAGGAAGCCTTCGAGGCCATGGTGGACGAGGTCTTCTTCGACCCGGTGGAGGACGAGATCGAGGCGCGGATCGTGGCGCAGCTCTTCCGCGGCGCGAGCCCCGAGGTGCGCCGGCAGGTGGCCGCGCAGCAGGAGGCGATGCGGGCCCAGAAGGAGAGGCTCCGGCGGGAGGTGGCGGCGAGCCGGGCGCTGGCGCGGCGGGCCAGGGAGTACACGCGCCTGCTGAAGGCCGACGTGTCCCGGTACACGGACGCGCAGATGCAGGAGTACCAGCGGGAGCTCGACCGCCGTAGCAAGGAGCTCTTCGGTAAATAGATTAGACTGCCTTGCTGGCTTTGTATAAGCTGATGATGGATGTTCTTGACTTTGTGTGGTCATCAGTAATAGTTAGCGTAGCAATCTGCAATAATCTTGTCCTAGTTCAGCCAACTTTTACTAGAAATCTGGAAGTGTACTGTAAAAATTAGAACTAGCGGTACTAGCTATGGATGTTCTTGGATGCTCCATGATCAGGGATTTGAGTTAACTCTTAACTCCCAATAGCTTTAGACTTGCATTGCAGTGAAATTAGTTTGTTTGCCAGCTGATTAGTCCGAACAGAGCGTGCCTACGTTCATGTTCATTTGGCCTTTTGCGGTCTTGGTTACGATTATGTAGACCAGAAATCAGGGAACGTGTCAAAGGAGTGTCACCATAAAACCCCACGGAGACGGGTCTAAGGGCAGTCACAACCCTTCAACTAAGATGATTTTTATAGCATTAAATAGAATGATACATAGGACTATTGCGGTCTTGGTTACGGTTATCTAGATCAGAAATTAGGGACTGTGTCAAAGGAGTGTCATCATAAAACCCCACTGAGACGGGCCTAAGGGTAGTCCCAACCCTCCAACTAAGATGGTTTTCATAGCATTAAATAGAATAACACATAGTACTATTGGCTTATGTGGCGCTACATTAAATAGGAGAGAGGAGAAAAAGAGACAGGCACTGCTCTCATGCAAGACCCAATTTCTACACTCTCACGCAAGACCCAATTTCTACATAAAAACCTATGCACAGGACACTTGTCTTCATTATAGTTAAAAAATAAATATGATTGGTGGAGATGAGAGATGATGAATTTATTGAGGACCCATACTAAGAAATCAGGGATTGGAGAACACAATGGCCGTGTTTCTTT
Source organism: Echinochloa phyllopogon (assembly GCA_033239725.1). Taxonomy (NCBI): domain Eukaryota; kingdom Viridiplantae; phylum Streptophyta; class Magnoliopsida; order Poales; family Poaceae; genus Echinochloa; species Echinochloa phyllopogon. Next base: position 47,860,755 of record BTCW01000012.1, on the reverse strand, counting down.
GCCTTCCGGTCAAAAATTTTCAAAAGGAATTTGTTCTGCATGGAGTACTAAATGAAGTCTATTTACAAAATATTGGGATGGGTGTAACTTTGCGTGACGAATCTAATGAGCCTAATTAATCTATGTTTTGCTACGGTAATGCTGCACTAACCATCCTCTAATCATGCGGTCAAAGGCCTCATTAGATATGTCTCGCGAAATAATCCAATGTTGTGAAGATAGTTTTGTAAACTAATTTTATTTAATACCTTTAATTATTGGTCAAAGGAGCTGGCAAAATTTTGTCCCATCCAAAGAAACACGGCCAATGTCTAAAATAGTGTGTTGCTAACATGACATCATGAACACTACCTATGGACATCATGGGTTGAGAGTCTCTCCTATGCCACATCAGTACATTTAATGCCATGAAACTCCCCATGAAACCCCACTGAAACTGACCTAAGTCGGGTATAGTGCACTACAACATCCGGATCAAATTATTTGACGTTTCTGGCAGCGATATGCTACTAAGAAAAGTCATTTAATTTGGTTGTCTGAAACGTTAAGTAATTCCGTCCGGGAATAGTTGGAGACAAAACAAAATCTATACTAAAAGGAACGAGTTCTTTTGAAAACTTTTGCTACCAACGAAAATCTCCCATACGCCTCACAATGAACCCACCTGGACCCACGATGTAGGGAAAAAAGAAAATATTACGGAAGTTTTTTTAGAGCGAAAAACCCCATGTGAGTTCACCCCTAGCCCTTTTTTTTCACCGGTGTTTTTTACCCACTTTTTTTGGAAAGAAAACAATCTCCAAAATGAAAAATAATTCTTCTACCTTGAACCTCCTCTGAGCTTATTTTAAAGGAATCAACCGATACGCATGGCTCCTATAGCCGAAACAAATTTAATTTTCATTGTTGGATATTAAAACAAGGAAAGTACACGGTTATGGCACCAACAAAAATAAAGTCCACAACCAATCAGAGCAAGAAACAAGCACCAAATTTTCTCTTCAAAATTACTAATCTAAGGAGACCAACACAAGTCGCACGAAGCACCAGAAAAAAAATGAAACAATTCTACGCGGAAGTGTCAAGGACATCAAAACTTCGAAGAGAAAAAAGGGTCCACCTAAATATACCACATTTATAACCACGTCTATACGTAATATTCTCGTATTGCTAATAGACAATAGATTGGAGAGTTTTTCTCCATATAAATAAAGACATACTATCCCAAAAATGATGTGCTTCTAGATTTGAGAATACCTAAAGCTTTCTATACATAAGAGAGCGAATATAAATTATTTTTAAAAGTGTTTCGCACAACTGATCTGTTTACTATGGCCCACTCGAGTGACACGGTTTTAATATCTATGTGTCATCAATAAACGTGCGTGCCGCACGTGAGTTTTTGCTAGCGAAAAAAAAGAAACAATAAGATCAAAGTGTAGGTCCGTCGCAGCAATCGCACGAGGATGCTTCGTGATTTCATTGTGAAACTTGCGCTAGACCACCACAGTTTTGATCGCCTCTTTATTATTATTTTTCTCGATCCAACAACAATCACAAGTGATTCGTATGTTTTCAAGGCCATCCTACTTTCGTAATCGTATTCGTCATGTTTTTCCTCTAGTAGTAGTAAATGATAATACAAGTAATGGACACAGCGACACAGCTTTATCTTTGGCTCCTATATTTCGTTCGTCCAAAGATTTAAAAAAAAACAAATGCTTAGCCAAACTAAAGGGAAAATGCAAATCTGCATGTGGTAGATAAGCATCGACGGGTGGGGGAAGCCCGAGCCTCTCCCGGACGACGGGCCGGAACCCTAGCCGCCACCCACCCCCACCGGCTGCCACCTCCGCCCCGCCGCAGCTCGAGTGGGCCGCATACGGTGCCACGTGGTCGTGAGGACAGCAGCGGTAGGACCCCCCCCTCTTTCTCCTCTCTTGGCAGGGTCTCCGGCGCTTGGTGGCCCGTCGGGGTGGGCGACGCCCTTCCTCAACGTGGGTGGTCGCCCCCGGATTCGGACCGTCGGCCTCGTCTCCGCCCCTTGGTGTGGGAAACTGGCGGGCGGCTGGCGGATGACGGCGGCGGCGGTGCGGCCGTTGCGACTGCCCGACGGATCTGTGGCGGTGCGGCTAGGTGGACATCCGGGGCTCTGGCGGAGGTGGTGGCTCCGCTGCGTCCGACGTTGGCGGCGCGGGCCCCACCTTGGGCCATGCCCTGCCCTTCACGTCTCCTTTGCCCCTGTGGGCTGAGGGGATTGGGGGAGGGAGGAGATCCAGCATGTGGCTTCAACATGGCGTATGGTGCCACCTTCGATCTGTACGTCCGACCAAGCAGCCTCCTTTGTGGTACCAATGCCCCTCCCACTAGATTCACGGTTTCAGTCTCAACGAGTTTAGTCCAGTGCCGCTCTATTGAGGGGGCGACATGAGATTTGACGTATCATTGAGAGAACCAAATCTTCCCGATGTGTTGGGCGGTGCTGTCGGTTGCATATGGTGTCTAGTGGAAAACTTCGGTGTCTGCGAGACGGTGGCGGTGGATGCACGCAAGTGGGGTTGGAACAGGTGCTCTCGGCCCTTTGGTTCTCGTTCGATGACGACCCGTGGAAGCTCTCTGAGGTAAAAACCTAACGTTGGCGCCGTGCACTTTTGCCTTCCTGAATAAGTTGTTTGGAGGTCTTCCTGTGGTCTTTGTGTTGGAGCAATAGGCTCCGTTGTAGGTCCAGTCCGACCTGTGTTGTAATGGTTTCACGACTTTTTAGTTTATTCGTTCGGAGTAGTCTTGGCCTGTCTCTGGCGCGTGGCCTAAAGGGACCCGCTGCAAAGCTGCCGGTGTCGGTTATTTTAGCGGTTTGTGCCTCATTATAAATTAGTAATCCTAGTATTTGACTTGCTTTATTTATAAAGCTCGGCCTCGGTCGTTTGGTCAAATGCAAATTTGCAGTCACTTTGAAGTATTGTTGCAAGGTTGCCACTAAAAACAATAAAAAACTTCCACCAGAATAGCCGTTCGCGCGGCATTCTTGATAAAAGCAAAACAACCATTGCCAATTTCACAGTGCCGAAAAAGCAAGGATCAAAGAAATAAAATGGAGACGGTATGGATGGCCAAAATCTCAAGTAAAGAAGGAAGGCTACGGTACTGTATTTATCTAAACCAATACTAGTTGTGTCTGTTTAATATCCACTTTCTTCTTTTACTCCGCAGATATGAAATTTTTGGATTTCAGAATGTGATTTTAAAAAAATAATTAAATAAAGAATTTCTTAAAAGTTTAAAACTTTTCTCAACTTCATTTAATTTGCGGGGAATTTAGTACAGGGAAAATCATTTTCTAAATCAAATTAAAACAACACAGGCTTAATGTTGAGTCCCTTGCATTCATGTCGGCTTGCATTTAGTGGCTTTTTGTGTGTTAAGTTTTCTAAAATGTGTTTAGAAGCCTAATGAGAATTTTTTCAGAGTTTTCTGTGAATTATTCCTATTTTCCTCTAGCAATTTCCAAATTTTGGAAGGTGCTATAATCTTTTTCCTGAGCTCCAAATACATTATTTAGGTTCCTCATGTCCAACTTAATCTCAGGAATTTTTCCGGGATTTTTACAATTTTTGGAGTATTTTTCCGGGCTCAAGTGATTTATCTAAAATGTTCTAGATAATTCTTTGCGCTGGAAAATATATTCTGGAAATAAAAAGAATATCTAAAACCCTAATTCCTTTCTGGGCCGGATCTAGCCCAAACTCAAACCCAACGCAACCTTGCCCGCTCTCCCCTCTCCCTCTTAGGCTGAGCCTGCGAGGCTCGATTCGGGTCCATCCTGACCCATCGCGACCCAGGAGGCTCAACCCGCCTATCCCCTAACCCAACCCAACTGCCCACTCTCTCCGCTTGGGCCACCGCCCACCGAGCTGGCCCAGCAGCCCCCTTCCCTTCCCAGCGCGCAGCCCAGCTCCCCGAGGCCCAATGATCCGTGCCAGCTCCCCGCTCCAGCCCAGCAGGCCTAGATCGACCCCCTGGCCCACCAGGCCCCGCTGCCACGCCTGGCCTTCCTGCGACGCGCAGCGCCGCCGCTCCAGGCCGTCTTGGCATGCGTGCAGGCCATCATCGGTACGAGCACCCGAGGCTTCGTGCCCTAGCCCCCGCCCTCGCCACCGCCTTCTGCGCTGCACCACCGCCATGGCTTTGCGCCACCGTGAGCCGATGGCCGCCACCAGTCGCGCGAGCTCGCCGTGGAGCCAAGCGCCGCCGGCCGCCCTCCGCCTCGATTCGCCGCCGCCGAGCCCCCTCAGGCGAAGCCGACCACACCACGAGCTTCCCCTCACCGAGCCGAACCTCCGCCACCGGTTCTCATCGCGGTCTCGCCGCCGGAGCGCCTTCCCCGCGTGAAGTCCTCGCCGCCGGTCACTGTCTCCGCTATGGGCCGATTGTCGGCCGACCTCCTGCGCCTCTGCCCATGGTGAGCACACCCGCAAGTTCCCCTCTGCCTCCTCTCTCCCATGTACCAGCTAGCCGCCGCCATGGTCCACCCAATCGGCGGTGAGCCGGATGACAGCGCCGCTGTCGACCATGAAAAGAGGAGCTCTCAAGATTTTGCGATTAGGCCCTCGAGGAAATGTGAAACCTTTAGATCCATTCTTGTGTCTTGAAGTTTTTACCGATAATCCCCTAAAAGTCCTAGATCCCTTTCAATCCAGTCCAAGCCATGAAATTTTACAGATCTAACCCCTGCCGGCTATAGTTAATTGCGTATAGGTCCCTGAAATCTTGTTTAGCCCAAAGACGACGCGTTCTAGCTCCGATTCAACTCGTTCAAGTTGCGTTAGCCTCAAATAAAAATAAACTACGAATTAGCATAGTCATTTAGCACATATCATGTTCTTAAATTTTTATTTAAATGTTAATTTGACTAAAGATTGTTTAAATGTGTTTTCTATACTAAAATCTAATTAAGGTTTATACTCGGCTTTCAATGTTAATATAAATTTGATTAATATTTACCTAATTAATTTTATAAATAAAACCTAACTAGGTTATATCTCAGTTTTTGCAAACTAATGCAAACCTACTTGCCGGTCACCCCTAATCCACGTTGAGATGGATTCAATGTTCAACCGCTCCTCTATCAAGTCTCCACTTGATGTATGAGCCGGTTAGAACCAAAGAACCACTCCAAATCTCGATTCCACTAGAGTTTCTCTTCACCGCTCCGGCGAGGTGAGCACAATGACCTCTCACAATCAACTTCCATGGCAACCTCACAATCTTCTTGAAGTGCTCAATGGAATCACGAGCTCCAAGCCGGCTAGGAGGCGGCAACCTCCAAGAATAACAAATCAACCACGAGCTCAATGAAATCCTAGTGCCACAATGATCAAATCCTTGATGCAATGCACTAGAAGCTTTCAATCTCACAAAGAAATGCAATCTCAAAGCAAGTGAGTGAGAGAGAGGAGAACAAGGGCTCTAGAATGTGTTTCAAGCTTTCCCAAGTGCCAAGAGAGCTCACATGCCCGCGGGGTGTGAGTATTTATAGCCCCCAACTCGAAACTAGCCGTTAAGTGCAATTCCCGTTCAAAATCGTGCATCGCGGACCGTCCGCACGACACTCGTGGACCGTCCGCGTCCAAATTACAACGGCTATATTGGTTGTCAGTCATGTGTCAGAGGTGACCGTTGAGGTCTGGCGGACCGTCCGCCAGGCAACCGCGGACCGTCCGCGATCACCACGGACAGTCCACCAGAGCAAAGACGGACAGTCTACCCCTCTGGAAACGTGAAAACGCTTTCTGTGTGAATCTTGAGTTAATTTATGGACCGTTCGCGGCTCCACCCCGGATCGTCCGCGAGAACACTTAGTGCCAGCTCAAGTCAACGCACGTGGGCCCAAAGTCAGCACAGTCCGCGGACCGTCCGCGACCCATCCGCGGACTGTCCGCGGCCCGTTCGGACTCCGCCGAACGGAATTTTCACAGGTTTTATATGTATAAAGAAAAGCCAAAAACCCGCGGACCGTCTGCCCGAGGGCCTCGGACGGTCCGCCAGCCACGACAGGGCTGGTTTACCATCAGATTCGCAATGTGCCCTCTTCCAAGTTAGTCACCACAAATTCTAAATGCACTACATGCAAATCAAAGACCATTGTGGCATTAATATTTCATTGAACCATCGAAGTCGATCCCTCTTGATAGTACGACTATCTATCCTATCAACCCGGTCATATTTCATCCTCTAATTACCTCATGACCGGTTAAATTTAAAAGCCCTATCATATACCTTTGCCTTGAGCTTCCAAGATCCAAAGCACACATGCTATTGACACACCATCTCTCTGAAGCTCATTCCAACTCTCGAGACTAACCTATTCTCATTATCTCAAATGAAGTTGTTAGTCCACAAGGATTGTCATTAATTACCGAAACACAATTAGGGGCCTAGATGCCTTCATCTGCTTGTATGTTTGTGCCGTTGCTTGTTTCGAGTAGAAGGAGCGATGTTTGAGATCTGGAAGATTAAGAGCAAGAGTAAGAGTTAAAGATTCAAGAAGTTCAAGATTCTGAGGAACTATTATTTGGATAAAGGCAAGTATAGCACGGACAAAACTTCGCTCTTCCTGGTTCTTAAAGCGGCAACCCAGGAGCCTGTCGCCACCGCTGGAACTATTATGGCTCTGGTTTTGGATAAGTAGCTTGTACGTCTCTAGCTTGCCGGTGGTTACCGACGGGCCGGCGACGTTAGTGGAAACAAGGTGAAATGGTGTTACTTGATTCCACCGAGGACGGGTGATCCGTTGGCTATGTCTCGTTAGGCACAGTCCCGTGTTGGGAGTCCCTGCGACGGGGAACTCCACATGTTGCGCATTGTTGGGTGCGATGCCCGCGCTCTGGACGCCATTGACCCCCTTATGGTGCGACTCCGTAAGCGTCAGTCAATCTCGGTGCCTAGGGTCTCACCGCCTTGTTAAGCTAGCGGCCACTGTCTTGTTAGGGTGTCTGGTGAAAAGCCTCGTAGCGTCCCTATGCAATCACACCAAAGGATGTGTGGATGTGCGTGGTTGGGTGCAAAGTTCCTTTGAACTTTTTACGCGTCCAGTGGGTAAAGGGTGAAACCTCTGCAGAGTGTAAATCTATCATGATAGCCGTGCTCTCGGTCACGAGCGGCATGGATCCTTTTTGATTAGTGGTTCTTTAATTAAGATGATGTTTAATATTGCTCAATGTTATTACTACTTCATTAATTGGGTTACAACTGGGTTTCATCCACTTGTAGTAACTTGGTTTATGTTAAAATGAAACAACTAAAAATGCTAATGCAGTACAACTGTGTCAAGTCTTACTTTTAAGCCTTCATACACTGTGTTATACTTGCTAAGTAAATGGTTTACTTACACTTGTCAATATTCAACAAAATCCCGGATAGGTAACAGATGGATCAGTGATTGAGACAGATGCTGAGTTTCACGAGGATTTCCATACTTCTAGTTGGTGTCCCTGTGGACTTGAGGCTCTACCTGTTGAGAGAATCAATAACTAGACTTCCTCTGTGTTTATTTATCTATCGCATTAAACTCTGATGTAAAACAATTTTATTTGAGCATGTGTACTCTGATTTCCATGTTTGTAAGTTGTATGTGTTCTGTGGACATCCTGGACACACACATGGCAGCATTTGTGTTTCTGTGTAAACCTGGGTGTGACAGAAGCCTACTCCGTATGTACATAATTCACAATTTAGGTGGCGTTTGGATCCAAGGGCTAAAGTTTAGTCCCTTAAATAAATGATAATTAGGCATATTAAATATAAAGTAATTATAAAACTAATTGTATAAGTCATGTCTATTTCGCGTGACGAACCTAACAAGCCTAATAAAGCTATAAATATAATTAGTACATAATTATCATATGTTTACTGTAGCATTACATTGTCTAATCTTGAACTAATTAGGCTTAATAGATTCGTCTCGCAAATTAACCCTCATTTATGTAATGAGTTTTTTAAATTAATCTTTATTTAATATCTCTAATTAACACATCCTTACATCCAATATGACGGGATTAAACTTTAATGAGTGGGATCCAAACACCCTTTAACCAACAAGGGCCTGTTGTTTTATCTTGCTATTGTTAGATTAGACAATTCAAAGCTCCAACAAGCACCTAGATTGTAAAACTAGACAAAAAAAAACAAATCTAGCCATCATATTAAAAGAACAAAACACGGACTTAAAAACCTCATGTTTTGAAAGTCCAATGCATCTCTGTTGCTCTATCTTCATTCCTCCAAAATTCCCGTGATATTCTCATGCAAGCAAGTCAAATAAATCACCTCTGTCATCTCTTTATTTTGATTCATATGGCGAGACATTATGCTCTGTTTTCAATCTCACATTAAAAATCTAAAGTTAGCTTCAGCTCAGCAAGCTTAATTAGTTGTAACCCCAAGAAGAGCGAAGCGCCCAAGCTTATGTACTCTAGCTTTTTTATGAGTTGCAGCTTGCAAGTGTTTTAATTTTGCAAGATCCGAAAAATGTTAGCCATACACACTTTAAAAAAATGATCTAGTTTAAAAGAGGATAAAAACCGGTATATTAGATTAATAAAAACTCTCTGATTGAACTGAACTATGTCTTAGAAGGAATAGAAAAACGAGACAAATAAACTACGGCATTGATCTTAAGTACGTTATCTCATCTCTAATTGATCGAGCGCTTTGGGTATGCTCGACTTTACTGAGCTGAGCTCGAACGTGCGTTGTCAAACACCTGAACACATATGATTGAAAGCGTGGAAATGCTATCCTGATCGATATCAGTGTTTTTTTGACATGATCGATGCCCTGTTTAGTTCAAAAAAAAATATCTCTCCAAACTTTACTATTCACATATCACATCAAATCATATCAAATCTCTCTCCTCATGCATAGAGCATTAAATGTAGGTAAATAAAAAAAACTAATTGCATAGTTTTGATGTACACGACGAGACGAATATTGGAGCCTAGTTAGGTCATGGTAGGACAATGTTTACCACAAACAAACGAAAAGTGCTACAGTGCGCTATAGTGTCCGATGTGACTTTTCTATCGACTTTTCACCCTTTTTGCAGGAACTAATCACCCTCTCCGAGTTTAGTTGAGCCTGTCGATCTTGATCCTATTGGTGGTCAACCCCGTCCGGCCATCCGTCTGTCGTGGATCCATCCACCCAGGCCTTGTTTAGTTCCCAAATTTGGGAGCCAAATTTTGGTTTGTTGGGGTGCGTACGCCTCTGTAGCATTTCGTGTGTATGTGTGAAAAATTGTCCAAAAATTGATTAATTAGGCTCAAAATGTTCGTCTCGCAGAGTACAACAAAACCGTGCAATTAGTTTTTGATTTCATCTACATTTAGTACTTCATGCATGTTATGACATTTTGATGTGATGTGAATCTTCTTTTTGCATAGTGGAATTTGAGGTTGAATTTGGGAGCGTCGGAGCCACCAATCCGACAAGGCATGGCAGCCGTCGTATCTGCCGCCAGTAAATTTCGGCCTTTTCCGAACCAAATTTGGGAGGGATACGTCGCTTCGTAATCATTGCGTCACTGTAACATTTTATTTGGATGTGCGAAAAATTATCCAAAAATTGATTAATTAGTCTCAAAATGTTCGTCTCGCGGAGTAGAACAAAACTGTGCAATTAGTTTTTGATTTCGTCTACATTTAGTACTCCATGCATATTATGACATTTTGATGTAACAGAGAATCTTCTTTTTGCATAGTGAATTTGTGAGTTGCTTTTGGGATCTAAACAAGGCCTTCTTTATGGCCCTGTTTAGTTCCCCGAATTCCAAACAAAAAAGTCACATCGATATCACATCAAAACATTAAATATAGGAAATGACGCATGCATGGAACACTAAACGTGGGTAAATAAAAAAACTAATTGCATAGTTTTGATGTACACGACGAGACAAATCTTTTGAGCCTAGTTAGGTCATGATAGGCCAATGTTTACCACAAACGAAAAGTGCTACAGTAGGCTGCAGCGTTCGATGTGACTTTTCAACCAAGTTTTGGCGGGAACTAAACAACCCTCTGTATATGTAATGACGGCAAACAGAGAGCAGCGCCCATGAGATCTCCGTTGTAGGTTCGCTATAGCTAAAGTTTTTAAGTTTTATCCTGGCTCCGCCGCTGCATCCACCCTCGTTTCCAACGGCAACGGAGATCCACCAACCGCCTCTCGCCAGCCGCGCACGCGGCTTTCTTCCCTCCCTCCCGTTCCCGGCCACCGACGCCATTCTCGCTTCCACGTGCCCCTGCAGGGGCAGCCACCAGTCCACCACCACCCGTCCGCCGCACACCGTCACCCGCGCCGCCCCCCGCTGCGGATCCCGCCTCCCCAGCCACTCATACGACCCCACGTGTCCTGTACGCTCCCTGTCTCTTACGTGGCGTGCCCTGAGCGGCACCCCCACTGTGAGGCCACGCCGCATCCGTCCGCACCGGATCCCGCGCGACTCACGTCGGCCTCGCGCCCCACCTCTTCTTCCACTGCGGCCCTACGCCCACTTGACGCGACCCCAGCCCAGCCCATGACAGATGGGCTCCACGTTTATTCTGGACCTACCCGTCAGCGTGACGGCAGCCGTCGCGGGGCGCCGTGCCCGCTTTCCTTTGGGCCCCACCCGCTGCTGCTGCTGTCTCGGCTGCTGTCGCTGCTGCGCTGCTCAGCGACGTTAATGGATCGCCCACAAAAACAAAGGGAGCCGGCTCGCCGACTGACACGTGGGCTCAGTGGGCTCGGCCCTACGCGCAATCAACCCCCCAACGGTCTCCGTCCGCGTCACCGCCTCACCGCCGTCGTTCCAAACCGGACCCACCACGCTGCCCTCGCTCGCACTGACATGCGGGCCGGGTGGCCTGTGGACCCACTTGTCAGTTGCGCGAGTGGCGATGCCCGCACCGAGATGGCCCCACCACGAGAACCCATCCAGGCAGCCAGCCATCCTCCTACCGCTCGTCCCTCTCGCTTGCTGCGATTGTGTATTGTTGGCCTCTCTCTCTGCTGCTGCTGCTGCCGTCGCTATTATTAATCGCCATCAAAACACACTACCAACGCCGCGGTACTGGCCAGTACTCCTCCCCCTACTGCCACCACCACCACCACGCTGCCGCTGATGCCGCCGCGGCGATCTCAATGCCCGGGCGAACCCTAGGCGCCGGGGGCGGCATCCTCCTCCTAATCCTCCGCCTGAGCGGGGAGCGCTGGCCCCGATCCGCATCGCGATGAACCCGCTCTGCTGCATCGCGCCGGTCTCGCTCGAGCACGCCGCGGACCAGCTCCACCAGCAGCAGCCGCCGCCGCGCATCCTCGCCGCTGCCACGCCGCCGCCGCCCCCGGCGCAGCAGCCGGCGGCCGCGGTCGCGGGGGTGCTGCACAAGTGGGTCAACTACGGGAAGGGGTGGCGGTCGCGCTGGTTCGTGCTCGAGGACGGGGTGCTGTCCTACTACAAGCTCCGCGCCGGCGGAGGGGGAGGCGGGAGTGGGAGCGTGGGCGGCGCCGGGGAGGCGGCCGTGTCGCCCGCGTTCGCGGCGGCGAGGGTGATCGGGGAGGGGAGCGCGCTGCGGCGGGCGCGGGAGGAGGCCGCGGCGGCGGGGAAGCGGTGGAAGCCATTCGGCGAGATACACCTCAAGGTACGTACGGTGCTGCGGTGCGTCGGAATGTCGGATGTGCTTAGCATTGCGGCGGATTGGGTCCGCTCATGCGTGCCATGGGGTTGCGGGTGGGAGAAGTGAGATTTTTGAAGCTGCATTGCTCGGGCAATGATTGGGCGATGGTATTGTATTCGCGGGCCGGTGGGGTAGATTAGTTTGCGGTTAAAAGCAATTGGGGCGGCGATGGGCACTCATTTTAGCTCCCATTCTGCCTTTCAATTGATGACATGTCATGGTAGGGAGCCCTGGTCATACATATATGCTTGCGTCCATGCAGATTTTTTTTTTGTTTAATGTGGCAATTGACCATAACTATGGAATCATCTGAATGATCTGGCACAATGCTAGGATTTCTTAATCTTATAGGGATTTCCTTTTCTGGTGTTTAGGTTTCATCAATTCGTGCAAGCAAGTCTGATGATAAGAGGCTGTACATATTCAGTGGGACGAAGACGTTACACTTGAGGTGTGAAACTGAGGAGGACAGGAATGCTTGGATAGATGCGTTGCTGGCGGCAAAGGATCGCTTCCCGCGGTCGTTGACAGGCAATGATCTTGGTCCCATGGAGGACATTATGTTGTCCACTGAGAAGCTGAGGGCTCGGCTGCTGCAGGAGGGTCTGAGTGAAGCAGTTGTCAAGGAGTGCGAGTCTATTATGATGAATGAGCTGCTGGAACTGCACAACCAGATAAAGTCTCAGCAGCAGCAGCATTCTATTTTGATAGACCGCCTCCGGCAATTGGAGGTAATCTTCTATCTCTGGTTTGTTCATTTACTTGATGATGTTCGGATTATTCTTTCATAATTATTGTTGTAGTTGTTATTTTGAATACTTGTGACTATGACTATTAAAAAAATACTAGCAGAAGGAAAAATATCTGTATCCGTTTTGGTGAAGTATTGTTTTTTGAAAAATTGGTTGTAAAAATATAAATAACGATTTGGAATAGAGCTTAATCTGAGTTGGGGCTTCACAGTACATTCTATCTTGTAATCAGCAGAGTACTAGCAGTAATACCTTGCATAACTTGTTTGTCTTGTTGCTGCTAGTATACCATCATCAGTGCTATCTTCACTATCGTTATCATGTGGTGCTGACAAGTTACATCAATAATGAGACAGCCAGTATCATACGCTGATATGCATGTAATGCGTGCTTCGCATATTTTATGTGTAAAAGTCACAAGCATTCTATAAATACAAGCTATATGTGATGGAGGGATATAAGTCCACAAATGGAATTCATTTCCATTTTATTTACTGGAGGTTGTGTTAAAATGGTTCATTTATTTGTTCAATACCTGATCAGTAGCAAACTATGCTATTCGTGTCTTAGTCTGACATAATTGCTTTAACGTGTGTTTTGGTTAATGCATTTCAACTTTATAAGTGCATCATTGCGAACTTACTTGAATATTCTTTTATTGTTTAACTAATGCAAATGATTTTTTTTCTTTTAAAGTGAAAGAGTTGCATAGTTTTAAAGCTCAACATGATCCATTTCTGGTGCAGACAGAGAAAGTTGAGCTGGAGAGAACAGTTGTGCATGAGACTAAGGAGAGGGAAACAAACAGTTATGCCAATGGAAGACAAAGTGGTTAGTAATTTCATTATTCATGCTATAATAATATTGCTTATGATTTTGCTAGCTCTTTTTCTTTGCAACCTGCTTTACATCATTCAATGACATTGTTAACCTCCAGAATTTTTATGGTTGACATAGCTCTTATGCCCTTTTGGTGTAAAATACTTAAAACCTCTTTGTGCTTCAATGCTTCTTAATTATTTGTTTGTAGAAAATGGAAGGATTTACCTTATGCAGCTTGACTCTTTATTTTGCGTAAGCTGATCTGATGATACATTCATTTTCAATCTTTAAATTTATATAATTAGCCAAAGTCCAGCTAAGGAGTATGATTGGACATTATTTTCTCTTTATTAAACATTAGTCAGGTTTGTACTGTGCAACCATTTCCACTTGGTTTGCTCCCACCATTTCAGTACTTGTACAACTGTTGCTCAATGCTCATTTTTCAATACTTTTCAAGATTGTCTGTTTGTATGTCCCAACTTTTCTCGAATACGGTGTTTTACAACTTTCAAAACCTGTATCAAATTATTGTCCTTCTGTTAAGATGGTTTGTTCACATGTTTCTTAAGATTCTATCGGATGAAAAGAAAAAACAGCTACATGTCATACCATATATTAACCCCATTGTAGCTGTTCGATATTTGCTTTCCTTGTGTTAGATATAAGCTTAAGTGCCACTGTAGTATTGTATTTACATATTCTGCTCTACATGTACTGATGCTGTGAATATGGACGTAGGACATGTTTGGTTGAGAACTAAGTTTGCCATACGTTCTTGCCTAAGGCTACTAAGGTTAGTCTTGCCACACTTTTGTGGCGAGAAAATTGACCACATAACCTTAGGCAAAGTTAGGCAAGAAAATTTAGTCTATGACAGGCTAGTGACTAAAGTTGGGCACACTAAGTTGTGGTAGCAACCAAAAAATGCCTAGGAAAACTGTGGCTGCCTAATGTTTGTTGTGGCAACCTTAGGCTGCCTAGTCTTGATGTCTTGTAGCTGGTGAACATATTATCTTCTGTAAATAGCTGCTCAGTGAGGATGGAAAGTTGAAGAACCAAAACATCCATGCTGACTAGCTGAACTTATGCCAAATAGTTATACAGGTTCAGTAAAGTTTATATGATTGGCTTTCATCTTCTATAAAACTTATCTCAGGAGATGTTTGTTCAGTTCTATGTTTTTTTTTCATAGGTTAGTCATGTGGCTTGTTGTTTTGGTTCCCTCCGTATATGCTATAATATGTAATACTATAATATATATTGTGTACTTCTGTGGGGTCCTCTCATATTGTTTTAAGCAGAAAAAGAGTTCAGACGCTTCATTTGTTATTTATATCCTTAGTAATTTGTGATGCAGCAGTGAGCAGATTGGTTTGGTTTATTTTTTCATTTGCATCATAACCTTTGCCCATAAGTATTTAAAATTCAAATAGGGAAAAGAAACAGGTCTGACATAAATTACCTTATTAGGCTACATGCAGTGTTCGTCCAATGTTACCTAATGCCCACTTGGCGTAAGTAATGTATTTTTATGGTCCTTCCAGCTATATACACCTGGAAGCCTGCATATGAAAATTTGGAATTTCATTGCCAAAAAAGAAACTAGCAATTAGTTTGAGTGTACTAAATTTATGTCCAATGTGTTCCTACACTCTTAAGCTTAGTTTTTTTACTGTTTGCTGAATCTGCAGATTTCTATTCAGTTTTATCAGGAGGAAGTACAAGTGAATCAGACCCTGATACTGCAAGTCAAGTGGCTGAAGTTGAAACTGAGGAAGATGAAGTAACATACTTCGATACAAGAGATTTCTTATCTGCAGAATCTTTACGGAGTGCTTCGTGTCGAAGAAGGGAGCTTATGGCAAATGGTTGCAATGGATCAGAATATGTTGGAGATTCTGTTAAAATTGCTGTTAAAACTCCTAAATATCCCTTTGTGCTACGTAGAGATAAGTTACCTGAACCGAAGGAAAAAGAGAAGCCTATAGGATTATGGTCAATAATTAAAGAAAATATAGGGAAAGATCTCTCAGGTGTTTGTCTACCTGTTTATTTCAATGAGCCTCTCTCTTCTTTACAAAAATGTTTTGAAGATTTGGAGTATTCTTACTTGGTTGACCATGCACTACAGTGGGGAAAACAGGTAGAGTAATAAGCCCCTCCAACATTTTCTACAAATAATTAATCTTGTGGAAATTGTGTTTTGGTGGTTTTTGATAGTTCTGTTTTAAATTTGCGCGACATCTTCCCTATATTTCTTCAACTATTTAGTCAAACATTTTTTGTAGAAAAATCTTGACATAGGACAAACTTTAACTATAATAGTGTGTGACCGTGTTTTCTTTTGGTAACTATAATTATCTTTGGAAATCTCAGCCTACATTAGGTGTTTTATGTAACTAAACTTGGTCCATGTAAAAAGACTAAAATCTAAGGCCTCGTTTGCTTGTCCAATCCTGGGTGCCAAGGATTTTGTTGTCCTGGATTGGCTGAAATCCTAGCCGATCATCCAAACAAGTTATATAGGAGAGTTGAATAACTGTAAAAGCTACTGTTTAGCTCTGAATAAGTTCACGTTTTTACTTTTTAGCATTGTCATTCATACTTTTGGGATAAGGTGTTGGCTTTGTTCTATACGGTTTCTATCAAGTGTTTTATCATAAAATTTCTGATGTCACTAGAGACAAGAACCCCCATCAACATCTAATCACAGGAGAATTCAATATTGTGTTATTCCACTCACTGCTTGTTACATTAGTACTTTCCTTGGGTGGGGGGTTGTGACACAATTTTCCTGTGGTTTGAGAGGGAAAAAAAAACCCTAACCCCCCCCTGGGTGTCACAAACGACAACATACAGGTAGAAATTAAAGAGAAGAACCACATATCCTGTTCCCTTTCGGTTCGGTTAGGCTTCATATTATGGCATATAATATGCTTCACTTTTAGGAAAAAAGAATGTTATTCTTCTAGTCTTCACCCTAATGTTGATCCATGTGCTTCTCTTCCTGTCAATACAATGTAGGGTGACAGCTTGATGAGGATACTTCATGTAGCAGCGTTTGCAGTATCAGGTTATGCTTCAACTGAAGGTCGGCAGTGCAAACCCTTCAATCCTCTATTGGGGGAAACATATGAAGCTGATTATCCAGATAAAGGACTTCGCTTTTTCTCTGAAAAGGTTTCATAGTTGTTTGTGAGAATTATGAAACTATTTTTGAGTAGTGTAATTCCTAGTTCCTGTCATTGCATTTGTTAGTACCATGCAAGTTCTCTAGTAGTAGTAACCTGCAGCTTTCTCTGAAGTCGTTTGATTAAAAGAGTATTCTTAACATACTTTTTTTCAGGTCAGTCATCATCCAGTGGTTGTTGCATGCCATTGTGAAGGTAGAGGCTGGAGATTCTGGGGTGATTCCAATCTGAAAGGGAAGTTCTGGGGTCGATCCATTCAGCTTGATCCGATAGGTGTTCTTACCCTCCAATTTGATGATGGAGAAACATTTCAGTGGAGTAAAGTGACTACTTCCATTTACAATATCATAATTGGCAAAATTTATTGTGATCACTATGGCACAATGCGTATTAATGGAAGTGGCCAGTACTCCTGCAAACTTAAATTCAAAGAGCAGTCAATAATTGATCGTAATCCACACCAGGTAAATTGTTAACTTCTACATAGAATGAAATTACAACAAGCATATATAGATACTTGTGTGATACACATTGTTTAGAGGATCTTCTACTTTGAAAAATAAGGACAAACATTTTATGATGAGCAGCACTTTATTTTACCTTAAGTCCAAAATTTATGTTTTTTCTCAAAAACTTTGAAGAGTCTAGAGAAGCACATTATGTATTTCTGCCTGATTTGTTTAGGTGCTCCTATACTTTTGCTAATACATGTCTGTTATTACTACATGAAGTAATTTGACATGTTAAAAATAGTACTGTATTGAAGGAGACAATACAGCTACACTATATGAGCCTTGCTAGATGCACATTTTTGCTTTAAATTTTAAGTGCTTCTATACTTTTGCTAATACATTTCTGTTATTATAGGAAGTAAGTTGATACATTAAAAGTAAAGTACTGTATAAAGGAGATCATCTTGGTTTGCCTAGATTAAGATAATGGATCTTGCTTACTTTTACTCTAATATACAAAGCTACAACAATTTGACTGAAATGATTCTCTTAAGCTGTATGCAGTTCAGGCCCTGTTTAGTTGCTTACCACACTTTGCCACATATTTGTGTCAAAGTTTGGCATTGCCACATTTTTTGTGGTGGAAAATTTGTCTACCACTACTGAGGCAAGATTTGGCAAGAAACTAACTCTGACAGCTGTCCCCAGTGAAGAAAAAGTTCAGCATACCACATGTCTTACACTGAACCAACTACCAGCCACAGTCAGTCAAACCTGCCTGCCTAAACCGCGTGATAAACCAAACAATCCATAAATGTTACAAAATTACAAATAAGAATAAAACCAAACCTCTAGGTTGTCCTTTAGTTTCGTGATATTTATAGAGGGCTCAGAGCTGTAGGTGGTGTTTGCTGATTTCTGAACCAGTTATGCAATTCATATGGACAAAGTTGTGATGCAATTCATGTGAACCAGTTATGCAATTCATGTGAACAAAGTTGTTGATGGAAGTTAAATTTGCTGTCGCTTACCTTGTTACCCCTGGGCTGAAATTCAGGGGTAGGCTTTAAGTCAGCAGCAGTCTATATATATATATTCTGATTTTTAAATTGTTCAAATAAACTGCGCAGGTGCATGGATTTGTTCAAGACAATAGAACAGGGCAAAAAGTAGCTATGTTAATTGGGAAATGGGATGAAGCTATGTATTATGTGCTTGGGGATCCAAGTGTAAAACCCAAGGGGTATGACCCAATGTCAGAAGCAGTTCTCTTATGGGAGAGAGACAAGTCTCTTAATCGGACACGATATAACCTTTCTCCTTTTGCAATTTCTCTAAATGAATTGACACCTCACTTGTCGAAGAAGTTGCCTCCTACTGATTCTCGTCTGAGGCCTGATCAAAGGCATCTCGAAAATGGTGAATATGAGATGGCAAATGCAGAGAAACTTAGGCTTGAACAACTGCAACGGCAGGTAACTGACTGTGTTATATATGATTTGATCTGACTTGGCCCTTTTGTCATATATACTTTTACTTCTGTTTTTCATTTTTTTAGACATCTGGAATTTCATTCATATCTTGTCAGTAACAATTGACAATTTCATATTATGTTCATCTCATAAATAAAGTTGTTAGGGAATAAAATGTGGGTATGATGTCTCCCTCTTAGTGAAGTTTTTTTTGGCTTGGATTGGTGAACTACAGTATGCCAGAAAATAAAAATATTGATAAAGTAATGGATCTTTTAATGCTCATAATTGTAGTTCATTGTCTCGGCACAACATATGATACACGTGAAAATAGTAAAACAGCAAATTAAACTCAATTAACATCCAATTGTAGTTCTTTTCACATTCATTTGACTTGCTTAGCAATTATTCAAGTTATAAGCATACCTGTTACTGATGAACATGCAGCTGTCATCTTATGGTTCACAATCTTTGTTCCTTGACATTCACATTTGTAGTGAACAAAAATCTTAATCAAAGTTCTTACTCTAATTGACGTCGTGTTAGTTGGTTTTTGAGTTCATGACCTAACCACTATTTTCCATGCTCGTCTCGGTTGTACTTTGCATTGCAGGCTCGGCGGCTGCAAGAAAAAGGATGGCAACCAAGGTGGTTTAAGAAAGACGATGACGATAGCTACCGCTATGTGGGTGGATACTGGGAATCAAGGGAGACGGGGAACTGGGATGGCATTCCGGACATCTTCGGCCAGAACAGCGAATCTCCAGGGTTGCCGTAGCTACCCTTGCTTGTGTTATACTAGTAGCGTCAGGGTTTCTACGCAGAGAATGTTTTGCGTCTGCACATACATGGTAAAAGAATGTCAATATTTCCAATTTCCTGGGTCTGGATAGATGAAATGTAGCGCTAAATACATGATGAAATTATAGTAGCAAAAAAGCAGACCCAGTACGTCTAGGTTAAGTCTGAAGAAATCCGAGTTATCTTATGGTGGCTTAATTTAGTGGAAGACACTACCTAGCATATTCCCGTTTCTTTTCCCTAAACACACCCACACGTCTATGCACTCTTACGAAGGTCTTCGAGAAAATGAGTTGGTAGGTTTTTTTAGCAAGATGCCCCCTTAGCAAAAATTGATATATAGTTAAGAGTTGCATTCTTTATCCCAAAGGGAGTATTCATAGAGTTCCTCGTGTCTTATATGGAGTATTTTATTAAGACAAACACTGCTTCGTAGTTCTAGTCTGCCAAGTATTGATTCAGCAGTTCGTCGTAACTTTACATGAAACCATCCTAATATTTCTATGAATTAACCCGCCATCTTAAGACCTCTGCCAAAAACGTTTGGTAGTTAACCTGAATTTGCGTGCGGACCTGACCAGGCGCAAACCAGCCTACCCGCACCCTCTCCCAGTCCGCTCCGCTTCCGAGTCCGGCCGGCTCAGAGCAAGTCTAATAATGGGCGACGATATTCAGACACGGTAGGGAGAGAAAATAGAGAGAGAAGAATGCGGACGTGTGATGAAACTCCGGCAAAAAGCGGGCGCATACACTGCTCGGCCTATCAGCGCCGCTCCCTCAGCTTTCCGTTGGCTGCTGCGACAAAGGCAGTTCGCAAATTTGGGAGCAAATTTGGCCTCGTGTACGCTACTGTAGCATTTCGTTTGTATGTGTAAAAAATTATCCAAAAATTTATCAATTAGGCTCAAAATGTTCGTATCACAGAGTACAACACAATTGTGTAATTAGTTTTTGATTTTATCTATATTTAGTACTCCATATATGCTATGACATTTTGATGTGATGAGAATCTTCTTTTTTGAACTTTGGGGGTAGAATTTAGGATCGCCCAACAAAAAGTAAATGACCCTGCGGTGGTGAATAAAAAAACGAGTATAAGCTTCGGTTACAGCTGCCCGCCGGCTGAGTTATTAGGCTTTCTGCGTTCGTGTTCCTCTACTTGCTTCCTTTAGAAGGAATATTCTATCATAGTTATCGAGATTCTTTTCTCTATCCTAATTTCTTGTACACCCATCTCTCCTCTATACTCTTCATCTATACCAACTACCACATATTTTATTATTATTTTTACTCTCTCTCACCTCTCTCTCTCTCCCCGCTGCCGCCCCGCTCCCTCGGATTGCTCTCCCTCCGCTGCTCTCTCCCCTCCCCCGCCGCCGCACCCTCCCCCGCCCACCGCCTCGCCTCCTCCCCTCCCCGCGCCGCCCCTCCGCCTCACCTCCTCCTCTGTCGCGCCGAGCCGCGCTGCTCTCTCCCTCCCGTGCCCCTCCTCCGACCCTCCCTCCCCACCGCCCCTCGTCGCCGCTCCCTCGACGCCACTCCTCGTCCCCGCTCCGCCGCCGCCCCTCTCCCTCCCGTGCCGCCCTCTCCCCTCCCTCCCTCCATCCGGCCGCGGACGGCGGGCGCGGCGGTGGGCGGCGGCCCGCGCGGCGGGCGGCTGCAGCCATCGGGGGTGGCGTGCCCAGCACGGGCCGACGGGGGCCGGCGCGCGGCGACGACGGGCATCACGGATGCGGCGGCCTCCACTCCCGCCCCTCCTCTCCCCCGCGGCGCCAGTGAATCAATCACGGCGGCCCCGTTCCGTCCCCGCTCCCATTCGGCGGCCGTCCCCCGAGGAGCGAGCGGCCATGTCCTGGCATGGGGTCGCGGACTGGCTGACGGTGAAGAACAAGGAGGCGTGGAACGAGGGGAAGATCTGCGGCAAGGTGGTGCTGGTCAAGAAAGAGGTGCTCGACGCCGACGACTTCAAGGCCTCGCTCCTCGACGGCGTCCACAAGATCCTCGGATGGGAGAAGGGCGTCGCCCTCCAGCACGTCGGCGCCACCGCTGCTGACCCCGCACTCGCCTCTCTCTCACCCTCTTTGGAGCAGGGCCGTAGGGGCCTCACTCGACTGCCGGATCCCGGCGGCCGTGAGGCGGAGGAGCCCGAGGAGCAGGCAGCGGCAGTCGCGCCGGCAGCTCCGGCCAGCGTGGGGGCGCGGTGTGCAGGGGCCTCAAGCGGCGGCAATCGGTAGGCGAGGCGGAGCGGAGTGGCTGGAGCGGGCGAAGCGGAGCGAGGCGGTTGGGCCGTGTGAGCCCGCCGCCACGGTGGCGGCGTAGGGGAGCTCCGCTGCCTCCGCTGGATTTGGGGGAGGCAAGGGCTTCCGCTTCCATAGGTGAAGCGTTCCAGGAGGCCGGTGCAACGCCTTTTCCCCTAAAACGTTCCTGCAGGAACGATTAGGGGAACCTAGTGCGAACAACCTTAATCATGCTTTGCGCTGCTGTGCATCTTGGCGTGCGTGCTACCTACTCTGCGTACGTGTGTTCCTATAAGACTCGGAACCCTTGGTCAGACGCTCTGTCCTTAAGGTCCCATTTGGATCCACCCTAACTAAAGTTTAGCTAGCTACTCCCTCCGATTTGGTAAAGAAAGTCGTTTAGGACAGCGACACGATCATCAAAGCACAACTTTGACTTCTCTTTTCTATAAAAATATTTCTTGAAAAATATATATGTATATTTTTATGAAAGTAATTTTCAATACCAATCTATTTATATAATTTTCACATTTTCAAACTCAACGACTTAAATGTTATTCATGATTTATATTCCCAATGTTTGACTCAAACCTTGTCCTATACGACTTTTTTTACCAAACCGGAGGGAGTAATTTATAGTGGTTTATTTTAGCTAGCTAAAGAGTACTAAACTTTAGCTAGAGATGTTTGGATCCATAAGCTAATTGAATTAATCAGACTATCCTAACCTTTATTAATTATGGAAAGAATCACGTGACCGTGAGAAATTTGCATAAACATGTGGGGTATTTTGGTCTTTAAACTCGTTTAGCTGCGTTTAGCTAGGCTTAATCAGCTAAAGAAATCGTGTACCTTGTGGCATGTAACTAAAGTTTAGCTTAGGTTTAGCTGCTTCCGTTTGGATCCCTAGCGGCTAAACTTTAGCCGCTAAATTTTAAACGGTGGATTCAAACATGGCCTCAGTTATCATCGTAGTTATCTCTGCCGCCGCCTCGCAGAGAACACAGAACAACGCAACATCCACCTGACGATGCCGTCCGGTAGAACCGATCCTGCATCTGTGATTTGACTCCCTAGGGGATGGTGGAGCAACCATATAAGGCTGCTCGCACTGGTATACTCAAAAGGGAACGGCAGTGCGCTATGGCGTAAAAAAACGCTGCAGCGGCAGACGCTATAGCGTGCGGCACGAAAACCGAGGGGAGGCCATACGCCGAATCGAGAGTACTCCGCAAGGAGCGCTATCCGTCCACGCTGGCATCGGCCCCAACCACCGCCTGTCCTCCCCGCGCCAACGCCGCCAGCGCCGCCTTCTCGACGTGCCGAGCTTCCTGCAGCTGCCGCGTCCTCGGTGTCACCGGGCAGCCATCCACCATCGTCCGCCGCCGCGGAGGAGAGGGAGCAGCTGCGGCGAAGGGGGTGGTGGTGAGGTCGGGGAGGCAGGCCGGCGGGGAGGTCGGGGGAGCAGGTGAGGCGGGAGGTCGCTCACCGCCCACACAGGCCGCGGGGCACCGCCCGCCCGCCGCGCTGCTGGCCGCGCGCCGGCCGCGGGGCATCGCCCGCCCGCCGAGCTGCTGGTCGCGCGCCGGCCGCGGGGCACTGCCTGCTCTGAGCTGCTGGGAGGAGAGAGGGAGAGGAGGCAGCGGGGCGCGCATGGGGAAGCCGGGAAGGGGATGCGGTGGGGAGGGGGAGAGGAAGGAGAGAGAAAAAATAATATATCATGTGGGTCCCACGCTAGATAGTTGGTATGGAGTATTGATTATAGGGGATGACGAGTGCAGTAAAATTAAAATTATACTGTAAAATTTAAAATTAAAATTATACTGTAAAATTTTGATGATTAGGTATGAATATTCTTTTTAGGGGATACAAATGGAGTACCATGAGTGCAGACAGCCTAAGCGGCGGTAGCCCCCTTCGCTGTTGCCGGGCCCCAGTTTCATGACAGACGGTGGCGCGGCCAATGGGCAACGGGTTCTGGTGGACAGAATGTGTCAAGCAGACCGGCCTAGGAGAAAATCGATCTGGTTAGAGTTTTTTTTAAGATATGGTTATAGTTTATCTGTTGTAACTAGCCTATTCTCATGGCATTTACATGGTCCCTAGCAGGTTTAGCTATATAGGCAACTACGGGCTCATCGTGTGTGTATGTACTCTCTCCGGTTTTATATTAGAAGTCATTTTAGACTAAGGTTTGAGTCAAACATTTTGAATATAAATTATGAATAACATTTAAGTCGTTGAGTTCGGAAATGTGAAAATCACATAAATAAATTGGTCTTGAAAATTACTTTCATAAAATATACATATATAACTTTTTAAGAAATATTTTTATAGAAAAGAGAAGTCAAAGTTGTGCTTTGGTGACCGTGTCGCTGTCCTAAACGACTTCTAACAGTGAACCGGATGGAGTATAAATGATGTTTGATGTACACAGTTGATCACTGTATACAAGTCAGGTTGTATCGATCCCATTTCTCCCTCAACTATTACATATCTGTTTTTTTTGCGAGGAAATATTTCTTTTTGTATCTTAATCTTGCATGCGTCCGGACTAATCAAGATCAAGCCTGAATTGAAGATGATGTGTTTCATTGTGTCTTTAGGGTTGACAAAATGCATGCAAGAGACTGTTCTGTGATGTTGGTCAGCGAGTTCCATTTTCCTTTTTATGAAGCAATGCACAAGAGAGATAATGCTGGACAAGAGGCGATGTGTCGCGCCTATATTTTTATGATTATACCAATTTCGTTGTCACGTTTGCATGGTACATACAATTATTTTCTATGGTAACTGAGCCATCAGTTTGTTGACATGATCATACTTTACACAATCCTATTTAGGCCTTGTTTAGTTCCCAACTTTGGCATGTCAAATTTAGGACTTTACTATAAATGCAGCATTGTAGCATTTCGTTTTATTTTTGAATAATTGTCCAAACATTGATTAATTAGGCTCAAAATGTTCGTCTTGCAAAGTACAACAAAACTGTGTAATTAATTTTTGATTTTATCTACATTTAGTACTCCATGCATGTGCCGATATTTTGATGTTATGAGAATCTTCTTTTTACGTAGTGGAATTTGGGGTGGAATCTGGGAACTAAACAAGGCCTTAAGAACATACAAACATGTTTATTAATGTCATAATATATCTACACGATCTTCACCCGTAGCAACGCACAGACATTTATGTTAGTATAACAAAAAGATAAAACAAAATTCTTTCACAAACAAAGATAAAACAAAATTGTTTTCAAGAAATAAAATTACACCGAAGACTTCAGTTGTCTTTTTTTTTGGAAAGGTCTAAATTACCACCGTCAAGTATAGACAAAGTCCGGATAACCCCTTAAAGTATGCTTTTGGTTCATTTTTTACCCACAACTATCTTAATCAGTCTAATCTATCCCTCGCAAAATTTGTCTTTTTTATTTCTCCATGCATAATTGGTGTTTTAAGTTTAAATTTTGTGGGATGATAGAGAGCCATATAAAGTATTTTTGAAAAATATAATATGAAATGTTTATCATTATTTGTCATAAAAAATATATTAATATGGTTAATTTATTATTATATATTATAGCCTTTTCAAAATAATGATGAATAATTATTTATATTTTTTAAAAAATATTTTATGCGGTCATCTATCATCCTACAAAATTTTAATTAAAAATACCACTTGTGTATGGAGAAACAAAAAAAAGGCAAATCTTACGAAGGGATAGATTGAACCGATTGAGATTGTTGTGGGTGTAAAATGAACCAAAATAGACTATGGGGTTATTCGGACTTTGTCCGTACACGAGGGTAGTAATTTGGATTTTTTTTTCTTTTTTTTTGCCAATGTACGCCGAGATTGACAGTGACCACTAATATTTCGTGCTCAGTCCATAGCGTACAGATGCCCAAAAGGCTGGAGCCAGTTGGACCGGCACTCACTAACATTGGGCAACCGATGCGAACGGTCATGGTCTATTGGAGGAGAGACTGCTTGCACCATAGACTCCACAACAAACATCGCCGACCCTCCGCTCGCTTCTACTATGGCGCTTGTGGCCATCCTCAACACTAACTTGGATGCAGCCTCAGAGGAGAACTTCATGTTGAGGGAGCAGCTGACAACGGTACAGAATCGAGTGGAGCAGCTTGAGCGCTTGTTGGGAGCACCAGCGCCATGCAGTCCAGTCTACCGTGCATAGTCACCGCCGCGCAAGATGCCCCGCTACGGATCTGCCACCACCAACACCACCATCGATCCTTAGGAGTCCACCATGAGTTTGTAATAGGGATCGGGTAGTACATGTTTTTGAGTCAAGTCAAACCCAGTGGTGTCGAGTTGTGTGTGAACTTTGTCTTTAGGTGCTTGATTTGGTTGTCCTTATGCTTATGAGTGATTTGGATTCTTTGTATTGAGTGTGTTGGGTGTAGACGCAAGTCTGCCACCATCTAGTTTTGGATTAAGGTTTAAGGAGGTTAATGATTAAATAGTTGGCTTATTTGTCTCTCTTGCATTTTATCTACCAAGCTCTCAAAATCATTGGTTTCTATCTTGTCAGTTCAATAATCTTCTCAAGTTTCAACTGCACACAATTTGGGTTACTTGTTTTTGAGCGATGGAGTACTGATGGGAATTATTTGTTGATGATAGATGGTGGAGATGAGGAGGACCACAACTGGCAGTGGAATCAACCAAAATCAGCCACCACCTAGCATGGAGCAGTTGATGGCGGCGCAGACCCAACTGATGCAGTAGATGACCCAATCCATGGCAATGATGCAGCAAAACCAGCAGAACCCGCCCAACCAGCATGCCCCTAACATACCGCCTAGAGACAAGAGGGGTGAATTTTTAAAGGGACGTCCCCCCACCTTCACCCAAGCAAGCGATCCTTTGCAAGCAGATGACTGGCTCAAGGCGGTGGAGAGAGATCTCGACATCGCGTAGTGCAACGATAGGGAGAAGGTGTTGTACGGAGGAGGACAGTTTTGAGGGGCAGCATTGGACTGGTGGGATGCATACCAGTATGCTCACCCCGACCGCACCTAGATTACCTGGTAGGAGTTCCGTGACAGTTTTTGCTCCCACCATATGACGGAGGCACTGATGATCTTGAAGAAGGAGTTTCTGGCACTGAAGCAGGAAGGGATGAGGGTCACTGCCTACCGTGACAAGTTCATCGAGCTAGCCCGCAATGCTCCAGAGGACGTGTCCACTGACAAGAAGAAGAAGACCCGGTTCCGGGATGGCCTACATGATGCACTGATGTACCAGCTGATGTGTATCACCTTCCCCACCTTCCACGAGCTGCTAGATGGTGCCCTGATGCTGGAACAAGTGTCGTGAGATGGAGGATAAGAAGAGGAAGTTTCAGGTCTAGTAGTCAGGAAGCAGCATTCGTCCCCGCTTGTTCGGTCTGCTAAACTGCAACCAGTACCAACAGCAGCAACAACACTTCCTGAATCGGCCGCAGAATGGCCCAGTTCCGCGCCCCAACCCAACTAAAAATGTATTGATAGGTCTGAGGGCGTGCTACCATTGTGGTGAGCAGGGACACTATGCTCACTCCTACCCCCAGAAGACCCAGAATTCCGCGGGCCAGACCAACAACCAGAGGGTTGGGAGCAGGAGACACAGAATGAGAATCAGCAGCACACGCAGACAAACTGTGTTAGCAGAACCTTGCCAGGGCAAGCTCAATTACATGGGCGCAGAGACCACGGAGGGAGCTACTGACGTGGTTGTGGGTACATTCCCTATCAAGTCAAATCCTGCAACTATTTTGTTCGATTCTGTAGCTTCGCATGATTTCATATCTACTACTTTTGTGAAAAAGAACTTGATGACCATGCAACCCATGGGGCACACCATGTTAGTTAGCTCACCCGGGGGGGGGGGGGGGGACTACAAGCCACATTACGTTGCCCCAATATCACCATCACTATAAGGGGGGTAGACTTTGTGGTGAGTTCGATAGTCCTGAATTCTATTGGGTTCAACCTAATTCTGGGAATGTGCTAGTTAGCCAGACATGACGCAGTGATCCAACGCGCCAAAAGGATAGTATAGCTGACAACAAAGTCCGGTGAAAAGGTGGAGTGCCAGGAAACCAATTGTTCGGAGCACTGTCAAGTCAATCAAGACGAGGGTGTAGCTCTTGAGGACATTAGAGTGGTGAGCGAGTTTCCGGATGTGTTCCCAGATGAATTGCCAGGTATGCCCCCGAAACACGAAGTTGAATTTGTTATTGAACTTAAACCTGGGACGACACCCATAGCTAAAGATAATATAGGATGGAGGTAAAAGAATTGGAAAAACTTAAAGATGGGCATTACTAGCCAAGGGATATATCCGTCCTAGTTCTTCACCATGGGGAGCCCCGGTGTTGTTCGTGGATAAGAAGGATGAGACGCAGAGGATGCGTGTGGATTATCGAGCTCTTAATGAGGCAACAGTCAACAATAAGTATCCATTGCCGAGGATTGATGATCTCTTTGACCAGTTGAGGGGAGCCTGTGTGTTCTCCAAGATAGATCCCCAATCAGGCTACCATCAGATGAAGATCCGAGTGACTGACATACCCAAGATGACCTTCACTACCCAATATGGTTTATATGAGTTCGCGGTCATGTCCTTTCCATTGACCAATGCACTTGCATACTTCATGTATGTTGGCAGTCGTTACGACACGTTTTCAATCACCAATTCTCAGGAATAAAAGAGGTTATGTGTATCATTCTATGCACTTAGGTTTATGTTCTAATAAAGTTTCATAAGTTTTGGTGAATATCCATTGTGCAAGTACGTTATTGACAAAAATGTGCTAGAGGGGTTAGAATTGGCCAATTCGGCCGAACCACTTGGTTCGGCCGGGTTACCCCCTTAGCCATATATACATTACATGAAGCAAAGCACAACCAGGAGGCCTCATGCACGAGATCCACGTCAGTGATGACCAAGCGGTGGTAATGCATGCCATGTGAACTAATGACGTCACCAATCCGGGGCAAACAAACACAACCCCGCCCAAGTGGACTCAATCCAAGCCATTAAAGGGCAGAGGCGGTGCATCGGAGGGCAACCGAGCACCGGGGGTCAGTTCGGCCGAACAAGTCGGTTCGCCCGAACCCCTCAACCGCCTCACAACCGCCATCGAGAGCAAATCAGTGCCGTAGGAGTTGAGTCGGTGCAAGATCAGTGGTTCAGCCGAACTGGGAGGGTTCGGCCGAACTGACCAAGTCCCTATAAATGCTGGCCTTCACCCCTGGTTCAATACACACCACTTGGGAGCAAGTCTCCAATCACTCTCTTTCAAGATGTAAAGTTAGGCTAGTCTAGTCGGGAGTTAGAGTCTGGGTCGAGCTTTGCTCGGGGTTCTAGAGTCGTATTCTAGAGTTCTAGTAAAGCTCTTGTATCTTTTCCTTTTCTTTATGCAAGACTTATTCAATATATTATCTTCCACATTTACTTGAGTTATTTGTTCCGCATTTATTTCATGAGTAAGTGTAGAATGTCTAGCCTTGGTTATAAGTTGTTGTAGTCTGGCTATAGAAGTTCTCCCTAGTTCTTTATCTCAGCTGGTTCCTCGTCCTTCATGGAGTGGATGAGTATAATTGTATACTTGTTGCTCTGCTGGGTTGCTTGCTCTTTCTAGGAGAGTAAGTAGTTATTGTCTAGTGTAGGTGTGGCTCCTAGACTAGACAGTAGCCTTGGTTTGTCTCCATTGCAACAGAGGTGGTAGCCGTTAGGTGGTGACAACCCTATACGGTCTTCGTAGTCCATCACGTTAGTCTCGGCCTGCAAGAGCCTCCAACAATTATTGGCAACACGCCTTCTCATCCCTTTCTGTGTGTTGCTGGTTCCGTTCCCAATGCTAAGATAATAGAAATAGGAAAGAACCATAGATGCCTTGGTTTGTCTCCGTTGCAACAGAGGTGGTAGCCGTTAGGTGGTGACAACCCTATACGGTCTTCGTAGTCCATCACGTTAGTCTTGGCCTGCAAGAGCCTCCAACGATTATTGGCAACACGCCTTCTCATCCCTTTCTGCGTGTTGCTGGTTCCGTTTCCCAATGCTAAGATAATAGAAATAGGAAAGAACCATAGATGCCATTCTTCTTGCTAGCCGTAACCTTTGTTGGAGACATCTCAAGCATTGGAAGTATATAGGAATACTTTCATGTCTCGTTGTCCTCCCACTAGCTAGACTGCTCTTCTATCTCCATCATTTATCTTGGATTTCTCCTTGTGTGTGTCATCTGCATATCACTCCTATCATATCCTTTACCCCAGCCTTGTTAGTCGGTGCTTTGATTTAGTAGTTGCATCCTTGTTTATTATGAATACTCTTTATCCAATGCTTCCCTGAGGAAATAAATACGATACCTTGGAATACTCCCGGGTGAAATGCTACATCGGTATCTGTGCACTTGCGGATTTATATCTGTATCATAAGAATACCAATAAACACTCCTTGCACCATTACCGGGATTGGCAATCCTGATAGTGGACCGTAAGAAGTGTCAACAAGCATTTCTGGCGCCGTTGCCGGGGAAGCAATTGGTGAAAGAAATTGATGATTGACATTGGTGTCTACTAACTTAATTTACCACTAGCATTAGCGGGATTACTCCTGTTTGTTTGAGTATGTTTCAAACAGGAGAGAAGCAGAGAGGCCAGGGTGCCCGATCGTGCAGGATTTATCAATGTCTGCCCCTGTGTACTACGATGCGCGCACAATTTTTAAAAAATTCCTAGGTATGCATTTATATATATATAAATATATTATCCTAATCATGTGCAGCCCGGAAGAAAGATCGTCGTCAAGGAAGAAAAATGAAATCAATGTGATGGACAAACGACGCTGCATCACCGTAATTCCATCTCAAATTATCGGTAATGGCGAAGAAAAATCAAGGTATGCGAGATAGTCCCACTCATAGACTTTAAATTGTGAGTACCTGCTAGGAGGTAGCCTAGCATTATCCTTTCATTATTTTGCATTATCCATTGCATGTTTGCTTTGAATCATTCAATTTTTATGCCTTCTTTTTGAATGGGTGGCTCCTCGACTTTGAACTGTATTCGGGCACTGTGCCTAGTCTAGATAGGTAATGAGGTCTTTTTGCTTCCTATTTATTCGATGTTCTTAGTTCAACTCATGCCATCCCCTATCTTGTGTTGGTGATTCCCAAGCGTGGTTGGCTCACCGTCTATAGGGTTAAATGGGACTGACGTCCGACCACGCCTTTGGCAATGGATGATTAGTTTGCGCCATGAGAAATGCCAGGCTTAGAAATTCATGCATTCCATCACCCCATTTTTTTCAAATCCACTGCATATTTCCCATTCTTGCATTTGCAATCATTCGCTCCATCATCGCTTTGCATTGAAAAAAAGAAAAAAAATCGAGTGACAGCTGGATTTTTGGGCCGAGGTGTGTATGCCTGCAAGCCTTCATTGGAGGTTAGTGGTCACACTCCACCTGGCCTCTCTAGTTTCGCTCATCTTTGCGCTCTACGCACGAGAGGAGACGTGCTCTATGCCTCTGCTCCTTTGCCACTCTACTAGCTTGTTTTGGGATCCAGTATTTCAACATTCGCACATGAGCTGGTTCCGCGGCTTTCCACTAGTTGGCATATTTGAGTGCCGACTCCCTTTGCCACACCCATGACCGTGTATCCATACACAACAACATCAACACAGAGAAGGGTTCAGCCAACTACGTGGAGTCACATCGGCGTAGTGCCATCACCATTGCATCAATTCTGAAAGTCTTCATCATCAGCTGCCAAAGGTACGCACACTCAGGTACGTGAAAGGTTTTTGCTTTTTACCTGAATTAAAGCAAAATTCACTAGTTTCCATATGCTCTTATTATATCTCCATGTGAAGATTTCTTTATGATGTTTTCATGCCACGTTTCTCTGTTTTGGTTTGCTCTGATATGAATGTGATCGCGCAATTACATTCATAAGCTCTTTAAATTAAGCATGGTGCTTAGGTTAATTAGCTTGCTTTAATCAAATTAGACATAGTGTCAAATTTGACTAATGAACCTTTAGAGCAATACCTTTATAGATATTGGTTGCATGTGTGGACTAACCCCTACAGAAAAATCATCAAATTTGAATGGGAAGTCCCCAAATCTACTTCACATCAGAGATGAACCAAGGCTATGGATAAATTTGAAGCCCAAGGTGGATCAACCATGCCAGGTACACACATTTCTCAATAAATTACAAAGGACATGTAACAGGTCGAACCAGCTCCACCAAAGCCAAAGATGGTCAACCTCATCATCACCATAAGGCAACACTGGGCGAACAAACAGAAAAAAGGTCACCGCCACCTACTCCAAGAAAAATAAAAAAGGTCTGGCAGAAGAAAGAAGTTGCATCGTTCGAAGTACCCTGTCCAGATTGGACGGTGACTAGAACACTCGAAGGAAGGAGAAGTCCTGCTCATGGACCGAAAACACGAGCTCTTGCCGCAAGGTAAATCGGTATGCATCCTATATTTTCCTTTTCAAAATTTTAATTCCATCATTGCATTTGCATATTTCCCTTTCCAAATGTGAATCACCCTTGCATTAGAATTAAGAGAGAATAGAAAGCATATTTTTTTCGGTGCAATGGGTGGTTCGGCCGAACTCGTAGTTCAACCGAATCTACCCGTGTCCCAATGCTAAGATAATAGAAATAGGAAAGAACCATGTATGCCATTCTTTTTGCTAGCCGTAACCTTTGCTGGAGATATCTCAAGCATTGGAAGTATATAGGAATCATTTCCTGTCTCGTTGTCCTCCCACTAGCTAGACTGCTCTTCTATCTGCATCATTTATCTTGGATTTCTCCTTGTGTGTGTCATCTGCATATCACTCCTATCATATCCTTTACCCCAGCCTTGTTAGTCGGTGCTTTAATTTAGTAGTTGCATCCTTGTTTATTACCAATACTCTTTATCCAATGCTTCCATGAGAAAATAGATACGATACCTTGGAATACTCCCGGGTGAAATGCTACATCGGTATCCGTGTGCTTGCGGATTTATATCTGTATTGTCAGAATACCAAAAAACACGCCTTACACCATTACCGGGATTGGCAGTCCTGATAGTGGACCATAAGAAGTGTCAATAATATACCTAATGAATAGTGTATTCATGGATTACCTCGACAAATTTGTGGTGGTGTTCATTGACGACGTTCTAGCTGTATGCTAAGTTGAGGAAGTGCGAGTTCTGGTTGAAAGAAGTATCATTCTTGGGACATGTGCTGTCCAATGGTGGAGTGGCAGTCGATCCAAAAAAGGTCAGTGACGTGTTAAACTGGAACCCACAGTGAGATGTGAGTGAAATCAGGAGTTTTCTTGGAATGATGGGGTACTACAGACGGATTATCGAAGGGTTCTCCAAGATTGCTAAACCCTTGATAGCCTTACTGGAGAAGCATGCTAAGTTTGTCTGGACGGAGAAGTGCCAGACTAGTTTCGAGGAGTTGAAGAAGAGGTTAACTATGACACCTATACTGGTATTGCCAGATATAGCCAAAAGTTTCTCTATCTATTGTGACGTGTCTCGCCAAGGGTTGGGATGCACACTTATGCAAGAGGGTAGAGTTGGGCATATGCATCAAGGCAATTAAGGAGACATGAGCAAAACTACCTGACACATGATCTGGAATTGGCAACCATGGTACACACTCTATAGATTTGGAGGCATTACTTAATTGGGCACAGATGCGACATTTATACCGATCATAAGTGCCTCAAGTACGTCTTCACCCAGTCAGATCTAAATATGAGGCAGCGTCGATGGTTAGAGTTAATTAAGGACTATGATCTAGAGATTCACTATCACATAGGAAAGGCCAACTTGGTGGCAGATGCTTTGAGTAACAGGAGTTATGTGAATAAGATCATTGGAGAGTGTCTGCCAGAGGTGCTCAGTCTAAAATTTGAGAGGATGAGTCTGAGATTCGTAGCCAGCGTCACATAAATGGTAGTGGAACCAACTCTGGAACATGAAATCCAAAGGAGCCAGCTTGAGGATGAGAGAATCAAGGAGATTATGGAGTAGGTTGCACTTGGAAAGGCACCTGAGTTTCCGGGTAGATGATTAAGGGACATTGTGGTACGAGAAGAAAATATGCGTACCTGTTAGCACTTCTTACGATCCAATATCAGGATTGTGAATCCCAGTACTAGGGTAAGGAGTGTTTCAGTGGTTTTTCTTATGGCTTAGTAAAATATATGAATATTCTGCGAGCGCACAGAATTACCGATGTAGCACTTCACCAGGGAGTATTCCGAGGTATCGTAATTTATATTTCCGCAGGGAAGCTTATGGCAAGAGTACTAGCAAACAGATATTTGAGACTATCAGAGAGGGGTACATGACTAGCAAGACGGGGGATAATGGTATTGGATATGAGTGGATATACCGTGACACACAGCTCAAGGGAGGCTTAGATAGGAAAGAGAAGGAATAGATAGCTAGGAGGACAACGAGAAGAAATAGATGATTCCTAGTTACTTTATCTGTCTATGTCACTCGGGGTTAGAGATATAGAGGCTATAGAGCCAGCACTCACAGGTCAAGGTCAAACCTATGTCTTAACTTCAGGATAGCAGAGCCTACGCCACACAGAAAGGGATGAGAATGGGTGGCATCTACCCTGCACTGGGGGGTCCTACAAGCTGAGACGAACGTGATGGGCTACAAAGGCCGTATAGGGCTGTCACCACCTAACGACTACCACCTCCGCAGACTCAGGGGCAAACTAAGGTTACTGGCTAGCCTAGGAACCACTCCTACACTAGTCAATAACTACTTACTCCACTAGCAAGAGCAAGCAACCTTGTCATTACTCTTAGTGACAATTCACCTCAAGTATCAAGTAAGATCGAAGAACCAACTAAGACAAAGACTTAAACAAGATCTAGAAGCACCAGAACTAGAACCAACTATAGTCTAAACACGATATAGATGCAACTAGAATAAAGTAGAAGCAAGCTATAAATGACAGAGGTAAAGTGATAAAGATAACTATATTGATAACTCAAAGTCTACAAAAGGAAAGGAAAATATACAAGAGCTTATACCAGAGCTTCTGAAGATGACTCCGGAACCTCCGAGGCACATCTCGACTCAACTCTAACTCCCAACTAAACTAACCTAACTCTACTAGTGAGTGACCCCTCTATTTATAGCTTGAGAAGGTCAGTGGAGATGGAGTGACAGCCAAGGGAGTGAGAGGCGGTGCTCCGGCCAATTTGGCAGAATCCTTGGATTCGGGCGAATGGATGGGTTCGGCCGAACTCTCGAGTTCGGTCGAACCACTGGATGGACCGCCCTTGCTCCCCAAGGGCTGGGATTTGCTCCTTTGGTTGGTTTGGCAGCTGGGGGCGGTTCAGCCGAAGGCTTGGGTTCGGCCAAACTGGGCCTGGCCAGTGGCTGGCCCCTCTACACCGCCTTTCCTTCCTGGGCTTCGTGGATGACTTGATCCAGGTGGTCTTTGTGTTGGTTCAGCCCAGAAGTGGTGGCGGTCGTCCATGTATCATGCATGGTCATTGCTTGGTCATCATTGACGTGGACGACACTCGGTGTCGTATACGGCTAAGGGGGTTACCGGCCGAATCGTGTCGTTCGACCGAATCGGTCAATTTTGACCCTTATAGCATGTATTTCTTGTTGTTGTACCTGCACAAGTGAAACTCATAAAAACTTGTGGAACTTTATTAGAAGTAAACCTAAGTACATGGAATGTCACATATATCCTCTTTTATTCCCGAGTATTGGTGGTCGAAAACGTGCCGTAACGACCGCCAACAAGCTCCCCCAAGCTTAGACCTTTGCTCGTCCTCGAGCAAAGATAAAAACTTAGGCTCAGTGGATCAGGAATTGCTACAATGTCAGTATATTGCAGGTAATCTTTATAAACAACTAGTGCTCACAATTACTCGAATCATTAGCAAAGTATTAAATCACCATTTTACCTATGGGGCTTATAGCAATCTCCTTGTCTTGGGCGGTTGAAAGGTTGAACAATTTGATTTACTCTACTCTTTTCAGGATCCCATCTCGGAGTTTCCATAATTTTGTGAAAAATGTAAGTTGTTCCTCATTTGGCACACTCAATCACTCATGTGGTATTTGAATCCTCACCAAAGGCTTGTGCCTTCTTTTCATCCTAAAATCTAATATGGCTTTTGTGTGGCTCAGGGACAATGGATGGAGGCATGCATGTATCTTATATTTTGCTAAGTCAAAGACTGGACCTTTGGGGAACCAAATCACACCTTTAGATCAAGAAGTGCAAGTGTGTGGAATATGGTGGAATGGAATGAAGTGGAATATGGTGGAACTCCTTGGGATGATTCTTCCTCTCCTTGACTTATTTTCGAGAACATGGGCTATCTCTTTTTGCTCATATTTTTGCCATGTCATTTGACATGCTTTTCTTATTTCTTATTTTTGCCATACTCTTTGGCATGCTTTTCTTTTTCTCTTTCTTTTTGCCATGCTCTTTGGCAGGCTTTTCTTTTTGCATAGCCATGTCTCTATTCAAGGATATATGGAGAGGAGATCATAGAACATGGAGCATTTGTTTTGTGGATGGATGATGGCAATGTTTGCTAACTCCCAGTGTAGGAATTGCAAGTGAGAGGTGGTGTGTACACGAATCTCGATCTTACAAGCATGAAAGTTTCACTCAAAGGTGACAACAATTTGACAAAACTTACGAAGACAACAAGCATCATATGAGTAGAAGGTTTCAACTAAACTAAACATATGTCTTTGGTAGGAATTTCTGACCAATGAGGAACTTGTTTTATTTTGAAAGCATAAAGAATCCGAGATTTTCACCATATGTTGGCGGTCATTACGGCACGTTTTCGACCACCAATACTCGGGAATAAAAGAGGATATATGTGACATTCCATGTACTTAGGTTTATTTCTAATAGAGTTTCACCATATGTTGGCAGGTTTACTTTGGTGAGTTACACTTGTGCAGGTACAACAACGAGAAATACGTGCTATAGGGGTCAGAATTGACCAATTCGGCCGAACGACTCCATTCGGCCGGTTACCCCCCTTAGCCATACAAGACACCGGGACACGTCCATGTCAGCGATGACCGTGCAACGACCTTGGAAGACACTTAGACCACTGCCACATCACCTTTGGGCCAATCCAGCACAAAGTCCACCAGCAGAAGGCAGCCCAAGGCAACCCAGCAGGAGAGGCGGTGCAGGGGGTGGCCCAGGGCCAGAAGCCTAATTCGGCCGAATGGAGGCCTTCAGCCGAACCGCCCCCAAGCTGGAACTGCCTCCACAGGAGCAATACTAGCCCTTGGAAGCAAAGGCGGTGCATCCCTTGGTTCGGCCGAAACGGGCAGTTCGGCCGAACCAGAGGATTCGCCCGAATCCAGGGGAATATCCCCCTGGCTCCCTTGGCCGGTACTCTTTCTCAACCGCTACTCCAAGCTATAAATAGAGGTGTCCAAGCCCCGGTTTCACACACACTCAAGCCAAGGAGCTCTCATTCCACTTCTTTCTAGTAGAGTTAGGATAGTTTAGTTGGGAGTTAGAGTTGAGTCGAGCTGTTCCTCTGAGGTTCCGGAGTCGTCTTTAGAAGCTCTAGTATAAGCTCTTGTATCTTTTCCTTTTCCTTTTGTAAGACTTTGAGTTATCAATATAGTTATCTTTATCACTTTGCCCTTGTCATTTATAGCTTGCTTCTACTTTATTCTAGTTGCATCTATATTGTGTTTAGACTATAGTTAGTTGTAGCTCTAGTGCTTCTAGATCTTGATTAAGTCTTTGTCTTAGCTTGTTCTTCGATCTTGCTCAATACTTGTGGTGAATTGTCACTGGGGTATTGACAAGGTTGCTTGCTCTTGCTAGCGGAGTAAGTAGTTGTTGACTAGTGTGGGAGTGGTTCCCAGGCTAGCCAGTGGCCTTAGTTTGTCCCCACGTCTACGGAGGTGGTAGCCGTTAGGTGGTGACAGCCCTATACGGCCTACGTAGTCCATCACGTTCGTCGTGGCCTACAGGATCCCAGTGTGTAGGATTGGTGGCACTCCTTCTCATCCCTTTCTGCGTGTCTAGGTTCTATTGTCCCGACGCTAAGACATTAGAGTTAACCCTGATCTCTGAGTACTGGCTCTTCAGCCACTGTATCTCTAAGCC
Source organism: Echinochloa phyllopogon (assembly GCA_033239725.1). Classification (NCBI taxonomy): domain Eukaryota; kingdom Viridiplantae; phylum Streptophyta; class Magnoliopsida; order Poales; family Poaceae; genus Echinochloa; species Echinochloa phyllopogon. The sequence continues at coordinate 47,823,120 of BTCW01000012.1, read as the reverse complement.
CGAGTGACATAGGTAGATAAAGTACCCAGGATTCCTCTATCTCTTCTCGTTGTCCTCCGAACTATCTACTCCTTCTCTTTCCTATCTGAGCCACCCTTGAGCTGTGTATCACAGTATAACCACTCCTATCCAATACCGTTTATCCCCTATCTTGCTAGTAGTGTACCCTTCTCTGATAGTCTCGAATATCTGTTTGCTAGTAATCTTGCCAAAGCTTCCCTGCGGAAATATAAATTACGATACCTCGGATTACTCCCTGGTGAAGTGCTATAGCAGTAATTCTGTGCGCTTGCAGAATATTTATATATTTTACTGAGCCATAAGAAAAACCACTGAAACACTCCTTACCCCAGTATCTGGATTCACAATCCTGATATTGGATCGTAAGAAGTGCAGAATTGATATTAAAACCATGAAAAATATTCTAAAAATTCTAAAAATCCTAGAAAAAATTCCAGAGATAGAGTTGGACATGAGGAACCCAAATAATATATTTGAACATCACGAAATGGATTTTAGCCTACTCAAAAAATTAGAATTTTCTCTAAGGAAAATAGGAATAAATGCCAGAAAACTCTGGAAAATTCCCATTAGGCTTCTAAAAGTGTTTTTGAAAACTTTACACACATAAAACCACTAAATGCAACCGGCATGAATGCAAAGCACTCAATATTAAACCTATGTTGTTTTAATTTAACTCAGAAAACAAAATTTTCCTATACTAAGTTCCCTGTTATTTATTTAAAGGTTGGAAAATTTTATAAAATTGAGAAAATCATTGTATTAATTATGCTATCAATTCACATCCCAAAATCCAAAAATTTTGGGGTGTGACAGGCACTCATCAATGGAGAGATGGAAATACTCGATGGCGAGCAGTTCAAACGGAATGAGCCGATAGGACCAATGCAAGTAGAAGAGATGGATCTTCTCGTAAAGAAATACGAAGAAGACCAAGCCCTCTGGAATTCTCCAGAGGAACCGATCCCACCGCCACCGACACAGAAGAAGACTAAGAAGATGTGGCGGAAGAAGGTTGCATCGCCCGAACCACTCACTCCGGGATCGGACGATAACAAAATCAACTGAAGACAGGAGGAGTCCCGCTCACGGACTTTAAACACAAGCTCTCACCGCGAGGAAAACCGGTATGTACCTCATGTCTCCCTTCCAAAATTTTATTTTCCATCATTGCATTGGCATGTTTCCCTTCCAAAATAAATGAACCACTTGTGTAATTAATTTGAAAGAGAGTAGAAAAATTGCAAGCATGGTAAGAATAAATGGACAACGTGCTGAAATTTATTTACAGTGGGTGTAAAATGTAATTCTCATCATTTTTACCCCTTCTAGAACATCTCCATTTATTTACCACCATCACCAACCAGCACAAAACATGTCTACCCCACTCAACATGGCTGCACACTCACCAATTATCACAAACATGGCAGCATGGGGGTAACTCCACTAACTTCCACTTTGGTCATGTCAAATTTGCATCTTACCTACCACTAAAATCCACTCACATGACCAAGGAAAGTGCTGGCCACATAATTTTGCATGCAACCAAGGCAAAGGTGAGTGTTGCACTCACATGGGTGTGCCTAGGCCACTCAGTCCAATTCGACCAAATTGGGCCATTCGGCCGAATGGCCTGGCTGCCTCCCCTTTTCCTATAAATGCTGGGCATTGCTTGCTAGCTTCTCACACACTCACACACCGAAAATTTCCACCAGAAGCTCTCTCTCTCATATTCTTGCTCAAGTGCTTCTCTAGTTCTTGCTCAAGTTTTGGTTCAACTGCATTGCTGAAAAATCACAAAAATATTCTGCTTTTGTTTGATCTTTGTGCTGAAATTTGAACGTGTTTGTGGTGGTTTTCGACACCCACAAGAATGACTAATCTTTTGTGGAGGTTTTCAGCCCCGCAAGAACGACTAACTCTCTCAAACGACTTGATTTACCGGTTCTAACCCCATATATTCAGTCCTTCGGGTAGTCGTTGCGCTAACCTTTTGCAGGAAGCATGTCGAAGCACTTCTCCGCGTTCCGTCGCTCCACCCGGCTGAGCAAACGCTTAGACGATGCTGGGTGCTCCCCAGATCCATCCCGCGGTTCAAGCCGGATGGATGTGGACAAGTCAGGGGCAGCCGACTTGGGGAGAGGCTTCGCCTCGCAACCAACCCGGCAGCTCCTGAACGAGAGTGACATCATTCTCTGGACGGACCGGGAGCAGAATGTCTTCAACATGCTACGCCTGAAGGAGTTTGAGCATACTCATGTCTACGAGCAAGACCTGCTCATAAGAACGGGTATGGACGAAGAGTTCCCAGAAGTCTTTGAAGCCGTTGGCTGGAGCAACTTCTGCGTGTCGACGAACAAGGTTCGTATCTCCTCACCCTCAAATTTCTTTCGACTCTCACATCTGGATGGGAGGGTGTTCGATTTTGATTTTTCAACCAAGAATATTCCTACTCTTGGAGGGATTTGAGTACGGCTCTGGGTTTTGCTAGTCATTGTTCTTTGGAGCCTACCAAAGCTTTGAAAAGTTTCAGTCGGGACGGGTTCTGGAAAAAGATTTCGGGAAGCATCAATTGTTCTGCACCACGCACGAACAATATTCATAACCCCACCTTGCGTTTCATGCATCGGTGGATGGCTATGACGGTGGTTGCACGTTCTGATCTGCATCCCGTTAATACAGTCGAGTTGCGGTTCTTATACGTCATGGTTAAACGAGTTGTGGTTTCTCCAGTAAAAGATTTGGTTGCTCATTGGATGTCTCATCACTCTCGCGTGGGTAGCGTGGCGGTGACTTCTCTAGTCACTCGCCTTGCTAACCAGTTGGGCATTCTGGACAGCGCCCAACTTGCGTACTTAGAGACAGCATGACCCGTCGTGGATGCTGAGCACTTTGTGCAAGGTCACATGATACGACGGGCGCCCGATGCAACGCTGGTTATGATCTATCGCGGTTATACAACCGAGGTGCCCATGCCTTGTGTAGGACTGAGGTTGTATACCGCTAAGAAATTAACACTCCGGTTGAGTACCGAGGCGGATGACTCTCCTCCTCGGAGAGAGCCGGCTCGGCATAGTGTTGCAGGAGACGGGCCATTTACCCGGGGGCAAGCCAGGCGTGACGCCGGGCTTTTCACCGCTCAAGAACCAGAAACTTCACCGACACAGCCACATCGACACACATCTGCATTCAAGGCAGCTTACGATGCATACGGAGGTTCTGGGACGTCTGGAGCAGGAGGCTCTAGACAACCCCAGGACCCGGACTACTTCGCCTCAGGCTACTGGGACTATGCTCCAAGTACGGACTCAGAGTACTCCCAGGGATGGTACGGAGGAGGGTACGGCAGTGCCTCCCGACCATACTTCCCTGGGCACTCTCAGTCCGCACGATTCGTTGCACCCAGTGACCACGACATCGGTCGAGAGTTGTCTTACATCTCCGACCGAGTCGACCTCCTCGACGACCGTACACGAAGCATTGAAGACACCCTGGCACGCCATTCTCAGTATCACCAAGAGAATAGCGGCGTGCTGGACTCTCTACGGTACGACGTCCAGCAGCAGACGGATCAAATGTCAGAATACTTTTCGAAGTTTCAACCCTACCAGTGAAGAATCCAAGCTTGGGGGAGGACCCCCATCAGGTATGTTCAATGTCCCTTTAGCACCTTGATCTTACATTTGCCATTTCCCTTCCCATTTTATTTCCACCTTAAAATGAAAACACCAAAAAATATTTTCCTTGAATAAAATAACTCCCAACTATGCATGGAATGAATCATATGCCTCTCACCTTGGAAATGATGAATTGTTGCTCTATCATTAATTTTGCAAGTACCTTGTTTTCAACTAGTTGCTTTATAGTACTTGAGTTATTTGGCATGAGTAAAATGAACCTGAAAACCTTGTGAGAGCACATGCTTTATTCCAAGTCTAAGTTGTTGTGAGGAATGCTATAATCAGATTTGGTTCATTTTTACTCATGCCAATTAACTCAAGTACTATCAAGCAACTAGTCGAAACAAAGCACTCGCAAGAATAATGACAGAGCAACTATTCATCATTTCCAAAGTGAGAGGCATATGATTCATTCCATGCATAGTTGGGAGTTAATTTTATTCAAAGCAAATATTTCTGGTCTTTTCATTTTAAGATGGAAATAAAATAGAAAGGGAAATGATAATTGTGAAATCAAAGTGCTGAGAGGGACATAGAACATACCTGGTGGGGGTCCTCCCCCAAGCTTGGATCTTTCATTGATAGGGTCGAAACCTTGAAAAAAATTCTGCCATTTGGTTCGTCTGCTGCTAGACGTCGTACCGTAGGGAGTCCAGCATGCCGCTATTCTTTTGGTTGTACTTAGAATGGCGTGCCAGAGTGCCTTCCATGTTCCGGGTACGGTCATCGGGGAGGTCGACTCGGTCAGAGATGTAAGATAACTCCCGACCGATGTCGTAGCCGCTGGGTGTGGAGAAGCGTGCGGACTGAGAGTGCTCAGGGAAGTACGGCTGGGAGGCACTATCATACCCCCTGCATACCACCCCTGGGAGTACTCAGAGTCCGTACTCTGGGCGTAGTCCCAGTGGCTTGGGGCGAAGTAGTCCGGGTCCTGTGATTGTCCAGAGCCGCCTCGAACGCTGACGTATGTCGGTGTGGCTTTGTTGGTAAAGTTGCTAGTTGCTGTGCGGTGAAGAGCCCGGCATCACGCCTGGCTCATCCCCGGGTGAATGGTCCTTCACCTGCAACATTGTGCCGAGCGGGCTCTCTCCGAGGGGGAGAACATCTAACTCGGTACTCAGCTGAAGAGTTAGTTTCTGAACGGTATACAACCTCAGCTCTGCACAGGGCAGTGGCACTTTGGTTGTATAACCGCGGTAAATCATCACCAGTGTTGCATCAGGCGCCCGTCGTATCATTTGGCCTTGCACAAAGTGCTTGGCATCCACAACGGAATGCGCTGTCTCTATGTACGCGAGCTAGACACCTTCCAGAATGCCCAACTGGTTAGTGAGGTGAGTGACTAGAGAAGTCATTGCCACGCTACCCACGCGAGAGTGATGGGACAACCAATGGGTAACCAAATCCTTAACCGGAGAAACAACAACTTGCTTAACCATGGCATAAAGAAACCACAACTCGACTTTATTAATGGGACGCAAATCAGAACGCGGAAACACCGTCTTTGCCATCCACCGATGCATGAAACGCAAGGTGGGGTTATGAATGTTATTGGTGCGTGGAGCAGAACAATTGGTGCTTCTGGAAATCTTTTTCCAAAACCCGTCCCGACTAAACCTTTTTAAAGCTTTGGCAGGCTCCAAAGAACAATTGATGGGAACTAGGGTTTCCCGATCTTCTGAAAGGTTCAAATAACTCTCGATTTGGTGGAGTCGTGACTCAAATTGATCCGGCTTCCGAACCACACGTTTCAAACCCCACAATCGCAGCACCACATCTCCTCAGATTATCAACCAGCATTGCTCGGTTGACCTCGCCCAGAAGGCTAATCCTTGCCTGCGAATCGAAGAACACAAGCAAGAACGAGAAAGATTGCAACACAATTGTAGATGTATGATTAAACTCACGAAGTTGGGGTCTCACAAACCGACGAGCGGCGACACTGTTCTTGACAGAATTGATCTAAGCAAAACCCAAACCCTAACTTGGGCGGTGGCTACTGTTTTAAGGAGTCTAGGGTCGTGGTCGACCCCCCTAGATGTGCACCTATTGGGCTCAACACGATACATGGCCCAAAGGCCAAAATACGACGACGCAGCACCGAAACAGATTCTGGACATCAACTTGTTTCGTCAATTCCCGATGACTCCGGATGAATTTTGACATGAGACCAATTCATTGCAAAGATTATCTTCTTAGTTTTCCATGCATATAATGAACATCCAAATCCGAGCCCGTATGCGACCTGGGCATCCAATTTAGCACTGACTGCTCCTGGACTCCGAGGTGGACTCGAAGTCGAGTTGATTTGGGCATCCATCTTGACTTGCACGCCCTTGCTGGTCTTCTCCACCTTGAAGCCCTTCTCCAACTATCCTCTGGTCCTCTCCATGGTTCATAATTACAATATAATCATTAGGTAGCAATCTATTCTCATAATCACATAGAGAAGTACTTAGGAACGAGCTCACCTCTAAATTAAATTGTCACGCACGAGCTCTAGTGATTGGACCTTGAACGATCAATGGAGGATTGTTGTGAGTATCCATAGGAGTGATGTCCTCATCATCCTCCCCCTCTTGAATTGGAGTCGTCCTCGACTCAAGCTCATACTCTTCTCCCAAGTATGGCCTCAAATCTGAAACGTTAAATGTGGGACTAACCCCAAACTTGGGAGGCAACTCAAGTTTATATGCATTATCATTAATCTTTTCAAGTATTTTAAATGGGCCATCAGCTCTTGGCATCAACTTAGACTTTCTCAAATATGGAAATCTTTCTTTTCTCAAGTGCAACCATACTAAATCACCCGGTTCAAGCTTTACTTCTTTCCTACCTTTACTACCAGCAATTCTATACTTGTCGTTCATCTTTTCAATGTTGTGCTTAGTTGTTTCATGCATTTGCAAAATAAATTCAGCACGTTCCTTGTCATCATTATGAATCCTTTCCCTAGTAGGCAAAGGCAAAATATCAATAGGAGAATGAGGGTTGAAACCATACACTACCTGAAAAGGACTTACCGTGGTGGTAGAATGTGTTGCTCGATTATATGCAAACTCGACATGAGGCAAACATTCTTCCCACATCCTCAAATTTTTCTTCAAAATAGCTCTCAACATAGTACCCAAAGTGCGGTTAATGACCTCCATTTGTCCATCAGTTTGTGGATGACAAGTAGTAGAAAACAACAATTTTCTACCCAACTTGTTCCACAGAGTCCGCCAAAAATGACTCAAGAATTTGGCATCGCGATCTGAAACAATAAGATGGCATACCATGCAAACGAATAATCTCTTTGAAAAAGAGGTCAGCAATATGTATAGCATCATCACTCTTATGACATGGTATAAAGTGTGCCATCATAGAAAAATGATCCACCACAACAAATATGCTATCACTCCCCCTCTTAGTCCTAGGCAATCCCAAAACAAAGTCCATAGAAATATCTGTCCAAGGAATAGAAGGAACTGGAAGAGGCATGTATAACCCATGTGGATTCAAGCGAGACTTAGCTTTTTGACATGTGGAGCAGCGAGAAACAAACCTCTCAACATCTCTCTTCATATGTGGCCAAAAAAATGTGAGGCCAAAACATCCGCGGTCTTCTTAGCACCAAAATGACCCATCAACCCTCCTCCATGCGCTTCCTGTAACAACAAAAGACGAATGGAACCAACTAGAATGCATAGGCGGTTAGCTCTAAACAAGAACCCATCATTAACCACAAATTTGTTCCATGCACGTCCCTCTCTAAAATTCAGCAACACATCTTTAAAATCAGGGTCAAGTGCATATTGTTCTTTTATCGATTCAAGTCCAAAAATCCGACAATCAAGTTGGGACAGCAAAGTATATCGTCTAGACAAAGCATCAGCAATCACATTATCCTTCCCGTTCTTGTGTTTGACAACATAAGGGAAAGTTTCAATAAATTCAACCCACTTAGCATGTCTACGATTTAGATTATTTTGAGAGCGAAGATACTTTAGCGATTCATGATCAGAATGAACAACAAATTCTCTAAGCCACAAATAATGACGCCATGTTTCTAAAGAACATACAAGTGCATACAATTCCCTATCATACGTAGAATAATTCAGAACTGGACCATGCAACTATTCACTAAAATATGAAACGGGTTTACCATCTTGCATCAAAACACCTCCAATGCCAACTCCACTAGCATCACATTCTAACTCAAAAGTCTTACCAAAGTTTGGAAGTTGGAGTGTCACACCCGGATTTACACAGAAAACCCGAGATGCGGCCATATGTGTTCCCAGGAAGTCATTACACATATAGCAAACAAATTTGAAAATAGAACACAATGCTCATTTAATATAAAAGGGTTTTACATCAGAGTTTGACTCAAACTTAAAGAAAATTTACAGCGGAAGTCTCTAAACAGATCTATCTCTAATCCTGACGAAACGAGGCCGAAGCCCACAACTCCACAGGGACACTGACTGGTTGAGCACAGCTAGTAGAAAAGCAGATCTTCTGGAAATTCGACGGCAGCAGCTCCTTCTAATCCTTCTGTTACCCATCCGGGATTTTGCCAAAAAATAATAACAACAGCAAGTGTAAGTAACAAAGTTACTTAGCAAATACAACACAGATTATGAAGGCTAAAAAGTAAGGCTTGACTCGGCTGAACTGCGTTAGCAAATTTTAGTTGGCCGATTTTAGTTTGATTCGAGGGTCTCTCGAGGGTATTCGAGGGAGTCTCGAAGGTATTCGAGGGTATCTCGAGGATACAACATTTATGTGAATTCCCGGTTGAATTTCCCCAATTAATAAAATAGAAGTAGGCATAAAACAATAATAAAATACATCATCTTCTAATCAAAAAGGATCCAGGCCGCTCGTGACCCTAAGCAAGGCTATCATGATAGTTTATACACTCTGCAGAGGTTTCGTCCTTTATCCACCAGTCGCGTAAAAGTTCAAAGGAACTTTGCACCCAACCACGCACATCAACACTTCCGAGGTGTGACTGCATAGGGACGCTACGAGGCTTTTCACAAGACACTTTAACAGAACAACAGCCGTTATGGTACAACCTAGGCAGCATGACCCGAGGCACCGAGACTGACTTACGCCCGTGCCGCAGCACGAGGGGGTCAATGGCGTCCAATCGCAGAAAAGTAATGCAAAAGCAGAATTAAATAGCGCAACGTGTAGAACCCCCGCCATACGGAAGTTCCCACACGGGACTGTGCCTCACGGGGACATAGCCAACGGATACTCCGTCCTCGGTGGATCAAACCATACTCTCACCCATGCTTCCCATAACGCCGGTGGCCCCTCGGTAACTACTGTTAAATTAAAGCCGTACAAGTTACTTGTCCAAGACCAGAGCCATTATAGTTCCGGCGGTGACGACAGGCTCCTGGGTTGCCGCTTTAAGAACCAGTCCTTACGGAGAGACACTAGGGCCAGGCTCGAAGCATACGCCCTAGTTCCCTGATCCAAGTTGCTAAAAAGCAAATTTTACCATTAACATTGAAGTGAAACATTAAGTCATGATTAATAGTAAAATAATTGTGACAGTAGCTGCGCCTAGCAAATTTCTACCCAAATGCAAATAAACCCAAGGTAATCAAGGTAAAGGATAAACAGACTAGGTACAACCTTAATAGGATCAAAATTAGACACATGCATATGCCGTAATTAATGGGTAAAGGTGTTTAGGTAGCAAGGATTGTCCGTGCTGTACTTGCCTACTACAAAGTGCTGCTGCTGCTGCTGTTCCTGATACTGCTGGTCCTGGTACCCCTCGAACTCGAACGCGCACTGCTCACCAACTGGACTCTCGAAGAAACACACAAGCAACCGAACAAGCCAGTACATGCAAACAATATTAATCTATTAGAACAGTACATCAAACAATAAAGAACAAAAGAAAGCTACGCTTCGCTACGAACACAAGAACGCGAAAATCACTCAAATCGAGGCTAAGACGAGGAAAATATGGCGTCTCTACGGTTCGGGGCTGAACTGCGAAAGTTTCGAGGGTCAAAACATAATTTTATTTTGAAGATTCGAGGGTTTTCCTGTTAAAAGACAAAACCGAGCCTCAGGCGCAACTTTTAGAAGCTTGCAGGGTTTAAAACAAAAGAAAAAGGATTCATTCGAAAATACTTTTGAACTAGGTTGGACTGCGGGTTGATTTTGAAAACGTGAAGGCTTCTTTTGCAAAACAGTCAGCTTCGAAGGCATCCTCCGGTTCGAGCAGGGCCTCGAACTGACGCGGCGGCATTGGATCTAGATCTAATGGTTCAAAACAAAACGGCTTTTCGAGGGGTATGCCGGCTTCGAGGCTTGACGCTAGCGACGCTCGAACACAGCGGCGGAGAACTACTGGGTCGACGGCAGATCAAAATTAGCGCAGAGCACGGCAAGAATCGGAGCAAGAACGCTATGGAGAGCTTCGGGTTTTCAAGGCGAACCTCCTGGAGTGCTTCCCGACAAGTGCGAAGCTCCGGCGGCGAAGGTCGAGGGTGGGTCTCGAGCGAGACGGAACTTCTTCCGACGAGAACGGTCTCGAGCGAAGCGGAACTTCTCGGCGAGAACGGTCTGGAGCGAAGCGGAACTTCTCGGCGAGAACAACAGCTAGGGTTGTGGCTTGATTGGAAAGATTGAAAGGAAGATCAAGAAGGCGACTATAAATAGAACAAAGTCCGGCCTCAGGTCCAAGTCTTGGCGTTCGTGTCAAGGAAGGATTCGGCGACGGCGGTAGCGTCGGAGTCGGTCTCAAGACAGAGTCCTAGTCGAAGTCGAGGGTCTAGGAAGGAAACGGCTCGGCGCCAGAGAAGAAAAATAGAAGACAAGCCTAAAAGCGAAATTTGAATTGGACTTTAAAATCTGATTTGAATTTCAAACAAACGAAACTCAATGCAGCCAGCATGAATGCATCAAAAGTGTTTCTAGCCTTAGCTTTGATTTTATTTCTCATAAATAATTGTTTTCACTAGATAAATATGAGCATAAATTAAATAAAAGCGATTTAATTACTAAATTTCAAAATGGGCATTTTTAGGGTGTTACAAACCTACCCCCCTTAAGATGAATCTCGCCCTCGAGATTCGGAAGCGGACGGGAATAACTGTGGATACTCTGCTCTGAGGTCTTCCTCTCTTTCCCAAGTTGCTTCATCCTCTGAATGACGACTCCACTGAACCTTGCACATCTTGATCACCTTGTTTCTGGTGACTCTCTCTGATTCTTCCAAAATTCTGACAGGATGCTCAGCATAGGTAAGATCTTCCTCTACATTCAGCTCATCAATCGGAATTTGTTCCTCAGGTACTCACAAGCACTTTTTCAATTGAGATACATGGAACACATCGTGTACTCCTGCTAACTTCTCTGGTAGCTCTAACTGATATGCCACCTCTCCTTTCCGGCCAAGTACCTCGAACGGTCCAATATATCGAGGTGCTAACTTGCCCTTGACGTTGAACCTCTTTACACCTCTCATTGGTGACACCTTAAGATACACGAAGTCTCCCACCTCGAAATTGAGGTCCCTTCGCCGGTTATCTGCATAACTCTTCTGTCTGGATTGTGCCACTTTCAAATTCTGCCTGATTATATGCACTTGCCGTTCGGCCTCTCTTAGTACCTCAGGTCCAAACACCTGACTTTCTCCAGTCTGATTCCAGAACAGTGGTGTCCTACACTTTCTGCCATACAGAGCCTCGAATGGCGCCATCTGCAAACTCTTCTGATAACTGTTGTTGTACGAGAATTCCGCGTATGGTAAACTCTTGTCCCAACTGGCACCGTATTGTAGAGCACATGCTCTCAACATATCCTCTAATATCTGATTCGTACATTCTGTCTGCCCATCTGTCTGCGGATGGTAAGCTGAACTGAACTGTAGCCTAGTGTCCATGGACTCATGCAATTGTCGCCAAAAATGCGATGTGAACTGGGTACCTCGATCTGACACTATTCTTTTCGGTACCCCATGCAAACACACAATCCTCTCCATATACAACTCCGCTAGTCTGGCTCCTGAGTAGGTGGTCTTTACTGGGAGGAAATGCGCCACCTTGGTCAGACGATCCACGATTACCCAGATTGAGTCAAATCCCCTTTGAGTGCAAGGTAAGCCAGTGATGAAATCCATACCGACTTCTTCCCACTTCCATTCAGGTACCTTCAGGGGCTGGAGCAATCCTGCTGGCCTCTGATGTTCAGCCTTGACTCTCTGACACGTGTCACATAGAGCTACGTATGTGGCCACATCTCTCTTCAATCCGTACCACCAAAATCTCTCTTTGATATCTTGGTACATCTTGGTACTACCTGGGTGTATCGAATACGCCGACTCATGGGCTTCCCTGAGAATTGTATCCCTGATCTGCACTACATCTGGCACACAGATCCTCTTCTCATACCACAATGTTCCTTGGTCATCCACTCGTAAACCAGGGGCTTTTCCTAATGCCACTAGTTCCATGATCTCCTTGATCTTCTCATCTGTGAGCTGTCCTTTTCGGATCTCTTGTTCCAAGGTCGGTTCTACTGCCATCTCGGTGACGCTGGTCACAAATCCCAGACTCATCCTTTCAAACTCTGAACTGAGTTCCTTCGGTAGGCAATGTCCTGTGATCTTATTCACGTAACTCCTTCTACTAAGGGCATCGGCCACCAGATTGGCCTTTCCTGGATGATAATGAATCTCCAGATCGTAGTCCTTGATCAACTCTAACCATCGACGTTGCCTCATATTCAGATCTGACTGTGTAAACACATACTTGAGACTCTTGTGGTCTGTGTAAATATCACACTTATGTCCAATCAAATAATGCCTCCAAATCTTCAAAGCATGCACCACAGCTGCTAATTCCAGATCATGTGTCGGGTAATTCTGCTCATGCTTCCTCAACTGCCTCGAAGCATAGGCCACTACTCTACCTTCTTGCGTGAGTACACATCCCAATCCTAGACGAGATGCATCGCAGTAGATAGAGAAGCTCTTGGTAATATCTGGCAACACAAGCACAGGTGCTGTTGTCAACCTCGTCTTCAATTCTTCGAAGCTGGCTTGACATGCCTCGGTCCAGACAAACTTGGTGTTTTTCTCTAGTAACGCCGTCAGGTGTTTAGCAATTTTGGAGAATCCTTCAATGAACCGTCGATAATATCCAGCCATTCCAAGGAAACTCCTGATTTCACTCACATCCTTAGGCGGATTCCAACTCAACACGTCACTAACCTTCTTCGGATCAACTGCCACTCCACCCTTGGACAATACGTGTCCCAAGAATGCTACTTCCTTCAACCAAAACTCACACTTGCTCAACTTGGCATATAATTGATGCTCACGAAGTCTCTGCATAACCATCCTTAGATGTTCTTCATGCTCTTCCTCATTCTTGGAGAAAATCAGAATGTCGTCAATGAACACCACTACGAACTGGTCAAGATAGTCCATGAACACACTGTTCATCAAATACATGAAGTATGCCGGTGCATTTGTCAGACCAAAAGACATGACTGTGAACTCATATAAACCATATCGGGTTGTGAAGGCTGTTTTGGGAATGTCAGTCACTCGTATCCTCATCTGATGGTAACCGGATCGGAGATCGATCTTAGAGAACACACATGCTCCTTTCAACTGGTCGAAGAGATCATCAATCCTTGGCAGCGGGTACTTGTTCTTGATGGTCACTTCATTTAAAGCTCGATAATCCACACACAATCTCTGGGTCCCATCTTTCTTATCCACGAACAAAACTGGTGCTCCCCAAGGGGATGAACTAGGTCGGATATACCCTTTTGCTAACAATGCCCTTAATTCCTCCTTAAGTTTCTCTAGTTCTTTTACTCCCATTCTATATGGCCTCTTAGCTATGGGTGCAGTACCAGGCTTAAGATCAATAACAAATTCAACTTCGCGGTCTGGGGGCATACCTGGTAACTCATCTGGGAACACATCTGGGAACTCGCACACCACTCTGATGTTTTCCAGTGCTACTTCCCCGGCTTGGTAGATCTGATTGTGTCCCGTGGGACTAGCTGCTTGGTACTCCACTTTCTCACCAGTCTTTGCTGTCAGCTGCACTGTTCTTTTGGAGCATTGAATCACCCCTTCGTATCTGGCTAACCAGCTCATACCCAGAATCAAGTCAAACCCAAGGGTTTCTAGGACTATCGGGTTCACCACAAAGTCTACCCCCCTTATTGTGATGGTGATACAGGGGCAACGTAAAGTGGCACGCTGTTCTCCCCCAGGTGAACTAACTACCATGGGGTTTCCCATGGGTTGCAAGATCATCATGTTCTTTTTCACGAAAACAGCAGATATGAAAGCATGCGAAGCTCCAGTATCAAATAAAACTGTTGCGAGAGTCGAGTCGACAGGGAACGTACCCACAACGACATCTGTGGCTCCTTCGAGGGTCTCAGCTCCCATGTGGTTGACCTTGCCCCTCGCTGGATTCTGCTGCTGATTCCCATTCTGATTCTGCGGTTGTCCAACCCTCGAATTTCTGTTCTGTTCGACGGTGTTCTGAGCCTTTCGAGGGCAGGCGCTGGCATAGTGTCCCAGATCACCACATCCGAAACACCTTGGTGCTGTAGGCGTATTGCTGGCCGGATTGGGGCGTTGAGCAGGACCATTCGGTGGCTGGTTCGAGGGTCGCTGCTGAGGGGGTGCTGGTAGGTACTGGGGACGCTGCTGATACTGGCTGCGATTCATCAGTCCCGGCTGTCCCTGGAAACGCTGCGGGGTCACCATCTGTTGATTTCCTGGCTGAGGATTGAAGCGGGGTCGAACATAGCTTCCTGACGGTGTGCCTTGAAGCTTCCTCTTCTTATCTTCCATCTCACGGCGCTTGTGCTCCAACAGTAGTGCGCTATCCACCAGTTCTTGAAAAGTGGCGAACCTAGAGCACAGGAGCTGGTACTGGAGTGTATCATGCAGGCCATCACGGAATCGGGTCTGCTTCTTCCTATCCGTATTCACGTCCTCTGGAGCATAACGGGCCAACTCAATGAACTTGTCACGATAAGCGGTGACACTCATACCTTCCTGCTTCAAAGCCAGGAACTCCTTCTTCTTCAAGGTCATCAGCGCTTCCGGCACGTGGTGAGAACGGAAACTGTCGCTGAACTCCTGCCAAGTGATCTGATCACGATTGGGGTGAGCATATTGGTACGCATCCCACCAATCCAAAGCTGCTCCCTGGAGCTGTCCACTTCCATATAGCACCTTCTCCCGGTCATTGCACTGTGCGATGTCCAGCTGTCGTTCCACTGCCTTGAGCCAGTCCTCTGATTGCATTGGGTCGCTAGACTTGTTGAAGGTAGGAGGGCGTCCCTTCAAAAACTCGCCCCTTTTATCTCTGGGCTGCATGTAGTGCGGTTGAGGCGGGTTTTGCTGATTCTGCTGCATCAGTGCTATGGTTTGCGCCATCTGCTGAGTCAGCTGAAGTTGCATCTGCATCATCTGCTCCATGGTAAGTGGCGGTGGTGGAGGTGGTGGGTTCTGGTTCTGGTTGCTTCCACTGCCTCCGGGGTTGCCTCTGGTGTTAACCATCTATCATAGCAAAACATCTCCCAACAGTATTCTTGTCCCTCGGTAATAGATATCCCATGCTTGCAGATGGTGTATGGGAAGATAGCAATTCTTGGAAAGATAAGATAAAGAGTAAGACAGAGGAAGTGCAGAGGAGAAAGGTAACCCAACTATTTATTCACTAGTACTCCTTAAACCTTAGTCCTATATCTAGATGGAGATAGACTTGCGTCTATGACCATCACAATCATTACAAAGATCCAATTCAAACATAAGCATAATAACAGTAAAATCAAGCACCCAAAGACATGATTCACACAAGACTCGACAGCACTGGTTTTGAAAAACGTAGCTAAATGATCTAAAACAAAATCATGGTGGTCTCCTAACGATTTATCAACCGTTCTAACTAGGCTGCGTTCCTACAGTCAGCACGGCTCTGATACCAATCTGTCACACCCGGATTTACACAGAAAACCCGAGATGCGGCCATATGTGTTCCCAGGAAGTCATTACACATATAGCAAACAAATTTGAAAATAGAACACAATGCTCGTTTAATATAAAAGGGTTTTACATAAGAGTTTGACTCAAACTTAAGGAAAATTTACAGCGGAAGTCTCTAAACAGATCTATCTCTAATCCTGACGAAACGAGGCCGAAGCCCACAACTCCACAGGGACACTGACTGGTTGAGCACAGCTAGTAGAAAAGCAGATCTTCTGGAAATTCGACGGCATCAGCTCCTTCTAAATCCTTCTGTTACCCATCCGGGATTTTGCCCAAAAATAATAACAACAGCAAGTGTAAGTAACAAAGTTACTTAGCAAATACAACACAGATTATGAAGGCTAAAAAGTAAGGCTTGACTCGGCTGAACTGCGTTAGCAAATTTTAGTTGGCCGATTTTAGTTTGATTCGAGGGTCTCTCGAGGGTATTCGAGGGAGTCTCGAAGGTATTCGAGGGTATCTCGAGGATACAACATTTATGTGAATTCCCAGTTGAATTTCCCCAATTAATAAAATAGAAGTAGGCATAAAACAATAATAAAATACATCATCTTCTAATCAAAAAGGATCCAGGCCGCTCGTGACCCTGAGCAAGGCTATCATGATAGTTTATACACTCTGCAGAGGTTTCGTCCTTTATCCACCAGTCGCGTAAAAGTTCAAAGGAACTTTGCACCCAACCACGCACATCAACACTTCCGAGGTGTGACTGCATAGGGAGGCTACGAGGCTTTTCACAAGACACTTTAACAGAACAGCAGCCGTTATGGTACAACCTAGGCAGCATGACCCGAGGCACCGAGACTGACTTACGCCCGTGCCGCAGCACGAGGGGGTCAATGGCGTCCAATCGCAGAAAAGTAATGCAAAAGCAGAATTAAATAGCGCAACGTGTAGAACCCCCGCCATACGGAAGTTCCCAC
Organism: Echinochloa phyllopogon; assembly: GCA_033239725.1. Taxonomy (NCBI): domain Eukaryota; kingdom Viridiplantae; phylum Streptophyta; class Magnoliopsida; order Poales; family Poaceae; genus Echinochloa; species Echinochloa phyllopogon. Next base: position 47,806,447 of record BTCW01000012.1, on the reverse strand, counting down.
ACGGGACTGTGCCTCACGGGGACATAGCCAACGGATACTCCGTCCTCGGTGGATCAAACCATACTCTCACCCATGCTTCCCATAACGCCGGTGGCCCCTCGGTAACTACTGTTAAATTAAAGCCGTACAAGTTACTTGTCCAAGACCAGAGCCATTATAGTTCCGGCGGTGACGACAGGCTCCTGGGTTGCCGCTTTAAGAACCAGTCCTTACGGAGAGACACTAGGGCCAGGCTCGAAGCATACGCCCTAGTTCCCTGATCCAAGTTGCTAAAAAGCAAATTTTACCATTAACATTGAAGTGAAACATTAAGTCATGATTAATAGTAAAATAATTGTGACAGTAGCTGCGCCTAGCAAATTTCTACCTAAATGCAAATAAACCCAAGGTAATCAAGGTAAAGGATAAACAGACTAGGTACAACCTTAATAGGATCAAAATTAGACACATGCATATGCCGTAATTAATGGGTAAAGGTGTTTAGGTAGCAAGGATTGTCCGTGCTGTACTTGCCTACTACAAAGTGCTGCTGCTGCTGCTGTTCCTGATACTGCTGGTCCTGGTACCCCTCGAACTCGAACGCGCACTGCTCACCAACTGGACTCTCGAAGAAACACACAAGCAACCAAACAAGCCAGTACATGCAAACAATATTAATCTATTAGAACAGTACATCAAACAATAAAGAACAAAAGAAAGCTACGCTTCGCTACGAACACAAGAACGCGAAAATCACTCAAATCGAGGCTAAGACGAGGAAAATATGGCGTCTCTACGGTTCGGGGCTGAACTGCGAAAGTTTCGAGGGTCAAAACATAATTTTATTTTGAAGATTCGAGGGTTTTCCTGTTAAAAGACAAAACCGAGCCTCAGGCGCAACTTTTAGAAGCTTGCAGGGTTTAAAACAAAAGAAAAAGGATTCATTCGAAAATACTTTTGAACTAGGTTGGACTGCGGGTTGATTTTGAAAACGTGAAGGCTTCTTTTGCAAAACAGTCAGCTTCGAAGGCATCCTCCGGTTCGAGCAGGGCCTCGAACTGACGCGGCGGCATTGGATCTAGATCTAATGGTTCAAAACAAAACGGCTTTTCGAGGGGTATGCCGGCTTCGAGGCTTGACGCTAGCGACGCTCGAACACAGCGGCGGAGAACTACTGGGTCGACGGCAGATCAAAATTAGCGCAGAGCACGGCAAGTATCGGAGCAAGAACGCTATGGAGAGCTTCGGGTTTTCAAGGCGAACCTCCTGGAGTGCTTCCCGACAAGTGCGAAGCTCCGGCGGCGAAGGTCGAGGGTGGGTCTCGAGCGAGACGGAACTTCTTCCGACGAGAACGGTCTCGAGCGAAGCGGAACTTCTCGGCGAGAACGGTCTCGAGCGAAGCGGAACTTCTCGGCGAGAACGACAGCTAGGGTTGTGGCTTGATTGGAAAGATTGAAAGGAAGATCAAGACGGCGACTATAAATAGAACAAAGTCCGGCCTCAGGTCCAAGTCTTGGCGTTCGTGTCAAGGAAGGATTCGGCGACGGCGGTAGCGTCGGAGTCGGTCTCGAGACAGAGTCCTAGTCGAAGTCGAGGGTCTAGGAAGGAAACGGCTCGGCGCCAGAGAAGAAAAATAGAAGACAAGCCTAAAAGCGAAATTTGAATTGGACTTTAAAATCTGATTTGAATTTCAAACAAACGAAACTCAATGCAGCCAGCATGAATGCATCAAAAGTGTTTCTAGCCTTAGCTTTGATTTTATTTCTCATAAATAATTGTTTTCACTAGATAAATATGAGCATAAATTAAATAAAAGCGATTTAATTACTAAATTTCAAAATGGGCATTTTTAGGGTGTTACATGGAGCAATGGCGCGTGCGTAAGCTTGTACTTCAAAGTTGCAAAGGACTCCTCTTGTGCTTTTCCCCAATGAAACACCACACATTTCTTCGTCAACTCGTGCAACGGTGCAGCAATGGTGCTGAAATCTTTGACGAAACAGCGATAGAAACCTGCAAGACCAAGAAAACTCCGTACCTGTGTGATGGTTTGGGGCAACGGCCAGCTCTCAATGGCCTCAATTTTCATCGCATCCACCTCAATTCCCTGTGTAGTAACAACATAGCCAAGGAAAGAAACTCTATCGGTGCAAAAGATGCACTTATCAAGATTAGCAAACAAACGTGCATCTCTCAACGCATCAAAAACAACACGTAAGTGTTCCATATGTTCATCCAAAGACTTGCTGAAAATTAATATATCATCAAAGTAAACCACCACAAATCACCCAATAAAAGCCCGCAAAACCTCATTCATCAATCGCATGAAAGTACTAGGTGCATTGGTTAAACCAAAAGGCATAACTAACCACTAATATAACCCGAATTTGATTTTAAAAGTTGTTTTCCATTCATCTCCAAGTTTCATTCTTATTTGGTGGTAACCACTATGCAAGTCTATCTTTGTGAAAATTATAGCACCACACAACTCATCAAGCATGTCATCTAGCCTAGGAATAGGGTGACGATATCGAATGGTAATATTATTGATAGCTCGACAATCAACACACATACGCCAAGTACCATCTTTCTTGGGAACCAAAAGCACAGGAACAACACAAGGACTAAGACTTTCACGGACATACCGACGGTCCAACAGTTCTTGGACTTGTCGCTGAATCTCCTTAGTCTCCTCGGGATTGGTGCGATAAGCAGCACGGTTCGACAATGTGGCTCCGGGAATCAAATCAATTTGATGCTCTATCCCTCTCAAAGGTGGAAGGCCCGGTGGTAACTTAGCTGGAAAAACGTCCTCATACTCCTGCAAAATGTTAGCGACAATAGGCGGCAAAGAGCTAGCAATATCATCAAGCGAAAACAAAGCTCGTTTGCATACCAAAGTATAGCACATATCATCATCAGAAAGTTTGGCAAGTTCAGATTTCATTGCGAGCATAACTCCCCCCTTTAATTTAATTCCCTCGACCTCAGAAGTTGGTGCAGACTAATCCTTTTTAGGTGGGTAAATAGATTTAGCAACTTGCTGATTTTTAGATTCCTTATCATGCAAACTAGCAGCTCGGTCTTTATCAGCTTGTACAATTTCAACAGGTGTCATAGGTAGCAAAGTAATTTTCTATCCTTTATGTGTGAAAGTGTATTTATTACTTTTTCCATGGTGTATAGCATCATTATCAAATTCCCAAGGACGTCCCAATAAAAGAGAACAAGCATCCATAGGTACGACATCACAGTCAACAGAATCAGCATAGGTACCAATGGAAAAAGAAACTTTACAGGTTTGTGTTACCTTAGCTTTCCCCGCATCACTAAACCACTGAATACCATATGGATGGGGATGAGGGCGTGTGGCCAATCCAAGCTTCTTGACCAAATTATTGCAACTACCTCCATCAATGATGACACGTGCGTGACGGTTGTTGATGACGAAAAAAATTTGGAACAAGTTATGGCGTTGGATCTTCTAAGGTTATTGCTCTTGTGCGCTGAGTACTCGATGCACAATGATGTTTCTAAAGGCCGTCGTGTCCTCACCACCAAATGCAATGCCACAATCCTCATCAATATCATTTGCCTCATCATCTTCAACGTCGGAGGTGCTTATGTATCCATCTTCTATAGCAATGTATGCCCGCTGACTAGGGCAATCCTTCTGCACATGGCCAAGCCCATGGCAACGGTGGCACTGAATGTTGGAAGTGCGTGGTGTCGAGGTGGTACTCCTGCTGCCCTCCTGCAAAGAATTTTTACCTGAATCCAAAGAACGTGCAGAAGATGGAGGTGGCGGTGATGGTGCAGCAACTGTTGATGGTGTGGATCGCTTGCTCGCTGGTGGGGGTGCTCGAAAAGAAGTTGGCTTGGGCTGCCCCGAAGATGGCGTTGTACGTGGCGTGTAGGAGGTGCTTCCCACCTTGTTCTTGCCCTGCTGTTCACGCCCCAGAATCTCCTTTTCTGCAAGCATAGCATATCGAAACAACTGGTCGACAGTAAAGTCCTTATAATCAACTATGTTCTGAATATCACGCCTCAAGCCTGAATAAAAACGACAGATAGAATCCTCAGGCCCTTCTACAATACCACAACGCATTATGCCTTTTTGGAAAGAACCATAGTAAACCTGCATAGAAGTTTCTCCTTGTTCTAAACGCTGCAATTTCTTACGCAAATCTCTATGATATGAAGGAGGAACAAAACGATCCCGCATAGCCACCTTAAGCTCATTCCAAGACGTAGGTGCTCTACCATCGCCAACTAGACCAGTCCACCAAATAATAGCAAAGTCCTTAAACTCACTAGTGGCTTGTCTAACTTGATGTTCATCTGGTACAAGGTGGGCAGAAAATTTTTGTTCTACTGTCATCTCCCAATCAAGGTAACCCTCAGCATCATAATGACCCGAAAAAGATGGAATGGTAAACTTAATCTTAGCATAAGGGTCATCACGATTGTTATTACCTTGGTGAGCGTCACCCATACCTACCCTGTTATGGCGAAGGCGACGTTGTAGTCGTGTGTTTCTGGTAGCTGCTTCATCATAATTATCATTATCATTAAACACCGCGCCATCTGGAAAACGTGGAGGTGGTGGCTGTTGTGGCTGTGGCTGTGGACGTGCCTCCACTACAGCAACTCTGTCGGCAAGCTCAGACACCCGTCGGTCCACCCTCTCTAACATGGTGCCAAGCTTCATAGCGATGAGCGCGTCAGTGACAGCCTTGTTGATTGTTTCTTCCATCTTGTCACAAGAAGCTTCTAGCTCTTCTTGACTAACACATTCACTGAAATCCGCAGGAGCCTTCGGTGCATCATCTCCTGTCATCGAAAAGCACAAAAACAAGAACACACAGTGAAGATTATCCCTAATAATCCGACTACGTGCTCTCAACTCAGCAAATGAAGCGTCTTACCAAGCTCTTACAAGGTTCTTAACAATAAGCAAGGCAAATGATACCTGGGAGGCGTGTAGTCTGCGATTGCAAGGGTCAAAAACCAGTGCCGTCCAGAAGGTGTATGTGGAACTTTGGGAAGGCACAATATGTAGCAAGGAGTAGCAAATAATGAATGCAGAATAGCAAAGTTCAATAAGTATCCAAAGTACAAGTCACAAATGCTAGCTTAGACGTGTCCTAGATGTAGCAAAACAAGTTGGAACAAGAAACGATGGAAAAATCTCACAGGACAAGCAAAACAACACTCTATGCAATCGTTTTTAATCTTTTCGGAATTTCCCTCCAAAACCTCCGCACTAGTAGGAATCATGAGTTTTTTTTTATTTTTTCAACTATTTTTTTATATTTTTCTCTTAACAGGGATATCAAAAGCTCCAAGCACACAAATTTTCACCCTTTTTTGAGGTGAGATGTGGCCTAGGGAAATTCAGGAACAAACATTGAAAACCCTAAAACAACTTGATTAATTTTTTTCTTTATCTTCCTGATTTTTTTGAATTTTCTGACTCGGGCAAACAAGGCAAAGCCCAGTTTGGGTCCCCTCACAATGGAGTCATGAAGCTACTGTAAAAATTGAGCCAAAACGGAGCACCGAGCAAAAAGTTATGCCCGTTTTACTGAAGGTACCTCAAGTTATGGTTTTCGGAAGGCCCACGATGTGGTTCTCTGGAGGTTCAATTCGGCAGGATGCGTGTCGGCGGCTAGGGTATGCAAGATGAACCAAGAAGGGCTGCGATGCAAGGCGATGAACACACGGCGGCTCACAACCTATCTAGGGGTTGCACGGCAGGAGTTCACGCAAGGCGGCTAGCGAGGGCAAGTCGAGTTATGGGGTGGCATGACTTGTAATCTAGTAATGGTGGATAGGATAGCGGCGGAAACAAGCAATGCACAACAACGGGCAATTGAACTACGACGACGAACACGACCTAATACCAGCAACAAGACTCGACCACGGACACAAACTCAACAAAGCGAATCTGAAACGAAATTGCAAAGGCTAAAAGGGTACTAGGACTGCGGCAATTTTTTAGGGCTATTTTCTGAACTATAGGACAAAGGCGAAAGGACGAACCTGATGGTAAACCTGTCTCTAGATACCACTTGATGGGAAGTAGGGTTTCCCGATCTTCTGAAAGGTTCTGATAACTCTCGATTTGGTGGAGTCGTGACTCAAATCGATTCGGCTTCCGAACCACACGTTCTGAACCCCGCAATCGCAGCACCATGTCTCCTCAGGTTATCAACCGGCGTTGCTCGGTTGACCACGCCCAGAAGGCTAATCCTTGCCTGCGAATCGAAGAACACAAGCAAGAACAAGAAAGATTGCAACACAATTGCAGATGTATGATTAAACTCACGAAGTTGGGGTCTCAGAAACCGACGAGCGGCGACACTGTTCTTGACAGAATTGATCTAAGAAAAACCCAAACCCTAACTTGGGTGGCGGCTATAGTTTTAAGGAGTCTAGGGTCGTGGTCGACCCCCCTGGACGCGCCCCTATTGGGCTCAACACGATACACGGCCCAAAGGCCAAAATACGACGATGCAGCACCGAAATAGATTCTGGACGTCAACTTGTTTCGTCGATTCCTGATGACTCCGGACGAATTTTGACATGAGACCAGGGCCATTGCAAATATTATCTTCTTAGCTTTCTAAGCATATAATGAACATCCAAATCCGAGCCCGTATGCGACCTGGGCGTCCGATTTAGCGCTGACTGCTCCTGAACTCCGAGGTGGACTCGAAGTCGAGTTGATTTGGGCCTCTATCTTGACTTGCACGCCCTTGCTGGTCCTCTCCACCTTGAAGCCCTTCTCCAACTATCCTCTGGTCCTCTCCATGGTTCCTAATTACAATATAATCATTAGGTAGCAATCTATTCTCATAATCACATAGAGAAGTACTTATGAACGAGCTCACCTCTAAATTAAATTGTCGCGCACGAGCTCTAGTGATTGGACCTTGAACGATCAATGGAGGATTGTTGTGAGTATCCATAGGAGTGATGTCCTCATCAACAATGACTACCAAAACCAAGAGCCATGCTCAAATCCCTCCAAGAGTAGAAATACTCTTGGTTGAAAATCGAAAGCGAACACCCTCCCGATCAGAAGAAAGAGTCAAAAGAAATTCGAGGGTGAGGAGGTACGAACCTTGTTCGTTGACACGCCAGAAGTTGCCCCAGCCAACGGCTTCGAAGACTTCTAGGAATTCTTCATCCATTCCCGTTCTTACGAGCAAGTCCTGCTCGAAGACACGGGTATGCTCAAACTCCTTCAAGCGCAGCATGTTGAAGATGTTACGCTCCCGGTTTGTCCGGAGGATGATGTCACCCTCGTTCAGGAGCTGCCGGGTTGGGTGCGTGGCAGAGCCTCTCCCAAAGTCGGCTGTCCCTGACTCGTCCACCTCCATCCGGCTTGAACCGCGGGACGGGGCTGGGGACCTCCTAGCATCGTCCGAGCGTTTGCTCAGCCGGGCGGAGCGACGGAATGCGGAGAAGATCTTCGACATGCTACCTGCAAGCGCAACGACTACCCGAAGGACTGAATATATGGGGTTAGCACAAGTAAAACAAATCATTCGTTCAAGAGGGTTAGTTTTTCTTGCGGGGATGAAGAACCACCACAAAAAGTTAGTCGTTCTTGTGGGTGTCGGAAACCACCACAAACACGTTCAAGTTTCAGCACAAGGATCAAACAAAAGCAAAATATTTTTGTGATTTTTTAGCAATGCAAGTGAACCAACTTGAGCAAGAACTCTAGAGAGAGAAAGAGAGAGCTTCTAGCAGAAATGTTTCAGTGTGAGATGGTGCAAGGAAGCAAGCAAGCATTGCCCAGCATTTATAGGCGAAGGGGGGAGGGGGGCCGCTACCTGTTTCGGCCGAATTGCCTGGTTCAGCCAAACCAGGCATGTGTGGCCTGAGCGCTCCAAGTGAGTGCAGCTCCCACCTTTTCTTTAGCTGCACACAAAATTTTGTGGCCAGCACTAGAGTATAGTCATGTGAGTGGATTTTAGTGGTAGGTGAGATGCAAACTTGACATGACCAAAGTGAAAGTTAGTGGAGTCACCCCCATGCTGCCATGTTTTGTGATAATTGGTGAGTGTGCATCCATATTTTAACACCCTAATTTTCATCACATTAAATTATTAGAATTTCCTAGGATTTATTTAAGGGTCAAATAAAATTTCTTTGATTAATTGGAAGTTTTTTAGGCTCTAAAGTATTTAGTATCATTTAAAAAAATTATAGCACAATAAGTGGTTGTTGCATTTCATGCTGGTGCATTTTGTTTTGTTTGCCTGTGTCACACCCCAAAATTTTTGGATTTTGGGATGTGATTTGTTACCATAATTAATACAATGATTTGCTCAATTTTCTAAAAATTTTCAAGCTTTAATTAACAGGGAATTTAGTACAAGAATATTCTGTTTTTAAATTAAATTATAACAATGTAGGTTTAATGTTGAGTGCCTTGCATTCATGCCAGCTATTATATTAATGGCTTTATGTGTGTTAAGTTTTCAAAAATGCGTCTAGAAGCCTAATGGGAATTTTTCCGGATTTTCTGGAATTTATTCCTAATTTCTTAGAGCATATTCCAATTTCTGGGATGTGCTAAAATCTTTTTCATGAGCTCCAAATATTTTATTTGGGTTCCTTATGTCCAAATATATCTTTGAGATTTTTCTCGAGACTTTTGGAATTTTTGGGTATTTTTCATGGCTCAAATGATTTATCTTGAATTTCTAGATAATTCTTTGCCTTGAGAAATGATTCTGAAAAAAATCCAAAAAGAAAAAATCCTAAATCTTAAATGGGCCAGCCCAGCTGACCTAGCCCAACCCAACCTGCCTTCCCCTGCCATCCCATCCCTCCTCCGCGCCAGCTCCCGCTTCACACCGGCCCACCCTTTTCCCCGCGGCCCAGCACCAGCACTCGGCCCAGTCGCCTTCCCCCGCCTCCGCTTGGGCCGCCAGTCCGATCCTCCCCCGGCCCAGCTCGCCATCGCCCCGGCCCACTCTCCCGCGCGCGGCCCATGACGCCGCCGGCCTCCCGCGCGCAGTCCGCATCGTCGCCGCCGTAATCCCCGCCGCGCCGCCGAACCTTCCTTTCTCGGCGTGCATGCCGCAGCGCCCCAGCATCCGCGCCCTACAAAGCGCACCCGAGGCCGCCCCAAGCCCTCTGCCCTAGCCACCCCTCTCTCTCCTGCAGCGTCGCCACCAATCGCGTGAGCTCGCCGTGGAGCCAAGCGCCGTCGGCCGCCCTCCGCCTCGATTCACCGCCTCTGTCACCCCGTGAGGCGAATTGAAGGCGCCATGAGCTTCGCGACGCCGGGCCGACTCTCCACCGCCAACTGCCATCGTTGTCCCATCACCGGAGGAGCGTGCCCGCGCAAGCACCTCGCCGCCGACCAACTCCTCCGCCTCGGGCGAGATTCCGGCCGCCTCCCCGCGTCGTCGTCGTTGGTGAGCATCTCCGCGAACTCGTTGCCCCCTCCTCCATCTGTTGCGCGCCCTGCCGAACCTTCCCCTCCGCCCTAGCGCCGGCGAGCCAAACCGCCCAAGACGCCGGCAAGCTCCTCTGTGTGTGCAAAGGAAGGGGATGGGTATTTCACGATTAGGCCCCTGAAGAATCACATAAACATTAGATATGTCCCTTGTGTCTTGTGCTTTTCATAGAAAACCCCCTACAGGAATCGCACCTTCACACATAAATCCCACCCGAGCACTTTTTTTGATGTAGCCCCTATTGAGCGAGCCCTATTCGCTAAGTCTATGCCAACTTGTTTGCTACCCCTTCCCATCTATGGTTAATCACATATAGGTCCCTAAAATCCCGTATAACCCATAGTTAACGCGTTTTAGCTCCGATTCAATTCGTTTAAGTTGCGTTAGCTTCATATAAACTCAAACTACGCGTTAGCACTGTTATTTAACAAATAATTTATTTCTGAATTTTATTTATTATTAATAGGATTAAAGGTTAAGTAACCATGTTTTCTAATCTAAAATATGATTAAGGTTTATACTTCGGTTTTCCATAATATTAAATTGATTAACATTTATTTATTTATTTTTTTGAATAAAATCAAGTTAAGTCATATCTTGGTTTCGTGAAGTAATGTTAATTTGATTAATGTTTATGAAAACTAGCTTTTCTAATTAAAATCAACTTGGAGTTAAACTTTGTGCTTTCGTAAATAAATGTTAATTTCATTAACATTAACATAAATATACTTTGTAATAAAGTTTGCTAGTCCAAGACGACATATGATCAATATGTTCCGATTAGGTGCTCTCACATGTTTTATTTCAAGTTAATGTTTAATATGGTATAATTTATACATAAACAATTATAAATAAAATGTGACTAAGTTACCTCCATTTTTAAATTAGAATGTAATTATTTGAATTAACCCTTCTATATGATTTTGTTTAATTAAAAACAAACAAGCATATAGCTCTGTTGCTTAATGATACAAAACTTCCGATAGTTGTATCCTTTCAATCGTACCTCCATTTTCAGCGATTCTTGTGCTCTTTGACCATAGAACCGAGCCCTATCCTTTAGTGCACTCTTTTAAAGATTTTCCTTTGATTGGTGTATTGTTCTTATTTGTGCTTGTTTGTCTACTTGTATGCTTCTATCGTTGATTGCTACGACTAGAAGGAACACGCTTCGAGTGCTATCAAGGAGAAGAGTTTGAAGACCAAGAGCTGGAGATTATGAGTAATTATAATGGATTTGAGGCAAGTTATAGCACGGACAATCCTTGCTACCTACTCACCTTGTACTAAATTATTTCATAAATGCATGTGTCTAATTTGATGTACCATTAAGGTTGTACATAGTTTTGAATATCCTATCCTTGTTTACCTTGGGTTTATGCATATGGGTAGATTTTTGCTATGCGCAGCTACTATCACCATTATTTAACTGTTAATATTGACTTAATGGTCCACTTCAACATTAATGATAAAACTTGCTTTTTAGCAACTTGGTTTAGGGAGCTAGAGCATGTGCTTCGTGCTTTGCTCTAGAGTCTCTCCATAAGGCCCGGTTCTTAAAGCGGCAACCTAGGAGCATGTCGCCACCTCTAGAACTATTATGGCTCTGGTCTTGGTTAAGTAGCTTGTACGTCTCTAGCTTGCCAGTGGTTACCGGAGCGGCCGACGTCGTTATGGGAAGCAAGACACGGGGTGTTACTTGATTCCACCGAGGACAGTAGCCCCGTTGGCTATATCTCGTTACGCACAGTCCCGTGTTGGGAGTCCCTGTGGTACGGGAACTCTCCACATTGCGCTCTTTATTTTTGTTGTTGGCATGAGTTGCCCGCGCTTCGGACGCCATTGACCCCCTCACGTTGCGCCCTGAGGGTCAGTCATTCTCGGTGCCTAGAGTCTCACCACCTTGTTGTACCTTAGCGACTACTATCTTGTTAGGGTGTCTTGTGAAAAGCCTCATAGCGTCCATATGCAGTCACACCTCGGAAGTGTTGACATGCGTGGTTGGGTGCAAAGTTCTTTTAAACTTTTACGCGACTGGTGGGTAAAGGGCGAAATCTCTGCAGAGTGTAAATCTTTCATGATAGCCTTGCTCAGGGTCACGAGCGACCTGTATCCTTTTTGATTAGAAGATGATGTTTATTTATGTTTAATGTCACTTATACATTATTAATTGGGTTGCAACCGGGTTTCATTCACTTGTAGTAACTTGATTAATGATAAAATGAACCAACTAAAAATGCTAATGCAGTTCAACCGTGTCTAGCCTTATTTTGAGCCTTCATATACCCGTGCTATACTTGCTAAGTAAATGTTTACTTACACTTGTAATTTATTCAACAAAATCTCGGATGGGTAAACAGATTGGGTTGTGCATGAGTTTGCTGCTGAGTTTCCAGATGACTTGCCATACTACTGAGTTGTGATCTCCCAGTCAGAGTCCGTGTGGATTGTGGCTTCATTAGTTTGAGAGTTATTAGTCTTCCGCTGTATTTGGTTAGTTTATTTATGATGCACTCTGATGTAAAACTTTATTTAATCAATAATTTATTCAAGCATATGTTCTCTGTTTATCATATTTGTTCGCTATATGTGTACTATGACTTTCTAGGCACACATATGGCCGCATTCGGGTTTTTTGTGAAAATCCGGGTGTGACAGCCTGTCATTTGTTTGAATTTAAATTCTATTTAAATTCAAATTCAATGGCTTAGAAGAGTTGTTTAGGCTAGAGTCCGGTTTTGCTCCCTCAACTCCCAGCCCGGTTCGATTCCAACCCATGTTCCAGCGTTGCCCGCTTAACTCTTCTTGGGCCGAGCCCCTCCTCTGGCCCAGCAGCATTCCTGCAGCCCAGCTCGCCACCTTTCCTCTCTGTTCCACCAACAGGAGGGCCCTACCTGTCGGGGTCATCTTCTTCCCCCAGACCGCGTCCGAGTTGAGTCAAGAGCTGCACCGACGCGCCTGGCTTTCCTTACTCCGGCGCCCGCGCGACCCATGGACCCTCGAGGATCTTCTCCGAAGCTTCGCTGCCCTTCTTTCCTAAGCATGCTGCCCCTCCACAAGGAAGATGCAGCCTCCCCATTTGGAAGGAGGAGCCCCGGCACCTGATCCATGAATTCATGATCCTCATGCCAAGGCGAGCCCCGGGGGCTATAAAACTAAGCCGCCGCACCCCCGAGGTCCTCGCCAAACCCTCCACCCGAGCTCTCGAAGCTCCATTGGACTGTGGCCATCGATCTCCGCCGCCGCCATCAATTGCTCGACGAGAACCTATCCAGGGGCTTTGCAAGGAGGTAACGAAGCCAACCGAGTTGATCTCGTTCGTGTTTCTGCCTTGAATCGAGCCTAAACTATCGCCGTTATTGCTCAGACCCGCCGGAGCCGCCCCTCCTTGAGGTCCGTGCTCTTCACCACCTGAACGTCGTCGTGAACCACCTAGGTGAGATCATCATTCTCTCTCGGTGCTGTAGGATCTAATCCCATCGTTTTTCGTGGTCTGTAGCTCGAGTTTCAAACATCACCGACGAAGCTCCACCGTCGACCGAGCGGCGCCGCCGAGTCGCGAGCCGCCACCGGTGACCCAAACTTCCCCGCATATTATAGCCATCAGATCTAGATCCTACAGCCCAGATAGGTCTGACTAAAGTCCTATACCGGTCAGCACCGGTCAGCCATGGAATTTTTGTTAAAGAGCCCCCCAATTTTGGCTAAATCAACCCGCAGTCCTTCGTAGTTATAAAAGTATTTGCAGATAGGTCCTTTTTCTTCGTTTAAGCCCCTGTACTTTCAAAAATTAGTGCGCGTCATCCTGATAGGTTATTTTTACGTGTTATCCCTTGTAGTTTTAAGCATAATTATGTTTTAGCCCTCGGTTTTCTTCAAATAAGACTCTGAAACTTGTTTCAGCCATATCTTTCACGTTTTAGATCCAATTTAAGTGATTCTTTTGCTCATGTGATCCTTGTAACGTGTAGATCTATTTAAAAGCCTTGTTTTGTTTTGTTACTACTGTTTGGTGTACTGTTTCTTATTGTTTGTTTTGTTCTCTTGTATGTACTTGTGTGATGCGCTTAGAAGCCGTGCCGTTCGAGAAATTCGAAGAGCAGTTCGAGGAAGACTTTGAGCAGCAGCAAAGCTTTGGAGGAGGCAAGTGTATTTTTGATCATCTTTTCACGATCCCATAAATTACCAATAAAGTTACATTTTACCTTTTCGCATTGCATTAATTTTTATGGGTCCTATACTAAGGTTGTTCCTAGTCTTTTACCACTTTCCTTTTTGTACCTGGGATGCATTGCTTATGTTGGGTGGGATATTGCTTAGTCGCTAAACCTGGGTGTGGTGAAATTTGGGTTCAGTTATTAACCTGATTTTACTTCATGTTCTTACACTGATAAATCAAGATCACATGCTAATTGGAACATGGAGTGACCACCCAGGAAAATAGTACAACCATAAGATCAACAGGCCCTGATCTTGGCTGACTAATTAGAACTCTAGTATGTGCATGTCTTACTGAAAGGGCAAGTGGGGGAGACTTCTATGAGGTATAACCCGGTCCTCTTGAGTTGTGGGCTTAGCTAAGAGACAGACCTCATTAGGGAGGGTTATGCTTTGCTTGGATTTTGAAACCTTAGCGGGCTGCACTTATTCGGGAATCTTTGTAAAGGCCTCGTAGTGTATCCCAAGCCACGCACCTTTGTGTTTTTATGAGGTTGGCTCCCTCAGGCATGAGTGGGAAAACACGACTTATGGTGAAAGTGTACAACCTCTGCAGAGTGTAAAACTGTTATAACAGCCGTGCTCAAAGATGACATCAAATTGCCATTCTTTATTCATGAACATGTTATTTTATACTGTTTAATGTGGGTTGGTATAAACTTGCACTTGTTAATTAATGATTGAAATGTTGACTAACTAAAAGCTTAATGCAGTCAAACCGTGTCAGCTTTATCCTTGCTTGGCTTTGCATGTCATTTATTTTTCCTCTACACTTGCTGAGTACCAACCATAAGTGTACTCATCCTTGCTTTACGCAACGCTGTTTAGACCAAGGTGAATTGGAAGAGTTCCCGGAGGATTTCCAGGAGTACTAGGCGTATTGGTTTACTAGTCAACTGCCTGTGGAGTTGATGGATTATCCCCTGCTAGCTACTCGCTTTACTTTTTGTTAAAGACTTATGTCTTGGAGTGTAATAATGATACTATAACTCTTTTACTTCGTTTATGCACTGTCTTGTGGTATTTCACTTATGACGTCTATCATATGTGTGAATTTTTTATCCTGGCCCACATATGAAATGCATCTGGTTTTTCCCCTAAAACCGGGTGTGACAGAAGTGGTATCAGAGCCGTGTTGACTGTAGGACGCAAGGCTAGATAGAAAATGGTTGTTTTAAAGGTCTTATGCTCTATTAATCATGCTTCTATTATTTCTCTATGCTTTTTTATATCTCTTATTTTGGTTTTATCCTCATCTTGGTCCTAAACGCTTTTATTCTCATCTTGGTTATGCTATCTTTGCTTTAAGTGATTCTTTAGGCTTGTTCTAATCCCAATCTTCTTTTCTCTAAGTAGATGGCACGCACCAAGAGGACTTAGTGCAAGAGGGCTACTCCCGCCGAAGAGCTCATGGAAGATGAGGAGATGCAGCAGGAGCAGCAAGAACCTCAGGAGGTGCAGCAGCAGTAGGCCGTACCTGAAGAAGGGATGCAAGTGGAAGATGAAGATCCTGTAGAAGGCAACCCAGAAGTTGAAGCTGCTGATGGAGGAGCACGTGAGAAGAGGAGCATAGAGGAGTACCAAGATGATGGAGGCACCGCTCGTTTGCCCATCTTGCTCAGGCTTGTGATGAGCCAGTTGGGGTGCACCCGGAGGCTAGAGTATCGCTGTGTGGAACACAAGAGCACCTGGTACCCATCCTACTGGATAGTGTCTGTGCATATCAGGGTGGATGACCCTGCAACTGGATTGAAGAAGGTGGTTGCTATCTCCAACGACGACACTCCACGATGCAGCCCACAAGTAGGGATCAGTGAAGCAGCTAGGCGTGCTCTCTATGTGCTTTACGAGAAGCACAAGGAAGAGGTGGAGAACTTGCACTACAGAGTCATCCCATGCCGTGTTAGTGGAACCCCTCAGACATTCCTCCCTCCCGTCCAAGGTGATATGGAGAAGGAAGTGTTGATGAACCTCGTTGCTGCTCTCAACACGGATCTGGACGCCATACAAAGTGAGCTGTGCTGGATTAGGTACTCGTTGCTTATGATGAGAAGGGAGAGGGACATCCTTGCAGCCCAGCTGAATGGAGACCCAGTGCCTAAGCCATGGGGAGAAGATCCAAATGAGGAAGTGCTGCGAGTAGAATCACCGGAGTGGGATATACTGGATTATGGAGAAGCCGGCATAGTGACGCAAGTGCTCTAGGAGTTAGGCAGTCAACCCTCTTTTGCAACTATTTACTTTGAGTCGTCGTTGAGGTCGGTATGTTAGTTTTTGTTTAGGTGTGCTTGCTTGTTGCGTGCTAGTATTTTTGGAGTTGGATCTTTGTGATGAGTGCGGTGTTTTGTGGAGTGATGACCACAAAGCATCAGATATCTTAAATCAATAAAGTTAGTTTGGTTTGGTTTATATCTATATCCCTGTTCCTCGTACTAATTATGTTCTTCAATCAAATCAACTCAATCTATCTTGTGTATCACGCTATGTTGGAAGCTGTTCGCGAGTTTCTTTAACATGTCGGTACTGTTCAAATTATTTCTGGAGCTACCAAAGTCCAAATGACATGAGTCCTGTTGGGTTGGATTCCTGACTTCGTAAGTTACTTTCTGAAATGTTTTTAAGATTTTTGGATCACCTGATTAAGAGCTACGCATTTGTTAGTAAATTACTCAGAACCTGCCCGAGGAAAACCTGCCTCACACAGCAAGCTTGTTTATTTATTATCTCAAGTTACAGAACTCCTATTGCAGTAATTCAAGTTGGACTAGATTCTTAACTTCATGATCTACACACTGGGAATTATTCAGAATTTTTGGGTTGTCTGATATGGAGTTGTGCACATATTAGTATGCTACTCAGAACCTGTCTCGAGATGCCTGATACAGCGAGCTTGTTTATTTAATATCTCAAGTTTTAAAACTCCAATTGAGGTGATTCAAGTTGGGTTGGATTCAAGACTTGACAAGATTCGTTTTGAAAACAATTCATAATTTTTAGAGCTTCAGAGTGCGCGATGTACCCGTTTCACTAAGGCACCCAGAATCTGTTTGGATGCAATCTGAAGGTTACAAGTGTTGTAGTTGGGTCTCTTGGATATGTGTAATTTCTTTATCCTTTTTCTCCACTTGTTTGTGATTGTTTGCTTCCCCAGCAATCATCTGAGTCTCATATATATAACCTTCAGATGGTGAACACCAGGTCCGTGGTGGGGTTGATCGATCGCCAGTGAGACGTCCAGGACACAACAACACCAACTCCAACCCTCAAGCAGGACCAACATCAGCAGCAAGGATGGATCAGATCCTCGCCACTCAGACTCAGATCCTCCAGAACATCGCCGCCACCATGACGGCTATGCAAGCTCAGATGAACAACAACAACAACAACAACAACAACCAGCCACCTCGGGACAAGCACAGAGATTTCATGAGTCACCAGCCCCCAACTTTCTCTCACTCTTCAGACCCGCTCGATGCCGATGATTGGCTGAAGACCATTGAGAAGAAGCTGGAGATCACCCAGTGCAATGACACGGAGAAGGTACTGTATGTTGTAGGGCGACTGACGGGATCAACTTCAGATTGGTGGGATGCTTTCAAAGCTGCTCATGCCACCCCTACTGCCATCACATGGCTGGAGTTCACGACCAACTTTAAGTTGCACCACATCCCCACCTGTGTGATGAAGATCAAGAAGAAGGAGTTCCTCATGCTGAAGCAGGGCAGCATGCAAGTGAGCGAGTATAAGGACAAGTTCTTTAAGTTGGCTCGCCATGCACCGGCGGAGGTGTGTGATGATGAGAAGAAGCAAGAGCACTTCCTGGAAGGTCTGAATGCTCCTATCAAGTATCAGCTAATGGTGCACGTGTTTCCCACATTCCAGGGCCTAGTGGACTTGGCCATTAGTGTGGAGCATGTCCGTCGTGAGATGGGGGAGATGAAGAGGAAGTTCAACTCACCGGGGCAAGGCAGTAGCAACGTCCGCCCTCATTTTGCTCCACCTCAGGGGACTCCTTTCCGTCCTGCGACTCAAGGTGGGAACTTTGGGCAGACCCAGTTCCAGCGCCAGAACCAGTCTACTCCGCGCCCAAACTTCCAGCAGAACTGCCAGAATACTCCAATGACCACCCCCGTGAAGACCTCTGCACTCAACACCCCCGTTGGTCCCGGATGTTTCAAGTGTGGGGAGACGGGTCACTATGCCAACAACTATCCCAAGAGGAACATCTCAGGCACCCAAGGCCAGAATGCCAACATCCCCAGGTCTAGCCCTCAGATGCAGCTAAGCACGGAGTGGAAATCAGACCCCATAGGGCAACACAGGGCACCAGAATTATGTGCGTGGCAAGGTGAACCGTGTGTTCAAAGAGACCGCCCAGGAGGCTCAGGATGTAGTGCTCGGTATGTTCCTTGTCAACTCAGTCCCTGCATCAGTTTTGTTTGATACTGGAGCATCCCATTCTTTTATTACTGCCCAATATGTAGCTAGGCATAACATAACCATGGTACCCATGAGAACTCACATGTTAGTTAGCTCACCTGGAGGGGACATGAAAGAACAGTTAATGTGTCCTGGAGTTAGTCTTAAAATTCTGGGGAAGGACTTCTGGGCCACACTCATTGTCTTGGAATCGAGTGGAATTGATATTATACTCGGAATGAACTGGTTGACCATGCATGATGTGGTGATCCAATGTGCCAAGAGGTCGGTGTGGTTGACAAGTCCACGGGGAGAGAGGATTGAGTTCATGACTACTCTACCATCAGCGGCAGATGGTGCAATGAACCAGCTGAATGGAGCCCCACTAGAGGATATCAGGGTGGTATGCGAGTTCCCCGACGTCTTTCCCGACGATTTGCCAGGTATGCCACCAGACCGAGACATTGAGTTTATTATTGAGCTTTTACCTGGTACTGCCCCTATCTCTAAGAGACCTTACAGAATGGCTGCTAATGAGTTAGAAGAGCTTAAAAAATAACTTAGTGAATTATTGGAAAAAGGGTATTATTCGTCCCAGTTCTTCGCCTTGGGGAGCACCAGTTATCTTTGAGGGCAAGAAGGATGGTACACAAAGGATGTGTGTGGATTATTGATCTCTGAATGAGGTGACCATCAATAACAAGTATCCATTTCCCCGCATTGAAGATCTCTTCGACCAGATGAGGGGAGCCAAAGTGTTCTCCAAGATCGATCTGCGATCAGGTTATCATCAGTTGAGGATACTGTCGACGATTTATGTCGAGCACGTCTACTAGGCGGTACCCCAGGAAGTAGATTTGTGGGTCTCACCGAGTTCTAGGAACGATAGTGCATGAACAACACAAAGATTTAGATAGGTTCGGGCTGCGAGTAGTATAATACCCTACGTCCTGTGTGCTTGATTGTATTGCACGTGAGTTGAGTTGTCTTGAGGGGGTCCCTGCTCCGCCTTATATATCCGGGGAGCAGAGTTACAAGTCGGTTTCATGATCCTAGTCGTATGCAACAAAGAGTACTACAACAGGGTACTTTGGGGAGTCTCCTAATAGTATACGACTAGTCTTTCTAATCAACTACGCCGTCTTGCACCATAGCCGACTAGTTTAAAGTAGTCGGATTAAACCTTCCCTATCGAGTAGTTTAATCCTGTGGATGAGTGGCCCTAGGGATCCTGGTCCCACAGATACGAACCTCAGATATTCCCAATACAGCCTTCACCACCAGATATGGTCTTTATGAGTATACTGTCATGTCCTTCGGCTTGACTAATGCTCCTGCCTACTTCATGGATCTAATGAACAAGGTGTTCATGGAGTACCTGGACAACTTTGTGGTAGTTTTCATTTATGACATCCTAGTTTTCTCCAAGAATGAAGGGGAGCATGAGGTACACTTGAGACTAGTGTTACAGAAGCTCAGAGAAAATCAGTTGTATGCTAAGCTAAGCAAATGTGAGTTCTGGCTGAAGGAAGTGGCGTTCCTTGGACATGTCATCAAAGATGGAGGGGTTGCAGTCGATCCGAACAAGGTTAGTGAAGTGTTGGAATGGGAACCCCCTAAGAGCATGTATGAGATCAGAAGCTTTCTCGGATTGGCTGGATACTACCGCAGGTTGATAGAGGGATTCTCGAAGATTGTGAAGCCTCTGACCTCTTTGTTGGACAAAGATAAGGAATTCAAGTGGACAGATGCTTGTCAAGCTTGCTTTGAGGAACTGAGAAGGAGATTGACATTAGCTCTTGTGTTAGTTATGCCAGACATTCACAATGGTTTTGACATCTATTGTGATGCTTCAAAGAGGGGTCTTGGCTGTGTGCTCATGCAGGGAGGACGTGTCATAGCATATGCATCCCGGCAATTGAGGAAACTTGAGCAGAACTATCCCACCGATGATCTGGAGTTAGCAGCTGTGGTGCATGCATTGAAGATATGGAGGCACTACCTTGTTGGAAATAAATGCCAGATTTACACTAACCACAAGAGCTTGAAATACATCTTCACGCAGAAGGATCTTAATTTGAGACAGCGTCGGTGGTTGGAGCTGATCAAGGACTACAACCTAGAGATACATTATCATCCAGGGAAGGCCAATGTAGTTGCGGATGCCTTGAGTCGGAAGGGCCAAGCCAATATGGTCTTAGCCTACCAACTACCCCCAGAGTTGCACAAGGAATTTGAGAGGTTGAACCTAGGAATTATCACCCAAGCTGAAGGAATAACCATGGAGGTAGAGCCCACCTTGGAAGCAGAGATACAAAAGGGTCAGTTGGGAGACAAGAGAATCGAGGAGATCAAGCAACTCATGAAGGATGGCAAGGCACCCAATTTTAGGATGGATGATCAGGGAACACTATGGCTAAAGGATAGGATTTGTGTACCTGATGTGGAATCACTAAGAAAGCTCATTCTGAGGGAGGCCCATGACTCCACACATTCCATTCATCTAGGGAGTACCAAGATGTATCAAGATTTAAAGGATAAATATTTGTGGTACGGGATGAAGTGTGACGTGGCCAGTCATGTCGCCGTGTGTGACACCTGTCAGATAGTCAAGGTTGAGCATCAGAGGCCCGCATGACTACTTCAGCCTTTGAAAATTCTTGAGTGGAAGTGGGAAGAAATTAGTATGGATTTTATAGTCGGGTTGCCACACACCCGAGATGGTTATGACTCTATATTTGTCACACCCGGATTTTCACAAAAACCCAAATGCGGTCATATGTGTGCCCAGGAAGTCATAGTACACATATAGCGAACAAATATGATAAACAGAGAACGTATGCTTGAATAAATTCTTGATTGAATAAAGTTTTACATAAGAGTGCATCATAAATAAACTAACCAAATACAGTGGAAGACTAATAACTCTCAAACTAATGGAGCCGCAATCCATAGGGACTCTGACTGGGAGATCACAACTCAGTAGTACGGCAAATCTTCTGGAAACTTAGCAGCAGTCTCATGCCCAGCCCAATCTGTTTACCCATCTGGGATTTTGTTGAATAAATGACAAGTGTAAGTAAGCATTTACTTAGCAAGTATAGCACGGGTATATGAAGGCTCAAAATAAGGCTAGACACGGCTTAACTGCATTAGCATTTTTAGTTGGTTTATTTTATCATTAACCAAGTTACTACAAGTGGATGAATCCCAGTTGTAATCCAATTAATAAAGTATAAGTGACATTAAGCATAAATAAACATCATCTTCTAATAAAAAAGGATCCAGGCCGCTCGTGACCCTGAGCAAGGCTATCACGATAGATTTACACTCAGCAGAGGTTTTGCCCGTTACCCACCAGTCGCGTAAAAGCTCAAAAGATCTTTAAACCCAACCACGTGGAGGTGGATCAGACCTCACAAATCACACTTCCGAGGTGTGACCGCATAGGGACGCTATGAGGCTTTTCACAAGACACCCTAATAAAGACAGTGGCCGATTATGGTACAGCACAGGCAGCATGGCCCAGGCACCGAGATTGACGTACGCCTACGGAGTCACACCATAGGGGGATCAATGGCATCCAGAGCGCGGGCATCACACCCAAGATTGCGCAACGTGTGGAGTTTCCCATCGCCGGGACTCCCAGCACGGGACTGTTCCTCACGGGGGCATAGCCGACAGATCACCCGTCCTCGGTGGATCAAGACATACACTCACCCATGTTTCCCATAACGCCATCGGCCACTCCGGTAACCACTGACAAGCTAGAGACGTACATGCTACTTGACCAAGACCAGAGCCATAATAGTTCTAGCGGTGGTGACAGGCTCCTGGGTTGCCGCTTTAAGAACCGGACCTTATGGAGGAACAATAGAACAAAGCACGAAGCACATGCTCTAGTTCCCTAAACCAAGTTGCTAAAAAACAAGTTTTATCATTAACGTTAAAGTGAACCATTAAGTCAAGATTAACAATTAAATAATGATGATAGCAGCTGTGCATAGCAAAGATCTACCCATATGCATAAACCCAAGGTAATCAAAGGACAGGATAATCAAACTAGGTACAACCTTAATGGTACATCAAATTAGACACATGCATTTATGAATTATTTTAATACAAGTGGGTAGGTAGCAAGGATTGTCCGTGCTATAACTTGCCTTCCTCAAAAGGTGGGGCTTCTGCTACTGTGAGTCATGTCCCTGGAAGTCCTCCTCATACTCGAAGTCCAACACGAAAGGCTCACCGACTGGACACGAATCACCACACAAACATCCACGCAAGCCAATACATGCAAACAAATAGTATTATATTAGAATAGTACACCAAACAGTAGAAACAATACAAATAAAGGTTTTAGAAATATTCTACGCTTGACTACGAACACATGAGCGCGAAAATCACACTAATCGGAGTTAAAACGGAAAAGATATAGGGACCTACTGGCAAGTTTTAAAAGTTTCCAGGGGCTTATTTGTGAAAAACTAGGGGCTAAAACATAATTATACTTAAAACTATAGGGGCCTACGTGTAAAATCAACTAAACAGGACTGCGGGTTCTATTTTTTTAAAGCTTAGGGGGCTTTCCATAAAAATCAGGACCTAATCGTAAATACTTTTGAATAGGCGTGAATTGCGGGTTGATTTTGAGAAAGCTGAGGGTCTCTTTAGGAAAAACGCCCGGCTGACTCGGGGTTGACCGTTATGGGCGGGGGTCTGATCTGATCTAGGCCGTCGTATCGGGATCCAGTGGCTGGGGTGAGTCGGGGGGAGTTGGGTCACCGGCGGGATTAAACGCGGTGGCGCCGCCGGTTCCCGCGGCGGTCCCTCACTAGAGTCAGCTCGATTTCGAGCTAGGGACCATCATATACCATGCGACATGGCCCTACAGCACCGGGGGAGCATGGCGAGTCCACCTGGGTGGTCCAAGTCGAGGGGGAGGCGGTGGGGGTGGCGCACGACGGTGGCCGGCGGAGGTGGAGCTCCGGTGAAGGTGAAACGGGCGCTATGGTGCGAGAGAGGGGGAGGGAGTTGGCTTGCGGCGTTGCTTACCACCCAACAAAGCTCCTGGAGGGGCCAATTTGGCCGGAGAGGCGCCAGAGCAAGGACTTCATCGGCGGCGGCGCTCAGCTCGGGGGAGAGGTGGCGGTGCTGTGTGGAGGGAGGAGCTGGAGGCGTGGGAGCACGGCTGCGGGCTCGGGAGATGTGTGGAGTTGGGGTGGGAAGGGGTTTTTATAGCCCGGGGGTGGGGATTCTCGACGTGCAGATCACGCCCGAGAATCAAGGCCGTCGGCGATCCGCGCCTTCCATGGGAAAGAAGGCCTTCCTTGTTGGGGGCGCGGCGGGGATTGTCGGTGCGGTGGGGGAAGCTTCGAGGTGGCTTCATCGAGGGCCCACGGGCGCGGGGAGGGGCGCTGGGCGGCCGGCCGAGGCGGCGTGACGTGCGCCGGGGAAGGGGGAGACTCGGGCGAGAGGAAGAAGGCGAGCCGGACAGGTGGGGCCTGCCTGTCAGCGAGGGAAGGAGGGGGGCACGCTGGCTTGGGCCGGAGAGTGAGCGTGCGAGTGGGCCAGGGGAGGGGGAAGGGAAAGCTTGGGCCGAGCGGGGAAAAAGTGGAGGGGGGAAAGTGAGCCGAGAAGACAGTCTAGGGAGAAAAAGCAAACTCGGCAGGAAAATAGCTTTTCTAGGGTTCAAACAAATGCAAACTAAATTTGAATTTAAACAGAATTTAAATTCCAACTTAACTTACTACCAAACAAAACTCAATGCAGCAGCATGAATGCAACAAAAACGTTTCTACAACTTATATTTGATTTTAATATTCATAATTAATTTAATTAACCTATATTATTTATGAACAACTTAAATAAAAGAAAATATATTACTAAAAATTTTAAATAGGCTATTTTTGGGTGTTACAATATTGGTAATAGTGGATTGACTGACCAAAGTGGCTCATTTCATTCTTGTAAAGACCACCTACACGGGAGCTAGACTTGCAGAGCTGTATTTTGCCAGGATTGTGTGCTACCATGGAGTGCCTAAGAGGAGTGTTTCTGATAGGGGTACTCAGTTCACATCAATGTTCTGGCAACAACTGCATGAGTCCATGGATACAAGGTTGAATTTTAGCTCTTGTTATCATCCTCAGACAGATGGTCAGACAGAGAGGACAGATCAGGTACTAGAAGATATGCTGAGAGCCTATGCTCTGAAGTATGGGAGAAGTTGGGATAAGAGTTTGACATACGCGGAGTTCTCATATAATAAAAGTTACCAAGCGAGTCTCAAGATGGCACCATTCGAGGCCCTGTATGGAAGAAAATGTAGAACCCCATTGTTTTGGAATGAGACAGAGGAGAGGCACCTATTTGGACCAGAGATCATTAATGAGGCAGAAAGGAAAGTTCAGATCATTAGGGAAAACCAGAATTGCTCAATCGAGGCAAAAGAGTTACGCCGACACCCGAAGGAGAGAGTTGACTTTCGAGGTGGGAGACTTTGTGTATTTGAAGGTGTCACCTATAAGGGGACTAAGGAGGTTCAAGGTCAAAGGGAAGCTAGCACCTCGCTACATAGGCCCCTTCAAGATATTAGAGAGGAGAGGGGAAGTAGCTTATCAATTGGAGTTACCAACTCAGTTATCGGATGTTCACAATGTGTTTCACATCTCTCAGTTGAAGAAGTGCCTTGGAGTCCCTGAGGACCAGTTACTCCTGGAGGAACTGAATGTACAAGATGATTTGACATACACCGAGCAACCGATTAAAATATTGGAAACGACAGAGAGGGTCACCAGGAGCAAAGTTGTTAAAATGTGCAAAGTACAATGGAGCCACCACGCAGAGGATGAGGCTACTTGGGAAAGAGAGGATGAATTGATGGCAGAATTTCCCCAACTCTTTGCTAGTTCACCCGAATCTCGAGGACGAGATTCTCTTTAAGGGGGGTAGGTTTGTAACACCCTAATTTTCATCACATTAAATTATTAGAATTTTCTAGGATTTATTTAAGGGTCAAATAAAATTTCTTTGATTAATTGGAATTTATTTTAGGCTCTAAAGTATTTAATATCATTTAAATAAATTATAGCACAATAAGTGGTTGTTGCATTTCATGCTGGTGCATTTTGTTTTGTTTGCCCATCATTTGTTTGAATTTAAATTCTATTTAAATTCAAATTCAATGGCTTTAGAAGAGTTGTTTAGGCTAGAGTCCAATTTTGCTCCCTCAACTCCGAGCCCGATTCGATTCCAACCCCTGTTCCAGCGTCGCCCGCTTAACTCTTCTTGGGCCGAACCCCTCCTCCGTCCCAGCAGCATTCCCGCAGCCCAGCTCGCCACCTTTCCTCTCTGTTCCGCCGACAGGAGGGCCCTACCTGTCCGGGTCATCTTCTTCCCCCAGACCGCGTCTGAGTCGAGTCCAGAGCTCCACCGACACGCCTGGCTTTCCTTATTCCGGTGCCCGCGCGACCCGTGGACCCTCGAGAATCTTCTCCGAAGCTTCGCCGTCCTTCTTTCCTAAGCATGCTGATCCTCCACAAGGAAGGCGCGGCCTCCCCATTTGGAAGGAGGAGCCCTGGTGCCTGATCCACGAATTCATGATCCTCATGCCAAGGCGAGCCCCAGGGGTTATAAAACCAAGCCGCCACACCCCCGTGGTCCTCGCCAAACCCTCCACCCGAGCTCTCGAAACTCCAGAGCTCACTCGCGCCTCGCATCGCCGCCATTGGACCGCGGCCATCGATCTCCGCCGCCATCAATTGCTCAACAAGAACCCGTCCAGGAGCTTCGCAAGGAGGTAACGAAGCCAGCCGAGTTGATCTCATTCGTGTTTCTGCCTTGAATCGAGCCTAAACTATCGTCGTTCATGCTCAGACCCGCCGGAGCCACCCCTACTTGACGTCCGTGCTTTTCACCACCCGAACGTCGTCGTGAACCACCTAGGTGAGATCGTCGTTCTCACCCAGTGCTGTAGGATCAAATCCCATCGTTTTTCGTGGTGAAGCTCCGCCGTCGGCCGAGCGGCACCGCCGAGTCGCAAGGCGCCACCGTAGACCCAATCCTCCCCGCATATTACAGCCGTCGGACCTAGATCCTACAGCCCAGATAGGTCTGACTAAAGTCCTATACCGGTCAGCACCTGTGAGCCTTGTAATTTTTGTTAAAGAGCCCCCCGGTTTTGGCTAAATCAACCCGCAGTCCTTCGTGGTTATAAAAGTATTTGCAGATAGGTCCTTTTTCTTCGTTTAAGCCCCTGTACTTTCAAAAATTAGTGCGTGCCATCCTGATAGGTTATTTTTACACGTTAGCCCTTGTAGTTTTATGCATAATTATGTTTTAGCCCTCGGTTTTCTTCAAATAAGCCCTTGAAACATGTTTTAGCCATATCTTTCGCGTTTTAGATCTGATTTAAGTGATTCTTTCACTCATGTGATCCTTGTAACATGTAGATCTATTTAAAAGCCTTGTTTTGTTTTGTTACTACTGTTTGGTGTACTGTTTCTTATTGTTTGTTTTGTTTTCTTGTATGTACTTGTGTGATGCGCTTAGAAGCCGTGCCGTTTGAGGGATTCGAAGAGCAGTTCGAGGAAGACTTTGAGCAGCAGCAAAGCTTTGGAGGAGGCAAGTGTATTTTTGATCATCTCTTTGCAATCCCATTAATTACCAATAAAGTTACACTTTACTTTTTCGCATTGCATTAATTGTGATGGGTCCTATGCTAAGGTTGTTCCTAGTCTTTTACCACTGTCCTTGTTGTACCTGGGATGCATTGCTTATGTTGGGTAGGATATTGCTTAGTCGCTAAACCTGGGTGTGGTGAAATTTGGGTTCAGTTATTAACCTGATTTTACTTCATGTTCTTACACTGATAAATCAAGATCACATGCTAATTGGAACATGGAGTCACCACCTAGGAAAACTACACAACCATAAGAATAACGGGCTCTAAACTTGGCTGAATAATTAGAAACTCTAGTATGTGCATGTCTTACTGAAAGGGCAAGTGGGGGAGACTTCGATGAGGTATAACCCGGTCCTCTTGAGCTGTGGGCTTAGCTAAGAGACAGACCTCATTAGGGAGGGTTATGCTTTGCTTGGATTTTGAAACCTTAGTGGGCTGCACTTATTCGGGAATCTTTGTAAAGGCCTCGTAGTGTATGCCAAGCCATGCACCTTTGTGTTTTTATGAGGTTGGCTCCCTCAGGCATGAGTGGGAAAAAATGACTTATAGTGAAAGTGTACAACCTCTACAGAGTGTAAAACTGTTATAACAGCCGTGCTCACGGTCAAGAGCGGCATGAACCCTCGCATGAATAATTACTCAAAGATGACATCAAATTTCTGTTCTTTATTCATGAACATGTTATTTTATATTGTTTAATGTGGGTTGGTATAAACTTGCACTTGTTAACTAATGATTAAAATGTTGACCAACTAAAAGCTTAATGCAGTCAAACTGTGTCAGCTTTATCCTTGCTTGGCTTTGCATGTCATTTATTTTTCCTCTACACTTGCTGAGTACCAACCATAAATGTACTCATCCTTGCTTTACGCAACGTTGTTCAGACCAAGGTGAATTGGAGGAGTTCCCGAAGGATTTCCAGGAGTACTAGGCGTATGTGTTCACCAGTCAACTGCCTGTGGAGTTGATGGATTATCCGTTGTTAGCTACTCGCTTTACTTTTCATTAAAGACTTATGTCTTAGAGTGTAATAATGATACTATAACTCTTTTACTTTGTTTATGCACTATCTTGTGGTATTTCACTTATGACGTCTATCGTATGTGTGAATTTTTTTATCCTGGCGCAGATATGAAATGCAT
Organism: Echinochloa phyllopogon; assembly: GCA_033239725.1. Classification (NCBI taxonomy): domain Eukaryota; kingdom Viridiplantae; phylum Streptophyta; class Magnoliopsida; order Poales; family Poaceae; genus Echinochloa; species Echinochloa phyllopogon. The sequence continues at coordinate 47,778,518 of BTCW01000012.1, read as the reverse complement.
CTGATTTTCCCCCTAAAATCGGGTGTGACACATGGAGTGGGGTAGACATGTTTTGTGCTGGTTGGTGATGATGGGAAATAAATGGAGCACTTTGGAAAATGGTAAAAATGATTAGAATGATAAAATATACCCAATTCAAATAAATTTCAGCATGCTGTCCATTTATTTTTACCATGCTTGCAATTTTTCTACTCTCTTTCAAATTAATTGCACAAGTGGTTCATTTATTTTGGAAAGGGAAACAGCAAATGCAATGATGGAAATTAAAATTTGGAAGGGAAACATGGGATACATACCGGTTTTCCTCGCGGCGAGAGCTCGTGCTTAAAGTCCGCGAGCGCGACTCCTCCTGTCTTCAGTTGTTTTTGTCATCGTCCGATCCTGGAGTGGGTGGTTCGGACGATGCAACCTTCTTCTGCCACGCCTTCTTGTTCTTCTTCTGTGTTGAAGGCAGTGAAGGTCTCCTTTCATTCTCCCAGTGTTGCTCCGGGTTAGTGAAATCTTGAATTGGATTGGTACATACCTGGGAACATTTCTCCACCCTGGGCTTGAATGTGAATTTTTCTTCCTTGCCATTGATGTTCAAGCTGTTTTCTCCAGCTCCTACATCGATGTTTGCATTGGCGGTACTCAGAAATGGCCTCCCAAGAATGAGAGGTGTCTTCGTGTCGACCTCCATATCAAGTACCACGAAGTCTACGGGCACGAAGAATTCCCAGATTTTCACCGGAATATCTTCAGCTATTCCCGCGGGGTAGCGAATCGATTGATCCGCTAGCTGCAAGTACATAGTCATAGGGGACAAGGAAGTATGGTTTAGTTTGTCGAACACTATCTTGGGCATAACGCTGACGCTTGCTCCCAGGTCACACAGGGCGTGGTTGAAGTGTTGCTCCTCGATCGAACACGTGATGGTGCGACATCCTGGGTCCTTCCTTTTTTTTGGGAGATCATTTAAAATGGCTGCGCTGCAAGCTTTGGTTAGTTTAATTACCTCAGTGGTTGGCATTGCCCTTTTGTTGTTGAGGATGTCTTTCAAATACTTGGCATATGTGGGAACCTGCACATCTTCAAGCAATGGGATATTGACATATAATTTTCGGATTACCTTAATAAATTTGCTGAATTGTTCATCCACCGTCAGCTTGTGACATCTTTTGGGAAATGGCAGCACAGTTGTGTCGTAGAACTCATGAGGGGCTATTTTTGCTTCCTTCTGAAGGCGGCCTCCTCCTCTTCGCTATCACTGGCTGGAGTGGCTGCCTTTTTACCTGCACCGTTAGGATATGGCGGGTCCCGAGTGGTCTTACCCCCTCTCGTGGTGACCGCTTTAACCTTTTCATGGGGGCAATTGTCTGGTTTCCCAGCAATTTTCCCTGCTACATACGAAGGTAGAGAAGCAGCTAACTAAGCAACTTGGGTTTTGATCATTTTATTAAAGCTCAGTTGACTTTTCATGGCAGAAGAGAATGAATCCAATCTAGAGTTTATGCTTTCCAGCATTTTATCATTAGCAGCAAGCTTTTTATTGATATTTTCAGTGATTTTACCCTGGCCAAACACTAGATCTCTAAGAGATGGCTGATTATTGAAATTGCTGGAATTGAAATTGTTACCTTGTTGAGGCCTCTCAAATGGGAGGTTTGGGCGCGAATTATAGCCTTGATTGCCGTAGTTGTTCGGTCGATACCCATTGTTGTTGGAGTTGTTGACGTAGTGGGCACCTTCTCGCGTTTTGGGGCAGTCCTTCCCAAAATGGCCAGCGTTGCCACAGACCTCACAAGTCATGCGAGCGTCCATGGCTTGCACCATTTCTTGAGCAGGGGCCTCCATTTTCTTCAGCAGAAGGTCCATCTTGGCAGCGAGCATGTCCAGAGCTTCAACTTGATGTACTCCTCAGGTCCGAGGTTGGGCTCGATCATCGGACCAACCTTGGTTCTCGACCATCTTCTCGATGAGGGCCTTTGCATGGCTCTCCTCAAGAGAGAAGAAAGTACCTCCAGCAACTGTATCCAAGTACTCACGGGCAGAGCTTCTAAGCCCGTGGTAAAAGGTTTGGATAATGAACCAACTCTGCATACCATGATGAGGACAAGCAGATATATAGTCCTGGAGGCGATCCCATGCCTCCGGGACTGTTTTATTTTTTAACTGCTAGAAACTAGCAATTTATTCCAGAGGGCGTTGGTTTTTTTCAATCGGAAAGAATTTAAGCAAAAATGCGCTAGTGCACTTATCCCAATTGTCTATGGCTTCGCGGTTAGCATAAAACCATTGTTTTACCTTGCCTAATAATGAGAGTGGGAATAAACGAAGGCGAATGGCATCGATGCTTACCCCACATATGGTGAAAGTGTTGCAAATCTCCAGAAAATGCTGAAGATGAGCGTAGGCATCCTTGTGTGGCTTGCTGCAGAACGGGCTAGCCTGCACCATGTTGATGAGGGCTAGCTTTAGCTCAAAGTTGCCATCTCCGACTGGCAGAGCTGGTCCGACACGCACGTTCTCGCTCGATGGAGTGGAGAACTCGTGGATCGTCTTGCTTGCCATCCTCGATGAAGCCGTGTCGACGACGAGAAAGACTGGGCTCATCGGAATGAGTTGCTTCTGAGGAGGTACAACACGGGGTCGCACTTTCCTCACAAGAGACTCAGGATTTTCTTAGAAGTTTGACAGTAGTTGGAAACCAGTCATGCATTGCTCTGCTTCACAAGACCAACGAAATAGAGCAAGGATAAACCCGCTTGAGTAGCGGTATACTCAACTAAGATAGCTTGAGATAGAAGTTTGAAAGTATCTAGCCAATTGCTTCCCCGGCAACGGTGCTAGAAATGCTTGTTGTCACTTCTTACGATCCAATATCAGGATTGTGAATCCCGGTACTGGGGTAAGGAGTGTTTCAGCGGTTTTTCTTATGTCTCAGTAAAATATATGAATATTCTGCAAGCACACAGAATTACCGCTGTAGCACTTCACCAGGGAGTATTCCGAGGTATCGTAATTTATATTTCCGCAGGGAAGCTTATGGCAAGAATACTAGCAAATAGATATTCGAGACTATCAGAGAGGGGTACATGACTAGCAAGACGGGGGATAACAGTATTGGATAGAAGTGGATATACTGTGACACACAGCTCAAGGGAGGCTCAGATAGGAAAGAGAAGGAATAGATAGCTGGGAGGACAACGAGAAGAGATAGAGGATTCCTAGGTACTTTATCTGTCTATGTCACTCAGGGTTAGAGATACAGAGGCTGTAGATCCAGCACTCAGAGGTCAAGGTCAAACCTATGTCTTAACTTTGGGACAACAAAGCCTACGCCACACGGAAAGGGATGAGAAGGGGTGGCATCTACCCTGGACTGGGGATCCTAACAGCTGAGACGAACGTGATGGGCTACAAAGGCCGTATAGGGCTGTCACCACCTAACGACTACCACCTCCATAGACTCAGGGGCAAACTAAGGTTACTGGCTAGCCTAGGAACCACTCCTACACTAGTCAATAACTACCTACTACACTAGCAAGAGCAAGCAACCTTGTCAATACTCTTAGTGACAATTCACCTCAAGTATCAAGCAAGATCGAAGAACCAGCTAAGACAAAGACTTAAACAAGATCTAGAAGCACCAGAACTAGAAACCAACTATAGTCTAAACACGATATAGATGCAACTAGAATAAAGTAGAAGCAAGCTATAAATGATAGAGGCAAAGTGATAAAGATAACTATATTGATAAGTCAAAGTCTACAAAAGGAAAGGAAAAGATACAAGAGCTTATACCAGAGCTTCTGAAGATGACTCCAGAACCTCTGAGGCACAGCTCGACTCAACTCTAACTCCCAACTAAACTATCCTAATTCTACTAGAGAGAAGTGGAAATGAGAGCTCCTTGGCTTGGTGTGTGTGATACAAGTGAGTGACCCCTCTATTTATAGCTTGAGAAGGTTGGTGGAGATGGAATGGCAGCCAAGGGAGTGAGAGGCGGTGCTCCGGCCAATTCGGCCGAATCCTTGGATTCGGGCAAATGGATGGATTCGGCTGAACTCTCTAGTCGGCCGAAACACTGGATGCACCGCCCTTGCTCCCCAAGGGCTGGGATTTGCTCCTTTGGTCGGTTTGGCAGCTGGGGGCGGTTCGGCCGAAGGCCTGGGTTCGGCCGAACTGGGCCTGGCCCGTGGCCGGCCCCTCCTGCGCCGCCTTTGCTTCCTGGGCTTCGTGGATGACTTGATCCAGGTGGTCTTCATGTTGGTTCAGCCTACAAGTGGTGGCAGTCATCCATGTGTCATGCACGGTTATTGCTTGGTCATCGTTGACGTGGACGACTCTCGGTGTCGTACACGACTAAGGGGGGTAACCGGCCGAATCGTGTCGTTCGACCGAATCGGTCAATTCCGACCCCTATAACCCATATTTCTTGTTGTTGTACCTGCACAAGTGAAACTCACCAAAACTTGTGGAACTTTATTTGAAGTAAACCTAAGTACATGGAATGTCACATATATCCTCTTTTATTCCCGAGTATTGGTGGTCGAAAACGTGTCGTAACGACTGCCAACAGTACCCGACCTAACACATATCAAGGACACAATCCTAGGAGAGGCCCATGAGTCGGCATACTCGATACACCCGGGAAGTACTAAGATGTATCAAGATATAAATTAGAGATTTTGGTGGTACGGATTGAAATGGGATGTGGCAGCACATGTGGCACTGTGCGACACTTGCCAGAGGGTCAAAGCCGAGCATCAGAGACCAGCAGGATTGATCCAACCCTTGAAGATACCCGAATGAAAATGGGAAGAAATTGGAATGGATTTTATAACTGGACTGCCCCCCACCCAGAGAGGATTTGATTCTATATGGGTAATCGTGGATCGCCTAACCAAAGTGGCACATTTTCTTCTAGTGAAGACCACATACACGAAAACCAGATTAGTGGAACAATATATGGAGAAAATTGATGAGGACATCACTCCTATGGATACTCACAACAATCCTCCATTGATCGTTCAAGGTCCAATCACTAGAGCTCGTGCGCGACAATTGAATTTAGAGGTGAGCTCGTTCCTAAGTACTTCTCTATGTGATTATGAGAATAGATTGCTACCTAATGATTATATTGTAATTAGGAACCATGGAGAGGACCAGAGGATAGTTGGAGAAGGGCTTGGGTTTTGCTTAGATCAATTCTGTCAAGAACAGTGTCGCCGCTCGTCGGTTTGTGAGACCCCAACTTCGTGAGTTTAATCATACATCGGCAATTGTGTTGCAATCTTTCTCGTTCTTGCTTGTGTTCTTCAATTTGCAGGCAAGGATTAGCCTTCTAGGCGAGGTCAACTGTGCAACGCCGGTTGATAACCTGAGGAGACGTGGTGCTGCGATTGCAGGGTTCGGAACGTGTGGTTCGGAAGCCGGATCGATTTGAGTCACGACTCCACCAAATCGAGAGTTATCAGAACCTTTCGGAGGATCGGGAAACCCTAGTTTCCATCAAGTGGTATTGAGAGACAGGTTTACCGTCAGGTTCGTCTTTTCGCCTTTGTCCTATAGTCCAGAAAATAGCCCTAAAAAAATTCCGCTGTCCTAGTACCCTTTTAGCCTTTGCAATTTCGTTTCAGATTCGCTTTGTTGAGTTTGTGTCCATGGTCGAGTCTTGTTGCTGGTATTAGGTCGTGTTTGTCATCGTAGTTCTATTGCCCGTTGCTGTGTATTGTTTGTTTCCGCCACTATCCCATCCACCATTACTAGATTACAAGTCGTGCCACCCCATAACTCGACTTGCCCTCGCTAGCGGCCTTGCGTGAACTCCTGTCGTGCAAGCCCTAGATAAGTTGCGAGCTGCCCCGTGTTCATTGCCTTGCATTGCAGCCCTTCTTGGTTCATCTTGCATACCCTAACCGCCGCCGCGCATCCTGCCGAATTGAGCCTCCAGAGAACCACATCGTGGGCCTCCCGAAAACCATAACTTGAGGTACCTTCAGTAAAACGGGCATAACTTTTCGCTCGGTGCTCCGTCTTGGCTCAATTTTTTACAGCAGCTTCGTGACTCCATTGTGAGGGGACCCTTTGCCCTGTTTGCCCGACTCAGAAAATTCAAAAAAAAATCAGGAAGATAAAGAAAAAAATTGATCAAGTTGTTTTAGGGTTTTCAGCGTTTGTTCCTGAATTTCCCTAGGCCGCATCTCACCTCAAAAAAGGGTGAAAATTTGTGTGCTTGGAGCTGTTGGTATCCCTGTTAAGAGAAAAATATAAAAAAACTAGTTCAAAAAATAAAAAACTCGTGATTCCTACTAGCCCGGAGGTTTTGGAGGGAAATTCTGAAAAGATTAAAAACGATTGCATAGAGTGTTGTTTTCCTTGTCCTGTGAGATTTTTCCATCGTTTCTTGTTCCAACTTGTTGTGCTACGTCTACGACACGTCTAAGCCAGCAATTGTGACTTGTACTTTGGATACTTATTGAACTTTGCTATTCTGCATTCGTTATTTGCTACTCCTTGCTACATATTGTGCCTTCCCAAAGCTCCACATACACCTTCTGGACGGCACTGGTTTTGACCCTTGCAATCACGGACTACACGCCTTCCAGGTATCCTTTGCCTTGCTTGTTTGTAAGAACCTTGCAAGAGCTTGGTAAGACGCTTCATTTGCTGTGTTGAGAGCACGTAGTCGGATTATTAGGGATAACCTTCACTGTGTGTTCTTGTTTTGGTGCTTTTTCGATGGCAGGAGATGATGCACCGAAGGCTCCCGCAGATTTCAGTGAATGTGTTAGTCGAGAAGAGCTACAATCTTCTCATGACAAGATGGAAGAAACAATCAACAAGGTTGTCACTAACGCGCTCATCGCTATGAAGCTTGGCACCATGTTAGAGAGGGTGGACCGACGGGTGTCCGAGCTTGCTGACAGAGTTGCCGTAGTGGAGGCACGTCCACAGCCACAGCCACAACAACCACCACCTCCACGTTTTCTAGATGACGCGGTGTTTGATGACAATGGTAATTATGTTGAAGCAGCTACCAGAAACACACGACTACAACGTCACCTTCGCCATAACAGGGTAGGTATGGGTGGCGCTCACCAAGGTAATAACAATCGTGATGACCCTTATGCTAAGATTAAGTTTACCATTCCATCTTTTTTGGGTCATTATGATGCTGAGGGTTACCTAGATTGGGAGATGACAGTAGAACAAAAATTTTCTACACACCTTGTACCAGAAGAACATCAAGTTAGACAAGCCACTAGTGAGTTTAAGGACTTTGCTATTATTTGGTGGACTGGTCTAGTTGGCGATGGTAGAGCACCTACGTCTTGGAATGAGCTTAAGGTGGCTATGCGTGATCGTTTTGTTCCTCCTTCATATCATAGAGATTTGCGTAAGAAATTGCAGCGTTTAGAACAAGGAGAAACTTCTGTGCAAGATTACTATGGTTCTTTGCAAAAAGGCATAATGCGTTGTGGTATTGTAGAAGGGCCCGAGGATTCTATCTGTCGTTTTTATTCAGGGTTGAGGCGTGATATTCAGGACATAGTTGATTATAAGGACTTTAACACTGTCGACCAGTTGTTTCCATATGCTATGCTTGCAGAAAAGGAGATTCAGGGGCGTGAACAAGGTGGGAAGCACCTTCTACACGCCACGTACAACGCCTTCTTCGGGGCTGCCCAAGCCAACTTCTTTTCGAGCACCTCCACCAGTGAGCAAGCGATCCACACCTTCAACAGCTGCTGCACCATCACCGCCACCACCATCTTTTGCACGTTCTTCAGATTCAGGTACAAATTCTTTGCAGGAGGGCAGCAGGAGTACCACCTCGACACCACGCACTTCCAACATTCAGTGCCACCGTTGCCATGGGCTTGGCCACGTGCAGAAGGATTGCCCTAGTCAGCGGGCATACATTGCTACAGAAGATGGCTACATAAGCACCTCCGACGTTGAAGATGATGAGGCAAATGATATTGATGAAGATCGTGGCGTTGCATTTGGTAGTGAGGACACGACGGCCTTTAGAAACATCATTGTGCAGCGAGTACTCAGCGCACAAGTACAGCAACCTGAGAAGATCCAACGCCATAACTTGTTCCAAATTTTTTTCATCATCAACAACCGTCGCGCACGTGTCATCATTGATGGAGGTAGTTGCAATAATTTGGTGAGTTCTGATTTGGTCAAGAAGCTTGGATTGGCCACACGCCCTCATCCCCATCCATATGGTATTCAGTGGTTTAGTCATGCGGGGAAAGCTAAGGTAACACAAACCTGTAGAGTTTCTTTTTCCATTGGTACCTATGTTGATTCTGTTGACTGTGATGTCGTACCTATGGATGCTTGTTCTCTTTTATTGGGACATCCTTGGGAATTTGATAATGATGCTATACACCATGGCAAAAGTAATAAATACACTTTCACACATAAAGGACAGAAAATTACTTTGCTACCTATGACACCTGCTGAAATTGTACAAGTTGATAAAGACCGAGCTGCTAGTTTGCATGATAAGGAATCAGAAAATCAGAAAATTGCTAAATCTATTTACCCACCTAAAAAGGATAAGTCTGCACCAACTTCTGAGGTCGAGGGAATTAAATTAAACGGGGGAGTTATGCTTGCAATGAAATCTGAACTTGCTGAACTTTCTGATGATGATATGTGCTATGCTTTGGTATGCAAACAAGCTTTGTTTTCGCTTGATAATATTGCTAGCTCTTTGCCTCCTGTTGTCACTAACATTTTGCAGGAGTATGAGGACGTTTTTCCAGCTGAGTTACCACCGGGCCTTCCACCTTTGAGAGGTATAGAGCATCAAATTGGTTTGATTCCCGGAGCCACATTGCCGAACCGTGCTGCTTATCACACCAATCCTGCGGAGACTAAGGAGATTCAGCGACAAGTCCAAGAACTGTTGGACCGTGGGTATGTCCGTGAAAGCCTTAGTCCTTGTGTTGTTCCTGTGCTTTTGGTTCCCAAGAAAGATGGTACTTGGCGTATGTGTGTTGATTGTCGAGCTATCAATAATATTACAATTCGATATCGTCATCCTATTCCTAGGCTAGATGACATGCTTGATGAGTTGTGTGGTGCTATAATTTTCACAAAGATAGACTTGCGTAGTGGTTACCACCAAATAAGAATGAAACTTGGAGATGAATGGAAAACAGCTTTTAAAACCAAATTTGGGTTATATGAGTGGTTAGTTATGCCTTTTGGTTTAACCAATGCACCTAGTACTTTTATGCGATTGCTGAATGAGGTTTTGCGGGCTTTTATTGGGCGATTTGTGGTGGTTTACTTTGATGATATATTAATTTTCAGCAAGTCTTTGGATTAACATATGCAACACTTATGTGCTGCTTTTGATGCTTTGAGAGATGCACGTTTGTTTGCTAATCTTGATAAGTGCATCTTTTGCACCGATAGAGTTTCTTTCCTTGGCTATGTTGTTACTCCACAGGGAATTGAGGTGGATGAGATGAAAATTGAGGCCATCGCGAGCTGGCCGTTGCCCCAAACCATCACACAGGTACGGAGTTTTCTTGGTCTTGCAGGTTTCTATCACCACTTCGTCAAAGATTTCAGCACCATTGCTGCACCGTTGCACGAGTTGACAAAGAAAGGTGTGGTGTTTCATTGGGGAAAAGCACAAGAGGAGTCCTTTGCAACATTGAAGTACAAGCTTACGCACGCGCCATTACTGCAACTTCCAAACTTTGGTAAGACTTTTGAGTTAGAATGTGATGCTAATGGAGTTGGCATTGGAGGTGTTTTGATGCAAGATGGTAAACCCATTGCATATTTTAGTGAAAAGTTGCATGGTCTGGTTCTGAATTATTCTACGTATGATAAGGAATTGTATGCACTTGTACGTTCTTTAGAAACGTGGCGTCATTATTTGTGGCCGAGAGAATTTGTTGTCTATTCTGATCATGAATCGCTGAAGTATCTTCGCTCTCAAAATAATCTGAATCGTAGACATGCTAAGTGGGTTGAATTTATTGAAACTTTCCCTTATGTTGTCAAACACAAGAAGGGGAAGGATAATGTGATTGTTGATGCTTTGTCTAGACGATATACTTTGCTGTCCCAACTTGATTGTCGGATTTTTGGACTTGAATCGATAAAAGAACAATATGCGCTTGACCCTGATTTTAAAGATGTGTTGCTGAATTTTAGAGAGGGACGTGCATGGAACAATTTTGTGGTTAATGATGGGTTCTTGTTTAGAGCTAACCGCCTATGCATTCCAGTTGGTTCCGTTCGTCTTTTGTTGTTACAGGAAATGCATGGAGGAGGGTTGATGGGCCATTTTGGTGCTAAGAAGACCGCTGATGTTTTGGCCTCCCATTTTTTTTGGCCTCATATGAAGAGAGATGTTGAGAGTTCCTTCTATTCCTTGGGCAGATATTTCTATGGACTTTGTTTTGGGATTGCCTAGGACTAAGAGGGGGAGTGATAGCATATTTGTTGCGGTGGATCGTTTTTCTAAGATGGCACACTTTATACCATGTCATAAGAGTGATGATGCTATACATATTGCTGACCTCTTTTTCAAAGAGATTATTCGTTTGCATGGTATGCCGTCTACTATTGTTTCATATCGCGATGCTAAATTCTTGAGTCATTTTTGGCGGACTCTGTGGAACAAGTTGGGTACAAAATTGTTGTTTTCTACTACTGGTCATCCACAAACTGATGGACAAACGGAGGTCGCGAACCGTACTTTGGGTACTATGTTGAGAGCTATTTTGAAGAAAAATTTGAGGATGTGGGAAGAATGTTTGCCTCATGTCGAGTTTGCATATAATCGAGCAACACATTCTACCACCAAGGTAAGTCCTTTTCAGGTAGTTTATGGTTTCAACCCTCGTGCTCCTATTGATATTTTGCCTTTGCCTACTAGTGAAAGGATTCATAATGATGCCAAGGAACGTGCTGAATTTATTTTGCAAATGCATGAAACAACTAAGCACAACATTGAAAAGATGAACGACAAGTATAGAATTGCTGGTAGTAAAGGTAGGAAAGAAGTAAAGCTTGAACCGGGTGATTTAGTATGGTTGCACTTGAGAAAAGAAAGATTTCCAGATTTGAGAAAGTCGAAGTTGATGCCAAGAGCTGATGGCCCATTTAAAATACTTGAAAAGATTAATAATAATGCATATAAACTTGAGTTGCCTCCCGAGTTTGGGGTTAGTCCCACCTTTAACGTTTCAGATTTGAGGTCATACTTGGGAGAAGAGGATGAGCTTGAGTCGAGGACGACTCCAATTCAAGAGGGGGAGGATGATGAGGACATCACTCCTATGGATACTCACAAAAATCCTCCATTAATCGTTCAAGGTCCAATCACTAGAGCTCGTGCGCGACAATTAAATTTAGAGGTGAGCTCGTTCCTAAGTACTTCTCTATGTGATTATGAGAATAGATTGCTACCTAATGATTATATTGTAATTAGGAACCATGGAGAGGACCAGAGGATAGTTGGAGAAGGGCTTCAAGGTGGAGAGGACCAGCAAGGGCATGCAAGTCAAGATAGAGGCCCAAATCAATTCGACTTCGAGTCCACCTCGGAGTCCAGGAGCAGTCAGCGCTAAATCGGACGCCCAAGTCGCATACGGGCTCAGATTTGGACGTTATTTATATGCTTGGAAAGCTAAGAAGATAATCTTTGCAATGGCACTGGTCTCATATCAAAATTCATCTGGAGTCATTGGGAATCAATGAAACAATTTGACGTCCAGAATATGTTTCGGCGCTGCGTCGTCGTATTTTGGTCTTTGGGCCGTGTATCGTGTTGAGCCCAATAGGGGCACGTCCAGGGGGGTCGACCACGACCCTAGACTCTTTAAAATAGTAGCCGCTGCCCAAGTTAGGGTTTGGGTTTTGCTTAGATCAATTCTGTCAAGAACAGTGTCGCCGCTCGTCGGTTTGTGAGACCCCAACTTCGTGATTTTAATCATACATCGGCAATTGTGTTGCAATCTTTCTCGTTCTTGCTTGTGTTCTTCGATTCGCAGGCAAGGATTAGCCTTCTAGGCGAGGTCAACCGTGCAACGCCGGTTGATAACCTGAGGAGACGTGGTGCTGCGATTGCAGGGTTCGGAACGTGTGGTTCGGAAGCCGGATCGATTTGAGTCACGACTCCACCAAATCGAGAGTTATCAGAACCTTTCGGAAGATCGGGAAACCCTAGTTTCCATCAAAAATTGTATGTTTGCACGGGGTACCAAAAAGGATAGTGTCAGATCGAGGTACTTAGTTCACATCATATTTCTGGCAGAAGCTACATGAGTCTATGGATACTAAGTTGCACGACAGTTCAGCTTATCACCCACAGATAGATGGGCAGACAGAGAAGACAAATCAGATACTGAAGACATGTTGAGGGTGTGTGCTTTACAGTATGGGACCAGTTGGGATAAGAGTTTACCTTACACGGAATTCTCGTACAACAACAGCTATCTGTATGGCAGAAAGTGCAGGACACCCCTATTCTGGACAGACCGGAGACAGTCAGGTATTTGGACCTAAGATACTAAAAGTGGCAGAGCAACAAGTGCAGGTAATCAGGCAGAATTTAAAGATGGCACAATTCTGACAGAAGAGTTATGCAAACGCCAAATGGAGAGACCTTAGTTTCAAAATCGGAGACTTTGTGTATCTCAAGGTGTCACCAATGAGAGGCATGGGAAGGTTTAATGTCAAGGGCAAACTAGCGTCTCGTTACATTGGACCCTTCAAGGTATTGGAACGGAAAGGTGAAGTAGCTTACTAGTTGGAGCTACCCGAGAAGTTGGCAGGAGTGCACGATGTGTTCCACGTGTCTTAGTTGAAGAAGTGTTTGCGGGTACCTAAGGAGCAGATCCCGATAGATGAGTATCCTGTTAAGATATTGGAGGAGTCTGAAAGAGAGTCACCAGAATTAAAGTGATCCGGATGTGCAAGGTTCAATGGAGCCGTTACTCGGAGAACGAGGTGAACTAGGAAAGAGAAGAGGAGCACAAGGCCGAATATCCACAACTTTTCTCATCTACATCTGAATCTCGAGGATGAGATTCAACTTAAGGGGGTGGGTTTGTAACACCCTAAAAATGCATTTCTTTAATTTAGTAAGTAATTTACTCTTTTGTTGAAAGTGCTCATAACTAAAATATGGAAAATAAAAATATTTCCTGAAATTAAAATCAAATATAATGTTTAGAAACATTTAGGTTGCATTCATGTTGTTCCATTGGATTTTTATTTGTTTGTAGTTCAAATTAGAATTTAAATCTAATTTAAATTCAAGTTTGAATTGCTTTTGGTTGGCGCTTGCAATAGTTCTTGGAGCTAGAGTTCATTTTTGCCCCTCCAACTTTTGGCCGAGGCTGTTTCCCCCGCTCCCTGCTTTCTTTTCCTGAGCCGGCCCAACTCTTTCTCCCTCTCCCTGGGCAGCCCACTCTCTCGCGGCCTGGCTCTCACTCCCCCGCCACGTGAGCCGCTAGCCCGCACCCCGGCCCATCTCCCTTTTTCCTCATGGCCCACTCTCCTTTCCGCTCTCGCTTGAGCCGCTGCCACCCGGGCCCGCGCTCCAGCCGCTCCATCTCTTCCACTGCCGAGTGGGATCCACCCGTCGGATCCGTCGTCCCCGCCGCATTGGACTCGAGCCTGAGTCAAAATTCAGCGCCGCGTGGCTCCTTTGGTGTGCACACCAAGGCCACCTGTGTCGTGCTATAAAGCCACAATCGCGCCGTCCTTCCCCTGTTTCCCCTCCGCAATGCCCGCGTGCCACAACCCTAGCGGCGAGTTCAAGCGCCGCCACCATCGCGTTGAGCTCCGCCATCGGAGAACTCCCTCGTTGACGCCTCTCCCTCGACATGACCAACCTTGGGAGGCTCGAGAGGAGGTAACGTTTCCCCCCGAACCACTTCCGGCTCTCTCTTCCTCTCTCCGTGGATCGTGCACGCTCACTGGAGTCTCCCGACCGCCGGCCACTGTCGTCCGCTGCATGTGCGCCCCTATCGACGACGTGAAGCCCCTAGATGAACTCCCCGTCCAAATACCATCCCAAACCGTGGCCTGTGGCTCGAGATTCACTGCGCTTCGATGATGCGCCGCCGCGCGCGCAGCATCGCCAACCCCGCCGCTACCGCTGACCCCCCTCCCTCATCTAGATCCAATCGGGATCGTTGGATCTTGATCCAACGGCCCGCGTCGCCCCCACTCCCGAGTCAATCCAGTCGCGTACCAGTCAACCCCGCATCAGCCTGGCACTTTTGCATAGGAGCCCCTCAGCTTTTCGCTAATCAACCCATCGTCCAGTCCTTTTCAAAAATAATTGCAAATAAGCCCCTGGTTTTTGAAAAGGCTCGTGATCTTTTGTACAATTTCCTCCCGAAGCCCAACCTTGACCTTTTATAAGTTAGACATTGAGATTTTATATAAAATTACATTTAGGTCCCTATTTTTTCTCAAAATTGAATTACCATTAAGGTTGAGCATAGATCCTTATATCTTGTCCGTTGATGTCCCGGGTTCCTGCATATGGGTAGTTCCTTGCTAGGAGCAACTACTGTCACCATTATTTAACTGTTAATCTTGATTTAATGGTTCATTTAAATATGATGGTAAAATTTGCTTTTGAGCAACATGGATCAGGGACCTAGAGCATGTGTGTTGGCGGTCGTTACAGTATGTTTTCGACCACCAATACTCGGGAATAAAAGAGGTTATATGCAACATTCCATGCACTTAGGTCTATTTCTAATAAAGTTTCACGAGTTTTGGTGTGTATCACTTGTGCAGGTACAATAATGACAAATACGCGCTACGAGGGTCAGAATTGACCGATTCGACCGAACGACACGATTCGGTCGGTTACCCCCTTAGCCGTACATAAAGCGAAGCACAACCGGGAGGACATCCACATCAGCAGTGACCATGCAGTGACCGTACATGACACATGTACCATCGCCACATCGTCTCTAGGCCAAAACTACATGAAGATCACCACGAACAAGTCACCCAAGAGGTCCAGGAAGGAGAGGCTGTGCAGGGGGACAGGCCTGGGCCTCCAGCCTAGTTCAGCCGAACAGAGGTGGTTCGGCCGAACCGTCCCCATGCCAGCACCGCCTCCCAGGGGCAATCCCAGCCCTTGGAGGCCAAGGGCGGTGGATCCACTGGTTCGGCCGAACCGACCTAGTTCAGCCGAACTAGGGAATTCGGCCGAATCAGCAGGGGATCCCCCCTGGCTGCCTTGGCGGTTACCCAAGCTCAGCCGCCATCTTCAGCTATAAAAGCAAGGGTCCAAGCCTCGGATCAAGACACACTCAAGCCAAGGAGCTCATTTCCACTTTGTTCTAGTACAGTTAGGATAGTTTAGTTGGGAGTTAGAGTTGAGTCGAGCTGTGTCTCGAAGGTTCCAAAGTCGTCAGCTCTTGTATCTTTTCCATTTCTTTTGTAGACTTTGAGTCATCAATATAATTATCTTTATCATCTTGTTTGAGTTATTTATACCTTGCCTATACTTTATTCTAGTTGCAAGTATTTCATTTTAAGACTATATTGAGTTGTAGTTCTAGTTCTTCTTGTTCTTGTTTAAGTCTATGTCTTCACTGGTTCTTCGGTCCTGCTTAGTACTTGAGGTGAATTGTCACCCAGAGTATTAACGGGGTTGCTTGCTCTTGCTAGAGGAGTAAGTTGTTCGATATTGTAGGTGCGGCACCTAGACTAGACTTAGCCTTACTTTGTCCCTGAGTCCACAGAGGTGGTAGCTGTTTGGTGGTGATAGCCCTATAGGGCCTACGTAGCCCATCACGTCCGGCTCGGCCTGCACGAGCCTCTACGGTTATTGGCAACACCCCTTCTCATCCCTTTCTACGGTTCCGCTTCCCTACGTTAAGACAATAGAGTTAACCTAGATCCTATAGAACTTCTCTCTCAACTCTTGTATCTCTTGACCCGAGTAACCCAGATAGTTAAAGTACCTAGAAAACCTCTATCTCTTCTCGTGGTCCTCCCAGCTAGCTAATCCTTCTCTATCTATTTGAGTCCCCTTGAGTTGTGTGTCACGGTATAACCATTCCTATCCTTTACCGTTATCCCCCGTCTTGTTAGTAGTGTACCCTTCTCTATTAGTCTCGAATATATGTTGGCTAGAACTCTTGCCAAAGTTTCCCTACGGAAATATAAATTACGATACCTCGAATTACTCCCTGGTGAAGTGCTACAATGGTAATTCTGTGCGCTTGTAGAATATTTATATATTTTACTGAGCCATAAGAAAAACCACTGAAACACTCCTTACCCCAGTACCGGGATTCACAATCCTTATATTGGATCGTAAGAAGTGCCAACAATGTGCTTCATGCTTTGTTCTAGTGTCCCTCCGTAAGGTCTGGTTCTTAAAGCGGCAACCCAGGAACTTGTCGCCACCGCCGGAACTATTATGGCTCTGGTCTTGGACAAGTAGTTTGTACGTCTCTAGCTTGCTAGTGGTTACCGAAAGGCACTCTATAGGGAATACGGGTGAGAGTATGGTTTGATCCATCGAGGATGGAAGATCTGCGGGCTATGTCTCGTTAGGCACAGTCCTGTTCTAGGAGTCTCTACGATGGGGAACTCCACACGTCGTGCTTGATGGGTGCGATGTCCATGCTCTGGATGCCATTGACCCCCTTATTGGTGTGATGCCATAAACGTCAGTCAATCTGGATGCCTTGGGTCATGCTGCCTATGTTGTACCAAAGCAGCTACTGTGCTTGTTAGGGTGTCCTGTGAAAAGCCTCGTAGCGCCCTATGTAGTCACACCAAAGGAAGTGTGATACGTGCTCAATCAGCACAACGTGGTTGGGTGCAAGTTCTATTGAGCTTTTACGCGACCTATGGGTAAAGGGCGAAACCTCTGCAGAGTGTACATCTATCATGATAGCCATGCTCACAGTCACGAGCGGCTTGGATCCTTTTTATTAGTGGCTCTTTATTGAAGATGATGTTTAATTGCTTAATTTCACTTGTATTTTATTAATGGGGTTCAAAACTGGGTTCCATTTACTTGTAGTAACTTGATTAATGATAAAATGAATCAACTAAAAATGCTAATATAGTTCAGTCATGTCAAGCCTTTCTTTGAGCCTTCATACACCCGTGTTATGCTTGCTAAGTAAATGAATTACTTACACTTGCCATTATCCAACAAAATCCCGGATGGGTAACAGATGGATCAGTGAATGAGATAGCAACTGTAGAGTTCCCTAAGGATCTTCCATACTACTGAGCTGTGGTCAACCAGTCGGTGTCCCTGTGGACTACGGCTTTGATTTAGATTGAGAGAGTTAATAAATAGACTTCCGTTGTGTTTTGTTTAATTATTATGTTAAACCCTGATGTAAAACATTTTATTCGAGCATTGTGTTATCTGAGATTCCATATTTGTAAGCTATATGTGTGTTTGGACTTCTTGGGTTCACATTATGCAGCATTCGAGTTTCTGTGTAAACAAGGGTGTGACAATTAGCTTGGTGAGGAAAAAACGAGCATCCCCAAAGAAACATCACTCCACTTCTCTTGGGTCTTTACTATATCTCAAGTGCTTGATAGAATTCCCACCACTTTTATAGTTCACTATAGGAGGATCATGGGGGCTGTGAGTTGGAGTCCGCATAGGTACTAAACCATGCTCAAGATAAGAGAGATCGATATTGTCATCATACTAATGATTCTCATTGCTAGCACGTGCTCTCTTGGTCCTTGGACAAGCATTAGAATCTTGAGTAACGCTTTGGCCTTGCCCTTGAGGTTTAGATGCTCCACGTACTCCCACGCTACGGCTCAATACAACCTTCTTTCCTCTTCCCTTTGCATGTCCTTCATCAGACTCAGAAGCATACTCCGGATCGGAGTCACTTGGAGTGGGAGAAGCCTTCTTCTTGGACACCTTTGTTTTCACCATTTATGCCAAAGATAAGTGATAAAGATTTAGATATTGACACAGAGAGAATATGATTCATGAGGAAGCTGTTGTTCTTAGGGCAGGGTCGGATCTTCCAACCTTCAGTCGGATCATCCGGCCCATCTGGGTCGGATCTTCCGGTCCAGTGTCGCTGCTCGGGGAAGAACACCAAGCTCATGAAACCAAAGATTGTGCCCACCAAAACTTGTGAAATTCTAGGCATGTCCTCTATATAGATAAAGAAGATGATTCACAAAAGGAAATCCCTTAGGACAAACTACATTGAGAGATCGGAGCGAGATACCTTGAAAACTTCCTACGCAAATCGAAGAAGGTCAGGTGGACTATCGAGACTTCTGATGCGTGGGGAATCAAGCGAGCAAACGATCTCATGCAATCCTTGGCCAAAGTTCAAGATCACCGCGCGCGTGAGAGTGGAGGAGAGGGGTGCCGGCGTGGAAGAAAAGAAAGAAGGGGTAGGGTTCCAACAGTTATAGAGATATTTATAGTCAACAGCACAAGGTTGAATCATCCAGAGGTGGGTCGGAAGATCCGACAACCACCAGTGACAATGACACGGAAGATCTGGGTAAGAGTCAGATGACCCGGCTGCTAGCAAAGACAATGCCCTGATGATCCGGGGTTGGATCGGATGATCCGGCACCCATCAAAAAGATGAGAAGAACTTGTGGGGAAAACTTGAGAGATGATGTAGGGAGATTTGGAGTATGGACATATAAGACCCTTGACTCAAAATGATCACCCACATTCAACAATACATAACAATGATCATTTGAGGCAAAGAATGATCCAACGATCACAAAGTCAAAGGTTTTGAAAAAACTCACGCAAATAAAACCTTTTCAACCTAGTCTAGGCATCAATACAAGGTGTATGCAATAAGTCAAGCCAAGTTACAAGAATGCAAGATATTTAGCTCACTCCTCAAAGAACAAAACTTTTTCTCATCAAGGGGCTTTGTGAAGATATCGGCTAGTTGTTGATCGGTTCCTATATGGCTTAGAGCCATATCCCCTTTGGCTTCATGATCTCTAAGGAAATGATGTCTTATTGTTGGCACTCCATACGATCCACTATTAGTATTGTGAATCTCGGTACTTATGCAAGGAGTGTTTTAGTGTTTTTTCTTATGGCTTAGTAAAATAAATGAATATTCTGCAAGCGCACAGAACTACTGCTGTAGCACTTCACTAGGGAGTAATCCAAGGTATCGTAATTTATATTTCCGTAGAGAAGATTATGACAAGAGTACTAGTAAACAGATGTTCGAGACTATCAAAGAGGACTATACTACTAACAAGGCAAGGGATAATGGTATTGGATAAGAGTGGATATACCGTAACACACAGCTCAAGGATAACTCAAGTAAGGAAGAGAAGGACTAGCTAGCTGGGAGGACATCGAGAAGAGAAAAGGATTCCTAGGTACTTGTCTATCTAGGTTACTCGGGTCAAGAGATACAGTGGCTGAAGGGCCCAGCACTTAAAGGTTGAGGTTAACTCTATTGTCTTAGCATCGGGATAAGGAGCCAACAGTTCATGGAGAGGGATGAGAAGGGGAACTACCAACAACCTCAGGGGGATTTAATACATGCCGAGACAAACGAGATGGACTACGTAGGCCGTATAGGGCTGTCATCACCTAACGGCTACCACCTCCATTGAATCGGGGGGCAAACCAAGGTTACTGTCTAGTCTAGGAACCACTCCTACACTAGTCAACAACTTATTACTTCGCTAGCAAGAGCAAGCAACCCCGTCAATACCCAATGATAAATCACCACAGGTATTGAGCAGAATCGAAGAACCAGCTGAGACAAAGACTTAAGAAAGATCTAGAAGAACCAGAACTACAACCAACTATAATCTAAACACGAAATACTTGCAACTAGAATAAAGTAGAAGCAAGGTATAAATAACTCAGATAAGATGACAAAGATAAACTATATTGATAACTGAAAGTCTTACACAAAGAAAAGGAAAAGATACAAGAGCTAATACCAGAGCTTCTGAAGACGACTCCGAAACCCCCGAGGCACAACTGGACTTAACTATAACTCCCAGACTAAACTATCCTAACTCTAATAGAAAGAAGTGGAAAATGAGTTCATTGGCTTGAGTGTGTCTTGAACCGGGGCCTTGGACCTTCAATTTATAGTGGTTGATGGTAGTTTGGATGGAGTAACCGCCAAGGGACCTTAGGGCGATTGCTGGCCAGTTCTGCCGAATTGGATAGGTTTGGCTGAACCAGTCCAGTTCGGTCGAACCCTTGGATGCACCGCCTCTTGCTTGGACGTGGTGGATTTTCTCCTGGTTTGTTTCATGCACTAGGGCGGTTCAGCCGAACTGGGGAGTTTGGCCGAACTATGCTTTCAGCCTAGTACGCCCCCCCCCCCCCCCCCCCCCCGTGCACCACCTTAGGTCTTGGGCTGTCCTGGATGACTTGTATGTGGTGGACTTCTTATTGTTTTGGCCCAGAGATGATGTGGCAGTGGTTCATGTGTCCTGCATAGTCATTGCTTGGTCATTGCTGACGTGGATCTTGTGTATGTGGCCTCCCGGTTGTGCTTCGCTTCTTGTATGACTAAGGGGGGTAACCGACCGAATCGAGTCGTTCGGCCGAATCGGTCAATTCCGACCCCTGTAGCACGTATTTGACGATACCGTACCTGCACAAGGGATACACACCAAAACTCATGGAACTTTATTAGAAATAAACCTAAGTGCACGAAATGTTGCATATAACCTCTTTTATTCTTGAGAATTGGTGTTCGAGAATGGGATGTAACGACCGCCAACAAGCTCCCCCAAGCTTAGACCTTTGCTCGTTTTAGAGCAAAGATAAAAACTTAGGCTCGGTGGATCAGGAGTTGCTACAATGTGATTATCTTGCAGGTAATCTTTATACACAACTAGTACTCTAAAATACTCGAATCACTGGCAAAGTTTATTACTCACCTTCTTACCCATGGGGCATATAGCAATCTCCTTATCTTGGGTAGTTGAAAGGTTGAACAGTCTAACTCGGTTTTATTCCACTCCTACTCTTTTCAAGATCCCATCTCAAAGTTTTCATAATTTTGAAAATTAAATTTGTTCCTCAATTGGCACACTCGATCACTCCTACACTATCCAACAACTACTTACTCTGCTAGCAAGAGCAAGCAACCCTATCAATACCCTAGTGACAGTTTACCAGTAATATTGAACAGAATCGAAGAACCAGTTAAGACAAGGACTTAAACAGGATCTAGAAGAACAAGAACTACAACTAACTATATTCTAAACACGAAAATATTTGCAACTAGAATAAAGTAGAGACAAGGTATAAATAACTCAGACAAGATGACAAAGATAAACTATATTGATAACTCAAAGTCTACAAAAAAAATGAAAAAGATACAAGAGCTAATACCAGAGCTTCTGAAGACGACTCTGGAACCTCCGAGGCACAACTCGAGTCAACTCTAACTCCTAACTAAACTATCCTAACTCTACTAGAACAAAGTGGATATGAGCTCCTTGGCTTGACTGTGTGTTGAACTGATGAAGGACTGTCCAATTTATAGTGGTTAAGGTCGGTGGAGGAGGAGTAACCGCCAAGGGAGCCAGGAGGGCTCCCCGGTTAGTTCGGCCGAATGGACACTACAAGTTTTTGTGTATAATGGAACGCCGGAAAAGTGTTGTAAAATGCCCAAAATGGTTGCAATAGACACAATGGCAACCGAATTTTAGTGTTGTGAGGCGTTGCCAATGCAAACGTAGTCCAAAGTTTGCACCACAGTTTATTTTTGGTGTTGCCATTGTGGTTCCCCTATTGCAACACCAAGAATCTTTGTGCAACCCAAAAGTAGCGTTGTAAGTCATCGTATCAGCAACCAACATGGGTGTTGCAATCATTACTATTGCAATGCACAAGGCATTGGAAGATCTATCTGTTACCACATAAAGAAAATGTAGCAATAGTGGAAGTGACAACCATACTAGGTGTTGTAGCAGACCCTTTTGCTACGTGTTTGTAGCATTGCAAAATAGATGCCCTTTTGCAACATTACTCTTATGGTTGCTATAGGAGGGTCCCTTTATTTCAACATTAAGCATTTTGGTTGCCATAGATGAACTCTCTATTACCACGGTACTGAAGTGGTTGCTATATGTGGCACCTCTATTGCCACTACAAAAACTTGGTTGCTACAGGCTTCTTCCCTATTGCAACACTGAATATTGTTGTTGCTATAGGGTGCCCCTCTATTGCCACGCCTAATACATGTGGTTGCTATACTTGGACATGTTGCCATGCTTACCTCTGCATTGCTATAATTTAGGAAATCTATTGCCACGTCTTATGTTTCTTTACATACGGGTTTTTTTGTTGCTATAGCATATAATTGCAACGCCATGCTTATGCCACGATAGTGCATATTAAAATGATTCGTTTGGTACCTTGAAACAATGATTTCAAATTAAACAATATATGATCAGAAGCATTTAGACATCCAATAAGGCATGATAGTGCATATCTGTAAATAATCCATCCAATGTATCCGACACAGCATCTAGTCCAAACACACTTAACTATCTTGAAAACAACAAAATATAATGAGCTATGCTGCACTGAAGCCAAGGTTGCCTTCATGTTGATCATCCCATGAATCATGCGCTCCACTCAAACCTCAAGATCATGCTCCTGAAAATGATCAGTAACATTAGTGCAAATATACATTAGTTGAATCCACATTTATGTCAAGCAAAAATATGTCGCAGATTTGCATATTTATTAAAAGTGATACTACTCATTGAAACATGATATGATCGTGCATGCCAAATCAAGTCCTAAGCACACGTGCAGCAAGCAGAATCAAGGATGGCAGCAAATGGAGAGTATCACATAGATCTAGAGTTCTAATGATAGAAACTTGATTCTTTGTCCAAATGAAAGATCACCTGTGTATTGATAGATTGTTGATTTCTTTTCAATATTGATCGTTTCTTAGCCGCATTATCCTTCAATGCTTTTGCTGTAGTAAAAGCAACTAGGGTATTCCCACCTTTGTTTTGAGCTGCTTGTGTCTTAGTTGCAGCAAAACTTCTAGTAGTGCGTGTAGAAATAGTAGTAGTAGCAGCAGCAGCAGCAGCAACAACAGTAGATGGTGTTTGTGGTGGTGGGACAGTGTTTTGGTTACCTTGCGAATCAATTGTTGGAGGGAAAAATTAGACCCTATACTATGGACTATCACAAGACATCATTACACAGCTTCAACTGTCAAAGTACCTATTCCTGCAAAATATCTTGACTCTCAGTAGTTGTTACATTTGCTTCAACCATGGTTGTTGTAGCAGCCACCTCTAGAATTTGTTGCCCCTCATTGTTCACCTACATTTAAAATTTTGTCATAAAAATCATTAGTGAACTATGAATCTTAAAAAATGGATGTGTACACAAAAAGAATGCATATACAACATGTAACAAATGAAGTGCTTCCAGGCATGGTTTGTTGCCAAGTACCTAAGCACATGATTTCAGTTGATAAACTAAATGTTTCAGTGAAGTTAAGATGTGACATTACTATTACATGTTGAAATGATCCTTGTCCTTGTGCTGCTTGTATCATTGACATAAATTCATGCCTAAGTGCAGCCTCCCTGGCCTTCATCATTTCTTCCATCTGACGCTTATGTTGTTCCCTTTCAGCTTCCAATTGAGCTGTATGTTGTTCCCTTTCAGCTTCCCTTTCAGCCTCTTGAGATTCTAGTCTCTCATTGAGCTTTGAAAACGCTTCAGCCAGTGATGCGTCATGGCAGACTTGCATTTCGTAGTCCTCAGATAGTAGGTGTCTTCTGGTTGGGTACTTTGCCATGTATCCATTACCAAGGATCTTGGATGATTTTGATTTTCTTGTTACCTTGTAGGCTGTTTGGAAAATCTGGTTCTGCTGCACATCTGAGATGATGTTTCCATCTCAATTTGTTTCCCTCTCTGAAATTTTTCCGCTTGCATAATCCTAACAAAAAGAGGACAGTTAAAGTAGTCAATTGAAAAAGAAATTGCAGGCATGTAAGCTGCATCTTGATAAAGTTTGTACAAACTGTTATATACTCACATAGACATACTTGGATTCTTGGCTTGTCCATTCCCCATTCTTAGAGTGCATCATCGCAAAAAGGTCAATATCATTTGGCTCATCACCGGTTAATGGGTCCCTCTAGTTTAGCAAGAATTTAATAAATTAGATAGCTCTATTTCATCTTGTACATCAAGCATGTAAATGTGCACTACTGAAGATATTACCTTCTCATAGCTAAGCTGAGAAAAAGACTTTGATCCTGTTAGAGGGTTTATCTTTCGATTCTGCCGACACTCGGAATTCTTGCTACTAAGCCTATGTGCACAAGGAGTTGATTTAAAAATGAATAGTGTAGTGCTTGAATCAAATCCGTTATTTTAGCAAGTGCAGTTGGCAAGAATAAAGTAAATGTCATCGAACCTGAAAGTCTTCTGTGCCAAAATATGACACCAGATAGTGACATTCAATAATGTCCAAATCTTCTGGCTTATGCCTCATTCTCTCATCATAGGTGTTGTATGCCCTGTATGTTGCACTAAATGTTGATCTCCATTCTTTGTATCGCTCATTAGCGATGGTCAATATCTTTTGCTTGATATCTAGGGTATCCTCAATGTCCCACTTATTCTGTTCAACAGTAAACAAAAATGCTAGGTAACTTATTTAATAATTTGGCAATAACAATTTGTGCACAATGGAAAACCCTGTGAAGCTTACCAGCATATCAGTTACCAGTGCGTCTTTCAATCTTGGTGGATATCTCTCCATGTTTTCACTCCAATGAGTGGTGCTTTTCTCCTCGTGTGTGCGTTCTCACCTACAGTTCCTCCAAGTCTAGAGAATCCAACTTCAAGTTTCTGATTGCCCTGCTTCGCTCTCTTGGTGGTTGCTGTCAGTCCTTTCATGGTACCTCGTGCCTTCCTCTTTTGGGAGTTTTGTCCATCTAAACAATACACAATGGAAGATATTAAGAAATCATTTACATATGGAAAACTGAACTGTACCCCATAATTAAATCACAATTTCCATTACTTAACATTTCCTTGTGTCTGACGTCGAGCATTAGATGGTCGTTGCAGAGGTGGTGTTGGGTTGCCATCCTGACATGAATTTGTTAAATCTTGATGAGGCATAGGGTTGTCATATGCACCTACATGCAATATGTGTAAGCCATAAACATTTGCAAACAATTGATTTGACATTTTGGAAAAGATGTTATATTACTAATATCGTCAAGTCGTCCCTCCATCCTTAACCATTCTTTGTAACTCTTGATTGTGTCCTCCCTTAATATATCTTTAAATTCTAGGAAAACCATAATGATATTAGTGATGTGTGGCCATAGCACTATAATAAAATATAATTATTTACAATAGGGCAACCAACATAACTTACCCACTCCCCTGTTCTGTGTTTGCATATTCTCTAACCAATGCTTGTACTCATCAATTGACTCATCTGTGGAGTCTTCACTAATTGCCCTCATTCTTGGCAATTTTACGGGTGTTATCTCCACATTTTTCTGTCTTATTTCATCCCTTGACAATACTAATCTAACCTCCCTCTCCTCCACATTGCATTCTACCATTGCATTTGCATCGTCATCAAATTCTATCTCCCTCAGTGTTGCTGCAGCAGTACCACTTCTCCTTTTATAGTACAGGTAGTCCCTAGCACCATAACCCAAACTTGATTTCATTGTTATTAAATTACCAAACGTGATCTCATCCCTGTCTATTTTATAATTAGCAAATTCTTGCCCCCTTGTGCCCCCCTGCAAGTGAAAGAGAGAGTCCATCTTTGTTCTGAACTGCCACAGAATAAATGGCACACATAAGCATAGGTAATCAAACAATTATATGTAAAGAAAGCATTTATGGTAATGGCACTTAGCATGTACTAGTTATTTTTGATCTATAGGGAAATGTTACGTGCAAAGAGAAATACAGTACTAGCAAGAGTTTAGATGGCATTGTAATAATAATGTATTGTGATGTGTAGTCAGGCAATCAAAATATTGAATTAAAAGAGGATCTTAAAGCAATGTGAGGGTGCTTGTGAATTAAATATGAGTCCCTGGGAATACTCAAAGTCCGTACTCTGAGCGTAATCCCAGCGGCCCGAGGCAAAGTAATCTGGATCTTGGGAGTGTCTAGAGCCTCCTGTTCCAGACATCCCTGCACCGGTATACTCCTCGTATGCCGCCTCGAAGGCAGACGTATGTCGGTGCGGCTGCGATGGTGGACTTGCTGGCTCCTACGAGGTGGCGAGCCCGGCATCTCGCCTGGCTCACCCTCGGGTAACTGGCCCCATGCCTGCAACACTGTGCCGAGCTGGCTCTCTCCGAGGAGGAGAGTCATCCACACCGAACTCAATTGAAGGGTCAGTTTTTGAGCAGCATACAACCTAAGATCTGCACAAGGCAGGGGAACTTTGGTTGTATAGCCGCGATAAATCATGACCAAGTTCACATCGAATGCCCGTCGTATCATATGACCTTGCACGAAGTGCTCGGCGTCTACATCCAACGGCACATGCTGTCTCAAGGTAATTCAGCTAGGCGCCCTCGAGAACGCCCAACTGGGTAGCGAGGCGAGTGACTAGAGGAGTCACCGCCACACTACCTACACGGGAGGGATAAGACAATCAATGGGTAACCATGTCTTGAACAGGCGAAACAACAACTTTCTTAACCATAGCATAAAGCAGACGCAACTCAACTACATTGACTGGACGCAAATCAGATCGCGGGAACACTGTCATGGCCATCCACCAATGCATGAAATGCAAGGTGGGGTTATGGATGTTGTTGGTACAGGGAGCCGCACAACTAGTGTTCCCAGAAATCTTATGCTAAAAACCATCTCAACTGAACTTTCTCAAAGCTTTAGTGGGCTCTAAAGAACATCGGCGATCAAAACTCAGAGCCACACTCAAATCCCTCCAAGAGTAGAAATACTCTTGGTTGAAAAACTAAAAGCGAATACCCTCCCTTTCAGATGAAAGCATTGTAAGAAACTCGAGGGTAAGGAGATACGAACCTGGTTCATCGACACGCCAGAAGTTGCTCCAGCCAATGCCTTCGAACACTTTTGGGAATTCCTCGATCATCACTGTTCTTACTAGCAGGTCCTGCTCGTAGACACGGGTGAGCTCGAACTCCTTCAGGCGCAACATGTTGAAAGCTTCACGCTCCCGGTCCGTCCGGAGGATGATGTCGTCCTCGCTCAGGAGCTACCGAACTAGGTGTGAGGCAGAGCCTCTGCCCAAGCTGGCTGCTCCTAGCTCATCCACCTCCATCCGGCTGGAGCCACGGGGCCGCTCGTCATCCAGCCGTGGCTGTGCCCCAGCCGACCGCGGCCGCTCATCAGCCAGTCGTGGCTGCCTCCCAGCCAGCCGTGGATGCGCCCAGCCGGTCGTGGCCTCACGCTTGGTATAGCCGCTCTGCCAGTTATCTTCTCCAACTTGTTTTTTCAAAGGCCAAGTGTTGTGGACGGTCTCAAGGGGTCCCCTAACCTAAGAGATAATCACCCCAGAAAAACGCAAAAAATTACAACCAAATCCCCGTGAGCAAAAAAGAAGACCAAAGCACGCACAAGGCCCACGGCCGATACGGCCCAGCAGTCGCTCGGGCCCCTCCATCAAAGGCCCGATGCACAGACCTCATCCCTGCTTTGCTCGAGGGTTTCGGCTCCCTCGACCAAAACACTGTACAAACTCCGCCTCGCTCGAGGGTACGGATCTCCCTCGAGCGAACACCCCAACTCCACCTCGCTCGAGGCTACCCTGCCAACAAAAGCGCGCGCGCGCCCATCCACCTCCCCTGACAAGGGCATTCAATGCCCGGCGCTGCCGCGGGATGCCAAAGTCAAAAGGAAAATAGCCACCCATGCCGACTGACACAACCTAAGGCACTATGCGGCCAACTCTGGTCATTGTGCAGCTAACGCCGGTCACTATGCAAGCACTGCAGCGCCCTGTGCGGACAGGAAAGCGTCATCTCGATGCACGGCTCTGACCATCCCGGTCTGTCCCCCACAACGGAGCCCTCGAACGGGCATAGGGATGCCCTCAAATGGGCGTACAAATGAGGACAGGGCATGAGCGTCGGTCAGTACAGCTGCACAGATAACACAGACTAGGTTCCATCCGCCAACTCCGGTCACCGCTTCGCCATCCCCGGCGCTATGCGTGACTGCAGGACCCTGTACCACCAACTCCAGTCACCATGCCGACCTACGAAGCCCTGATCAGACCTGTGCTGAAGACTCCGGCGCTCCTGTACTGCCAACCCCGGTACTGATCCCATGACGGAGCCCTCAATGAGGCAGGGGACAACCCTCAAACGGGTGTACGAACGACAACCGGGCTCAAACACTGAACGGCATAGCCCCCCGAAGATGCTTCAGGATAAGCACAGGGACACGTACTTCCTATAGGGGCCGTCATACCGCTGTTCACAGAAGTTGGCAAAGGTTCAGTGATTTGCGCCGAGCAAAAGGATCTGCAAGACAGCCTCCACGCCCAGCGCCATACTCTCCAGTACCTGATGACTGTAGACTCCACTGTACGATGCATGTATCTCTGCCCCTCCTTGGACTATAAAAGGGGGAGGTAGACGCCTGACCAAGGCCGGCACACGCACACACACAGAAAAATGACAAGCAACACACGCACGGACATCGTTCGTCCACCAGAGCTCACAACACACCCATCCGATACGCTCGATACTTGGAGGCTTCTCCTTCTCTCCCACCTCGCTTGTAAACCCCTACTACAGGCACCCCGGTGCGAAGTAATACAATGCGTACACCTCCCTTGCTAGACGTACGGCCCCGCGGCCACAACCAGGATAAATCTCGCGTCATTGTGTTATCCCTTGCACCGACCATCGAGGGAGTGGGCACAGCGCATCCATTCTAGTTAGTGTCGGGCAGCCAATCCGAACACCGACAGTGGCGCGCCAGGTAGGGGAGCGCTGTGATCATCTTTTCCACCCACACTTTCTCCCGATGGTGATTCGCACCAAGACCCTGCCGCTGCGATTCCCCATGGGGGTCTCGGACCCGTTCCCGGCCGGATACCAGATTCGGTTTGGGAGCCTGGAGTTTGAGGCGTCCGGCAACGGCTACCTCATGCACCTCCTCCAAAGGAGCACCGATGTGGAGGCTTCTGCGTCACCCCCGTCATCACCCCAGCGCAGAAGGCACTCGGGCCGGCGCGCACGATGAGCGTGCACGGAGCGGCGCAGAGCGGCTCAAGTGTGCTCCCCCGAGCGGGGCTGGGTAGACAAGTTGCGATTTGCAGCAACAACGGGGGAGGCAGCGCCTTCACCAACAGCACCCACGACGTGTCCCCTTGGGGAGAGCACGGCCAAGCCGCTGCGACATCAGGTCACCACCATGGCCTACTCATCATTGGTCAGCACGAACATGGACGTGTACGGGGATTTGCCGGGACATCACCTGATCTCGATCCGCAACCTCATCGTGACCTCGCCCGACGATCAATACCCCGACTCTGACAACGAGGTTAACGCTTGCGGTCAGGAGGCCCCAGGGTGGGACTACTCCGGGCTCTGCAGCCATGAGGATTTTGTGTCGTTTTAAGCCACGGCGGACTACTGCCTTACTTGCTCCGACGACTCTAGCAAGGGAGATTATGACCCAACGCGGGAGTGCTTTGTTGTCGGGCTCACAGGGCCCGAAGACGAGGGCGACGGGGTAGGAACTGCAGCAGGACGCACCGACCGTGCGGTGAACTCACAAGCGGCGACACCACCAAACAACGCTGCGCTCGAGCAGGCACAGCTGGCTCAGGTCCGAGAGCTGGAGGCCAAGCTCGAGGAAGAGCGCCAGTAGATACGGCGTCTGTGAGCCACACTCGAGGCGGCACCCCAGGAGCGTGGTGCACCAGCCACAGCCAAGGCGGCGCCTCTCGAGCGTGTAGCGCGCGCTAGAGAAGCGGGACGTGTCACTCGCACGCGCATCAAAGCCGGTGACAACGTGGATGATCCCTTGCCAATGGCAAGGGCGAGCTAGAAGCTCATCACCGCGGCAACGTTGATTCGGGCCATGCCCGAGCCATCGGCCCGAGAGGGCCACAACCTGCGCCGCGAGGCGCAGCTCCTCATCAAGCAGGCCGCTGTGCAGCAGGCCGAAAGCTCCGCGTCTAGCATGTGCCACACGACTAGTATGAAGGCTGGCGGAAGCATGCACGACCCGGAGGAGTCGGTCCAAACCCCACCTGGGGGCGGAGCGGTGCTGGCTCAGCCGACGAGCAAGGGTAAGGCCCCCTCGGTTCAAGACTGTGTCCCGAGGAAGCCCATAAAGGAGCGGATCCTAGATACACGTGACGCCGGCGATGGTGATGCCCGCAACACCTTGAATAAGAAGAGACAGAACGCTGCAATAGCTCAAGGCTACCACCCTCGACGTGGAGGTCGCTACGATAGCCGGGAGGATAGGAGCCCGACGTCGGAAGCCCCGGGAACCCGTGTGTTCAGCCGGGAGATCCGCGCAGCTCCCATCCCCCCCGCGGTTCTGACCTACCGTCACCATTACCAAGTACTCAGGGGAAACAGACCCCAGAGTTTGGCTCAATGATTACCGCCTGGCCTGCCAGCTGGGCGGTGCGACCAACGACTCCATGATCATCCGCAACTTGCCACTTCATCTTACGGACTCTGCGCGAACATGGCTCGAGTACCTGCCCGCGAACCAGATCCACGACTGGGGTAACCTGGTGAAGACGTTCGTGGGTAACTTCCAGGGCACCTACATACGCCCTGAAAACTTGTGGGATCTTTGAGGGTGTCGCCAGACATCTGACGAGTCCCTCTAAGACTTCATCTGCCGCTTCTCCAAGCACTGCACTAAGCTCCTGAGCGTAGGTGACTCCGAGGTCATCCACGCCTTTCTCAAGGGCACGACCTACCGGGATCTGGTGTGTGAGCTGGGAAAAAGCCCTCCCACCAGCGTGAACGAGTTGTTCGACGTCGCCACCAGCTTCACCTCTGGGGAGGAGGCAGTCGGGGCCATCTTCGACGGCAAGAAGGTAAAAGCGCACGGAAGAAGCGCCCGTGGAGGGCAGCAAGCCCAAGGGCTCCACGAAGAAGCACAAGAAGGGCAAGAAACCACCGCGTGGTCAATGGCACAACAAAGACCTCGACGAGACCCTCGCGGTCGATGCACCTCGCAAGGGGCCTCGAGGCCCCCCTCGAGGGGGAGGCGTGTTCGATGACATGCTCAAAAAGTTGTGCCCTTACCACCAGGGCGTGGTCACTCACACCCTCGAGCAATGCGAGATGCTCAAGAAATATTACAAGCACATCGCCTCGAAGGATGACAACGCGAAGAAAGATGCAGACGAAGGGGGCAAGGACGGTTTCCCCGATGTGGAGGACATGTTCTTCATCTTCGGAGGATCAACGGCGAACATGACGCCCCAACAGCGCAAGCGTGAACGTCGAGAGGTCTTCTCCGTTCACAAATCCACGCCAATGTACCTCGACTGGTCGGAGGAGACCATCTCCTTCAACCGCGAAGATCATCCTGATCATGTCCCGAACCTGGGATAGTACCCGCTCGTCGTCGACCCTGTCATCGGCAACATGCGCTTCTCCAATGTGCTCATTCGATGGAGGCAGCAGCCTCAACATCATGTACTGATCCACCTTGGAGCTCATGGGGATCGGCCGCGACAGGCTACGCCCCAGCAAGTCACCATTCCATGGCGTCGCGCCGGGGAACCGAGTCCATTCGCTTAGGCAGATCGACCTGTCTGTCTGCTTCGGCACGCCGGATAACTTCCGCAAGGAGATCCTCACCTTTGAAGTGGTGGGATTTCGGGGAGCATACCACACCATTCTTGGGCGCCCGTGCTACGCCAAGTTCATGGCGATCCCGAACTACACCTACCTCATGATGAAGATGTCGGGGCCGAATGGCGTCATCACGGTGGGGCCGTCGTTCGAGCACGCCTGTAACACCATAAAATAGCCTATTTAAATTTTTTAGTAATTTATTGGCTTTTATTTTAATTGTTCATATTTAATATAGGTTAAATGAATTATTTATGAATATTAAAATCAAATATAAGTTGTAGAAACATTTTTGTTGCATTCATTCTGCTGCATTTATTTTTGTATTGCTTGTGATTCAAACGAGAGTTTAAATTTATTTAAATTCAAATTTGAATCACCTTGTTTGGAGTCCTAGAAAAGTTAATTTAGCCTGAGTTCACTTTCGCCCCCTCTACTCTTTCCCGAGCGCAGCTTTACTCCCTCCACTTCCCCCCCAGTCCAGCCCAACCCCCTTTCTTTTTCCCTCTCTGGCCCAGCTCGCCACCCTCCTCTCCACTTGGGCCTTCGCCTCCCGCTCGGCCCACCGCTCCCCGCACCGGTCCAGCCCCACAGCGCCCCCTCCCTCCTCTCTCTCACTGCCTCCGTGGCCCCACCTGTCATCACCTTCCTTTCTTCCCCCTCCCACGCCCGTGAGCGCTGGCCGAGCACCGCCCGCCATCTCCACGCCGGTGGACCCCGCAACAACTTCGCCGAAGCTTCCTAGCACCCCCGCCTTCCTTTCCCGCCCTTACCTTCCCTTCCCGCCGTGCTCCCCGCAAGGCAACTCCTCCCCCGCACTTGGAAAGTGTTGATCATCGGCCGCCGCCTAATCACCGCGCTCCCCTGCCAAATGTGGCCACCCCGGGCCTATATAAACCACCCTCACCGACCCTCCACCGAGTCCCAAGTCCCCCCCCCAACAGCTCCTCACCTCGCTCCGAGTCGTTACCGCCCGCTACGAGCGCCGCCGCCGTTGATCCACCTCTCCGGTGCTACTCCGGCCGATTCCACCCCGCCACATGCTTCGCGCACCAGTAAGCAACCCCCCAAGCCCCTTATTGCTCTCTCTCTCTCTCACTCACTCTCTCTCGCCCTCTAGCTCGATTGCGACGCTCGCCGGAGTGCCCCGCCACTGTCTGCCATCGTTGGCCGCATTGGTCGCACGATCGACGACGAGAATCCCCTAGCTGAGTTCACCATGCTCTCCCGGTGCCGTAGCACACAGCCACGTCCAAATCCGTAGCCCATAGCTCGATTTCGAGCTTACTCCGATGAACCCTCGCCGCGAGAGCCGGCGGCGTCGCCGCGCTTAACCCCCCACCGGTGACCCCAACCTTCCCAGCCACTGGATCACCATCCAACAGCCCAGAGTCGCCCGCGCCCGAGTCAAACCCGGCGCGTACCGGTCAGCCTGGCCATTTTGCTAAAGAGCCCTTCTGTTTTTCCGAAATCAACCCGCAGTCCACGCCTATTCCAAAGTAATTACACCTACGTCCTGTTTTTAATGAAAAACCCCCCTGTCCTTTTTAGTAATAGTACCCGCCATCCTGTTTTAACCTTTTTACACGTAGGCCCTCGGGTTTTAACGCGTATTTATGAATAGGTCCTTGGTTTTCTTCAATTAAGCCCCTGGAAACTTTTATAACTTGCAGTAGGTCCCTAGAACTTAGAAAACCCATATATTTTCTGTTTTAGCTCCGATTAGTGTGATTTTCGCGCTCATGTGTTCGTAGTGAAGCGTAGAATATTTCTAGAACATTTATTTGTACTGTTTCTATTGTTTGGTGTACTATTCTAATAGATTATTATTTGTTTGCATGTATTGGTTTACGTGCATGTTTGCGTGGTGATTCATGTCCAGTCGGTGAGCCTTTCGCTTTGGACTTCGAGTACGCGGAGGACTTTCCGGAGCAGGACTCACAGCAGCAGCAAAAACCTTTTGAGGAAGGCAAGTTATAGCACGGACAATCCTTGCTATCTAAACACACCTTTTACATTCATTTACTTTCATATGCATGTGTCTAAATTGATGTCCTATTAAGGTTGTACCTAGTTTGTATACTCTTGTCCTTGTTACCTTGGGATTATTGCATATGGGTAGAATCTTTGCTATGCGCAGCTACTGTCACTATTATTTAATTGTTAATTTTGACATAATGGTTCACTTCAATATTATCGATAAAACTTGCTTTTTAGCAACAAGGTTTAGGGAACTGGGGCATGTGCTGTGTGCTTTGCTCCAGTGTCTCTCCTTAAGGTCCGGTTCTTCAAACGGCAACCCAGGAGCCTGTCACCACCGCTAGAACTATTATGGCTCTGGTCTTGGTCAAGTAACTTGTACGTCTCTAGCTTGCCAGTGGTTACCGGTGGGGCCGACAGCGTTATGGGAAGTAAGGCACGGGGTGTTTCTTGATTCCACTGATAACGGTAGCCCCGTCGTCTAGGTCTCGTTAGACCCAGTCCCGTGTTGGGAGCCCCTGTGGTACGGGAGCTCCGCATGTTGCGCTCTTTATTTTTGTTGTAGGCATGAGTTGCCCGCGCTTGGACGCCATTGACCCCCTCACGTTGCGCCCTGAGGGTCAGTCAATCTCGGTGCCTAGAGTCTCACCACCTTATTGTACCTTAGCGGCCACTGTCTTGTCAGGGTGTCTTGTGAAACACCTCGTAGCATCCCTATGAAAATCACACCTCGGAAGTGTTGATGTGCGTGGTTGGGTGCAAAGTTCTTTTGAACTTTTACGCGTCAGGTGGGTAAAGGGTGAAACCTCTGCAGAGTGTAAATCTATCATGATAGCCTTGCTCAGGGTCACGAGCGGACTGGATCCTTTTGGATAGTAGATGA
The DNA here is from genome assembly GCA_033239725.1 of Echinochloa phyllopogon. Classification (NCBI taxonomy): domain Eukaryota; kingdom Viridiplantae; phylum Streptophyta; class Magnoliopsida; order Poales; family Poaceae; genus Echinochloa; species Echinochloa phyllopogon. Next base: position 47,743,813 of record BTCW01000012.1, on the reverse strand, counting down.
TGTTTATTTATGTTTAATGTCACTTATACTTTATTAATTGGGTTGCAACTGGGGTTTATCCACCTGTAGTAATTTGGTTAATGTTAAAATGAACCAACTAAAAATGCTAATGCAGTTCAGCCGAGTCTAGCCTTATTTTGAGCCTTCATATACCCGTGCTATACTTGCTAAGTAATTGTTTACTTACACTTGTCATTTTATTCAACAAAATCCCGGATGGGTAAACAGATTGGGCTGGACATGAGTCTGCTGCTGAGTTTCCCAAGATTTACCGTACTACTGAGCTGTGGTCTCCCAGTCAGAGTCCCTGTGGATTGCGGCTCCATTAGTTTGAGAGTTTATTAGTCTGCCGTTGTTATTGGTTAGTTTATTTATGAAGCACTCTGATGTAAAACTTTATTTAATGAAGAATTTATTCAAGCATATGTTCTCTGTTTATCATATTTGTTCGCTATATGTGTACTATGACTTCCTGAGCACACATATGGCCGCATTCGGGTTTTTGTGAAAATCCGGGTGTGACAACGCCTACGAGTGGGACGTCAAGTGCGTTGAGCGCGCCGAAGCACTCGCGGACGACGAGCCCATGGTGGTGGATTTGGAGAAGATGGCGAATGAGGTCGTCGACAACCCCCACAAACATGCGGGAAGTTTCGAGCCCACCGAACACACCAAGGTGGTACCCCTCGACCCCGCTGCCCCCGAGGGCAAGACGTTGAGGGTTAGCTCCACCCTCGACAGCAAATAGGAAGTAGTACTCATCGACTTTCTCCGCGCCAACGCCGACGTCTTCGCGTGGAGCCCCTCAGACATGCCAGGCATACCGAGGGAGTTCGCCGAGCACTCCCTTGACATCCTGCCCCACTCCAAGCCGGTGAAGCAACGCCTGCGACGCTTTGACGAACAAAAACGTCGGGTGATTGGAGAGGAGCTGCGCAAGCTCTTGGAGGCCGGATTCATCAAGGAGGTATTTCATCCCGACTGGCTAGCTAATCCTGTATTAGTTAAGAAAAAGAATGGGAAGTGGAGGATGTGTGTAGATTATACTGGTTTAAATAAAGCATGTCCCAAAGTTCCTTTTCCTTTGCCACGTATCGATCAAATAGTAGACTCGACCGCGGGATGCAAACTTTTATGTTTCCTTGATGCTTACTCTGGCTACCACCAAATAAAGATGAAAGGGTCCGAACAGCTTGCGACCTCTTTTATCACCCCTTTCGGCATATTTTGCTACGTTACGATGCCCTTTAGGCTATGGAATGCTTGGGCCACGTACCAACGGTGCATGCTCCACGTTTTCGGGGACCACATCGGGCGAACCGTAGAGGCCTATGTCGATGACATCATTGTCAAATCCAGGAAGGCAGATGACCTGGTTAACGATTTGCGTACTGCGTTCGATTGTCTCCGGGCCAACGGGGTAAAACTAAACCCGGAAAAGTGTGTTTTTGGGGTGCCTCGAGGCATGCTCTTGGGTTTCATCGTCTCCCAGCGAGGCATCGAGCCCAACCCTGAGAAAGTCTTGGCCCTCGAACGAATGGGGCCGATCCGAGACCTAAAGGGGGTACAGAGGGTGTTGGGTTGCCTAGCAGCCCTGAGCCGTTTCATCTCACGACTTGGTGAAAAAGGCTTGCCTCTGTACCGACTCCTGAAGAAACACGAACGCTTTTCTTGGACTCCCGAAGCTCAGGAAGCCCTCGACAAGCTAAAGGCATCACCCGCGCATGCACCAATCCTGACACCACCGAAGGATGGCGAGGCCCTCTATCTTTACGTGGCCACAACGACCCAGGTGGTCAGCACGGTCATCGTCGTAGAAAGGACAGAGGAAGGTCACGCTCTACCGGTCCAAAGGTCAGTGTACTACATCAGCGAGGTATTGTCTGAGACCAAGATGCGATATCCACACATCCAGAAGCTGCTCTACGCAGTAGTGCTGCGCGCGACACAAGTTGCGACACTACTTTGAGGCTCATCCTGTCACCGTGGTTTCATCTTTCCCCTTGGGAGAGATAGTGCACAATCAGGACGCCATGGGTTGGATAGCCAAGTGGTCTGTGGAGCTCATGGGAGAGACTCTCACCTACGCGCCTCGGAAGGCGATAGAGTCGTAGATCTTGGCAGATTTCGTGGCTGAGTGGACCGACACCCAGCTACCTCCACCACAAATCCAATCCGAATGCTGGACCATGTACTTCAACGGGTCGGTGATGAAAAATGGCGCGGGCGCAGGCCTCCTTTTCGTCTCACCCCTCGGAGAGCACATACGATATGTGGTGCATTTGCATTTCTCGGCGTTCAACAATATGGCAGAGTACGAGGCCCTCCTCCGTGGGCTCCGCATTGCTATCGAGCTTGGCGTCAAGCGCCTCGACGTCCGGGGAGATTCTCGGTTGGTCATCGACCAAGTGATGAAAGACTCCAGCTGCCACGACAAGAAGATGGAGGCGTACTGCAATGCTGTGCGACGGCTCGAGGACAAATTCCATGGCCTCGAGCTCAACCACGTCGTGCAGAAGTACAATGATGAAGCAGACGAGCTGGCAAAGATCGCGTCGGGGTGGATCACCGTTCCCCCGAAGATTTTCGCCCGCGACCTTGCCGAGCCCTCCGTCGATTTCAAGACGACCGCTAAGAACCCCGGCGTACCCTCAGACGAGAACCCTTGAAACGGGAACTCGAGGCCTCGGGACAAGGGGCATTGTCGGCGGACGAGGTTGAGGCGATGGAGATCGATGAGGACCCACCCTCTCGAGACTAGCGCGACCGGTACCTCGCTTGGATCGACCAAGGGGAGCTGCCCTCGGATCAAACCGAAGCGCGGCGCATCGCCAGGAAGGCCAAGTTGTTCGTCGTGAGCGACGGAGAATTATACAAGCGCGGTCCCTTAGAAATTTTACAACGATGCATCCCCATCCCCGAGGGCAGGGAGCTGGTTCGAGACATACATGCCGGCGTGTGCGGCCATCACGCCGCACCACTCGCCCTCGTCGGCAACACGTTCCGACAGGGCTTTTAATGGCCCACGGTGGTTGCCGACGCCAACGAGGTCATGCGCACCTGTGAAGGGTCCAGTTCTACGCGCGCAAAACCCACCTCCCGGCGCACACTCTGCAGACAATCCCCATCACGTGGCTTTTCGCTGTGTGGGGATTGGACCTTGTAGGTCCTCTACGAGCAGCGCCTGGGGGCTTCACTCACCTGCTGGTAGCCATCGACAAGTTTTTGAAATGTATCGAGGCCCGAGCCGTCAGCAGCATCAAATCGGAGCAAGCCATGCAGTTCTTCACGGACATCATCCACAAGTTCGTGGTACCTAATTCGATAATCACTGACAATGGCACCCAGTTCATGGGCAAGAAGTTCTTAGAGTTCTGCGACAGCTACCACATCCGCGTGGATCGGGCAACTGTAGCACATCCACAAACGAATAGCCTAGTGGAGCATGCCAACGACATGATACTACAAGGCCTAAAAACAAGAATCTTCAACAAGTTGAACAGGTTTAGCCGAAAGTGGGTCACGGAGCTACCCTCGGTCGTCTGGAGCCTCAGGACAACCCCGAGCAGAGCCATGGGTTCACCCCATTCTTCCTCGTCTATGGAGCCGAGGCCATCCTCCCCGCGGACTTGGAATATGGGTCCCTGAGGCTCAGAGCCTATCAAGAAGATCGAAACCAGCAAACCCGCAATGACTCGCTGGACTGCGTGGACGAGGCCCGCGACGTGGCACTCCTACACTCGGCAAGGTACAAGCAATCCCTCCGGCGATACCAAGCACAGAAGGTTCGACGTCGAGACCTTAACAAGGGAGACCTGGTGCTAAGGCTGCAACAAGATAATCGAGAGTGCCACAAGCTCACGCCGCCGTGGGAAGGGCCGTACATCATCGCGGAGGTACTGAAGCCTGGCACGTACAAGCTCGCAAACGAGAGGGGCGAAGTCTTCCCTAACGCCTGGAACATACAACATCTACGTCGCTTTTACCCATGAGCTTTCAAGTTCATTTGTACATACATCACTTTCATAACGAATAATGAAGAAAGGTCACGAACAGGAGGACCCAGCTTTACCCTCGATAAAGCCAAGTCCCCCTCGGGGGCTACATGAGGGGTTCCCCCCCCTAAATTGTCCCATTTTCGCAGACTTTTTTCAAAACTCCTATCGCATTACTACCTCGTGTGTTTCGAAAAGACAAAGGAAGGATGCAAATTAACCAGGGTAAGGGCCGGCCGAGCCGCGGGACCGCGTACGCCTCCGGGATATGGCCTCCCCCTCGCCACCCTACGCCCAAGTTTCTTTGTGAACACGACTCACCCCGCCAAAATCTTTACAAGACACGTCAAAATGCGATGGAGCATATTAAATGAAACTTCAAATAAATTGCATAAAAGGATTGTCCATTACAAAATCATGCCCGAAACTAAATTATCTATCCTATGCGGATCCTAGGGCGCATCTTCCCCGTCTCGAGAGCCTGCTGCTGCGGCGTCTTCTCCTTCATCTGCCTCGGGGAAGAGGTTGCCCTCGAAGAGCCCGGTGAGCGTCGCGGCAGTACCCTCGGCAACAGCATCAGCCCGCTCGACGACGGCCAACGCAACATCATCATTAAGGTCCTCGGCGACGATGTAGCCTGCGTCTAATGCCTCGAGGTCAACGATGAAGTGCGTCGAGATGACACCGAGGGTCTTCTGCACGCCGAGCCGTAGGGCACCCTTCAGGCGTTTGGTGACGCAGTCGCCCAAGGCCCTTAGGCGGCTCGACACCGAGCTTCCCGAAGGAACTTCCTCGCCCTCGAGCTCCCGACACGCGGCGACAGCGGCGCCCTCCAGATTCTCGAGGTCCTCCTGGGCCTTCGAGTAAGCAACCTGGAGGGAGTCCACCGACGCCGACGTGTCTGCCACGACTTTCCGTAGCTCTGAAACACAAAAGGAAAAACACCAAAATAAGCCTCGACGAACCCAAAACCGACAAAAATGCGGTGATAAGGCAACTTACCTTCTACCCATCTATGCTCCTCCGCCAGAAGCGCATGCGCGGCACTGGCCTCCAGCTGGAGCGCGGCCCTCTCCTCCTCGCGTGCTGTGCGCTCCTGTTCCAGCTTGGCCTGCGTCACAGAGAGCGACGCGTCCATCAGCGTGAGCTAGGACTGCACGTCCTCGAGCGCCGCATGCTCTTGTTGGAGCCGCCCCTCCACGGCCGCAAGCGCCTCGGCTTTTTCCTACAGAGCGACGCCCAGCCGCTCGGCTTCCTGGGCCTTCTGTTCCGCCAGGGCCCTCTGGGCGTCGCGCTCCTCCGCTGTTCGGGCCAAGCCTTCCATGGACGCCAGCGTATCCTCCTTCTCCTTAAGCGTGGCACTGAGCCTCGAAACCTCTTGGGCCCGCTGCTCTGCCAAGGCCCGCTGGGCGTCGCGCTCGTCCCTCGTTTAGGTCAACTCCAACCCACGCTCGCGGCCATCGGCTCGCGCCTCGGTCAGCACGGCGCGGAGCTTGTCAACCTCAAAGCGGAGGTCGTCATTCTCCTCCATAACCCGGCAACGGTGGGCGTGCTGCCGGGCTATGTAGGAGATCTTGTCCCCCGCAAGCTCTTTCAATTGCTGCCAAAGAAAACACACGCGATAAGAATTTGCGCACGAATGCGCCAAAAGGATTTAATAGCTCAAGGACGAACGAACTTACCTGGTGGATGGCGAAGCCCCTGGATGTGTGGAGTGAGAGGGCATCCGCAAGGGTCCTCTGCAGAGCAGACCCGGCATATCAGTATTCCTTCCACAGCCCTCGCTCCACCTCCGTAGCCTCCAGCAGCGTCGGGGGAAGCCCGGGCAGGTGAGGCTCCAGCTCTGCCCAGGCGTCGACCGGCTCCTAGGGCCCGGCCAAGCCCACCACGGCCACGATGGCGCCCCCGTCGCCCTCGATCGCGGCCGGGTCAACGACAGCCGCGGTCTCGGTGTCTTCCTTGGGGGTGGCCGCCGCTGCGGGTGCGGGCAGGCCGCCACCTCCACCCTCGAGAGGTGGGGCAGCGCCCACGGTGCGTGCCAGCGGCGCCGAATCCGCGGCCTCGAGCCGCGGCATCACCGCCTTCGTAGACGGCGCCACCTCCACGACGATGTCGGGGGCCGCCAAGGCCGGAGCTTCGACCTCCGGCGCTCCCGCTGCGGCCTCGCGCTCAGTGTCCCTACCATCAGTGGCTCGGGCTGCATCCTCAGCGCGACCTGGGCTCGCCGGCTCCGTAACGTTGCCCGCGGGCGCGGGCACTTCCGCCACCACCACGTCGGGGACCGTGTCCTCCGCGCGGCCCACGGTCCTTGCACCCACAACACATCCCTCGCGGCGCTCCTGACGCGATCGCGCCGCTCCCTAGACCAGGGTCACCTGGTACCAAGCAACGACGGCCTCGGCCGACGGGGGTATGCCGGCCGAGGGCTGCGCCAGCGCGTGAGGAGTGGCGCGCGCTCCCAACTTGAGCGCCTTGGTGGGCACGAGTGAAGGGGATGAGAGTGCGGTAGTCCAGCTGATGAACAATGACACGGTTAGTGACCAACAAGAACGAGACTTGAAACAAGTAACGGACGGACGGGAGCAGAACTTACCGAGTGACCACCGCCAGCTTGCGCTTCTTTGATCCGCACGAGGGCTGCGCACCCCTCGAGCTGGGTGGGGGTTGTGACGGCGCAGAAGGGGTGGGCGCGACGGGCGTCCACGCTGTCGACGCGTCGAGGGTCCCCCTGCCCGCCGCCGAAACGGGCACAGATCGAGCCTACGTGGAGACAGGCGCCGAGTCCTCCACCTCCACCACGGCCGCCGGCAGGGGTCCCATGAGGACGTCGAACGAGTCGTCGTCCTGCTCGGGGGTGCTCTCCGTGGTGGTAAGCGGGGAGCGGCCCTCCCTCTCCCGCTTGCGGTTCTCGTTGTCGTGGGTGAGCTTTCGCCGCTGCTTCCGCTCGCGCTTCTTCTTCTCGGTGTCCTTCTGCGCCTTCCGCCTCTCGGCGTGGAAACGGTTCGCCTCACGGACCTCGGGGAGTGGGGGATCCGACCGATATCCCTTGCGAGACAGCCCCTGAAATTAACATCGGATTTAGATACAAAGTAAGTTAAAGGGAAACCAAATCGACAAGGGCTTGAACGAGAGTCACTTACGAATCGAAGATGGCCCACCTCGGGGCACATCTTGCCGGCCCAAAGCGCCGCGTCGGAGCAATCCAGCATGGAGCACTCCACCACGTGCTTCGCCCTTTGACTTGCGTGGCCAGGGGAAAACAGCTCCTCTGACATGCGCGAGACCTCGAAGGGGGCCCCCGGCTTCAGCTCATAGATGGGGAGCTTTCTCTCCATCAGCGGAACCACCCTTTGCCAATGGAAGTTAGCAATGACGGCTGTCGCGGTCAACCCCTCCATCGCCAAAGCCCGCAGCGCATCGGTGAAGACCACGAGCCTGGCCGTGCGGTCGGCTGGGGACACGCCATGCGACCAGGTGATCGCCTTCACCCAGAGGACCTTGCCCGTTGTTGGCGGTCGTTATAGCCCAAATCCGACCACCAATACTCGGGAATAAACGAGGTTATATGCAACATTCCATGTACTTAGGTTTTATTTCTAATAAAGTTCCACGAGTTTTGGTGAGTGTCACTTGTGCAGGTACAACTACGACAAATATGTGCTATTGGGGCCGGAAATAACCAAATCAGCCGAACGACTACGTTCGGCCGGTTACCCCCTTAGCCGAACAAGACGAGAAGCACAACCGGAGGCCGTCCACGTCAGCAATGACCAAGCGACGATCGAGCACGACACTTGGACCACTGCCACGTCACTTCTGGGCCCACACAACACGAAGGACACCATCAGGAGCCGGCCCAGGAGGTCCAAGAGCTAGAGGCGGTGCAGGGGGACGCTGCTGGGCCGAAAGCCCAGTTCGGCCGAACATAGGCGGTTCGACCGAACCGCCCCCAAGCCAGCACCGCCTCCCAGGAGCTCTGCTATAAGCTCTTGTATCTTTTACCTTTTCCTTTTGCAAGACTTTGAGTATCAATATAGTTATCTTTATCACTTTTCCTTTGTCATTTATATCTTGCTTCTACTTTATCCTAGTTGCAGCATATATCTTGTTTAGACTATAGTCAGTTCTAGTGCTTGTAGTCTTGTTTAATTCTTTGTCTTGGCTGGTTCTTCGATCTTGCTTGATACTGGAGGTGAATTGTCACCAAGAGTATTGACAAGGTTGCTTGCTCTTGCTAGCAGAGTAAGTAGTCGTTGCCTAGTGTAGGAGTGGTTCCTAGACTAGTCTGTGGCCTTAGTTTATTCCCGTCGCAACGGAGGTGGTAGCCGGGAGGTGGTGACAGCCCTTTCGGTCTTCGTAGCCCATCACGTTAGTTCCGGTCCGTCGGATCCCCCAGTTGGGAAATAGTGGCACCCCTTCTCATCCCTTTCTGTGTGTTCACCGGTTCCCTTGTCCCGATGCTAAGACATTAGAGTTATCCCAGATCTCCTAGTGCTGGCTCTGTAGCCGATGTATCTCTAAGCTAGAGTGACATAGGTAGATAAAGTATCCAGGAGTCCTCTATCTCTTCTCGTTGTCCTCCCAGCTATCTATTTGTTCTCTCCCTTACCTCAGTATCCCTTGAGCTGTGTGTCCAGTATATCCACTCCTATCCAATACCGTTATCCCCTGTCTTGTCTAGTCGTGTACCCTTCTCTGATAGTCTCGAATATCTGTTCACTAGTAATCTTGCCAAAGCTTCCCTGCGGAAATATAAATTACGATACCTCGGAATACTCCCAGGTGAAGTGCAACAACGGTGATTCTGTGCGCTTGCAGAGTATTTCTATATTTTACTAAGCCATAAGGAAAACCACTGAAACACTCCTTATCCCAGTACTAGGATTCTCAATTCTGATATTGGATCGTAAGAAGTGCCAACAAGCATTTCTGGCGCCGTTGCCGGGGAAGTCTTTGGCTAGATTACTTTTGAATTTTTACCTTGAGCTATCTTAGTTGAGTACCGCTACTCAAGCGGGTTTATCCTTGCTCTGTTCGTTGGTCCTTGTGGAACAGAGCAGTGCATGACTGGTTTCCAACTACCGTCAAACTTCCATGAAAATCCGAAGTCACTTGTGAGGACAGTACGACCCCGTGTTGTACCTCCTCAGAAGCAACTCCTTCCGACGAACCCAGTCCTTCCCGTCGCTGACCAGGCTACATCGAGAATGGCAACCAAGACGATCCGTGAGTTCTCTGCTGCATCAAGCGAGAACGTACGTATCGGACCAGCTCCGCCAGTCGGAGATGGTAGTTTTGAGCTAAAGCCAGCCCTCATCAACATGGTACAGGCTAGCCCATTCTGCGGCAAGCCACACGAAGATGCCAATGCTCATCTCCAGCATTTCCTGGAGATTTGCAACACCTTCAGCATCCGCGGAGTAAGTATCGATGCCATTCGCCTTCGTTTATTTCCATTCTCATTATTAGGCAAGGCGAAACAATGGTTTTATGCTAACCGCGAAGCAATAGATACCTGGGATAAATGCACTAGCGCTTTCTTGCTAAAATTCTTTCCGGTTGGGAAAAACAACGCCCTCCGGAACAAAATAGCTAGTTTCCAGCAGCTAAAAGATGAAACAGTCCCGGAGGCATGGGATCGCCTCTAGGACTATATTTCTGCTTGTCCTCACCATGGTATGCAGAGTTGGTTCATAATCCAAACTTTCTATCACGGGCTGAGAAATTCTGCCCGTCAGTACCTGGATGCTACTGCTGGAGGCTCGTTCTTCTCTCTTGAGGAGAGTCGTGCGAAGGCCCTCATAGAGAAGATGGTCGAGAACCAAGGTTGGTCCAACGACCGGACTCAACCAAAGACCCGAGGAGTTCACCAAGTTGAAGCTCTGGACATGCTCGCTGCCAAGATGGACCTCCTGATGAAGAAACTGGAGGCCCCTGCTCAAGAAACGGTGCAAGCCATGGACGCTCGCATGACCTGCGAAGTCTGTGGCAACACTGGCCATTCGGGGAATGACTGCCCCAAAATGCGAGAAGATGCCCACTACGTCAACAACTCCAACAACAACGGGTACCGACCGAACAACTACGGCAACCAAGGCTGAAATCCGCGCCCAAACCTCCCTTTTGAGAGGCCTCAACAAGGTAACAATTTCAATTCCAACAATTTCAATAATCAGCCGTCTCTTAGAGATCTTGTGTTTGGCCAGATGAAAATAACTGAAAACATCAACAAAAAGCTTGCTGCTAATGATAAAACACTGGAAAGCATAGACTCTAGGATGGAATCATTTTCTTCTGCTATGAAAAGTCAACTGAGCTTTAATAAAATGATAGAAACTCAAATTGCTCAGTTAGCTGTTTCTTTGCCCTCACCCGTAGCGGGGAAATTCTCTGGGCAACCAGACAAATGCCCCCGTGAAAAGGTTAAAGCGGTCACCACGAGAGGGGGTAAGACCACTCGGGACCTGCCATATCCTGACAGTGCAGTAAAAAGGCAGCCACTACAGAAAGTGATAGCGAAGAAGAGGAGGCCGCAGCAGAACCACAGAAGACAAGTCCGCAGAAGGAAGCAAGGGCGGCCCCTCACGAGTTTTACGAACCAAATATGCTGCCATTCCCCAGAAGATGCCATAAGCCAACGGTGGACGAACAATTCAGCAAATTTGTTGAGGTAATTCGAAAGTTATACGTCAATATCCCATTGCTTGAAGCTATGCAGGTTCCCACATATGCCAAGTATCTGAAGGACATCCTCAACAACAAAAGGGCACTGCCAACCACCGAGGTAATTAAGCTAACCGAAGCATGTAGTGCGGCTATCTTGAACAATCTCCCAGAAAAGAAGAAGGACCCAGGATGCCCTACCATCACATGCTCGATTGGGAAGCAGCACTTCAACCATGCCCTGTGCGATCTTGGAGCAAGCGTCAGCGTCATGCCCAAGGTAGTGTTTGACAAACTAAACTATTCTTCTTTGTCCCCTACAACCATGTATTTGCAGCTAGCGGATCAATCGATTCGCTATCCCGCGGGAATAGCCGAAGATATTCCGGTGAAAATCCGGGAATTCTTCGTACCCATGGACTTCGTGGTGCGCGACATGGAGGTCGACACGAAGACACCTCTCATCCTCGGGAGGCCATTTCTGAGCACCGCCAATGCAAACATCGACGTAGGAGCCGGAGAAATCAGCCTGAACATCAACGGCAAGGAAGAAAAGTTCGCGTTCAAGCCCAGGGTGGAGAAATGCTCTCAGGTATGCACTGACTTAATTCAAAATTCCAATAACCTGGAGCAGGTCAACGTGGTTGCATACGAACCACAATCTCCAGAGACACCGATCTAACCGCCACCGACACCGAATAAGAAGAACAAGAAAATGTGGCGGAAGAAGGTTGCATCGTCCGAGTCATCCACTCCGGGACCGGACGATGACAAAAGCAACTGAAGACAGGAGAAGTCCCGCTCACGGACTTAAAAGATGAGCTCTCGCCGCGGGGAAAACCGGTATGTATCCCATATTTCCCTTCCAATTTTTAAATTTCCAATTGCATTTGCATGTTTCCCTTTTCAAAATAATGAACCACTTGAGTAATTAATTTGAGAGAGAGTAGAAAATTTTGCAAGCTTGGTTTAAATAATTGGACACATGCTGAAATTTTAACTAGGGTGGATGTAATTGGTAACTTTTATCATTTTCATCCCTTCTAGAACATCTCCAATTATTTACCATCACCACCAACCAGCAACAAACATGTCTACCCCACTAAAAATGGTTGCACACTCACCAATTATCACAAACATGGCAGCATGGGGGTGACTCCACTAATTTCCACTTTGGTCATGTCACATTTCCATCTTACCTACCACTAAAATCCACTAAAAATGTCCTTGGGAATTGTGGCCACACATTTTGGCGTGGAATCAAAGCGAAGGAGGGTGCTGCACCCACATGGGGGTGGGCTGGCCACCAGACCTGGTTCGGGAGAACCAGGCCCTTCGGCCGAACGGCCAAGGGTGCCCCCTCTCGGCCTATAAAAGCTGGGGTGCTTGCTTGCTCTCTCACACGCACTTCCATTCTGAAAATTTTCTGCTAGAGCTCTCTCTCTCTCTCTCTCAAATTCTTTGCTCTAGTGCTTGCTCAAGTTCTCCCCAAGTTCTTGCTCAAGTTTTGGTTCACTTGCATCACTAGAAAATCCCAAAAATAGTTTGCTCTTGTTGTGATCTCTATGCTGAATTTCTGGACGATTTTGTGGTGGTCACCGACACCCACAAGAACGACTAACCTTTTGTGGTGGTTTTCATCCCCGCAAGAACGACTAACTATCTCGAATGACTGACTTGATTTTCTTGTGCTAACCATATATACTCAGTCCTTCGGGTAGTTGTTGTTGCACTAACCTTTTGCAGGAATCATGTCGAAGTTCTTCACTTCGCTCCGCCGTTCCGCCCGGCTAGGCCGACGATCGGACGATGTTGGGAGCTCCCCAGCTCCGTCTCGAGGCTCGAGCCGGATGGACACGGACGAGCACGGAGCAGCCGGCTCGGGATGGGGCCATGCCACGCCCCCGGCCAGGCAGCTCCTGAGCGAGAGTGACATCAACCTTAGAACAGAAAGGGAGCGGAACACCTTCAACGAGCTTCGGCTGAAGGAGTTCAAGCACACCCGTGTGTTTGAGCAAGATTTGCTCAGGGACACGGGGATGGACGTAGAGTTTAAAGAAATCTTCCAGGCCATTGGCTGGGAGAATTTCTGGCACATCAACGAAGAAGGTTCGTACCTGCTCACCCTTGAATTCCTCTTGACTTTGGTTTCTGAAACTGGGGGGATTCGTTTTCGGTTCTTCAACCAAGAGTTCTTCTGCTCTTGGAGGGATTTTAGTTCGGGTCTCGGATTTTCAAGTCGTTGTTCTTTAGACCCGAACAAAGCGCTTAAAAGATTTGACCGGGTGGCATTTTGGAAAAAGATTTCGGGGGATGCCAACTGTCATGCGCGACGCACGAACAGCATTCATAACCCCACTTTGCGTTTCATGCATCGTTGGGTGTCTATGACGGTATTCCCCTGGGCAGATTTGCGCCCTGTCAACACCATCGAGTTGTGGGTTCTTTTTGCCATGGTCAAGCAAATTCCCTATTCACTTGTGAAAGACATGGTTGGTCACTGGCTGTCTCATATTTCTCGTGCGGGTGGCATGGCGATGACTTCTCTAGTCACTCGCCTCGCTAACCACCTGGGCATCCTCCAAGGCGCCCGGCTCACGTACATCGAGACAACGCGTTCCGTCGTGGATGCCGAGCACTTCGTGCAAGCCCACATGATACGGCGGACGCCTGACGCAACGCTGGCAATGATTTACCATGGCTATACAACTGAAGTGCCCTTGCCTTGTGTAGCACTAAGGTTGTATACCACGCCGAAACTAACTCTTCAGTTGAGGACCGAGTCGGACGACTCTCCACCTTGGAGAGAGCCCGCTCGGCACAGCGTTGCAGGTGATGGACCCGTCATGAGGGGACGAGCCAGGCGTGATGTTGGGCTCGCCACCTCACATGAGCCGGAAGATGCACCACAAATGCCGCATCGACACACTTCCGCTTTTGAGGCCACCTACGACATGTACACCGGCGCTGGGACGTCCGGAGCAGGAGGCTCCGGGCAACACCAGGAGCCGAACTACTTCACCTCAGGACACTGGGAGTACGGCCAGGACACGGACTCTGAGTGGTCCGGGAGTCGGTATGGAGGGGGATACGACAGTGCCTCCCAGCCATACTACCCCGGATACTCACAGTCCGCACGCTTCGACTACGGCCGGGAGTTGTCCTACATCTCCGACCGAGTCGAGCTCATCGACGACCGTACCCGAGAGATCCAGGACACACTAGCCCGCCGTTCTCAGTACCATCAAGAGAATAGCGGGATGGTGGCGTCTATCCAGCACGACGTCCACGAACAAGCGGAACAGTTGAGCCAGTACCTTTCAAGGCTCAACCCCTACCAGTGAAGAGTCCAAGCTTGGGGGAGGACCCACACAGGTATGTCCCGATTTATCCAGCACTTTGATCATTTAATTTCCCTTTCATTTCCCTTCATGATAGTTTGCATTTAAAAAAAATGAAAAAAAAATATTTCCCTTACACAATATTTCCCTTGAATAAAATAACTCCCAACTATGCATGGAATGAATCATATGCCTCTCACCTTGGAAATGATGAATAGTTGCTCTGTCATTAATTTTGCAAGTACTTTGCTTCAACTAGTTGCTAGATTGTGCTTGAGTTATTTGGCATGAGTAAAAATGATCCTGAAAACCTTGTGGGGGCACATGCTTTATTCCAAGTCTAAGTTGTTGTGGGGATTGATATAGTGAGAATTTGGTTAAATTCTATTCTGCTTCTAGTACGGGGAAAATCTCGGAAATTTATGCTTTTAAAATAAAACAAGTTCCTCATTGGTCAAAATACCTACCAGAGCCATATGATAAGCTTAGTTGAAAATTTCTACTCATATGCTGCTTGATATCTTAGTGAGCTTTGTCAAATTGTTGTGACCTTTGAGTGAAGCTTTCATATTCTTAAAGATCGAGACCCACGTACACACACCACCTCTCACTTGCAATTCCTACACTGGGAGTTAGCAAACATTTTCCATCATCCATCCACAAAAATAAATGCTCCATGATTCTATGATCTCCCTCTCAAAATATTCTTGATGGAGACATGAGCTATGCAAAAAGAAAAGCATGCCAAAGAAGCATGGCAAGAGAAAAAGAAAAGCATGCCAAAGAGCATGGCAAAGAAAAAGAGAAAAAGAAAAACATGCCAAGTGGCATGGAAAAAATATAAGAATAAAAGATAGCCCATGTTCTCGAAAATAAATCAAGGAGAGGGAAATTCATCCAAGGAGTTCCACCATTCCACCATTCCACCATATCCCATTCCATTCCACCATTCCACCATATGCCACTCCACTCATACCCACACACTTGCACGTCTCAATCTTAAGATGTGATTTGTCTCCTCGAAGATCCGATCTTTGACTTAGCAAAATATAAGATGCATGCATGCCTTCATCCTTTGTCCCTGAGCCACACAAAAAGTCATATTAGATGTTAGGATGAAAAGAAGGCACAAGCCTTTGGTGAGGATTCAAATACACTTGAGTGATTGAGTGTGCCAATGAGGAACAATTTTTAGTTTTCAAAACTTATGAAAAACTCCGAGATGGGATCCTGAAAAGAGTAGAGTGGAATAAGACTGAGTTTAAACTGTTCGTCTTTTCAACCGCCCAAGATAAGGAGATTGCTATAAGCCCCATAGGTAAAAAGGTGAATTGAAACTTTGCCTATGATTCAAGTATTTTTGAAGACTAGTTGTTTATAAAGTTACCTGCAAAAGAAATGACATTGTAGCAACTCCTGATCCACCGAGCCTAAGTGTACATCTTTGCTCGAGGACGAGCAAAGAGCTAAGCTAGGGGGAGCTTGTTGGCGGTTGTTACAGCCCAAATCCGACCACCAATACTCGGGAATAAACGAGGTTATATGCAACATTCCATGTACTTAGGTTTTATTTCTAATAAAGTTGCACGAGTTTTGGTGAGTGTCACTTGTGCAGGTACAACTACGACAAATATGTGCTATTGGGGCCGGAAATGACCAAATCAGCCGAACGACTACGTTCGGCCGGTTACCCCCTTAGCCGAACAAGACGAGAAGCACAACCGGAGGCCGTCCACGTCAGCAATGACCAAGCGACGACCGAGCACGACACTTGGACCACTGCCACGTCACTTCTGGGCCCACACAACACGAAGGACACCATCAGGAGCCGGCCCAGGAGGTCCAAGAGCTAGAGGCGGTGCAGGGGGACGCTGCTGGGCCGAAAGCCCAGTTCGGCCGAACATAGGCGGTTCGACCGAACCGCCCCCAAGCCAGCACCGCCTCCCAGGAGCGCATCCAGGCCGTGGGAGCAAAGGACGGTGCATCCCACGGTTCGGCCGAACTGGGCAGTTCGGCCGAACCGGAGGATTCGGCCGAATTGGCCGGGCACCGCCTCCTCAATCCCTTGGCTGCTACTCAAGCTCCACCGACCTGTTTAGCTATAAATACAAGTGTCCAATGCCTGGTTTCACACACACCAAGCCAAGGAGCTCATTTCCACTTTCATTCTAGTAGAGTTAGGATAGTTTAGTTGGGAGTTAGAGTTGAGTCGAGCTGTGCCTCGGAGGTTCCGGAGTCGTCTTCAGAAGCTCTGCTATAAGCTCTTGTATCTTTTACCTTTTCCTTTTGCAAGACTTTGAGTATCAATATAGTTATCTTTATCACTTTGCCTTTGTCATTTATATCTTGCTTCTACTTTATCCTAGTTGCAGCATATATCTTGTTTAGACTATAGTCAGTTCTAGTGCTTGTAGTCTTGTTTAATTCTTTGTCTTGGCTGGTTCTTCGATCTTGCTTGATACTGGAGGTGAATTGTCACCAAGAGTATTGACAAGGTTGCTTGCTCTTGCTAGCAGAGTAAGTAGTCGTTGCCTAGTGTAGGAGTGGTTCCTAGACTAGTCTGTGGCCTTAGTTTATTCCCGTCGCAACGGAGGTGGTAGCCGGGAGGTGGTGACAGCCCTTTCGGTCTTCGTAGCCCATCACGTTAGTTCCGGTCCGTCGGATCCCCCAGTTGGGAAATAGTGGCACCCCTTCTCATCCCTTTCTGTGTGTTCACCGGTTCCCTTGTCCCGATGCTAAGACATTAGAGTTATCCCAGATCTCCTAGTGCTGGCTCTGTAGCCGCTGTATCTGTAAGCTAGAGTGACATAGGTAGATAAAGTATCCAGGAGTCCTCTATCTCTTCTCGTTGTCCTCCCAGCTATCTATCTGTTCTCTCCCTTACCTGAGTATCCCTTGAGCTGTGTGTCCGGTATATCCACTCCTATCCAATACCGTTATCCCCTGTCTTGTCTAGTCATGTACCCTTCTCTGATAGTCTCGAATATCTGTTCACTAGTAATCTTGCCAAAGCTTCCCTGCGGAAATATAAATTACGATACCTCGGAATACTCCCAGGTGAAGTGCTACAGCGGTGATTCTGTGCGCTTGCAGAATATTTCTATATTTTACTAAGCCATAAGGAAAACCACTGAAACACTCCTTACCCCAGTACCAGGATTCTCAATTCTGATATTGGATCGTAAGAAGTGCCAACACCCGTGTACGCCGGAAGCCGCCCGTCGTCGTTACGGAGGTAAAACCACCCCTTGTCCCAGTCCTGGTTGTTGGAGGTCATCGTGCAGGGGACGTAGAGGTGCTTCTGGTTCTCGCGGGCATGGATGGAGAGGCCACCAGCACGTACGGCCTTCCGGAACCCCCTCGTCTCGCTGGCCGTCGTGTGGAGCTCACCCCGGAAGAGGTGAATCCACAGATCCCAGTGCACCTCCACCCCCAGGTACCCCTTGCAGATGGCGATGAAGAACGTCGCCTGCGAGATGGCATTGGCGGTGAAGTTGTGCAGATACACCTGGTAGTGGTGGCACAACCATCGCAAGAACCGCCCCGCGGGGGCGCCGAACCCCCGCTTGTGCAGCCGCGCCTGGCTGACGACGTAGCCCGGCGAGGGAGTTGGCTCACCGTACGACGCCGGCAGAGCAATCCACTCTGGCTTCTCCAGAGTGGAGATCTTGGGCAACAACCCGACTTCGGCGAGGCTCGCGAGGTAGCTCGCGTCCGCGGTGGATGGGCTCCATGGCGCGGAGTCCCTAATCTCAACCATGGTGGCATGCGAAGGGGAGGCGAAGGTGAGCTTGGTGGCGCGGCCGGGCAGAGTCTCTCTCTCTCTTCTTCCTCGCAGCGGACCTCAGAGAGGCAAAGGCTGGGGAAAGCGAATGGCTAAGGTAAAGAGATTAACTTCTCCGATTCCTCATTTTATACCCCGGCACAGTTAATGCGGCAGGTGCGGCTCTCACTGACGATCGGGCCCCATTTGGGAGTGAAAACCCATGCGCGCGCAATCCAAGGAGGCATTACAGCCCGTCGCTTCGGAACCGCTCGCACGCGCGCTGCCCACGCCTAAAAAGGCGCGCCCGTTCCGTCTGCCCCAGGCCACGTCAGCCACATCCGTGCACATGACCCAGTCAAGCCGAAGTCCAAGCGGTGACGTTCCCCCGGGAGTGCCTTCTGAGGTAAGGCACCTCTTCGTGAGGCCCCACTGATCAGGGTTTCGAAGCCTGTCCCATCGGGGGTTCGACAGGCGCCCTCGATCCACAGAGTCAGGGGCACACCGGGCGTGCTCGATCGAGCCTACCCACGAACGCGGAGTTCAGGGGGCACCCGGTGCTGCGTTCAAGGCCAGACAAAGGCAGCTGGGCCGAAGGGTCCCAATGAGGGAAAGCAATGAGATCTCGACTCCTATCGAATGGGGTCAAGCCCTGCCCGGCAAACCTTTGCAAGCGCTTTCATGAGACGTGTCTCCGGACCACGAAGTCGACCCTTATTGAACGGGGCTCGGACGTCTGCTTGAACCACCCGTTAACAGCTCACCAAGGCATCCATGGCTCGTTGCCTGCTCGTGGGTAGTATGGATTACCTCACCCCTCCTCCCTGCGCAAGGGCGACGAGGGCCGTACAATGAAGACGAGGCAGACCCCTAATCGACCCCGCTTGGGCCAGGGCTCGGGGGCTCCTCGTGCCATGGCCAAAGCCCTATGAACAAACCATGTTGTCACATGGGTATAAATTTCTGTATCGAATTGACCCCTTCGAGTGCTCAAGCGAGTTCTTTGGAGAGTGGTTCGTATAAGGGTAACAATATCGGGTCAGCGTAAATTGTCGATGCCGACTGAAAGAACGCCGAAGCCGGCTGAAACAAACACTGGACGAACGCATCACCCAACGTATCACACGGCCAAAGTGCTCATAGCCCTTGGACGAGTGTACTCACTCCTCCAAGGCCTCGAGGGCTACACCCGCGGGTGCGCTAGCGCGCCCCCCACGGAAACTCTTACATGTTCAAAGGGAAGCTTCACACGTAGCGCCTGAGACGACGTCGCAGAAGCACAAGCCTTTGCTGGACTAACCCATGTCCAGCCAAGGCTTGGGGGCTACTGTTGGGGACGGTCTTAAGGGGTCCCCTAACCTAAGGGATAATCACCCCAGAAAAACACAAACAAATTACAACCAAATCCCCGTGAGCCAAAAAGAAGACCAAAGCGCGCACAAGGCCCACGGCCGATATGGCTCAGCAGTCGCTCGGGCCCCTCCATCAAAGGCCCGACGCACAGACCTCATCCCCGCTTCGCTTGAGGGTTTCGGCCCCCTCAACCAAAACACTATACAAACTCCGCCTCGCTCGAGGGTATGGATCTCCCTCGAGGGAACACCCCAACTCCGCCTCGCTCGAGGCTACCCTGCCAACAAAAGCGCGCGCGCGCCCATCACCTCCCCTGACAAGGGCATTCAATGCCCAGCGCTGCCGCGGGACGCCAAAGTCAAAAGGAAAATCATCGCCCATGCCGACTGACACAACCTAAGGCACTATGCGGCCAACTCTGGTCACTGTGCGGCTGACGCCGGTCACTGTGCAAGCACTGCAGTGCCCTGTGCGGACAGGAAAGCGTCATCTCGATGCACGGCTCTGACCATCTCGGTCCGTCCCCCACGACGGAGCCCTCGAACGGGCATAAGGGATGCCCTCGAATGGGCGTATGGATAAGGACAGGGCGTGAGCGCCGGTCAGTACAGCTGCACAGATAACACAGGCCAGGTTCCATCCGCAAACTCCGGTCACTGCTCCGCCATCCCCGGCGTTGTGCGTGACTGCGGGACCCTGTACCACCGACTCCAGTCACCGTGCCGACCTGCGAAGCCCTGATCAGACCTGTGCTGAAGACTCCGGCGCTCCTGTACTGCCAACCCCCGTACTGATCCCACAACGGAGCCCTCGATGAGGCACGGGAGAACCCTCGAACGGGTGTACGGACGACGACCGGGCTCAAACACCAAACGGCATAGCCCCCCGAAGACGCTTCAGGATAAGCACAGGGACACGTACTTCCTACAGGGGCCGTCGTACCGCCATTCACAGAAGTTGGCAAAGGTTCAGTGATTTGCGCCGGGCAAAAGGATCCGCAGGACAGCCTCCACGCCCAGTGCCATACTCTCCAGTACTCGATGACTGTAGACTCCACTGTATGATGCATGTATCTCTACCCCTCCTTGGACTATAAAAGGGGGAGGTAGACGCCCGACCAAGGGCCAGCACACACACACACAGAAAAACGACAAGCAACACACGCACGAACGTCGTTCGTCCACCAGAGCTCACAACACACCCATCCGATACGCTCGGGACTTGGCTTCTCCTCCTCTCCCACCTCGCTTGTAAACCCCTAGTACAGGCACCCCGGTGCGAAGTAATACAGTGTGTACACCTCCCTTGCTAGACGTACAGCCCCGTGGCCGGAACCAGGATAAATCTCGCGTCATTGTGTTATCCCTTGCACCGACCATCGAGAGAGTGGGCACAGCGCATCCGTTCTAGTTAGTGTCGGGCAGCCAATCCGAACACCGACACCAAGATAGACACGTCTCTATTTGTGTTTCACCGGGTACTGATACAACATATTTGCTCATGTATGTTGATGACATCGTCCTCACAACCTCTTCTTCTGCATTGCTTCAAGGCATTATTGGTGCTCTGCAATAGGAATTTGCTATGAAGGACCTTGGCCATCTTCACCATTTTCTTGGCATGCAACTTCAGCACATTGGTTTGGTCCTGTTTCTTAGTCCATGCCAATATATGCTTGATATTTTGGACAGGGCAGGCATGCGTGACTGTAAGCCCTACACTACTCTGGTTGATCTGAATCCTAAGCTTTCATTAGGCGGCGCTCATGATTTTTGCATTCTTGCTGGTGCCTTGCAGCACCTGACTTTCACCCGGCCGGATTGCTTATGTTGTTCAGTAGGTCTGCCTTCACATGCATGACCCCTGTGAGCCACAGCTCACTGCCCTTAAGAGCATTTTATGCTACGTGTGCGGATCCTTGGATTTTGGTCTTCATTTACACCTTTCGAGCTCGTCTGAGTTAGTGGTCTACTCCGATGCTGACTGGGCCGGGTGTCCTGATACTCGGAAATCTACATCCGGTTATGTCGTGTTCCTTGATGATAATTTGGTATCCTGATCCTCCAAACGTCAGAACACCGTGTCCCGGTCTAGTGCTGAAGCCAAGTATCGCGCCGTGGCAAATGTTGTTGCCAAAGCTTCTTGGTTGCGCCAGCTGCTATTTCAGTTACATACTCCCTTGCGCCGCTCAACCTTAGTTTATGGTGACAACATCAACATGTATACATGTCTCCGAACCCCATTCAACATCAGCGTACTAAACACGTGGAGATTGATCTATACTTTATTGATGTTCGTGTCCTTCATGTTTCTAGGACGTCCCAGTTCGCTGATATCTTCACGAAAGGACTTCCTTCTTTGGTCTTCACTGAGTTCCGGTCTAGCCTCAACGTTCGGCTGCCCGACGTTCTGACTGTGGGGCGTGTTAGAATGTTTATGTGCTATGCGTGTGGGCCTGCGCCTGGCTATGCCGGCCGGATATATATATATATATATTAGTCTCTTAATCAGTTCAATGTACTGTTCCACACAATTCTAATTGCTTCCAACCCCCCAAACACCCCCCCCCCCCCCCCCACACACACACACACACACAAAGCGCCTTCTCATGTACCGACGGGTCTTCCATGGATCATGACGAGCATGCAGTTCTCGCTGGTGCTGGCAGAATTCCATAATACATAATGCTCTGCATGCTGAAACAAGGGCCTAGTTAACTAATGGAGTGTTTAAGTCTAAAATATCATCCTGGGTTTGGGGGTGGATTCGTACTTGGCATCATCCTGTTTTTGTCTGGAAAGCATCCTGTTTTGTCTGGAAAGCACCCTGCTCCTCTTCCACGTCGTCTCCAAATTGTGCCCAAAAGCAGGCAAACCATGTATCGATCTGAAATAAGAAAGTTCTGTATTGTGATGTCCTTGTAGTTGAGAATGGCGCTGAATTATGTGCAATGTATGCTTTAAGGCTAAAAAGGTTGGACCAATTTATATGGACCGTTCTAAACCTTTTCCCCAGAAATGTCTGAGGACCGCGGTTGGCGCCAAATGAAAACGTGCAAAAAAAAATTAGCTCAGTATGTTATAGAACCAGCTGATCGTTAGCTATGATCAGGGGTGGTAAAGGGTTCTAAGATTTAGTCTAGTAATTTTAAATATTGGGCTCAATAAGGACTAAGTCAAAATACTACTAATTTTTGAACTAAAGTGAGCTAGTGCCAAGTAGAATTATGAAGTGAGCATGATGACCATGATTCATTACCACCCCAGGTATGATATATAAATAAACTCGAAATATTCCTTGCAAAAGGAACTTACAATGGCTGAAACACTTTTTAAATACCTACATGGTTACATCAATCACTGTTTCTGTTTGAAACTCATATTTCTACCCCTTCTAATTACATCTAACTGACATTTTGGCTATTGCATACAACTTTGACTGTTATTATAAAATATTCATAAAACATAGAAAATAGTAAACTTTTATGAAACTACACTGTGAGACAATCTGCTTGTCTCGTTTTCAAAAATCCAACATAAAAGTAATTTAAGCAAAAGTTTAAAATAATTGACTTAAGTCATCTTAAAATGTCACTTATTATGACCGGAGAGACTACCTTGGATGCTCTCTTTAGGCCTTATTCAATGGTACGGACATAATAACTCTAAGCACCCTAAGAGATAATCCTTTTAATAATTTAGCTTTTAGCATGTAACTCATAATATGAACGAGCCCATATATCATCGTCATATAATCTCGAAGTGGATGTACGAGACTATCTTTTGATCAAGAAATATTTCTTCTCTCTTTTGTTAATATTAAAATAAAAATTATTTTATAGACTAGCTAAAACATCAACCATTTGATAAAATATTAGCCCAGCAAAATAGCTGATGCCTTTACCGGTACTGCAACCCAAACTTCCCATCTCATCGGTACTGATTTACCTTGTTCACTTGTGCTGCCCATGTGTTCACCGTTATTATACCTATATAGTTCAGCAAACCGATCATGTGGTTCGCCCGCAAAACATGCCTCGAAATGCCCGCTAACGCGAGACAGAATTTCTCGGTGCTCGCTTACTTTTGTGCTGGCTATACTGAAAGCCTGGAACTAGCCATCAGTATGTGGTGGTCTTTTGTCTTTTCTTTGAACTAGCCACTAAGGGTAACGAAATTCTCTCCGAATTTTTAGCTCTGCTGAAATACGGCTGGGCTACGATCCAAACATCTTTTTTTTCGCCAAATTTAGTCTGCATTCATTTCTCTCTCGGCTCACAGCACGCAATCAACTGATCAATATTAAGAGCCACACTAATGTTGGTGAGTCCAAATCCCCCTATCATCATAATTGTTTATATTAGAAAAAAACACAATGTCAATTAGTTAGATTCCTATGGTGAAATATGTCCGATTAGATTCAAGTTCATGTGCTAGCATTTTTTGGGGATTTATTCTATCAATTAACAACGATATTTTCACTACCAGAAAGCTCACATCCGCCCCCTCATAGGCCGCGACAAATTTTGGACCCGGTGCTAAGGGGTGCATCAGCACCGGGTCCAACGGCTAGGAGCGGGGGCGGCGCGCAGGAGTGGCAGGCTGAGGACATTAGCACCGGGTCTTACCACGACACGGTGCTAATGGTCTAACATTCGCACCGGTTGCAGCCAGCAATCGGTGCTAATGGTGTCAAGGCCGTTTAGCACCGGTTGCTGGATTTGGGACGAGGTCGTTAATCTCTGAGGAGAATTTCATGTCCCCCTGGAGGTTGTGTCGTCAAGTCGTTCCTCTAGTCGGATTTCTTAAGTTGTAATATACAGTTCAAATATATAACTCTAGTCGGATATCTAAATTATAATATATATATCTTTTATTTTGATTATATGTCTAGCTAATATAAATATATAGTACTACATGCACGGCGGCTGAATACGTATTTAAATACGTAGCATAATACATATATAAACGTACATGCATGGCAGCTGCAAAAAGTAACAAAAAAAAAAGAAATCCAGACCCTTTAGCGCTGGTTGTAGACACTACTTATCCCCGCTGCGGTGGCAGGGTCTTTAGCACCGGTTGGTGTTTAGAACTGATGCTAAAAGCCCCTTTAGCACCGAAAGTTTAGCACCGGTTGGGAATCTGGTGCTAAAGCCCGTTCCCAACCGGTGCGGATGCGAGTGCCTCTTATAGTGTTTTGAGCAACAGATACCATGCTTATCGATAGTGAGCTACTCATAGTGATTTTGGTTAATATCAAAATCTGCAAGTGTAATCTCGTGAACAAACTCGTACGGCTATTATATTGAGTGTGTATATGTCTTGAAAAAATGACATATTCCTTCTAAATTCATAATTAAGTAGAAAAATCTATATGGAAATAAGCGTTTTGTTACTAAGAAGAATAAAAACATCTATCTGACTCATAAATCGTATATCTAAAACTAGTACCATTAATTAAGAGGGTTTCCCACGAAAGCTACAAGGGACAGCTTTGGAATATGCACAGATCCTGTCACCAATTCCTGACACAACAAAGATTTTTTCTGTAGGTATTTTCAAACAGAAAACACCTACAAAAAAAACAAAAACATGTTGTCCCTAGGACATTCTCATAGGTCTACCCTACTTCAAGTAAGACAAAACTGAAGCAGTATATAAGACTTGTTCTGCTTTATCTTGGCTGGACCCGTTCCCTTTCCCCTTACCACGAAATAACACGACCAAGTAGAGGGATTATCCCTAGAGAGAGGGAGGGAGAAGCGGCGCCACAGAGAAGCCTCATGAGAGCTTCCACAGTTCTGTGCTTCGTTGTAGTTGCTGCCCTGCTTGTTGCCGTTGCTTCTCTGCAACAAAGAGAAGGTTAGTGAGTTGCATCTTTCGTGTTCTGCCTGTTCCATATCAAGTGAAAGAGTTGAATACTAACGTCTTCTTCATCGACTTCTATTTGGGGGAGAAGCTTTTGGAGAGGGCACAAGGTTGCATGAAGAAGCTGGGGCACCGAGGAAGGAGAAGCTGCCATGGTGGTGGGATACTGACTACATGCGGACAAAGCGGCGAAGATCCAAACATAACTGAGAATCAGTCTTTGAATTTTGTTTGCTAGGAGTTTCATCTGTTATCCATATCTTTAGTAATCTATGTTCTCCAATTACGCAAAATTGTCGCTGCTGCAATTTGGATTGGAGAAGGAGACCTTGAGTCCTTAGTTTCCGGACTGTTAATTTTCTTTTTATCAAGTCTAGGAGTGGAAATCTTTCTTCTTGACCTGGGTTAGCAGAACCCTGTGTTCACCAGTTCCCAGTTGAACTATGGGCTACATGAAAGAAAATTTCATTGACCTTGAGCACTGTATATACTAATTGTGGTTATCCCTACTCCTATTTAGGGGTGGTAAATGGCCGTGAATCTTGTACTAAAATTCTAAGAATCGGGCTCAATTAGGACTGAACCAAAATACTACTAGTTTTTAAACTAAAATTTGTTAGGGCCAAGTTGGATTACGAAAGAGAGAAAGGGCCATGATCCACATATTGGATTGATTTTTTAGGAAAATTGAGACCACTCTGACCGAACTGTGCCATTCCTGCAAACCGCATCACCGTTGTCAAAACCGCAGAAGATTCCAGCATTCTACCAAGAACAAACTACGCTTATAAACTTCAACAGCTTTACTAAAATTCTAAGGATCGGGTTCAATTAGGACCGGATCAAAATACTACTAGTTTTTGAACTAAAATTTATTAGGGCCAAGTTGAATTGCGAAGGAGAGAAAGGACCATAATCCACGTATTGGATTGATTTTTTAGGAAAAATGAGACCACTCTGACCGAACTGTGCCCTTCCTGCAAACCGCATCACCGTTGTCAAAACCGCAGAAGATTCCAGCATTCTACCAAGAACAAACTACGCTTATAAACTTCAACAGCTTTAGAGCATCTCCAAGAGACTCGCTAAATCATTTTTTTAAGTTAAATTTAGCTATTGTTAGAGAAAAGTGTTTTTAACGGACTCTAAATAATCCTCCAAATTTAATGACTCTCCATCCCACCTCATTCGCTAGCTATTTTTAGCTAACCTACCTCACTAGTCATCTTTACAGAATCTATTGAATTAGTCATCTTTACAGAATTTGGATTAGTCAAATCTTTTTTTGAGAGTAGCTAAATTAGTAAATTTGACTAGTTTTTTTAGCTAATCTCTTGGAGATCCTCCTATCGTTTCAAGTTGACAGCAGATAGGCTTCAGCTCGTCCACAAACTCATCATGTTCACACCATGATAGCTAATTTCTAGTTATGCCTTTAAGGATGCAATAATAGTAAACTTACTTTATTGGGGGATATTCTCTCATCCACAATGCAGCCTCAGGGTGTGAACATACGGGAAATAGTTGCAAATTAATTAATTGCAGAAATCCAGCTGAGTAAACTGCCCAAAACAGGTTTCCTTGCACGTCCATCTCAACCAATCCACATATTAAGGGGAAAAAAACTACTCGTTCCTGTCTCTAAGATCACCAAGCTTGATTGTCTCTTAATCTTTTTTCACACCATGTTGGGCCTCTGGGGTAGGAGGAGGTTGTAGAACTTGTCTTTCAAGAAGAAGCTTCGGCCTTTGCTATCAACAGACTTCTTCCACCCGCACCATCCGCCATTTCACAATCCTCATTCGGGCAATCCATGTGCGTCCTCGTCCTCTAGTGAGCGGGAAGAATCCCATAGGCGTTCCATGGAGGTGTTGCTTATAGAGCATGCGCAGGCAGATCAGGGCTTTTCTGGCGGCCTTATGGTAGGTGTCTGGTAAGACAAAGCCAGTGGTCTTGACGAACCAGGGCTCGACCTCGGGGTAAAGGGCGCTTTTTCCCACGAAGATCATCATCTCACACCGACGGGTGCCCCTGGAGTCGTATTCTCGGTAGGAGTACTCTGGTGGGTTCGTGACTCCGACGCGTTCCAAGCTGAGTAGCAACAACTTAGGGAGGCCAGGATCTCCGGGGCAGATCCCCTCACTCCAACCATCGTCAGCCATCTGGATAGGGTAAAACCATCGGTGAGTGATAGTGTGGGGGAAACGGCTTAAACCAGGAAAAGCTTAACTACGAAAAGGCTAAGGAAAAAGGTCTCGATCCTAGGGGTCACGTCCTACGGCCAACCAATCGGCTCTAATACCACCTGAAGCGTCCTCTCAAAGGAGGAGACTTAAATGTGATACAAACATCAGTCCCAGGAGGCTGATTCACATTTATTACAACAGATAGTCCATTACCGAACAAACCTACGCGGTAGCGGGCACAGACGCGCCATTAGCGCGAGGATAAAAACTAGAAACCAAACGGTACAACTAATCATGGCATCATCAGAGAGTTGTGCCATGCGGTTCTTCAAGCGGATGTCCCTAACACACAGGCAAGGATGGGTGCAGGGCATAACTCCTACTCAACGTCTTCAGGAACAAAGTCTGGGTCTTCTTCTGTATAGATTTAATCAAGGGTGAGTACAACGTACTCAGCAAGCTCAACCACACCCACGGAGGGGTTATAAACAGAATCATGCACGGGATATAAGCAAGGATATGCTTATGGTTTAATTGTGCAAATGCTAGATAAATCTCATGCAAGGGTTTACTTTATAAAAGGATTTTCGCAAAGCTTTTGTAGCAGCGGTAAAAACATATTTATCAGCTTCACGGTTTACGCTTAAATGCTACCAGACTCCCCGTCTGTCGTAGCCACCATCGACACCATCAACTATTCACACCACAACATTTCCAAAACCAAAGGACTCGTGAAGTGACCAAGCCGTAACTCATCTAATACCGTGGACATGGCTATCCGGATAGGTTTCAACTCTGCAGAGGTGTACGCAACCACAAGTAGGGTACCGCAACACGAACACTTTAGTGCCGGTGCAGATCCTATCGAAGCCATTACCCACCTTAGCTAAACTGACAATTACCACAGAAGCAGCCAGGGGGTCAGCAACCTACCAATGAGGTTCTACCCAGGGCATAACTCACATAGATCCTATCCCGTCTCCGTGACCCAATGGCGGGCGGCGCGGTGATGCACAGCGGCGGTGCAGCACGCATGCGCGGGCAAAGCTGAGGCAGCGGCAGAGCTTTTGGCGCACAGTGGCAGCGCTGTGTTGGCACAGCGGGGCGGTCAGGCGGAGCACGTGGCTCAGTGCAACGCGGCACGCGTGTGTGCGACGGGAGGTGGCACAACGGCGAGCGGTGCGGGTGGGCGGCAGCGGTATGTGCGACGGCGGTACCGCGCAGCACGCGCGCGTGCGGCCAGGGCGTGCGCGCGGGGTGACGTGGCGACGGGGTTTGGGTGGTGCTGTTGCGCGTGGCGTTAGGGAGGGAAGAAGGGACTGGCAGCCGGCGCTTGGCGCGGCGGGGCAGCGAGCATGCGCGCGGGCGACGCGCCGGGAGGGGGGTGACGCCAGGGAAAAAGGGAAGGGGAAGGGGAAAAGGAAAAGAGGAAGGGAGAGAAAAAGAAAAAAGGGGAAAAAGAAAAGGGAAGAGAAGACGGGATCCGAGGCGGGATCTCCGGCGGAGGCGCCGACGACGGTCGAGCGCGAGCACACGCACAGAGAGCGGTCGGTGCCGGATGCGACATGGGTGGTGAAAAGGTTAGGCACGATGGGGTTCGAGCTGGGTCGGCGGGAAACCGGGGAGGGAGATTCGGGTCTGGATCTCGGGAGCTCAGCGATAAAAGATTTGAAAAGATTTTCCGCGTAATTTTTACGGTGATTTTGGCTAGAGTAAAAACACGGGTGTTATAGACGTCTGGCGGGGCCCACGGTGCACCGATGCAGCCGGTGGATAAGCACCAGCGGGGCGCGCGGGCACCACGCGCCGAGGGGGATGCCCGAAGCGCCGGATGCGCCCCGAATCCTTGAGGGACAAGGATGTAGATATGAGACAGTAAAATTCATCTTATTTTTACCGAACAACCTATTTTAATTTATTTTTCTAAAAACTATTTATAAAACAAGCAAAAGCAATACTTCCGTTATGTCTAAATCTGACTAGAATAGATCTAATTTTGATTTGACGGTTCCAAAGTAATAATTGTTTTAGAGATACTAATAATTTTACAAATCCCCTAATATTTATTGAAAACATCACACGTCTTTTATTATGTTGTATTTGTTTAAAAAACATGATATATTATCTACCAACATGCAGGACCTTGTCTTCTCTCGTCGTCCCGCACCACCGTACGCACCCATTTCATCTTCTCACATCGCTTGCATCATCGTCACCGTCCCGCTGTCGTTCTCGGACACGGAGTCTATCGAGGATATCTCCTTTGTCATGTTCCAAATCAGATGCAGAATATTGGCGTCCATGACTCCTGTACACCTTCGTTTGCCAAGGTCGTTTTACTTGTAGCAACGCAGGAGCATTAATCTATCCATAGTACCTTATCTTCTCCGTCATCTCGCACCGCTGATATCCCTTCATTTTCTCACGTCGCTCACATCCCCATTGTCTTTTTCAGACGCAACGTTTACCAAGTATCGCTCCTTTGCCTTGCTCCTCATAGGATATAGAATCCCCTTCACCTATAGCAGCACATGAGCATTTATCTACCCATAGTACCTCGTCTCCTCTCGTCGACCGAGCCGCCACACGCACATCTTCATTTTCTCACGTCGCTCACATCCCCGTCATTGACCCGCCGTCTTTCTAAGCGTAATATCTGCAGACGATATCTCCTTGTTGTGCTCCTCATCAGATGCGGAATCGGCGGCGTCCATAGCTCCCGCGCACCTTCGCTTACGAAGTTCCCTTCATCCGCAACAACGCACGAGTATTAATAAATCTTCAGTGTATCGCCTCCTCTCGTCGTCCCGCACCATCGCACACACCTCTTCGTCTTCTCACATCACTCGTACCCCCGTCGTTGACCTGCCGTCGTTCTCAGGTGCAGCGTCTGCTGAGGATCTCTCATTTGTCGTGCTTCTCATTAAATCTGGAATCGACGACATCCATGACTCTCGTGCGTTTTCGCTCATAAAATCTCCTTCACCGGTAGCAGCGCACGTGCATATTTGCTAGTACCAGCAAATGCGCCCATGCATTCCCCTTTTGTTTATGATCAATTATTGCCATAGACTCTGTAAGAACTTGGCTTCGTGTGTTCATCGCATTAGCCGAATAAATAATCATTTTCTAAGAAAAGATGAGTTTTGTCGTGATATTTATAGTTTAAAGGAATTATTTTGTTTTTTTAAACAACCTCTGAAAAGGGAAGAGAGTTTATGCTATTCATTAGGTAGAAAAAAGGTTGGCCAAATTTATAAGAAAAATGGAACCGCAAAACCTCACAAGCGCAGGGTTAATAGAAAAAAAAACCTAACACAGTAGCCTCTGGGGACCAGATAGAAACAACCCACTATCACATCACATCTAACACATAGGCGATAGAGCCCACAGAGTGTCATTGTCACCAAGTTTATGGCAACAGCGACAAACATCTTTGATTTGCGACGAGAGACATAGGGGAAGCCCCAACTTGTCTTAGGGACGGCAATCCCATCCGTGGGTATCGATGGGTGTACGTATAGTAATAAATTTCTATTTGTTGGTAAGGGTATGGATATAAAATTTCATTCCTGGATATGATGCGGGTATATAACATAAAATATCCGTGACCGTTAGGTACCCACATATATTTACCGATAAGTGGCTATGGACAAAAATTTTTATCTTCCGACAAGAATACAAGTGTAAAATTACCAATGGCCCCTGTATTGCGGGCGAGTATTTACTATACCATACCGAGCCGTTGCCATCCCTGCTTGTCGCCACCTACACGGACCTAGCTTCAACCCCAAGATAACTATCATAGTGTGTCATATTGTTATCAAAGCTTCGTCGCACCCTACAGTGAAGCAAACGTCAACTTCACCGCTACGGACAAACACCAAGAGAACTGGAAACACACCACAAAGCAAGCACTCTCTTCGTTCCAAATTATTATTCATTCTTTACTTTTATCTCACAACATTGACTATTAGTGTTATTTAAAAATTTAGTATAATAAACAAAATAACAAGTCATATTTAAAAGTATCTTTTATAATAAAATAAACCACACACAAAATAAAATGATACATGCATAATTTTTTTGAATAAAATGAATAGTAATTTTTGTGAGAAAAATCAACAATATATAATAATTTAGAACGAAGGTAATGAATCAGCGGAGTCGGCCTATTTGAGAGCAGCCGGGCTTGTATAATGCGCGGCCACTATTTTGGAGCTTCCAAAGAATCACATCCACCTCCTTTATTACATCATGGTTTTGAATGGCTTTGGCTTCTAAAAAACAACCTATCATGCCATAGTTATTAAAAATTCTGGCATTCAAACATGCAATGCCTAAACTATTATTCCCTTGGTACCAAAATAAATGTCTTTTAGAAAATTTTAGATATGTTATTAGTCATGAGAAATGACCTTGTTGATTCTTATTTCTCGTATTTTCGAAGCAAATGTACATTAATTGGAACCAGAAAAATAACCATTTGTTTGACTCTATGTTCTACTTTTTTTTTATTTAAGTGCAGAGTTGGTTTAATTTAATACATTCCTATAAACCAAAAAGATATTTTTATAGGATAAAATCTGAAATTTTTATAGGAATAAGGAGTATACCACCTCTCATCTGTACATGATTTGAACACATGCAATGCCAACCTGACTATATATGTTCCAACAACCAATGTCACTAGTACAAGCCTGCAAGTTTGTGTTATCCTTGATTTAAGTCAAGGAGGTGCCCAATCCAATACAAGTTGAGTGTTTGACCTAGGTTCATCAGCGATTGAAGCCTCAATAAGGGCATGCTTATCTTAACGAGCGTCACAACCACAAGGCATCTGAATCTAATTTAACTGACATGTATACATATGTCATTTTCACAAGCATGAATAGAACAAGAACCACAACTGTATACAGAGTTACAGCATGGGGTAATCTTCATGTGAAAGAAAGATGAGATATTCACATCATGTTAAATCATCAATCACAGTCCAGCCACTTATGTTTGGATGTAACTGGTAATAAGATCTGACTGTCATATGTACATGAGGACTATGGACACAACACAAGTTTGCTAAAGCGAACCAATCTTATGAACAACAGGTTGTTTACCTTGCTGGTAACTATTTTCACAATGATCAGATGAGGTGCAGGTTGAGACTACATGCATATATGCAGGGCACAAACTATGGTACCAACGGATTAGACCACAAAGGTTAGATGAGTGCCTTTGCAGCGAAGAGGGTGATTGTAGTTGGAGCTAATTGAGGTCGATTTCGACCCGCTCTGGGGTCCCCCTCTCACTTTGCTGTGCAACAAGTTCGGTACCGAGCTGCCCTTTGTCCCCGGCGCCAAAGGCATAAAGTCTTCCTGAATCTGTCAGTGCAAATGTATGTGCATTCCAGTATATGGAGTTCGTAAGGCTGATCTGAACCATCCTTTCGTTAACTCTTTTCAAAGAAGTCACCAACTCAGGGCTAAGTACGTTAGTATGCCTGTTGTTACCCTGGAAATAACATTACATTCAGGATAAAAAGGAGAAATGGTATGGAAAAGATCAATACTTTTTATATGGCAGAGAAGGGAACTAAGAAGTTAAAAGGTATAAAGAAATCTGAGTTTACAGATAAATGGGCATCTACTGAGAACTATCATTCTACAAAGCCATCTTCTGTTTGAGCAGCAAAAGATTCCAAAAAGATGGAATGGGCTACCTGGAATTGTGTCACCTTTAATAATTCAAGGTTAAAAGCACAAAAATGTTAAGGGAAATTTCCAGTAAGTGGTAACTTTCTGATGTTCCCATTTGTTTGCTTAATTTAGATTACAGGTATGCGAATTTCAGTTTTTTTTATTTATCTCTGGACAATAAGGACATGTTGAAATCTTTTCTGGGGACGATCCATGTCTCGAGACAAATGATTTTCATATTTTCACTTAAAAATATTTTCACTCGATATGTAAACAGCTGGATGAAATCGCACAAACAATTATTTGCAGCAGCTGGTTATCAAACCATATTTACTTCCATTGCATGAAAGACAGAAATGGCAGATTTTCCTGAACTCAGATGGCAATAACAAAAGAGTTGTCCAGGAGAATAGATTTTAATGCCAAATAAAGAATTTGCTACCAATAATCTTAGGTCAACAAAAAACTCAGTAAAATAATAGCTTGAAGAGTGGTGAATATTTGTGGTATTAATTGGCGCTGCAGTGGTAGATATATATGCAATTAAAATGATCATACATGACATTGATATTCTATTTCTAATATACAAGCAAATTGGAAATCAGGTTGAACATGTTCTGGTTATAAACAAGAAAGGGCATACCAAAGTAGACTGTCTAACCTCAGTTATAGTGTTGTGGCCAAGACTTGACGATTCACCACATCCAAATGAGTAAACGTCACCTTTATCTGATACTACAAATGTTGTGTAATCCCCAGTTGCTACATGAACAGCCTTCACACCGATCAAAGCCTCAACTACCTTGGGAACAGATTCACATTCCTCATTACCATGACCCAAGCAACCATAACGCCCCCATCCCCAGGTGCAAACACGTCCATCCTTCCCTACAACAGCAGCATGCCATGCTCCAGCAGCAACTACTATTGGCTGTATGTTTAAATTTTGGAATTGCTCTATTAACTTAGGATATTTCTCATCAGTTCGTGAACCATGGCCAAGCTTCCCTCCTAACCCACAACCAACAGAATAAACTGACCTGCAAAATTATGGAGATGCCATCAATATGACATACTCTTGTTGGTTCATAACTATGAAACACTGCAATTTTAAGATAAGTATAAATTTCTGTTCAATTAATGTCACATCGACAAAGTTCATGAGAGGACATCTATCATCCTTCTTATCATATCAAATTTAAACAAGAACTCACTGAAATATCCAAGATAAAAAACAATAGTTGAATTATAATAACACAGAAATATGTTAAGAAGTAACCAACATAAAAATAATAGTTGTAGAATAACACAGAAATAAGTTAATCGACTAACTTAGCAGACCATTCAAGAAGTTTGTTCTTAAAATGGTACCTGTGAGAAAATAATATCTAAACATAATGGGTGAGAATTTCCTATGTACAACTCAGAAATCATGCTGCTTGTAAACAGACCATTGCATATGTATCTCTTTCATGCTAAGGTTTGCTTTGACATAGGAATGCAGTTTGATAACCTCGATTCACCTATTAGTTTCATCACTGTGTACTAAATTACTAATCAGGTTGTGAGGTGATGCAGACTAAGTTTTCCTTTCAAGAAATTGATAGTACAAGTCAAACATCAGAGTTGATCACATTTTGCGTGATTGGGTGAAGAATCTTACATGCCAGTAGGTTGGCATGCCAAAGCAAGGAGATAGCAATAGCCTGCAGCAATCTGCACGACTGGAATGTTCTCAAGAGCTCCTGTGAGAAGATGTGGCTGCACATCATTTGGCTCTGTCTGATGACCAAGTCTCGTATCATTCCCCCATGAAAATGTATATACACGACCCTCCCGAGACAATACAGCAGTAAAGAAGTTCCCAATAGCTGCCTGGACAACGTATATATCCTTAAGAGATTCTACTATCTGTGGCGTAGTCACAACCTTGGAACCTTGACCGCCATATTCAACTTCTCCAAAGGAGTCCTTCCCAAATGCATACACCCTACCAGCATCACTGACGAGCATTGTCCGTCCTGCTCCAGCTGCTGCTTGAATAATTCTAATCCCCTGCAATGATCTACAGGAGCAGCAACAGATGTTGAGCACTCTGTTCAGTGGCATTTGCATCAAGATTAAAATTAAACTCTAAATTATGGAAGTACCTGACAACACGAGGTCTCCACTCCTCTTCTAAATTGCCATGGCCAAGCTGACCAGAGTTGTTAGACCCAAAAGTATAAACAGCACCATTTGCTGTCACAGCGATGCTGTGACCAGGCCCGGCAATTGCCTGGGACTTTTCCCTCCGGCAACATGCTTCACCTGCCATTATAAATCTAAGAACTAGCTTCCAACTCCCACCACAGCGTTGCTTAAAAAGTTCTCTTTCATGCGCAGTCATAGGCTTAAAGATAGCCCTTTTCTGACACATATCCAATGCTGCGAGCTCTGACATTGACAAATTGAAATCGGGAGGGAAATTGGCAGGTTTCCTGAAGAATGTGCATGTTGCCTATTGCAAGCAGAAGGTCTATCAGTGGCAATATCAATTCTACAATGGAGAAAAGGTACAAAACATTACTTGCCTCTAGGTGGGCAAGGTCCTCAGGGTCCAGGTTGCACGATGTGAGGACATGGAGGACAATTGATGGGTTTGCAGCCAATGGGAACTCCCCTGGAGCAGAGTCACCAAAGCAAAGGCGCTGCGATCGTTGAAATGATTGCTGCAATGGAGAAACAAGAGCAAGCGTGTCATCCACGATGAGGTGGAGGGGGAGAGATGAGGAAGCTCCGTGGCTCGTAGTAGCATCCATCAGCACTGCTGGAACTTGCACTGCCCAATGCTTTTAACTCAAATAAACTTGTGGTGATCTTGGCTTCAGGCCTCTACACCATGGCAGACTGAGCAGACTGAGACACACGACCATCCTGCAATGTGAAAGGCATTAATACTATGACATGCATCCACAATCAATAATTGAGGGTTACTTTTGCAGCAAGCTAATCAACAACCTTCGTCTCCCACAATTAAACAAGAGATTATTATATTATTCAGCCAAACCAGATGAGTCATGAGTGGATGAGGGGGGATCCATCCAACCAATCCACCACAACAATTAATAAAATCATAAACAGAGTATATCCGATCCCCCAGAGAACTCACAAACAGAGAAGATTCTTTGACAAACAAAGATGCAATATCAAACACTGCGGATCAAGGAGGCGAAGGACGAGCGCAGCTAGAATCTGAAACAGCAACTAGACTCAACTAACAACTCTGCACCAAGGCAAAGATTGCAGGAGAGGGGAAGCTTTGATCCTGAAGAGGAAGATTGCAGGAGAGTGGCAAACAGAGAGGCCACTGGAAACGTTCAGAAAGAGGGAGCATATTCCCCCAACTCCACCCCAAAAGTCTGCTTTCTTATCCTATCCAACAATTATCAAACAATATCCTCAGTTCACCAGCGCTGGACACAAGCGAGATTCCTATCGCATCATGGGCGACAAAATATCAGTACTACTGATGGCTCAGCGGCAAAGGAAAGGCTTCGATTAGACGGATGAACAGGAACCAGCGGCAAAGGAAATTTGGTTCGATTCACGATACAGGACATCAAAATCAGGACGGGAAAAGCTCATCTTTGAGCGCAATCACCAATCTCAACTACGAACCATCGCCTGGATCATCGTCATGGTAATCAGCATAGATCATCGGACCAAAAGGCCCAAGAACCCACACAGATAATATCGCAGCACACAAGAAAGCATCCAAGAAATCCTTACCCCCAATTCCCCCCGTCAATCAGCCTGCGGCGGAGTCAGGGCAAGAATCGGAGCTTTCGTCGGGAGCGGCACGATCGGCGGGCAGGTCAATCAACGAACCCAATCGGGAATTCCGGGCGGCAGAGACGGGCGAATCTGGCCAAGAATCAGGGAGGGAGGGAGGGAGGGAGGGGGTGGCAGCGACTGGCACGGCACGACTTCTCCCAATAATGATGTGGGGAGGAAGAGGGAGAGGTTGCTGCTTGCACGGGCAACTGCGGGCGCTGTGCGTGTATTGTTTTGGGTATTCCCTTTCGCCGTTGCTGGGATGAGGTGTCGGAGGGAGGCAGCGTGGGGGCAAAGGCGACGGGGGGCGGCGTCGTGGGGCGAAAATTGCCGCGGCTACCCCCACCGTACCCTGCGTCCCTCGCTCCGCGCCGATGAACCACCTGTAGCTCTAGGTGTCGACATGGTGTTACACCCGCGTTGCAAGGATGCATTTCTCACGAAATCTCGTGCGCTGCTGTTACTAGGCCGCTTAGATCAATCGGTCATTGCCAGTGGACAACATTACTGCTAGTTAATGTGTACTCTATCTATCGTTTTTATTCACGAATGTAAGCATTTCCAGATATTCTTTGACTTTGATTTTTAAATAGCAAAAGAAATCATAAAGGTTGCCAACCTAAAAATGATATTATTGTATTCATCATGAAACGAATTATAAGCATCTGTAGTTTTTCTATTTGAAATAATTGATTTGTGTATACTATGGGTCAGAATGGTGTATTTAACACCATGTTAATGTGCTGAAATGTTTATATTTGTGGACAGAGTAAGTATGTAAAATATCTGTGTAATTAAGCCTCCTTTTGTATAATTTTAGTCGCTTCAGTTTTGCATGGCATGCCCACTAGTAAGTTGTTTCCCAAAATGATCCAAAATTAACTAGAACTTGGTGAAACCAGCTTTTTTTTCCTTCAGGAGCTCCTATTACGGCGGCACTAATTACGAAGCCAAAGCCGGTTGAAGGCATACTAAACAGGATCTAAGTGAGGTGACAATGAGAACTGAACCTAGATTTCTTGTGGTACAATACAGAGAAAATTATTTATTTGACATCAGAAGATAACAAGTATTCGCTTCATTATATTTAACTATAACTTTTATTTTTTATTTGACATTTCCATCACATCTATTAGTTAGATCGATGAGAACAACCTCCAAATCACCTCCAAAATTCATAAAAGTTTTTCTAGTTGAAGACATTGTTTTTTCAAAAAAAGTGCATATGTACAATAACTTTAAAACTAACATTAATCAAATTAATCTACTTTAAAATTTAACTAAATTTTTATTGCACCAAAATGGTTTCCAAAAATTATGGAAAAAATCATTAATAATTGTCATATATGATGTATTACTTTACAAAATTATTTATAAATTACATATATAATTGTGAAGAATAGGAAATTTGGGAAGTATTAGAAGAAACTTGCAATTACTTCTGTAACATATCATTGGAATAATTTTATAAACAATTGCATCCCATGCAAAAAGTATTATTTATTTTTGGAAAGAATTTTGGAGCCATAGAAATTCAAATAAGTTTCAAAGGTAACTTAATTTGTTGAATTTTAATTTAAAAATATAAAAACATATGTGTGCTTTTAAGCAAGATAGCTTCAACTCCATTTGTTTATCACTAGAAAAACTCCATGATTTTTTTAAATCAATTGGAGATTGTTTTGCATGACTTAACTAACTTAAATGACACAAATATAAATTAAGGAATGAATGTTAGAAGTCATTTTCTATACTATATGGATCCAATTCTTTTAAAAACACTTCTCACCTAAATAATTCCTACCCACCCTCTTACGGAGGACCCACATATTAGGTCTAACGGTGGAAATGACATGGAAAGGTTTCACAAACAAGAAAAAATGATATTTCTAGAGAGTTTATGTCGTTTTATCACTATTTTTCTCACCATAAAATTTCTTTACCCACCTCACGTACCCACCAACCATATAATCTGAAAT
The DNA here is from genome assembly GCA_033239725.1 of Echinochloa phyllopogon. NCBI lineage: Eukaryota > Viridiplantae > Streptophyta > Magnoliopsida > Poales > Poaceae > Echinochloa > Echinochloa phyllopogon. The sequence goes on along the minus strand of BTCW01000012.1, from coordinate 47,705,154 downwards.
AACCCCATAATAAAGATGCAGCACAAAGTTTTGGTTTCCGAAACAAATAAGCACCCGCTTGGTGATTATGAAAATTCGATCAGTTCCATCTACGTAGGAGCATGTAGTGATGAAACGTACTTGTATTTGTTGAGAGTTGATCGTGAAAGGAGAATAAATGATTGATTGATTGTGAAAAATGTTGTTGTACATATATATACAAACCCAAGGGGTGCCAAATGAAAAGGCATGACCCTACGGGGGAAACCGCTGGAAGCAGATATACTAATTCTAATTATCCTAATTGATCACTAAACTAATTAATATTAACACTTCCCCTTGATCAATTTGTCTTGTAAAAGCCTTTGCTTGTTCAAAAATCTTAATCTTGAATCTTTTGAAAAACCTGTAGGAAGAAAAACCAAAGTATATTGATATACCTGACAAAAACTCCTTCAAAACCCATTGGAAAAAATAAGGAGTAACACCATGATATATGTGTAGTTCCAATGTTAATAGACCCTTTAAGTATTCTTACAGACATAGTCTAAAACAATTTGATCAAAGATCAATATGTCATAAATATTATCTCCGAAAAACCTCTGTGAGGAAAAATGGATAATATGACATTTATATAATGTGTTAATATTATCTTATTAAAAACTTTATGTGAGAAACCTCTAGTAGAGTAAAACTCATGTAAAGAAAAGAGCGTAATATGATGTTTGAAGTAAATTATATTTTAGATGGACTCTCCCCCTGATTCCTACAAATCTCTAAGTCTTCTCATACTAATGCCTTCAACACATTTACGAAACGAGGAGTATGGTAGAGATTTTGTGAATAAATCTGCTATACTATCACACATTTTAGTTTGTAAGATTTCAATTTCTCCATTCTTTTGGAGTTCATGCGGGTAGAATAACTTGGGAATAATATGCTTAGTCATATTACTCTTAATATAACCTGACTTCATCTGAGTAACACATGCAGAATTATTCTAAAAAATAATTGTTGGTGTATCAATCGTACCAATACCACATGAGTGTATGATGTGGTTTATCATTCTGCAAAGCCATACACATTCGCGTGATGCTTCATATAAAGCTATTATTTTAGAATGATTTGTGGAAGTGGATAATAATGTCTGCTTTGTACATTTCCAAGAAATTATTGTTCATCCTTGTAAGATATGCCATTATGGGGATCTGATAAATAACCAGCATTTGTATATCCTAACAAAGTTGAATCTTGATTTCTACTATAGAATAATCCAAGATACTTAGTACCATTGAGGTATCTAAATACCATTTTTATTCCTACCCAATGGCGTTTGGTAGGTGCAGCACTATGTCTTGCTAACAAATATACTGCAAATGCAATGTCCGGTTGGGTACTGTTAGCAAGATACATCAATGCTCCAATGGCACTAAGATATGGGACATGTGGTCCCAAAATCTCTTCTCCTTCATCCCTTGGTCTAAAATGATCCTTCTCAATATATAAGGATCTTACTACCATGGGTGTCTTTGTTGGATATGACTTGTCCAAATTGAATTTTTCCAATATTATTTGGATATAAGCAGATTGATATATAAATATACCTGAAGGGAAATGCTGAAGTTGTAAACCTACGCAAAATTTGGTTTGACCCAAATCTTTCATTTCAAACTCCGTCTTAAAATGATGACGTGCTTCATTAATATCGGTTTCGTTGCCAATGATATTAAGATCATCAACGTATACCGATGTAATACAAAAACCTTTTGAGGATTTCTTAATGAAGACACATGGGCAATCATCATTATTTATGTACCCTATCGATAAAAGGAATTCTCTTAACCGATTGTATCACATTCGACCTGATTGCTTTAAGCCGTATAGTGACTTCTGCAACTTGACGCAATACATGTTGCGGTTTTTCTTATTATCTGGTATACTAATTCCTTCAGGAACTTTCATGTATATCTCAGAATCCAATGACCCATATAAATATGCGGTCACTACATCGATCAACTGCATAGATAGACAATTTTGTACAGCCAATGATATTAAGTATCGGAAGGTTATCTCGCTCATTACTGGGGAATAGGTTTCATTGATATCAACGCCAGGTCTTTGCGTAAAACCTTGTGCCACTAGCCTTGCTTTATATCTCACCACTTCATTGTTTCCATTTCTTTTACGAATGAAAACCCATTTGTATCCCACAGGAAGGATACCAGGAGGTGTTGGCATTACAGCCGAAAATACTTTCCTTTTATAAAGCAAGGCAATCTCTGTTTCAATTGCTACCTTCTATTTATTCCAGTCAGAACGCTTCTTGCATTCTATCATAGACTTAGGATCAAGATCTATCTGAAGGGTATTTGTAATTTGTTCAGAGAGGTATCGGTCGACTATTGTGGACTTACGATCATAATACTCTCCGGTCTCTATGAAATTTATAGCAATTTCGTCTACCCGTTGAGATTCATCATTATTTCCCAATATGATGGGTCTAGGGTCTTTCGATGTTCCAGCCTCAGTGTTTATGCGCATAGTTGAGCTGGATTGTGGATCACATCTATCCATAGGACATTGTATGTCCTCTAGGTGTCTATCAACTGAAATTTGAGTTGTATTTCTAGTCTTCTTTTGTTTATTAGCAATCCCATCTTGCTTCTTGGAAGTGCTTCTCCCCCTCTTGTTTCCAATTTGGGGTTGAGTGGTTTTATGAGGTACTCCACTCTTTCAGGCACGTTCATTGCAGGATGGAGAGACTTTGTGACACTTTTATAATCTAAGAAAGCGTCTGGCAGATTATTTGCAATATTTGACAAATAAATAATTCTTTGAACTTATACTTTAGTTTCTACAGTACGTGGATAAGAAAATGAAATGCCTCTTGCATTCCAACCAATTTCCTAGCATTACTTTTGGTACAATTCTCCTCCTAATGCCGGAAAATGATCCTCATTAAAAATACTATCAGCAAACCAGATAGTAAATAGATCTCCAGTGGGAGGTTCTAAATACTTAATAATCGACAGAGATGAATACCTACATGGATCCCCAATTTCCTGTGAGGACCCATCGAAGTTCGCTGAGGTGGTGAATGGGTACGTATACAGCGCACCCAAACTTACACAAATGGCAAATGGGAAATATTTGGAGGATTTCCACGTACTAACCGGAACGGGGAGGTCTCATGGTATGCAATTGGTCGCAGTTGGATTAGGTCAGCAGCATGCAGAACTGCGTGGCCCCAATATGACGTAGGCAATCTACAATTCATTAACATAGGTCGTGCAATGAACTTAATTCTTTTGATCAATGATTCAACCAGATCATTTTGGGTATGTACGTATGAAACAGAATGCTGAATTTGAATTCCTAATGCCATGCAATAATCATTAAAAGCACGTGACGAAAATTCAGCAGCATTATCCATTTAGATAGATTGAATCCGATGTTCAGGATAATAGGCCTTCAACTTGATAAGTTGAGCCATTATTTTGGCAAAAGCATGGTTGCATGTCAATAAAAGAGACACGTGAGACCATCGAGTAGATGTGTCTATCAATACCATGAAGTACCTGAACGGACCCGATAATGGTTGGATTGGACGACAAATATCTCCTTGAATTCTTGTAAGGAATTTGAGTGGATTAGCTCGAATTTTAGTTCAATCCAAGGGTTAGGGTGAAGCAACCACAGTTCGATGACATCACCAATCCATGAAGACTTGCAGATGGACCAAAACCTCGTGCATGGATGGACCATCATGACCATCCCCAACACAATGGCAGTGGATCCAAAGGCGAGGGAGCATGCGGGCCAATTCGGCCGAAGTATGGGCTTCGGCCAAACCAAGCCCATAACCACCTTTATGAAGCAATACTGAGCATTAGAGGTCGAGGCGGTGGAGTTAGACGGTTCGGCCGAACTGGGGCAGTTCGACCGAAGTGGCCGGGCACCGCGCCGACGGTGCCTTGGTCGCTGCTTTACCTTCCACCGTCCTTTGCTAATATAAATAGAGGCCTCCAACACCTGCACAAGACAGACAAGAGAAGAAGAGCTCCAAGCGAAGCGCTGCACTATGATACTTAGGAAATAGGGAGAGAGGAGAGGAGTTGGAGTTGTCAGCTCCTCTTCCACTTTGTACCTCTACGGATGCGGCCCATGTTCGAGTGACATCTGGGTCATGTCCGATAACTCTTGTTCCTTCCTGATTAATTAAGCATCAGTTCTTGCTTCTATATGCTTGCCAATTCCTCGTTCATTGCATATTAGCTGATTAGTGTAGGCGTGGTGTCTAGATTTGAGGTTAAATTGGTTTGCACCTAAGTCAATGGATAATTGTGGTAGCTTCTAGGTAGTGACGGCCCTATCGGCCTATGCATTCCACCACTTTAATCTTGACCTATAGGACTACCCCCTTGGTGATTGGCAACTCCGCTTCTTATCCCTTTCCGCGAGTTGTTGGTCCGGCATTCGGACGCAAGCATTTGTTAGTATCCTTTGATCTGCTCGGTTAACCAGAAAGACACGATTACCAAATTAGCGCTCTCTCTACCCTCCTATCACTTTCTCTTACTTCTCTTCTTGTCATCCATTCCATCTTACCACCATTGGACAACTTAGTTTAGAATTGATTTACTTCTTGTTCCTCGTGGAAATCAATACTCTGGACTAATCCCGGTGAAAGCTATATCGGTATCCGTTCGCTTGAGGATTTATCTGTAGGCCATAAGGAGTGCCAATAATCATTAGATTTAAGGTTGCAACTAATCTCCTGGAGCTGCCCCCGCTCTTGGCCTCTTCATCGCTCCGAGCCATCTTTCGTTGCTGCTGCCCACTACCACTCCACCTTGACCTCGAGTTTTTCCAATAAATTATTTGAGTCTATGCTCTTTTGTAGAGGGGACCAGGAAGTTTAGTTTTTTCCCAGCTATGCCAGTGGAACATTAATTTACACTATCTTTCATGCTTGGTCTGTTTTACTTCTTTCATTTGGCGATAGAATCGTATCAACATAAATTAAGAATTAGCTCTCATATTTATGATATATCTTATTTATGAATTTAGATTTTAATATTAACTTAACTAATGTCTATTCAACCATGTTTTCCTAACTAAAAGATAATTAAGGTTATACACCGGTTTTCATGTTAATGCTAAATTGATTAATATTTATTTAATTAATTTTCAAAATAAAATTTAATTAGGTTATACTTTTTTCATAAACTAATATTATTTTTTATTACTTAGGTTACACCTAATTAAAAGATAATTATACGTGTACATTGGGTTTTATAAATAGTTGTTAATCCGATTAATACTAGAATAAATGTGTTTCAATTATAATATTGATTACTTCAACACGACATATGATATGTTTCAATTAGACTCTCTCACAACAACATTGTTTTCAAATTAAATATTTAGTTAGAAATAAATTTTAATTAGCTTTTACTTCGATTTTTTAAATTCAAATATGATTGAATTAATTCTAACAAGGGTATGTCTCAGAAATAACCTTTATATATGATTTTATTTAATTAAAATAATCAAGCACATTGTTGTGTTATTTGTATAACACAAGTCTTCTAATAGGTATATCTTTTCAATCGTTGCTCCATTTTTCGCGTTTCATGGGCTCATGTGACCATAGCAACGCGCCCTATCCTTTGGTACGCTCTTTTAAAGATTTTCTGTTTAGTTAGTGTTTTGTTCTTAGTTGTATTTGTTTCTTTGCTTGTATGCTTGTTCCTGATGATTGATGTGAGTAGAAGGAACATTCTTTAAGAGATTAGAAGATTAAGAGTTTCATGAGCAAGAGAACTAATTGAAGACCTTGTGAGCAGCTATTATTTGGAGAAAGGCAAGTGCATTTTTATCATGCATCAATCACAATAACTATTAGCATTTTTTGGTGAAAGATCACTACAAACGCATACACATATATGCACGCGCACTTACTCCTGAATACACATATGTGAACTCTACCCCGTAGGAGCTTCTGCTAGAGACTAGGCTGACAGATCCAATCTTGAGATTCATTAAGTCACCACACGTGCCTCACTATCGACGGTGACGTCACCTACCACTGAACGAATAGCACTGGTTAAATCCTAGAATAAATCTAGGAAAATACGACACCAGTGCCGAGTCGAGGACTCAAATTTTGTGGACACGTTTCACCACTTCATAGTTATGCTATGTTAAGGATTACCTAGTCTTTTTTTTTGTCATACCTTGTCAATCTAGGGTTTTACTGTAATATTAGTGATGAGGACATCACTCCTTTGGATACACACAACAATCTCCGATGATTATTCAAGGTCCAATCACTAGAGCTTGCGCGCGATAATTAAATTTAGAGGTGAGCTCGTTCCTAAACACTTCCGTATATGATTATGAGAATAGATTGATACCTAATGTTTATATTGTGATTAGAAACCATGGAGAGGACCAGGATATAGTTGTAGAAGATCTTGGAGATGGAGAGGTCCAGCAAGGGCGTGCAAATCAAGTTGGAGGTCAAAATCAAGTTGACTTTGAGTCCATCTCGGAGTCTAGGAGCAGTCAGCGCTAAAAGGGACGTCAAGGTCACATGCGGGCTTAGATTTGGGCGTTCTTTATATGCTCAGAAAGCTAAAAAAGATAACCTTTACAATGTCATGGATCTTATGTAAAGATTAGTCCGGAGTTATCGGAAATCGATCAAATAATTTGACATCTAGAATCTGTCTCGGTTCTATGTCGCAATATTTTGGCCTTTGGGCCATGTATCATATTGGAGCCCATTAGGGGTCATCCACTGGTCTTTTCATGACCCTAGTGCCATTATGAAACATCCTCTGCCCCACCAGTAGGTTTTAGATTTTACTTAAATTAATTCCATTAAGAACAGTGTCGTCGTTTGTTGGTTTGTGAGACCCCAACTTCATGAGTTTAATTATGCATATGCAATTGTGTTGCATTCTTTCTTGTTCTTGCATGTGTTTTTCTTCGATTCATAGGCAAGGATTAGCCTCCAAACGTGTTGTTCAGAAGCCCAATCGAGTTGTGTTGCAACTCCATCAAATCAAGAGTTATAAGAACCTTTCAAAAGATTAGGAACCCTAGTTCACATCAATTAGGTAAATGATGCTTAGTTGCTACATGGAATGGTTTACATTAAGATCAAAGATAATGAATTTGTGATAACTTTATTCATGTTTCGATGCTTATTATGTTTATATCAAAGCCACTTGTATTAATCGAAACATGGAGTGACCACCCGGGAAGATTGTACAAACTACAAGACTAATCAGTTATGGTCTTGGCTTACTAATTAGAAGATCTCTTTGTTGTATTGATATTGTATGTTGGGATGTGCCAGTGATTACTTATCTAATTTGTGTAAGAGACGTGGACGAGGAAGTTTGTCTTCTAATATGCTAGCAAGGAAGGGACCAACACATACATTCAGGTATTCTTTGTAATGGCCTTGTAGTGAAACCCAATGCTCATTTCACATGGTGTGTGTGTGGGGGGGGGGGGGGTACATGCCTTTGACAATGGGAATCACGAATTGTGGTGAAACTGTACAACCTCTTCATAGTGTAAAACTAATATACCAACCGTGTTCACGGTCAAGAGCAACCTAGACCGTCGCATGATATAAAACTTGAACATGAAATTAAACCAGTTCACCCATGCTTATGTATATGTTAACTTGGGATGGTATAAATTTGCACCTAGTAATTATGTTACTAATAAAATTTGATCAACTTAAAAGTGTCTACTATTATTAATTGCCAGCCTATCCTTTTTGAAGCCTTGCATGTCATATACTTTTGCTCTACACTTACTAAGACGACATATACTCACCATTACTATTTTAAAATTATTTTTGTTCCTTATAAATGGATGGTGCTCAGAAGGGAAAGATATCTTGAAGATTGAAGATGGTGCTAAACTCTATGCGTACGCAACCCCAGTTGATTGATTGTGATGTATGGAGTCTTCGCTTCAAAAATTAACTGTATAACTCTGGTAGTCTCCGTATCATTTGTAACATTCTTTACGTGACACTTCTACTTTTACTTATGGATAAAGTCATCGTATGTATGAAAACTGATCATGGCATACCTACCATGTGTCTATTTTATTCTAAAAATCGGTGTAACAATAGGCCTGAGTTTTAGCTCTGAGATTCAGGTTAGATCCATACTTTGTAGACTAGATTAAAGTGCTTTGAAAATATTTATATTTTGCTCATAGGAGTCAACAGCCATATCGTGCATATTATTCAGGTAAGCACCTAACTTTTATGTAAATAGATTTGTTATCCTTTGTCATGTCTAGTTGATTTTTTCAAGAAAGTCCGTGATCTTTATATGTGTCAACCCACCATCCTCTATCTTTTAGTAATTTTTACATTAGTCATTGAGTGTCACTTTTATTTATATGTAAGTCCTTATGGCGTTTAGAGACTCGTATTACGTAGAGAGTATTTAGATGAATCATTTTGTTTATAGCTTGTATTGAATATTAATATTTAAAATATATTAATTTAGCATAGAAAATGTAAATTTGGATGGGAGTTTGGAGCTGGAGCTGTGTCAAACAGGCCCTTAATATTTGCCTTTTTTTAGCAATTCCTGTGCTCAAGCGTTGCAGCGACGGGTGCTACTGTTTAGTATACTTCCATAAACTCTTTATGTTTACTAATGTACTACTTTAGACGATTATCACAAAAACAAGGAATGCATATTTCAATTGATTAATAACGATATAAATTAAACTACAATTGTTACTCTTTTAATGTCCAAAATATCCGAAAAATAATATATTGCACTTTTTATAATTGAAGTAAGAACTATAAACTTACTTTTTATTTATATTTATTACTTTACGGTGTTTAGAAGTTCATTTTTACCGTTTTAGTTCTATTTTAGCAATTCTTGCCTTGACATAATCGTGGCGGCGGGAGCTCTTTGTATGCTTTCATCAACTTTTTATGGTTGACCCATATATATATATATATATATATATATATATGTAATGACTTCTTTCCAGCCGGCCGTGCGCTCGTCGCTCGGAACGGCCGGCTCCGTCCAGCGCGCCATCTTTGGCCCACACGCTCCGCCGCTTCATGTCCCCATGTGGGACCCGGTTTTCATACAGACGGTAGAATTTCTAGCGTTTTCAAAAGCATTTTTGGGGGACTACGCGCGCCTGTTCATTTCCTCCCCCGCATATTTCATTTTCGTTTCTCTCTCTAGGGTTCCTCTCTCTCTCGCGAAATCTAGGCGATTGCGCTTCTGCTTCGCCTCTCCCCGTCGATCCTTAGAGAAGGAAGCGCTAATCCATGGTGGGGAGCGGCGTCGCGAGCACGTACGGTGAGTCCAGTCCGTCTTCTCTCTCGTTCATACTCTGTTGCGCTGCGTTTCTTCGAGACGAACGATTTGATTTGGGGGGATTTCACTTCTGTTGATTCAATATAGGGTTTGGGGAGCAGAGAGGGGGGACGTAGGCTCTGATATTTTGAGGTAGTGGAGGAGCGAATCCCACGGAGGTGAGACGCATTCGTTGATTTTTGCGATCTCGCGGTCCCCTGGATTCATAGTGTTTTTGTGGATTTCTCGTATCTGTCTCGCGGTCACATCACATGCATCTGGTGATTTTCTGACTGCTATTTTTCCGCATCTGTGCGCATGTCATCGCCTGTGTTGTGCGTGAAGAAGCCACAATCCAGGAGCAATTTTGTTCAGAGAGCATCGCCCAAAAGGGGGAGGTGGAGATGGTCTGATATTTTTAGGGGCAGAGGAGGAGCGCGATTTACACGAAGGTGAGATGCATTTGATTTACCCCTCTCTTCCCCCTCCCCCCCAACACACACACCCCGCGCGCCAATCTGCAGTGAGTTGTGATTTCTGCTGGTTTTTTTGCATCTGAGCACTGTTTTTGCGTATTATATAGCCTGATTGTGATTTTTTGTAATGTCTGATTTCTACTGATTGCAGTCATTATAGAGCCTGTGTTGTGCATTGAGAAGCTACAAGCCAGGAAGGATTTGGTTTCAGAGAGAGCATCGCACACGAAGGTGAAATCACCATTCCCCCGTGACCTGTTCTAACAGGATTCACATCTGTTCTCTGTTTTTTTAAGTTTTCTGATATGCTTTTTTGCTGTGTGTTCGATTATAGACATTTAGCATTAGTATTCTGGATCAGTAATGTTGAGGTAGAAACATTATTTGTGATGATACATAGTATACTTACATAGTATAGACAGTAGCATGTCTGCATCATAATGTAGACAGTAGCATATTTCACATAGTTAGCTTTGATCCGTGTTTTTTGAGATATAGACAGTAGCAGCAGTGTTTTACGATGCATATATTCTGCTTTATAATATAGGTACGAAGTAGGCAATTATATTGTTATAGATAGGCAATTATATTCTTATAGGTAGGTAATAATATTGTTATAGATATGTAATTTTTTGGGTTCAGAGTATACATTTTTTCAGATTGGCAATAATACCGCAGTAGGGGGTGGTAGTTGATGTGCATATATCAACAGAACTAACAAGACTAGAAGTAGATAGAACTGTAGTTTCTTTTTTATACCCACCATTCCCTGTTAATAGTGCTTGTATTTAATGTAGAGTTGCTAATAATTCTAGCTCTTTTTCAGAACTTTTTTTTCCTTTTTTGATTTCCACCTCTGAAGTCTATATTTGAGCCAACGGAAACCCAACAAGCGGTATGTGGTTTTGTGGGCTGAAGTTGTCTGGGTCCCCCATCAATGGGGTTTTTGTACAACTGATGATGGCTTCAGCTTTGCAAACCCTGTAATCCCCAGTCTGGTGGCTCCCAGGATGGATGTGGTTTTGACATGTGTTACCATTTATTTGTCTATATTTTTTATGGATATACCGGCCTATTTGCACCACATTATACCATTTTAATTGGCCTGCACTCACACATTTTTTCCCTGACTTTCTGTTTTCACAAGCAAGGATGTCTATACTTTGATTTCTACTGGAAAGCACAAGATCTGTCACATTCAGGTATCTGCTTTGTTTTGTATACATATAGACAATTATATTGTTATAGATAGGCAATTATATTCTTATAGGTAGGTAATTATATTGTTATAGATAGGCAATAGTAGGCACATTATCCATCTTACATTACCATTTTTTTCTAGTCCAATGTAATCCTTGTTTCTTTTGGACTGCACTCTTATATTTCTCATGTTCTTTGCAAGTAAGGATGTGTACATTTTTTAATCTCTCCTTGGAAGCTCAAGATGTGTTCCCAGATACTTGGCACAATGCCTAGACGACCCAAGCAGCAACAAGAACGCGCACCACCACCCAAGGTTTGTATGTCCTTGAATATACTTTATAGCTTCAGAAGCAATTCAGCTACATCATATTTTTTTTGTTTCTTCGCTAACCCCTTTTACTACTGTGTTTGGCTGATCAAACCCAATTCTTATTCCCAGCTCCACAGGAACAGGGCAACACCTGCTCGGCTTGTCAAATTATACAAGGATATTTCTCAAGATCAGCGAAGAATTATAGAAGATACATGTTTTTGTGGTCTGCTCAAGATTGCATGCCACACATTGCCAGCAGAGTTTTCAAGTTGGCTCATGGCTGAGTGTTTTGACGCTGAGTCATCACAACTTGTACTACCTGGCAGGGGCAGAATCGCAGTGACAGCTGAGTCTGTGCATGACATCTTTGAGCTGCCCATTGGAGGTGAAGAAGTTAAGTACGAGCTTGATGTGGAAGCAATCAACTTCATACACGAGAAGTATGGTATTGATAAGGGGTATGCACCCAGAATTGAGACAATTATAACAAGATTGAAGAACAACAAGGAAGCCAATGAGGATTTTCAGAGATCATGGCTCATGATTGCAGTCCCAACCTTTCTGTGCCCTTCGAGCGGTCTATGTATTAATCCCAGATGCTACCCACCACTTGTCGATCTATCTCGTGTGAACAAGCTAAATTGGTGTCAGTTTGTGGTTGAGCAGCTCAAAGATGCTGCTTCGAAGATTGATAAGAAAAATTTTGTTAGGCGGTGCCTTCTTTTACTCGTGGTAAGTTCATTTTTCACCTATCATCTTTGACAAGTTCATTTTTTCATGTATTATTTTTTTTCTAACCTGGAGTCTTCATTTTGGTGGTGTAGATCCTTTACGTAGACTCATTGGAAGTCCAGAACTTGCAAGTCCCACCAACAAAGCCCAGGACTGCTGCTTGGACTAGGAACTTGTTGGATAAAGTCATAAAACTAGACACCAATCGCGATGGTTCATTTGGCAAACTCAAGGTAAGAAAAAACACAACATGTGCCATCTTTTTTAAAATTGTTTTTTATCAGCCCATGTGCAAGTTTTTTTAAATTCTTTTCTTTTCTTGCTCTTATTTACATGTCCAGATCAAGGATCTAGGTCACTCCGCTATCTGTGGATCATTATTCAACATTGATGACATAAGAAGATTTGTATCATCAAAGGTTTCCAGAGACATGACAGAACAGGTGCATGTACATATTTTCTACTTTACCACATTTTTTCAATTTTTCTCTTAATTCTTTTATGTTAGACTAACATGCCTACCTGGGCAATTACATTGTTATACATAAGCAATAATACTGTTCAATGGGGGCAACAAATTTTTTTTGGCTTATGCAACAATTATACTTACTTTTGGCACAACATGTTTCATAACTCTTTTTTAGCACACAGTTATCGTTTTGTATTCGACATTTTCATACTATTGCACATTTTATACTCTTAATTTTTATGTTTTAGACAACATAACAAGTTTAGTCGAGCAATTATATTGGCCCGGTCAAGCAATATAAATGTTTAATAGTGGCAATTTTTCATTAATTATTCACGCCACCATTTTCCTTATGTCCATTTTTACTATTGCAGGGGAAGAGACAATTGTCAAATGCTGTGAGCCGGTTTTGTCAGGGGTTTACAGAGATGATGGGTAACTTCCTTTAGGATCTATCAGCAACAGGAGAAGCTTCTGAACCACAAGCTTCAACGTCACACAGGCAAACCAGGTCAAAGCGTGCCAGGACAAATGAACAGATATATGTAGAATTGGATTCAGATTATAGTGAAGAAATAGATTTAGATTACCATGAAGAAACAGACTTATCTGAATATTCAGATCTAAATGAAGATGATGACAGCACACCCCCTATGGTGGATGATGAGCAAGACCACGACAGCAGAGACCCTGATGCCTCTGGAAAATCAAATGGACATGGTGACCAGCATAGCAACAGAGATCCTCTAGCAGGTGGACAACGACAAGGAAATGGCGATGGAAATAAGACCGGCAACGCACCAGTGAGACCTGCACAACCTCAGGAAGGAGACCACTTCCATCCAGCGGCTCCAGTGGGACTTGTAGATGGACTACAACATGGAAATGACGATGAGGTGCCACTGATTGTCAGGCTAAAGAAGATCCAATCATCCATGAGGTCAGCTAGCAATGAACAATCAGTACATCGGTACTGCACTAGGGAAGCGGAAAATGATCTTGTGCCGCTAGAAGTTGTAGCCCCGCCATTGATGGATTTAAAAAGCAGGCGAGATAGGTTAAGGCTGCCATAGATATCAGCTGCCAACGCCCAACCGAGTAAATCTGCTGATAATTTGTTTCAAGGAGAAGACAATACAAGAGTACTAGACAGGAATAATTCTTGGGATTTCACACCACCAGAGTGCAACATAATGAAGTTCATTGAAGAAGAAGATGATGATCAGACTGATCCAGCCAGAGCAAGCTTCACAATATATGAGGATGATGACGATGTACCTGAAGAATTGCTTAAAAAGTTGGAACAAGATTATTACATCAGTGAACAACAGCAAAATATGAGTTCAAAGATTGGGGAGGCAAGCACTAGCAGAAAAATCGGCAACCAAGAAGTTATGACCGAGAGTAAAGAAGACATCCCCCCCAACACAAGTGACCAGGACAACCCCTCCAGAAATGGCGCCAGAGCCTGGCAGTGCTAACTTGTCCATCAGACCTTCACACCAGCCCCCTCCTAGAAGGGTTTTAAAAAGGGCCGCCACGTTGTAGTCACCATATATTGACTTCGCATCAAGGAAGGTATTCAATTGCAGCAAGGCCGTGCGTGACCTATACAACACAGTGTGTGCAGCTCGAGGAAGGTATATGCTTTTTTTCTTTTTCAATTGCCTGCTGTAAACTTTTCATCTATTGTTCGAATCAATGTGTCCTTATTTGTCTTTGCCTCTCTCAGACAATCTTCTTTTGTTGTGCACAGCTTCGTCATAATAAATTACCTGGACTTCTATGTTACATTAGATGACCTTAAAAGCTCTGTTAAACCAAGGGGAAAACTAACCAACACGTGTGCTAAAATCGGATTGTACGCCATTGATCCCAAGGGCAGGAAGGCTATCAAACGTGTGCTCCCACTTCGAGTCTCGGTGAGTGTTTTTTGCATTATGTTGATGCCTTACAAGTAGGTAGGCAATGTAATGCTACTGTACAAGCAAATCAGTGTTCTTTGTTAGGCAAATTATCAGTAACAAAAACGGACAATTTTTTCATTCTGTTGCGATGTTATTCTATTCTCTAGGCTTTTTTGCAAACGGGCCAGCTTGACAGGCTAGAAGTTAAACGGGTATTCAGACTTGGAACAAACCATTTAGATCACCGCCAGCTGGTATGTATGCCGTTTTCTTTTTGCAAATTTTTCACACATAATACATACAAATTATAAATTTTTGGTTCCCTTCTTTTTTTACTAGGTGATGTTTCCGGTGCTTCAAAATATTGGAATGGATGGTCCAGACTGTGTTGGCCACTACTTCCTGCTGGTTTTGAACCTTCGCAGCAACAGGTTTGAGGTCCTTGATTCAACAAGAACTTTGGAGGATGAAACGCTCAGTAATTGCTGCAACACCCTCATCGCTGCAATAAAACAAATATGGCAAATCCATTACCCAGAATCAAGCAAACCTATAGATAACTACGAGCTTGTTGATATAGCTGTCCCAATCCAATCAAACAAGTAAGTTTACTGTGTTTTTTATACTTCGAGCTATTTTTGCAATTTTTCTGCATATTCATCCATGAATTTTCTAGTGTCACTTCTTTAATCTTTTTTAACACATCACAACAATGCAGCCATGACTGTGGGTTTCACATGTTGATGCATGCTGAGCATTGGGATGGACGGTCAATATAGAACTTCTAGGAGAAAGACATAACCAATATACGGAAGCTACTCACCCACAAGTGGTTTACGCACGCAGAAAATGACACATCATGGAAGGAAAAACTTAATCTGGCATAGGTACGTTTAACTCTGAGCAATATAGCTATGTTGTGCAGGCATTTCAAGTACATGTATCTAGTAACGTACCCTCCAAGCCCAAGCAATTTTTGAGTTTTTGCTATTTTGGACATACCCCACGCCACACGCCTGTATGTTAAATATTATTAATGCATTACACATAACGCCATTAGGCAAACATCTATAGATAATATATTTTTATCTAGACACTGACAGCCCCTGAATCCGCTACTTTCTTCTCTGGACATCTCGCAGCATTGTGACTCGTTGACTTGCAAATGCTGCACTTGTTCTTTCTCTTCGGTTCAGCGTTCATCCACTTCTTTAGCCTTTTTTCCTTTTTGCGCCCTTTAACTTTAGACCTTGGCGGGTTGCCTACGATTGCCCCCATTGATGCACCAGGAGTGGTAGTTGAGCGCCCCACAGCACCTACATCATACGTGGTGTTATTATCAGCTGACTTAATCAGCACAAATAGACTTTTTTTGAAAAAAATATAGATTTTGGAGGTCTAAAGTTAGGTACCTGCATAGCTAGGTCCAGCAGCAATTAACATGAGACCTGGATTTGATGTTGGGGCATTTTGTGTTGGTGCTGCATTAACACAATCTGTTTCCTCATCAACACCAACCATGTGTGGTGAGGCAACAACGGGCAACATAGAATCAGCTGCAGGCCCAGATGCTGCCCCATTGCCTTTTCTCTGGTTGTTGTTCCTTTTTCGCTTCTTAATTTCATCAAGTTCAGAGCGCATCATCATGATGTGATTTTCTACCACTGTATAGGTTTCATTCGACACACACCCTTTAACAGCTAGGTCTGCAAATGATGTGGAAATGTTGGTGTACCACAAGGTTTTCCTATTGCTCAGGGGCATACCTCGGGCTACCAAATCAGCTTCCACATGTCCATTACCACTTGCATTTTCATTTGTACGAACTGCTTCTTGCGTCCACATTTTCATTATGTATCTGTCAGGGATGGTTTTCACTCCCAACCTTGTCATGATCTTCAAAATATGGCAACAAAGTATCCCATCTCTGTCAAACTTGCTGCACTCACAAAAGTAGCTTTCCTCATCTTCAATTGCTGTCACTAGATAATCCCTTTTTCCATACCCATAAACAGACTTATTATAAGGCACTAGCCAATATTGGAACTGCGTTTCAGGCTTCACATCATACTTAGCAGTTTTCTCGAATTCTTTTGAGAACCTATAGAACAAGTTCTTGGTGTAAACAGTAGCAGCATGCTTCTCAATCGGGTATCTTGACCATCTCATCCTTTCATTGTCATCAGTCTTGAAGTCCTGACCCCCCTGAGCAACAAGACATTTATCCTGAATCTTCTGATACTGCTCCACAAAATGAAGTAGAGACATGTTGGGGTTTACATATTTCTTGAGGACGGCATTGAACCCCTCACTTCTCTGAGTAGACTGCAAGAAGGGGAAAAAATTGTGCATGTAGTATGCTGGAACAAAACTTGCCCGGATGGAATATAGGCGCTGGAAATGAGGATTGTCTTGCAAACCAAACCTGTCTATCATAGCTGCCCACTTCACCTCAAACTCTGCAGGAGTTACAGTGTGGTTCACACACTCTTTGAAATCCTCTTCTAACTCGGGGTCACCTTCCAGCATTGGACCAATTGTTCCAGAAAACTTGTCCATTATGTGCCATCGGCAATTACAATGGGTTTTATATGGGAATACAAGCGCTATAGCACTTCTCATGGCACCATCCTGATCAATGATGATGTTCAAGGGTGCTTTGCCTTTCATTGCCTCAAGGAATGTCTGAAACAACCATGTGTAACTTGGGGTCTTTTCATCTCTTAGGAGGGCACACCCCAACTGGAAAGACTACCCGTGACGGTTGATCCCAATGAAGGGAGTAAAGGGCATATCATACATATTGGTCATGTATGTGGCATCGAAAGACACACAGTCATGGTATGACTCGATGTATGCATGTCTAGTTGCACTATCTACCCAGAACAGACACTCAACCCTGTGCTCAGCATCTAACTTGATTTTGTGGAAGAATTCAGGATCTTCCTGTTCCAAATCCCTAAATCTGTCCAAAGTCTCTTGCATGTCCTTATACTTTTCTGTCCTTCTAATGGTAGAGCGAAAGTTGCCCACATCCTTCCCCTCATATGGAACTAGCTGTGCAGATCCGTAGAACTCATTCATAAGCTGCATTATGCGCCCCGTGGTCAAGTTGCACCCGTGCAACAATACAATGAAGTCTTTTTCCTGTTTGGGAATTCCTTTGTGAGACCTTAGGAACTTTTTCAGTGAAGGTTTAACAACAAGATCATGGTTGTGGTCAGGTATGAAGTAGATTACATGCCACCTCTCACCAATCAGCTTAACAACCATCCGGGCCTTGCAGCCAGTGTACTGCATTTTTTCCCTCTTTCTCTTCTTGCCCCATCAAGCTCTTTCTTCTTCTCTGTTTCTCCATCATTGGCTTCAGTGACACCAATGTTTTCATGCTCACTATACAAACCAACGGAATTGTCATCATCAGATAATGACTCAACAGTTGGTTCTTCTACTCTCCCCCTCCTACCATGGCCTTCCTTGTTACATACAAACTGAATTTTCCGTTGCTCCCTTGTCATAGCTGACAGGCGGCTTGTGTTTTTGCGGATTGAAAAACCAAGCCTCTTCGCATAGGCATTATAGTAACCTCGCGCTTCTTGTTTAGAGGCAAATGACTGACCATTGTATGGTATAGGAGGTGTAGACCAAACCTCATCTGCAACTACATCATGGAGATCATTCCCTTGATCATTATCATCATCACCAGCTACAAACTGGTTTGCTTCACCAGCTCCTAGATTGTTCTCAGAAGCATCTCGGCATGTCTTGAAACATGCTCTGTTTCTTCCAAAAATTCCTGCTCAAGCGACAATCTGACTTCCGAAATAGTAGGCACATTTAGATGGGGTGGAACTAGCTGGGTGCAAAATGATGGATTCGACGTATATGGATCTTCATTGCCTTCATTGTTGTCATCCAGGAAGTCAAAATCAAAATCTGGGGGGAGCTGATTCAAATCCATGATATTGAATATCTGCTTACATAAAAAAAGTAGGCAATTTGGCAGTCACAATTAGGCAAAACACAACAATTCAGTAGGCAATTTAATTCATGTCTATCAGTAGGCAATTTAATTCATGTTTATCAGTAGGCAATTTATTTCATGTTTATCAGTATCTAGCTTCATCAATATACAGTTCACAATAACAGCTATCTAATCATCTGTTCATCTTTTTTGTTTTCGTTTCATGACAGGGAACCAAAGATATTCAGACAATTATCTCAACTACATTTTGTCAAGCACACAACAACTTCAGAGAAGCAATGGAAGGAAAAGGTGTACAGTTTTAGCCTGGGAAGTTCATATGTTGACTCAGTGCAGATAACAAGCAGGGGAAGTACCATGTTTGTGCTATTAAAACCAGTCGCACATAAAGATCGCAACCTGGTGAAAAGAAGTTGAACAGATCTGTGTGGTGTCCCTTTTGGGAAAAATTACTTCTATGTTTTTCTGGAATTTTGCATCGGAAGTGGATCCAGGAACTCTATATCAGATCTAGCTGTAGAAATTATTGACAAAAAGATAGCAGATCTGTTATGTGTACCTTGTATCCTCTCTTTTTGCCTGAATTTTAATCTGCCTGCATCGTCGCCAAAGTTGCCTGTCGTCGCCCCGTCGGCGGCGCGCAGGAACTCGAGGTGGCGGCGGATCTTTTTGGTAGCGATAGATGGGGGGAACGGGGGGAAGGTCGTGGGCCCCCCGCTTTTTTATCCTGAGCAGCGCACTTCGGTGGGGGGTGTGTTGGCACGTAAATTGCTAGTTGGCCCACCGACGGCAGCAAAGCGCGTCAGCTGGCTTACTTTCCCAAAAAAGGGTGTGCGTACCTATAGCCTATCGCACGGCCGACCGTGCATTAGCCGGATCCATATATATATATATATATATATACTTTTTGGTTTAATTGCTTGTAAGTTTGCTTCTGGTAATTATCACGAATAGAATAGAAGGAACTCAAATCTCTATTGCTCATATAAAATTTAATATGAAATACGTACTATTATTTAGTTTGTCGGAAAAGTATATTGATGTATAGCATTATACTTTTGTAAAAGCAAGTCAAGCATTACAGTGAGATAAATACATATACTACGCACACTCATATTTGTTAGATACCGTAAATAACGTAACCGCAATTGTACTGTATAGTATTAGAAAGTATGGAAAAAAACCCACGGCGCACAATCAGTTTTATGTTCCGAGTTCTTCCGTCACAAACTCGGTATGGCCTTAATCGGGCTTTCGGCTGGTGTCCCTGTATATATATCAGGCGGCATCTCTCTTTGCCAAGGCGGGCGCCGTGCCTGCTGTACGCCCGCGAGGACTACGGTCCCCACCACGCCGCCATGTACAGCCCCGCCACCGGTGAGACCTTCCGCGTCCCGCTCCCCGGCCCGCCGCACCACCGGCGAGGCCTCACTGTCTCCATGGTGGCGCCCGGGTGGCCTCCTACTGGGTCGGCGACCCTTGCCTCCTCAACCCACTCACCGGCGACCGGGCGCCGCTCCCGCCGGTCAGGACGCTCCACCACAACGACACCTTCCTCGACCACAACGGCGAGCACGTCTTTCCTGCTGCACCCGAGCAGGGCGACATGGAACCCATCTTGTTCCGCGCGCGCGACCACTCGTACAACCAGGTGGCCGTCTCCACCGGCGGCCATGGCGATGGTGCGGGTGCACCGCCCACCGTCTTGGCCTCTCACCCGCCGGAATGGAGGCTATCGTTTGCCAGGGTGGGAGACGAGCGGTGGACGCCGCTCACCGGCGTCGGGTCCCTCGTCGGCAGGGAGGCATTGTTCTTCGGAGACGTCGTGTACAGCAACAAGGACGCTTTGTTCTACGTGGCAGATTACGATGGATCCGTGTACGCCGTGGATCTCGACAGGCCATCGCCGATGGTCACCAGGATCTTCGTCGGCAAACCGAGAACAACAGGGTGCTGCCACACCATGTACCTCGCCGTTGCTCCCTCAGCCGACCTCGTGTTGGTGGATAGGATCTGGAATCGGACGTATTATCCCGTGGAGGACTACACAACCTACCACAAACATAGGAGGTACGCCGATGCCTTGCTAGACTCCGACGACATCACTACTAGTGAAGACAACGGCGGCGAAGAGGACCTTGGTGAGCGAGATGACGAAGAGGAGGAGCTATCATCCTTGGACAGCTCTGATGATGAAGACGATGATGAGGATGAGGAGCTATACTTTGACAGCTATGATGACGAAGACGATGACGAGGATGAGGAGCTGTACATGGACAGCTCTGGCGATGAAGACGACGAGGATGGGGAACTTGATGAGCAGGGAAAACATAGTGGCGATAGTATCCTGGACCCAACCAAAGAAATACTGTCCACCTATCAAAACAAAGAGGTCACCACAACCGAGCTTGTGATGCACAAGGTAGATCTCCAAAGGCAGAAACTGGTGAAGCTGAGTGGCATCGGAGACGATCATGCCTTGTTCCTCGGCTACAACTCCCCGGTCTTCCTTCCGATCAAGGGCTTCCCAGCGTTCAAGCCCAACCATGCCTACCTGACAGACGATTGTGAAGATGACCCTGCGTTACGAAGAGACCTTGGTGTTTGGAGTTTCAAGGAGAGGAGGTTAGAGCAAAAGCTTAGTGATGAGTGGTCCCGGTTACATGATTGGCAGGATTTGCCGGCGCCATTCTGGATGACGCCCTCTCTTTAAATCGCCATGAAGTGAGCCAGAATGGGCCGCCCCAAGATGGCATGGTACGAGCTGTTGAAGTCGGCCACCTCAAAGTGGAGGTGCTCGGTCCTGTAGCTATTGGGCGTGCCGAAGGTGACCGGAAGGGTGACCCTCCCCACCGGGTAGGAGGCTTTCCCTGGGACGATGCCGTAGAATGGATACTCTACTTGTCGAAGCCGGCGGTAGTCAAACCCCATGCTATTGAGGGTGCTGGTGAAGATAATGTTGAGGGCACTGCCCCTATCGACCAGCACCTTGGTCAGGAGAACCTTGTCAACTACCGGGTTGACTATCAAGGGGTAGGAGCCCGGCTCAGGCAGGTAGACCCAGTGGTCGGATCTGGAGAAGGTGATCGGCGTTTCCGACCAGCGCAAGTACTCGACCTCCCTGGTGCTGATCATGTGAATCTCGTGGCCATGGAGCTTCTTCTTCCTCATATCCAAGAAGGCGTCGGGTCCTCCCCCTCCCACAATCACATTGACCTGTCGGTCAACGGGCTAGAAGTCACCATTGGCCTCGTTGGCCACCCTTGGCTCAGCCGGCTCCGGCTGGTGGTTGTCGGTGGCGCGTGGCCGGTCGTTGCAGAGGTAGCCGCCGTCTCTTTTGCTGTCGTAGCCGTACTGATCGTTACGGCGATCGCCGTCTCTTCTGTTACCGCGGTTGTCGTTGTAGCGTGGCTTCTTCGGGGCTGGGGGACTCGGAGTTCCTTCTTTAGGGTCCAACCGTCCCGGGATGAGTGCTTCACATCCTTGTGGAAAGGGCACGGCTCATCTAGTCATGCCAGCTGGTTAGGTAGGAATCTTGACTTCACCCTTCCGTCGCTCTCGGTGACGGCGACGAGGTTGCCGCGCCTGTTGCGTCATGGCTCCCCCCGCTTGTAGTTGGCGCCTGGCCGGTCATGATGGTCGGCCCTCCTGTCCCTGGGTCAAAATTGGGCCATCTCAGCAGCATCGGC
The DNA here is from genome assembly GCA_033239725.1 of Echinochloa phyllopogon. Lineage (NCBI taxonomy): Eukaryota > Viridiplantae > Streptophyta > Magnoliopsida > Poales > Poaceae > Echinochloa > Echinochloa phyllopogon. Next base: position 47,683,030 of record BTCW01000012.1, on the reverse strand, counting down.
GCTGGCTTCCAGCTCGACTACCTTCATCATCTCCCGAATTGTCTTGGGGTCATTCTTGAACATGGGGCAGAAGACAGCCGCATCATAGAGGCCGCGTTGGAAGGAGTCAATGACGTCTCGCTTCTCTATGTCCGCAAGCTTGTTGTCATTTTTCGAAGAAGCGGTTGGTGTAGTCCTGAAGGTTTTCGCCCTTGGACTGCTTTACCAGATCTAGGTCAAATCTGTAACCTGGTCGAGTGTAGGTGGCCTGGTAGTTTTGCTTAAAAGCTTTGTAGAGGTTAGCCCATGTGTCGATGGAGTGCTTTGAGAGTCCGGAGAGCCAGAGTAGCGCCACCTTCCCCAGCATTATTGGAAAGTAAGCGACCGCTTGATCGGTCGTGCCGTGCGCGGCCTTGACCGCTGTGATGTACGTCTAAATTGTAACATCCCGGAATTTTCGTAGGTTGTTGAATGCAAAAATCTCAATTTTCAAAAACTTTCTGTGCAATTGAGTGCATGCAATCACATATAAGGATGAATTCATTTTGCTCACTATGTTCCTATGCAATTTAAATTAAAATTAAAATTTGAATTGTTGTGCTAAGGACCAAATAGGTGTGAGTTGGTTCTTATTTGGTTTGATGGATCTTTGTTTGTGTTTGGATTTAAATTCTAAATTTGAATTCAAACTACAATGACCAAGCTAATAACTAAACTAACCTAACTAACTTGGGCCCTAACTAATCTAACTCTAACCCAGCCCGCTATCTACCAACTCCGTAGGCCCGCTAATCTAACTAAACCTCCCAGCCCAGCGTACAGCCCGTCCCAGTCCGCTAACCTATCCCGAGGCCCAGCAAAAACCGTGGCCCAGCCAGCCTAGAAAGCCGCCGCCGTGCCCCCTTCCTTTTCCTCTCACCGATGAGAGGACCCCACCTATCAGCTTTCCCCTTCCTTCAACTACTCTCCTCTCTCATGCCCGGCCGCTACACTCGGCTCACGTACGCGCCGCGCGTGAGCCCCCACCGCTCAGCCAACCGCGTCGCGCGCGCGTGGTGGCCCGTCCGGATGGCGACGCATGGCCCGAGGCTTGGACGCCCAAATCCCTCACCGTCCATGCCCACGGATCCCTAGCGCGCTGCGCTATATAGCCCTGTACTAGCCGCTCCCCTGCCCTAGCTGCCTTGCCTTTTTGGGGTTTCCTTAACCACCAATTCAAGAAGGGAAGAGAGGGAGGAGGAGCCGGGGAAGAGAAGGAAAAGAGGAGGCTCCGCGCCACCATACCACGAGCCGTCGCCGAGCCACCGTACCGCGAGCCGTTGCCGAGCCGCCGTACCACAAGCCGCTGTCGATCGAGCAGCTGCCAAGGAGGAGCCCGACGGAGCGGAGCGCGAGGAGAAGTCGATCGCCGCCGATCCGCAAGTCCACACCGAGCCGGCCACGTGCTACTTCGTTGCCCCTCGGTGAGTCGCCGTAGCCGCTTCTCTGTTTCTCCGTCCTCTGTCAAGCCGCCGCCGTGCTAGCCCTTGGGACCTGCTCTTCGAGCCGTGGCCGTGAACCTTGTGTAGGACCCTGTCGTGCCGCTTCCTCCTTGCGCAAATCGCCGTCGCCGCTTGCAAACCTAGCCGCCAAGGCGTCGCGGTGCACCAGGGCTGCCCGGCCAGCGCACGCGCCATGGCTACGGCACAGATGAGCGGAGAGCTCACTCCGCGTTCGTGAGCGTCGATCCTAGTCTTTTCCCAGTTGCGCTTGTGCCCCGTCGCCGTCGCATCTTCCTTTTGCAGACCCAGTCGCTCTTGCGCTCCTTGCAGTTGAAGCCACCGCAGACCGAGTCGCGACCGTGGTCAATCACTCGCCACGCGCACTAACCTATCCGCCGGCAGGCACCACCGTGGACTTGGGTCACCGAGATTCCGCGCATGGCCGCTGAGCTGTGTCACCGCCTTGCGAGCAAACCCCATCCTCGTTGGAGCCTTACCGCGTCGCTGTCGTCCGCAGAGCCGCGCGTCGCGTCGCACTGAGACGTCGTGCGCGCGTTCATGTGCTGGCAAACCACACCAACCCACCACAACCTTGACCGCAAAGAATCCCATGTTGTCGCAGTAGATCTCATGAACACGACGCTTGTGGACTCGGTCCATGGTGGACTGCGTCCACCGCGCCGCTGCCAGCCAAACCAAGCCAGCCAGCCAGCCGTCTTGGGGCGTAGGCCCAGCGCTTGTGGGCCAATCTAGCTATATTGGCCCAAGACCGTCCGTTAACCTTTAACCCTTTTTCTTTTTTTTCTACGGACCGGTGACTGTTGGGGCCCACCCGTCATTGGCTGCCAGTGGCTGACCTGTGGGGCCATTGACCGCTGACTACTGACCGTTGACCCCGTTGACGTCAGCACTGCTGACCCCACTGATGACGTCATGCTGACATCAGCAGGTTACTGTTTGTTGCTTTTCTTTTTTTGGAATCTATTAAATAATTTCAGAAAATGACTGAATTTTTGAAAAATCATAATAAATTAACCGTAGCTCAGAAAAATATGAAACCGGTTTCTATATTTTTCTAAAATCATAGTCTACTCATTGGCATAATGTTTGGTGTTATTTGGTTCTTCCTTGCCTCTTGTTCGAGTTTATTTACTTGTAGATTATCATTATTTATTTGTAAATCTGATTATTAGGATCCTCGGAAGACTCGGACGACTTCATCGACCTCGCCTTTGACTACGCTGAAGAATGAAAGGACTTTGCTCTAGGTTCACACCGAACCATTCTTTGAAATACCTACTAGGCATGCAAATTAGTATGATAGCGCTTTACTTTAATCGCATGATGAGCCTTGCAGTTCCTTTTATCTATCATGTTACCTTGCTACCCTGTTATCCACTTTATAAATGCTATGCTTGCATGTGTTGGGATGGTCGTGATTGATTACTCTTGGCGTGAGTTGGGTGGCTTGGGAGGAGATAGTGAAGCTAGGCGGTGGAGGCGAGTAATAACAACCCGATCTTTTGATTGGGGTGCTTGGGAACTGCACTCGGGTAGTTCCTACGGAGTACCTGTGCTGGGTACAACCTATTGGTGACTTTTGAGGAGTTTGGGCGGCAATACCTGTGATGGGTGCCGATTGTGAACCATTGCGGCAGATCACTTTGATGTTGATAATCGCTTTACCGACAATTAAGGGTCGTATCAGGACGACCCGAAAGTAGGAATTTACAGTGCTCACCATGTACCTAGAATGGGGAGGGTTCCAGCAAGCCTACTAAGTGCGATACCAGGACTATTTGGAGATTCGAGTTTGATTTGTGTAAGGGGGACTCGTTGCGGCGTACTCTCCCTGATTTACCACAGCCCCTGATTTGCCCCGGTGGGAAGGTTTCACACCCCTGGGGCAGATGTTAGCGTGCAAATATTTCACGAGCCCAAGGAAGCAGTATGATACCGTTACTTTTTAGGGTCTTTGCTGTGGGTTGCGTCTCGAGCTGGGGCACCAGCTCGCAGCTCGGATGTGTCCTGGAGTACGACCTCTATAGAGTGAAAACTATGCGTATAGCCGTGTCCACGGCCACGGCCGATCCTTCTACTGGCTTATTCTGATTAGCTTGGGATTCTGCTTTCTTACCTTTACCTTGAACTGGGTTATGACAGGTTGGACCAGTGTTGCTGTTGAGACAGGTGGGGAGGGAGCTCACCATGTCGACTGGTGAGTGTAAGGAGTTGCCGGATGATTATTATGGGAATCTATTGTGGTAGGACGATCCCAATCTGGATGTGAGAAAGGTGGGTGACCTGGATAAGAGTTTGTGAGAAAGGTGTTTGGAGACGAGATGACTTGGTTAAATTGTTGCTTGCACATAGGAAACCCCAGCTTATATTCCTTGAATATTTTATTACTAGATTAGTCCACTTTAAAGTTTGCTGCATATATGGTTGGTGACGCGGACCTGTCCCATTTCCTTGGGGACAGACTTTGGGTACTCAGGAGAAGACCTCAAGCGCAAGTTCAACCACGACGGATGGTACGACTAGGGCTGTGCACTATGCTCAAGGATGCCTGTGGAGGTAAAGGTCGGAAGCACCAGAAGATCTTAGCTACCCGCTGCGTAGATGTTTCATCTTGTCGGTGTAGCCCAAGTGGCATGTACTAATCTTGTACTCTGATGTGTAAATAATGAATGCAGTCATTTTTTTGTTGTATGGATGTGATATTTGGCTAAAATGAGTTCTGTACGTGATAGATGTTGATTATGGGACTATCACAATGGTACAGGGAGTCGGATTCTCAGTCTCGAGAATTCGATTCGTTTCATGGATCTAGAGCATGGGATCAGAGCGTCTGTTGAACTTGTCGACCATGGCTGGCTTGAATGAGTCGGGCCACTGGACGGTGTGGAGTCGTGGCGTGAAAGATTCGAAGCCCTTGAATTTGAGGTCCTCACCGGCGAAGTCATCGGCCCTGGGCCGGTAGTCGCGGCGATGCCCTTGGTCGCGGGGCGAGCCGTAGTGGCGATCATAGCGTTCACACTTGTCAAATTCGAGGCATGCGCGGCGATCATCTTCTTCGTTGTTGTGCTGTGGCCGAACGTCACGCCTGTCGGGTCGGTCGTCATCATAGTCATATCGCTCGCGGCATTCCAGCTCGGCTGCGTTGCACTCCCTATGGCGGTTGTCGAGGTCCCTCCGTATGTCGTGGTCCGGCCTCCGGAAGCGGTCACAGAGATCTCCATCCGGTCAGTGGTCATCCCACCGCCTGTCGTGGTCATCACTTCTACGGTTGCGACGGTGCCGGCCCTCTAATTCCTCTGGGCGGTGACCTTCCATGTAGTTCTGGTTGACCTCCTCGTTGATAACCCTGAGCGATGGGGCACATGACCTGCACTGATCGTGATCAGATCTGCTATACTTGGACCTGCCTGAGTAGGATCTGTTCGAGTTCAACTTTCCAGATCTTGATCTGGTCTATCGGTTGCGCTCTTCTAGCTCTTGGGCCACCGTTAGGCGGGCCATGATGTGTGCCACCTCGGGGGTAGCCTCCAGGTGATCCAGCTCAGCAAGTGTTGCCGCGACATTGGCTTGGGGTGTACAGAATGCCGCGCGAGCCCTGTCGAACTCGCGCTCGAGGTTGCGCGGGTCCAAGGGATCAAATGGATGTCCTTCTTGGTTGGCCAGAGGGTTTTCGTTTCCAGAGTGCTGCGCGGCGCCGAGCGCGGTCGTGGTTCCGATCCATCCGATGCTGCTCTTGGGACTCGGTTTCACCATCCTGAGGAGGCTGGTCTTCAGACACGAACACCTCGTGGTTAGGCGACGTGGTGTAGCTTGCATCTTCATCGGCCGAGTTCTCGGCTGACGAGAGGATGGTCGTAGCGACCTGGAACTCACCGCAGTCCGAAAACTAGGTGGGTTCGGGTGGGTTTATAGAATGGATCTGAGTTACGCATCGCGGGTCCCGACTAGTGTAGTCGACATCCGCGTTCTTGAGCCCAAAGGGGAACTTGTTCCCTAAGAGATCCAGTGCCTGCTTGGACATGGCGATGCACTCTGTGAGCGTGGCATTAATGCGATCTAGCCCGGTGATGATCTCATCGGGCGGTGGGATTTCGCCTGGAGGAAGTAGATCTGGTATCCATTTCTTGAGGTTGAGCTGCTTGACCTGCTGCAGGAGCAGGCCGGCAACGTCGGGGGAAGCCCCCGAGCTTGGTCAAACATACTCTGCCAGCGTCAGGTCGGCACTGGCGGAGCTGGAGCTGCTTGAGTCGGCGAAGAAGCTGATGTCCGGGAGGTACTTGGGACAGTCCTTCATGCTCGCTGGAAAAGTGACGCCAGATTGATCTGCCATCAAGCTAACTCGATTGAAAAAGCTCAACAATCACACCTACCTGGCGCGCCAACCGTCAGACCTTCGGGGCGGCAATCTACTTGGGGGTACCTAAGTGGTTGATTTGTAGGTGAGGGATCATCGAGCGAGTAGCCTGATGGTGACACGAGAGGCACTGGTTTAGATAGTTTTGGGCTACCCAGAGGTATAACACCCTACGTCATGTGTCGATTTGTGGTTTGGTATTGATGGAACTCGGCCAAGCTTCACAAAGCTGGGGCGAGCTTATGGTTATAATGGTTGTGTTGGATTGATTGCCCTCATGGGTTGCCCTAGGTTTCCTTATATTGGGTTACGAACTAGAGTTTACAAGTCGATTTGAATCTAAACCTATTAAATCACAATTAAGAAACATATCCGAGTCGGTTTCTATAAGATATCCTGAGATATCCGGTCGCGCCGCCTGCCGTGTCTTCACCAAACTTGTTCATCAAGCCTGGGATTTCTTGTGGGCTGACCCAACCTTGTCAGGTGTGGGCCTAGGTCAACGCCGGTCTCCTCTGACAGTGGGCCCAGTGGTACCCGTATCCCACAGTCCAAACCCTTGGAATACCATAATCTAGTTTAGAGTCAGCCCGACAATCCTGTGTTGTGGAGGCCATAAAACATTCATACAATATTTGATTGAGGCTCATGAGTACTTGTTGGAAAGTTAATTTAATAAGCTTTCTAATGGATCTAATTTAACCTCAATATCATCGGTCGTAAAGGTATCTAAATCATCGAAATAAGTCGTCGTTGTTTCTGCTGGGTGTAGCGTCACCATTTATCGGGCCTTGTAATTTTGCTTGGGACCCCAACACAAGTTGTTGTGCATCCACACCAGAAGGAGCACGCCCCATGGGTGCCCTAGGATCTCCTCCCCGTTGCCCTCCATTTCCCTCGCTATCGCCTAGCGTCTACACTATATTAGTATATGCTGCCACCACTTTTAGATTGAGTTTTGCTTAGATCAATCTGTCATTGAATAGTTTCGTTGTTTATCGGTTCGTGTGACCCTAATTTGTGTGCTTCATAATTAGTTGCAATTTAGATTACATTCTACCTTGTTCATGCTTGTATTATTCGATTCTCTTATTGGAATTAACATTCATGGTGAGGCAGCATATGGTTGACAACCTGAGAAGAGGTGCTGCTGCAATTGTGGGGTCCGAATCTTATAATTAGAAGCCAGATCGTGTGTGTAATTCTCCACCAAATCAATAGTTGTCAGAACCTGGAAGATCGGGTCCCCGTTCCAGTCAATCTCCACTACGCTTTGCCCCCGTGAACAACAACAATGTGGTAAAAGAGCAATAATTGGATACCACATATGAGAATCACTTAACTTAATCAGAAGTGGAATCATTTCATTTATATTACTTATTATTTTTTTCATTCATTTATATTACTTGAAGTGGCAAGTAAATATTGTTTAATAACAAGCCAAAGACATTATTATTTGGATAACAAATCTTAGGTGCAACAAACCACCAAACATAATGCCTTAAAATAGAAAAACATATGAAAATCACCCAAAAAAGCTCTTAACTTAAAATCAACTCAATTCATCCTTTTCGAACGGTCGCTATGAGGTCTGTTAATAAAATAAATAACTTAATGTTTGATGGACAAATAAAGACAACACATGTTAAGTTGGGCCACATTGGGCCCAACCCACTTAAGCTCTGCGCACACTAGCATGAATGAACTCCAGCCTCTAGGCACGGAAAACCTAGGTTCGGGATATGAATTTCCTTTTGGGCCAACTAATCACACAGGCCCGCCTTATCTTCGAATAATAATGTTGTTCAAAAAACAATCGATGGTTGTCATTGCACCCAGCTCAAACAAAAACATCCGTCAACTTTTGACTCCTCAAACCCTTGCATCATTTCTCTTCCTCCCCTGTGTCTTTTCTGTTGCCGCCAAGAAGTAGCATGCGAGGGTGATGACACTGGATTGCACAACGGAGTGTAGTGATAGCGCCACTGCCCACTATCGCCTTCATACCTACAGGAGTGGTACAATCTCTGCACTAGTCTCGGTGGACCCCTTTCCTCCCATAACAAGGCATGTGGTCTGGACACTAATAGTCTTGTGAGACTTGGCCCTTAACCATCCAAGGCACAAACCGGCCTGAAATAACCATTGAAAGCTACGTTTCAAACAAGTACAAAATTCCTAAGATACCGCAAAAATCTATGGAGATTCCACAACTTCTAGATAATTCGTAAAAATCTGAGTTTCTGAAAATATCTAAGGACCTGCAGCTCCCAAACCAATCTTCATGAAGAGATTGGAATAGTATTCAGTAATGCAAAAGATGGAAAGTTACTTCATATATCAGGTATATTAATAATCATAAGTTACTTTCTATCTTATATGAATTGGTGAAGAGTTATTTCATGTAATGTAAAATAGTCACAAATTATTTCCTCTATTGCATTTTGAAGTAGTGACAAAGCTAAATTAGCGGCACCATTACCTGTTACATTAGCAGCAACACTAACTGTTACAACAGGTAATGCTGCACCAAGAGCATCCCAATGTTGCTCCCCAGTAACCTTCATAGGTTCAAAAATAGACATTTATAACACAATTCAACAATGTGTGTTAAGGAAATTATTTATAAGAAAGCCACATTTCATCTTGTTTCATTGGATCTATAATTACCTTATTACCTCCTAGAAAAAAATCATAGATAAGCAGTCAAAATTGAATGCTTATATAATATTATAAAACAGTAACTACTATAAATAATGATCCATCGTAAAAAATTGTAAGATCAGTAAAGTTGTCTTACTATAAATACAGAACTACTATTGAGCTAATGTGCATGACATGTGAATATTGTTCAATATTCATTTATTTATCTACCTTCAATAAAACTAGTTTGGACACATGTACATATGTTGAAGTTTGTTGTAAATTAGGCTATGTAGACGTGTCATAAACTACGTAATTTATTTTAACTGAACTATAGCATGACGCATACATATAAAAGTCCATGAGATTAAGTCTTAGCTCATATAAGATAGTGTCGTGGATAATATATCAACTTATTGACCATTAAGAAAAAACCTCGATAGCAATTAAGTTTTCAATAGAAAATGTGTCTCAATTTTCTGTGGAACAGAGATATGGTACTCTAATTTATTACTGGAATATTAAAACTACAAAATGAACAAAGCGGGATAATAATTGGTAAAAGATAACTAAGAAAATTATTAAACTAGAGTAGAACATTACGATAAAACATAAACAACCAATTAATATTCTCAATGGGTAACGAGAAAAGACTATGTTCAATCATTTTGTGGATTGAAACAAAATGATGACAACTTCATAATAGTTATTGTTAATAGATACCAACTTATTTATTAGAAGATTTGTAATTCTAGTGGGAAATAAATGACACATAGCCACATCACTAATTGACATATTCTGAAATACATCGAATATAGTAAATCAATATTGTAAAAATAAAATAGAGCGAAATTGGGAACAATTTTGACATTATTGCAGCCAAGATCTACTAACGTAACATATTTAGAAACACTTAAAAGAAGTTGTTCTTAAACTTTGTCCTCTACTTCTGTATTTGCTCCTATAATAGTTCCAACAAGTTGTTGATTAATGTCTGTCCTCTGCAAAACAAAAAAGTAAACCCATTATGTTAACTTTGCCATAATTATTTTAGAATAACTAAGTCCGTGAAACCAATAAGTTCATGTTTCAGCTTACCTTTTGCACCCGTGTAAGAATTTCAAGCCTTGATGACAGAATAATATGACCTCATGCATGAGGGATATCACAATACATAGATAATATACATATAAATCAATATATAATGAAATCAACCATTAAAACATATTCAAAATGTTAAAGTTATTCAAATCACCAATCGATAGGACGTATATGGACTAGGATTTACTATGCGTAATACAGAGTAGATCTCAAAGTGGTCAACAATTGTTTGTCTCTCAAATCGTCGGCTTAGGACTATTTCAAATGGTCACCCACCAAAATATGTTCTTTCACTTATGAAATGGATGATCAACCTTCTTATGTTCTTTGTTTGACATTGATGATTTTTGTAATGTCGTAACGAAGTGTTCAACATTAAGTTTCATAGAACTAGAAGAAAGTGTTGTGCTACATAAATAATAATCAATAAGTCAAATAAAAAGTAGCGAAAGACAATAATACTTATGAAATGGAAAACAAGAAGATGTCCCTCATAACTCACACATCATTAAGGCAATGTAATCATGATGATTAAGTTTCTATCCAATTTATTCCATCTATATATGCTTCATCAGTGAAATGGTAACATTGCAGCCTCACCGAATGGATAACATGTGACTTCTACGACATCCAAAACTTAGATGTCAAGGGAAGTGCCTGTAAGGGATAAGAGCTCGTTTGTATATGTTCATAACGAAGAAACTAACATACATAGTTTCATTATACAAATTATATAATATACATAGTTTCACTATACAAATTATACAATACATAGTTTCGGTATACAAATTATACAATATACATAGTTTCACTATACAAATTATACAATACAATATTATGTGACTGAAACACATAAAATGATGGTGGATCTTGTACATATATTTTCGGCATGATCAAAGACAATGGCATTATTGTAGTGTCCCAAATGAATGTCAGGAAGAGTCCTATCATGATGTGGCACCTTAATAAAAGAAAGCTTCGTTGTTTCAACATAACTAACTATATCGTGTGAGAAGAATCCAATCCATCCTCCTATAGAAGAACATACAAATGTTGTGACCTTAATTGGATTATAATAAAGAACTATCCCAATCCCTCCCCTATAGACAAAAGGTCATAAGAGCATTCTAGCTGGTGAAGTAATGAGGACATCCTAGCTCCATCACGTGTAATCAAAGAGAATGATCATGTAACCCAATACATCACTCCAAAGATTGCATCAACGACTGGCCAGTTACACAGAGTCATATAAAAAAGCTAGAACATGAGGTGAACTCATTCCTCGCTAAAACTAACTTCAATGTATTTGAGTATTTTATACTCTCTAAATATTCCACATTGGTTGTACTTAGGTCTACACATGAAGAGAAGGATGTGCTGCTCAACATAGGGACAAACTACAACAATCAAACCATGAGGATCAAGCCAATACGCTGCTATGTTCGAGCTTGAACTTTCAAACAAGCATGCCAGACCACTAAAGTGGTTTTTTGGACCACCATAAAGATTCAACCATAACTCTTTAATCCCTAAAGTTCTAGATGGCCACGAGTAGATGGAAAGGTTATCAAGTCTAATTTTTCAATAAGAAGTTATAACCAATTTGGTTGAGATTGTATAGAAGCCCAACAATCGCGCGAGGGCACAAGTGCTCCCGCTTCTCATCGAATTAAGCATTAACATGCACAGTTTCATGATAGATACTATACATGGTTGGAAAGCTTATGAAGTCCACTTTCCAAGCCAATAAATGCTTATTATTTGGACTTCCATGGAGTAAAGGTCATTTTAGTGACCGCTGCTAGAAGGACACACATGCGAGAATTGAATACACTTCATGAATGTTTCACCAGTTGGCCTTCTAACTCGCAACGTGGCTACTTTCATTCACACTTATCTCAAACCATCTAGGAGAGTTGTTCCTGGTACAAATATCCCATATGTACTATTGAAAAGCGAAGTTAATTATCGATGAACAGATAACCTATGTGGTTTGCACAACCAAGCTTAGAGGACTTGTGAAGAGATACATTTGGGATCCTCTAGTTCGCGCTCTAGGCTTTTGGGCCTTTTGGTATGATTAGTCTCCGAGTATGGTTCTACGGTTGCTCGGTGATCAAGTCGAAGTCCTCATGGCTTCTGTGCCTCTCGCCCTGTCGTGTGGTCACATTCAACCTTTGCAGGTATAAAGCTAGTTACCTATTATTTGCAACAAGTTATCCTTTCTTGGTGGGCCACCCCAAGGAGGTTCATATCATGAAGAGAAGTAAAGTCAACATATAGTTTGGCACCAAACAATATCCCATTCTTGCTAATCTTCCAAAGGAAAAAGTAGGCCTCTATAAAGCGGCGCCCGATATAGCCAATCAATAATCAATCCTATGTGCCACAAACGCTAGGCCCACATTGCTAGACTTGTGGCAAATACTAACTACATGGCAAAATACAGAATGCGCGGCTCTAGACATAATATGAGTACAAATGGCATAGTTTCACCACGCAAACATGAAAAATGTAGAGGCAACATAGGATATTCTAATATCAAGGGAAGGTCATAAAATCTACAACTACAGCTAAGATACCAAAATCACAGTTAAGAAGTTGTTTCAATTTAGAAATCTCATTCCAGTTTGGAATGTTCTTTTATGACATTCCCAATTGCATCCGGCAGCAAAAAAACATTTAGTCACTACAGCCATTTTGTCATATTGTTTCTTGTTAGATCTCGGGCTCAAATCTCCAGTCAAGCTCTAGATTTTCATCTCCAAATCATCCAAATTATATTTCTTTTAGGGATGCTTGTGTTGATTCTTGTTTCTTTTTCATTGTTGATTCTTGTTCCTACCCCGACTTGTGTCTCCCTCCAAAATACATGTCATGTCAAGACAGTCTCATTTGGTTCCATGCTAAAAATTCAAAGACAATAATTCTTTTCAATTGTCACTAGGATTTTTGCTAGAAACAAATATGGAAAAAATCTATTTCCAAAGAAAATGCAAAAAATTAATAAAAGGTTGTAGAAATCAATCTAGATAGAAGTATTGTAGAAATCAATCTAGATAGAAATATCTTCTGGAAAAAAGTTTTTCCACAAAAAAGCAAGGGGCTCAGCTCGATGGTGGCTCAGGGGAGAGAGAAGAAATGACACAATAAGTCAAAAGTAGAAATGGAAGCTAATGGGACACAGTAAAAATCACTTTATGTGATACATATGTCGTACTTTCTGTGATACATATGTCGTTCTTTCGACTTGGTACATGTGCCGCTGTATGCACCCAATGTTTTGTGTAACACAAAGAAATTTATGTCACATCAAAATACCATCATGCAATCGAACTTGGGAGAAAGAATGATTCTTGTGAAAAACTGCAAAAGGAAGCATCACGTTCGTGTCCCTACACTAGTAGCACTACTGGAGAAACCTGCATCCGCCCCGCCCAAATGCCGCGGCACCCTAAAAAACCGGTGCTAAAGGGTGCATTAGCATCAGGTCCAACAGCTAGGAGGCCTGCAGTGTGCAGGCGGGCCTGGTGGGGGCTCTTTAGCACCGGGTCGTGGCAAGACCCGGTGCTAAAGCACTCCCATTAGCACCTGGTGCAGCCACTGTTGGCACTCCTTACGGTCCACTATCAGGATTGTGAATTCCGGTACTGGTGCAAGGAGTTTTTCAGTGGTTTTTCTTATGGCTTAGTAAAATAAATAATTATTCTGCAAGCGCATAGAATTACCGTTGTAGCACTTCATCGGGGAGTAATCCGAGGTATCGTAATTTGTATTTTCGTAGGGAAGCTTATGGCAAGAGTACTAGTAAACAAATATTCAAGACTATCAGAAAGGACTATACTACTAACAAGACGGAAGGATGACGGTAATGATAGGAGTGATATACTGTGACACACAGCTCAAGGATAAACAAGATGGAAGGATGACGGTAATGATAGGAGTGATATACTGTGACACACAGCTCAAGGATAACTCAGGTAAGAAAGAGAAGGACTAGCTAGCTGGGAGGACAACAAGTTGAGAAAAGGATTCCTAGGTACTTTGTCTATCTAGGTTACTCGGGTAAAGGGAATACAACAAATGAGAGACAACTCTTACAAGCCAAGAGTAACTCGAGACAACTCTTACAAGCCAAGAGTAACTCTAACGTCGTAGATTCGGGACACAAAACCAATGACATACGAAAAGGGATGAGAAGGGGTGCCACCAACTCTGCACTTGGGTGTCCTACGGGCCGAGCCAGGCGTGATGGTCTACGTAAGCTGTATAGGGCTGTCACCACCTAACGGCTACCACCTCCGTGCCAACTCTAAAGCACTCACCTACACTAGACAATGACTACTTACCCCACTAGCAAGAGCAAGCAATCCTGTCAATACCCCAGTGAAAATTCACCGTAGGTATTGAGTAGAAACAAAGAACTTGCAAAGGCAAAAGACTTAAAGAAGATCTAAAAGAACTAGAATCACAACAACGGTATTCTAAACATGAAATACTTGCAACTAGAATAAAGTAGAAGCAAGATATAAATAACTTAGGCAAGAAAACAAAGATAAACTATATCGATAACTCAAAGTCTTACAGAAAGAAAAGGAAAAGATACAAGAGCTAATACCCGAGCTTCTGAAGACGACTCCAGAACCTCCGAGGCACAGCTCGACTCGACTCTATCTCCCAGACTAACTATCCTAACTCTACTAGAACAAATGAAAGAGTGTAGCTCCTTGGCTTGGTGTGTGTTGAACTAGGGCTTGAACACTTCAATTTATAGTTGGAGAAGGTGGTTGAGGAGGAGTAACGGCCAAGGGACCGAGGGGGTTCCCCCGGCCAATTTGGGTGAATTCACTGGTTCGGCCGAACCAGTGAATCCACCGCCTATGTGCCTTGGACGCTAGAGATTCACCCTGGGAGGCGGTGCTTGCATGGGGGTGGTGTGTGATATACATCCCCGGGTACCCTCCAGATAGAAGACCGAGTCATAGTAGAACTACTCGTGTAATCCAACTAGGACTCACATATTGTAACCGACTAGGAAACTTACCATGTAACCCTGCCCCCTGGGATATATAAAGGAGGGCAGGGGTCCCTAGCTCGGCAGAGACCATACAACTCAACTCACGTGCAATATAATCAAGCACACAGGACGTAGGGTATTACGTTATTCGTAGCCCGAACCTGTCTAAATCTTTGTGTTGTTCGTGTACTATCATTCCTAGAACTCGGCGAGACCCACAAATCTACTCCCTGGGGTATCCCCTAGCAGACGTGCTCGACATAATTCGTCGACACTTGGCGCCCACCGACAGCAACCTGGAGCATAAAAAAAATAGCTACCGCTGTTCCCTGGTGCATACATGTCTACCCCTGTTCCCTGGTGCATGCATGTCCTACCGCACAAGATTATTAAGGAGGAATTCTCCTATGCGCACACGGGAAGCTACCAGAGGGCTACAAGTTCCAAGATCTTTGCTTGCTGCACACAAGAAGATGTACGCGAGTACGACTACATCGACGTCCGACTGCATCGACTCGTCGACGACTACTTTGACTACTCGTTTTGACTATAAACTAGTCGAGATCGGCTACCGCGCCATCGACAACTAGTCGGATCCGACTCCGACTGCAACAACAACCGTCGCGGCTCCATCGCCGACTGCCACGGCTTTGCCGACAATCATCCGCGAATCAAGCTAAGTCTTATTTACTAATTATTTTCTTTATATTAATTTAATTAGCTTGTTTAAAAACATACTTGGCCATGAGCCAACTATTCTAAAAGAATACCTCACTTGACATCTCGCCAACGGGTTCAAAACCCTCACGCGGTCTCTTTTACAGGAGAAAAAGTCCTAACCGACTGCTTTATTATTTCTCTTCACTCTTAACGACCAAACCGCTCAGTAGTATGCACCTTAATTCGTGAAACTTCGGTTCCTTCGTAACACCTATGCACCTTAAAAGGACTGGTTAAGCGAGACCAAGTGTTTAAACGTAACAGGGCTACTACAGTGGTTACGAGTCTAATAAGAGCAATGAGCTTAAACAGTTTAAACATGCATTACCACATGCTTTATATGCTATTATAATAATTTTATCAACTTATTTAAAAAATATAATTTACATGCATTACCACATGCAACAAGTTTAAACATGCATTACAAATGTTATTATTTACTTTTTCTAGATCGGATACTACTCATCATATATATTTAAGTTGTAGGGTTACCAGATGAATATTCATAACACGACCACGGTGCTCACATGCTGAGTACGTCAACCAGTCACTTGAAGCTTGGGGGTTGCACAGTACAAGCCAAGGCATGAAGACAAGTACAGGAGCTAGTCGGTACTCAAACGGCGCAGCCTTACAATGCCAGCCGAGTACTTTAAACTAGTCGGTGCTTGCATATTACAACAACTCGAAGACTATGTTCTTGACCCTTGGACCGAATGTAAACCATTCGTTTTAAGGCTCGGGGGCTACACTCAAGGGGTACACATTTTTTGTGCATATTGTTGATCCATTCAAGATCTTCAACTAGTTTTAACAAAACCACTCGAAGCTCAGGGGCTATACCCAATGGTTGCACCTACTTGGTGCACGCCATTGAACTAATCAAGATGAAGATAGAAGACTGCTTTTGAACCTCCGATTACTTAAAGAGTAGTCGGAGGCTCGGGGGCTACACCCATTGGGTGCATCTAAAGATGCACTCCAATGTAAACTACTCTATAGAGAAGGCTTGAGCGTCTTGGACTTAGCTCCAACTACTCGAAGATGTTAAAAGCAGATTCAAGACTTGAAGCAAAGGTGCAAGATGCTCGGGGGCTTGTGGGATATACATCCCCGGGTACTCTCAAGATAGAAGACCGAGTCATAGTAGAACTACTCGTGTAATCCAACTAGGACTCACATATTGTAACCGACTAGGAAACTTACCATGTAACCCTGCCCCCTGGGATATATAAAGGAGGGCAGGGGTCCCTAGCTCAGCAGAGACCATACAACTCAACTCACGTGCAATACAATCCGCGAACCTGTCTAAATCTTTGTGTTGTTCGTGCACTATCGTTCCTAGAACTCGGCGAGACCCACAAATCTACTCCCTGGGGTATCCCCTAGCAGACGTGCTCGACATAATTCGTCGATAGGTGGTTCGGCTCAACCGACCTGGTTCAGCCGAACTAGGCTTCCAGCCTAGTGATGCTCCCCTGCACCGCCTCTAACTCTAGGCTGTCTTGGGTTGCCTTTCCTTGGTGGATTTCTGGTGTTTTTAGCCCAGAGATGAGGTGGCATTGGTCCACGTGTCATGCACCGTCATAGCTTGTCACCACTAACGTGGGTCTCATGTATGTGGCCTCCCTGTTGTGCTTCTCTTTATGTAACGTGCATGGCTAGGGGAGGGGGGGTAATCTGGCCGAATCGGTAAATTTTGACCCCCTATAGCACGTATTTGTTGATATTGTACCTGCACAATGGATATACACCAAAACTCGTGGAACTTTATTAGAGATAAACCTAAGTGCATGGAATGTCACATATAACCTCTTTTATTCCTGAGAATTGGTGGTCGAAAACATGTCGTAACGACCGCCAACAGCCACCACCCGGTGCTAATGTTGTCGAGGCCCGCAACCGGTGCTAATGGCTCTTCAATCAGCACTGGTTGGTAGCTGCAACCGGTGTTCATGTATTTTGAAATCAATAGCACCAGTTGCAGCCACCAACCGGTGCTAATTAGCTCATATTTAGCCCCTTCTTCCTCCCCACGCCCGAGCCAGGATGAACACTTGGAGCCGTCTGTTCATGTTGTGCTCGGGTTGGGGAGGTGCTGCCAATTTTTTTCAAAATTTTTGTGAATATTTCACTCATCTAAAGGGCTCTGCAAGGTACACACTTTGATTCTCTTATGTTTTTATTAGCTTGTACTCTTTGTATGCTTTAGAAATAGAGAAATTTGTGAACCAAAATGGAGAGAGAGCTTGTGTGTTCATGGTCTGCTTTTTTTTATATACTAGTTCATGGTGTGTAGTATGATGTAATATATGACTTCATGAAATATTGGTATGTTAGTTAGTTTGCATTGTGATTAGTTATAATGTTGGTGAGCATGAGTTTTTTATAATGGAATATATATATATATATATATTAAATTTTTATTGTATTATATAGTTGTTGGTTATTAGCTAACTTCAAGATATTGTTGTTTTTAGAAAATGAATATATTAGTTGTAATTATAAAAATGTTTAATATATAGAAATATAGAAAACAAATTATAGAAATGTTTGTTATTGGATAACTAGAAGTGAATTTTTTTAGTATTTTAGTTAGTTACTTTTATACTAAGCCATGCTCTTATTTGAAGATAAGTTATTTATTAAACATTAGTTATTATTTGTTATTTTATGATAAGTCATGCATAGTTGAATTTTTGTTAGTTAGGTATGAATTATTTGAATTTTGGTTAATAATACAGATGAATAGACAATGGATGTACGCAGACAGCCGCACTAAGACATTTCTTGATGGCCTGGTAGGGTTTTTGGAGGGCGTCGAGGCCAACAGGACGTCGTCAGGTTTCATGTGTTGTCCATGCAGTCACTGTGAAAATAACAGATCATACAAGATAGAGGACATCTTCACTTCTATTTGTTGTCGCACGGTTTTAGAGCAATTATTCTGTTTGGACTAAGCACGGTGAAAGAGGTGTTATAATGGATGACGGTGAAGAAGATGAGGTCAATAACGGCATTTTAGTATTAGCTGAATACTACGGTTCATTTGCAGATGCTGCAATGGGTGATGCTGATCAGGAAGATGTTGCTCAGAAAGATGCTGATCAGGGAAATGACTTGGACAAATATTGCGTGATACCGAGAAAGACTACGGCAATGATAAGGAATTGAAAAAGATACAACGTATGTTGCAGGACCACAAAACTGACTTGTACCCGGATTGCAAAGAGGGGCTTAAAAATAGGGTAGCACAATTTAATTTTTGCAGTGGAAGGCAACAAATGATGTTATTGATAAGGGTTTTGAGGAATTACTAAAACTCATAAAGAAGATTCTGCCCGAGGGTAACAAATCGCCATCGACAACGTATGAAGCGAAACGGGTTGTTTGCCCTCTCGGTTTGGAGGTGCAGAAGATACATGCGTGTCCTAATAACTGTATCCTATATCGTGGTGCTGAATACGAAAAGTTGAATTGTTGTCCAGTTTACAATTGCGCACGATACAAGATCAGACGGGATGACCCTGGTGAGGTTTTGAGGGAGACTTGTAAGAAAAAAATTCCTGCGAAGGTGATGTGGTATTTTCCTTTAATATCCCGTCTGAAGTGTTTGTTCAGAAACAAAGAAGAAAGTAAGCAGGATGGTATGTTGAGACATCCCGCTGATGGATCCCAGTGGAGAAACATCGACAGAGAATTCCCAGAGTTTGGTGCCCATGCAAGGAATGTGAGGCTTGGTTTGAGTACTGATGGCATAAATCCTTTTGGTGAAATGAGCAGTAGTCATAGCACTTGGCTTGTGACTGTATGCATCTACAACCTACCCCCTTGGCTCTGCATGAAGCGGAAGTTCATCATGATGCTAGTGCTTGTCCAAGGTCCAAATCAACCTGGCAACGACATTGATGTTTACCTAAGACCATGGGTTGACAAACTTTTACAGCTGTGGAGAGAAGGTGTTAGTATGTAGGATGAGGACAAATAGAAGTAATTTGACCCTCGAGCACTGCTTTTCATAAAAATCAATGATTGGCCCGCACTAAGTAACCTATAGGACAAACAAACAAAGGATATAAAGCATGCACTCACTGCCTAGAGAATACCAAAAGCATGTATTTGAAACATTGTAGAAAGATTGTTTACATGGGTCATCGTCAATTTCTTCCTACGAAGCATGAACTACGAAAGAAATGTCCGCATTTTGGCAGGAGTGAGGACCACCGTACAAATCCGATACACCAGAGTGGACAAGATGTATTTGATATGTTAAAGGATGTTGTCGGTGTTTAGAAATCGTGGTCCCGACACTGACCAGAAATGCGTTGTGTTCCCTCCCCTGATGGTTGATGCAGAAGATAAAACAAGACACGGATTTATCCTAGTTCCGGTCGTAAGACCGTACTTCCAGCAAGGTGGTACATGCGATGTGTTATTCTGCACCGGACTGCAAGTAGTAGGGGATATAAGTAGGTTGGGATAGGAGGCTAGACCTCCAAGTCCCAGATGATTGAGGCAGAGGGCCAATATCGTGGTCTTTCGGAGTGTGTGCGAATTCTCGATCCTCCCATGCAGGTCATCCGCCCCCTCCTTTTATAGGCCAAGGAGGAGGGGTTACAGGTATGCGTCGCTGTGCAGGCGTAGTTGCCGCACAGTAGTAGGAATGGCGCCGGGCGTGCTTCTTTGTCCTTGTCCGCTGTTGCGCGATATTGCGATCCCTGTGGTCGATTCTTGTACTGGCGATGACGCCAATGAGTGGTTTTGAGAATCCGAGCTGTCCTTTATGCGGTAACAATTCGTCCGTACACTATTTCGAGGGTCTCCCATGCCTGTTTACAGCCTATTCTGTGGGAAATCACTGTGGGAGTTGGTAGCACAGGGAGTTGGAGTGACCTGGCCCTGTTCGTACAGTGGCAACATGTGCGCACAGCGCCAGGGATGGTCGCATAGTGCTCGGGATGGCCCGCCATGCCCCCGTTATCCTCTCTTCTTCTCCTGCTGTGTGTTCGAGGGTTTCTCCCACCCGATGGAGAGCTTCGGGTCGTCGGAGTTGAAAGCACAGGAGCTTGGAGTGACGGGCTCGGTTCGCATAGTGCTTGCCTGCCCACACAGACCCCTGGTTGGCAGCATAGTGACGGGAGTTGGCGGATGCGACGGGGTGGTCGTGGCTGTCAGGGCGGCATGGCGAGAGATTTGCCGTTTGACTTTGGACGCACGGCGGTGGTGAGCGCCATTAATTGTCTGTCGGAGTGGGGGTCTCGACCGAGGCGGAGCTCTCCCCATTTCGTGGGTTGCTTGAGGCTCGATCCTTAGGCCTCGACCGAGGCGGAGTTCTCCGATTTGCTCGAGGGGTCGGTTCCCTCGAGCGAAGCGGAGATTGTGGTTCGCGTCGAGGCACACCACGGGGTGCCTTGACCGGGCCTTCGTTCGTTGCTGGGCCGTGGGCCTTAACTTCCATTTCTCTTTTCCTGGTCATGCATATGAGTTTAATGTTTAACAAGGATGATTATCCATAGGTTTGTGTACCCCTAATAATCGCCCCCAACAGTAGCCCCCGAGCCTTTGTTGGAGTAGGTTTTAGTCCGGCAAAGGCTTTTTCGTCGTGGGTGCTTCTGATAAGGTTTCCTTGAAGAATTCCGTTGGGTGCACGCTAGCACACCCGCGGGTGTAGCTCCCGAGGCCTTGGAGGAGTGGATATACTCCTGCAAGGGCTATCAGTGTTTCACGCTTTCGTGAGCTACAACACGTTTCGTCTTCGAGGAACTCGATCTTGTGGCGCGAGGAGCCCCCGAGCCCTGGCCCTAGCAAGGTCGGTCAGGGGCGGTCCTCGTCTTTGAGTTACTACCCTCGTCGCCCCGTTCGTGGGGAGGAGGGGTGATGCAATCCATGCTTCCCTCGAGCGGGCCGCGAGTCATGGATGCCTCTGTGAGCTGTTAGCAGGTAATTCAAGTGGACATCCGTGCCTCGTTCGATGGAGGTCGGCTTGTGGTCCGGAGACACGTCTCATAAGAGCACTCGTGAAGGTTTGCTAGGCAGGGCTCGACCCCATTCGTTAGGGGTTGAGGGCTCGTTGCTCTCCCTCGGTGGGATCCCTCGACTAGCTGCCTCCATCTGGCCTTGAATATAACATGGAGGGCGCCCTCGAGTTTCGTACTCGAGGATAGGCTCGATCGCACGCGCCCTTGGTTATCCCTGACTCTGTTTGATCTGGGGTGCCTGTCGAACCCCCGAGGGGCCAGGGCTTCGAACCCCTGATCAGTAGGGCCTTGAGGAGAGCTAACTTACCTTGGAAGCCTTTCGGCTGGCCTTGAGCATTTATTTTCGTAATCGTGGCCGACGTGGCGTGGAGCATGCGAAGCGGGTGCGGCTTTTTATGCGGAGCGGCAGAGGCGTGGGTTGTTACGATGTGACGTATTGTCTGCGATGCCGGGATTTTCGCGCGTAGTAGTTATCCCAACCCGTGGGGCCCGACCGTCAGTGACAGCGGTGCCAACCGCATTGAATGCGTATTTCACGCGGCTGGGATGCCAGTTGCGCGTCGCGTTACACTATAAATAAAGAGACAAGGGGAAGAGTTCGGCTTACCCAGCCCTTGCCTTCCGATTGCATCTGCTACTTCCAAGCGCCGCCGCTCTTGCCTTTCATCTTCCCCGCATAGACTTCGCTTTTCCCCGCCGCCGTCCATCATGGTGACCGTGGTTGACCCTACTCCGTGGAGCCCCTCCATCGCCACCGACGCCTATCTCGCCGGACTGGTGGAGGCCGGGGTGCTGCCGGCGAACAGCAATCCGGATGAGCCAATGTGGATCGCGCCGCCGTCCAACCACCACGAGCCTTCTCCACCGGAGGGCTTCGTGGTGAGCCAGGCGAGGCTACATGAGCGGGGGTTCAGAGTCCCCGCATCGCAGTTCTTCCACGTATTGTGCCTCCACTACGGCGTGGAGCTCTACAATTTCGCCCCCAATGCCATCTCGCAAGCGGCGGTCTTCGTCGCCGTTTGTGACAGGTTCACCTTTTCCGGGGTGAGCTGCATACGGCCGTAGGTGAGTCTCGGGGGTTACGCCGGGTGGTCCGCGCTGGGGGCCTCACCCTGCACGTTCGGGGGTAGTGGAGCGGGCAGTACATCCCGACGACAGTGACCTCCAACAACGCCGATTGGGACAAGGGGTGGTTCTACCTCCGCAACGTCGACAACAAACTGCCGGAGTACACCGGCAAGGTGCTGCGCGAGCGGCCAGAGTCGTGGGGCTACGGTGTCTCCCCCGCCGACCGCTAGGAGCGACTCCAGGTCTTCACCGATGCCTTCACCGTGCTGTCGAGGGCCATTTCTCCAGGGGCCACTAGGGCGCAAAGCCTTGCACCCACGGGCTCGAGGCCCGCGAGCGAGACCCTGCCGCCGAGGGGGCGCGGTCGTTCGGGGACTCGGCAGCTCTCGAGCGGCAAGAAGCGCAGGCTGAGCAGCCTTATTCGGGTTAGGTGAGTTGTTGTTCTTTTCTCGGGCATAATTCATGGGTTGTTTTTTGGTCTAATGTTATTGACTTGGTTTCTGTCAGTCAACCCGGACCGCCAGCTTCGCTTCCGTTGGCGCCAACGAAGGCGCTGAAGGTGTCGACGCGCGCCACGCCTCGTTCGGCAGCGCCGCCCCCATCCGGAGCGCCCCAGGCGACGGAGATCGTCGCCCGGTATCTGGCGGCCCTCGCGTGAGGGGCCGCCCGATCAAGGGGATAGGCGGCGGCCGTGGAAGTATCGGCGGCAGCGGGCCACGAGCAGGCTAGGGAGACGACCCTGGCTCTCCTTGTGGAGGATGCGGCCCCTGCTGTTGTGAGGGTGACCGAGACCTCCGTGCCGGCCGAGGGCACGGGGCTGCCAGAAGGTGCAGCCCGCGCTGAAGACGCGGGTCAAACCGCGGCCGGGGGCAGCGGTACGACGGAGGTGGAGGAGGTGCCCGGGGCCAACGCCGCAATGGTGACCCTCCCGGCCACCCTCGAGGGTGGTCAGGAGGATGAGGAGGAGGGTGCTCCGAGATTCCGGGATAGGACCTGGAGCCCTTGGGAGGAGAGGACCATGGGCGCCCTGCCTGGCGTCCCGGCCTTCGAGGCCTAGCGCAACTTGGGGCTCGGTCGTCGCGGTGTCCCTCCTGGCCTGGCCGGGTCCACTGAGGCCGAGCATCTCCTATGGGAGGAGCAGCAGGCCTTGGGGACCGCGGTCCAGGAAGCTCTGAAGCAAGTCCTCGAACTCCACCTCGGTTGGGGCTTGGACATCCACTAAATTCGTTGCGTGTTTTGTGTCTCCCCCCCTTTTTTCACCTTTGCATGTCATGTTGATCACAGAACCTGAGGGAGTCCCAGTCGGGCAGCTCGGTGGCCAGCCGTCTAAGGGCCTTGGGCGGCTGCGTTACCGAGCGCCTGAAGGGGGCCCTTCTCCTCGGCGAGCAGAAGACCCTCGGGGTGATCTCGACGCACTTTGTCGTGGACCTCGAGGCGGTGAGCGGTGGCTACGTGGTGGCGGATGACCTCGATGATGACGCTGCGCTGGCCGTCGTGGAGAGCGCCGATGCCAGTGCCTCTGCCCCTGCTGCCACCCTCGCGTGAATCTTCGAGAGCGACCTCCTTCCCGACGCTGAAGACGAAGAGGACGCCACCCCCAAAGACCCTACTCCCTGAGTAGTTAGGGATATTTATGTAATAAGCACTCTAGTGGTTTAAA
This sequence comes from Echinochloa phyllopogon, assembly GCA_033239725.1. NCBI lineage: Eukaryota > Viridiplantae > Streptophyta > Magnoliopsida > Poales > Poaceae > Echinochloa > Echinochloa phyllopogon. Next base: position 47,659,008 of record BTCW01000012.1, on the reverse strand, counting down.
CAATTTTATGTTTTCAAACGCACATTCGGGTTTTTATTTGAATTATGGTTTTCTTTATCACATTTTTCTCACTGAATTTGCAAGGGACTTGTCGAGGAGAGTATAGTTCATAGACTAACTTTAGCGTAGGGTGGCGAGGGGGATGTCGTATCCTTTCGAAGGCGTAGGCGGTCCCTCGACTCGTCTAGCCCTTGGCCTTAGTCAATCTATGCCTCGAACTGCCTTTTGGCAATTACTGGAGGGACATGATGAAAGAATTTTGAAGAAAAAGCCTTAAAATTGGGACAATTTTAGGAGGGGGTGTCCCCCGAATTAGCCCCCGAGTGAGACTTGGCTTTTTTCGATGGTAAGCCTAGTCTTACTCATTTTAAGGTCCTTTATTTATTTATTGAAATAAGTACAAATGTACATGAATTCTTGGAAGCTTAAGGGTAGAAGCGACGTAGCTGTTGGATGTTCCAGGCGTTGGCGAACACTTCGCCTTTCTCGTTTGCGAGCTTGTATGTGCCTGGTTTGAGGACCTCAGCGATGATGTAGGGGCCTTCCCATGGCGGTGTGAGCTTGTGGTGTCCTCGATTGTCCTGTCGCAGCCTTAGCACCGGGTCCCCCTTGTTGAGGTCTCGTCGTCGAACCTTTTGGGCTTGATATTTTCGAAGCGACTACTGGTACCGTGCTGAATGTCAGATCGTCACGTCTCGAGCCTCATCCGCTTGATCGAGTGAGTCTTCACGAGCTTGCTTGTTCCTTTCTTCTTGGCAGCCCCTGAGCCTTGGGGACCCATATTCCAAGTCCGTGGGGAGGATAGCCTCGGCGCCATAGACGAGGAAAAATAGGGTGAAACCCATGGCTCTACTTGGGTTGTTCTAAGGCTCCAAATTACCGAGGGTAGCTCCGACACCCATTTTCCACCGAATCTATTCAGCTTGTTGAATATTCTTGGCTTGAGGCCTTGTAGAATCATGTCGTTGGCACATTCTACTTGGCCGTTTGTCTGTGGATGCGCTACGGCGACCAATCCACGCGGATATGGTGGTCGTCACAGAATTCCAAGAATTTCTTGCCTGTAAACTGGGAGTCATTGTCATTAATTATCGAATTGGGGACCCCGAACCTGTGAACTATATTTGTGAAGATCTGCACAACTTGTTCGGATCTGATGCTGCTGATTGGTCGAGCCTCGATCCATTTCGAGAACTTGTCGATGGCCACCAGCAGATGCGTAAAGCCCCCGGGCGCTGCTCGCATTGGACCGATAAGGTCGAGCCCCCATACGGCGAATGGCCATGTGATAGGAACGGTTTGCAAGACGTGGGCCGGGAGGTGAGTTTTGCGTGCGTAGAATTGACACCCTTCGCAGGTGCGCACAATTTCGTTGGTGTCGGCAACAGCCGCGGGCCACTAGTAGCCTTGGCGAAACGCATTGCCCACGAGGGTGCGGGGCGCCGCGTGGTGGCCGCATACGCCAGCGTGGATGTCTCGAATGAGCTCCCTTCCCTCCGGAATTGGAATGCACCGCTGCAAAATTCCGGAGGGGCTGCGCTTGTACAATTCTCTATCGATAATGAGGAACGACTTGGCCTTTCTCGCGATGCGCCGGGCCTCGGTTCGATCCGAGGGTAGTTCCCCTCGGTTGATCCAGGCAATGTATTGGTTGCGCCAATCGCGAGATGATGGGGCCTCATCGATCTCCATAATTTCACTCTCGTCCGCCGAGGATATCTCCTGACTTGAGGCTTCAGGTTCCTCTTTCGAAGGATCCTCGTCCATAGGCTCGATGCACATAGCCCCTGAGGGTTCGGACCTCGAGGGAGCATCAGGAGCTCTGGGAGTTGGCTTGAGGTCGATGCTCGGCTCTGTTAGGTCACGGGCGAATACGTTTGGTGGAACGGTGATCCACCCTGACACAATTTTTGCCAATTCATCGGCCTCCTCGTTGTATTTTCACGCGATGTGGTTGAGCTCGAGGCCATGGAATTTGTCCTCGAGTTGGCATACTGCATTGCAGTACGCTTGCATCTTGTCGTCGTGGCAGCTTGCCTCCTTCATAACCTGGTCGATGACCAGTTGTGAATCTCCCCGGACGTCGAGGTGTTTAACGCCCAACTCTATAGCTATACGAAGGCCGGCTAGCTAGGCCTCGTATTCGGCCATGTTATTGGACGCCGGAAAGTGCAAGCGTACCACGTGCCTTATATGTTCTCCGAGGGGTGAGACGAAGAGCAGGCCCGCGCCCACACCGGTTTTCATCACCGACGCGTCGAAGTACATGATCCAACATTCGGCTTGGATCTGGGGTGGGGGCAGCCGTGTGTCGGTCCACTCTGCCACAAAATCAGCCAAGATTTGTGATTTAATCGCTTTGCGGGGGGCATAAGTGAGGGCTTCGCCCATCAACTCCACGGACCATTTGACTATTCTACCCGAGACATCCTGGTTGCGGAGTATCTCCCCCAAGGGGAAAGATGAGACCACGGTGACAGGATGAGCCAAAAAGCAGTGGCACAATTTGCGCCAAGCTAGCACTACTGCGTAGAGCAGCTTCTAGATTTGTGTATATCGCGTCTTGGTTTCGGTCAGTACCTGGCTGATGTAATATACCGGCCTTTGGACGGGCAGAGCGTGTCCTTCCTCAGTTCTTTCTACGACGATGACTCCGCTGACTACTTGAGTCATTGCGGCTACGTAGAGGTAGAGGCGCTCGCCATCCTTAGGTGGCGTTAAAATTGGAGCTCGCGCGAGTGACGCTTTTTGCCCGTCGAGGGCTTTTTGAGCCTCGGGGGTCCAAGAAAAATGCTCGCTCTTTTTTAGGAGTCGGTATAGGGGCAAGCCTTTCTCGCCGAGACGCGAGATGAACCGGCTTAGGGCTACTAAGCATCCCAATACCCTTTGTACCCCCCTTTAGGTCTCGGATCGGTCCCATCTGTTTGAGGGCCGAGACTTTTTCAGGGTTGGGCTCAATGCCTCACTGAGAGACTATGAAACCCAAGAGCATACCTCGAGGCACCCCAAAAACGCATTTTTTCGGATTTAGCTTTACCCCGTTGGCCCGGAGACAATCAAACGCAATGCGCAAATCGTTTACCAGGTCGTTCGCCTTCCTGGATTTTACAACAATATCGTCAACGTATGCCTCTATGGTTCGCCCGATATGATCTCCGAAAACATGAAGCATACACCGCTGGTATGTAGCTCCGGCATTTCGAAGGCCAAACGGCATCGTGACATAGCAAAAGATACCAAAAGGCGTGATAAAGGAGGTTGCCAGTTGGTCAGAAACTTTCATCTTAATTTGGTGGAAACCAGAATAAGCATCAAGAAAACATAATAGCTCACATCTCGTGGTTGAATCTACAATATGATAGATACTTGGTAAAGGAAAAGAGACTTTTGGACATGCTTTATTTAAACCGGTATAATCTATGCACATCCTCCACTTCCCATTTTTTCTTAACTAAAACAGGATTAGCGAGCCAGTTAGGGTGAAATACCTCCTTGATGAATCCAGCCTTGAGGAGCTTGCGCAACTCCTCACCAAGCGCTTGTGCTCGTCGAAGCGTCGTAAGCGTTGAACCACCGGCTTGGAGTGGGGCAGGATATCAAGGGAGTGCTCGGCGACCTCCCTCGGTATGGCCGGCATATCCGAGGGGCTCCACGCGAAGATATCGGCATTGGCGCAGAGAAAGTCGACGAGCACCACCTCCTATTTGCTGTCGAGGGTCGAGCTGACCCTCACCGTCTTGTCGCTGGGGATGCTGGGGTCGAGGGACACAGCCTTGGTGTGCTCTGTGGCCTCGAAACTGCCTGCATGCTTCGAAGTGGAGGGGATGGTTTCGTTCGCCATCTTCTCCAGGTCTGCGACGAGAGCCTCGTCCTCGACAAGTGTCTCGGCGCTCTCGACACATTCCACGTCGCATATGTAGGCATGTTTGAACGATGGGGCCACGGTGATGACGCCGTTTGGTCCTGGCATCTTTAACTTGAGGTACGTGTAGTTTGGGATGGCCATAAACTTGGCATAGCATGGGCGGCCAAGGATGGCGTGGTATGCACCTCGAAATCCCACCACTTTGAAGGTCAGGGTCTCCCTGCGGAAGTTGTCGGGGGTACCGAAGCAAACTAGCAGATCGATCTGTCCGAGGGGCTGAACTCGCTTTCCCGGTGCAACGCCATGGAACGGCGCCTTGCTGGGGCGCAGCATGTCCCTCCTGATGCCCATGAGCTCCAAAGATGAAGCGTACATGATGTTGAGGCTGCTGCCTCCATCCGTGAGTACCTTGGAGAACCGGGTATTGCCGATGATGCGATCAACGACAAGCGGGTACTGCCCCGGATTTGGGATGTAGTTGGGGTTATCCTCTCGACTGAAGGAGATGGTCTCCTCTGACCAGTCGAGTTAAGACGGCCCCGCCTTGTGTATGGAGAATACCTCTCGGCGCTCGCGCTTGCGCTGTCGAGGGGTCATGTTCGCGTTTGGCCCCCCGAAAATGAAGAAGACGTTCTCCACCTCCGGGAAGCCTTGGCCACTCCCGTCGCCCGTGTCCTTTTTTCCCCCTTCGTCCTTCGAAGCGGCGCGGTTGAAGTATTTCTTTAGCATTCAGCATTGCTCGAGGGTGTGGGTTATGACACCCTTGTGATAAGGGCAAGGTTTCTTGAGCATGTCATCGAAGATGCCGCCTCCTCGAGGGGGCCCTCGAGGAGCTTTGGGTGCAGCAGGATCTACTGCGAGGATTTCGTCAGGGTCCTCGGTCCGCTCTTGTCGGCGTGAGGCTTTTTGGGGCTTCTTCCCCTTCTTGCCTTGCCTTTGTTTCTTTGCGGATCCTTTGGACTCGCTGCCCTCCGTGGGCGTTTCGTCCGTCCGCTTCCCCCTTCTACCATCAAAGATGGCTCCAACCGCCTCCTCGCCGAAGGCAAAATTGGTGGCGATATCGAACAATTCATTTACACTGGTAGGAGGACTGTGTCCTATCTCGCGCACCAAGTCCCGGCAGGTTGTGCCCTCGAGGAAGGCGTGGATGACTTCGGAGTCAACCACACTTGGGAGCTCGGTGCAACGCTTGGAGAAGCGGCGGATGAAATCACGAAGGGACTCATTGGATGTTTGGCGACACCCTCGAAGGTCCCATGAGTTTCTAGGGCGTAGGTAGGTGCCCTGAAAATTACCCACGAACGTCTTCACGAGGCCGTTCCAGTCGTGAATCTGGTTCGCGGGTAGGTGCTCAAGCCATGTCCGCGCAGAATCCGCCAAATAAAGCGGCAAGTTGCGGATGATCATGGCGTCGTCAGTCACGCCGCCCAATAGACAGGCGAGGCAATAGTCATTGAGCCACACCTTTGGGTCCGTCTCCCCCGAGTACTTGGTGATGGTCGTCGGCTGCCTGAATCGTGCGGGAATCGGGGCCACACGAATCTCCCGGCCAAACACCCGGGTTCCCGGGGGCTCTGGTGTTGGGCTCTTGTCTTCGTCGCTGTCGTAGTGGCCTCCACTGCGGGGGAGGAAACCGCGAGATGTGCCATCCCGTCTCTTTCTGTTGAGGTTGTTGCGAGCATCGTTGTCGCTTGCGTCGCCGCGTGTGTCAAGGATTCGCTCCTTGAGAGGCTTCCTCCCGATGCGTTTCTGCACCGAGGGTGCCTTTCCCTTATTCGAGGGTGGGGGTGGCATTGGATTGTCCCTTCACGGGGTCTGTGCCGATGCCTCGTGCTCCCGTGTTGCTCCACCAGTTTTCGGCCGGCGGAACTGCGGATGCGAGAGGCTAAGCTTTCGGCTTGCTGCACAGCCGCTTGCTCGATTAGAAGCTGCGCCTCTCGGCGCATATTTCGGCCTTCGGGAGTTGATGGCTCGGGCATGGCTCGGATCAGAGTCGCCGCAGCGATAAGCTTTTGGCTTGCCCTGGCTAATGCGAGTGGGTCGTCCACATCGTCATTAGCCTCGATGCGGGCTCGTGCTATGCGCCTGGCTTCCCTGGCAAGCGCGTCGCGCATAGGACGATTGTCCTCAAGCATTGCCCAGAGCTCTCGGACCTGTCGGCGTTCTTCCTCAAGCTTGGCTTCAAGTTCGCGGACTTGGGCTAGTTGTGCTTGTGCAAGCGCAATGTTGTCAGGCGCCTGCTCGTGATCCCTGGCGTGCGCTGGCTCTCCTGCCCCGTCATCTCCGCCATCCCTTCCCGGGAGGACGATGAAGCATTCCCTGGCGGGATCGTAATCCGCCTCGCTAGGGTCGTCGGAGCAGGTTAGGCAATAATCTGCCGCAGCCTGGAATGATAAGAAGGTCTCATAATCGCGAAGCCCTGAGTAGTCCCATTCGGGGACCCTCCGGCCGCTCTCGTGTGCCTCGCTGCCAGAGTCGGGGTAGTCGTCGTCTGGCGAAGTTGCTGTGAGGTTGCGAATTGAGATCAGGTGGTGCCCTGGCAAATCCTCATACGCCATTATGTCCGTGTCAACCGATGAGGAGTTGGTCACGGTTGTGGTGCGTGTCTCACCGGGGATTCGCCACGGGTCAACCGTGCTATCCCCGGCTGGGTGTGCCGCGGTTACCCTTGTCGTGCCGGACTCAACCCGTTTGGGGGAGCCGGCGCGGGCTGTTCTTCATTGCTCCGCGCGCGTTCGCCGCGCGCGTTGACGCGAATGCCTTTTGCGTCGTGGTGATGGTGACGGGAGTGGTGGGGGCATGCTCGGCGCTCCTCGTCAGGAGCTGCATGTTGTAGCCATCACCAGTCGCCCTGAAGTCAAGACTCCCAAACCGGATTTCGAATCTGGCAGGGAGTTGATCCGATGTTGGCATCGAAAAAAGGTTGTCACGTATGACTCGGGTTGCCATCAAGGGAGATAGTGGATGAAATAATCGATCACAGCGCGAGGCCCCTACCTGGCGTGCCACTGTCTGTGTTTAGAAATCGTGGTCCCGACACCAACCAGAAATGCGTTGTGTTCCCTCCCCTGATGGTTGATGCAGAAGATAAAACAAGACATGGATTTATCTTGGTTCCGGTAGTAAGACCGTACTTCCAGCAAGGTGGTACGTGCGATGTGTTATTCTGCACCAGACAGCAAGTAGTAGGGGATACAAGTAGGTTGGGGGAGGAGGCTAGACCTCCAAGTCCCAGATGATTGAGGCGGAGTGCCAATATCGTGGTCTTTCGGAGTGTGTGCGAATTCTCGATCCTCCCATGCAGGACGTCCGCCCCCTCCTTTGTCAAGGAGGAGGGGTTACAGGTATGCGTCGCTGTGCAGGCGCAGTTGCCGCACAGTGGTAGGAATGGTGCCGGTCGTGCTTCTTTGTCCTTGTCCGCTGTTGCGCGATATTGCGATCCCTGTGGTCGATTCTTGTACTGGCGATGACGCCAAGGAGTAGTTCTGAGGATCCGAGCTGTCCTTTGTGCGGTAACAACTCATCTGTAGACTATTTCGAGGGTCTCCCATGCCTGTGTACAGCCTATTCTGTGGGAAATCACTGTGGGAGTTGGAGTGACCTGGCCCTGTTCGTACAGTGGCAACGTGTGCGCACAGCGTCAAGGATGGTCGCATAGTGCTTGGGATGGCCCGCCATGCCCCCGTTATCCTCTCTTCTTCTCGTGCTGTGTGTTCGAGGGTTTCTCCCACCCGATGGAGAGCTTCGGGTCATCGGAGTTGGCAGCACAGGAGCTTGGAGTGACGGGCTCTGTTCGCACAGCGCTTGCCTGCCCGCACAGACCCCCGGTTGGCAGCATAGTGACGGGAGTTGGCAGATGCGACGGGGTGGTCGTGGCTGTCAGGGCGGCATGGCGAGAGATTTGCCTTTTGACTTTGGACGCACGGCGGTGGTGAGCGCCATTAATTGTCGGTCGGAGCGGGGGTCTCGACCGAGGCGGAGCTCTCCCCATTTCGTGGGTTGCTCGAGGCTCGATCCTCAGGCCTCGACTGAGGCGGAGTTCTCCGATTCGCTCGATGGGTCGGTTCCCTCGAGCGAAGCGGAGATTGTGGTTCGCGTCGAGGCACGGCACAGGGTGCCTTGACTGGGCCTTTGTTCGTTGCTGGGCCGCGGGCCTTAACTTCCGTTTCTCTTTTTCTGGTCATGCATATGAGTTTAATGTTTAACAAGGGTGATTATCCATAGGTTTGGGTACCCCTAATAATCACTCCCAACAGATGTGGAAGTAGTGTTTGGAAAGGGAGCCAGAAACCAACATGTTACGACAAGCGAGGATGGTTGTGCCGCAATGAAGAAGAAAAAGTCTATCTTTTAGGAGCTACCTTATTGGCAATTTTTAGAGGTTCATAACCCAATTGATGTGATGCATCCGACGAAAATTTTTTGTGTGAACCTGATAAGCTTCCGAGGTACTTATGGGAAGCCAAAAGATACACTGGAAGCACGACAAGAGCTGAAATGTTTGAATCTACAGAATAAGCTACATCTAGAAAAGAGAGATAAAGGACGTCAACACTTGCATCCCGCCAGCTTCACTCTCAGCAAAGAAGAGAAGGAAAGCATGTTTGAATGCTGGAACAGTATCAAGGTTCCGTCGGGCTACTCCTCCAATATTAAAGGAATAATAAATATGAAAGAGAATAAGTTCACAAACCTCAAGTCTCACGACTGTCAAGTGTTCATGACACAACTGCTTCTCATTGTAACAACCCAAATTTGCTAATCATGACATGGAGCATACATGAGCATCATATTTAGCATCATTGCATTGTTTGAGTTCAATTGAAACATATTAGACTGGAGATTACTGAGAAATGTGATGTTTAATATATGTCTGGCGAAACAACTTAGATTTTCACACAATACGGCCATCATGGACTATCTGACACTACCCACGGACTGTCCAACACCACCCTCGGACTGTCTGACCCCCTGGAACGCCGGGAAACGTCTCTGTGTGATTTGGGTCAATTTTACGGACTGTCCGACAACCCCCCCTGACGGAATAAAACTCCCGGCCCCTCCGTTCTTTTCTCTCACCCTCTGACTTATTTCTTTTTTAACCGATGCGTGCCGCTCCGACTCGTCGCCCCCACCCCATGCCGACAAGCGGGAGGCCGCCGGCCACAGCCCTGGCCGGGGCTAGGACGAGCTCCTCATCCTCTCCCACGATGACTTCAACTCCATCCTCGCAAGAAACAAACTGTTCTCCGTGTTCTTCTTCCCCAACTCCGGTGAAGCAAGGTGAAGCCCGATCTTCTTCCTCGCCGCCCTACTTCAACTTGGGGCACTTAAAATCATCCTTCCCCATCCTAGGTAAGCCTTTCCCATCGTTTCCCCCTCCTCTCCCATGCTCTGTTAGCCTAGCCATGGCCCCCTACCTCCATTGAAGCCGTAGGTCAAGCAAAACCTCGTGCATGTCAATGCTAAGCCCTAAAACGGAATCCTCATCACCCATACAAGCTCTAGGTTTAATTCCCATCGCGATTGGCCACCCGAATCATAGGGAACGCCATTCCCGGGCACTTGACAAGTTATTTACGGTTATGCCACCTATCCTATTTTTCATCACTATGTGAAATAGTTTCTTGCCCTAATACTTTTGTTAACTATTGTGATGTTTATAGATATATGATACAAATCATTTTCTCTCTTTGTGCATCTCATACAAAGACATTTATGAAATCAATTGTGCTAGCTTCTTGATGGTAGACAATGCCTAATACAATTATTTCTTTGAATGATTTAGTTATAAATTGGTGTGGTTTTCAAATATATTGCTTTTGATCCGATTAACTTGTTGCATTCATAATAAATTCACCTAAGATCCTATAGTCATGAACCTAATTTTTATTAGTCTTGTATAGCCTATCTAAAATTAATGGAGACTATGATATGATTGCAAATTAGTGCATTTGATTGTTATATTTGGTTGTAGCTAGTTAAATTGGTAATACATAATATTTTACCATGAGCCCTAACATTATGGAACTACTTTTACTGGCTTTATCCCATTGTTTAGAATTGATAACACTTATCAAGTGGTTATATTGTGAGTGTATTTGTCATATCATGATTAAAAGCTTGCTAACTTGTTATGGTCAATTTAATTGTGATGCTAAAATTATGAGTTCAACTCTTCTATCCTTTTAGAAAATATGCTATGTTGCTTAATACGTATATCTTTATAGATATAGATCACATGAAATGGTTGAAGAAGGATATAGCTTTAGTTAGTTTGTTCTAGAACTAGTTTCATATTGTAAATTATCTAATAAACTCTATTTGCCCTACAATAGGCTAAATGTTAGTCTCTTTCACTAGTTGTAAATAAATGTGACATGTTCTTCATATTGAAATCTAGCTTAAATAAATTAGAATGATGAGCTTGTCTTAATCAAGTATAATGAGACTACCTAGCCTCTAATTTGGATAACGATGTATTACTCTTAACTAAAATATAATGTTGGTTATTATCCTTAATTCTTAAAGTGCCTAATGTTGATCATACTAGTGTGTTATCTTGCAATAGTATAATCTATCACCTAATATAGATAATAATAAATGAAATAACTTGCATGATTAATGCTTGGTGTTGTGACAAGGTTAATTTACTAATAAATTCATAGGGAATTCTCATGTTACCTTTTTGTCTTGTAAGATATGTGAATATGTATGAATAATTGTGTTGGTGTGTTCACGTTCACCTTATGCTATGCTTCCAACCTTTAAATTATTTGCTTGATGACCCTTAATCATGTTAGTTCCTACATTTATTCAATCATTGCACTTATTATGCATATGCATTCATGGAATTATTCTAATTCATGCATTCGCTTAATTCTTTAGAGCATGACGTTCCGGAGTGACACGTTATGGAGCACTGAATATCAGGCAGGCCCCTACTTATCTCACTCAATTTTCTGAATGATAATGTGATATTACTATTAAATGTTTGTGCATGAGCTTAACCCTACTTCATATGAAATGTGCAGAACCCACTTTGGCATATTTTCCTATAGCTTTAGATCAACTTGTACTAGGCAAAATATGTATGCTTAGCCTTATCGGATTAATTTGCTTAGCATGCTTAGATATCGGTAGAAGTCGGGAGGTGGCTAGGGCACTACCACACCACCCGCGAGCTATAGGATGATTGCTTAAGTTTACTAGAATAAGTTGAGAATGGTTAAAAGATGAGGAACTATGAACATGAACGGTGAATCAAAGTGGATAAGTACCATATCTTTGTTGCCGGGTTCTTGAGCACTATTCCGTACAAACCACATGTCTAAATATGGTAATGATAAGCCAAGTAGCATAAGTTGCACCAGGTATTGGGTGGATTCGACGCGGGTCAAATGAGGTGTAGTCGGCGGTTCCGTTGCATCTATTTCCTCTGACCGTTCGTTCAATTTTGGGTGCGGGTATGTGAAAGGTTGAGGGCATGAATTAACACTTGCCCTTGGTCATGGTTATGTTCATTGGTCTTGCGCCTCATGTGGGAAAAGTTGCACACCCCTACAGTGTATTAATCTGTTGCAATAGCCGCGCTCTCAGTCCCTGAGCACACTCTATGAATTTGGGGTTCAATGTAGAGTTTCTGATAAGAGCTTATGGAAGATTAAGCTCATGATTTATGATCACCTTTTACTTATGCAATTGTATTGATGCTTGATGTAGATAATAGATGCTATGTCTTTTACTTATTCACTTGATAAATCCCGCTCGCAGTTTATGGTTTAATTGTAAAACTTGACTAGCCTTATGCATCCACCAAATTTTAGTACTATGGATAAGTCCTGCAAGTACGCAATGTACTTACAGTGCTGCCGTTAAGTTGTTTTGCAGGTTTTCTTCTTATGCGGTCACACCTCAGAAGTGTGATATGTGAGGTCTGATCCACCTCCGCGTGGTTGGGTTTAAAGTTCTTTTGAGCTTTTACACGACTGGTGGGTAAAGGGCGAAACCTGCAGAGTGTAAATCTATCATGATAGCCTTGCTCAGGGTCACGAGCGGCCTGGATCCTTTTTGGTTAGAAGATGATGTTTATTTGTGCTTAATGTCACTTATACTTTATTAATTGGGTTACAACTGGGTTTTATTCACTTGTAGTAATTTGGATAATGCTAAAACGAACCAACTAAAAGTGCTAATGCAGTTAAGCCGTGTCTAGCCTTATTTTGAGCCTTCATACACCCGTGCTATACTTGCTAAGTAAATGTTTTACTTACACTTGTCATTATTCAACAAAATTCTGGATGGGTAACAGATGGAGTAAATGAGTCTACTGCTACTAAGTTTCTTGAGGATCTTCTATACTTCTGAGCTGTGGTCAACCAGTCGGTGTCCCTATGGACTTGAGGCTCTACCTGTCGAGAGAGTTAATACATAGACTTCCGCTGTGTTTTCTTTAGGTAAACTCTGATGTAAACTATTTTATTCGAGCATATGTACTCTAATTACCATATTTGTTTGCTATATGTGTACTATGACTTCCTGGGCACACATATGGCCGCATTCTAGTTTCTGTGAAAATCCGGGAAATTCCTATTAGGCTTCTAAACGTATTTTTGAAAATTTGCACACATAAAACCATTGAATGCAACCAGCATGAATGCAAGACAAAGAACATTATAACCTATAATGTTTTATTTTAATTTAGAAAAAATGTTTTTCCTGTACTAAATTCCCTGCATATAATAATTTTGAGAAAATTTTTAAAATTATGAGAAATTCTTTATTTAATTATTCTTCAAAAACACATCCTGAAATCCAAAAATTTTAGGGTGTGACAGGAGCGGTGTCCACGTTTGTCCCGCCGGAGCTGGCAAAGTGGATGAATGGTGGATATTGTTCTTGTTTATGCAAAGTGGTGTCTTATGGGCAAGGACATCATTGTTGCTTCCTAATTCTTTCTATCATTCCGTTGCAAAACTCTAAGACATGATGATGTAAACTTGAATCGCTTTTATGTGTGTGATGATTGTGTATGGACTTGCCTATATCTTGTGAAGATGTTTATAATGTGATTGTGAGGTGTGCCGCCTGGGAATAATTATCGGGCACATCTCAGGGATCACCGGGATTATTCTCTGTTAATTGGGTTAATCAATGGACGATAACTTGATTAAATGAGGGTAATTTGGTCGGGTCCTCACACCCATCATACTCAGGGGTGTGCTACTCGGTAATGTGTGGAAAACGATAGTGAAGCTATGTGCATTCCTCAATGCAATTTCTCAGAAGGTGATCAATCAAGACCATTTAGTGAAGCTACACAATGACGTGGTCCCATGTCTTGTCAACTTTGAGATGATATTTCTACCATCCTTCTTCAATATTATAACACATCTATTGGTTCACCTCGTCAAATAGATTCGTATATTCGGCCCAGTATTTATACACAACATGTTCCCATTTGAGAGGTACTTCACTGTCCTAAAGAAGTATGTACGTAATCGTTCTCACCCAGAAGGATGCATTGCTAATGGATACGAAACAGAGTAGGTCATTGAATTTTGTGTTGACTTTGTCCAAGATCTTATGCTGATTGGGGTGCCTGAATCACATCATGAGGGGAAACTTGGTGGAAAGGGCACACTTGGGAAAAGATCGATGCTAATCAAGGACATAGAGTCATTTCGTAAAGCGCAACTCATAGTTTTGCATCAATCAACCTTAGTTGCTCCGTACATCGAGGAGCACATGAAGATTCTCCGGGACAAAAATCCAACAAGGTTTGTCGTCTTTATTCAGCGTCTGCACAATGGTACTTCTGCCGCTTGGTTGCGAGAACGTCTTATGGGTGTTGAGGGCATCGATGTGCAACTAGCTTTTCTAGCTAGGGGTCCATCGACCAAGTTCTTAAAATTCCAAGGATATGACATCGATGGGTATACATTTTACACAAGAGCCCAAGACAAGAGGAGCACCAACCAAAATAGTGGTGTCCGGATCGATGTGACAGACACCAATGGTAAAATAAACTCATACTATGGTGTCATAGAGGAGATATGGAAACTAGAATATGGACCTTTGAAGATCCCACTGTTTATGTACCAATGGGTGAAGCTGACCACATGAGGTGTTACAGTTTATAAGTATGGAATGACTATAATGGATTGTTGACACTTCTTATGGTCCACTATTAGGATTGCCAATCCCAGTAATGGTGCAAGTAGTGTTCATTGGTATTCTTACGATACAGATATAAATCCGCAAGCGCACGGATACCGATGTAGCATTTCACCCGGGAGTATTCCTAGGTATCGTATTTATATTTCCGCAGGGAAGCATTAGATAAAGAGTATCGACTATTGACAAGGATGTAACTACTAATTAAAGTACCGGCTAACAAGGCGGGGGTAAAGGATAGGATAGGAGTGATATTCAGTTGACACACACAAGGAGAAGTTCAGGATAGAGATAGAAGAGCGGTCTAGCTAGTGGGAGAACAACGAGACAGGAAAGGATTCCTATATACTTCCACTGGCCTTGAGATACCTCTGGCAAGGGTTACGGCTAGCATGAAGAATGGCATCTATGGTTCTCTTCCTAGTTCTATTATCTCAACATCGGGGACGGAGCCCGTGACACACAGAAAGGGATGAGAAGGGGTGCCACAAACTCCGTGCTCTTACGGGGTGCCTGCAGACCGGAACTAACGTGATGGACTACGAAGACCGAAAGGGCTGTCACCACCTCACGGCTACCACCTCCGTTGCGACGGGGACAAACCAAGGTTACCATCTAGACTAGGTACCACACCTACGCAAGGCAGTAACTACTCACTCTTCTAGAAAGAGCAAGCAATCCTGTCAATACCCCAGTGACAATTCACTGCAAGTATTGAGCAGAAGCGAGGAACCAGCTAAGACAAAGGACTAAGAGAGAACTTATAGAACCAGACTACAACAGCTTATAACCAAGGCTAGACATTCCACAATTACTCGTGAAATAAAAGCAGATCAAATAGCTCAAGTAAATGCAGAGGAAATATATTGATTACTCAGAGTCGAACATAAAGAAAAGGAAAAGATACAAGAGCTTTACCAGAACTCCAGAAGACGACTCCGAAACCCGAACGAAGCTCGACCCTGACTCTAACTCCCAACAGGACTAGCCTACTCTACATCTTGAAAGTGGAGAATGGAGACTTGCTCCCAAGTGGTGTGTGTTTACAAGTGAAATGTGACCCTCTATTCACAGCTCCAAAGGTCGGTTGTAGGTAGGGTAACCGCCAAGGCAGCTGGAGGCGGCACGTAGGCGGTTCGTTCAAAGATCTCGGTTCGGCCGAACTCCCCGGTTCGGCCGAACCGAGGGATGCACCGACCTGGCCACCAAGGGCCAGGATTTCGCCCCTGGAGGCGGTTTGGGCAGGGGAGTCGGTTCGGCCGAACCGACCTGTTCGGCCAAACGGGCCTGGCCCGTGGCCGGCCCTCCCCTGCGTCGCCTTTGCTCTGTGGGCCTTCTGGGCTGCCTCCTGGTGATTGGCTTCATGTGTTTATGGCCCAGAGGTGATGTGGTCATGGCCCGGGAAGAGATGGCTACCGTCCTCATGTCATTTGTCGTGTTCGCTTGATATTCGTTGGACGACTCCCGGTGACGTGCACGGCTAAGGGGGGTAACCGGCCGAACGGAGTCGTTCGGCCGATTCGGTCATTTTCGGCCCCAATAGCGCGTATTTGTCGTAGATGTACCTGCACAGGTGTCACTCACCAAAACTCGTGGAACTTTATTAGAAATAAAACCTAAGTACATGGAATGTTGCATATAACCTCGTTTATTCCTGAGTATTGGTGGTCGGATTTGGGCTGTAACGACCGCCAACATGGACCTAAACAAATTGGGTTTCTAGATGAACCGTTCATCCTAGCCAAAGATGCGACGCGAGTTTTTTATGTAAAGGACATGGCTAGCAAACCAATGAAAGGGGTGAGTAAGCAATTGGACCCATCACAAGATGAGCCAAAGCGTCATATAGTTCTTCCTGGAAAAAGAAAAATCGTATGAGTTGAGGATAAGACGGATGAAGATTATGATATGATTGATGGGCTGCCTTCATTCTCGGTGGTTATTGACCCAAGCATCCTATTAGCGGCAGAGGAGACAACCTATCTACGTCGTGATCACAATCAAGGAATGCAAAATAGTCATTACGGTCCCTGTACTTTACACCACGGGTCAACTTCATCCCTCAACTTTTAAAAGCATCAATCTAGTCCCTCAACTCCTGTTTTTGATTCAAACTAGTTCTTATTCTGATGTAGTGCTGCATGTTGGCATGATATTAACGAGAAATGTATTATTTGCCCTTGATATAATGATATGAAACACAACCATCTCCCTCTTCATCACAAGGCCTAGTGACTGAGCAGCGATCAAATCTGCTGCTTGCCCCTCTGCACGATTATTTGCATCGTTCACTTCACTAGAACAAGCACACATGCACAATCATAGCCTCATATCCTGGCAATAAAAGGTCAACATCCTACTTTCTTTGGGACACCACTATATAATTACTGTTGGCGGTCGTTACAGCCCAAATCCGACCACCAATACTCAGGAATAAACGAGGTTATATGCAACATTCCATGTACTTAGGTTTTATTTCTAATAAAGTTCCACGAGTTTTGGTGAGTGTCACTTGTGCAGGTACAACTACGACAAATATGTGCTATTGGGGCCGGAAATGACCAGATCGGCCAAACGACTACGTTCGGCCGGTTACCCCCTTAGCCGAACAAGACGAGAAGCACAACCGGAGGCCGTCCACGTCAGCAATGACCAAGCGACGACCGAGCACGACACTTGGACCACTGCCACGTCACTTATGGGCCCACACAACACGAAGGACACCATCAGGAGCCGGCCCAGGAGGTCCAAGAGCTAGAGGCGGTGCAGGGGGACGCTGCTGTGCCGAAAGCCCAGTTCGGCCGAACATAGGCGGTTCGGCCGAACATAGGCGGTTCGGCCGAACCGCCCCCAAGCCAGCACCGCCTCCCAGGAGCGCATCCAGGCCGTGGGAGCAAAGGACGGTGCATCCCACGGTTCGGCCGAACTGGGCAGTTCGGCCGAACCGGAGGATTCGGCCGAATTGGCCGGGCACCGCCTCCTCAATCCCTTGGGTGCTACTCAAGCTCCACCGACCAGTTTAGCTATAAATACAAGTGTCCAATGCCCGTTTTCACACACATCAGGCCAAGGAGCTCATTTCCACTTTCATTCTAGTAGAGTTAGGATAGTTTAGTTGGGAGTTAGAGTTGAGTCGAGCTGTGCCTCGGAGGTTCCGGAGTCGTCTTCAGAAGCTCTGGTATAAGCTCTTGTATCTTTTACCTTTTCCTTTTGCAAGACTTTGAGTATCAATATAGTTATCTTTATCACTTTGCCTTTGTCATTTATATCTTGCTTCTACTTTATCCTAGTTGCAGCATATATCTTGTTTAGACTATAGTCAGTTCTAGTGCTTGTAGTCTTGTTTAATTCTTTGTCTTGGCTGGTTCTTCGATCTTGCTTGATACTGGAGGTGAATTGTCACCAAGAGTATTGACAAGGTTGCATGCTCTTGCTAGCAGAGTAAGTAGTCGTTGCCTAGTGTAGGAGTGGTTCCTAGACTAGTCGGTGGCCTTAGTTTATTCCCGTCGCAACGGAGGTGGTAGCCGGGAGGTGGTGACAGCCCTTTCGGTCTTCCTAGCCCATCACGTTAGTTCCGGTCCGTAGGATCCCCCAGTTGGGAAATAGTGGCACCCCTTCTCATCCCTTTCTGTGTGTTCACCGGTTCCCTTGTCCCGATGCTAAGACATTAGAGTTATCCCAGATCTCCTAGTGCTGGCTCTGTAGCCGCTGTATCTCTAAGCTAGAGTGACATAGGTAGATAAAGTATCCAGGAGTCCTCTATCTCTTCTCGTTGTCCTCCCAGCTATCTATCTCTTCTCTCCCTTACCTGAGTATCCCTTGAGCTGTGTGTCCGGTATATCCACTCCTATCCAATACCGTTATCCCCTGTCTTGTCTAGTCGTGTACCCTTCTCTGATAGTCTCGAATATCTGTTCACTAGTAATCTTGCCAAAGCTTCCCTGCGGAAATATAAATTACGATACCTCGGGATACTCCCAGGTGAAGTGCTACAGCGGTGATTCTGTGCGCTTGCAGAATATTTCTATATTTTACTAAGCCATAAGGAAAACCACTAAAACACTCCTTACCCCAGTACCAGGATTCTCAATTCTGATATTGGATCGTAAGAAGTGCCAACAATTACACACTTAGGCATGAACTCATAAGTCATGATAAGTAGGTATAATATGTAATTAATATTCGCAGCGTAGATTTACTCTATTGATTAGTCTCTCTGTATTTTATCTCTATGTTAACCTACATGGTAGCAAGAGTACTTTAATGATTTTTTAAAATGCTTTATAGCCGCTCCTCTTCCAAGCAAATGACATGAATTGTGCTTTAAATTAAACTAAGAATGGTTGAAGAAATCAATAATGTTAGCTCAATATTGACTCATATTGTTTGATTGTTATATATATTACTGCTAGTGAGCTCACCCAGGAGGCTTAAGCCATGTCCTGCTCTAAGCCAAGGGCAAAATAGACATTTCTTATTGATCTTAGGCCATCATGCAATGCCACATCAACACATATACTAGTTTGACCCTAAAAATTGGAGTTGTGGGACTAGATTGACCCCTTTGAGAATTGAGGGACCAACTTCACCTATAGTGTAAAGTTCTGGGACGGAGATGCCTATTTTGTCATCAAGGAACATTTGTAAAGAGGAAGTTTATTAGTGTTCATGTAAACGATGAAACATTGTAATTTAATAATTACTATAAATAAAGAACTTTGTATTATAATAAATGATTAGTTAGAAATAAATCACTTCATTTGTTTGTATTATAAATAAATTAGTTTGTATTATAATAAATGACTAGTTAGAAATAAATCACTTCATTTAATAATTACTATGTTTGTATTTATAAATAAAGCACATGATTAGTTACAAATAAATCACTTCATTTAATAAATACTATAATTGTATTTATAAATAAAGCAATTTGTATTATAATAAATGATTAGTTAGCAATACATCACTTTATTTGTTTGTATTTATAAATAAAACACTTCATTTAGTAATTAATATTGTATTTATAAATGAAGCACTTTGTTTTATACAGATAAACCACAAACACCTGGTGCTAAATGCGCGTTTGACACAAAAAAAGGGCGCCGACTGAAAAGTTGGAAGGCCTTTAACACCGGGTAGATCAACCTTTAGCACCGGGTGTTCGAACAAACCGGTGCTAATGGACCTTTAGCACCGGGTCGTGTGTACACCCGGTGCTAAAGGTGGCTCTTATGCAGGCCGCACAGCGCCCTCCTCCGTCTTCCACGCGCACAAGCCCGGTCTCCTCGTCCTCCTCGTCGCCCCCGCGCCCTCCTCGCCCTCGCCGCCAGCCCTTCTCCACCGCGTCCTCTCCGCCACCGCCTGTGCGCATCTTCCCTAGCCTCCGCCGCCCGCTGTCTGCTGCCGCGCCTGCCCGCCCGCGCCCGGTCGCCCGTGCTCCCACGGGCCCACACGAGCCACTGCTGCCTCCTCCGTGCGCGCCGTCGCCGGTCCCCGCCCGTGTCCGCCCACCCGCACTCCCGTGGGCCCGCACGAGCCACCACTACTTCCTCCATCAAGCCGACGTTGGTCCTCCATGACACTAGCTCCCGCAAATGGTTAGCAACAATGCCGCAACGCGTCGCCGTCCTATATTGTGTGTGAGCCGGCCTTCGAGCCGTGCTTATTGTGTGTGAGAGCCAGTTTTCGAGCTGTGCGTGCGGGTACCGCAGCGATCGCCTTGTGTTGGTGGTCGTTACGACTCGTTTTCGACCACCAATGCTCGGGAATAAATGAGGCTATATGTGACATTCCATGCATTTAGGTTTATTTCTAATAAAGTTCCATGAGTTTTGGTGTGTTTCACTTGTGCAGGTACAATAACGAGAAATATGTGCTATTGGGGTCGGAGTTGACCGATTCGGCCGAACGACACGATTCGGCCGGTTACCCCCCTTAGCCGTAAATGATGCAAAGCACAATAGGGAGGCCATCCATGTCAGCGATGACCAAGCAATGACCGTGCAGGACACGTAGATCTTCGCCACCACATTCCTGGGCTAACACTACACGAAGACCATCAAAACAAGTCAGACAAGGAGGCCCAGGACCCGAGGCGGTGCAGTGAAGGTCGACTAGGGGCCTTCGGGCGAACCACCCCCACAGCACAACCGCCTCCAGGAGCTGATCAGGATCGTGGGATTGAGGCGGTGGAGATGGATGGTTCGGCCGAATATGTCGGTTCGGCCGAACCAATCCATTCGGCCGAACTGCCCGAGGAGCCCCCCTGGCTCCTTTGGCAGTTACTCCACCCAAACCGCCATTAGGCCACTATAAATATAGTGCCCAAGTGCCCGGTTCAACACACACTCAAGCCAAGGAGCTCATTTTCCACTTCTTTCTAGTAGAGTTAGGATAGTTATTCTAGGAGTAAGAGTTGAGTCGAGATGTGCCTCAGAGGTTCTGGAGTCGTCTTTAGAAGCTCTGATATAAGCTCTTGTATCTTTTCCTTTCCTTTTGTAGACTTTGAGTTATCAATATAAAGTTATCTTTATCATCTTGTCTTGTCATTTATAGTTCCTTCTACTTTATTCTAGTTGCTCTATTTCGTGTTTAGACTATAGTCAGTTGTAGCTCTAGTGCTTTTAGATCTTGGTTAAGTCTTTGTCTTAGTTGGTTCTTCGATCTTGCTCAATACTTGTGGTGAATTGTCACTGGGTTATTGACAAGGTTGCTTGCTCTTGCTAGCAGAGTAAGTAGTTGTTTGCCCCTGAGTCTACGGAGGTGGTAGC
The DNA here is from genome assembly GCA_033239725.1 of Echinochloa phyllopogon. Classification (NCBI taxonomy): domain Eukaryota; kingdom Viridiplantae; phylum Streptophyta; class Magnoliopsida; order Poales; family Poaceae; genus Echinochloa; species Echinochloa phyllopogon. The sequence goes on along the minus strand of BTCW01000012.1, from coordinate 47,638,197 downwards.
CGTTAGGTGGTGACAGCCCTATACGGCCAACGTAGTCCATCACGTTTGTCTCGGCCTGTAGGATTCCGGAGTGTAGGATTGGTGGCACCCCTTCTCATCCCTTTTTGCGTGTCATAGGTTAACTCTGATCTCTAAGTGTTGGTTCTTCAGCCACTGTATCTCTAAACCCGAGTGACATAGACAGATAAAGTACCTAGGAGTCCTCTATCTCTTCTCGTTGTCCTCCCAGCTATCTACTCCTTCTCTTTTCTATTTGAGCTTACCTTGAGCTGTGTGTCACGGTATATCCATTCCTATCCAATACCGTTATCACATGTCTTGCTAGTCATGTACCCTTCTCTAATAGTCTCAAATAATTGTTTGCTAGTACTTTTGCCATAAGCTTCCCTGTGGAAATATAAATTACAATACCTCATATTACTCCCTGGTGAAGTACTACAACGGTAATTCTGTGCGCTTGCAAAATATTTATATATTTTACTGAGCCTAAGAAAAACCACTGAAACGCTCCTTACCCCAGTACCAGGATTCACAATCCTGATATTGGATTGTAAGAAAGTGTCAACACCTTGCATGCAGCCACGCCGTCGCCATCCCCCTCGCCATACGATCCGTTTGAAAATATATATGAGTTAGAAATGTATACGAGTTAGAAATGTTTTAGAAAAAAAATATGAGTTAGAAATATATATGTTTTTGAATTATATATGAGTTAGAAATTTTGTATATATATAAGTTATGACTTAAATATTTAAAATCATGGTTATATAGTTCAAAATTTGTAAACTTTATATGAGACGTGCACGTGCAAATCCTGATCGAGCACCAACCCTATGCCCTTTCATCGAGCACCAACCCTAAACCCTTCAACCCAGCTTGAGCACCAACCCTACGCTCTTCCGTCGAGCACCAAGCGTAAACCCTTAACCCCAGCTCAAGCACCAACCCTACGCTTTGAAATATTTTAGTAAAAAATATATATACATATATATTGGTTACCAATTACTTTTAATTCTTAGTTAGTTTATTTATATTAGTAATTTCTATAGATGGCGAACAACGAAGAGGATAATGAAACATTCTTACTTCATCAAATACTCGATATCGTTGATGACACTGGTGAGCAACCAAGGATGGAAGACATGTTGGATACCAATGACGATCAACACAGTAATAATGAGCCCACGTCTAGTCAGGTGTGAATATTTAACATAAATATGTATTTGTATATCTCAATTAATATGTATTGTATATCTCAAATTAATATGTATTTTATATCTCAATTAATTTGTATTGTATATCTCAATTAATGTAGCCCGCGTCTACGTCGACAAGACCAACTAAGAAGTTATCCAAATGATCTGGCACTAAGAAGCTGAAGGATGTTACGTTGCAGATCACCAGAGTGGAGGATGATGGAGAGCCAATTGAGTCCAAAATAGTGGCCATGAAATTTGTAGGTCAGTGCGGGGTTATTGTTTGGGATTGCGTTCCCATTAGTATCAGAAAATGGAAATCCACGGACCCTAATGAGCCGCATGTGCTACCTAATACTGAGAAAGATATGCTATGGTCGGACATAGCAGAAATTTTTGAATTCCCTAGTGATCGTGCAGGTTCTCTAAGGGATTGGACAATGAAGAAGATGCAATTCTTTTTCAGGATTACAAGAAGAAATTGTACAAGAATTATCTCAAGACCGGAGAAACCTCGGATTTTGAGAATCATCCAACCATCACTCGGGATGCTTGGGAATCCTTTGTGGAGTACAAAAGCTCCGAAGAAGGATCACAGATGACCGCTAGGAACACTCAGAATGTCGGGAATAGAAAGTACACCCATCGAATGGGTTCATCCGGTTATAAAGGGAGCATTGAGAAATGGAACAGGATGGAAGAAGATCTATATGCTGGAGGCATTCGTCCAGCGACACATGACTGGCCCGTACGATCCAAGCATTGGTACTATGGTCATGGAGGCGCCCTCAGTCCGATCGATAGCTCTTTTATTTTTGGCGACAAGTTGCGAGAACTAGCTCACCGTCTCCTTGATATCATAAAGGCAACTGAGAAAGGAGAGTTTATTCCAGATAGAGACAGAGATGAGATAACCTATGCCTTAGGAAACAAGGAGCATCCTGCATGGACGCGCGGCATAGGCATAGTACCATGGAAGCATGGTTTCAAAGATGATGCCACCTCCTATAGGAGCCGTAAGAGGAAGAAGGCTGAATATGAGCAGAGGGTGAGGGACCTAGAGGAACAGGTAGCTGCCCAGGGCACACGGCTACAGGAAATAGAGGGAGAGATGGATCACCGAATGAAGTTAGCACTGATGCAGATACAACAAGCCCAGGAACAGAAGATCCTAATGTCCTTGTGAGCGCTCCACAACATCAAAGCAGTTACGGTTCCACAGAGCATGTGCCACTCCAAGAAGACATTCCCGCAGCTCAGTCTGAACCGATTCGTTACCCCATGGATGAAATAACTCAGTGGACCACATGCGAGCTTCGTGCGATGGTGGATAACACAATTGTGGTGGTACGTAGGCGACATTAGATCGTACTATATATATTTCGCTGTAAGTATTATTCATTTACTAACTTACTTTTTGCTTAATTTATTATGCTGCATATGGTATGAGTAAACCAGTGGAAGAAGGTCAAACGTGGCACTGCATGAAAATTCCACATGGTTACGTACCCATTGAGGTGGAGCAAGTTGTTGGGACTACAACGACTTGGATCTTGAAATCCATGGAGGCGATGGAGAAACAAAACTTGGAGGTCACAATATCATTCTATGGAGCAAGCGTGACATCGCCATACCTGCTATGCATGCAACGACCCCACAAAGAGCTAGCACCAAGTCTCCATCAATTCACCCGTGTCCACCTTTTCCGCTGACTCATGATTCTCCGGTAGGAAATTGGTCTACGTCTCCTTCGCCACAGAAGCCTTCATTGCCGCCACAAAAGTCTTCATCGCCGCCACGGAAGCCTCCGCCAAAGAAGGGCACAAAAATGTCTAGCTTCGCCCCTCCAGCAAAGAAGCCTCCGCCAAAGAAGGGCACTAAAAATAAGGCAAAGAAGAAATTAGCTTACGAAATGACAGATGAAGAACTCGACATCTCTGTTCAGGCCGATGTTAAGAGGCAACTATACGAGAAGAAAGTGCCTGAGGAGAAGATTATCATTGACCCCGCCAATATTCAATTTTTCCTCAATATGAGCAAGGCACAATAGAGAAATCTCCAACTATCACACTACGACCGCTCATTACTGAAATCTCATGCGAGAAACAACAAGGCGGCACGGTCCGAACCTAAGAAGATTCCTCAGCTCGATAAACAACCTCAACAGTCATTGCCTCAGTTGCCATCTGAATACGAGTTGAACGTGCAATGACAAATGAGAGAGATAGGTCTCACGAGAGCTGAGATCACGGGGAAGTAGAAGTCCATGTAAGCACATCAGTAAGGTGGTCATTTAAGCTTGGCCAGCCTTTGGTCCCGCCAGAAATAGTGCCAAATCTACAAACGAAGATGCGTGCATTCCATCAGTGGTATCTTGAACAAGCCACCAAAAGACGTCGGCGCATGTTCGCAGTTCACGTAAAGGACGAAGATTTCCTCAATGGCGAGGAAACGATTTATGATGTGTACCACCAAGACGCCATAGATGTGTCTTTGCTCGCCCGTTGGGTCTTGTAAGTGCTATGTTCTCGTTTACAATTGACAATTCAAAAAAATCAATGTAATCTATGCTGGCGTGGCCTTTATTGCTTAACATGCAGAATGGAGATTCAAAGATGTCGGAAGGAACAAACTTTTGAGGTTGGTTTCATGGACCCGTCAAAGATAAACGAGGAAATGATTATAAAAAATCTAGAGGAGACATATCAAAACTTATACAAGTTCATGGAAAAACAAAATTATATGGACTCCATACTATTATCGTACAACTTCGAGTGAGTGCCTATATTGTCTATTTCCTTAACTATTTCTCACTATAATGTTAAATCTACCTGTAAAACACTTGTATACATGTATACAGTTTCCACTAGATCCTAATCATACTGTGTACCGACCGAGGTGTGGTCCACGTCGTTGATTCATTGCGGAAACCAACACATCTTTACCAAAACATCATTGACATATTTACAAGGTGGCATATATTTCCCACTAACTAATTCTGCCTTTATACTCACAATGATTTAACTCAAATTTGAGACTACAACAATATTTTTGGTTCACAGGCGTGGGAACAATTTCGTCAAAATAACCCTGCTCGATCCTTGAAAAACTAAAATGGAAGACCGACTTTCCGGTATGCAAGTAATTAGTACATGTAAGTCTCGGCTAATCAATTAAATGAATTTACTTAACTTTATTTCTTGGTCGACAGTGTCGAAGACAGGGGGTCGGAAAATAATTTATGTGGATATTATGTTTGCGATAACATGCGTTGTTGGGGGGGCAGAAAAGAGTGACTCACCGAGATATTATGGTACGTAATAATAAACACATTTCCATCTTTATTGTAATTACTATTCATATTTATATTGGAACGACTATTTTCATTATAATATGTTCAGTTTGTTATGCATTTTTTAGGTTTTAATTTGATATAATTAATATATTTATATTTATAAATAAAGCACTTTGTTATAATAAATGATTATCTAGAAATAAAGGGCTTCATTTATTAATTACTATATTTTTATTTATACATAGAGAACTTTATTATAAGAAATGATTATTTAGAAATAAAAAGCTTCATTTAATAATTAATATATTTTTATTTATAAATAAAGCACTTTGTTATAATAATGATTACCTATAAATAAGGGCCTCAATTTGTTATTTGAAAACAGTGACTCCCCATGATATTTAGTGCACAATTATTGTCTTGAATTCTGCTGATTTAATATTTTCAATTATTTAGAAATTATAGATGATGAGTCTGTAGGAAACAAGTCTCGAGCAAGAAAGAATCAACGCAATTAAAGAACAACTCATCAGATTTATCTGGGACGAGGTCGTAAATCCCCGAGGAGAATTCCATCGTAATAACATTGATTCGGATAACTCAAGTTGTTCCTCTAGTTGCGTAACTTAAGTTGTAATATAAAGTTGGTTATTGGACACTAATTTGTCTTTGAGAAAATTCCCTATTTGACACTGAAAAAATGACATGTTCCTTCCTTGGCCCTCAAAAACTTTTGTTCCCTATTTGACACCGAGTTCAATTTTCATTCCCTTCCTGAGTTATGTTGTGTAACTATTACTTCTGTTACATCATTTAGATCATTTAGACTATCATTTTTCTTCCATCATGTGGACAATACAACAGCATATAGTTCAAATTTTGGGCATTATTTTCAACATATACTCCAGTTTTTTGTTACAATGCCCAATATGCTACTGTATTTTCAACATAATGCCCAAAATTTAAACTATATGCTGCTGTATTGTCCACGTGATGGAAGAAAAATCATAGTCTAAATGATGTAACGGAAGTAACATTTACACAGCATAACTCAGGAGGGTCAAAATCATTTTTTCACGTCACATTTTACGCTGTTAGCACCACATCTCACGGCAGTGTCATTTAGGGAGCGAAAATTGAACTTGGTGTCAAATAGGGAACAAAAAGTTTTCAAGGGCCAAGAAAGGAATGAATCATTTTTTCAGTGTCGAATAGGGAATTTTCTCTTTGTTTTTTGGTTTCATAACTTAAGTTGTAATATATATCTTTTAGTTTGATAATTTTAGTTGTAATATATGTTTTAGTTTGATTATACCACGTCCATATTAGAACAAATACATAGGTAAAATACGAATTAGAACAAATACATGGCGGCCACATGCACCCACCCGCCCGCAGCTAGCAGCGGCCAGGCTGCAGCCGCCCGCAGCCGCCCATGGCCTGTGTCTTTAGGTGCCACGCCCGGGGCTGTGGTGGCAGGGCTTTTAGCACCGGTTGGTGTTTGCACCCAGTGTGAAAGGGGGTCTTTAGGTCTTTAGCACCAGGTATTTCCCCCAGCCCTTTAGCACCGGAAGTGGCGAACCGGTTGGGAACCCGGTGCTAAATGTGGGTTCCCAACCGGTGCAGATGACGTTTTCTTCAGAAGTGTAGAAAAACCTCCTTTAGCACCGGTTGGGAGCCCCCTTTAGCACCGGGTTTTCAATCGGTGCTCACTCGCTAAAAAAATATGTGTTGCTGCTGGAATTCGAACTCAGGACCTCTTAGCTCGTTGGTACCCTCCTTTCCATCTTACCTACGCAGCATATGAGATGGGATAAAAGATGCTTTCCTTTTGAAGTAGCATGTGACACCTCTTTAGCATCGGTTCGTATTTCCCAATCGGTGCTAAAAGACCTTTAGTACCGGGTCGTAACACCAACCATGTTCGAGGAGCTTTAGCACAGGTGACTTTTAGCACCTGAATTTTGTACCTGGTGCTAACATTAGCACCCGATCTTAAAGGTGCCGAGGATACGAGGAGGATAGACGATGGTTTCTCTAGTAATGCTATTTTCCCGTAGAAGAGATAACGGACTCTTGGTTTTATGATTCAGATCCACAGTAAACTAGGTGAAACCATCGTAAACCAGTAGCCAGTGGGTCGTTTCAATTTATTCAGTAACTCCTGTTACCTGAACAGAGTTGGGGAAATGAAAAGTTCAACACTCCCAACTTGTACAGCAAGGCGAAGTTTTTCAGAGTGCTTTTGTTTTACAAAGATTCTAAATGCTACTAAAGATGACACGATACGGATTGAACTACTGTTTGGATCAACAAACTTTTTAGGCCCTGTTTGGAAAGAGTTCCCGTTCCAGAAAATAGCATATGATGATTTTTCAAACAATTGTTAACACTAAATGTGGGGAAAAATAAACAGATTAATCTAATAACTTATACTTTAGAAGACAAGCAAAATAGTTAGTTACTTACTTAAATTAGTTTAGCATACGAGGAATGGGGAAAAATGCTAATGTACTAATTTTTATAATTTAAGAAATTGCAAATATGTCAGGGGCTGTTATTTTTATCTTGAATTGGGTTTTGGGGGGTGAAGACAACTATACAAGGGAGTGGTAGTATGCTACAATCATGGTCTTGCCATTCTGTATCTAAAAAATCCATACATTCCAGTGCCTCCAAAATGGTGAGTGCTGTTAGGCAAATCCTTGATTTGAGAAAAACTCGAAAAGTTATTCTCTATCCTGATGGGTTCTTCCCTTTTTGTAGGTCGAGGACCCAATGTAGTTAGATCTATGAGGGAACCATAAGCTTTACATGCCTCCATTACTGTATCATATGACTTTGCAGGAAGTTGAAGACCTTGGTTGCAAGCTCTCATGTACATCTCATAGGCAACTCTTGGTTTACCATCTTGTACAAGAGCTTCAATCAACATCTGATATGTAATTTCATTTGGCTCAATGCTCCGCATTTTCATCCTGTGAAACCACTCAAAAGCAGTGCCACCCATATTGTTCCTCACACATGCGCTGATTATTGCGTTGAAGGTTACAACAGTTGGTTTGATCTGTTTTGACAGCATATCGCGAAGAACAGCATCTACCATAGCATGGTTGCCCTTACCAATGTAAATTGACACCAAAATTGTATATGCATACAGGTTTGGGTTAACGCCAACTTTGCACATGTGTTCCCAGACCCTCAAGGCCTCATCATACAGCTTGCCTTTCTCAAGTGCACTCAGCAATGCTCCATAGGAAACTACATCAGGTTTCAACCCTTCCTCTATCATTTTCTTGAATATATCCACTGCAGCAGATGTTTCAGAAGCCCTTGAACACGCAAGCAGAACTGCATTCCACTCTTTGCTTCCAGGCTTCAAGCCCTTTTCTTGCATCTTGTTGAGCAGCCTAACACCCCACCTCCAAATGCCCCTTCTCTTCGCAGCATTCAGCAGAATGTTGAAGTGTGACATTATCAGCTCATAAGACAAATTGTTCGGCTTCGGCCCTCTGTCCAACAAATCCTCATAAATCTCAAGAGCTGCCCACCATTTCTTTGATTTGCCCATCAGCCAAATCAGGTGGTTGCACACTGACAGGCTGATCTCCCCATCACGCTCACGGATCCTTTGGTACAGCTCCTTGCCTATGGTGTAATGCTCCTCCCCTGTGCACGCCCACACAAGCCGCTCATAATCACGCCTGTCCGGCCTAATCCCAGCTTCATCCAGAACTAGGAGAACCTTCAGTACCTCACCAACTGGATTCTGCCCACTGACAAGTGACTGCCGCATTGACATGTAAGACACACGGACAGTCAGCTTCTCAAACTTGACAAACTCCTGCTCCCAATCGTCATGGTTCCCCACCAGCTCACCATTCTTATACCTCTCCCTGAGCGTGACAAAGAGCTTGATGGCTGCAAACGCATCCCCGGCCTTCTTGTAGGCCGACATCACCGTCGAGTAGGTCGCTGCAGTCGGCACAAGTCCACGGCCCTCAATTTCGGCGTACACCCTGAATACATCGTCAGTCTTGCCCTGCTGAACGTAGATGGACATCAGCGTGTTGAAGGTCACAATGTTTGGGGAAACTCCCTGCGCTTCCATGTCAGCGAGAACAGCCTCGATCCGGCTGAGATCGCCGCAGTTCTTGACAGCGCCGAGAAGGCAGTTGTACACGAATTGATTGAGCGCGACCCCTCTCCGCTTGAGATGCTCGACGACGGCGAACGCGGCGTCCAGGCGATTCTCCTTGCCGAGCCCCCGAATCACGGAGGTGTACACCTGGAGGGGCAGGACGCGGCCCACGGCGCCGCCGCCGCCGCCGTCGTCGTCCAGGAATCCGCCAACCAGGAGCTCCACGTCGTCGGCCGTTCTGGCCTCACGCAGCGCCGCGGCGACCGCGGCGACGTCGACGCCCACGCCTCCCCTCGTCCTGCCGCCGCCGCCGCCATCGCCGGTGGTGGTGTCAGCGCCGCCAGTCGCGAACTGCGAAGGTCCTAGAACGGGACGCGTCACAATCTGATTTAAAGGTTCGTTTACGAAAAGGAGCGCAGTTGAGTCTAGGCGTACCTCGGCGGCGACCCTTCGGGAGCGGCGGCGGGGCAGCAGCTTCGCCGGAAGGTGGAGCAGCCGGAGGAGGGAGGAGGCGCGCGCGTGGGCGGCGCTCTGCCGCCTGCGAGGGCGGAGGAGGTGGCCGGCTGCGGAATGGAAGGCGGCCAGGGAGGAAGCCATGGCGACCGGTGGCGGGCGTTGGTGGCCGCTGAAAGAGAAGGCTATCTGTTTGTGCCTTTGTGGTGTTGAGGAGACGACACGAGCGACTAGCTTGTGGCTGCACGAGTTGGTGCCTCCGTGGCACTCGAGTGACCTGTCGGATGCCACAAAAATTTAACGGTTCTATCAGCGCGGAGATGCGCCGGCATGCGAAAAAGCAATTAGACGAGAGAGATGCGGAAGCTATGACGTGAATGAACCGTCCGATATTTTCGAACGTGAAATTTAGTTATGCTATTTTCATATCAAAGTATTCGTCACCGTTGACTTTTTATTACGAAGTTTAACTATTTATTTTATTTAGAAAGTTTATAAATGTTATTTATTTTATTAGTGACTTACTCCCCTTGTCCTATATAAAAGTATAATTATAATTATTCTCAAACTGATTAGTTTTGCTACTCCTAATAAAGGTCTCAATCCCACTAATTTAGACATATAGTTGATAGTTCACATAGATAATTATCTATTTTAAGTAATAAGACCAATAGTTGCGGCTAGAAATGTATTTTTATTTTATATATTTATAATAAATTTTGAATACGACAAATGGTAAAAGTTTAATAGTATGTCGATACGAAAGAAAAGGAGTATTTTTTTAAAACTAGAATTATGCTAATGCTATAGCTTTGCCATGCATATTTGTTTTATGTCTTTTCAAACAAATATTATATTTAATAGCAAAGTGTACATGGGAACGCACGTATTTAAAAATAATTATAAATAAAAAATTCTCATTTAGCAAGCATTTTCACGTTGCAATAATATTTTAGAAAATCTAATAAATAAAGGTATTAGAATTCAGTAACCATCAATTTAGCATCACACTAAAAACTTAAAATCATATCACAATTAAATTTTCATCCCCGTACATAGATAATGAATAATTTAAAAAGAATTCAGATTCAATCATCAACAGTGTTCATCCCTAAGTTATTGTCCATTGCTGTCCATTGTTCACTAACCTTTCCTTGCGCCAGTGTCGCGTTTTTAGTCCATTAGCTTTTCTAGATAAAGTTTCTATAATATCTATTTCCTCTGTTCTAAATTATATATCGTTTTAGTTTTTCTAGATATATATAAATGTTACTATATGTCTAAACATAGGTGTATATCTAAATGAATAGCAAAAGCTTTGTATTTTAAAAACCCAAAACGGCCTGCAATTTAGGGTGGAGGTAGTAGCCATCGCCATCAGTTCTATTTTTCAAAAAAAGCTATAATGTTCATGAATAAACCCTAATGTCCCTGACCTTTACATGGATGGAACTACTTTTGCTCGATTAGCAGTATCCCACATGTCAGATGCCGATTCTTTTCTTTTTAACTCGGGGGCTAACCTTGCCGGTGGGGCATGTTTGGTTGTGGTCCTGACCCAGGCAGCACATCCGACCCTAGGCCATCAAAATCCGACCCCTAGGCCAGGCAGCTTTCTCAGGACCGTAACCAAAGCATCTCGGTTCAGGGATCCTCCCGGTCGACAGCATATCTGTTTCAAGTTTAACACTGACATCTTTGGCACACGATATATATAGGGTATAAATAAATGAGTAGAAATTGATAAACACACCAACTTTTTTCAACAAGGAAAACTTTATTAATTTTAGCCAATTATAAGATACAATTACACCAAGATTATTTCCGGCCTCTGCATAGCTAAGATACACACAGCCTAAGAGAAAAAAAGACAACGTAAACGACAAGACATAAAAAAATAATGTCAAAGCAGACTACCCATGCGACTTAACCTTCAGTTTCATACCCTAACAAAGAAGCATGTGGACTACGAGAAAAGGCTCCATAAACAACACCTCCAACAAGGAAACAGCACGCGAACGAGCCATCGTTGTCATGATCCAACCAGTTAAGATCAGATCAACGATTTTCACCGTAGAGAGCAATTCATCGAGCTCCAAACAATGCTTCAGCAAGACCATTGTCAGATACAACCAACTAAGGATAGACCTGAGGATTTCTCCCTAGAGTCGAGAAATTTGAACCAAAAAAAGGTATCACCAATTCGACGCCTATCGATGCTACTTTCACCATCTTACCGAGCCAATACTCCCATACTACCGAATCTTGACCACAACGATCGGCCATTAACTCGCGCTATCCCACGAAGACTTTGGCATGAAGTAACCTATAGGCACACGCGCAACGTCCGTAAGATCCGTAAGATCAATTGATGGGAAGCATCACCGGAGTAAAAGATCCGTGGGTCGAAACCAAGATGATTAATCTCTGAAATTGTAAAGAGGATATTAGTTATGAATAAAGATGTTGTCGTAAGATGTAGATGCACAAATACCGCCACCGAGTCGACTAAGATGGACATGGATGCACCGAGCTAGCCGATGCCCACTCAAATCCGGTCCCGAGGTTGTTGGATCCGGCCACCATGGCGCAAGATCGACAGCCCTGGGCCGCTGCCATCGTCACAGTGCATGGCGCCGCCGCTGCCGTAGGAAGCCATAGATGAAGAAATAAAGGGCCTCGCTGCCACCATCCCCACGCTCGCCCAGGCTGATGCGATCCCGCTAGGGTTTATGCCCGATCTTTCGATGAGAGGCGTGGGGGATAACTCGATTGGAGGAGACGACGTTGATGGCCCGACTACAACCTTCCAAAGACTGTGCCTTAGCAACCGATACACCACCTCCTATGGATGCCGTGATCTTGTGGAAGCACGTCACCCGGTCCTGTCCTGCAAGCAATCGAAGAACTAGCAAGAACAAGTATCGAACAAGTACTGAAATTACTAGATGTGACTGAAGTGTTCAATCTCAAACTCAATCACAAATGAAGTGGAGTTCTGAAGACTCGAAGACGGGCAGCTGGACCAGCACGCGCACTTACAAGCAAGTAGCAATGGCTAAACTTGATCTAAACAAAACCCAAGTGTTCTTGGCGGCGGCTAAGGGGTATAAGACAAGGGAGGATGACCACAGGGGTGTTGGGGTCATACTCCCACCCTAGGACGTGTCCATAATGGACTCTACATGATACATGGCCCATTGGGCCAAAATAAGATGACGCAGCATCATGGGCAAAAAATATCTCGGCGCAAATAGACGATTCTGACCAACTCCAAATAGATATGGATGTGCGGTTGGATCCGTTGGAAAGTAAACTTGATAAGTTTTCCGTGAAGTACTTGAACGCCCCAATCCGACTCCGTATGCGACCGTGGCGTCCATCTCAAGTTGAAGTTTTTTTGCAGTCCGAATCCAGCCCGCGCGAATCCTTTTCGTTCTCGATCCTCTCCATGATTCCTAAGGAAAACAAGAGTGCATGGGTCTCCACAGTCTATATATGATGAACATGAACTCAGGAGTGAACTCACCAAATGATTAAGTTGTCTAGCACGAGCACGGGTAATAGGACCGGTAATGATAGGAGAAGATGGCGTGGCTGTATCGTTGGTGTTGATGTCCTCATCACAGGCTTCCAGTGAGGCACTCTAGCGGCAGCGAGATGGATTGGGAGGAGGAAGCAGCGCCGGCGGTGCAAGCGGTTCGGGCTCCGCCCGTGCCGCTCGCCTGATGGGGCGATGCGGGGGTTGGGGGCTCGGGAGGAAGGAGCGAGGGCAAACTGCAAGACCACAACCTACCCGATCTGCCTCAATTCTTTTATCGCAATTATCCTGCCAAACCTTCTCCTAGATTAATATTGACAGGCAACGTGAGTTAAAATCGTTTCTCAATGCTTCAGAATTCAAGACTAAAGAAGCAGAAGCTCATAGCAATAAGGGTGTGATTGGTTGCCTGGCTAAAGGGCTAGCCAGACTCCCATAGTGCAAGCCCGGGTTGATTGGTTCCCTAGACATGCCCTTTAGCCAGGCTCTGATGGGCCAAAACGGCCAGTACGACTTGCACAAGCGGAAACGCGTTAGGGTCGCGTTACCGGCTTGTGTAGGCTACATTGTGCCCGTTGAGGCCACGTGTCGGGGGCCCACATCTGCAAACGCGTCCCCGTCTGGCCACCATACATAAGCCGAATCTCACCTCCCCCTAGGGTTTACTGTGATCATTTCTCACCGCCTTCGCCGGCGCAGCCTCTCGCTCTCTCCTCTCGCTCGCCCTCGTCGGCCGGGCGCCGCCGGCACCACCTATCATCATTGCAAGACCGAGGAGGAAGCCACCGTCTTCCTCTTCTCGGCCATAGGTATGAAGGTGGAGGATTGGTTGCCCCTCACGCTTCCTTGAATCCCTTCTCGATCAACGATGTTCAATGGTTTTGATGTTGCAAACTCCCAGATCTGGATTGTCTGGTACTTTTCTGTGATTTGTTTGCGGCCAAATCTGGTACTTGCGGTCGTGTTTCTGTATTAGGCGATGATGTAGAATAGAACTTGTCGCATTAGTTGTGGATCTTGTGTTGTGTTCCTTGAGTGTGGCAAGATCTGCATGTTGCACTGGGTGGCACATGTACAAATGTCGCAATCGTGCTTCTGTTTGGTGTGATGAAACATTGATACAGGACATTCACCGGTTACTTGATCTAATAGTAGGGTTTTACTCGTTTAGACATGGATGACTCAGAAGCTGTTGTTGCCAAACACCAAGAGCTGATAATTGTGGGTGTTATCCGTGCATGGATGATGACTAGATTTAGGTGACTTGCGCATGCCAGACCCACTGTAACCTATGGACCTATGCTACCTAGGGATGAACAAAGACAGAAAAACCTTGCCTACATCTACCAGTCCAATTATGTGCAATGCGTCAATACCCTAAGAATGAGAAGAGCCCCCTTCTTCCAGCTTCTTGACCTTTTCCATACTAGAGGTTTGCTTAGGGATACCATTCATTGCAACATTGAAGAACAAGTTGCAATGTTTCTTCACGTTGTTGGGCAGAACCAAAGGTTTAGGTGCGTCCAGGTTCCCTTCCTAAGATCAGTTGAAACCCTGACAAGGTATTTCCAACAAGTATTGTATGCAGCGGGAGAGCATAGATCAGAAATGATCATCCCACCTTCTTCAGCTGTTCCAGCCAAAATTCAAAACAACAGGAGATGGAACCCTTACTTCAAGGTTTGTTCCTAGCTATTGTGCATCATGTATCAATAGATGCCTTAACAGAATATCTATAGTAATCATTATTAATGGGAACTTGTGTAGGACTGTATTGGTGTTATTGATGGAACCCATGTGCTAGCCAAAGTTCCTGAAAAGGACAAAGCTGCTTTCATGGGCAGGAAACATACCACCACCCAGAATTTTCTTGCTGCTGTTGACTTTGACCTAAGGTTTACTTATGTCTTAGCTGGTGGGAGGGATCAGCACATGATGCACTTATCCTGGCTGATGCCCTACAAAAACCTGATGGTCTAAAAGTTCCCCAAGGTAACACCATACACCAAACTTTTGATGACCTTAACCCTCTATAGATCACGCCTGATGTTAGTGTCTTGTATGTTAGGCAAGTTCTACCTTGTTGATGCTGGATATGCAGTCAGGCCAGGATTCCTACCACCATATAGAGGCACAAGGTACCACCTTAGGGAGTATGGGTTCAGGATGCCTCAAAATGCTAGGGAGCTGTTCAATCTTAGACATTCCTCACTTAGGGTGTTTGTAGAAAGAGCTTTTGGGGCACTAAAGAACAGGTCTAGGTACCATATCATAACACAGAAAATGACATTGTCTTAACCACCACATCCTCATATACCACATATTACAAAAGGTTAGAATAGTGCCATCAATCTTACTTCATGCAAAACAATAAAGAGCAGTGACATTCATCCACTATCCTAGTTCATGCAAAAGCCTTGAACATCAATATTTGGCTCACTTCTTGAAGAAAACAACAAAGAGCAGTGTCATCATCACACAAATCACACACAAGCTGAACCCATACAACATCTTTTCCGAAGCATCAATCTTGAACTGGTTCTGAAGAATGTGCTCTGCATCTGTTGTCCTCATGGTCAGTTCCCTCTCCATCCTTTCCTTCTCCTTGATGAGTTCCTCCCTCTCCTGCTCCAGGCTTCTTTCTCTTCAACCATCTGGTTCCTGAGCTGCATTGCTACCAAGAGATCAACTTGTGCATCATCGGCCCTCTTCTTGAATTTGCTGACTACATCACAGAGAGATGAAGCAACTTGCTGGCCACTTGTCATCCTTCCAGAGAAGGAAGTAACACATGTTTTCCTTTCCTTGCAAGAGATATCAAAGAATAGGTGAACAAAATAACACAAATGGACATAACACCTAAATACTGAAATTACCCTCTTGGAACAGGCCAAGTAGCGTCTCCCAATGTTCTTGCCTTCCCAACAAATATAGCGATGAGGAACCCAGCCACAACGACATCTAGCCTCTGTTTCTTGGTCCAACCCTCCTCAATCCGTTATCTCCATCCCGTCTGGCAGCTCACTATCGAGGAAACTCTACAGCACAATCACATCACATCACAATGTTATAAATCCGCATCTAACACAACCAAATAATAGGTTCTACGACAACAAGTTGCAATTGGAGGAGGAGTTGAGGAAGAAGGATGAACCGAAGATTGGTAGCTTGATGGAGAGTAACTGATGGATTTGCACGAAGAGTTCTCCAAATCAGATGCGGAAGAAGAAGCGCCACCATGGGCGAAGCAGTGCGCCAGACCCTTCTCACCCTGCACCTTGGCGACCCCGGATAGGATGCATGCCAAGCAAGGGGTTCCCTCCGAGCAAAGGGGTGGGAAGGCCGCAGGCAAGCTCACCTCAACAGACTGAGAGGCGGTCCGGCGGCCGCGGAGAGATGCCTTCTCCTTGGATCCTTCACCTCCGCACGAACCCCAGGCCATCCCACCAGCGGCGGATCTCGAGCGCACGATGACGGAGACGGCGAGGGGAGGAGCACTCGACGAAGCTAAAAGGGGGCGGTGACTCTACTGGAAAGAGGGCGGGGCGGTGAAACGGCGCTTCAGCGGCCTATTATACGGGGGGGAGGGGGGTATTCTAACCCTACTAGTGCAACCGGTGGCCGGAACAAGCTTGCACAACCAACCAATCACCTAGGTCTGGTCCAGTATAGTGCAACCCATCGCTTTATGCAGTCATCGAATCACCCGCCATGCCCAGCCAAAATGTCTTGTGCAGGCAACAATCGCCGGCAGAAAGGCCTCCGCAGGCCAGGCCAATTCTGGCCATGCACAACTCGAGGCCAGGCTCTAGGCTACCCAAGCAACCAATCACACCCTAACCAACTTACAACCGTTCCACCAAATATTGTCATGACATACATCCTTTCCTGATTATTCTGTCCAAAAAAATCGAACAAATCAGTGGCATGTAGCAACAATGCATTGGTGCAAAATTGCAAATAATCTTCCCTGGCTAACAAAAGTCTTGGTCCAAAGCAAACTTGGAAACACGAGTCTTCGTCGTTCCATACGTTCGTCCGAATCGCCGACATTCTTGCACGACACACACGTATCGTCCCATGCTTTTGCAGCGTGAGATTTCCTGCAACAAGATGATGATATGATGAAGAAGTCCGCGTCGGGCACCGACGAGAACCACGTGCCCGTGCGGCACGCGAACGTGGACTCCCTGCCGTTATGCTGCCGATCCTTGCCGGCCAGTGGCTGATGCGCAGTTGGCGCGTCGGGCCCCGGCGGCGGCATGAAGCCGAGAGACGACCAGTCCACCGGCGGCAGTGCCCGGCTCCCATGACCGCTCGCCCTCGCCCAAGAAGGGGAGCCTGTGGTGGTGGCGCTCTCAACGGCTTGGAGACGGGCCCAGAGGGTGGCGGGCGGAGAGCGCCTCGCACGCCTGCTGGAGCAACTTGAACACGTTGTCGGCGGCCGCCGAGTGGTTATTGTCGGGGTGGAGGACGAGGCATTGGTGCTTCTTGATGTCCTCGTGCGTGATGACCATGTCCGGTGGCAGGGCGAGGATGCGTACCAGTTCCTTCCGCTGTGTGCGGCGGTGGCGACGTGGACCTGGTACGCGGCGGCGGCACGCTGGAGGACAGGGAGCGACGCGAAGAGCCTCTTGGCGCCATGTTTTCAAATTGTATAATCAATTCAGTCGTAAGGGTACCGATAAGTTGATTAATCGTGATTAGTCGTTAATCGATCCGATTAGTCGAGTCTAGTCGGTAGTCTAGTTGTCTTGTATATATACTAGGACCGATATACTATATAGTATATAATATAGACTATAGATAAAGGATTAACTAGAAATTAGAAACACAACAAGATGAACAAAGTACACTAGTCGTAAGAGGTTGGTAGGTTGTTTTTCTGAATTTTCAGTTGCTCACTTGCTGCTGAAATAAAAAATGAAGGAATGAGTAGCAATAAAATTAAACAACCAATAAACCATGTCAGCAGTAGTAGAGGTAAAGAAAGGTAGATCAACAAGAAAATCATTGCAGACAGCAAGCACATAATTAAGTACGATGAGTATGGAATGTAACAAGGTCTCAAACTGTGATAATATTGAAGACTAATGGACCACATTCTGATTGGGCAAATCCCAAACGATCAAAATCCTAGTGATCATTTACCTTATTGAACAACTAATCATGATTAGTCTATGATTAATAGGGCGATCAGCTGTCTAGTCGGTCAAATCATCTCGGTGAGCATAATCAATGTCAGGAAATCGATAAATACGACTAATTATAACTAATCGCGATTAATTGGACGACTTAAAACATGGTCTTGGTGTTCCGGGCCGACCGGAGCGCGATGGATTGGTTATGCTGACCTGGAAAGGTTGGGCGGCGGCGGGGGCAGGAGATCGAGATCGGGAGGGGAAGCAGGGGCAGGGAGATCGGGCCATCAGACGAGAGAAGGGAAGGAGTACGGTGATTAGCTTTCCTGAACTGACGATTAGCGGGACCGGTGGGTACGTACGGCGGGCGGGTATGTGCGGGCGCCGTAGCAAAAATATTAGAAAAATGGCAGTTGAGATTTCTTGGTTCCTCGCCCTTAGGCCCACGGTTAAGTTACGACAGACGAGCCGGTGTGAGCAGCAAGAGGTTGATTTACAGGGAACAATTGTTTCAATTTAACTGGATCATTATAGTATAGATAGACAGGTAACTTGAAAACCTATAAGCGGTTATTTGAATGATTTACAAGGAACCATCCTTCCATTTGGTTGTAGGAAAGTAATTATCAATTACTGTTACATCGGGCCTAAAACTGCGTGCCACCGAAGTTCCTTCTGTTTTTTGAGAAAACATTGAAATTTTTGTTTAAAAAGTTTTATAAGCGCTAAATAAAGCCCGGATAGTTTGACCTTCCATTGATTTTTAAGAAATACTATTCAATATGTTTATTTCAAAGGCATAACTATTGACTGACAATATAAAAGGTGGAATTTTAAAATATAAATAGCTGAATTGTAGCCGCCGCTCTATTGGCATCCAAGTAAAATACTACCTCTGTTCTAAAATATAGGTCATTTAATTTTTTTTACTATAAGTTTGACCACTCATCTTATTCAAAAAATTATAGAAATATAGTCAAATTTGAGGTATTTTTGAAGATTTTTTATTAACAAAGCAAGCCACCACAAAAAATACGATAATTTGCACAAATTTTTGAATAATACGAGCGGTCAAACTTAGAGTCAAAAAAGTCAAACAACCTATAATTTAAAACAGATGGAGTACAATCATAAAGCATTGCTTGAACTTGCTTTGTCCCATATGATGGCTGCGAGAGAGATTGCTAATTGTGCGTGGAAAAATTATGAGATGGAATTGAATAAGTTATCTGACATGAGATAATTGTAAGAGATGGCAAACAATTTTAGAGGTTATCAGGATTTGTGTGAGTTCCCTCATAATGATTACCGCTTGCGAGCAAGGACGACGAAAGAATCAGACACTGTCGTAGGCTCCTTGGCTAAGCGCTTGCGAGAATTGACCCACCAGTCCGCGAAGCAAGCAGCATCTGCAGGTGGGACACTGTGACGCTTTCAGACAAGCATCTAACTTATCCACGTACACTTGCATCGGCAATCTGCCATAAGGGCGGTACATTGGTGTTGTCTCATAGACGATCTCATGGAGTGATATGTAATCTTGAGACGACTACAGTGGGTTGTTGTTTTGGCTGTCTCATAGTAATACAATATCCCTTAATTTATGGAAAAATAAAGAAATACTATTGGTTGTATAGCAATAAAACTCATACAATGGTGGAGGAGTTGTCTCATAGTCCTAAAATTTAGCACATGAGGTGGTTGTTTCGTGAAGCAACGACCTCTTTCTCTCACCTCGCTCTCTCTCTCCTCCACATCAGCAAAAATCCTACGTGGCACTGCATGAGACGACCTATGAGACCGCTGACGTGTAGCAATATACCTGCCCTAAGAACGATAACCCTTATAATGACCCAGTTTTAAGCATTGCATCATTGATTGTCATTATATTAATTCATGAGCTATGTTTGAATTCTTTTTAATATAAATTTGAGTTACTGAATAAAATAAAAACACATGCATTATGAAGCAACTTGCATTTTTACATGGGACTTTGGTTGTAATTTCATTTAGTAACATACTAGTTTCCAAAAGAAGAATTTATGTGAATTTTTTTAGATTTTACAAGATCATCTTGAGGCCAACCAGTTTAGTTGAAAATCCAAAAATAGTGTTTTGGAATGATTTTTATTTCAAATATGCAATGCATGTTATGTGAGTTTTGAGCAAAATGGATTTAGCTTGATTTATTGTATCTACTATGAAAATTTCAAGATTTTTAGAGCTCTTTAGATCACTTTTCAGAATTTTTAGCTTTGTCGGACTGTCCGACCCTCACCACGGACTGTCCGGCTCACACCACCGACCGTCCGACCCTACATACAGATTATCTGAACCCTAAAATGGTAGAAACCGTCTTTGTGTAATTTGGGTCATTTTTACGAACTGTTCCAACCCTCAACAAAATCGTTTTTTAACGCCGTTCTATTCCGCCGTCGAGCCCGCGTGCGTGTCCCCCTCGCTCCGCTTGGGGCGCTCCCCTTCCGCGCCCGTGACGGCGCCCTCCGCGCCGTTCGCGCCTCCCTCGCTAAACCCCCTACCTCTCTCTCACGTTCTCTCTTTTCCTGTACTTTTTTTTTAAAAAGAACCGCGCCGTTCCGCCTTGTCGCGGCGAGGCCCTCGGCGCCCTCCTCTCCATGAAGGCCTCCCTCTTCTCCAAGAGGAGGACTAAATTCTACATAAGTTTTTTTTGTCACTTCTTCCCTAACCCCGGTAAAACTCTGATCTTCTCCCTCATTGCTCTACTCTACTCCGACTTGTGGCACTTAAAATCGTCCTTCCCTATTCTAGGTAAACCTTTCACATCGTTTCTCCCTCCTCTCTCATGCCTCGTGAGCCTAGCCTAGCCTAGCCATGGCTCCCTACCTCCATTAATCACCGTTAAAGTTGTAGGTCAACTAAACCTTTGTGTATGTCGAAGCTAAGCCATAAAACGGAATCCTCGTCATCCAAAGAAGCTCTGGTTCAATTCTCGTCGCAATTGGTCACCGAAATCATTAGAAACACCATTGCCGGGAGTTGACGAGCTATTTACGGTTCTGTCACTGTCCCATTTTTGAACTAGAACCATGCCCTATGTAATAGTTACTTACCCCCAATATTTTTGTTAACTATTGTGTTGTGCTTGTGCATATATGATACAAACCATTTTCTCTCTTTTATGTATCTCATACTTATATGCATATATGGAATAATTGTCGACAATGTTTGAAATACATGGTTAATTCTTTTAAGAATTAGGAAATCAATAATGCTAGCTTCTTTATGATAGATAATGTCAGTAGAACTATTTGTTTGCATGATTTAGTTATAAATTGGTGTCATTTCAAATATATTGCTTTTGATCTTATTTACTATTTATTCATAATAAATTCACCTAAGATCATATCCTATAGTCATGAATCTAATTTTGATTAGTCTTATATAGCCTATCGGTAATTCATAACAATTTAACATGAGCCCCTAAAATTATGGAACTAATCTTACTAGCTTTGGCCTATTGTTTGAAATTGATAACACTTATGAAGTGGTTATGTTGAGAGTTTATTTGTTATATCATGAGTACAAGCTTGTCAACTTGTTATTGTCAATTTAGTTGTGAAATCAAAATCATGCTCAGTTGTTTACCACTCTTCTATATTTTTAAGAAATATGCTATGTTTTTTAATATTTATAGATCACATGAAATGGTTAAAGGAAGGATATGGCTTTAATTAGTTTATTCTAGAGTTCGTTTCATATTGTAAAATATCTTATAACACTAAATGTCCTTTCTCTTTCACTAGTTGTAAACAAATATAACATGTTCTTTCATATTGAAATCTAGCTTAAATAAATTAGAATGATAAACTTGCCTTAATCAAGTATAACAAGACTACTTAGCCTATGATATAGATAATGATGTTATTGCTCTTAACTAAAATATGATGTTGCTTGCTATTCTTAATTCTTGAATTGTCTAAGGTTAATCATGCAAGTGTGTTATGCTGTACAAGTATGATCTATCACCTAATACGGATAAAAACAAATGAAATAATTTCCATGGTTAGTGCTTAGTTTATATTGGGTTATTCATTAGTAATTTATATGACAACTAAAAACTAGAGAAACTAATGTGTGGGCATTCTCATATTACCTTTTGTCTTGCAAGATATGTGAATATGTATAATAGTTGTGTTGGTGCTTTTGCCCTATGTTATGCTTGTGTACTTAAATTCCAACTTTAAATTATTTGCTTGATAACTCTTAATCATGTTAGTTCTTATTTCTATTCAATCACTGCACTTCATATGCATATGCATTTGTGGTAGCCACTAATTCATGCATTCGCTTAATTCTTAGAGCATGAAGTTCCAGAGTGGTGCGTTTATGGAGCACCAGAGTGATGCGTTTATGGAGCACCGAATCTCAGGTAGGCACCTACTTATCTCACTCTATTTTCTGGATGAGAATGTGCTATTACTATTAATGTTTGTGCATGGGCTTAACCCTACTTAGTCCATATGAAATGTGTAGAACCCACTTTGACATATTTTCCTATAGCTTTAGATCAACTTATACTAGGCAAAATATGTATGCTTAGCCTTATCATATTAATTTTCTTAGCCATGCTTAGATATCGGTAGAAATCGGGAGGCGGTAAGGGCACCACTGTACCACCCGCGATCTATAGGATGATTGCTTAAGTATACTAGAATAGTTGAGAATGGTTAAAAGATGAGCAATTATAAACACGAACGGTGAATCAAAGCGGATAATGACCATATCTTTGTTGCTGGGTTCTTGAGCACTATTCCGTACAGACCACATGTCTAAATATGTTGCACCGGGTATTGGGCGGATTCGGCGCGGATCAAATGAGGTGTAGTCAGCGGTTCGGTTGCATCTATTTCCTCCGGCGAAACACTCATGCTAAATTGTAGTAATAATAGTTTAGGATTTTCATAATATGTTCAACACTTGCAATAAGAAGTTTAAAATTTGCTCTCATATGTACCTTGTGATGGTTTCCAGGGTGTATATACGGTATGTGAGTTGTTCCTGGACGATGCTCGAGGCACATACCGGGGACTACCGGGATTATTTTGCTTAAGTCGAGTTGATCAAAGAATGATAATCTGATTTAGTTGAAATAATTTGTGCGGTTCCTTACAACCCTGTTGGCGGACTTCAGTTTCTCCAGGTCGGTCAAAAGAAATATAAGTCCAATCAGCATGGTTCACTCTAATTAATTATAAATTTAATTTTGGTGCAGCGTTCATCTAAATCCCAGGCAAAACGCTTTCTATGTTGTGTTTTCATATATTTAACTTTCTACATTTTCATGAGCAGCTTGTGAAGGAAAGATGCCTCCACCTCTCGAGATATGGACAATCCTTCCCCTCCTAGTTAATCTTACAATTGTTCCAACCAACACCAGAAGGCAACTCGGCCCCTCTTAGTCACCCATACCAATCAGAGCCATGGAACCGGACTGAAGGACGACGATGTCGGCCAGAAATCCTCTTCCACAACCCGCTTCCAATTTCGTCAGATGCTCTTGCAGTTCCAAAAACTGCACCTTCAGCAGAGACGTGCTTGTCAGTGGTTTCAAGTGGAACTGTGACATTACGACTGAATGATAGCTGAAAACAAGTGTGATATTAAGCCTGCATAATGATTGTTAGTAGATAGCGTAAAACAGGCTGGTTTAATTGTTTTAAGAAAATATAGGTTACGCGAAAAGTTAAGGGTAAGTGTGTTGTGGCTAGCCAGAAAAGGACAGGACAGCTATGGTAGACGGAACAGATAATTTGGCACGCAAGAACTTCTTGCTTGATCTCCCAGATTGGTCACCCCTTTATATCTAGGGCCATCCCTTCACGAATCATTCAAGCTAACAACCAACTAAACACTAGTAAATCGACTTCCAAGCTTAGCAAACCAAGTGTCAATCCTAACAAACAGATCAAATCATAATGGAGAACAAAGGCGATACTGAAAACCAACACCAACAGAAGCGCTGAAACGGACTTCTTGCAACAGCATTCGTATATGTGCCCCCCACATAACAAAGGGGAATAAGAGAGGCACCACCGGGCCTGAACTGACCTGACTTGAACTAGCAAAGCAGCAGGACTGAAATACTAAAAACCATATTGAGCACACATCCATTACCTTTGACTGGAACATTGGCCTTTTTTTCTCCTCTCCTCACCGGTATCTGCAATTGCAAGCTCTCTTCTGTGGCTTCTTTTATCAAGTGCGACTCCACATCAGCTGCATGGATGCAGGTATGGTCAGACATTGTTCATAAGATCATATCCCTCTTGCTCAAGTACTAGAAAAATGTGATCATTGGTGGCAAGATTACCAGAAAAATAAAGAAACACAAGGTAAAGCTCTGATGTTCATAACCACCTGTTTCGGCATTCAGAATCATGCTGGAAACACACCCTTCACTGCCATCATCTGAGTCAATGATCACACACACTGGTTCCTGTGTTTTGCATCTCACAGGTAAGATAGTCACACAATGATCAAAAAGCAAGCGCAACTTTGCAACCTATTGTTGTTACCGATTGTTCGATAGGTAAAAGGAAAATGTAAACTTATAGTTGAAGCATGTTCAAGAATATTCAGTTATGCAGGGTTTGAGACATTGCCAAAGCTGCAAAAGTCACTCTTTGTTAACATATATTATGAAAAGCATTGATCCAGAGCAATACCAGATTACGTTTTAATTTTGGAACACCTTATTTGACAATTTTTAAGCTAGGAGGTTGGTTTGCACAGTATTAGAACACATAGTTTAGTAAATAAAAGGTTGCCTTGCACAGTCTACCTTTATAGTTGTTAATTCATGGGTAACCTGTCTATTGGAAATGTGGTCATGTTCAGGTGCCAGGCTGCAGCTAGAACCAGCCAAATTTTGCTGGACTGCTTTCACCTTTCCCTCCATATTCGAATTTGCCTCCATTGCAGGACAAACCGAACCTGTATGAAGGCTGGCATCAATAAGCAAGCCTCATCAGCAACAAATCAAATTAAGACAAATAAGGAAAATAAGTATAACTTTCAAAAGGTGGCAATCATAATAGATTCAAAGAACACCAACATAATGATGCTGACAGAAGAAATTAAACAAATCAAAACAATATTATGGTAATACCATTAATGCCAGTGTTATTACCTGATGAAATAAAAGATAAGTAGCGTGTCACATGTTTCCAATGATGGTTATCTCTAAAAAGCATGTAACAATTTCTGAAACTTGTCTTCAAGGATTAAAAATGTGACAATCAAGTTTCCAATTACTCCCTCCGTCCCAAAATATAAGGCGCGGTCAAACTTACACAGTCTCCCATACTAACGTTTGACTCTTAATATCTTCAATACCATAATGTTTGTAGCAACAAAATCATAGTTATATAAAAGTACATTTAAATACAAATCTAATGGTATTATTTTTGTTAGATAAAATTTTTATTATGAAAGATTAACTATAGGTCAAAACTTTTAAAGTTTGAATCTTGAATTGCGTGCGCGCCTTATATTGTGGGACGGAGGGAGTAGATGTAGATGCTAATCCTCCAGTTCAATGCTCCATACCGCAGGGACTTAAACATAGCTAAAAATAACTGTAGTTTGTAAGAAATGAGGCTAGAGTATTACTCTTGTGTTGCTGATATTTGGCTCATCTGGGGATTCCTGTTTCTTCTTTGAGAGTACCTGAGCTGTCCACTTGCTACAGGATTCTGTTTCATCTGGGGCCTTCCATTCACTACTGCCTTTGGTTTCATCAGGGATCTTCCATTTGCTAATGGCTTTTGGTTCACCTGTGGTCTTTCATTCACTACTGGTGTTTGGCTCACAAGAGATCTTTCATTTGCTATTGCTGTTTGGTTCACTGGTGGTGTTTGATTCCCTACTGGTGTTTGGTTTAACAGGCATCCATCATTCACTATTGGTGTTGTGGTCACAAGGGATCTTCCATTCACTTCTGTTGTTTGATTTACCAGGTGCTTCTCATTTACTTCTGGCATTTGGTTCATAATGGGTCTTTTGTTGATGGTGCAGCTCTGGTCCTTCAGCCAAGATGAATATAATAAAAAAGGCAGGAATATGATGAAATTTGAATTCAATTAATTCAACAATGAAAGCATTGCATAATACCGGCATTTCAACTGCCGCAGGCCTACTTTCGGAAGATCTTATAGCTCTAACAATGCCCTGCAAATAGGAAAAGAGAAGCCAGATTTTAGACGTAAGTAGTGGCACCACATTAGTTGCATTATCGAGGGACAAGGTTTCAGTGTGCAAAATGAAAAGGATCATCTAAATGTTTCAAACAAATTTGAGCAATGCATGATAATTATATATGTGTGCATACGCCAGCAAATAGAAGAACCGGAAAGACAGAGGACTCTATTGGAGTCATGAGTTCTACCTGCATCTGTTCTGTAAGAACACTGGATATATCACTCTGCAGTAACCTTATATCTGCTTCCATTTGTTTTGGCCATGCTGAAAGAGTCATGGATATTTCATCTAGAATACTGGAGTGGGAGTTCATCACATTCAGCTTATCCGGATTGATTTTGATACAGTTCTCTACTATTTCTTTGAGATCATCTTGTCCCTTACACTGCAATAGAATGTTCAAAGAAATAAGAAATTTTTTTACCAACAAAAAATCGTAGGAGAAAGGTCAGGCCTTAATTATGCTTACTATTTCCTGAAGTGACCTCTCCAGGACAACAGCCTTTTTCTGTATGCTGCCAGCTGAACACAACAGGAACATGCTTTCAGTAGTGCACAAGTTGTTTAGTCATAACATAATTAATGGACAAATGCTGCTGCCACTTGTAACTAGAAGTACCAAATAGGCTTACATTCTAGTGCTGCGTCCTTCATGCCTCTGTTTAAACGCATAATATCATTTTGCACCGAATCTAGCACCATTCCCATCTTGTGCACTGAACATTCCAAATGCTGAAATTTGCACTCAACATCCTCATTAGGGATATGACCTATTAAAATACTGCCTGTCAGGTGCATCAATCGAAGCAGGGATACAGGTTAACTATTCTTCCATTATACTCTTTTGTTACAGAAACATGGACCGGACCAGCTTGAGCTTACACTCTCAGTCAATGAGATAAGGTGAACAATCGGTTGAAAACACCAAAATCAGTTGTGTTGTGCCTAAATTTTCCAGAAATACCGCTATGGTGCTGCCATCAATGAAACAAAAAACATACCAAATGCAGCAGCGGTGCTTGAGGGTTTATATCCACTGTCAGGAAGGGAAGACTTCCATTGGTATGGCGTGCTACTTGATATGTTTTCAAATTGCATCCAAGATCTTTTAACTGCATCCAAGATCTTTTAACAGACAACGAAGCCATCTTCTTCGATGAGTCGTCTTGCAAGCCCTCTCTGCTCACCAATCAGGTGAAAATATAAGTAACAACTTACAACTTGGCAATAAATTCCAATGTTACTAACACATTAGCAGTGACTAGAACTTACAACTTGGCATTCATCGAAGAGGTACTAAACATGGTGAGATCAGTACCTGGACAAATTACTCTTACTGCTCATTGAAGTTCTTCAAAAAAATATTAAGCAACCGGACAAAACATTTGGGATAGGAATTCAATATGGTTCTGCATGCTAGAAACTGGCAATACTACTCCAAAACTACACAACTCAATAGATCCAAAAGCAAAAACACATCAATTACGAATATCCGAAGCAACACGGTAACTGCCGCCAGCGATATTCCTTCCACGGATCAGCCAAGCACAGTAGAGTTCACGAGAATTCCGTAGACACCTACACCGGTCGACCTCCTGCGATGGCTAGCCACACTACAAGCTCGGAATCCCCAACCACAAATTACACGGCACAACGAATATCTAAGCAAGACGACCGTTTCTCACATTCGAATGAGCAATTGATTATAGAATGAGAAACATCTAAGAAATCGCGTCAGCCATAATAATCCGTAGATGAAGGGAAACGAGAGGAAGGGAAGAGTGCGGGGAATTCACCGGGCAGGGAGGAGGAGGGGCGAGACGGGGCCGCCGAGATCGCGCGCCTCTGCGTTTGTGTGAGGAGGTGGTGGAGGAGGAGGAGGCCGCCGGCGAGAGGAGCGGAGGGGAAGGGCCAAGGGGATTGGGGATGGAATTTGGGAGGGGAGACAATGGAGATTTTAGACGCGCGACCGCGAATGTTGCATTTTCGGCCTCGGCCTTCCCGCCGTGTCTCCACGCTCTATGTGTTGTTAACTCTATTGCTTACCGAAAACAAACAATGCATTTGATAATTGATACCTGGATTTTTAATCACAAGATTTACTGATGATACTAATATTATTCATTGTATGCATAATATATCCGTGCGTGCGTTGCTATGATAAAATATTAATTATAAGTTTCTACCATTATATTTTTTAGGATACTTAGTAAAATTTTGACTTAACATCTCTGACGCATGGCTAGCCGGTACCCCTCGGTCTCACGATATAATGCGCGCACGTACTTCAAGATTTAAACTTTAAAAGTTTTGACCTATAGTTAATCTTTCGTAATAAAAACTTTATCTAACAAAAATAATACCATTAGATTTGTATTTAAATGTACTTTTATATAACTATAATTTTATTGCTACAATCATTATAGTATTGAAGATACTAAGAGTCAAACGTTAGTATGGGAGACTGTGTTAAGTTTGACCACGCCTTATATTTTGTAACGGAGGGAGTAATATGCAACATCTTTACCTTTGAACAGTTCTTTTTAATCCAATGCATATTGGACTCACTATACGTATAATGTTCCTTTTTAAACCGATAAATGATCTCTAAAATTTGAAAACTAATAGGCTAGTTAGAATTTTTTTACAAAACAACACACTTGGTAGCATGTATGTATGTTCTTTAAGTAAATTATAAACAAAATGTGACTTAGGAACACAAATGAATTGTAGCCTGAGTGGTGTGATTATTTCCTTGTGGCAGAATTTTTAATGCCTTTTTTATTTGATGCGTTGGGCCGCCGCTGGACTGGGAGCTGCATTGGGCCGGTCCGTGGCGTGGTTTGCCTTTTTTTTTATTTGATGCGTTGGGCCACTGGACTTGCTTTAGTTTAAAAGCGTTTTCTCCTGCTGTGGTCCAGTTTAATGTGGTTTACTCCGGTTTTTCACCAGTTTAATGCGGTTTTATGCTTAATGTACCAAATAACATGGCAGAAGCCTTACTTACTTTCTAATAGGGTAGAGATAGAGATTTATAATAGGGTAGAGATGATGGTGAGACCCCAACATTTTCTTTCCGATAAACATTTTTTCCTTCTTTATTTAATTGTTTTTTCTTAATAAGAAAGAATTTCTTTATGATAGTACAACTAAAACGTTTCATCACTGAAAAACTGATCAATGTAGAAGGAATATATTTTTATGGAGTAGGAAAAATATTTCATGAGAACAATATTGCATTTTGAATAAATCTTTTTCACGAAGAAAAAAACTCTATCAGATAACAAAGTATTTCAAATAGAAAAATGTTGTTCCATAGATAGATAAAAAGATTTACCAAATGGAAAAATATTTTGGATCTCACCGTGTGGCGTGTGGTCAGGTGTGCGTACTACTGCTCTTGCAGTCTATAACTTTTTCCATGATTGCTATTGCTACGCATAGAACATATCTTAAGAGTGTTCAATAAGTATATACACTAGTCTATTCCCATATGTTGCCACGGGAACCAAATATTTTTCAACATGATAAGAGGAAGATTAAAAAAATTGTGATATTTTTATTCTTTTACCTTGGAGTCACAAACCAATCCCCTAGTGATGCAAGAATAATTGAAAAAAGAGTTTCTAAATTATGATTTTGAATATGCTGCTCGTTTTTTGGATATAAGTAAAAGATTCCAATCTCAAGTATAAAGAAAACAAGGGGGAGGGGGTGAATTGGGCTTCTTTTCAACCTCTAGTGCAAATAAGAAAAACCTTCACCTAGACTAGTATTATCCAATCCTACAAGTTCTTTTGCTAAGGGGAATGCTACTTGGACCAACTATAGGACACTAAAACATGAAAAGATTCTAACCATCAAGATAGCGTACTAGCAATGAAAAGCATCCTAATTCATAACTTGAATAAAAGTAAATACTTTGAAGTAAATGCAAGTATGAAAAGTGGAATATAAATAGTGAGAGACATGAAGACACTGAGATTTTTTTCCCCCATGGTATCTAGGATTTGGTGCTCCCCCTAATCCACGTTGAGGCTCACACTCGAGAGATATGATTTCTTGAGTCACTAAGAACTTGAGTGTTTCACTAAGGTCCTAGAACTCCCACAATCTACAAGAGCTCACCGAGATCACCACTTCATCACTAAAGACCGGCTAGCAGTCATCGGCCTCCTAGTGTCACAAGCTCTTGAGCTCTCACTTCACCAACACTAAACACACTACAAGCAAGATGCACACTACCTTGGGATGGAATTAAGAACTTTTAGACTTGATCTCTCTCAATATGATGGATGGATTTGCTTGATCTCCTTCTCTGGTTCTTGATCACCCTTTAGGTTTCTCAAGGTTGTGTGCATCTTGCTTGTAGTCACCCTCTAGATCGGTGTCGGAACCAATGTGAGGGGGTATATATAGGATAAGCCTTGAGAGGTAGCCATTGGAATAACCCTTTGGAAAAGCGGTATACAACCGGATGATTCGATGCTATGTTTCAAATCCTCCATCGTATGATCCGGTCTCTTTTAGCAACATTTCGACCGTTATAAAGGATTTGATGAATTTTTGTTGCTGACGTACACCTTCATCGAATAATTGGATGTACCATCGGATGATCCAATACAAACAAATCTTATCCAATCCTTAAGAATTTGTTCTTCTGAGCTTGGTCATGACATTCATCTAACGCTTTGATATTCCATTGAGTATTCTGTGTGAAGGAGCACGAGCTCTCTCACCTCATTTTATCGTGTCCACATTGGAAAATTTGGATGATGCGTTGTACATGCCCTGAGACTCGATTCGTGTAATTGTAGTCT
This sequence comes from Echinochloa phyllopogon, assembly GCA_033239725.1. Classification (NCBI taxonomy): domain Eukaryota; kingdom Viridiplantae; phylum Streptophyta; class Magnoliopsida; order Poales; family Poaceae; genus Echinochloa; species Echinochloa phyllopogon. The sequence goes on along the minus strand of BTCW01000012.1, from coordinate 47,607,369 downwards.
GGTTCGGTCATGCAGAGTTTATTCCTCGCTGGGTCACCCGCGAACGACTCTCGGCCTCTGCGTTGTGCAAGGTCCATCCCAACCACATCCTTAGATCCTACTGGGCAACATGAAAAAGGCAGCCATATACGCCCCTATCCAGTGAAATTGAATGGGACCATGTCATACTTCCTTTAGTTATGCTACCACTTGCTAATTCCATGTTTTATTAGCAAAATGAAAATATATAAGACAACATTTGGACCTCGTGACTGGAGTTATTAGAGCTGTTCATTCATTTCTAATGATTGTACAATTTTGGTGGTCGCGCACTTTTAAACAAAACTCCAAATCAAGTACAATGTCAATTATGATCATATATGTCTTTTTTTTGAAATACCAATACAAATACAGACCCTCACGCGGACGTACATCTATCCCTATGAATACATACACGCAAACCATATCCCAATTAGCATTGCTAATATACTAGGCCGCACGGCAGATACAATCTTATGATTCATAAAGTCATTATAGGCGTCTCGCTATCGATGATGGCGTAGTTTATCACTGAAAAAATAGCGCCGATTATTTTCTAGAACAAATCCAAAACATACAAGTATATGTACTGAGTGGAGAACTTCAATCTGGATGAAATGTATCAACATGACTCCTTATGGTATATCCTAATCCAACCCTGGTTTGGGGACCTCGTGAAGAACGCCTCTGCTGCTGCCCTGGAGCCTTTAAAGGGTTGGTCAACAGCCACTGGTGACCAATCATACACAAGCTTAACTGGAAGTTTGCGCACAGTCAGACAATCACACTGATGGGTGTTTGGTTCCATAGACTAAAGTTTAGTCCATGCATGTCACATCGAATGTAAATATACTAATTAGAAGTATTAAATATAGATTAATTATAAAACTAATTGCATAGATTTGGGCTAATTCACGAGATGAATCTATTAAACCTAATTAATTCATCATCAGCACATGTTTACTGTAGCACTACATTATTAAATCATGGACTAATTAGGCTTAATAGATTCATCTTGTCAATGGGGTTTTTCATTAATTTGTATCCAATACTTCTAATACATCTGATGCGGAGGCGGAGGAGCGGGAGGGGAGGCAGCAGAGGGGCGGGGGAGGCGGCGGCGGGGTGGGGGAGGGGGAGGCGGAGGCGGCGGAGGAGGAGACGCGTCGCCGGCCGAGAGAGAGAGAGAGCACTACAAGAATCTATTTAATCTGTGACGAAATTTTCGTGATGTTTTCAGAGATCGTCACAAATATGCAACTATGGATACAAGGCTCATAATCCGTGACAGTTTATCGATTTCGTCATAAACCGGTCCAAAACCTATGACGTTATAACACTTTCGTCGCGATTTAAATACTTCAAAACCATATAAGAGATATGTAAATTTTGTGAACAATGTTACTGTCATTCTATCGGATGAAGAAATGACAAAAATAAAAGTTATATATATTGATGAGTTATACAACTTTGATGTTGGTGACTTTTTCAGTTGAAATCATTTAGTATTTGAAAATGTTGTTTGCGGTTGTCATAATTTGAAATTCAAATTCGAATCATTGAAACAGAATCATACAGCAAAATGACCAAAACAAAAGTTGTAGATATTGATGATTTATACAATTTTGTTGTTGATGATTTTTCTGTTGAAATCGTTTATTATTTGAAAATATTGTTTGAAGTTGTCCTAATTTGGAATTCAAATTTTATATTGGTCAATTAAACTCAGACGGAGAAATAACCAAAATAAAATTGGTATATATCAATAAGTTCTACAACTTTGATTTTGACAACGTTTTCACATAAGTTCATTTAATAAGATAAAATTCGATTAGAAGGTTTAATATTTTGAAATTAATTGAAAGGAGGGATGAAAAATGGACTTCTCGGAGAGGGATGAGCAAAAGGTCTGGCCCGTAACAGGCCTTTTGCTTCTCCCTCGCTAAGAAGTCCATTTTCCCTCCCTCCTTTCAATTAATTTCAAAATATTAAACCTTCGAATCAAATTTTATCATACTAAATGAACTTTTTTGAAACAACTATCAAAAATAAAGTTGTATAACTTATTGAGATCTACCTATTTTATTTTGGTTATTTCTCCATCTGAGTTTGATTGACCTATATAAAATTTAAATTTCATATTATGACAACTTCAAATAACATTTTAAAATACTAAATGGTTTCAACTGAAAAAGTCATCAACAACAAAGTTGATGACTTTTATATAGAGGAAGCCGCGTGGAAGGAGACGAGAAGAAAAAAATTAAAAATGAGTGGGCCACACTTGATAGAGGAGGGTATAGAGGAGACATGGGTGCGGAAGAAACTGGGATAGAGGAAAGAATCTCGATGACCGTGATAGAATATTCCGTTTAGGGAAAGCAAATAGAGGAACGTGAGTGCGGACAGCCTTAGTCCGTTAACCAAACAGGATCTCCAATGCATTGCACATGTACTCCCTCCGGTTTAGTATTATAAGTCGTTTTGGACAAGGTTTGAGTCAAACATTCGAAATATAAATCATGAATAACATTTAAGTCGTTGAGTTTGGAAATGTGAAAATCATATAAATAGATTAGTCTTAAAAATTACTTTCATAAAAATATACATATATAACTTTTCAAGAAATATTTTTATAGAAAATGGAAGTCAAAGTTGTGCTTTAGTAACCGTGTCGCTGTCCTGAACGACTTCTAATACTGAACCAGAGGGAGTATTGCTCAACTACTGTGGTATTCCAGCTTTTCCCACTACTCTCCCTATTAATTCCATCAGTTTTCACTTCATTAGTTTTTGTACGTTAAATGTTCAGTTTGATTTGTGTGTGCATGGGAGAACTACATCCATCCAAAATATATGAAGGAGTGCGTATTTGAAAATTCAGACCTTATAATCTTGGACCACCTAGCCTCATGTAAATTTTGTTTTATAAGACTGATATATATAATTGGACTTGCACTAAAGGTACTTTCCTGTGGTTTTACGACAAACATTGTAGTAGCAAAGGGGTTAAACCGCATAGCACATCATTTTTCCTAGCTTAGACATAAATAAGAGAATTACATGCATTGATCAAATTAGAAATTGGCTTGATACACTCACACACTTTACAGCCTGTTGCTGACTACATTTACCTGAAAATTATTCTCTCTTTTAGCTAGCCATCTCTGAGCAATGTTTACGCTCAGGAATAATATATGTCCCATGTCAGATCCAGGTACTATTGGATGTTTTCTTTATTCAATAAGCACGCTTCTCATTGACTACTTAATTTGAATATGCGCTTATGTGGCACGACCCAACTTGCTGATTGTATATAGGGTCTAGCTCACATCTTTAATTAACAAACAACTGGATTTTGGACGAACATAAACATTTGTTTCTTGCTTTATTCCATTCCGTTTCCTTGAATGGATGTTTGTAATATGGCTGCTTGTTCCAAAGTAATTGGAGTTTCTGTGCACTACAACTGCTCTCTGTGACAATGCGCGTGGCATAGGAAAATACAAGAAGATAGCAGAGGAACAGATAGAAAAGAATTTAAAGTAAGAGGTGGAGGATATGATGTACTATCCATGCCTTTGTCATTGTGCTTACGTGCCTTTAATATTGTCTGTTTTTCTTTGGGGTGGAAAATTTTTTCCACCCTGTTTGACCAATAATTAATCGTATTAAATAAAATCAGTTTACAAAACTACATTCACAACCCCGGATTAATTCACGAGACAAATCTAACGAGGCATTTGACCTTACGATTAGATGATGGTTATTGTAGCATTACTGTAGTAAATTATGGACTAATTAGGCTCATTAGATTCATCGCGCAAAGTTACATCCATCCCTAAAACGGTTTTGCAAATAGACTTCATTTAATACTCCATGCATACAAGATTCCCTTTGGAAAAATATTTCCGCTTCCCAACGAAACACGGCCACTCAACTAACATATACTAAAATTGCAGTGTTCTTGACGATGATAATGCGAGTATATATATGCATGCAACCACTAATTATATCCTAAAGTTCCTGCAGACAAATTATATGACCCCTGGTTATATTAACGCAACAGATCGATAAATCTCGGTCCATGCCTGATCAACCATAAAATATGACTATTTTGTCGACGATGTGATAGTGCTGCTTTGCTCACAGACAACTATTAGGCCACCAAATAGCACTAACTAATAAGAAGTTTTTCACGAGGGCAAACAAACTGCAACGTACTCCTGCCGTACTCTAATAAAGTTGGACCGAATTATTAACGTAACCAAATTTCAAAATAGCATTACCCCTATATAAAGTTGCTGTTATTATAGCTTGATTGCAACTCCTTTTTTGTTGAATTACTAAGCGCCACGGTGAAACAGCGGTCATTTTTAATATCCCTATTAACCTGCCCGTCCATTATTATTACAGAATTTGTTCCGGTGCCTCTATCCGGGTCGCGCTCCGCGCAAGCGCGCGACCCGTGCGCGCCACCACTGCTCACGCACAGCCGCCGGTTGGGTTAGCGCCCCGGGGTTAGGGCCTCGGAGTTGCCGGGGGCGGAGGTCACCGGCGGCCGTAGAAGGTGGCCAGGGCGGCGGCCAGCCCGGCGGTGGCGACAGTCGCTTGGTGGAGGACCGGGTGGCGAGGGCGCCGCCGGGCAGGCGGTGAGGGACCCTCGGTGGACGGTGCCGGCGGCGGGGGAGGAGGAGGCAGCGGAGAAACTGCGGCCGCGGCAGTCGAAGGTGGCGGAGGCGGCGGAGGCCGCCGGAGCGGGGGAGGTACCGGCGGCGGGGACGGAGGAGGTGGTGGCGAACGGGGCAGACGGGTTAGCATCGGCCGTGGTAGTGGGCAGCGACGAAGGCTGCGGAGGCCGCCGGAGCCGGTGGTGGTGGCAGCGGCGGCGGTGGCGGGTCGCGCCCTTCCCTAACGCGCGACCCGTCGCGCTTTAACCGTCCATTTTTTCCATTATAAACGTTTGCTAAAAGTTTCAAGTCCCAAAAGATTTGTATCTTTCCACTACCGTATCGCTAAGAAAACATACCTAAGATCATCGACATGTTCTACCATACTTCCAACTACCATCACAGCCCTGGTGGTCGTCCATTGCATTCGTCCCAATAGATAAAAAGTTTCACACTTTCTGCATGACGATTTTCATGTTTATATATGTCCTCCCTGATGTTTTGGAGGAAGTGCTATCCTTCATGTCACTAAAAATGGAGGTATGTTTAGCTGACGCGATCAAGATATGGTAAGAATTAGAGGTCCACTGCAATTTGACAACTCAAATTAGTTTGATGGTTCAAATTTGTTCCAGAAATGCACATTATTTGTTTCACGGAATGTGAATGACGCAAAAGCAAATTCCAAGATTCGTCAAGCACAAGCAATCCTGAGTACTACAGTCCCCAACTGCTCTATGTGAGGATGCCCATTGCATTGGAAAAATACAAGAAGATGAGTAGAAGAACTGATAGAAAAGAGTTTAAAACAAGGGGTGGATGATATATATGTACTCTCCATGCTTTTCACATAATGCTTGGTGGCCCTTACTCTTATTCTCACCTAACATATATTCTAAAATTACACTGTTCATGATTATGGTAATGCGAGTATGCAACCACTAATTCCTAAAGGTCATGGAGGAGAATTTGATGATGACCCCTTATTATGTTACCTCAATAAAGAACATTCCTTTTGATCCTAATCGATCAAAAAATATGACAATTTTTGTCAACAATTTCATGGTCAGATATGATAGTGCTCCCTTTTTTTCTCATATAGGAATATTAATTAGGCCACCGAATTGAACTAAGTAATGATAGCAAGTGTTCGCAGGGCAAACATACTGCAATATACACGGTACATACTCTCTTCTAATCAGAATTAAGTTGGACTTAAGGGTTTACCAAATTTTAAATAGTATTGTCCCTAGATAGTTGGAGTGATCTATAGTTTGGTTGCAACTGGAGTACTCCTAACTTTTTTTAGATAATGGAGAAGTGTTCCCACTTCACCGTCTCTTAAACTCGAATCCCGGGCTCACAGCAAGCTCATATCAAGCAAATATAGCGTGCCACATCAATTATAAATATCGGCCGTCAGATCACGTATTGAGCGCTGAGATCATGCACGTGCTCAGCTTGCTCCTTGATCTGGCCAAGTTCTAGAGCTATCGGGAGCCTGCCTCGGCAGCAGCGGCCAGCGGCGCTCCCGTTCGCCAATATCAACCGCACCTATCGTCGCCGCCGCCTGTCGCCTGCGGGCTTGCTTGTTTCCTCTGTGACTTGTATCATGTGCTGCCTCCTGCGCCCAGCGTTCCGGTGTGAGGATGGCGGCGACATTTGCTGTGGATCTCTGGTGCCAATCGCGTTCCTTTCCAGCTTCACCTCAGCGTTGTAGAGGGGCGGGGCCGACAGGCAACCGACGGTCCTGGGTGGGAGGTGGTTTGCATAGCTCTTACCTCCGGGCCGGCGACGTCCCCTTGCCTTGCGGCCAGTGCACCTCCACACGAGGTCGACGACTATTGTTCGTCTGCGTACCAGTTGTTTGTAGAAATGTCTATAGACAAGATCACAGCAACACAAAGCAAGAGACTGTAATATAGATGCTTGTAATCTTCGCTCATCTTATTACTTGAAACATCATGATGATGCCCCCGAGCTTTCACCAGTGACATTGAGTCCGTCTCCGGAATGATATTTGGCACACCAGCTTGAGCTGAACCCTCCAGAGCAGCCTCACTCTCTGTGCATAGGGCATCACACACCGCCATTTCCTGTAAACAACCACGTGATAAACTATAAGGTAAATTTCCTGTGTATCCCCATTGTCATAATAGATTGCCAAAGCCTGATGAACAAACTGTGACTGAAGTCTGAAGTCCGGAACAGCTTCATACGGTGCCGACAATAATCATCAATCATTGTAGAAGTTTATGCAACAACCACGTGAATACTGTTAGATCAAGAAATTTTCCAAAGTTACCGTCATTTCTCCGGCGACGCTGTTGCATGAAAAACCTGTACTCATATTGATCGTCAGCTAGGTGCAAGCTTCAGGAGTATATTGTGTGTACCACTTTGCCATCCGTCACTCGAACCTTCCGTATCAGAAGGTGGCCAAACAGTCAAAAATTGGCCCAACTTGTGTGTAGTTACGTAACTATATGATAAATGCTTGTATATGCATGTATAATTGTATTTTCTGCCATCACAATTACCAAATATGATTACTAAATGAAAAAAGTAATTTTGGCCATATAATCCTTCTTTGTTCTTGATACACACAAATGGTGTTGTGAAAATTAGTTTTCTCACGCTATCTTATCCGTCCATGAAAAATGCGGAAGCACCGGATCGTATCAATATTTCAATAATATAATACTAGAATTATACTTGTACTTATATAGCACGAATCATATATAGACTGGCCTGCTCAATGGATGGCGCGGCAACGCCGTGCTCCGGTTTCTAGTCTTTTCTAGAGACGGATCAGTCCTGTTGGAGATATAGACAATATATTGATCAAAATCCGAACAGTATTAATCATGGCACGAACTAAATGTAGCATGCAACACTCTATTATACTAGTAACCATCAAGATCATCATGATTAACTCATAAAACATGATGTAGATATAGATCTGAACACAACATATGTACAGTGGATGCGCTGGCGCAGCCGTGGTGACGAGTGTTGAAGGAGCGACGTTCACGTTGTGGACGGAGCGCAACAATCGGCGCTGCAGACGACGAGCTCGTACAGCGCCGGACCTTGGCGGAAGACGAGCCGTGACGAAGACTTGGAGCAGTCGCGCGGAGCGCTTCCCAAAAACCTTATCCGCCCTCTCCCGGTGCAGGATCACAAGGACGAAGGGTTTCGGAGACCTGCTCTCCCGTTCGCCGGTGCACGCCGACGATCGGGATGGAGTAGGACTAGAGCGGCGGCGTAGCAGCGAGAGAAGGCAGAAACCCTAGCTCGATTAGATGTATTTTGGCAGAAGCTGACGGGTCGATTATATAGGGAAGCGGTAGCCCACGATCTCTAAACCGATAAGGACTCTGTATATCTCGCCGACTTAATAGCCAAGGAAACCAAAAAATTAAAACAGCAAAAGGAAACTGCGCCCCTGCAAGGCGAGGGGCCGGATTTCGGCGGACCATTCACGCAGACGTCGTGCGGCCCGCGCCCTTCGCCCCGCCCTGCCCCGCCGCCCGGCGAGGCGAGGCGAGCGAGCGCGCGCGTGTGGAGCTTCCCTTCTCTCCCCACACACATAGCTTGAAGGAGTGGAGACAACTTCCATATTTAAGTTGGTCATCCCTCCTCTCAACTAGCAATGTGGGACTAAAGGTTGCACCCATCCACCACTTCCTCATGCACATATGGGCCTTTGAGATTTATTTAGGAATTTAGGAATTTCTTCATGGGCTTTAATGGGCCAAGCCCCTAAATTCCATCAATCCCCCACCAGATCTCAAATACCCATCTGAGATTTTGCCTGTCTCTCACTACTGTTTATATACTGGTGTTTCAGCAATGACTGTTAAGTTGAACTCTCGCCTAGAGCTTCAAGCTACACTCATCCACAACTTGACAATGGACTAGGCCTTGAATTGCAAGTTTTGTGCGAACAAGTTTCACTTAAAGTCAGAACCAGTACGTGGCTGCCAGTAGCCTACCCCGCGGGTGGAGGATATACGTCGTACTCCCTGGTCTCTTCATGAGTTTACTAGAGATCACCCAAATCTTATAGACTGTGACGTTATACAGTCAGGCTCATATAGGTGTGTTCTTTCAAGAATGTCCTGTAGGATGACATCTTTGCTTAACCAAGCCAACAGAATCACATTAAAGCATAAAGCTATCATGCCATACAACATCTGAGAGTATTGCATCTTCACTTAGAGAGGGTTTCGAAAAAGGTTACTCTCCTCAGTCAACCGACAGCTCGTTCTTCCCAGGTCCTAATTCACGGGATCTCCGATCACATAGGTTGGGGTACCACTTCGGCAACTTAAACGGGTCTCAAACCCATCCCTCGATGCACTTTCTATCACGTTACGTGATAGCCCTTTGGTAAAAGGATCTGCCAGGTTTTTATCTGTTTGAATATAAGTCACACTTATTACTCCGGAGTTTCTCAATTTCCTGACAGACTTCACTCGTCTCTTGACGTGTCTTGATGACTTCACATTATCCTTAGCACTGTTTACTTTGACTATCACCGTCTGATTGTCACAGTTCATAAGGATAGCCGGTATCGGTTTTTCAACCACCGGCAAGTCCATCAAGAGCTCATGCAACCATTCTGCCTCAACAGTGGCTGTGTCCAAGGCAATAAGCTCTGCTTCCATGGTTGACCTCGTCAAAATGGTCTGTTTGCAAGACCTCCATGATATAGCACCACCTCCAAGGGTAAACACATACCCACTCGTAGCGTACAACTCATCAGCATCCGAAATCCAATTCGAATCACTATATCCCTCTAGCACGGCAGGATGCCCGGAATAGTGTATCGCATAACTCATAGTCCCCGCTAAGTAGCGCATAACCCTTTCAAGTGCATGCCAATGATCAGAACCCGGGTTTGACATGAACCTGCTCAATTTGCTCACAGCATAAGAGATGTCAGGCCTCGTTGCGCCAGCTAAGTACATGAGTGAACCAATGATCTGAGAGTATCTCAATTGGTCTTTAGCAATTATCTTGTTCTTTCTGAGTATCACACTGGGGTCATAGGGTGTTGGAGCCGGTTTGCTGTCCAAATAGTCAAACCGACTCAAAACCTTCTCTACATAATGGGATTGAGAAAGAGTGATCCCATTCTCATGCTTAATGAGCTTAATGTTCAGAATAACATCAGCTACTTCCAGATCTTTCATATCAAAACTCTTTGATAGAAAAGACTTGACCTCATTGATCACATCAATGTGTGTGCCAAAAATCAGTATGTCATCCACGTACAAGCACAATATAATACTTTGAGCCCCACCATGGCGATAGTACACACATCTATCAGCCTCATTAATGACAAAGCCCACAGAAGTTAATGTTCTGTCAAACTTCTCATGCCATTGCTTAGGTGCTTGTTTCAGGCCATACAAAGATTTCAGCAACTTACACACCTTGTTCTCATGACCCTTCACTACAAATCCGTCAGGCTGATCCATGTAGATCTCCTCATCCAACTCTCCATTCAGGAAAGCTGTCTTTACATCCATCTGATGAATGATAAGACCATATGAGACAGCCAACGAAAGTAAGGCTCGAATGGTGATCATTCTTGCAACAGGTGAATAAGTATCAAAGAAATCTTCGCCTTCCTTCTATGTGTAGCCTTTTGCCACAAGCCGAGCCTTGTACTTCTCAATAGTACCATCAGGCCTAAGCTTCTTCTTGAACACCCATTTACAACCCACCGGTTTGCAACCATAGGGTCGTTCAGAGAGCTCCCACGTTCCATTAGAGAGAATCGAGTCCATCTCACTACGGACTGCTTCTTTCCAATCATCTGCATCTGGAGATGCATATGCCTCATGGATAGATGTGGGTGTGTCGTCCACAAGGTACACAGTGAAATCATCACCAAAGGATTTTGCAACCCTCTGTCTCTTACTCCTTCTAGGAGCTTCACTGTCATCCTTCTCTAGGACATTCTCATGTTCAAGCTCATCAGATCGCACATAAGTCTCAACATGTACAGGGGGTTCAGGTGTTATCTCAGAAGAAAATCTAGAAATGCTATGCATATCTTTTAATGGAAATATGTTCTCAAAAAATGTTGCATCACGAGATTCCATAATAGTATCAACATGCATATCAGGTATCTCAGATTTAACTACTAAAAATATATAAGCAATGCTTCTCTGTGCATATCCTAGAAAGACACAATCCACTGTCTTAGGTCCCAACTTGTGCTTCTTTGGAATAGGTACATTGACTTTTGCCAAACATCCCCACGTGCGCAAGTACGACAGTGATGGTTTCTTCCCGCTCCACATCTCATATGGAGTTTGATCTTTATTCTTGTTCGGAACTCTATTCAGGACATGACATGAAGTCAATATAGCCTCCCCCCACCATGCCTTAGATAAACCAGCAGTGTCCAACATGGAATTAACCAAGTCAGTCAACGTGCGGTTTTTCCTCTCGGCAATCCCGTTTGCCTCGGGCGAATAGGGAGGCGTCCTCTCATTAATAATACCATGTTCCTCACAGAACTCATCAAAGATCTTAGGAAAATACTCGCCACCACGATCAGACCTTAGTCGTTTGATCTTTTTCTCAAGTTGGTTCTCAACTTCGGCCTGATAAATTTTAAAGTAGTCTAACGCTTCATCCTTAGTGTGCAACAAATAAACACAGCAAAATCTAGTCGCATCATCAATCAATGTCATGAAATATCTCTTTCCACCTTTTGGCAACACACCATTCATCTCACACAGATCAGAATGTATGAGTTCTAGAGGTGCCAAGTGTCTCTCCTCGGCCGCTCTATGAGGCTTCCGAGGTTGCTTCGATTGCACACAGCTATGGCACTTAGAACCTTTGGCAATGGTGAAGTTCGGAATTAAACATAGACTGGAAAGTCGAGACATCAAACCAAAATTAATATGACATAAACATGAATGCCAAACACTCGCATCATTACTAACGTCGCCACAAATATGGTTCACCGACTTATTACAAAATTCTGAAAGGGAAAAGCGGAACAAGCCTCCGCAATCATAACCTTTACCAATGAATTGTCCATGTTTTGACACGATTAATTTATTGGACTCTAAAACTACCTAAACCCGTCCTTACAAAGGACTGACCCGCTCACAAGATTCTTGTTGATAGTAGGGACATGCTGCACGTTCCTCAGTCGCACGATCTTTCCCGAAGTAAACTTCAGATCCACCGTACCAATGCCACGAACAGCAGCAGGTGACCCATTCCCCATCAGCACGGAGGAATCTTGGACGTCCTGGTAAGAAGAAAACAAAGCGATATCAGCACACACATGAACATTAGCACCCGTATCTAGCCACCAACTCGTGGAAAGAAATACTGAAAGAACAGTAGGTAGATTACCGTACCCGTCTCCAGTGTTGCCTGCGGTCACCATGTTGACATCCTTTGAGCCATCAGACTGCTTGCCCTTACGGTCTGCACGCTGTGGACACTCCTTGGCGAAGTGCCCAACATCACCACAAGTGAAGCAACTCAACTCAGCCTTGTTCACCTTGTTATTCTTCTTCTTAAAGGTAGTAGTCTTAACAACCTTGTTGTTGTTGTTGTTCCCTTTGTTCTTGCCAAAGTTCTTACGTGGGAACTTGTTCTGAACCAGATTGGCACTGGACTGACCTTGATCTCCCTTCTCAGTAGTATCCTTCTTCCGAGCTTTCTCCTCAACATCAAGAGACGCTATCAGGTTGTCAACCGATATCTCCTATCTCTTGTGCTTCAGAGTAGTGACGAAGTTCCTCCACGAAGTGGGCAACTTTGCAATCATGCACCCAGCCACAAACTTGTCCGGAAGAACACACTTAGCGAGTTCAAGATCCCTGACAATGCACTGAACCTCATGCGCTTGTTCTACTACAGAACAGTTATTCACCATCCTGTAGTCATGGAAACTTTCCATGAGGTATAGTTCACTGCCTGCATCTGCTGCATCATATCTCGCAGAGCATCCCACAGCACCTTCGCATCTGGCATGTCTAGGTAGGCATCGACCAGGCGATCAGAGATAACGCTTACGAGACATCCCACGAAAAGGTTGTTGGCATTTGTAAACTTTTGCAGCTCTTCAGCATTTAGTTCACCCTCAGGTTTGCCCAACCTCGCGTCCCAGATGTTCATAGCGGTAAACCAAAGACGGATCTTAGCCGCCCACCTCTTAAAGTTCACACCATTGAACTTATCAGGCTTCATCGCATCGACAAAACCAGTCCTCATATCAACACATTGCCTATAATAAGTGTTGGCACTTCTTACGATCCAATATCAGAATTGAGAATCCTGGTACTGGGGTAAGGAGTGTTTCAGTGGTTTTCCTTATGGCTTAGTAAAATATAGAGGACTCCTGGATACTTTATCTACCTATGTCACTCTAGCTTAGAGATACAGCGGCTACAGAGCCAGCACTAGGAGATCTGGGATAACTCTAATGTCTTAGCATCGGGACAAGGGAACCGGTGAGCACACAGAAAGGGATGAGAAGGGGTGCCACTATTTCCCAACTGGGGGATCCTACGGACCGGAACTAACGTGATGGGCTACGAAGACCGAAAGGGCTGTCACCACCTTTCTGCTACCACCTTCGTTGCAACGGGAATAAACTAAGGCCACCGACTAGTCTAGGAACCACTCCTACACTAGGCAACAACTACTTACTCTGCTAGCAAGAGCAAGCAACCTTGTCAATACTCTTGGTGACAATTCACCTCTAATATCAAGCAAGATCGAAGAACCAGCCAAGACAAAGACTTAAACAAGACTACAAGCACTAGAACTATAACTGACTATAGTCTAAACAAGATATATTTGCAACTAGGATAAAGTAGAAGCAAGATATAAATGACAAAGGCAAAGTGATAAAGATAACTATATTTATACTCAAAGTCTTGCAAAAGGAAAAGGGTAAAAGATACAAGAGCTTATACCAGAGCTTCTGAAGACGACTCCGGAACCTCCGAGGCACAGCTCGACTCAACTCTAACTCCCAACTAAACTATCCTAACTCTACTAGAATGAAAGTGGAAATGAGCTCCTTGGCTTGGTGTGTGTTTAGAAGTGAAGTGCGACCCTCTATTTATAGCTCCAAAGGTCGGTTGAGGTAGGGTAGCAGCCAAGGCAACCAGGGAGGCAGTGCCGGGCCTTCGGCCGAATTCCCCGGTTCGGCCGAACTGCCCAGTTCGCCCGAACCGAGGGATGCACTGCCTTGGCCACCAAGGGCCAGGATGCAACCCAGGGTCGGTTTGGCAACTGGGGGCGGTTCGGCCGAACCCCCCAGTTCGCCCGAACTGGGCCGGAGGCCCAGGCCTGCCCCCCTGCACCGCCTCTGCTCTGTGGACTCCCTGGGCCGGTCTCTGGTGGTGTACTTTGTGCTGTGTGGGCCCAGGTTGATGTGGCGGTGCTCCGGGATGAGTTGGCGGTCGCCCACGTGTCATGTGATGTGTTTGCTTGGTAATTGTTGACGTGGATGACTCCCGGTGGTCTGCTCGGCTAAGGGGGGTAACCGGCCGAACGGAGTCATTCGGCCGATTTGGTCATTTCCGGCCCCAATAGCACATATTTGTCGTAGTTGTACCTGCACAAGTGACACTCACCAAAACTCATGGAACTTTATTAGAAATAAAACCTAAGTACATGGAATGTTGCATATAACCTCATTTATTCCCGAGTATTGGTGGTCAGATTTTGGCTGTAACGACCGCCAACAAGCTCCCCCAAGCTTAGCTCTTTGCTCGTCCTCGAGCAAAGATATACACTTAGGCTCGGTGGATCAGGAGTTGCTACAATGTCATTTCTTTTGCAGGTAACTTTATAAACAACTAGTCTTCAAAAATACTTGAATCATAGGCAAAGTTTCAAATCACCTTTTTACCTATGGGGCTTATAGCAATCTCCTTATCTTGGGCGGTTGAAAAGACGAACAGTTTAAACTCAGTCTTATTCCACTCTACTCTTTTCAGGATCCCATCTCGAAGTTTTTCATAAGTTTTGAAAACTAAAAATTGTTCCTCATTAGCACACTAAATCACTCAAGTGTATTTGAATCCTCACCAAAGGCTTGTGCCTTCTTTTCATCCTAACATCTAATATGGCTTTTTGTGTGGGTCAGGGACAAAGGATGAAGGCATGCATGCATCTTATATTTTGCTAAGTCAAAGACCGGATCTTCGAGGAGACAAATCACATCTTAAGATCGAGACGTGCAAGTGTGTGGGTATGAGTGGAGTGGCATATGGTGGAATGGTGGAATGGAATGGGATATGGTGGAATGGTGGAATGATGGAACTCCTTGGATGAATTTCCCTCTCCTTGATTTATTTTCGAGAACATGGGCTATCTTTTATTCTTATATTTTTGCCATGCCACTTGGCATGCTTTTCTTTTTCTCTTTTTCTTTGCCATGCTCTTTGGCATGCTTTTCTTTTTGCATAGCCCATGTCTCTATCAAGAATATTTTGAGAGGGAGATCATAGAATCATGGAGCATTTATTTTTGTGGATGGATGATGGAAAATGTTTGCTAACTCTCAGTGTAGGAATTGCAAGTGACAGGTGGTGTGTGTACGTGGGTCTCGATCTTTAAGAATATGAAAGCTTCACTCAAAGGTCACAACAATTTGACAAAGCTCACTAAGATAACAAGCAGCATATGAGTAGAAATTTTCAACTAAGCTTATCATATGGCTCTGGTAGGTATTTTGACCAATGAGGAACTTGTTTCATTTTGAAAGCATAAATCTTCGAGATTTTCCCCGTTCTAACAGCAGAATAGAACTTAACCAAATTCTCACTATATCAATCCCCACAACAACTTAGACTTGGAATGAAGCATGTGCTCCCACAAGGTTTTCAGGATCATTTTTACTCATGCCATATAACTCAAGCACAATCTAGCAACCAGTTGAAATAAGATACTTGCAAAATTAGTGACAGAGCAACTATTCATCATTTCCAAGGTGAGAGGCATATGATTCATTCCATGCATAGTTGGGAGTTATTTAATTCAAGGGAAATTTTGTTTAAGGGAAATATTTTTGGTATTTTCATTTTTTTTGAATGCAACCTATCATGAAGGGAAATAAAAAGGGAAATTAAATGATCAAAGTGCTGGGTAAATCGGGACATACCTGTGGGGGTCCTCCCCCAAGCTTGGACTCTTCACTGGTAGGGGTTGAGCCTTGAGAGGTACTAGCTCAGCTGTTCCGCTTGTTCATGGACGTCGTGCTGGATAGACGCCACCATCCCGCTATTCTCTTGATGGTACTGAGAATGGCGGGCTAGTGTGTCCTGGATCTCTCGGGTACGGTCATCGATGAGCTCGACTCGGTCGGAGATGTAGGACAACTCCCGGCCATAGTCGAAGCGTGCGGACTGTGAGTATCCGGGGTAGTATGGCTGGGAGGCACTGTCGTATCCCCCTCCATACCGACTCCCGGACCACTCAGAGTCCGTGTCCTGGCCGTAGTCTCAGCGTCCTGAGGTGAACTAGTTCGGCTCCTGGTGTTGCCCGGAGCCTCCTACTCCGGACGTCCCAGCGCCGGTGTACATGTCGTAGGTGGCCTCAAAAGCGGAAGTGTGTCGATGCGGCATTTGTGGTGCATCTTCCGGCTCCCGTGAGGTGGCGAGCCCAGCATCACGCCTGGCTCGTCCCCTCGTGACGGGTCCGTCACCTGCAACGCTGTGCCGAGCGGGCTCTCTCCAAGGTGGAGAGTCGTCCGACTCGGTCCTCAACTGAAGAGTTAGTTTCGGCGTGGTATACAACTTTAGTGCTGCACAAGGCAAGGGCACTTCAGTTGTATAGCCACGGTAAATCATTGCCAGCGTTGCGTCAGGCGTCCTCCGTATCATGTGGGCTTGCACGAAGTGCTCGGCATCCACGACGGAACGTGCTGTCTCGATGTACGTGAGCCGGGCGCCTTGGAGGATGCCCAGGTGGTTAGCGAGGCGAGTGACTAGAGAAGTCATCGCCATGCCACCCGCACGAGAAATATGAGACAGCCAGTGACCAACCATGTCTTTCACAGGTGAATAGGGAATCTGCTTGACCATGGCAAAAAGAACCCGCAACTTGATGGTGTTGACAGGGCGCAAATCTGCCCGGGGGAATACCGTCATAGACACCCAATGATGCATGAAACGCAAAGTGGGGTTATGAATGTTGTTCGTGCGTGGCGCATGACAGTTGGCATCCCCCGAAATCTTTTTCCAAAATGCCACCCGGTCAAATCTTTTAAGCGCTTTGTTCGGGTCTAAAGAACAAGGACTTGAAAATCCGAGACCCGAACTAAAATCCCTCCAAGAGCAGAAGAACTCTTGGTTGAAGAACCGAAAACGAATCCCCCCAGTTTCAGAAACCAAAGTCGAGAGGAATTGAAGGGTGAGCAGGTACGAACCTTCTTCGTTGATGTGCCAGAAATTCTCCCAGCCAATGGCCTGGAAGATTTCTGTAAACTCTACGTCCATCCCCGTGTCCCTGAGCAAATCTTGCTCAAACACACGGGTGTGCTCGAACTCCTTCAGTCGAAACTCGTTGAAGGTGTTCTGCTCCCTTTCTGTTCTAAGGTTGATGTCGCCCTCGCTCAGGAGCTGCCTGGCCGGGGGCGTGGCATGGCCCCATCCCGAGCCGGCTGCTCCGTGCTCGTCTGTGTCCATCCGGCTCGAGCCTCGAGACGGAGCTGGGGAGCTCCCAGCATCGTCCGATCATCGGCTTAGCCGGGCGGAACGACGGAGCGAAGTGAAGAACTTCGACATGATTCCTGCAAAAGGTTAGTGCAACAACAACTACCCGAAGGACTGAATATATATGGTTAGCACAAGAAAATCAAGTCAGTCGTTCGAGATAGTTAGTCGTTCTTGCGGGGATGAAAACCACCACAAAAGGTTAGTCGTTCTTGTGGGTGTCGGTGACCACCACAAAATCGTCCAGAAATTCAGCACAGAGATCACAACAAGAGCAAACTATTTTTGGGATTTTCTAGTGATGCAAGTGAACCAAAACTTGAGCAAGAACTTGGGGAGAACTTGAGCAAGCACTAGAGCAAAGAATCTTGAGAGAGAGAGAGCTTCCTAGCAGAAATTTCAGAGTGAGCAGGTGTGGGAGAAGCAAGCAAGCTTGCACCTCCTTTTATAGGCCGAGAAGGGGCACCCTTGGCCGTTCGGCCGAAGGGCCTGGTTCGCCCGAACCAGGTCTGGTGGCCAGCCCACCCCTATGTGGGTGCAGCACCCTCCTTTGCTTTGATTCCACGCCAAAATGTGTGGCCACAATTCCCAAGGACATTTTTAGTGGATTTTAGTGGTAGGTGAGATGGAAATGTGACATGACCAAAGTGGAACTTAGTGGAGTCACCCCCATGCTGCCATGTTTGTGATAATTGGTGAGTGTGCAGCCATTTTTAGTGGGGTAGACATGTTTGGTGCTGGTTGGTGGTGATGGTAAATAATTGGAGATGTTCTAGAAGGGATGAAAATGATAAAAGTTATCAACTACATCCATCCTAGGTAAAATTTCAGCATGTGTCCAATTATTTCTAACCAAGCTTGCAAAATTTTCTACTCTCTCTCAAATTAATTACTCAAGTGGTTCATTTATTTTGAAAAGGGAAACATGCAAATGCAATTAAGAATTTAAAATTGGAAGGGAAATATGGGATACATACCGGTTTTCCTCGCGGCGAGAGCTCAGCTTTTAAGTCCGCGAGCGGGACTTCTCCTGTCTTCAGTTGCTTTTGTCATCGTCCGGTCCCGGAGTGGATGACTCGGATGATGCAACCTTCTTCCGCCACATTTTCTTGTTCTTCTTCTTCGGTGTCGGTGGCGGTGGGATCGGCGTCTCTGGAGAATTCCAGAGGGCTTGTTCTTCCTCGTATTTCTTTACGAGGAAATCCATTTCTTCTGCACTTGTCGGTTTTGTCGGCTCATTCCACTTGAGCTGCTCACCACCGAGTATTTCCAGCTCTCCATTAATGAGAGCCTTAAGGAAACACTCGGCGCTCCTCTGCTCCGGTGTGAGTGGCTCTGTCTTCTTCTCTTCCCGGGGTTGAAACTTGAAGTAAGTCAACCTTCCGTCGATACGGGACGAGATTTCTCTCGCATCCATATCGATCCTAGCCCGGGTGGTGTTCAAGAATGGTCGTCCCAACACAAGAGGAAACGAATGCTCGTTCCCCGTGTCGAGGACAACAAAGTCCACAGGGACATATCGTCCCCAGATCCGGACCGGTACATTCTCGATCACCCCCTCGGGGTAGCGGATGGTTGAGTTCGCAAGCTGTACCTGGGCAATAGTAGGTGACAAAGTAGGGTAGCGTAATTTCTTAAATAATACCTTAGACATGATGTTGACGCTTGCCCCTAGATCGCAGAGTGCATCATCAATGCGACGATTACAGATCGAGCACTGAATGATGGGCACTCCGGGATCTTCCTTCCTGTCCGGAGAGGTCTTGATGATTACCCTTTTTGCAACTCTCGGCAGGTAGGTCCATCTTGGTGTCAGCACTTGGATACGTGCGACCTTCCCTACGTGGTTAGTACGGAAGACACTACGAGGCATCTTACCATGCCTTGTAGTGACGGCTTTCACTGTCTCGATGGAAGGTTCGGGTTGCCACTGAATCTTCCCCGATTCAGTGACAGGAACAGCAGCAGCTAACTGAGCGACTTGAGTTTTATCATTTTATTAAAGCTCAGTTGACTTTTCATAGCAGAAGAAGATGATTCCATCCTAGAGTCTATGCTTTCCAGAGTTTTATCATTAGCAGCAAGCCTTTTATTGATGTTTTCAGTTATTTTCATCTGGCCAAACACAAGATCTATGAGAGACGGCTGATTATTGAAATTGCTGGAATTGAAATTGTTACCTTGTTGAGGCCTCTCAAAAGGGAGGTTTGGGCACGGATTCCAGCCTTGGTTGCCGTAGTTGTTCGGTCGGTACCCGTTGTTGTTGGAGTTGTTGACGTAGTGGGCATCTTCTCGCGTTTCAGGGCAGTCATTCCCCGAATGGCCAGTGTTGCCACAGACTTCGTAGGTCATGCGAGCGTCCATGGCTTGCACCGTTTCTTGAGCAGGGGCCTCCAGTTTCTTCATCAGGAGGTCCATCTTGGCAGCGAGCATGTTCAGAGCTTCAACTTGGTGAACTCCTCGGGTCTTTGGTTGAGTCCGGTCGTCGGACCAACCTTGGTTCTCGACCATCTTCTCTATGAGGGCCTTCGCACGACTCTCCTCAAGAGAGAAGAACGAGCCTCCAGCAGCAGCATCCAGGTACTCACGGGCAGAATTTCTCAGCCCATGATAGAAAGTTTGGATTATGAACCAACTCTGCATACCATGGTGAGGACAAGCAGAAATATAGTCCTGGAGGCGATCCCATGCCTCCGGGACTGTTTCATCTTTTAACTGCTGGAAACTAGCTATTTTGTTCCGGAGGGCGTTGGTTTTCCCAACCGGAAAGAATTTTAGCAAGAACGCGCTAGTGCATTTATCCCAGGTATTTATTGCTTCGCGGTTAGCATAAAACCATTGTTTCGCCTTGCCTAATAATGAGAATGGGAATAAACGAAGGCGAATGACATCGATACTTACTCCGCAGATGGTGAAGGTGTTGCAAATCTCTAGGAAATGCTGGAGATGTGCATTGGCATCTTCATGTGGCTTGCCGCTGAATGGGCTAGCCTGTACCATGTTGATGAGGGCTGGCTTCAGCTCGAAGTTACCATCTCCGACTGGCGGAGCTGGTCCGACACGTACGTTCTCGCTTGATGGAGCGGAGAACTCACGGATCGTCTTGGTTGCCATCCTCGATGTAGCCTGGTCAACGACGGGAAGGACTGGGTTCGTCGGAAGGAGTTGCTTCTGAGGAGGTACAACACGGGGTCGTACTATCCTCACAAGTGACTCCGGATTTTCTTGGAAGTTTGACGGTGTTGACACCAAAAATTGGCACCAGGAAGAGGCTGACATGTGGACCAGATTCGTTGAAAAGGTATCATTCGGCAAAGGAGTTTTTTCCCAAGAGCATTCGGCAAGAACGTTCTGCGGTCGGGAACGCATCGTCATTCGGCAAGGACGTTCTGCGGTCGGGAGCGCATCGTCATTCGGCAAGAGAACTGTTCCGCGAGAGGCGTTCGGGAACGCGTGATGACGTGGATCAAGCATAAGGAAAAGGCCGGTTTAACTTGGAATGCAAGACGGATACGATGCACCGACGTTTATCTTTTTAGGAAATAAATAAATGTAATCGTAATCGATTAGGAGTCGTGTCGAAACCTGGGTATAAATATAAACCCATGGTAATTGTAAAAGGATCCCAATCGAATCAATCATACAACAAACCGGCCCCGTGCCAACATCGAGTCCTTTAGTCGAGTCGTCGAGTTCTTCGAGAGGAGTCATCGATCCGTCGACCTCCGTAAGTACCGGCAACCTTGTATCATGCTTAGTATCATGCGGTGGATTTAAGCCTTGATGCAAGTAGTCTTGTTACCATGCTTAGTATCATCCGGTGGATTTAAGTTGTGGTGTCAAGAAGGTTCCTCTGTTAGGTCATGAGCCATGCGGTGGGCTAAGATCTAGTATGGACCAAGTTACCGGCTCTGTTAGATTTCGGCAAGATCTAACAGATTCATTAAGTTACCCCGTGTTGCTTCGTTTTTACCATGTGCTTATTTCATGCAACACACTTTTGCCCAATCTAGATCGGCTAGAATCGGCTCTGCTTGACGATGCGATGACTTATCCCCTCATAGCCGAGTCCGAAACCGATCTAGGTTGCCACGTGTCGCGGGTTCGAGCTTGTCGGCATCGCGTAGATCTTGACAGAACCGGGTATCATGCGGTAGATGCAGGTTTTTGGGTCGTCTTAGAGCTAATCATCCGGTGGATTAGAATTCGATTCGATCTGATAGATTTATCTTTACCGATTAGGCTTGTTCCTTCGCCATGGACCCCGATTCGGCTAAATAGCCGCATTCGGTAGTGCTCTCACGAGTGAACGTGTGTTCGTGGGTTTGCATTGGGCAACGAATGCTTTTAGCCTTTCACGATTAGATTGTATCATGCGGTGGATAGATCTAGTCTGATTGGTGGTGTGGCCTCAAACGAGTTGTATCATGCGGTGGATTAACTTGTTTGTTGCCATGCTTGACGGGTGCTGCTTTCGGCCTATGCATTCTTGTTTCAATGTAAATTCGTGACTGTGTTGTGGGTTCGTAATTAAACATTGAATGCTTTTAGCTTTTCATGGTTAGATTGTATCATGCGGTGGATTGGTCTAATCTGATTAGTGGTGTGGTCTCAAACAAGTCGTATCATGCGGTGGATTAACTTGTTTGTTATCATGCTTGACGGGTGCTGCTTTCGGCCTATGTATTCCTTGTTTACTGCGAATTTATGATCATGTTTCACCCTTTTATTTATCCATCATGCTTTGTTTCTCGTTAATCGGCTATGAGTATGCGTTACAATGTTCATTCGGTTGAAAGCCGATTTTTCGTCATGCTTACGTCACGCATTCGGCAGTGCGCTCCCTGCGTGCCTTGCCGATTGCCGAATGAGGCTTTAACTGCCGACAGATAGCTTACATGCTTCTACTGATCTTACGTCATGCTGATGTTGTGCGTTCGGCAGTGTGATTCTTACATGCTTCTACCGACTGCCGAATGGTATTCTGAGTAACGACAGATAGCTTGTCCGTAGCTATATGTCTCTCGAGATTGGCTTCAATGCCGCAAATATGGAACTGTCTGGTCTCACCCGGCACGTTCCAGGTTTTGATCTAAACGTTTTTGTCCCTTTGTTAGTTTTCAGGCAAACTGACTGGCACGCTTCCGGATTCAAAAGCCCAGGTCACGTGTGAAGCCAGCTAATTCGGCTTGCTGTGTGCTTGGCGCGAACTGCATATTTTGCGTCAACACACTTTTTGGCACGCCCGGTGGGACCCACACAAGTTTTCAAGATGCCTGAGTTGAGCGACATCATGGACGTTACTTTGGAAGAATTGTCTGAAGAACATCAACAGATGGTAAAGGCTGCTGCTGACCAATTCATTAACAAATGTTTACTATCTTTCGCCAAGAACAGGAGTGGTGCACCGTTTCTCAAGTCCGATTTGCCAAGAGTTCTCCTTCCTGGGCAGTCTGATTTTACTAAAGAAGAAGAGAGGGAGAGATTCTCGGGCTTGTTATACAAAGCTTTGGGGGAAGCAATGACCAATCACAATGCTGCGTTCTTGAACAGTTTTCGACATATAATGGTAAGCATTTTTGGTCAGCATGTGGATAAACCCTTCGAGCAGATACATGGGCAATTGGGTGGCCCGACATACTTCAATGTTCAAGCACCAGTTCAGAAACCACATGGTAAAGGAAATGCTGATGGAACTGGAGGTTCTGGTACTAAAGATACAAATGGACAACCGATTCGGCAAGATCCTCAGCCTGCACTGCCGAAAACTCGCACATACGGTGATATGGCATTCGGCACCACAGGGAATCCGCCTGCTTCTGCTTATAAGATAAACAACAGGCTGCAAAGGGACATGTATGGAAACGGATACTCAGAGTTTATGGATTACAATGCTATCGACGCTCTCCCGAATCCTGGGTATATTGGTACTGCAGGCATGCTTGCTGGAAGACCAGGGAATCAAGATACCAGTATTGACCTCATGGTGCAAAAAATGACCGATGTATTGCAAAATCAATTCGGTCTGAAGCCTAAAAATCAGGGATACATGTACTCGTCTCCTTTCCCAGAATGGTACCAAAGGGTATCATTGCCGAATAGAGTCAAGGTGCCTACAGAGTTTACTAAATTCTCAGGACAAGATGATACTAGCACTGTGGAGCATATAGCTCGATATCTGATGCAGCTTGGAGAAGCTTCGGCAGATGAGGCTTTCAGAATCAGATACTTTCCTTTGTCACTGACGGGTCCAGCTTTTACATGGTTTGCTTCTTTGCCTGCTCAGTCGATTTGTACTTGGAAAGACCTGGAGCAGAAATTCCATGCTCATTACTACATTGGCAGTACCGAGAAAAAGTTGGTTGATTTGACCAGCCTAAGGCAGAGGAATAATGAAACACCCACGGAGTTCCTCAGGAGATTTAGGGAAACAAAGAGCATGTGCTTTTCTCTGAACATACCTGATGACCAGCTAGCTGGTATGGCTGTAGCGGGCATGCTGCCTGCCATTCGGGAAAAGCTATTCGGGATGGAATTTGATGATCTGGGCCAGTTGTCACACAGATTGGCCTTGATGGGTAACCAGGCATATGGTTTCAAGAAAGATGCCAGATTTGCTAAAAATAATGATGTAGCTGACATCTATAACCAATTCCTTGAAAGAGCAGATCAAGAAGATGAGTATGAAGATAGCGAGGAGATAGCCGCAGCAGAGATAGTGTGGAGCAAAGAACCAGTTACAATGGCTCAAAGATGGATCAAACAGATGAAGGGAACATATGATTTTGATGTGACTAAGGCGGACAAATTGTTTGAGTTCCTGGTGAAAGAAGGCCGAATCAAATTGCCAGAGGGGCATTCTATGCTTCGGCCCGATGGAGTGAAAGATAAGAGGTACTGTGGGTTTCATGATAGAAATTCTCATTCCATTAATGAATGCAGAGTCTTTAGGATGAGGATTCAGAAAGCTATCCAGGAAGGACATCTGAAATTCGACAACAAGATGAAACTGGACAGTAACCCTTTCCCTCAGAATATGATCGGGTTCTCGGTTAATATGGTGAATGCTGTTCCATCTGGAGAAAAGGGAAGATTGAAAGTTTTAACCTCAAACAGGGCAAGACAGGATGGTTCAGTTGATCCCACTCGGCAGATCACAATTGAACAGATTCGCCAGAAAGATCTTCGGTTCCCGAATAGCCGATTTGAAGTGGGAGAATCCTTTAAACCTAGAGTTACTACACGTATTCTCCTCAACAAATGGCAGCGTCAGCAAGAAAAGGAGCGTTTTCAAAGGCGTGAATACGAGGAGGAGAAAAGAAGGCGCGAAGAAAGAAGGTATGAGGAAGAACAAAAGGAATATGTCCAAGAACAAGAACGTGCACATTGGAGTTGTGCTTTCTTCAGACACTGTTGGAACGAAGGTTTGAAGCTTCCCACACGGAATAGTTGTCCTGAATGCAATAATAGGTATGATGAATATAGGCAGGGAACTGTCAATCGCCGATCTGTCCATGAAAGAATTGGCAGGGTGCATCCTAGTGATGATCGGCGTTTTAATGATCAACCAAGAAAGAGACATGCTGATTACAAGTGGTTTGATCGTGAAGAAGAAGAAGATCATGCTTATGTTTGGCAAGAAGGACAATGGTGCCCACCTGGTTTGAAGAAGAGCCAGAAGAGAAGAGTACAGCGCCTGAGGAATCGGGAATTGAAGCAAGCAAAGGTCAAGGTGAAATCAATATGGCTCCCAAAAGACAGGCCTGACGAACATGGTCATTCGGCTCCTACATGCATGGTATGTTTTTTGCCGAATGAATTCATGGCTCCAGCTAATCAAATTGTACAGGAAGAGATATTGCCCGATATAGATGATGCCGAACGATTTGGGTTAATGACACAATTGATGTTGAACAAACAAGCTGTTTTTGAGAAGCCAGCCCAGAATCGGCACATGAAGCCACTGTACTTGAAGGGATATGTTAATGGCAAACCGTTGACCAAGATGTTTGTCGATGGAGGAGCTGCTGTCAATGTAATGCCATATACCACATTCAGGAAGCTTGGTATGGGCCCTAGAGATTTGACACCAACGAGCATAATTCTAAATGATTTTGCTGGAAATCCTTCGGACACCAAGGGATGCGTGCACGTTGATCTGATGATTGGGTCCAAGACTCTGCTTACGACTTTCTTTGTCATTGAGGGCAAAGGGGCATATAGCTTGCTGCTTGGAAGAGATTGGATTCATGCAAATTGTTGTATTCCATCTACTATGCATCAACAGCTTATTCAGTGGATAGATGATGAGGTGGAGATTGTCCAAGCAGATGATTCAATAAGCGTGGCAAATATGGAACCAGCTTTCTGGGAATATCAAGGCATAGATTGTTTCTCAGGCAAAGACTGGGGAGAAGGTCCTGTGGCACCAGCCAGCGGTGATCAGCAGCCGATCGAAGCAGTCGGCTCTCATAGTAATTTTTGATGGAAAATCCAATTGATGGAACTGATGGAAAATTAGGACGTGGATTTGTGTCGGCCGATAAATTGGAAGAAGTGGACATTGGAGATGGTGACAAGCCAAGGCCGACATTTATCAGTGCTAACTTGGATTCGGTTTTCAAAGAAAAGTTGGTGACATTGTACAAGGACTGCTTTGCTTGGGATTATTCGGAGATGCCCGGTCTAAACCGTTCTATTGTTGAGCATCGGTTGCCAATCAAACCTGGTTACAGGCCTTACAAGCAACCACCCCGGAAAATCTACAAGGAAGAAGTGTTGGCCGATGTGAAAAAGGAGATTGAAAGATTACTAGATGCAAATTTCATTCGGCCATGTAAATACGCGGATTGGATCTCTAATATCGTTCCTGTCTATAAGAAAAATGGAAAAATGAGGGTTTGCATAGATTTTAGAGATCTAAACAAGGCTACACCCATGGATGGATATCCAATGCCTATTGCCGATTCGTTGGTTGATGCTGCTGCTGGATACAAAGTGCTCAGTTTCATGGATGGTAATGCAGGATACAATCAGATTTTTATGGCATTGGAAGATATAGTAAAGACAGCTTTCAGGTGTCCTGGACACATAGGGTTGTTTGAGTGGGTTGTCATGACCTTTGGATTGAAAAATGCTGGTGCAACTTATCAAAGGGCTATGAATTATATTTTTCATGAGTTGATCGGCAAGATTGTGGAAATATATATTGATGATGTGGTGATCAAGTCATTGGATCATGAGTCCCATTTGGCCGACATAAGGAAAACTCTAGAATGCACCAGGAAACATGGGCTTAAGATGAACCCGAACAAGTGTGCTTTTGGAGTTTCGGCTGGAGAGTTTCTGGGATTTTTGATACATGAAGGAGGAATAGGAGTTGGTAAGAAAAGCATGAAGGCAATTGATGAAATTGTTCCTCCAACTAATCTTAAAGAGTTACAATCGCTGCTTGGCAAGATAAATTTTGTGAGAAGATTCATATCAAACTTGTCACAAAAGGTGTTGCCCTTTTCCTCACTGTTGAAAATAAAAAAGGATCAAAAGTTTGTATGGGGTGACGAACAACAGAAGGCTTTTGATGAAATAAAGGAGTACATGAAGAAGCCACCAGTATT
The DNA here is from genome assembly GCA_033239725.1 of Echinochloa phyllopogon. Lineage (NCBI taxonomy): Eukaryota > Viridiplantae > Streptophyta > Magnoliopsida > Poales > Poaceae > Echinochloa > Echinochloa phyllopogon. The sequence continues at coordinate 47,580,345 of BTCW01000012.1, read as the reverse complement.
GGTGCCTCCACAATTGAACAAGCCTTTCAAGTTGTACGTGGCGGCCGATGCCCAAACTATTGGATCGGCCCTCATTCAAGAATTTGAAGGGAACGAAAGAGTAGTTGCATACCTTAGCCGAAAGTTACTAGATCCAGAGACAAGGTATTCGGCTATAGAGAAGCTTTGCTTATGTGTTTATTACTCATGTACAAAATTTCGGCACTATTTGCTGAATGCCGAATGCGTTGTACATTCAAAATTTGATGTGATTAAGCACATGTTGTCAATACCAATTTTGAATGGAAGGATTGGCAAATGGATTTTGGCCTTATCTGAATTCGAATTAAGGTTTGAGTCAGCAAAGGCTGTCAAGGGGCAGATTATTGCTGACTTCATTACTGAACATCATGATACATCGATAAATTTGCTTAACATTGTTCCTTGGGTATTATTCTTCGATGGATCTTCATGCAACAAAGGTGGTGGAGCAGGTATCTTGTTAATTTCACCCAAAGGAGAAACATTTGAGTTTGCTGTTCCCATTCAATCTGCTGTTACTAACAATCAGGCTGAGTATGAGGCATTGCTCAAAGGGCTCCAATATTTGAAAGAAGCAAAGGCCATTGCAGTTGAAATTTTTGGAGATTCAGAATTGGTCATAAAACAATTGAATGGTGAATATGAGTGCAAAAGTGATACCTTGAGGAATTACTATGAAGAATGCAAAGAAATATTGAAGAGCTTTCGGTCAGTAATTCTACAACACATTCCTAGAGGGGATAATGGAGAGGCGAATAGATTGGCCCAAAGTGCATCAGGTTATAGAGAGCTTCAAGAAGTGTTTGCTAATGATGTATATGCTTTCGGGAGTAATCTGGCAGAAGATGATTGGAGGAAAGAAATTGCCGATTATTTGGAGAATCCATCCCAGAAAGTTTCGAGAAGACTCAGGTATAAAGCTTTAAAGTTTGTTCTTCTTGATAAAGATTTATATTATAAATCCTTGGACGGGATATTATTACGTTGCTTAAATCAAGAAGAAGCAAAGAGGTTGATGAGTGAGGTGCATGACGGATTATGTGGAGCACATCAGTCAGCTTACCGAATGAAGTGGGTTATTAGAAGAACTGGGTATTATTGGCCCACAATGCTAGAAGACTGCTTTGAATATTGCAAGGGATGCCAAGATTGCCAGAGATTTGGAAACATTCAGAGAGTTCCAGCATCGGCTTTGAATCCCATTATCAAGCCATGGCCATTCAGAGGATGGGGAATAGATTTGATTGGCCAAATAAATCCTCCATCGAGCAAGGGGCATAAGTTTGTACTTTTAGCAACGGATTATTTTACCAAGTGGGTTGAGGCAATTCCATTGAGAAAGGTGGCATCAGAAGATATGATTAAATTTGTCAAAGAGCACATCATTTACAGATTTGGAATTCCTCAGACAATTACTACAGATCAAGGGACTCAATTTACATCTTCAGAGTTCAGAGATTTTGCTGAAAGTATGGGCATCAAATTGTTGAATTCTTCTCCTTATTATGCCCAAGCTAATGGTCAGGCAGAGGCTTCTAACAAGATTATGATTAAAATTATACAGAAGAAGATTGATCAGAAGCCGAAAAAGTGGCATTCGGTACTCAATGAGGCTTTATGGGCTTACCGAATGGCTCCACATGGGGCTACGCAGACGTCTCCTTATGAGTTGGTGTATGGGCATCATGCTATCTTGCCATGGGAAATACAATTAGACTCAAGGAGAATAAAGTTGCAAAAGGATTTGCGTTCTAAAGATTACAATGATCTGATGATGGATGAATTAGAAGATTTACATATGATTCGTCTCAGGGCCTTGGAGAATATTGAGAAGAACAAAATGCGAGTTGCTAAGTATTACAACAAGAAGGTGAAGGTTAAGCAATTTACAGAAGGTGATCTAGTTTGGAAAGCGATATTGCCGATTGGAACCAAATATGCAGCATTCGGCAAATGGTCTCCAAATTGGGAAGGTCCTTTCAGAGTAGTTAGATGCGTGCCTGGAAATGCATATATTTTGAAGACATTATTGGGAGAAGAATTTGCTTCTGCTATAAATGGAAGATATTTGAAGAGGTATTATCCCAGTATTGAAATCGATCGGTGATTGATATATTAAATTGCCGAACAGCCGATATTTGGGAAGAAATCGTCTTTAGAAGGAAATTGACAGAGACATTGGAGAAAAAGAAAAATGGCCAGTACCGAATGTATTGCCCTTAGCACAAAATATGTTACATCAAGAGTTCATGCAAAAGATAAGTTTTATTGCCGAAATTCCATAAATCCCTAGTACAAACTACTGAAAGAGCCTGTTCAAAACAGACTGGGGATGAATGGAATCGGCAATGGCAGCACCATGGCCATCAAGACGATCAATGGAGGCGTCAATATCATCGATGTCTTCTGGGTTGCTGTTGGCAAAACCAACCGGCATCCTGGAGTAGTCAGTGCCGGTGTGCGTCGACATAGCGACGAGACCCGTAGCGACGCCCAGGCGAACGCCATGGGAAGCCACTTCGTCGACACGACCTGCCACCGCACCAAGGCGTGCCTCGGGTGTGTCCCCTTGGGCGTTCACCTTGTCCGCCAGCTCCTCCACCAGCGCCTTCAGTCGATCAAGTTCAGCATCACGCACTGCAAAGTTACAAGGGGATAACAGATTAATATCATTTGGAGGACGAGAATTGAGATTGAGCAGATTGCAGGACTCACCATCAATGACTTCAAGCAACTGCTTGCGCTCGTGCTGCCATTCAAGGTCAGCAATCCCGGCTTGCTTGGAGATAACCTCCAACTCGCGGCGAGTATCGTCACGCTCCGCTTTGAATCGGCGGGCGTCGCCGTCCGTGTAGCGGGAGTCATCCGATTCGAGAGATCGATTGGACGAACTCGAAGAGCTGGACGCCGCAGGAGCAGCGGCTGGAGTCGCAACTGGCGCACCAGCGGCGACGATCCATTGGATTACCCTAAGAAAACAAAGGGATTCGTCAAGGAGAGGGCAAATCTCGAGAAGAACAGAGAGAAGCAAGCAGACAATCTTTACCTCCGGCGAGCACCACCGCGACTCCCTTCGGCCTCATCGGCGGCCGGGCGCCTCCTGTTGTTGTCGGCCATTGGAAGTTTCTCGGAGTTACTGTGGATGGGGGAAAGAATGGCTTGGGCCGGCAAAAACTTGGAAGACGAAGAACTTGGTGAAAACTGTGGGCTGCCTGGGTGTTTATTTATAAAACCCGCAGAGGAGATCGTGGTCAGAGATCGTGGCGCGCTTCCCAAAATTTCGGAAGGTGGAAAGCCCCACGAACCGAGCAGTTTCGGTGTCGTTTGGGATTCATGCCGAATCAAGTTCGGTTCTACTGAATTGGATTCGGCTGTGTTGTGTTAGGTCGTTTTTCGGGTCTAACGCTGTTACGATTAAGCTTTGCCGAATGAGTTATCCACAATGGAGAAAAAGCAAAAGATTGGGGAGACTACAAAGTTGGTAAGACATTCGGCTAATTAAATGTTCGATACAACTACACACCCAAGTACTTGGAGATTACATCTTTAGCATCAGATATCATTCTATTAATGGTCTCCAAAAGATTTTTGCCTGCTTCTTGGGATTTTGTCAGAGCGGAGAGCTTCGTTTTGAGCTGTTTATCTTCAGTTAAAATTGCCGATGCTTCCTTTCGTATCCTCTCTGTCAGATCAGGGAGTTCGGCTAACTTCTTCTCGTCGGCTTCGATTTCGGCTGACAGGACCCTCAATTCGGCTTCTAGCTCAGCTTTTCTGGTCTTCTTCAGATCAAGTGTTGACTGCAGTCTAGCTGACAATTCTTTGTTACTCTGAGCTTGAGTATACAGATCTTTCAAGGATTGCTTAGCTATGGCTCTTCTTTGTTCTAAAGCTGGTTGTAAAGATTGACTTTTCAGAATCTGTCTGACTGCAGCAAAATGCTGATCCAATTGAGAGATTGGTTCCAAAGAAGCTTGAATGTCAATAGGAAGGTTGTGTTCAATGGGCTCGAGCATGTCTCTCAGAAGATCGGCATCCTTGACTTGATCCTGGATGTCTTTGTTCAGGAAGGAGAAGATCTCCTTTAGTTTTGCCTGGATTTCTTCTGATAAAGCCTGATTAGAAGAAATCTCTTCTACTTGTTCGGCAACAAGATCATCCAAAGGAAATGAGTAGCTGGGTGATGAAGTTGTTTTCTCCTGGAAAAAGATATTGCCGAATTAATGATTATCCATTGAATAAAAAACTGGGAAGACTGGGTGATTATCTCTACCTCATTCCTGATCTCTTGAATGGAGAGAGAGGGCAGCTCGAGCTCAGGCAAAGATTCTTGTATATCATGCTGAGGGGAGCTTAGAAGATCTTTTGATGGGGAAGAGGCTTTTGGTTGAGGAATATCAGGTGAAGCTGAAGCTAGTTCTTGATGAGAAGAAGAGCTCTCCAAGATTGGGTCCATTGAGATTTGCTCTGAAACTGAAAAAGAATCAATGCCGATGGAGAGGAACTTTAAAGACAAAATGGTGAGAAATTTTACCAATCAATGAAGCATCGGCAGGAGCTGTACTGATTGCTAGCTGCTGTTCTCTGGTCTGAAGTCAGGAAGAGATAAAGCTGAGTAAAACACCAAAAGCATTATAGTCAAAGAGAGAGGGTTCTGACCTTGATTTTGCTACTTGTTCTTTTCTTCTTTACAACTGAGGGAGCAGCTATAAGGAGGGTTTTCCTCTTGACAGATGATGGTCTAGTGAGTATTGGATCTGAAGAAGATTGTCTAGCCATCAGCTGAGCCAAGGTAGGAGATTGGTGCCCCAAAGCAGATATTGGGCCTGCAGTTTTGTATAAAATTGCTCTGGCAAGGGGGGCAGGTGTTATGTCCTGCAAAATAATAGAGTCAGAGTCGATTGAGGGTTAATGTTATTAAGACAGATGAAGAGATAAGTACATTACCTCTGCAATTGGTTGATAATCAGGCATTAACTCAAAGCAGAAGGGATGGATTGGCATGTTGAAGATATGATCATGGAGTTCTTGCCACCAGAGAGTAAAAGAAGGATGAGCAGATGTTATTGGCACAAAAGGCTCAGGTGCATAGATAGTTCCACAGCATTTATAAGTAAAAATCCTTCTTGTTTCTGTGGAATCCTTGACTATCTCCCTAGGCCTGAGGAATTCCTGAAGAAATAGCCTAGGGGGCACTTGGCCACATCCCAACTGCCTAGCCATCATGTTTGGCTGATAATATTCATAAGTGCTCTGAACTAACCTCCCTCCACAGAATTCGGCTGGCAAGATGCAGGGCTGGATGAAAGCATTGAAAATTGCTATAGATTGTACATCAGTACATCCAGTCTCAAAGCTGAATTCGCAGGGGAGAGTGAGATTGTCGTTGTCCAAATATGGGAACCAAAGGGGATGAATAAAGCCTCTGAAGAAGAGCTCAAATAATTCACCGATATTCTTATTGATAGATACAGTGGAAGCGGCTTCTCCATAGGTTTGACAACCTTTGGTTCTCCGATTTTCTCCTTCTTTGTAATTGATTGAAGGAAAATCTCGGCTGTTGAGATCAATGGCGATGATTTGATGCATATACAGCTGCAGCCACATTTGGACAAACCACCAAGGGCCATTGACACAGGGGATTTTCTTGCTGGTGTGCATCAGGTGGGTGGTTTGATTGAGCATATGATAGACACTGCCCAGGAGGTATTTCCCGAGTGGAATGAGTTTTCCAGCAGCCAGCTCTTCAGCCATCACGATGTGATTCAGGGTTGGCTCATTGGCTTTGCCACAGAAGACTGATCTGCATAGCCACATGTTCAAGAAGGCTCTGTATTCAACATCGGTCAGAGGGCCATCAGACATATAGTTCTGGATGTATCTCTTGTATCCAACCCCTGTTTTTACTCCTGTCTGTTTGGAGGAACCTTTGTGGACATATGGATATATGGTTCCTGTGACGTTCAGGCCGGTCATCATGTAGACATCGGCCAAAGTGGGAGACATTGGGCCGTGACCGAAGAGAAAAGCATTTGCACCATTGGACCAAAAATGGCAAGCTGCAATCAGAAGATTCTCGTTCTTTGGTGTTTCGGCTAATGACAGTTCCAGACAATGAGAGATACGCAGATGATCCCAGTTCTGTGTTTGGGGGCTTTTGTCATCAGATATCCTCTTGTACCAATTTCTCCAGCCGGCAATTGGGGGCAAAGGCCAGTTCTTGAAGGCATCTTGCCACTCATGAGGTTTTGTCAGTGAAATCTTGAAAGGGATCCTCTGAGACTCGGCCGCGATGATTTCGGAAGGATCTGAATCTCCTACAGGGCCGAGGAAGTAGGATGGAGCTTTTTCCTCAACGGGAATGAGGATTTCGGCAGCTAGGGCCTATCAAGAATGGAGAAAGATGAGAAGAAATTTTAAGATGCAAATCGAAAGAAGAATGCCGAATGTGCTTGAGAGGATTGAAGCTTACCTGGAGAGCAAAATCTTGGTTCGCCATTTGAAGATTGAATCTTGGGAATCGATGACCTAGGGTTCGGATCCGGATGAGAGCTCTGAAGATTCAAAAAGGAGAAGCGGGTGCTGAGCAGAACTAACTTGGGGATGTTGAGTGCTTCTGGTCAATTCCGAGATAAAGTTACCTCTTATCCCGAAATTGAAGGGGCATGTGTTGACACCAAAAATTGGCACCAGGAAGAGGCTGACATGTGGACCAGATTCGTTGAAAAGGTATCATTCGGCAAAGGAGTTTTTTCCCAAGAGCATTCGGCAAGAACGTTCTGCGGTCGGGAACGCATCGTCATTCGGCAAGGACGTTCTGCGGTCGGGAGCGCATCGTCATTCGGCAAGAGAACTGTTCCGCGAGAGGCGTTCGGGAACGCGTGATGACGTGGATCAAGCATAAGGAAAAGGCCGGTTTAACTTGGAATGCAAGACGGATACGATGCACCGACGTTTATCTTTTTAGGAAATAAATAAATGTAATCGTAATCGATTAGGAGTCGTGTCGAAACCTGGGTATAAATATAAACCCATGGTAATTGTAAAAGGATCCCAATCGAATCAATCATACAACAAACCGGCCCCGTGCCAACATCGAGTCCTTTAGTCGAGTCGTCGAGTTCTTCGAGAGGAGTCATCGATCCGTCGACCTCCGTAAGTACCGGCAACCTTGTATCATGCTTAGTATCATGCGGTGGATTTAAGCCTTGATGCAAGTAGTCTTGTTACCATGCTTAGTATCATCCGGTGGATTTAAGTTGTGGTCTCAAGAAGGTTCCTCTGTTAGGTCATGAGCCATGCGGTGGGCTAAGATCTAGTATGGACCAAGTTACCGGCTCTGTTAGATTTCGGCAAGATCTAACAGATTCATTAAGTTACCCCGTGTTGCTTCGTTTTTACCATGTGCTTATTTCATGCAACACACTTTTGCCCAATCTAGATCGGCTAGAATCGGCTCTGCTTGACGATGCGATGACTTATCCCCTCATAGCCGAGTCCGAAACCGATCTAGGTTGCCACGTGTCGCGGGTTCGAGCTTGTCGGCATCGCGTAGATCTTGACAGAACCGGGTATCATGCGGTAGATGCAGGTTTTTGGGTCGTCTTAGAGCTAATCATCCGGTGGATTAGAATTCGATTCGATCTGATAGATTTATCTTTACCGATTAGGCTTGTTCCTTCGCCATGGACCCCGATTCGGCTAAATAGCCGCATTCGGTAGTGCTCTCACGAGTGAACGTGTGTTCGTGGGTTTGCATTGGGCAACGAATGCTTTTAGCCTTTCACGATTAGATTGTATCATGCGGTGGATAGATCTAGTCTGATTGGTGGTGTGGCCTCAAACGAGTTGTATCATGCGGTGGATTAACTTGTTTGTTGCCATGCTTGACGGGTGCTGCTTTCGGCCTATGCATTCTTGTTTCAATGTAAATTCGTGACTGTGTTGTGGGTTCGTAATTAAACATTGAATGCTTTTAGCTTTTCATGGTTAGATTGTATCATGCGGTGGATTGGTCTAATCTGATTAGTGGTGTGGTCTCAAACAAGTCGTATCATGCGGTGGATTAACTTGTTTGTTATCATGCTTGACGGGTGCTGCTTTCGGCCTATGTATTCCTTGTTTACTGCGAATTTATGATCATGTTTCACCCTTTTATTTATCCATCATGCTTTGTTTCTCGTTAATCGGCTATGAGTATGCGTTACAATGTTCATTCGGTTGAAAGCCGATTTTTCGTCATGCTTACGTCACGCATTCGGCAGTGCGCTCCCTGCGTGCCTTGCCGATTGCCGAATGAGGCTTTAACTGCCGACAGATAGCTTACATGCTTCTACTGATCTTACGTCATGCTGATGTTGTGCGTTCGGCAGTGTGATTCTTACATGCTTCTACCGACTGCCGAATGGTATTCTGAGTAACGACAGATAGCTTGTCCGTAGCTATATGTCTCTCGAGATTGGCTTCAATGCCGCAAATATGGAACTGTCTGGTCTCACCCGGCACGTTCCAGGTTTTGATCTAAACGTTTTTGTCCCTTTGTTAGTTTTCAGGCAAACTGACTGGCACGCTTCCGGATTCAAAAGCCCAGGTCACGTGTGAAGCCAGCTAATTCGGCTTGCTGTGTGCTTGGCGCGAACTGCATATTTTGCGTCAACAGACGGTAATTGGAAACCAGTCATGCACTGCTCTGCTCCACAAGGACCAACGAACAGAGCAAGGATAAACCCACTTGAGTAGCGGTACTCAACTAAGATAGCCCAAGATAAAAGTTCAAAAATAATCTAGCCAAAGACTTCCCTGGCAACGGCGCCAGAAATGCTTGTTGGCACTTCTTACGATCCAATATCAGAATTGAGAATCATGGTACTGGGGTAAGGAGTGTTTCAGTGGTTTTCCTTATGGCTTAGTAAAATATAGAAATATTCTGCAAGCGCACAGAATCACCGCTGTAGGACTTCACCTGGGAGTATCCCGAGGTATCGTAATTTATATTTCCGCAGGGAGGCTTTGGCAAGATTACTAGTGAACAGATATTCGAGACTATCAGAGAAGGGTACACGACTAGACAAGACAGGGGATAACGGTATTGGATAGGAGTGGATATACCGGACACACAGCTCAAGGGATACTCAGGTAAGGGAGAGAAGAGATAGATAGCTGGGAGGACAACGAGAAGAGATAGAGGACTCCTGGATACTTTATCTACCTATGTCACTCTAGCTTAGAGATACAGCGGCTACAGAGCCAGCACTAGGAGATCTGGGATAACTCTAATGTCTTAGCATCGGGACAAGGGAACCGGTGAACACACAGAAAGGGATGAGAAGGGGTGCCACTATTTCCCAACTGGGGGATCCTACGGACCGGAACTAACATGATGGGCTACGAAGACCGAAAGGGCTGTCACCACCTCCCGGCTACCACCTCCGTTGCGACGGGAATAAACTAAGGCCACCGACTAGTCTAGGAACCACTCCTACACTAGGCAACGACTACTTACTCTGCTAGCAAGAGCAAGCAACCTTGTCAATACTCTTGGTGACAATTCACCTCCAATATCAAGCAAGATCGAAGAACTAGCCAAGACAAAGACTTAAACAAGACTACAAGCACTAGAACTATAACTGACTATAGTCTAAACAAGATATATTTGCAACTAGGATAAAGTAGAAGCAAGATATAAATGACAAAGGCAAAGTGATAAAGATAACTATATTGATACTCAAAGTCTTGCAAAAGGAAAAGGGTAAAAGATACAAGAGCTTATACCAGAGCTTCTGAAGACGACTCCGGAACCTCCGAGGCACAGTTCGATTCAACTCTAACTCCCAACTAAACTATCCTAACTCTACTAGAATGAAAGTGGAAATGAGCTCCTTGGCTTGGTGTGTGTTTACAAGTGAAGTGCGACCCTCTATTTATAGCTCCAAAGGTCGGTTGAGGTAGGGTAGCAGCCAAGGCAACCAGGGAGGCGGTGCCGGGCCTTCGGCCGAATTCCCCGGTTCGGCCGAACTGCCTAGTTCGCCCGAACCGAGGGATGCTCCGCCTCGGCCACCAAGGGCCAGGATGCAACCCCAGGGTCGGTTTGGCAACTGGGGGCGGTTCGGCCGAACCCCCCAGTTCGCCCGAACTGGGCCGGGGGCCCAGGCCTGCCCCCCTGCAACGCCTCTGCTCTGTGGACTCCCTGGGCCGGTCTCTGGTGGTGTACTTCGTGCTATGTGGGCCCAGGTTGATGTGGCGGTGCTCCGGGATGAGTTGGCGGTCGCCCACGTGTCATGTGATGTGTTTGCTTGGTAATTGTTGACGTGGACGACTCCCGGTGGTCTGCTCGGCTAAGGGGGGTAATCGGCCGAACGGAGTCGTTCGGCCGATTTGGTCATTTCCGGCCCCAATAGAACATATTTGTCGTAGTTGTACCTGCACAAGTGACACTCACCAAAACTCGTGGAACTTTATTAGAAATAAAACCTAAGTACATGGAATGTTGCATATAACCTCATTTATTCCCGAGTATTGGTAGTCAGATTTGGGCTGTAACGACCGCCAACAATAAGGTTTTTGGAATGTTGGAGATATAGACAATATATTGATCAAAATCCGAACAGTATTAATCATGGCACGAACTAAATGTAGCATGCAACACTCTATTATACTAGTAACCATCAAGATCATCATGATTAACTCATAAAACATGATGTAGAAATAGATTTGAACACGGCGTACGTACAGTGGATGCGCTGGCGCAGCCGTGGTGACGAGTGTTGAAGGAGCGACGTTCACGTTGTGGACGGAGCGCAACAATCGGCGCTGCAGACGACGAGCTCGTACAGCGCTGGACCTTGAGGGAAGACGAGCCATGGCGAAGACTTGAAGCAGTCGCGCGGAGCGCTTCCCAAAAACCTTATTCGCCCTCTCCCGGTGCATGATCACAAGGATGAAGGGTTCTGGAGACGTGCTCTCCCGTTCGCCGGTGCACGCCGGCGATCGGGATGGAGTAGGACTAGAGCGGCGGCGTAGCAGCGAGAGAAGGCAGAAACCCTAGCTCGATTAGATGTATTTTGGCAGAAGCTGACGGGTCAATTATATAGGGAAGTGGTAGCCCACGATCTCTAAACCGATAAGGACTCTGTATATCTCGCCGACTTAATAGCCAAGGAAACCAAAAAATTAAAACAGCAAAAGGAAACTGCGCACCTGCAAGGCGAGGGGCCGGATTTCGGCGGACCATTCACGCAGATGTCGTGCGCCAGCGCCCTTCGCCCCGCCCTGCCCCGCCGCCCGGCGAGGCGAGGCGAGCGAGCGCGCGTGTGTGGAGCTTCCCTTCTCTCCCCACACACATAGCTTGGAGGAGTGGAGACAACTTCCATATTTAAGTTGGTCATCCCTCCTCTCAACTAGCAATGTGGGACTAAAGGTTGCACCCATCCACCACTTCCTCATGCACATATGGGCCTTTGAGATTTATTTAGGAATTTAGGAATTTCTTCATGGGCTTTAATGGGCCAAGCCCCTAAATTCCATCAAGTCCAACAGTATTACAAAAAGTTCACAACTTCATTCACTCGAAACTTTTGTATAGAGACAAGAGAAATAGACACTTGAATGCCAATCCGTAGAGTAAAAGGCCATCCATTCAATGTGAAGAAACACAGGACAACCATCTTCAAGGAGCTCGATACTGAGATCTATAGCTGCTCACTTTAACTTCACTATAACCTGGCCCAGAACCGGAGGCGGTATGTATCCTTGAATAGAACCTGAAGAAAAGTTTTCGGTTGGGCCACTCCTAACTTGCTTTGCCAATGGCCTTAGTTTATTTGTCTTAATTTCTCCCTGCATATGTGTTCCAGTCGCATACATTTTCCTCACTATGAGCATCTCTAAGAGCAACTCCAACAGACTAGCTAAATTCTACTCTCTATATTTCTATTTAGCTAGGCATTTAGTTAAGATCCACTCTCTAAATTGTAGTCAATTCCAACAGTCTAGCCAAATCATACTTCAGATTATATACAATACTGGGTGAGCCCTGCATGTCATTCTCACTACATGTCTTCTTCCTTCATCCGTTTCTCACGCGCCTTTGCTCAGGGACCCGGCGGGCCGACCCGCCTCCGCTCCGGCCGGCGAGCTCCTCCTCCCCCTCGGCGTTATGCCTCCCCGCCTCCGCGTTGTGCCTCCCCACCTCCCCATCAGGGCTCCCCACCACCGCGCGCCTCCTCGCCGCCGCGCAACTCCTAGGCGCCGACGCCACATTCCAGTTGCTCAACATCTCCCTAGCCAACGCCACGGTGCGCGCCGCGCGCGCCGGCGGCATGAACTTTACCTTCATCGGCGGCGCGTCGCAGCCATCCTCCAGCTTCGCCGCTGACGGCCGCAGCGCGTGGTGCAGCCTCGACGATGCCGGTCCGTTCATGCTATTGGACGACGACAACGAGCTCGTCGTCGTCAGGAGGGCGCAGCGGATCCTAGCGGCGGAGGGGGAGCAGGAGGTTCAGCGGGAGGAGCAGAAGGGCAGGAGGGCGGGCAGGAATGCGGGAGGGGATGGCGAGTCGCTACCGCTCGGCATCGCGGAGAGGTGCGGATGCCGAGCGAGATCTCGAGCGGATGAAGATGTCAAGACCGTTGGATCGGTGTTTTGCCGTACTTTTCTTTTTTTTACCGAGCCAAACCGATTTACAGAGGTTGTTGGAGTTGCTCTAAGATACTAGCAGTAATTCTAGCTAAATTTAAAGATTAAGAGGCTAGCTAAAAAATAAAAAGCTTCCTAAAAGCAAGGGTAAACCAACAATCTCTTTAAAACTGGACTCACTATATATCAAATATCAGTGGCCCCACATGTCATACACCTTATCTCCTTTCTTCTCCCCACCTTTCGTCTCCTTTGATACCACCGTCTCCCTTTGCCTCATGCGGCTCCGCCGCCGGCGAGGAGCTACGGCCGCGCACTGTTGCGAGCTCGCCCCACCGCCGCCGCCGATGCTGAGCTACCCCCGCAGCGAAGCTCCAGGGCCGCCGAGCTCCCCCCACCATGAAGCTCCCCCACTGCTCGCTCCAACGCTGCCACCGCCGCCAATCTCCCCCCGCCGCCGCCACCAATTTGCCCCTCCCCCTCCTCGGCTCCAGCTTCGGCGTGCCCATCTCCTCTGCCCCTCCGGCGGTCGCCACCAACCAAGCAGCGGCCATGGCGCCCCATCCTCCATCTCCACGCCGCTACCCCCCACCACATTGCCCCCCTCCCCTGCCCGCCCACGCCGCGTCGAGCTGCTCCCGCGCTGCTTGCCGTGCACCGAGCCATCGCGCTCCACCTCGCAGCAGCAGCACGCGGGGAAGGGAGGGAGCATAGGGGGCCATGGAAGGGAGGGAGAGCGGGAAGGAGGGTCGAGGGCGCAAGCGAGCATGGATGGCGAGCGCGCCTGGCTAGGCAAAGATACCTAGCGAAGGGGAGGAGATAGCTAACATGAAAAGATATCGATTGAGTTGGTTAGTCCGTTGGAATTGATTTTTTCTTTCTTTTCTCTTTCTATAGCTAGCCAATAGGATATACAAGAGCTCTTGGAGATTCTCTAAGCTAAAAGTTATCTCAAAGGATATGTAGCTTTCCCTGACCTGACTGGCTGAATATATCGCTAAAAAAAGCACAATGAAGATCTTGAACTTGTTCTGCCATCCTTATGTTTACCATCAACACGCTAACCACTTAAAATTGATCGATCTCAGAGGGTCCTCCATTGCATTCGTCACAATAGATGAACATAGCTTCATATATAGTTTCTGCTTGTTTATTCATAACGCTAGAAATGCAAAGACCCCTACCAACTAAATTTGTTGCATTTTATTTACTATACCTGACTTCTTTCCTTGGTGCAAAATCACCCCTAAGGCTGAGAAATGGGTCGGAGTACCTATCCCTACACCACCAAAAGGTGCTCAAAACTCTTTGTTGTTTCTGAGCTCCGCCTCATATACCAAACAGCGCGCTAAGGTAAACTCGAAGCTCACAGAGGAATCCAACAAAATGAAGAATATTGATGGATAAAAGGGGCCCTTTACTGGAGAAGAACATAATGCACTCATTTACCTACTATATATTTCATGAATATATTCCGTACAAAAGGGTTTAAAGAGTGCAATACTAAAATTAAATAGGAAGATGAGGAATTTTTCTTACACACTAATGCACTCATTTACCTACTATATTTCATGAATATATTCTGTACAAAAGGGTTTAAAGAGTGCAATACTAAAATTAAATAGAAGCCATAATCCTTTTTTTTCCGGAATCACACCATTCACGCCGGCCCACTTCCCTTTGTATCAAGAAAAGTGTGCCGATTTCCACATGTGACGGCCTGACAGGTTATTTGTTACGAATTGCGTGGCAGTCTGGCAGATTTGGCATCTATAAATCAGACATGCAGGAAACCACGGAAGAGGCAACCAAAAGCCCAGTGCAAACATAGGGACTGAGACACAGAGAGCCGAGTTACACTAGTCACTCACTGCTGCTCTGGCAGCTCGATCTCACCTGCGAGCTGAGGAATGGAGGCGAACAGCAGCAAGTCCGGCGCCATGCCGCCGAGAAACGCTGAGGCGGTCGCCCACCCCAAACCCCCAGTTCATCCACCGGTGAGCTCCTAGTCCATCGCTCCCTTAACGTTGTTCCCTCATGGATGGAGGCGGTGGACCTGGACATGATGCATGGTTTCTTTTCGTCCCCAATGCAGGTCCCGCCGCTGCGGCGCAGCGAGGTGGTGCTCCCGCCGCTGGAGACGCAGCTCCAGCCTCCAGCGCCCTTCCGCACAGTGCAGCCCGTGTCCATCAGCCTGCCGGCGTCGCCGGGCAGCTTCGGCGTCCCCACGCCGACCGCCGCGGCGGCGGCGGCTGACTCCGGCGATCTCCGCAGGCACGCCATGGCGAACGCGGCGCGCGGCGGGCCGCACCGCCTCGCCGCGCAGGACAAAGGCAGCAACAGCGTCCGCTTCACGCAGCCGGACAGGGAGGCGATGATGTTCCGGTCGCAGCCGATCCCCGGCCCGCCGCCGGCGCGGCTCGCCGCCACCGGCAGGGTGCACTCCCGCCGCGGCAGGATGATGAACTGGGACCGCCGCTACGACTCCTTCAAGACGTGGTCCGGGAAGCTCGAGCGGCAGATCACCCACCTCGCCGGCGGGCCGGACGACGGCTCCGACGACGGCGCCGCCGGCGATGACGACGACGCCGGCGTCGGCGGCAGCCACCGCACCTCCGCCACGTCCGTCCCCGAGGTCGACCGCTTCTACGCCGCGCTGGAAGGCCCCGAGCTCGACCAGCTCCGGCCGTCGGAGGACCTGGTGCTGCCGTCGGACACGACGTGGCCGTTCCTGCTCCGGTTCCCGATCTCGGCGTTCGGTATCCCCATGGGCGTGAGCAGCCAGGCCATCCTGTGGAAGGTGATCGCCCTCTCCGTCCCGACGGAGTTCCTCCACGTCACCTCCAAGGCGAACCTCGTGCTGTGGTGCGTCGCGGCGGCGCTCATGGCCGCCGTCTCGGCCACCTACGCCTGCAAGGCGGCGCTCTTCTTCGAGGCGGTGCGGCGCGAGTACTACCACCCCATCAGGGTCAACTTCTTCTTCGCGCCGTGGATCACCTGCCTCTACCTCGCCATCGGCGTGCCCCACGCCGTGTCGAGGGCGGCGGCGCTGCCGCACTGGCTCTGGTACCTGCTCATGGCGCCGCTCCTCTGCCTGGGCCTCAAGATCTACGGCCAGTGGATGTCCGGCGGGCAGCGGCGGCTCTCGAAGGTGGCGAACCCGTCGAACCATCTGTCGGTGCTGGGCAACTTCGTCGGCGCGCAGCTCGGCGCCACCATGGGCCTCCGGGAGGGCCCCGTCTTCTTCTTCGCCGTCGGGCTGGCGCACTACGCCGTGCTGTTCGTGACGCTGTACCAGCGGCTCCCCACCAACGAGACGCTGCCCAAGGAGCTCCACCCGGTGTTCTTCCTCTTCGTGGCGGCGCCCATCGTGTCGTCGGTGGCGTGGGCCAAGGTCACCGGCGGGTTCGGGGACTTCTCCAGGGTGGCCTTCTTCGTCGGCATGTTCCTGTACGCGTCGCTGGGGGTGAGGGTCAACTTCTTCAGGGGGTTCAGGTTCTCGCTGGCGTGGTGGGCGTACACGTCGCCGATGGCGAGCGCAGCGGCGGCGGCGATCAGGTACTCGACGGAGGTGGACAACGCCTTCACCAAGGCGCTGTGCGTGGCGCTGTCGGCGGTGGCGACGCTCACCGTGGCGGCGCTGCTGGCCACCACCGTGGTGCACGCCTTCGTGCTACGGAACCTGTTCCCCAACGACATCTGCATCGCCATCACCGAGAGGAAGGGGAAGCCCATCGTGGAGCTGCAGGAGAGCGACGGAAACGATATAGAGGCCATGGCGACTTCAGCTCAACGAAGCACGACCAAGGAAGTTGTCACCCTGTGTGTGTAGGACGACACGACACGATCGACTGCTCTGCTTTTGTAGTGTTTCTGGCCGGGTCACGAAATAAGTAACTATATACAGGAAATTAGCGCTGATAGCGCTCGGACGCACGTGAGATAAGAAACTTTAATTTTCATGGTTGCAACATCTAAATCGAGCTACTGAAACATACATACTATGCAAGCAGAAGGTGCTCCCTGTGTTTCAAAATACTATTTGTTACTACCTTTTTTATATAAATTTAACCATTTGTTTTATCAAAAAATTAGTCTAAAAATATAAAAATATAAGTTATGTTTGAAGTATCTTGATGATAAAAAGTCACAGACAAAATAAATGAGAATTCATAACTTTTCAATTAAGACTATGGTCAAACTTTAAACAAAATGTTAACAATAAATAGTAATTTGGAAAGAAGGTAGCAATTAAGAAGATTGGCGTGCTAAAGCCCAGAACTAGAAGCGCCTATCTGCTTTAATCTTGGTGTTTTTTATCGATAATTTTTTTCATTCTATAATTTCAAACATATGTTTTTATCATGCCCTGTGCCAGTTCTCATCGATGTCTGTTCTCCAGATGGGCAATGTTTGTGTTTATCATGGGCTCCATCACATGGATCCTCTCTGCCTCAAAACTAACCCAAGAGAGTTGCCGATTTGATACTAGTGTTGTGTTGGCCATTGACTGCTCAAGCCAAGATAAACCGTGCAAAATGCATGAGGCTTGCTGTTCCTTATTGCCAGTTCGAAGCTGAAACACACTAGTCCTTTCGGTAGAAAGCGTCACGTCGTTCAGGCAGCATATCGTTTTACTGCCTCTATTTTCTCTCCCTCTAATATTTTTGTTCTTCCTCCCGGTTCACTTCTGTTTTCAGTTACGCTCCATTTTTGTTCTTCCTTTTCTTTCCTTTATTTTTCTTCATTCTCTCATACATTAATGAAATTTATTAGCAAAAAATGCTTTCCAAAAAAACTACTACATCTTCAAATTACTATTCGTTGGTAACTTTTTCGCTAAATGTTTGACCATTTATCTTATTCAAAAATTGTGCAAGTATCATTTATTTTGTTTGAGATTTACTTTGTCATCACACATATTTTAAGTATGACTTTTCTCAATATTTGAATAGAATTTTTGAATAAGACGAATGGTAAAAGTAATTAGAAAAAAGTCAACATCGAATAGTAAATTAGAACGGAGGGAGTATATCGTTTTAGAACTAGATCAGCTGGATTTATGATCTGCCACGCCTCTTTGGTTTAACTAATGTGTAATACCTCCATGTTGAGCCTTGGTCGCTTTATTATTCTTGTAAAATTTTCTTGGGCCAGATGTAGTTTCCTTCAAATAATTTTTTTCGTTCTTTGGGCATCCGGAGTGTTTAAGAGCTTGTGAGTCTTAAGGGTGGGTCTCATATAAGGATAAGACCAACCTTTGTTGTGCATATGACCTCACGGGTCTTAAGCATGGGACCCACATTTCTAAATAAAAAAGAGAAAAAATCCCACTTCGCTCCCGTGGTGTACTCCCTCTGTCCCTTTTTATAGGTCATCATTGGTTTCCGTGCCACGATTTAGATTCGATTTGTAGAAAATATGTGTAATATTTTAATCTTCAAAAAAATTTGTTAAAAAACTAGATTCAAATATCTATCTAATGATATTTATTATGTACTATAAATATTAATATATATTTTTTATATTCAGTCAAAGTTGTTTCTCGGAATCCGTAAACGACAGATAAAAAGGGATGGAGGGAGTACGCACCAGGCGCTGCTGCCCCCTTCTTTATTCCTCCAAATATTTTATTCCATAAGACCAGGCCTTTAGCCTCAGGCCGGTCCTCAACCTTTTTGACTTTGTTATTACAAAAAACTTATTGGCTTAGGGCGCCACTAAGGGCAGTCACAACGTTTATTTCGTTGGTGTGGGGGACGATCTTAAGGGGTCTCCTAACCTAAGGATAATCACCCCAGAAAAATGTAAATAAATCACAACCAAATCCCCGTGGGCCAAAGGAAGACCAGAACACGCCCAAGGCCCACGCCACTTAACGGCCCAACCACCGCTCGAGCTCCTCCCATCGAAGGCCCGACGCGCGGGCTGTTAGCACTCCTTACGGCCTACAGATAAATCCGCAAGCGGACGGATACCGATGTAGCTTTCACCCAGGAGTATTCCAAGATATCGATTTCCACGGAGAACGAGAAGTGGACTGATTCTAAACTAAGTTGTCCTAGGTTGATGGAATGGAGTGAATGGTATGGATGAGGTGGATGACAACAACAAAGAGAAGAGGAGTGATAGGAGGGTAGAGAGGGTACGAGTCTGGTAGAGGTATTCTACTGATTGATCAAGCAGATCAGAGGATACAGATAGATACTTGCGTCGGGACAAGGGAACCGGTGGACACACAGAAAGGGATGAGAAGGGGTGCCACTATTTCCCAACTGGGGGATCCTACGGACCGGAACTAACGTGATGGGCTACAAAGACCGGAAGGGCTGTCACCACCTTACGGCTACCACCTCCGTTGCGACGGGAATAAACTAAGTTAGTCTCAAGTATAGGCACCACGCCTACACTAGTCAACTAATACTTATCTCCTATAGAAAGATAAGCACCCAAGCTAAGCAACCAGTATACAGTTATACCAATCAACTAAGCATTGAACGAAGAACCGGCAAGCATATAAAAGTAAGAACTGAACGCTCAATTAATCAGAGAGAGATACAAGAGTTACCAGACACGACCCGGATGTTACTCGAAGTGAAGCCGCATCTGTAGAGGTACAGCGGGAAGAGGGGCCGACACTTCGGCTCCTCTCCGGGACGCTCACCTCTCCTCTCTCCCTATTCTCTACTGATACAAGTGGAGAACTAACAGTGCTTCGCCTGCACTCTACTCTTGTGTTGTGTGTTTTGCAGGTGAAACTGGGCCTTTATTTATAGCAGGGAAGGACGGTGGAGGCAGAGTAGCAGCCAAGGCAGCTGGGAGGCGGTGCCGGGCCATTCGGCCGAATTCTCCGGTTTGGCCGAACCAGGGAGTTCGGCCGAACTGCCACGTGCACCGACCTTGAGTCCAACGGCCTGGATCTCTGCTCAGGGTCGGTTCTGAGGCGGTTCAAGGCTTCGGCCGAAGCCTGGCCTTCGCTCGAACTGGGCCCGGCCCACTGCTGCACCGCCTTTGTCTCCACCACGTGCTAGCCCAACTCCTGAGGTTGGTTGGCCGGTCGGTTCGCGTCTTGGGCTGGCCTGGAAGGCCTCCGGTGGACTCGTGGGCTCCGTCGGGCTGGATATGGGTCACCGGTCTTCTGGGTATGGGTTGAGCCGGCCTAGAGTGGCGTGGTCGTGGTCCACAAGTCTTGCCCAGCTAGGGGGGCAACCGGCCGAAAGGAGTCGTTCGGCCGAAACGGTCATTTCTGACCCTTGTAGCACGTGTTTCTCCATTTTTTACCTGCATAGAGGACAATCACCAAAACTTGTGGAAATAGTCAGTGATAAGCCCTATAGCTATGGTGTGTGTCCCCATTGTGTTTGTTTTATACTCGGTTGGAGGTCGGAAATCGGTCTGTAACGACCGCGAATAAGCTCCCCCAAACTTAGATCTTTGCTCGTCCCGAGTAAAGAAATTAAAACATGAGCAAGACTAAAGTAAGGGTTCTTTTATAATCATGAATACTTGCATATTGAATATTCAAACCTTTCTCATACCTGTGAATTTGTGGTGGCTACTTCCCGGATCTTGGGCGGTTGATGAATGGAACGACTCTTACAACAAGGTCCTCTTGCTCATCCTGCATTCGGGGTTTTCCGGTTTTCGCACTTAAATGGCTCGTCTCCCTTCATCCCTGACACTCAGCTCTCTGGAACTCTCTCCTTTCACTCATTGTCTTTTGTATTTCTCTTTGTCTCTTAGGTGGTGGCCTTGTCATGTCGAGCATTTCGGTCAAGCCAAAGATTGGCTCCTGGAGCTTCTCATCATTGCCCTTGGTCATGTTGCAAGTTAATGATAGAGAGTTCATGTGGTTCCTCAGCCTTTTTGACCCCTTTTCTTTTCTTTTCCCGTTTTGGGATTTTTTTTTCTTGGACTTTCATGAGTCCTTTATTTCTCTTTCTCTTTTTTTTCAGGGTATCATCAAGGCATGAGGGCTTCCACTACACTCTGATGATAGATTTTCTTGCAACAGACCTCAGACAATGTGATCCATTCCAAGAACACAACTTTCAACAAGACTTCATACAGAATATGACAGGTTTCAGGAGTAAACTCTCAAGCATATGTGGTATTTGTGGACAGGATGAAGGGATAGAGCAGGATTTTCATCTTTTCGCAAATTAAATTCTCCCGAATGTTGGTGTGAACAAGTGGTTCATTTTATCGAGTCATATCACAAACATCAACAACTTAGATTACGGGGGTCCTATCATGATGAATTTTTTTCACAAGTACTAGATACTGAGTTTGAAATAAACAACAGGCAGCAATCATGATATAAAAGAGAGACCGAGTTCGTTTCATTTATGTGAGGCATGCATTTTCAATTTTTCAAAACGAGACAACACAGGAAAGTAAACAGGGGGGAAGAAGGTGCAAACCCACGTGCAGGTGCGCGAGAGGGGGCAGCCGGGCTGGTTCGGCCGAACCTGTCAGTTCGCCCGAACTGGCCAGTTCGCCCGAACTGCCTGGTTCGGCCGAACTGGCCCCTGGGGCTCGGTCCGTCGTGCCATGCATTCCTGTGTCGTTCCTGTACTCGTGCAACTCTCTGTTAGACAGGGCATTCTCCGGTCGGCTCAAATGCACCGACCGGAGCGACAATTTTATCTTCTTTCTTGCAAACAATTCAAACTTTATTTATTCAATGAACTAAGATTGGAAACTAATATTTGGAAGGGAAATTTCAGAGCACCCTAAATATTGATCTAAGCAAATAAACGAATCAAGCAACTAGCAATCCAAACTAAACTAACGGTGCTCTATCTAAAAACGGGACGACCGCGGGACACTATTCTGAAGGCGGTCCATAGAGATCTTCGTGTCCCGTGGCCTTGAAGAGCCTCTTGAGCTTTGCGCACAGGGCCTTGCAGAGGAGTTCCATCTTGTCCTCCCATTCCATGCGTGCGAGCTCGCCCTCCGCCACCTTCTCGTCCAGGTGGTTGATTCTCTGCTTTGCCAATGCCAGTTCCTCTTTCAGGCTCTCCACGGTGGGCGGCTTCTCTTCCTCTTCTTCATTGTCCTCCTCATCAGAGAACTCCATGTCCCCGGGCAGCCCTTTGATGGATGGGGGCTGCCTGTGGCGCCGGACTCTGGGTGGCGCTGTGGCGGAGAGGACTCGGATGAGTTTGCCAGCCCCAGCTCGTTTCGGTTGAACGGCGGGATGAGGACTTTCCGTATCCTCCTCCCGGGATACGTTCTCCCTTGATGACGAAACGCGGTGGGCTTTCAGGCGTGTAGTCCGGCTCCTCCCCGCCCTTTCCTTGGGCAGCAACAACGCCAGATCCGACACCCTCGAGGAGGATATTGATCTCGGGCGTAGCTGCCCTTCGTTCGGCCTTGGTGATGGCGAACGAGGCGGTTTCTTGATCCCTTTTAGTGGGGCGAGGAGCTCGTTGAGTGCTGAGCAGTAAGGAGAGTTGCCGCGCCTCACCGGGCTACGTCCCGGCGTCCTCCCCCGGTGCACGTCTCCCGCTGCGTCGACGTCGGAGATGCGGAAGGCGTGCTCCTGCCGGGAGGAGTTGGCGTTCCGGCTACTGCTGCTCGAGCCCTGGGCCGGTGATGTGCCCTTGGAGGAAAAAGAGGCCATGGTGGCTGTGTTCTATGGGATGGAGTTGGCTTAGATGAGATGGGAAACGACGACAGAGAGTCTCTGTTTTTATCGGGGGTTTCAGATCGGAAAAACGGAGTTTCCCGACGATTCCCTCGCGACTCTCGGGATATTTTCGACTGCAGATGTATCTGGGCGAGCATATCTGTCCCTGGGGCCTGGGAGGCCAATTCGCTCGAACCATCTGGTTCGGCCGAACTGGGCCTGTTCGCCCGAACAGGTCCCTGGGCCCCCAGGTGCGTGGCCCGTGTCGTGGTTCGAGGTTTTGGTCATGGGAGATTCGGGTCGAGGAGGTTTTCAAAGTTCAGGAGGTTTTGGCCCTTTGAAAATGACGGATTCGGGCTGAGGTTCCACGGACGGGGTTCAGAGTTCTATGAACTCGACGACGTCTAATTCGTCGAGTGTCGGAGGCTCTGGTTCTAGGAAAATCTTCAACCGCTGTCCGTTAACCTTGAAGGTGTTTCCGTCCTCGCTTTCCAAAGTGACGGCCCCATGAGATGCAGCATTGATTACTGTGAATGGGCCGTCCCACTTGCTCCTCAATTTCCCGCGACCGAAAAGTTTGACACGGGAGTTGAAGACGAGAACCTTATCTCCCGGCTTGAACGTTTTGACCTTGATTCTCTTATCATGCCATCTCTTGGTCCGTGTTTTTATAGTCGGGAGCTGTGGTAAGCTCTCTCCCTCATCTCATCTAGCTCGGCCAGCTGGATCTTCCGTTTGAGGCCGGCAGCTGAAAGGTCCATACCACACCTCCTAATGGCCCAGTGAGCTCTAAACTCCATTTCTACAGGTAAATGGCGGGTTTTGCCATAGACTAGTTGATATGGGGTCATGCCTATGGGCGTCTTATAGGCCGTGCGGTAAGCCCAGAGTGCATCTGGAAGTTTATCCTGCCATTGCTTGCCCATCTCATTTACGGTCTTTTGCAGAATGTTTTTGATTTGCTTATTGGAAGTTTCTGCTTGACCGCTAGTTTGGGGGTGATAGGGTGTGGCTACGTTATGCTGCACCCCCAAACTTGAGAGATACTTACGGAAGGCTGAATCTATGAAGTGGGAGCCGCCATCACTAATGACTATTCTAGGAATGCCAAAACGGGGGAATATAACCTCATGAAACATTCGTCTTGCGCTCTTAGAGTCAGCAGCTAAGCAAGGCAAGGCTTCTACCCACTTAGAGACGTAGTCCACTGCTACTAGGATGAATTTACAACCCTCGGAGTTTGGGAAGGGACCCATGAAGTCTACCCCCCAGACATCGAAGATTTCTACTTGAAGATTGCTAGTGAGTGGCATTGCATCTCTAGTATTGATGTTCCCGTGTTTCTGGCAGCGGGGGCACGTATGACAAATGCTCTCGCATCCTCATACATGCTGGGCCAGTAAAAACCGCACTGCCAGACTTTAGCATTGGTCCAGAATGCACCGTAGTGTCCTCCGTACGGGGCTGCGTGGCATCTCTCCAGTATTTTATAAGCCTCATGTGCGGGTATGCACCTTCTGAGGAGTCCGTCGCTACAAATCCTAAAGAGGTACGTGTCGTTCCAAAGGTGAAGTCGGCTCTCATAGGCTAGCCGTTTCCTATTCTCTCCAGGGGGGACATAACCCGTTACCATGTAGTTTACTATGTTGGCATACCACGGATCACCAGTGGTGACCTTAAGGAGGGTGTCATCCCGTAAGTAGTCGTCGATTGGGAGATCGGACGGGACTTGCATCCGGGACAAATGGTCAGCCACTGAGTTCTCTACTCCTTTCTTATCTTTTATCTCAATGTCAAATTCTTGGAGTAGAAGAATCCAGCAGATGAGTCTCGGTTTTGCATCCTTTTTGGTCAGAAGGTACTTTAGAGCAGCGTGATCTGAATAGACTATAACCTTGGCCCCGACTAGGTAGGACCGGAATTTGTCTATAGCAAATACGACTGCTAAGAGCTCCTTCTCCGTGGTTGCGTAGTTGAGCTGGGGGCCAGTAAGCGTTTTGCTAGCATACGAGATAGCGTAATGCTTCTTGTCCTTAGTTTGGCCCAACACAGCTTCTACAGCATAGTCGCTCGCATCGCACATGATTTCGAATGGGATGCTCCAGTCGGGAGGCTGGATGATGGGAGCGGAGATGAGTGCCTTTTTGAGAGTGTGAAATGCGGCATAGCACTCCTCATCGAAAACAAAAGCGGCATCTTTGGCTAAGAGATTGGTCAAGGGCCGAGATATCTGGAAGAAGTTTTTGATGAAACGCCTATAGAATCCGGCATGGCCAAGGAAGCTACGGATCCCCTTAACATTTGTGGGAGGTGGAAGTTGCTTGATCACTTCTATCTTCGCTTTGTCTACCTCGATCCCACGTTCTGACACCCTATGTCCTAGGACAATCCCCTCTCGCACCATAAAATGGCACTTTTCCCAGTTCAAAACAAGGTGTTTCTCTTCACACCTCTGGAGGACCTTGTCCAGATTTTTCAGACATTCGGTAAAGGTCTTTCCATAAACTGAGAAATCATCCATGAACACTTCCATAATCTCTTCAATCATATCGGAGAAGATGGACATCATGCAACGTTGAAAAGAGGCAGGTGCGTTACATAACCCGAAGGACATTCGCCGGTAGGCGTACGTCCCGTAGGGGCATGTGAACGTTGTTTTACTCTGGTCTTCTGGGTGGATAGGAATTTGGTGGTACCCAGAGTAACCG
The DNA here is from genome assembly GCA_033239725.1 of Echinochloa phyllopogon. Classification (NCBI taxonomy): domain Eukaryota; kingdom Viridiplantae; phylum Streptophyta; class Magnoliopsida; order Poales; family Poaceae; genus Echinochloa; species Echinochloa phyllopogon. The sequence goes on along the minus strand of BTCW01000012.1, from coordinate 47,555,351 downwards.
TCAAGGAAGCAGAAGAAAGAGTGTTTGGCTAACCGTTCAAGCATTTCGTCTATGAACGGAAGGGGGAAATGGTCTTTCTTGGTGGCCTTATTGAGTCGACGATAGTCGATGCACATACGCCAACCAGTAACAGTGCGCTGAGGGATGAGCTCATTTTTGTCATTGCGCACTACCGTCATTCCTCCCTTCTTAGGAACGACTTGAACGGGACTAACCCATTCACTATTGGGGACAGGGTAGATGATCCCCGCGTGAAGGAGTTTGAGAACTTCTTTTTTCACGACCTCTCACATGGCATTGTTTAACCGTCGTTGAGGTTCCCGAGACGGTGTTGCTTCAGGATCGATCGGGATACGATGAGTGCAAAGATTTGGGCTAATCCCTTTCAGGTCTTGGAGAGAATATCCTAAGACCGATCGATTTTTCTCTAGGATAGTGATGAGTTGCTGGGTTTCTACCTCGGAGAGTTTATCACTAATGATCACTGGAGTTTGCTTATCCCCAAAGAGGAAAGCATACCTAAGTCCAGGCGGAAGAGGTTTGAGCTCGATTGGAGATGGTTTTGGAGTTTCGTTTGTATCAAGCTCAATCGGAGGATGAGTTTCCTCCTCCTCCGTAAAGAATGGAATATCCTCTTCTGGAATAGGTTGCTCGAGGTCCAGCAAAGAAGCTGACGTGACTTCCTCTAACGGGTTAGGATCGGGGTCTGCCTCTATTGGAGTATTCAAAGATTGGGCATAGGAGACAGGGATAAGTTCTTTACCGATCCTAAGCTCTACTAGCTGGTTTATTGGTGCTTTTTCCAGAATCTTCAAGATTGGCCTGCCTATGAAGATGGGATGTGTGGTAGTGCTAGGTAGGTCGAAGATGTGAAAATCCATGAATAGTTCAGGATCGTTGACCTTAACGGGTGTGACCCGTAAGATCCCCAAACAATCCAGGATTTTCCCTGAGGTAAACTTAAGTCGTTTTTGAGAAAACGACCATGAGTTACTAGGGAATTCGGTTCGCACCAAAGAGCTAGAGATTATGTTGATTCCGAGGCTTGGGTCGTACCCAATCTCTCGGTCAAGGCCCATGATCTCACAGAATATCCTTTTGGTTTTTCTGGGCATCTTGACCACCTCGGTCGAGGCTTCGGCCTCATCTAGCCACTCACGACTCATGATAGCAGAGAGACGTCCTAGGTACTCCCACTGATATTCCAATTCTTCTTTTTCGGGGGCCCGATCCTTTTGCTCGTTCCCGTGGGAAACTTGTTGCACTCCCGATGTCTTCGAATAGATCATCGTCAAAATCATAAAGAGTGGTGTAGAGTGAATCATAATGGTGTGGGCTAGAATATGGTTGTGGTTCGAAATGAGCTTCAGTTTCTGATGGACTGGAAGAGCTAATGGATTTGGATTGGACTGGTATTGGCTCTTTAGGTTCAAGTTCATGCTGCTTCTCTTCTTCATCGGGGAGTTCATCATAGATTCCAGTGTAGGGAGTGTTGTCTAGGATATGATCCAGGACTATCCTCGCTTCACTAGGAACCAAATGAAAGAACGACCCTCCAGAAGCAGAGTCCAAGAAAGTGGCGGCTACGGGACAGAGGCCAAGGCTGAAGTGTTGTAAAACAACAGGTTCTGGTAGGCTTAGGTCCGGTCCCGAGGCCAGTATTTGCTTGAAACAAGCCCAGGCAGTTCCGAGCGATTCTCCCTTTAATTGCTTAAAGTTAATGATTTCCGCTCGGAGACTGGCTACCTTGGAGACTGGGAAGAAGTTTAGGCAGAATTTTTCCTTGAGAACTTCCCAGCTCCCGTCCATAGTACTGACAGCCAGAGAGTACCATTTCTTTGCTCCTGCCGCTAGTGAAAACGGGAATAGCTTCCATTTGAGTGTCTCTTGTGTCATGCCCGCAATGGTCAGGCATGAGCAGAGTTGCTCAAATTCGCGCAAATGCGCATATGGACTCTCGGCCTTCGTTCCTGAGAACGATTGCTCACGAACCATGGCTATGAAGCCGGGACGTAGCTCATAGCCGGGTGTGGATATGGGATGTGATGATGGTGGTGGCTCCAAATAATCGCCCTTTGGAGCCGAGTGTTGGCGTAAGGTGAGGGTGGAATCCATATGATGGATGATGGTGGGATACACGGACAACTTGGGTTCGGAATCAGAACAGCTACCGTTCCTCGGCAACGGCGCCATAAAGCTTGTTGGCACTCCTTACGGCCTACAGATAAATCCGCAAGCGGACGGATACCGATGTAGCTTTCACCCGGGAGTATTCCAAGGTATCGATTTCCACGGAGAATGAGAAGTGGACTGATTCTAAACTAAGTTGTCCTAGGTTGATGGAATGGAGTGAATGGTATGGATGAGGTGGATGACAACAACAAAGAGAAGAGGAGTGATAGGAGGGTAGAGAGGGTACGAGTCTGGTAGACGTATTCTACTGATTGATCGAGCAGATCAGAGGATATAGATAGATACTTGCGTCGGGACAAGGGAACCGGTGGACACACAGAAAGGGATGAGAAGGGGTGCCACTATTTCCCAACTGGGGGATCCTACGGACCGGAACTAACGTGATGGGCTACAAAGACCGGAAGGGCTATCACCACCTTACGGCTACCACCTCCGTTGCGACGGGAATAAACTAAGTTAGTCTCAAGTATAGGCACCACGCCTACACTAGTCAACTAATACTTATCTCCTATAGAAAGATAAGCACCCAAGCTAAGGAACCAGTATACAGTTATACCAATCAACTAAGCATTGAACGAAGAACCAGCAAGCATATAAAAGTAAGAACTGAATGCTCAATTAATCAGAGAGAGATACAAGAGTTACCAGACATGACCCGGATGTTACTCGATGTGAAGCCGCATCCGTAGAGGTACAGTGGGAAGAGGGGCCGACACTTCGGCTCCTCTCCGGGACGCTCACCTCTCCTCTCTCCCTATTCTCTACTGATACAAGTGGAGAACTAACAGTGATTCGCCTGCACTCTACTCTTGTGTTGTGTGTTTTGCAGGTGAAACCGGACCTCTATTTATAGCAGGGAAGGACGGTGGAGGCAGAGTAGCGGCCAAGGCAGCTGGGAGGCGGTGCTGGGCCATTCGGCCGAATTCTCCGGTTCGGCTGAACCAGGGAGTTCGGCCGAACTGCCACGTGCACCGACCTTGAGTCCAACGGCCTGGATCTCTGCTCAGGGTCGGTTCTGAGGCGGTTCAAGGCTTCGGCCGAAGCCTGGCCTTCGCACGAACTGGGCCCGGCCCACTGCTGCACTGCCTTTGTCTCCACCACGTGCTAGCCCAACTCATGAGGTCGGTTGGCAGGTCGGTTCGCGTCTTGGGCTGGCCTGGAAGGCCTCCGGTGGACTCGTGGGCTCCGTCAGGTTGGATATGGGTCACCGGTCTTCTGGGTATGGGTTGAGCCGGCCCAGAGTGGCGTGGTCGTGGTCCACAAGTCTTGCCCAGCTTGGGGGGCAACCGGCCGAACGGATTCGTTCGGCCGAAATGGTCATTTCTGACCCTTATAGCATGTGTTTCTCCATTTTGTACCTGCACAGAGGACAATCACCAAAACTTGTGGAAATTGTCAGTGATAAGCCCTATAGCTATGGTGTGTGTCCCCATTGTGTTTGTTTTATACTCGGTTGCAGGTCGGAAATCGGTCTGCAACGACCGCCAACACGGGCTTCATCTCTGCCTCACTCGAGGGTCTCGGCCCCCTCAACCGAAACAATGTACGAACTCCGCTTCGCTCGAGGGTATCGACCTCCCTCGAGCAGACTCCCCGACTCTGTCTCGCTCGAGGCCATCCGTCCCAACAAAGGGCGTCCGACCGACCGTCCACCTCGCTTGACAGAAGCATGAATGCCCGACGCTCTTGCGGAGCGTCCAAGTCAAAAGGCAAATCGCCTCATATGCCGATTGGCATGACCCGGGGCACTATGCGGCTAACCCCGACCATTGTGCGACTGACGCCGGTCACTGTGCAAGCACTGCAGCACCCTGTGCGGACAGGCGAGTGTCACCTCGGCGCACGGTTCTGGCGATCCTTGTCCATCCCCCATCACGAAACCCTCGAGCGAGCATGGGGGAGCCCTCGAATGGGCGTACGGGCGAAGACCAGGTACACGCGTTGATCGGTGCAGTCACACGGACAATAGGGCCTGGTTCCATCCGCCAACTCCGGTCACTGCTCTGCCATCCCCGGTGCTGTGCGTGACCGCGCGACCCTGTGCCACCAACTCCTCTCGCCATGCCGGCGTGCGAGGCTCATACCTAGCCAGTGCTGAAGGTCCTGGCGCTCCTGTGTCACCAACCCTGGTACGGACTCCATGACAAGGCCCTCGAAGGACACAAGAGAACCCTCGAATAGGTGTGCGGTCAACGACCGAGCTGGGCCACTGATCGGCGTAACCCCTCGAAGACACTTCAGGACAAGCACAGCGACACATACCTTCTACAGGAGCCGCCATGACACCGTCTACAAAAGTTGGTAAAGGTTCAGCGATTTGCGCCGGGCCAAAGGATCCGCAGGACGGCCTCCACGACCGACGCCATACCCACCAGTATCTGATATTGTAGATCTTACTGTACAATGCATGTAATTCTGCCCCTCCTTGAACTATAAAAGGGGAGGTAGACGCCCGGCCAAGGGCCGGCGAGAGACATACAGACAAGCAACGAACACACCCACCAGTCATGCACGGGACTTGGAGGACGCCACCTCCTCTCCCATCACGATTGTAAACCCCTACTACGAGCACCCCGGTGCGGAGTAATACAGTGCGAGCACCCACCTTTGCTGGACGTACGACCCCGCGGCAGGAACCAGGATAAACTGCTGTCATCTGTGTTACCCTTCGCACCGACCATCGGGAGAGTGGGCGCAACGCGTTTGTTCTAGTTAGTGTCGGACAGCCAATCCGGACACCGACAGTGGCGCGCCAGGTAGGGAACTTGCGCTGCGATCATCCTTTCCACCCACACTTTCTCCCGACGGTGATTCGCACCAAGACCTTGCCGCTACGATTCCCTATGGGGGTCTCAGACCCGCTCCTGGCCGGATTCCGGATTCGGTTTGGGAGCCTGGAGTTCGAGGCGTCTGGCAACGGTTACCTCATGTGCCTCCTCCGAAGGAGCGCCGACGTGGAGAAGGCGCTTCTGCATCACCCCCACCATCACCGCAGTGCAGAAGGCGCTCGGGGCGGCGCGCACGACTAGCGCGCGCGCAACGGCGCATAGCGGCTCGAATATGCTTCCCCGAGCGGGGCCAAGCTGACGAGTCATAGCCTGCACCAACAGGGGAGGCAGTGCCTCCACCAACACCGTCTACGGCGTATCCCCTCGGGGAGAGCGCGGCCAAGCCGTTGCGACAACAGATCGCCACCGTGGCCCACTCATCATCGGTCAGCACCAACCTGGACGCGTACGAGGACTTGCCAGGACATCATCTGATCTCGATCCGCAACCTCATCGCGACTTCGCCCGACGATCAGTACCCCGACTCCGATGATGAGTTAAATGCTCACGGCCAGGAGGCCATGGGTGGGACTACTTCGGGCTCCGTAGCTGCGAGACCTTTGTGTCATTTCAGGCCGCGGCGGACTACTGCCTTATTTGCTCCGACGACTCCAGCGAAGGGGATTACGAACCCACGCGCGAGTGCTTCGTTGTCGGACTGACGGTGCCCGAGGACGGGGGCGACGGGGCTGGAACTGCGGTGGGACGCACTGACCGAGCGGCAAACTCGCAAGCTGCCACGCCACCCAACAACGCTGCGCTTGAGCAGACGTAGCTGGCTCAAGTCTGAGAGCTGGAGGCCAAGCTCGAGGAAGAGCGCCAGCAGATACGGCGTTTGCGAGCCACCCTTGAGTCGGTGCCCCAGGAGCGTGGCGCTCCAGCCACGGCCAAGGCGGCGCCTCTCGAGCGTGGAGCGCGCGCGCATTGAAGCCGGTGACGACGTGGATGATCCCTTGCCAATGGCGAGGGCAAGCCAGAAGCTCATCACCGCGGCGACGTTAATTCGGGCCATGCCTGAGCCATCGACCTCGGAGAGCCGCAACCTTGCACCGTGAGGCGCAGCTCCTCATCGAGCAGGCCGCCGTACAGCAGGCCGAAAACTCCGCGTCTCGCATGCGCCACACGCCTAGCACGAAAGCTGGCGGGAGCATGCATGAGCCGGAGGAATCGGTCCAAACCCCACCCGGGGGTGGAGCGGTGCCCGCTCAACCGACGAGCAAAGGCAAGGCCCCCTTGATTCAAGACCGTGTCTAGAGGAAGCCCGTGAGGGAGCCGATCCTGGACACACGCGATGCCGGCGACGGTAACGCCCGCAACACCCTGAACAAGAAGAGGCAGGATGCTGCGACGGCTCAAGGCTACCACCCACGACGCGGGGGCCGCTACGATAGCCGGCAGGATAGGATCCCAACGCCGGAGCCCCCGGGAACCCGCGTGTTCAGTCGGATGATCCGCGCAGCTCCCATCTCCCCGCGCTTTCGACAGCCCGTCACCATTACCAAATACTCAGGGGAAATGAACCCCAGGGTTTGGCTCAACAACTATTGCCTGGCCTGCCAGCTGGGCGGCGCGACGGACGACACCATGATCATCTGCAACTTACCACTTCACCTCACGGATTCCGCGTGAACGTGGCTCGAGCACCTGCCTGCGAACCAAGTCCACGACTAGGGCGACCTGGTAAAGACGTTCGTGGACAACTTCCAGGGACCTACGTATGCCCTTTGAACTCGTGGGATCTTCGAGGTTGTCGCCAGACATCCGACGAGTCCCTGCGAGACTTCATCTGCCGCTTCTCCAAGCGCTGCACCAAGCTCCCGAACGTAGGCGACTCCGAGGTCATCCATGCCTTTCTCGAAGGCACGACCTGCCGGGATCTGGTGCGTGAGCTTTGGCAAAGCCCTCCCTCCAGCGTGAACGAGGTGTTCGACGTCGCCACCAGCTTCGCCTCCGGGGAGGAAGCAGTTGGGGCCATCTTCGACGACAAGAAGGGAAAGCGCGCGGAAGAAGCGCCAGCGGAGGGCAGCAAGCCCAAGGGCTCCGTGAAGAAGCACAAAAAGGGCAAGAAACCATCGTGTGGTCAATGGCGTGACAAGGACCCTGACGAGACCCTCGCGGTCGAAGCACCTCGCAAGGGACCTCGAGGCCCACCTCGAGGGGGAGGCATGTTCGATGACATGCTCAAAAAGCCATGCCCTTACCACTAGGGCATGGTTACCCACACCCTCGAGCAATGCGAGATGCTCAAGAAGTATTACAAGCGCGTCGCCTCGAAGGACGACAACGCGAAGAAAGACGCGGACGAAGGGGGCAAGGATGGATTCCCCGATGTGGAGGACGTGTTCTTCATCTTCGGAGGTCCAACAACGAACATGACGCCCCGACAGCACAAACGCGAACATCGAGAGGCATTCTCCGTTCACAAGTCCACGCCAATTTACCTCGACTGGTCAGAGGAGGCCATCTCCTTCAACCGAGAAGATCACCCCGATCATGTCCCGAACCCGGGATAGTACCCGCTCGTCGTCGACCCCGTCATTGGCAACACACGCTTCTCCAAGATGCTCATGGATGGGGGCAGCAGCCTCAACATCATCTACTTGTCCACCTTGGAGCTTATGGGGATCGACCGCGACAAGCTACGCCCCAGCAAGTCGCCTTTTCATGGCGTTGCGCTGGGGAAACGAGTTCATCCTCTCTGGCAGATCTACCTGCCCGTCTACTTCGGCACGCCGGACAACTGCCGCAAGGAGATCCTTACCTTTGAGGTGGTGGGATTTCGGAGAGCATACCGGGCCATTTTTGGGCGCCCGTGCTACGCTAAGTTCATGGCGATCCCGAACTACACCTACCTCAAGATGCAGATGCCGGTGCCGAAGAGCGTCATCACGGTGGGACCATTGTTCGAGCACGCCTACGAGTGCGACATCGAGTGCATTGAGCGCGCCGAAGCGCTCGCGGACGATGAGGCCATGGTGGCGGATCTCGAGAAGATGGCAAATGAAGCCGTCGACTCCTCCCACAAGCACGTGGGAAGTTTTGAGCCCGCTGCTCCCGAGGGCAAGACGTTGAGGGTTAGCTCCACCCTCGACAGCAAATAGGAAGCAGTGCTCGTCGACTTCCTCCGTGCCAACGACGACATCTTCGCGTGGAGCCCCTCGGATATGCCAGACATACCGAGGGAGGTCGCCGAGCACTCCCTTGACATCCTGCCCCACTCCAAGCCGGTGAAGCAACGCCTGCGACACTTTGACGAGCAGAAACGCCGGGTGATCGAGGAGGAGCTGCGCAAGCTCTTGGAGGCCGGATTCATCAAGGAGGTATTCCATCCCGACTAGCTAGCTAATCCTGTATTAGTTAAGAAAAAGAATGGGAAGTGGAGGATGTGTGTAGATTATACTGGATTAAATAAAGCATGTCCTAAGGTTCCTTTTCCTTTGCCACGTATCGACCAAATAGTAGATTCGACCGCGGGAGGCGAACTTTTGTGTTTCCTTCATGTTTACTCCGGTTACCACCAAATAAAGATGAAAGGGTCCGACCAGCTTGCGACCTCTTTTATCACCCCTTTCGGTATATTTTGCTACATCACGATGCCCTTTGGGCTCCGAAACGCTGGGGCCACGTACCAACGGTGCATGCTCCATGTTTTCGGGGACCACATCGGGCGTACCGTAGAGGCCTACGTAGACGACATAGTTGTCAAATCCAGGAAGGCGGACGACCTGGTTAACGATTTGCGTACTGCGTTCGATTGTCTCCAAGCCAATGGGGCAAAACTAAACCCGGAAAAGTGCGTCTTTGGGGTGCCTCGAGGCATGCTCTTGGGTTTCATCGTCTCCCAGCGAGGCATCGAGCCCAACCCTGAGAATGTCTCAGCCCTTGAGCGAATGGGGCCGATCTGAGACCTAAAGGGGTTCCAAAGGGTATTGGGTTTCCTAGCAGCCCTGAGCCACTTCATCTTGCGACTTGGTGAAAAAGGCCTGCCCCTGTACCGACTCCTAAAAAAGCACGAACGATTTTCTTGGACCCCCGAGGCCCAGGAAGCCCTCGACAGGCTTAAGACATCGCTCACGCACGCACCAATCTTGACACCACCTAGGGACGGCAAGCCGCTCTAACTTTACGTGGCCGCAACCACCCAGGTGGTCAGCGCGGTCATTGTCGTAGAAAGGATGGAGGAGGGACACGCTCTGCCTGTCCAAAGGCCGGTGTATTATATCAGCGAGGTATAGTCTGAAACCAAGATGCGATATCCACACATACAAAAGCTGCATTACGCTGTAGTGTTGGCGCGACGCAAGTTGCAGCACTATTTCGAGGCTCATCCTGTCACCGTGGTTTCATCTTTCCCTTTAGGGGAGATAGTCCACAACAAGGACACCACGGGCAAGATAACCAAGTGGTCAGTGGAGCTCATGGGAGAGACTCTCACCTATGCGCATCGAAAGGCAGTAAAGTCGCAGATCTTGGCAGACTTCGTTGCTGAGTGGACCGACACCCAGCTACCTCCGCCACAAATCCAAACCGAATGCTGGACCATGTACTTCGACGGGTCAGTGATGAAAACTGGTGCAGGCGCGGGCCTCCTTTTTGTCTCACCCCTCGGAGAGCACATACGCTATGTGGTGCATTTGCATTTCCCGACGTCCAATAACATGGCAGAGTACGAGGCCCTTCTCAGTGGGCTTCATATTGCCATCGAGCTTGGCGTCAAGCGACTCGACGTCCGGGGAGATTCTCGTTTGGTCATCGACCAAGTGATGAAGGACTCCAACTGTCACGATGAGAAGATGGAGGCCTATTGCAACGCCGTGCGATGACTCAAGGACAAGTTCCATGGCCTCGAGCTCAATCACATTGCACGGAAGTACAACGAGGAAGTGGACGAGCTGGCGAAAATCGCGTCGGTGCGGATCACCGTTCCCCCTAGCAACTTCGCTGGCGACCTCGCCGAGCCCTCCATCGACTTCAAGATGACCGCCAAGCACCCCGGCGTGGACTCGAGCGAGGACCCCTCGAAGGGGGAACTCGAGCCCCCGGGTCAAGGCGGGCTGTCGGAAAACGAGGCCGAGGCGATGGAAATCGACGAGGACCCACCCTCTCGAGACTGGCGTGACCAGTACCTCACTTGGATCGATCGAGGGGAGCTGCCGTCGGATCGAACCAAGGCGCGACGCATCGCCAGAAAGGCCAAGTCGTTTGTCACGATCGACGGGGAGTTGTACAAGCACAGTCCCTCAGGGATCCTATAGCGATGCATCCCCATCCCCGAGGGCAGGGAGTTGATTCGAGACATACACGCTGGCGTGTGCGGCCACCACGCCACATCACGCACCCTCGTTGGCAAGGCATTCCGACAGGGCTTTTACTAGCCCACGGCGGTTGCTGACGCCAACGAGGTCGTGCGCACCTGCAAAACCCACCTCCCGGCGCATACTCTGCAGTTGATCCCCGTCACGTGGCCCTTCGCTGTGTGGGGATTGGACCTCCGGCGCATCCACCACCACCACCACGTCTGGGGCCGCGTCCTCCATGCGGCCCTCGGCGCTGGGACCCGCGGCGCTCCCCTCACGGCGTTCTTGCCGCGATCTTGCAGCCCTCCTGTGCCAGCGCTACATGGTATCTGGCAACGACGGCTTCGGCTGACGGGGCAAGGCCGGCCGAGGGTTGCGTCTGCGTGTGTGGGGAGGCTCGCACTCCCAGCTTGAGTGCTTTGGTGGTCACAAGTGACGGGGATGTAAGCGCGGCGGTCCAGCTGACGAACAGAAACACAAGTTAGCAAACAATGAAAAGCGAGCCCAAAAAGATAAACAACGAGCAGGCGAGAGCGGAACTCACCGGGTCACCACCGACAGCTTGCGCTTCTTCGATCCGCTTGAGGGCTGCCCACCCCTCGAGTTGGGTGGGGGTTGGGACGGCGCAGCAGAGGCGGGCGCGATGGGCATCCGCGCCCTCAAGGAAGCCGGGGCGTTGAGGGCCCCCTTGCCCGCCCTTGAATCGGGCGCAGATCGAACCTGCGCGGCGACAGGCGCAGAGTCATCCACATCCGCCACGGCCACTGGCGGGGGTCCCATGAGGTCGTCGGACGAGTCCTCGTCCGGCTCGGGGGTACTCTCTAGGGTGGTTAGCGGGGAGCGCCCCACCCTCTCCCGCTTGCGGTTCTCTTTCTCGTGAGCAAGCTTGCGCTGCTGCTTTCGCCCACGCTTCTTCTTTTCGGCGTCCTTCTGCGCCTTCCGCCTTTCGGCGTGAAGGCGGTTCGCCTCGCGAACTTCAGGGAGAGGGGGATCCGAACGGTATCCCTTGCGAGACAGCCCCTAACACAAATCGAATTGATCAATCCTTGAGGACGAGACACTTACGAATCAAAGGTGGCCCGCCTCGGGACGCATCTTGATAGTCCAAAGGGCCACGTCGGAGCAGTCTAACTTCGAGCACTCCACCGCACGCTTTGCCCTTTGACTGGCGTGGGCCACGGGGAGCAACTCCTCCGCCATACGCTAACCCTCGAAGGGGACTCCCGGCTTCAGCTCGTACATGGCGAGCTTCCTTTCCATCAGCGGAACCACCCTTTGCCGATGGAAGTTGGCGATGACGGCCGCCGCGGTCAGTCCCTCCTTCGCCAGGACACGCAGAGCATCGGTGAAGACCGTGAGCTTGGCCTGGCGGTCGACCGGGGACACGCCGTGCGACCAGGAGAGGTCCTTCTCCTGAAGAACCTTGCCTGTGTACGCCGGAAGCAGCCCGCCGTCGTTGCGTAGGTAGAACCACCCCTTGTCCCAGTCCTGGTTGTTGGAGGTCATCGTGAAGGGGATGTACAGACTCCTCCGGGTCTCGCGGGCGTGGATGGCAAGGCCACCTGCACAAATGGCCTTTCGGACTCCCCGCGTCTCACTGGCGGTCGTGAAAAGTTCACCCCAGAAGAGGTGAACCCACAGATCCCAGTGCGCTTCGACCCCAAGGTACCCCTCGTAGACGGCGACGAAGACCGCCGCCTGCGAGATGGCATTGGGGGCGAAGTTGTGCAGCTCAACCTGGTAGTGCTTGCACAACCCACACACGAATCGTCCGGCGGGGGCGCCGAACCCCCGCTCCTACAGCCGCGCCAGGCTGACGACGTAACCCGGTGGCGGAGTCGGCTCCCCGTGCGATGCAGGCGGAGCAATCCACTCCGGCTTCTCCAGAGTTGTGATCTTGAGCAGTAGCCCAAGCTCGGCGAGGCTCGCGAGGTAGCTTGCGTCCGCGGTGGACGGGCTCCATGTTGCGGGGTCCCTGATCTCAACCATGGCGATGGGTGAACAGGGGGCGAAGGCGGGCTAAGCGGCACGGCTGGGCAGAGCTTGGAAAGGCGGAAGCAGGGGGGAAAGCAGAGTTCTCTCTCTCGCTTCTTCCCTGCGACAGAGCTCGGGGAGGCGAAGGCAAAGGGAGGTGAAGGGCTAAGGTAAAAGGATTGACTCCTCTGATTCCTTATTTTATACCCCGGCGCAGTTGATGCGGTAGGCGTGACTCTCACAGATGACTGGGCCCCATTGGGGAGTGAAAACCGACACGCGCGCAATCCAAGGCGGCATTACAGCCCGTCGCTTCAGAACCGCTCGCACGCGCGCCGCCCACGCCTAAAAAGGCGCGTCCCACTCCGCCTGCAACGGGCCACGTCAGCCACGTCCGCGCGCATGACCTGGTCAAGCCGAAGACCAAGCGGTGGCGTTCCCCAGGGGATTCCTTCCGAGGTAAGGCACCTCTTCGTGAGGCCCCACTGATCAGGGGTTCGAAGCTTGCCCCATCGGGGGTTCGACAGGCACCCTCGATCCACAGAGTCAGGGGCAACCCGGGCGCGCTCGATCGAGCCTACCCACGAACACGGAGTTCAGGGGCGCCCGGCGCTGCGTTCAAGGCCAGACAAAGGCATTCGGGTCGAAGGGTCCCAACGAGGGAGAGCAACGAGCCATCGACTCCTATCGAATGGAGTCGAGCCCTGCCTAGCAAACCTTTGCAAGCGCTTTCATGTGACGTGTCTCCGGACCACGAAGCCGACCCTTATCGAATGGGGCTCGGACGTCCACTTGAACCACCCGTTAACAGCTCACCGAGGTATTTATGGCTCGTCGCCCGCTCGTGGGTAGCATGGATTCCCTCACCCCTCCTCCCTGCGCAAGGGCGACGAGGGTCATACTATGAAGACAAGGCAGACCCCTGATTGACCCCGCGTAGGCCAGGGCACTGGGGCTCCTCGCACTACGGCCAAGGCTTCTTTGAGTGAACCATGCCGTCATTCGGGAACAAATTCCCATATAGGGCCAGCCCCCTCGAGTATTCGATCGAATGCTTTGGAGAGTGGTTTATTTGGGGCAACATCATTAAGTCAGCGTAGATTGCCGATGCCGGCTGAAAGAATGCCGAAGCCGGCTGAAACAAACGCTAGACGAACATGTCACCCAACGAATCATATGCCCAAAGTGTTCATAGCCCTTGGACGAGTGTGCTCACTCCTCCAAGGCCTCGGGGGCTACACCCGTGGGTGCGCTAGCATGCCCCCCACGGAAACTCGAAAAGAGTTAGAAGGGAGCTCCACACACAGCACCCCAAACGATGTCGCGGAGGCATAAGCCTTTGCCGGACTAATCTACGTCCGGCCAAGGCTCGGGGGCTACTATGGGGGACGAACTTAAGGGGTCTCCTAACCTAAGGACAATCACCCCAGAAAAACGCAAATAAATCACAACCAAATCCCCGTGGGCCAAAGGAAGACCAGAACACGCCGAAGGCCCACGCCACTTAATGGCCCAACCGCCGCTCGAGCTCCTCCCATCGAAGGCCCGACGCGCGGGCTTCATCTCTGCCTCTCTCGAGGGTCTCGGCCCCCTCAACCGAAAACTGTATGAACTCCGCTTCGCTCGAGGGTATCGACCTCCCTCGAGCAGACACCCCGACTCCGCCTCACTCGAGGCCATCCGTCCCAACAAAGGGCGTCCGAGCGACCGTCCACCTCGCCTGAGAGAAGCATTGAATGCCCGACACTCTTGCAGGGCGCCCAAGTCAAAAGGGAAATCGCCTCCCATGCCGATTGGCATGACCCGGGGCACTATGCGGCCAACCCCGACCACTGTGCGACTGACGCCGGTCACTGTGCAAGCACTACAACACCCTGTGCGGACAGGCGAGCGTCACCTCGGCGCACGGTTCTGGCGATCCTTGTCCATCCCCCGTCACAAAACCCTCGAGCGGGCATGGGGGAGCCCTCGAATGGGCGTACGGGCGAAGACCAGGCGCACACGCTGATCGGTGCAGTCGCACGGACAACAGGGCCTGGTTCCATCCGCTAACTCCGGTCACTGCTCCGCCATCCCCGACGCTGTGCGTGACCGTGCGGCCTTGTGCCACCAACTCCTCTCGCGATGCCGGCGTGCGAGGCCCATACCTAGCCAGTGCTGAAGGTCATGGCGCTCCTATGTCACCAACCCTGGTACGGACTCCGTGACAAGGCCCTCGAAGGACAAAAGTGAACCCTCGAATAGGTGTGCGGGCAATGACCGAGCTCGGCCACTGATCGGCGTAAACCCCTCGAAGACACTTCAGGACAACCACAGTGACACGTACCTTCTACAGGAGCCGCCATGCCACCGTCTACAAAAGTTGGTAAAGGTTCAGCGATTTGCGCCGGGCCAAAGGATCCGCAGGACGGCCTCCACGACCGGCGCCATACCCACCAGTACCTGATACTGTAGATCTTATTGTACAATGCATATAACTCTACCCTTCCTTGAACTATAAAAGGGGAGGTAGACGCCCGGCCAAGGGCCGGCGAGAGACATACAGACAAGCAACGAACACACCCACCGGTCACGCACGGGACTTGGAGGACGCCACCTCCTCTCCCATCACGCTTGTAAATACCTACTACGAGCACCCCAGTGCGGAGTAATACAATGAGAGCACCCCCCATTTGCTGGACGTACGGCCCCTCGACCGGAACCAGGATAAACCGCTGTCATCTATGTTACCCTTCGCACCGACCATCGGGAGAGTGGGCGCAGCACGTTCGTTCTAGTTGGTGTCGGGCAGCCAATCCGGACACCGACAGTTGGCAAGTTTTAAACTCTGACCTATCATAAGGTGGGTTGCTGGCTAAAAAAAGCTCCGACGTATAAACTTGCTACTCCATACCAAAACAGTCCCCATACGTAATGAAAAAACTAACGTCTCTAAGTTTTCTCACATATGCTACGTGGTGGTTGTTGGCGGTCGTTACAGACCGATTTCCGACCTCCAACCGAGTATAAAACAAACACAATGGGGACACACACCATAGCTATAGGGCTTATCACTGACTATTTCCACAAGTTTTGGTGATTGTCCTCTGTGCAGGTACAAAATGGAGAAACACGTGCTATAAGGGTCAGAAATGACCGTTTCGGCCGAACGACTCCGTTCGGCCGGTTGCACCCCCTAGCTGGGCAAGACTTGTGGACCACGACCACGCCACTCTGGGCCGGCTCTACCCATATCCAGAAGATCGGTTGCCCATATCCAACCCGACGGAGCCCACGAGTCCACCGGAGGCCCTCCAGGCCAGCCCAAGACGCGAACCGACCTGCCAACCGACCTCAAGAGCTGGACTAGCACGTGTGCAAAGCAGAGGTGGTGCAGTACTGGGCTGGGCCCACTTCGGCCGAAGTGTCCTGTTCGGCCGAAGGCAGGAATCGCCTCCAGGGTGCAATCCTGGCCTTTGGCTACTGAGGCGGTGCATCCACCGGTTCGGGCGAACTGGGCAGTTCAGCCGAACCGGGGAGTTCGCCCGAACGGCCCGGCACCGCCTCCCAGCTGCCTTGGCTGCTACTCTGCCTCCACCGCCCTTCCTTGCTATAAATAGAGGCCCGGTTTCACCTGCAAAGGACACAACACAAGAGTAGAGTGCAGGCGAAGCACTGTTAGTTCTCCACTTGTATCAGTAGAGATAGGGAGAGAGGAGAGGTGAGCGTCCCGGAGAGGAGCCGAAGTGTCGGCCCCTCTTCCCGCTGTACCTCTACGGATGCGACTTCACTTCGAGTAACATCCGAGTCGTGTCTGGTAACTCTTGTATCTCTCTCTGATTAATTGAGCATTCAGTTCTTACTTTTATATGCTTGCTGGTTCTTCGTTCAATGCTTAGTTGATTGGTATAACTGTATACTGGTTGCTTAGCTTGGGTGCTTATCTTTCTATAGGAGATAAGTATTAGTTGACTAGTGTAGGCGTGGTGCCTATACTTGAGACTAATTTAGTTTATTCCCGTCGCAACGGAGGTGGTAGCCGTAAGGTGGTGACAGCCCTTCCGGTCTTTGTAGCCCATCACATTAGTTCCGGTCTGTAGGATTCCCCAGTTGGGAAATAGTGGCACCCCTTCTCATCCCTTTCTGTGTGTCCACCGGTTCCCTTGTCCCGAAGCAAGTATCTATCTGTATCCTCTGATTTGCTCGATCAATCAGTAGAATACCTCTACCAGACTCGTACCCTCTCTACCCTCCTATCACTCCTCTTCTCTTTGTTGTTGTCATCCACCTCATCCATACCATTCACTCCATTCCATCTACCTAAGACAACTTAGTTTAGAATCAGTCCACTTCTCGTTCTCCGTGGAAACCGATACCTTGGAATACTCCCGGGTGAAAGCTACATCGGTATCCGTCCGCTTGCGGATTTATCTGTAGGCCGTAAGGAGTGCCAACAGTTGTGGATAGAGAGAATAGGTGGAGAAAGAAATATTGTTTGTTTATCCTTTTGCACCGGATGCCTAAATAAGCAACAGGTGCAAAGAAGTGCTAAGCTAGCACCCATGGTCCAATGTATTGCACCCCTGTGGTTTTGTAAGACCTGACATGTTATGTATAAGGTAGCCTCTAGAGTTTAAGATCTCCTTACTGCCTACAATCCGGATGCCCTTATAAAATAGGTGGAATATAATGCATGTTCTAGAGAAGGAAAAGATACACGGAAATGCAAGAAAATACCACCACAGCACCAAACTGACACTGCAGCTCATAAAAAATCCTACCAAATGTTTTAAGAACTACCACCTCTACTGGGTACATGCTGAAAACAGACACAGAACATGAAACTCCAAAGGTGCTTAGGCTTTGTTTAGATCCCAAATTCCACCCCCAAATTTTACTATGCAAAAAGAAGATTTCCATCACATCAAAATGTCATAACATGCATGGAGTACTAAATGTAGATGAAATCAAAAATTAATTGCACAGTTTTGTTGTACTTTACGAGACGAACATTTTGAGCCTAATTAATCAATGTTTGGACAATTTTTTACAAATACAAACGAAATGCTACAGTGACGCAATGATTACGAAGTGACAGCATACTCCCAAATTTGGCACTGGTATCTAAACAAGGCCTTAATCTTCTCAGGCGTATCGGGGAGCTTGATTTCCAAAGGATTTCCATTTATTTTTTTTGCGGGCAATGGATTTCCAATGTTATCTGCTCACGATTCGTTCCGATTTCTGAATTGATCGTTACCTCGGACGGAGACACCATCAGACCTTCGCATGCTATCTCTGCTTCTCCAGGATAGCGAGAAGGTATTGTACGGCGTCACGGCGAAACCAAACCGAGGCTGAAAACCAATCAGAAGCAAGAAAATGGTTTACACGACGACGTTCGCCTATCTGCCAGTGTGGAGGAGGAGCAGACACGTACGGTGGGATGGTAAATCGATGTAAATTCTAAATTTTATACTAGAAATTTAATTTTAAGAATCAGACTTAATCAGAATCAAACTAAAATACTACTACTTTTGAGCTAAAATTAATCAGGGTCAAATTAGATTGTGAAGTGTGAGTGTGAAGGAGGAGTAGACACATACGGGTGGGATGGTAAAGCGATGTAAATTCTAAATTTTATAGTAGAAATTTAATTTTACGGATCGGACTCAATCAGGATGAGACTAAAATACTACTACTTTTAAACTAAAATTAATCAGGGCCAAATTAGATTGTGAAGAAAGCATAAGAGCCATGATCCATTTCCATTCATAGTTACGGCTCGTTGTCGTCCCAGTCGAAACCGAACTGGATGCATGTCGCCGCCATTCTCGTCAACGCAGTACAACCCTCGGCTGATCCGCAGCCACGTACCAGTACCGCATGGTGATGGTCAGTTGGTCACCTCCTGGCAGACTTGGCTGCCGTGGCAGCGCCCGCGACTCCGTGAGGCCGGCGAGGAGGGACCAGAGGTGGTGGTAGAGCTAGAGATGAAAACGGATCCAATACGCACGAATACTACTAGATATGAATACAGATAGTTTTTTTCTCTCGGATTCAGATCAGATATAAATAGTGTTTACTTGTGACAGATAATATCACCACTCTTAATAGACTACTAGTACTGGCGAAGGAGTAAGTAGTTATCGAGCTTGCACCACTACCAGAGAACCTCACATCCGCCCCTTCATAGGCCGCGGCACATTTTGGACCCGGTGCTAAGGGTGCATCAGCACTGGGTCCAACGGCTATGAGCGGGGGTGGCGCACAGGGATGGCAGGCTGAGCACATTAGCACTGGGTCTTGCGACGACCCGATGCTAATGTGCTCACATTCGCACCGGTTGTAGCCAGCAACCGGTGCTAATATGCCCAAGGCCCTTTAGCACCGGTTGCTGGCTACAACCGGTGCGAATGTGAGCACATTAGCACCGGGTCATCGCAAGAGGAATGTGAGCACATTAGCATGGTGAAAGAGGAATTCTAATGGATGAAGATGAAGAAGACGAGGTGGATAACGACATTTCGGTATTGGCTGAATACTACGGGGCCTTTGCAGATGTTGCAGTGGGTGATGCCGATCATGAAGATGCTGCTCAGGAAGATGATGTTTAGGAAGATGACCCTAATGATGGACTTGGGAAAATATTGCGTGATGCTGAGAAAGACTTGGGCAACGATAAGGAACTGAAAAAGATACAACGCATGTTGCGGGACCACAAAACTGACTTGTACCCAGATTGCAAAGAGGGGCTTACGAAGTTGGGTAGTACACTTGAATTTCTGCAGTGGAAAGCAGCAAATGGCGTTACTGATAAGAGTTTCGATGAGCTACTGAAACTCGTAAAGAAGATTCTGCCCAAGGGTAACGAATTGCCATCGGCAACGTATGAAGCAAAACAGGTTGTTTGCCATCTCGGTTTGGAGGTGCAGAAGATACATGCGTGTCCAAATGACTGTATCCTCTATCGCGGACAATACGAACACTTGGATTGTTGTCCAGTTTGCAGTTGCGCACGATACAAGATAAGGCGGGATGAGCCTGGTGAGGTTGTGGGGGAGCGTTGTAAGAAAAAAATTGTTGCGAAGGTGATGTGGTATTTTCCTCTGATACCCCGTCTGAAGCGTTTGTTCAGGAACAAAGAGCATGCCAAACTAATGCGATGGCACAAAGAAGAACGTAAGCAGGATGGCATGTTGAGACACCCCGCTGATGGATCCTAGTGGAGGAACATCGACAGAGCATTCCTAGAGTTTGATGCTGATGCGAGGAATGTGAGGCTTGGTTTAAGTACTGATGACATGAACCCTTTTGGTGAAATGAGCAATAGTCATAGCACTTGGCCTGTGACTTTATGTATCTACAACCTACCCCCTTGGCTCTGCATGAACCGAAAGTTCATTACGATGCCAGTGCTTATTCAAGGGCCAAAGCAACCTGGCAACGACATTGATGTCTACCTAAGACCATTGGTTGATGAACTTTTGCAGCTATGGAAGGAAGAAGGTGTTAGCATGTGGGATGAGGACAAGCAGGAGCAGTTTGACATTCGAGCACTGCTTTTCATAAACATCAATGACTGGCCTGCACTAAGTAACCTATCAGGACAATCAAACAAAGGATATAAAGCATGCACTCATTGTTTAGAGGAAACCGAAAGCATGTATTTGAAACATTGTAGGAAGGTTGTTTACATGGGTCATCGTCGATTTCTTCCTACGAAGCATGAGCTACGAAAAAAATGTCCGCATTTTGGTGGGAATGCGGACCACCGTACAAAGCCAAGACACCGGAGTGGACAAGATGTATTTGACATGTTAAAGGACCTACAAGTGGTGTTTGGAAAGGGAGATGGAAGCCATCCTGTTCCGACTGGCGAGGATGGTCGTGCCGCAATGTGGAAGAAAAAGTCTATCTTTTGGGAGCTACCTTATTGGCAATATTTAGAGGTCTGTAACGCGATTGATGTGATGCATCTGACGAAGAATCTTTGCGTGAACTTGATAAGCTTCCTAGGTACTTATGGGAAGCCAAAAGATATACTGGAAGCACGACAAGAGCTGAAACGATTGAAACAACGGAATGATCTACATCCAGAAAAGAGAGACAACGGACGCCAGTACTTGAGTCCTGCCAGCTTCACTCTCAGCAAAGAAGAGAAGGCAAGCATGTTTGAATGCTTGAACAGTATCAAGGTTCCGTCGGGCTACTCCTCCAATATTAAGGGAATAATAAATATGAAAGATAACAAGTTCACAAACCTCAAGTCTCACGACTGTCATGTGTTGATGACACAGCTACTTCCCGTCATACTCAGGGGTGTGCTACCCGTTAATGTGCGGAAAGCCATTGTGAATCTATGTGCATTCCTCAATGCAATTTCTCAGAAGGTGATCAATCCAGACCATTTACTTCAGCTACAGAACGACGTGGTGCAATGTCTTGTCAGCTTTGAGATGATATTTCCACCATCCTTCTTCAATATTATGACACATCTATTGGTTCACCTCGACAACGAGATTCGTATACTGGGCCTAGTATTTCTACACAACATGTTCCCGTTTGAGAGGTTCTTTGCTGTGCTAAAGAAGTATGTCCGTAATCGTTCTCGTCCAGAAGGATGCATTGCTAAGGGATATGAAACAGAGGAGGTCATTGAATTCTATGTTGACTTTGTCAATGATCTTATGCCGATTGGTGTGCCTGAATCACATCATGAGGGGAGACTTGGTGGAAAGGGCACACTAGGGAAAAGATCGATGGTAATCAAGGACATGGAGACATTTCGTAAAGCACACCTCACAGTTTTGCAACAATCAACCTTAGTTGCTCCGTACATCGAGGAGCACATGAAGATTCTCTGGGACGAAAATCCAACAAAGTCTGCAACCTTTATTCAGCGGATGCACAATACAACTTTCGCCGCTTGGTTGCGAGAGTGTCTGATGGGTGTCGAGGGCATTGATGCGCAGCTAGCTTTTGTAGCTAGGGGTCCATCAACCACGATCTTAAAATTCCAAGGATACGACATCAATGGGTATACATTTTACACAAGAGCCCAGGACAAGAGGAGCACCAACCAAAACAGTGGAGTCCGAATCGACGCGACAGACACCAATGGCATTACTAACTCATACTATGGTGTCATAGAGGAGATATGGGAACTAGAGTACGGAAGATTGAAGATCCCACTGTTTAAGTGCCAATGGGTGAAGCTGACTGCAGGAGCTGTTACAGTTGATGAGTATGGAATGACGTTAGTGGACCTAAACAAGATTGGGTTTCTAGACGAACCGTTCGTCCTAGCCAAAGATGTCACACAAGTTTTTTATTTAAAGGACATGGCTAGCAGACCAAATAAAGGGGCGGATAAGAAAGGGGTGGGTAAGCAATTGGACCCACCACAAGACGAGCCAAAGCGTCATATTGTTCTTCCTAGAAAAAGAAAAATCGTAGGAGTTGAGGATAAGACGGATGAAGATTATGATATGCTCGATGGGCTGCCTCCATTCTCGATGGCTGCTGACCCAAGCATCCTGTTAGTGGCGGAGGAGACACCCTATCTACGGCGTGATCACAATCAAGCAACATTCATAAAGAGGAAGTTTATTAGTGTCCGAGTAAATGATGATGACGTGTAATTTAATTGCACTATGTTCCAGAAACTCATACTAACTCTTCAATATTTTCTAGTAACTCCCACTGTTTTCTAGAATTTTCTAATAATTTTAAAGGGCTTTGTTTTCTACAAAATTATTATTTAGAAATAAAGAGCTTCATTTAATAATTACTAGAAAATGAAAGCAAATGGTAATTTGTACGATTTTCTAGGATTTTATATTAATTTCTAATATTTTCTAGTAACTCCTACTATTTTCAAGAATTTTCTAACAATTTTAAAGAGATTTGTTTTATTTATTTATGAATAAAGTAAAGTAAAAGAAATAGAAAAAAGACCCGGTGCTAATTGTCGATTTGGATGAAAAAATGGCGGCAACTGAAATCCTAAACCTTTAGCACCGGGTAGATCCAACACCCGGTGCTAAAGTTGCCCAAGTTTCAGTTCCCGCCCTGGGCACCTCTTTAGCACCGGGTGTGCTTACACCCGGTGCTAAAGCCTCATTAGTACCGGGTGTTGTATCCACCCGGTGCTAATGTGGTGTCCTTTAGCACCCCGGGCACCACATTAGCACCGGGTGTGCTTACACCCGGTGCTAAAGACTCATTAGCACCGGGTGTTGTATCCACCCGGTGCTAATGTGGTGGCCTTTAGCACCGGGTGAGGGTAAGACCCGGTGCAAATGAACCTTTAGCACCGGGTCTTGCTCTCACCCGGTGCTAAAGGCGCCGCCCCATATAACCGCCCGCGCCCTCTCCCCTCTTCACTTCTCGCATTTCACGCCCGCCTCCGCCGCCGGTCCCGCTCCCGCGCCCGTCCCCGTCGCTGGTCGCCCTCGCCGCCGTCTCCCGTCGCCCGCGTCGCTGCCATTCGCCCGCGCCGCCTGTGGCCCGTCGCCACCGTGTCCGCGCCCTCGTCCGCGCCCTCGTCCATCGCCCCTCGCCCGAGCCCGCACCTGCCGCCGTCGACGGCCGCCCGTCGCCCGCACCCGCCGCCGTCGCTCGCACCCGAGCCCCTCGGTCGATTTTTGTTTACATTTTGTTATTTAATTTTGTTATTTGATTTTGTTATTTAATTTGTTATTTATTTTGTTATTTAATTTGGTATATAATTTGTTATTTCATTTGTTATTTAATTTGTTATTTAATTTGTTATTATTTATATGCTTATGTATAATTTTGTATGTAATTTGGTATATATAATGTTGTATATATAATGTTGTATATATAATGTTGTATATATAATGTTGTATATATATTGTTGTATATATAATTTTGTATATAATTTGGTATATATAATTTTGTATGTAATTTTGTATATATAATGTTGTATATATAATT
Source organism: Echinochloa phyllopogon (assembly GCA_033239725.1). Lineage (NCBI taxonomy): Eukaryota > Viridiplantae > Streptophyta > Magnoliopsida > Poales > Poaceae > Echinochloa > Echinochloa phyllopogon. The sequence goes on along the minus strand of BTCW01000012.1, from coordinate 47,532,118 downwards.
TTGTATGTAATTTGGTATATATAATTTTGTATGTAATTTGGTATATATAATTTTGTATGTAATTTTGTATATATAATATTGTATATATAATTTTGTATATATAATGTTGTATATATAATTTTGTATGTAATTTGGTATATATAATTTTGTATGTAATTTTGTATATTTAATTTTGTATGTAATTTTGTATATATAATTTTGTATATGTGCATATTTTGTATGTGCAAAACAATCGCGCACCCGAACACCATCGCGAAACCAAACTCGTCGCCCGAGCTCCTTCGCGAACCCAAACGCGTCGCGTTCCCAAACCTTCCGGAACCCAAACTCGTCGCGCACCCGAACCCCTTCGCGTCGCGCACCCCTTAGCTCTAACCCTAAACCCCATATCTATATTTATTTATATTTATTGCTTACAAATTATTTTTATTCCTATAGATGGCGGACAACAACCCTAGCAAACCCTTGCCAGAAGATAATGACCAGTTCTTATTGAATCAAATATTTGGTATCGATGCCGAAGATAACCCGCAACCAAACATGGAAGACGTGCTGGGTATTGCTCAAGGGAGCGAAAATGTGGAACAACGTAATGTGGATGATCGCAGTAATAATGAGCCCACGTCTAGTCAGGTGTGAATATATCTCATTTAATATATATTGTATACCTCAATATATCTCACTTAATATGTATTGTATCTCAATATATCTCATTTAATATTGTATCGTTAATATGTAATTTATGTAGCCCGCCTCTGCGTCGACAACCGGAACTAGGAAATCCAAACGATCTGCCACTAAGAAGCTGAAGGATGTGAAGTTTCATATCACTCGAGTGGAGGACGATGGGGAGCCAGTTGAGCCCAAACAAGTGGCCAGAAAATTTATATCTCAGTGCGGGGTTGTTCTACGGGAACGCGTGCCCATTAGCATCAGAAAATGGAAATCCACGGACCCAACTGAGCCGCACGTGTTGCCCAATACTGAGAAGGAGATGCTATGGGCGGACTTAAAAGGAATTTTCGAATGGCCAAGCAGTCATGAAGAGCAACTGAAGGATTGGACAATGAAAAAGATGGCAATTCTGTTCCAGGATTACAAGAAAAAATTGTACAAGAATTATCTCATTACCGGAGAAGCACCGGATCCAGCGAAGCATCCAACCATCACTCATGATGCTTGGGAATCATTCTTGGAGTACAAAAACTCCGAAGAAGGGTCAAGTATGACCGCTAGAAATGCTGACAATGCCGGTAATAGGAAGTACACCCATAGAATGGGTTCAGGAGGTTATAAAGCCAGCATTGAGAAATGAGAGAAGATGGAAGAATCTCTATTTTCTAGAGGCATTCGTCCAGCGACACATGACTGGCCCACACGATCCAAGCATTGGTACTATGGTCATGGAGGCACCCTCAGTCCGATCGACGGCTCGTTAGTTTTTGGCGAGGACTTGTGAGAACTAGCTCAACGTCTCATCAATATCCTTAAGGCATCTGAGAGGGGAGAATTTGTTCTTGATAGAGACAGAGATGAGCTAACCTATGCCTTAGGAAACAAGGAGCATCCTAGACGTACGCGCGGCGTAGGCATAGTACCATGGAAGAAAGGTTTCAAAGAGGACACCTCCTCCTATAGGAGCCGTTCGAGGAAGAAGGCAGAATATGAGCAGAGGGTGAGGGACCTAGAGGAAACGGTAGCCGCCCAGGGCTCAAAGATACAGGAAATGGAGGTAGAGACGGAGCGGCGAATGAAGTTAGCATTGCTGCAGATACAAGCCACAGGAACCGCCAACACAGAGCATGTACCTCTCCAAGATCCTAATGTGGCCCTTCTTAGTCCTCCACAACATCGAAGCAGCCACGCTTCCACAGAGCATGTACAAGGTCATGAAGACATTCCCGCACCTCAGTCTGAACCGGTTCGTTACCCTGTGGATGAAATAACTGAACGGACCACGTGTGAGCTTGTCGTGAGGTAGAAGAACATATCCGTAGTGGTACGTCTGCGACATTAGTTTGTATATTTCGTAAATATCATCATAAATATTATTCATTTACTAAATTCCTTTCTACTTATTTTATTAGGTCGCATACGGTATGACCAAACCAGTGGAACTAGGTCAAAGATGGCATTGCATGGAGATTCCACATGGTTACGTACCCGTTGAGGTGGAGCAAGTCATTGACCAGTGGAATGACTTGGAACTTGACATCGTTGGAGGTATCGGAGAAACAAAACTCGGGGAGTGTTCTCACGGGATCATTTTATGGAGCAAGCGAGACATCGCCATACCTGGTAGCACCAAGTCTCCTTCAGATCCCCCGTCTCCAAGAGGTCCAACGGATCACGATTCTTTGGGAGCTCATGACGCAAACCCGTCTCCGTCTCCGTCTCCTCCACGACAGAAGCCTGAACCAAAGAAGTGCTCTAAACTGGCTAGCTTGGCCCCTCCACCACAGAAGAAGCCACGGAAGGTCAAAGAGAAGCCTGCACCACCGAAAAAAGCTTACGACTTGACTCAAGAAGAGCTCGATGCCTCTGTAAAAGAAGACGTAAAGAGGCAACTTTTCACGAGAAAACAACCAGAGCCAAAGATTGACCCCGCCACGGCAAAATCCTTCCTCCAAAATTTGACTAGGGGACAAAAGAAGAGGGCACAGGTATCATACTATGACCGATCATTACTGAAATCTCAAGGGAAGAGGAAGGCGGCGGCGTCCAAACCTGTTGCTCAGCTCGGCAACCAACCTCAGGAGTCGTTGCCTCAGTTGGCATCTGAGTACGAGCTGAATGTGCAGCGACAAATGGCCGAGACAGGACTCTCGATAGAGGAAATAACGGGAGAAAAAGAAATCCCTATGAGCACAGACATCAAGTGGCCATTTAAGCTTGGCCAGCCTTTGGTCGGTCCAGAAATGGAGAGCACGCTACAAACAAAGATGCGTCGTTTCCATCAGTGGTATCTGGAACAATCAAGAAGCAAAAGGCGCATGTTTGGAGTTCGTGTAAAGGACCATGATTTTTTCAATGGCGAGAAAACCATCTGGTTGGAGTTTAAGGATATATATGAGGTCTACCACAAAGACGCCATGGACGTGTCTTTGGTCGCCTGTTGGGTATTGTAAGTGCTTTGTTCTCATTTCCATTTGACACTTGAAAATAACTTTAATCTTTGCTGACGCGCCCTTTATTGCTTAACAATGCAGAATGGAGATTCAAAGATGTCGGATGGAAGTAATATTTGACATTGGTTACATGGACCCGACAAGGATAAGTGAAAAAATGATTTTGATCAATCCAGAGGAGACATATCAAAATTTATACAAGTATCTCCAAAAACAAAATTATTGCGACTCCATACTATTGTCGTACAACTTCGGGTGAGTACCTATACATGTATCTACTTATAGTGCCTATACAAAATTTTATAGACTCCATACTATTGCCGTTCAATTTTATTTCACATTATAATGTCTACATGTATACAGTTTTCACTGGATCTTAATCATATTGTGTCCTGACCGGGGTATCGTCCACGTCTTTGATTCGTTGAAGAGGCCAACATATGCTTACCAGAACATCATCGACATGTTTACAATGTGACATATATTTACCCATTTAACTCAATTCTGCCCTTACAATCACAATGATTTAACACAACTTTTTGGTTCACAGGGCGTGGATTCAATTTCGTCAAGATAATCCTGGGATGATCCATGAAACACTCACATGGAAGACTGACTTTCCGGTAAGCAATTAATTTGTACGTGTAGGTCTCCGCTAACCTATTATATGAATTTTACTTAATTTTATTTTTTTGATCGACAATGTCGCCAACAGGGGTCGGGAAATAATCTATGCGCATATTATGTTTGTGATAACATGCTCAATTGGTCGACGAAAAAGATGACCCACCATGATGTTATGATCTGTAACACATTTTCAGGTTTTAATTTGATATATTTACTATTTTTGTAGAAAAAGCACTTGATTTTGTAATAAATTATATTATTTAGAAATATACGGCTTCTTTTATTGATAATGGGATTCATTTATAATAAATAATATTATTATTAAATTTGAATTAATAAGTAAGGCACTTTGTTTTAAAACAAATGATTATTTAGAAATATAGGGCTTCATTTAATAATTACTATGTTTGTATTAATAAGAAAAACACTTTATTTATAATAAATGATTATTTAAATATAGACGGACATTTGTATTTGTAAGTAAAGCATTTATTTTATATTAAATGTTTATTAATTGCACATTTGTTGTCTTCAATTCCATGGAATTAATATTTCCAATTATTTGCAAATTATAGATGATGAGGCTGCAAGAAGATAGACTCGATGAAGAGAGAATAGACGCAATTGCAGAACAGCTCATTGGATGGATTTGGGACGAGGTCGTTAATCCCCGTGGAGAATTCCATCTCCCCCTGGAGGATGCGCCGTCAAGTCGTTCCTCTAGTCGGATTTCTTAATTTGTAATATACAACTCAAATATATATAGTTCAAATATATATACAGTTCAAAATTATAATATATATATATATATATCTTCTATTTTGATTATATGTCTAGCTAATATGAATATATAGTACTACATGCACAGCAGCTGAATACATGTTTGAATACGTATCACAATACATAAATAAACATATATAAACGTACCAAAAAAATCCAGGTACTTTAGCACCGGTTGTATACACCAACCGGTGCAAAAGGCCCTCCTATACCCGCTGTGCAGGCAGGGCCTTTAGCACCGGTCCCCCTTTAGCACCGGTTATTCTACCCGGTGCTAAAGGGTACCCATTTAGCACCGGTTGGGAATCCGGTGCTAAAGCCCGTTCCCAACCGGTGCGGATGTGAGTTTCTCTGGTAATGCACAAAGCTTAGTGCTAATCATTTGTTTAGGTCCAAATATTTTAAAATTTGGTGAAATCTAAAAAATTCAGCGGAATTTTGCTAAATTTTTGCGAATTTCGGTTATTTCCGTGGTCACCGAAAAAACAAAATCGAAATTGAAAACCTTGCTGTTTGTGGTTTGTACGACCGTGTCAGGCAATGTATGCCTCCCGACTGCAAGGGCAACTGGACAAGTAAGCCTAGATCCCAAATTTCACCCCCAAAATTCATTATGCAAAAAGAAGATTCCCATCACATCAAAATGTCGGCACATGCATGGAGTACTAAATGTAGATGAAATAAAAAACTAATTACACAGTTTTGTTGTACTCTGCGAGACGAACATTTTGAGCCTAATTAATCAATTTTTGGATAATTTTTCACACTTACAAACGAAATGCTACAGTGGCGCACGTACCACAAAAGACCAAAGTTTGCTCCCAAATTTAGGAACTAGGACTTTGATGACTGCATGATGAAGTGATGTGTGAGGTAGTGAGTCATGGAAAAGTAGCAGTTGTAGCAGCATCTCAGCATACAGGGTGTGGTGTTCGCTTTGGGCCAATGCCTTGTTTAGTTCCTAAGTATGGCTCCAAATTCCACTATCCAAAAAAGATTTCCGTCACATCAAAATACCGACATATATATGGAGTACTGAACATAGATGAAATAAAAAAACTAATTGCACAGTTTTGTTATACTTTGCGAGACGAACCTTTTAACCCTAATTAATCAATGTTTGGACAATTATTTACAAATACAAACGAAATGCTACAGTGACGCATTAATGGTAAAATGTCAACTTTGACATGCTAAAGTTGCGAACTAAACAAGACATTGTTTAGATCCCCAACTTTGTCCCCAAATTCCATTATGCAAAAAAAAGATGGATTCCCATGAGATCAAAATACGGGCACATGCATGGAGTACTAAATGTAGATGAAATCAAAAACTAATTATAAGTTTTGTTGTACTTTAGGGGACAAACATTTTAACCGTAATTAATCAACGTCTGGAAAATTATTCATAAATACAAATAAAATACTACAGTGACGCATTAATAGTAAAATATCAAAATTGGAAACTAAACAAAACAAGGCTTGACTGCATGAATCATGATGAAGTGTGTGAGGTAGTGAGACATAGGCCATAGGGTGCTTGCTGTAACGTGTGTTGCGCGGGCCGTAGACTGATCATGTACCAGTTGCTGGCGCTACTTCAACATGGGTGTGGTCAGCTCATGGAGCCGCCTCTGCCTCAGCTGTCATAGGAGTATCGGAGTACCAGCGGCGTGCTGGCAATTCCACGCAGCAGCTGGATTGTCTGACAAAGTTTGTGTTCAATGCATGTGGTTTCTGTTTGCTCGCCAGTTTGAACGTTGGAACAGATTTCTTTTGGTTCACAGTCAATGGATGATCATTCATTTGTATAGTATATGCTGCAGTTTTGCACCTCCAGAAATGTCCTTTTTTGGGGGTTATTTTTAAATTAAAAAACCAGCCCTTTCGTCCTTTTTGTTCCCCTCTGTTACCTTCCAGTAAACTTTTCCCTAATGTACAGAGTGATTTAATGTTTCTTTTGAGATTTTCATTAGCGGCTTGACGATATATTTCACACCTCGATCTGCTTAACTGAAACTTAGCAACGAATACGTGATTCTTTTTAAAGAAAAACATATGAATAATGCCACAGGAACCTGCAGGAGATCTCCACATCATATATTCAACGCAAGAAACTAGTACATGCATGCATGTTGTTCCCAAGGTCGACACAACCACACACCAGAACAAGCCAGCACTAAGTTATTACCAGACACTTCACTAATCCCTCTCAACACAAACGCCACAACAAGTTACTAGAACTGTAGAACGGACCAACACATGCATGCTACACGAAGTCCGCTCCTCGCTACACCAACACATGCATCCTCAATTATTCCGGCCAAGATCCAACAGGCCATGCATCTCACAATTAGGCTTTGGATGCTCCTAAAGCTCCTCGACGCCACTCTGAGAAGAGATACATAGAGCTGGATTAGTAAGCAATCAAGGGTTAACACAACAACAGAATGCGTTAATATATGGTGCCGGGTTAACTCAACAATCTACCTCGGCGTGAGACTCCTCCTCCTTGTTCTTCAGATCATCGTTCGGCTCCGACGAGCGAGGCCCGGAGTGGAACTTGTCGACGACGATCCTCCTGCGAACCAGATCAAAGCGGATTTCACAAGGGCAGAATTCAAGCCGCAATTTGCGCCGGCGAAAGAAAGAAAGCAATTTCATGCGGAGAGATGGACGCGAGGGAGGAGGGTACATACGGGCGGTCGTTGTCGAACTCGATGTGGCCGTCGAAGCCGGCGCGGGCGGCGCCGGCGCCGCCGTCCTTCTTCTTGCCGGCGGAGAAGATGCGGTTGAGGTAGGCCGACTCCTCGTCGGTGGCCGGCTGGACGGAGAAGCCGGAGCCGGAGCCCTTGGCCTTGTACTTGGCCGCCCAGCGGTCGAGCCACTCGGACTCCTCCTCGGTGGGGTACTGCACGCTGATCCGGAGCTCCCCGTCATCCTCCGCCGCTACTGCTGCTGCGAAGGCAGCGGCGAGGAGCAGGAGGGAGATGGGGACGAGAGACCGGCGAGCCATCTCCCAATGCAAGCTTGGTGGACTGGTCTTGTGGCAGAGCCTAGCTAGTGCTACTTCTTCAACTCAAGTGTGTTGTTCAAGAGCACTACTGCTGCGTATATATGGAGGAGAACTGGAGAAGAGAAGAGGATGGTGGAGAGCTTTGTGCTGCGCCCTGCGCTGCTTGCAGCTTGTATGGTTTGTGTGGCCGTCTCACTCACCCTCAGTCTCACGCAGTGTGTGCCTTTCAACCGCTACGAGTACCAGGAGCGTGCATCAACCGAAGGAAAAAAAAAACCCAAGAAATACTACTGGCCGTTACTCTGGTGTTTGGATCCATGTGACTTTGACTGGCTTATGAAGTGTGAGAAGCAGGGTGAGATATTCAGTGTATGGGTTACTGTAAAAGTCATCATTGGCGCATGTCATTTGAAAAAAAGGGGGATTATACCTCAGTATGTAATTTCTTTTCCAAATAGCTTATTAGTGTACATGCTGCCTCATGAAAATGAAAATATATTAGTGAGAGAGAAACTCAACTAAGTGTAGATAAAGGGCCACTCAACTTGTGTATAGATAACTCTATGAACACTTAAAAATGGTTATACATTGACAATCTGGAAGTGAAGTATGAAAAATGAAATTAACTACATATAAATTTACAAGTGAAAAGTGAACATATAGGCAAAGTTTGTACAATAAGTCAATAATGCATGCTTTCTTTTTTGGCCAAAGTCAATAATACAGGCTTTGAGATAGATAAATGCTAGAGATAAATTTTGGGGAAATTTATTATTTCACACCAAAAGTAATCCTAATTACCAAATGACACCCAAAATTAATGGAACCTTTTTTAATGATATAAAAAATGAATAAGAATATAATTTATTTAAAAGGACACACATCCTTCTATGGTTTTAAAATTAAAATTGACCAAATTAGGCTATCTTTGAAACTAATATGAATTTTATGGTACTAAAATGCTATCAAAAAAGTATGAGAAAATAACTATTATTAATAATATGCAATGTGGTAGTTTATAAAAATATTAATTTCCATTATTCGTTATATATATATATATAATTGGGAAGAACATGGTTTTGTTAAACTATAAATGGAACTCATAATTCTCTCTTTTTTCCAATTTTATATTTAACTCATGATGTGAAATAATTTTATAAAATATCACATGTGAAGAATATTAGTTATTTTTCTATAATCTTATGAAAGTATTTAGTGGCATAAAATATAGATGAGTTTTAAAAATTTCCCAAATTGGTGGATTTTAAATATAAAACTATAAAGGTACGTGTGTTGTTCTAAATAAAATATGTTCATGTATATTTATTATATTGTTAGAAAAATTTTCATGAATTTTGGAGGTATTTTGGAGATCGTTTGGTCTAACTTAACTTATGAAAGTGACAAACATATCAAATAAACAATAAAAATTAAAAGTCAGTGTCAATAAATGAATTGAGTTTTATTTTAATATCAAATAAGGAATTTACTCATAATTTTTACCACGAGAACAACTCTCTAAGAATCCCATATATATCCATGTAAATTACTGTTATTCTGCCACACCCAATAATTAAACGGTAATCGCATCACCATGAGATTGTTGTACTTTTCTGTTCAGATTTCAAGTTCAGCAGTATACTCGATTGGAGACCGAAGGGATAACACCGGACAGGGACAGTCCTCTGCACTGGAGTATATTTGCAGGAGCGTAGCATGTGCAAAGCATTAGCTGAACTTGAAATCTGAACAGAAGCTGAGTATATTTGGCCTTGTTTAGATGCAGATTCTGGACCCCCAATTTGGGTGTATACTGTACAGATTACTGTAGCGTATCAGAGGATTAGAGTTTGGGATGCAAATGTACTGTTACAGCCAAAATGTGGACCAACTTTGCACAATACCAGACTGGTATGCAACTGCACTTTAAATGTGAAAGAATGTGGGTTGACAGCATAAGAAATAGTAGGGAAAGTTTCCATCTGCTTCTTCCAAAGAGGGAAAATGAACACTTTTAAGCTGCATAGATAGCACAGAAATAATGCACCAGTCCTCATCACATCCTTGTCCAAGATCAGACGAACTCATGACATGTATAGCACATATACAAGCATATGACATCCACAATCAGAGCACATCCACCATCACACCACCAACCACATGACATGCACAAAGTACCTCCTCCCTCATCCCTTCAATGATACCAAGCTTAAGAATGATGCTGCATAATTATGTAAACCAAGCCATTGCAATGACATTGAGGACACGAAAATGAAGCAGTTTAATTAAATGTAGAGGGGATCCAAATCAAGACAAAGATAACAACCTCAGTAGGAGCAGCCTATTTCGGAGAGCGCAGGTTCCTGAAATGACAAAACCAGGCACCATCAAAACTTTTATGTCTAAGTTACTAACAACACCTACATGGTTTAGGAACAGGAAAAAAAGTAATAGAACCTCAGAACCATAATATAACATGCTATAAGGTTCAACAACATCAAGGAAGTTAAAGTGCAAGGAAAAAGTATGTCCAAGATCGTAGGCCTACATGTATGAGTCAAATAGGTAGGTCATAGGTGCCCTATCATCCCTAACAGTTCAATACACCATCAATTTGCCGAATACTGTCACTTACATAGTGTGTGAAGGCCTTGCTCCTACCAGCCTGCACCTGGGCCCCTCCATTCAACAATCTGTTCAATTTAATCACACCAACAAAAACTAAAATGCACCAATTAGATGACCTCCAGCAACAAGCAATGTTATTATGCTCTAACTATAACAAACAACTATCAAAATTGTGCAGTACAAAACAATCCTAATGTGCTCTGCGTACAAAGACCCTTATTATCAAGTTCACCGAAATTTGCTACACACTCAAATACATTGAAAATTTGATACAGATCCTCGGACCCTCACAATTTACAATGCCGCACTCAAGAATTATACCTATTGTACAAATGTTCAGCAAGACGATCTCTGAATGCATTCATTCGTGCCATGTCCTCACTTGCCGGCGCTGCCTCTGTAGCGGGCTGATCTAAATTGGCTTCTGCGGGGACGAAGTTCATGTTGCTGTCAACTAGACCAAAGTCATTGTCAAAACCACCTTGCTTCCTAATGAAGTTGTGCAATGCCATGCAAGCACATATAATATGTGTCTGTGTTTTCTGGTCATAGGCGGGGATCTCCAATAATATGCGCCACTTCATTTTCAACACTCCAAACGCCCTCTCTATGACATTTCTAAGCGACGAATGTGCATAGTTGAAAGTCTCCTTCATACCTCTAGGTTGTTCGACGGCGTTTTGGAAGTCTTGTACGTGGTACATTGTCTAGCAGTAAGGAGTCAGAAAGCCATGCCGGTTTGCGTACCCCGAGTCCACGAGGTAGAACTTCCCTACATGATGCAGTACCTGTAAGTTTCGAATGCATAAATTATAAAACAGTACTGATTAAGCATCAGTTGGTACCTCTTGGTGGCATTGGGAATGAGTCTTTGTATGTTGACATTGCATCATGAAACACAGTCATGTCATGGATGGAACCAGGCCACCCAGCCAGTACAAATGTGAAACACATATCAAAGTCACACGCGGCCATGACATTATGTGTACTCTTACCCTTACGACACATGTGCTGGATAAGCTTTTCGTGAGGCACGACCACAGGAATGTGGGTGCCATCTATAGCCCCTATGGTGTCTTTGAATTTAGGGAAGAACTGTCTATTCTGCACAGTTGGATGCATATCCCCAAAGTTTGGGTCCCTAGGTTTAATGATGTCTCCCGCTAGTTGAACCAGACATTTTAGGACTTTGTGAAACATATAGTGCACTGTGCCTATGGACCTCTCAAACCTATCCTGTGCTTGCCTAACAGACTGTGGTGCACCACACATCCAAAGGAACATGCCTAGAGCCTCAATAGAAGTTGACTTGGGAGAAGATTTCAAGCCATATGATGCTGTCAATAGTGAGTGCAGGCTATTAAACATTAGGGGTGTCATCCTAAACATGTTGAAGTAGGATGTTAGGCTATTAAACATTAGGGGTGTCATCCTAAACATGTTGAAGTAGGATGTTGGATCTGCAAGTTTGTTCTGAACCCATTGCAGGACAGTCAAAGCTGGAGTTCTATAAGGGCCTCTATTGCAATACTTGTCCACATGTTTAGCAGTTTCATACATACCATAGATGAATCGAGCATCCTCTTCGTCTTCCATCACCGTAGCGACAAATTCTTGCCACCACTCCTCGGACGCCGCCTCACTGTCCTCACTGTCCGTACTGCCACTGCTCGAATCTGTGTCTTGATGAACTGGTGCAGAAATGTCCTGTCCAATGCAAGAGAGCACACATGTCAGCAAGTACATGGAAGGCAGCAAGGAAAAAAATCTAAGTACCTCAACATAATCCTTAAGATACGTCAGCACAACATGATAATAATCAGCACAACATGATAATAATCAGCACAACATGATAATAATCAGCACAACCTGAGAAACTGCAACATCCAGCAAATAATTCACAAATGCTTAGCAAATATTCCAACATTAACCAAATAGTTCCTACACATAAACAACTACGGCAAAATAGATCAACCCTACCACAAATGCAACTCCCTAGCCATGGTGGTAACTACAGGACATCTACGTGTAAATCATTGACGGAAGGAGCTAGTTGTCCACCATATCAGCATAGTCCTCAATCATGCCCAGCCTGCATTCATTGGGGCTCATGAGAAAGGTCTCCATGGCATCATCATCTTTCATTAGGTTCGTCACACCACGCCACAGGTGCTTTTGCTCATGAGCCCCCAGTTGTTTGACTGCTGCAACCACCAAATTCTTTGATGCTGCCCTAGCGGCCTTTGCTGCTTCCTTTCGCCTCGTTGCTGCTTCCTTCCTGGTCTCTCTCTTTTCAGTGGTCTCTGTCTTCTTCTCCCATATGCTGCTGAGCATCCGGCTCCTGTCCTCAAACATGGCGTTGAACCTGTTCAAGCTCCTGTCCACTACTTTCTCAGCTGAGTTCTTCCGCCTCTTGCTAGGACTGGTGGCGGTGCTGTGGGTGCTTCCCGCAGTTCCCTTGCTTACGCTGCTGGCAGGGGTACCATGCATTGGAGGCGAGAAGTCCTGCAGTGGGCTAGCACGGCTGTCAGGTGACACTGTCGTCACCATCGTCTTGCTCACCCCCGCTGTCACTGAAATTCAGCTGCCGGCTCACCGCCGGCACAAAACCAGTGTCCCCGGTCACAGCAACGTTCTGAAACATGCGGTCCATCTCGTCAAGGTATGAAGGCCAGCCGTGCTTGAGCTGCAACCACTCTCGCTTCCCCTGAAAACCAAAACGAGACCCATGCTGTTCACAAAAGTAAAAGGTGGACAATGGTAATGAAATAAACAGGGGGCAGGTCCCAAACCCTATGCTTAGCGACAATCTCGTCCCACCAAGTGTCCTCAGCGAGCACAGATCCATCACTTCTCCTGCCGAGGCCCATGAACTTGTTCTTCAGCTTGTCGATGAAGACCCACAACTTTTTCAACTCCCGGAACCTGGAGCCGAACTGCTCACTATTGTGGCGCTTGTTTGTTGCAAGCAAGAACTTGTCATGCACTTCTTTCCAACCGTCCTTGTACATTATACCATTTTTGCAATGGCCCTTATCTATTTGCTCGCAGTAAAGCTCACAGAATACCTTTGTATCGGCCTGGGTCCAATTGGCCCTTGTCCAAGTATCAGGCTGTGCAAATGGTTAACCAAACAGTAATGCATGAACAAGTCCAGGTTGAGCAGAGGTTTACCATGACCAAGTAATGCATGAACATGCAGACAGTAACATGCAGAGAGTAACAAGCAGGGAGTTGTACCTCATCGTCGGGGATGTTGATGGCGCCGTGCTGAGCTTGAGCGGCGCGACCTCGACGCCCGCCGCGGCCCCTGGACTGCTTTCGGCGCTGCCATCCCAAGGCAGGAGCTTGGTCCCCTTGGCTGCCTGAAGTCATGCCGACCGGAGGTTGGGGCCAGCTGCTGCTGCCTCCTCCGTGGTACTCGCCGCCTCCAAGGAAGGCTTCGTACTCCATTAGGTGCTGGAAACCGGACGCCGAGTTGAGGGACAGGCGCGACAAGCCAAGGTGGCTTGCCGAGGAAGTCGTGTAAGGATTCGGGGCCATGTACGGGTTGACCAAAGGGCCGCCGAACCCCGGCGGCACCGGCGGGAAGCCATGGTACGCACCGGGCCCCTATGGAGGCGGCCCGGCTGCGTACGGGTTGAAGCCGCCAGATCCGGAAGGGCCAGCAGGGGCGGCGTAGGGGATGAAGGGCCCGAATCCAGAGGCTCCCGTCGGGCTGGGGAAAAGGTTGAAGCCGCCGGCACCTCCTCCCGGGGCCGCCAAGGAGAACAAGCTCCTTGTGCTGCGCCCGTCGTCGTTGGTCGGGCCCTTGCCGGAGTTGAACTCCGACGCGGGCGGTTGCCGGTCGAATCCGTCCATGGCCGGAGCGGCACAAGGAGGCACCACCGAATCAGCGCGGCGGGGACGAAGACGGCCGATCTGGAGCGGCGGCGGCCGGGGGGGGACTACGGCGGATCTGGAGCACCAGCGGTGAAATAGCAGGCGTCGGGGGATCTGAGGGGGGAGGGGACGGGGCGAGCGAGGGTCTGCGGGGGGAGGGAGAGCGAGTTGGCGGCATCAGCGCGGCGGGGATGAAGACGGCCGATCTGGAGCGGCGGCGGCGGCGGGGGGCGGGGGGCGGGGGGGACTACGGCGGATCTGGAGCACCCGCGGCGAAATAGCAGGCGTCGGGGGATCTGAGGGGGAGGGGACGGGGCAAACGAGGGTCTGCGGGGGGAGGGAGACCGGCGTGCGGATAGGGTTGCATGCTCTAGGGTTTGAGCCCTATATTCTTTCCGAGTTGGGCCTGCACGCCTCCAATTTTGGCCCAAATTCGAGCCACCCCGTTTAGATGTTGCAGGCCGAATTCCTATTCCATTCCAATTTTGGCGGCCCAAAATCCGCATCTAAACAAGGCCAAAGTATACTAACCGCAGCTAATACCTGATGTTTCCTGTGTTGGGCTATCGAGTGTTTAATAATTATATAAGGGGTTCTTTACGCACAATTTTCTACGCTAATTCATCTCAGTATCTGTTGTATATTTTCTTAATTAAATTGAGTTTGTAAACGAATTTTTATGAGGGATGATATATATCATGTCCATCCTCGTCTCTACGAAATTTTTTATAGAAAATTAATGTTGATAAACCTTTTCTACTTGAAAACGGAATATTCACCCATGTGCCATATTCACTACTTGACCGATCAAACTGTTTCAATGGTGCGAGCACATTCTTCGCTTAGAGAAGATGAACTTGGGTAGTGTAGGGTTCTAATTCCAACAGGGTTCATTCCCAAAACAAATCCAACAGGTACTCAGGTAGGATATATCAACCAAAATAATATTTTTTTCTGTGATGGTGACGACGTTCTAGGCATTATCTCGTTGATTCGATCCATTGCTTATTAGATCAGTCTTCTGTTTATTAGTTTCAGAATCTTGAAAAGGTTTGATGCAAAATTCTTGGCTGCCCCGTCACTGCCTATTTAACCTTATTTCTCATACCCCAAATGTGTCTGCCGCAACCAAAAGTCTACAACCAAGTAACCGACCAACATCACATCACATGGGCAACAGGCTCACATTTTGCAGGAAACTGAAGGTACAATGATGCAGAGGACGCAAACCACAGTCCTAGCTCTTGTTTACATCTCAATTCGAGATGTGCAAAGTTCACACTTTGTAATAAATGCGTCGCTGTAGCATTTCGTTTGTATTTGTAAAAAATTATCCAAACATTGATTAATTATGCTCAAAATATATGTCTCGCAAAGTACAACAAAATTGTATAATTAGTTTTTGATTTCATCTATATTTAGTACTCCATGCATGTGCCAACATTTTGATGTGATGAAAATCTTCTTTTTTGTATAGTGGAATTTAGGGGTGAAATTCTGAAGAACTACACGCTCCTACGTACATACTGAAAGAACAGACACGACACACTTAAGCTACGAGACAAACAGAGATGTGGACACTGAAACAGGAAGCCCTCGCCAGAACGATCGATGATGTCAAGTGCCCCTCCATGGTAGACCCCGTCATTCATGATCATGATCTCGTTCGTTCCTCTAGAGATCCTTGGTGTCCTCCTGTACGTCAAGAGAATCAGGTGAAATTATATGAGCAAACCTCTCTGGGTTACTAGAAGGAACTAAGAACATGCAGAAAGTGAACGCGAACAGTCGTCAGTGCCTCTCAATATATTCTACCTGTTGTTCTTGAGCTTGAGACTTGCCCAGATCCTGGCGCAGCCTGGCCAATTGGGAGAGGAAGGCCTGAACGACGCGGCCACGGCTGCAAAACCAGAGGCAAGTTAAGAGGTCATGTCGGTCGCCTAGCGTCGTCAAATTCACAGGGAACACCTACTCTGTCTAAAATCTAAACTTCTGGGATGAATTTTCAGACAGCCGAAGAAAGAAAAGCAAGCAACAGCAAGCGAAAGAAATTTGGTGTTTGTACGCGAGGAGAGAACGGAGACATACGGATCGTCATGGTCGAACTCGACGTGGTGGTGGAAGCCGTCGTCGCCGCGGCCGACCTCCTCTCTTGCTGCCTTGGCGGCGCCGGCAAGGCTGTTCAGCCAGGCGGACTCCTCCTCGGTGGCCCGCTTCAGCGTGAGGCGGCCGCCGCCGCCGGAGCCGAGCGGCCGGCGCGTTTGCGCCCAGCGGTCCAGCCACCGGGCCTCCTCCTCGTCGGCGTACCGCACCGTCACCCGAACCTTCTGCTCCGGCGCCTCCGCGGCGGTGGCGGCCAGGGCCAGCAGGCCGGCGGCGGCAAGGAGCAGGACGCAGGCGGGGAGGAGCAGGGACATGCGGTGGAGCGGCCGAGCCATCTCGCCGCGCACCTCTCGCTCGCGCCGGTGACTTGGCGAATGGCGAGTGATCTGGTGAGTGGTTTTGCTCTACTGGAGGTGGAGGGTTTCTTGGCTAGTAGTTGCCTTGTGGGTCTGGACTTGCCAAGAGCCCAAGAGCAGGGGGTATATATGGAGATGGTGCAGTGACCGTCTGGCGTGGCATGTGCCAGCATGTTCTTTGAACCCCTGATCTCTGATGGAGCCAATGAAGAGTGAACAAGGGAGGCTTCCATGCTCTTTTGCATGCCTGCTAATTACAGATAGGGAGTGTTCATCCAAGACTTGTGATAGATGGCACCTCTATCTTTGGCCAAAATGACTCCCATTTTGAAGTTTCCATCAGCCAACAACCGAGTGAAGTATTGGGTCATTTTTAATTTTTTTCAGGACCAATGAGAAAGCTTCTCTTAGGCGGTTGATTAGCGAGCATTTGCAGGAGTTAGTACCTTGCCGGCTTGTCAGTTGTCACTAGAAATGTCTCCATTCTTGTACATTTTACATATCCATTCTACATTGTTGATTTCTACCCTAGTCGCATATACAAGTGGTTACTCGTCTCAGATCTGGTTACTGGTCTATCCCGATCGACATAACACCATATGACTTCTGATTTAACAAAACTTGACCAGAGGAGTAGAATGTAGTTTGACTGTCGTCCGCCCAAATCTCTGAACCTGCCAAAAAAGGGGTGAAAAGTTGGTAGAAAAGTCACATCGAATACTGTAGTGTAGCAATTTTCATTTGTTTGTGATAAACATTGTCCTATCATGACTTAACTAGGCTCAAAAGATTCGTCTCATCGTGTACAACAAAACTATGCAATTAGTTTTTTTATTACCTACATTTAATGCTCCATGCATAAGGAGTGAGATTTGATATGATTTGATGTGATAGGTGAATAGTGAAGTTTGGAGAGAAATTTTTTTTAGAACTAAACAGGGCCAAAAAAAGTGTTCCCAACTTTGGGATTTTTTCATTAATGCGCCACTATAGCATTTCTATTTGTGAATAATTGTCTAAACATTGATTAATTAGACTCAAAATGTTCGTCTTGCAAAGTACAACAAAACTATGCAATTAATTTTTGATTTCATCTATATTTAGTACTCCATGCATGTGCCGGCATTTTGATGTGATGAGAATCTTCTTTTTGTATTGTGGAATTTGGAGGTAAAGTTGTGGAAGGCTGTGTTTCTTTGGGGTGGACCCGTTTGACCAATAATTAAGGGTATTAAATAAAGCCGGTTTACAAAACTACATTCACAACTCCAAATTAATTCACGAGACAAATCTAATAAAGCCTTTGACCGCATGATTAGATAATGGTTACTGTAAGTAAATTATGGACTAATTAGGCTTGTTAGATTCATCGCGCAAAGTTACGTCCATCCCTAAAAAGATTTTGTAAATAGATTTCATTTAATAATTTATGGATGTAAGATTCCCTGAAAAAATATTTCCGTAATGAAATAAGATCTCAGTTGCTGCTGCTGCAGGAAGATAGCTATCCTGTGATTCATCCACCGGGTCAGTGCAGTGCAGGTACTCGAGGACCAAACAGGCAGCGTCAATCATCACACGCTAGGCTGCCATGCAAATATAACACCACAGATGTATCATCTCGGTGCTGAGAATTGGTTTCTCTGAAGGTCCCAGTCTACTCGCCAACTATTCTCTCCTATGGAAACTTCCCAACTTTAGATACAAAATAATGCAGTGATCTGTGAAGCGCCATGACACCACACATAATACATGTGCCAGCGCCCAGCTGTGTGAGTTCTGAGAAAAAGCAGCACACTGGCTGCAGCAGGCAGCAGTAGTGTGGTGCTAAGGTATCCCAAATTCCACCCTAAAGTTCACTATGCAAAAAGAAGATTCCCACATCAAAATATCGGTACATATATGAAGTACTAAATATAGATGAAATCAAAAACTAATTGCACAGTTTTGTTATACTCTGCGAGACGAACATTTTGAGCCTAATTAATCAATTTTTGGATAATTTTTCACACATATAAACGAAATGCTACGGTGGCGCACGCATCCCAAAAGACCAAAGTTTGGCTCCCAAATTTGGAAACTAAACAAGGGCTAAAACTGAAAGCAGGTCCTTTTGACTCCCTGATCCCTGGAGCCAGTGAACAAGTGAGGCTTCTTCTATGTTCTAGTTTGCCTGCTAATTCCAGATGGGGGAGTGTCTAACTGTTCATCCAAGATTTATCACGGTGTCTGATGTTGAAGTTTCTACCAGCCAATTAACTTGAGTTTTTTTGATGCGTGCTATGGGAAATATATGATCCAAGTGAAGTATTATTGGATCATCTTTATCTTTTTTTCAGGACCAATGAAAAAACTTCTCCTAGATAGAAAGATCCGACAAAAACGTTGATCGGGCTTCTGTTTGACCAAAATTTGACCAGAGGAGTAGGATGAAGTCTGACCCGAATGTCCAGTCAAAACTCTGAACTTATCAAAATTTTGTCAAAAGTATAGATAATTCAGATGAACTCAAACTGTGCCAATTAACCCTAAAGTCCTACAATTACATATACATATATTACGCATTTTCATTATCATCAGTGCGACTTGTTAATAAGAGAAAAGCCTACAACTAATCGCATTTTACACACAGATTTTCCTATTCTTTATAGATGGAGAACTAATTTTTTGTTGGGGGGGGGGGGGGTGGCGGACTCACATGGGACTCCGAATTTGTGTGCATCCATCTGCTTCATTCTGCTCTGTATGATCATGAGTTGTTTGTTACCCAAGGGAGAACTTCTGTAACCAAGCAAAGTAAGCATTATCGTTATATTGTATCACTTTTTGTATTCCACAGAAAGCAAAAGCAAGCAGAACATTAAAGATCTGTTCGGCTGACCGGTGGCTGGTGCGAATTTATACTGAGAGAAAAATATTGTTGTCTCACTGGTGACAGGTGGCTGATGTTGATTCATTATGAGACAAAAATACTGCTAACTGGTGCTGATAAGCCCGACGATCATGTAAGTCAAACTTTTTCACTCGCTAGAGGGGTAAGAATAGGACGGATCTCGCTGAAGTTTTATGAACAGCACGCTGGTTCGAATCTTGGAGTCTAGCTATCCTCTGATTCATCCATCCGGTCAGCTACAGCACAGGTATACGTTTAGTTTCTAAATTTCACTATGCAAAAAAAAAAGATTTCCATCACATCAAAATATCGGCACATGCATGGAGTACTAAATATATATGAAATCAAAAACTAATTATACAGTTTTGTTGTACTTTTGAAAGGACCTTGATAACACCTAGAGGGGGTGAATAGGTGAATCTGCAAAATACAAAACTATTTCCCACAGTCAGTACTGAAACCGGTCAGACCGGTTTCCAAAACCGGTCAGAGCACCAATAATCCAATTTATCCCCTCTACGAGTTCTAGCACAAACCAAACTTGGTGAGAAGCTTCTATAGATGATTTCTAGCAGGTTCACTAAGTCCCTGCACACAGATAAACCACAACCAAGTAGATCGAAGCGGAAGCAAATATAGATGCTAGAATTAAACTTGAGGGGCAAACCAAATGAGAGACGCGATGATTTATTTCCCGAAGTTCAGATTCACCGCTGCCACTAAGGCTGCAACAAGGCATGATAAATCCTACGTCTCCGTTGAGGGCCTACGAATGGCGGGCTTATACACACCAGGCCACATTCCTCGGTTCCACTAGCTCGTGGCCTTTTTCCACGAAGGAGGCAGGGCCAGCCTTTACAAACTATCTGTGGCTCACCACAAATACGGTAGCTCACCGGCGACGCCTAGCCGTCTAGGAGGCTTCACCTCCAAGAGTAACAAATGCTTGACCAATTGCTAGACTTCAACCACGAGTGCTCAAGGTATGGATTCACTCTTCACTGATCTAGCTAGCTCTTACTACCTTGCAATAGCTCACACATAATTAGCCTCTCAACCCAAATCCAAAAATACAATCAAATTCCAATCGATCTTACAAAGAGATGTTTGGGGAGAGCTTGCTGGTGCTCAAGGAAGTTCTGGACGCACAAGGGAAGCAAGGAAACCAGCAGCCCTCAAAGGAGAGGGCCAAGGGGTATAAATACCCTACACCCAAAAAACTAGCCGTTATGTCAGTGGAAAACCAGTCAGACCGGTTTCCCAAACCGGTCACACCGATTTTTAAACAAAACTAGTCGTTAGCACTCTCAGCTCTAAAACCGGTCAGACCTCTTTCCAAAACCTGTCAGACCGGTCAGACCGGTTTTGGACCAGTCAGCACACTTAGTCTCAAAATGACTTCTCTCAAAGGCTATCTCACATGGGTTGACCTATGAGCACTTTTGGTGTTGTAAAACAATTGATGTTGCATCCCTCTTGATAGTACGACATTCCAATACTCAAGATTACAATTAGTAAATAAAACTTCCGTTAAACTTCTATATCTTCATTAATGCCATACTTGATCATTCTCAACTTTGAGGGCACACAACACTTCATTCTTGCTGAGCAAATCCAATCTTGAGCCAATGGCTTAGAATTTCCATGGTATGAACCAAGTCATAAGCCATCCCAATATATGATTCAATAATGATTTGATGCCTTGCATTGCTTCACTAGCTAAGGCTTGATTAATGCATAGAGACCAAACTACGATACTAGTCTTCACCCTAGCAAAGTTCCTCGACTACAAGACCAACTTGCCCTTCTTTTTGCTTAGTACCTAGACACTGCTATCTAGCTTGATCCATTTTCATCCCATCTCACCACTTTAAGTTTAGCTTTGCTTTGCATCACTAAGAATACCACATTGAAATCCATGTCTTCACTAATTCAAGATATGTCCAAGATCATCTTCTATGTTGTCTTTGATAGATAGCTTGTCCATAGGCTTTCATGCACATGAGGCCATATACTATTCATAGAATCATATCTCATTTTATTTATAACCAAGTTCAAAGGAATTCCAATTTCTTCATGTAGATTGTCCCATTTTATTTTGACAAGCTTCTACTAAATGAGACCAACCAATATGCATAGAAAACCTTGTCTCATTTGTCATTTTTATTCTATTGCCAATGCTCATCTTTTGCATCATGGAATCAAACATACTTGCTTGCTTTAATGTCATTTAGAACCAATGTCGAGTACATATTCTTATCAATGATTATATTACACGAATATTCATAAGAATAAAACCTGCTCATATGCTTAAGCAAACAAGTTAGATCACGAATCATGTTGTCATACAAATCACCAAAACACATAAGTGCCTAGATGCACTTTCAATCTCCCCCTTTTTGGTGATTGATGACAACATGATTAAAGCATACAAATAGATAAGAAATTAAAGCTCCAAACATCTGAGATATCTTGTGAGCTCCCCCTTAATATGTGCTTTGAATAAACTTTCACAAATTTGGCCTCACATGCCAAATGCACATATAAGGAAAGAAATGAGAGCTCTCCCTATATCTCAGTATCCAGTATGTGCTACAAGTGTTTGTGATAAAATGAAATAACTCGTGATGCATATGACATGACTTTCACACAACAACAAGAGAGAGTTGTACATGTGCTGTCTCAGCAGAAACCGGTCAGCCCAGTTTCCAAAACAGAATAGTACATCAACCAATACATGCATAACACACTATCATAATGTCACTTAGAATACATAAACTTGTTCATTACACATAATAGCACACAGTACAAAGCCTCAAGTCCATAGATAGATAAAGTACGAGTTTATTACATCCATGTTTCTATAAACACTACAGAAACCGGTCAGACCGGTTTCCAAACCGATTAGACCGCTTTTGTCAGACAGACTACAAGAAGCTATGAAGTTTGATGCTTTTTAATCCATTCTTCTCCCCCTTTGTCATCAATCATCCATAAAGGGCCTGGAGAAGCTTGTAGTCCTGCTCCTTTCAAAAACTCGCGCTCGGATCATCAGATGAAGAAGATGAAGTCCAATGAAACCCTTCACTCAATCCAATGTATATGTATGATAACTTAGAGTGATTCAGATGGGTTAGCCATGGAGGAAGAATATATATATGTGCTAGACGTACCATGACTAGGAGCGGTAGAAGGTCCAAAGATGGAAGCCGCTGCCTGTGAAGCAAAGTTTCTGGGAGATGGAGATGGAGCACTAGAGTACTAAACTCCCGCCATAGAAGATGATGTACCAGCATATGCAAATGACGAGGAGGGGTATGTGGCAGCTGCAAAGGACGGGCCTCCGGTCGAAGGATACACAAACAAAGCTCCAAAAGTGTCACCCTCTGAAGTAGGTATGTAAGTGTTACTGGGACCACCATATGACTGAGGAGGAGCTGGTGGAGGCTGTGAGCTCGATGCAATATGTCCATATCCAAATATGTCCCCAAATTCCTCAAAGTAGCCCGCATTCATGTGATCTGTCATGATCTGTCATCATGTCCATATCCAAATATCTCTGGCAGCTCAGGAGGTGGAGAGATAGGATATGGAGAGTTATCCGGACTCAACACAGCATGCAACTTTTTGAACTCATCCCGACTCTTCTTGCTATCAATTCTTTACTGTCTAAGGTCCACCTGGACATCTCTCTGACCCTTGCAAACACTAGTGAATAGAGAGATGAACTTCTTGACTCGAGACAATCGCCGCTCGGAGTGAGAGGAGCTCCCAGGGCCAAACCGGTCAGACCGGGTTGGGGAACCGGTCAGACCGGTTTCCTGGGGCTGCTGCTGAGCCGTGTCCTGCTGCTGCGGTGGCTCCTCATGCTGCTGCTGCTGATCAACATTTGTTGCATCTGTGTCTGCAGGTGGATCTGCTCATGGAGATGGAAGTCTGATCTTCTTTGGAATGGGTACGCGAATTCTTCCATGAGATGCATCACAACGAAATGCAATACCCGTGATCCTCTCTATAACTCTCATAATATAAGGTGCATAACCACAAAGTTTCTGAGGATTTTCAGATATGTGCTTGATCTCCTCCCAAATATAGTCACCTACACAAAACTTGTCCTCTCCGAGATTCATTCTAGCAACCAAGTTCTTTGCAAATAGGGAGATATCTGAAGTGTTGCCTCCACGAGGTGCAAGTGTCGCTCTGAGCATCCGGTTGAACACCGAATAATAAGTGTAGAGACCGGCGACCTTGCCAAAGTTCCCTGTCTTAGTGCTAGGGTACATGAACTTCATGTTTTCCACTGGAAGGACCCCATCTAGGTGCAGCCTATGGTGACTCCTGTCAGCCTGCCTGAAACCAAGAATCTCTGCAAAGGCTAGATATGAGATGTTGTACGAGGTCCCCTCGGTCATCCAATGCATCCTTCTGTTCTCTAGCTCGTCTCCCTCAAAGTAGACTGTGGCATAGAATTGGGCTATCACCTTTGTATTCCAATCCTTTTTGTAGCCCATTATGGAGTAGATCTTTCTATGTTTGCAAGTCTCGATGATTTGGTTGAATATGACATTTTCTGCCTTTACCATGTAATCCCAGTCTATCCAATGCTGCTCGCAAACAATTCTCCCTTTAATCACAGCCGCCTGATAGTAATCCTGCTGAAAAGCTGTGTGAAACCTATAATCAGTGGATGTCCTTGGTACACCAATAGGGCTCACTCTCCTCTGTTCCCTAGCCTCATCAGTCATCCCTAATGCTCTGTAGTTCACCAATCTCCAAGTAGTAGGGGCTGATGGATCTCTTACTTTTGGAAATGGTGGCTCTCCATCATCATCTTGTCCTACTGCTTCCTCCTCTTCTTCTCCCTGGTCTTCGCCCATCTCATCATCATCATCATGAGCTGCCCCACTGCCATGACGAGGCACAATCCGATAAGCTTCATCATCAACATCATCTTCATCACTAGAAGTCGTTTCAACATCATCCACTTCCTCAATTTGCTGCTCTGCTGCTCTCTTTGGCTTCCTAGGCCTCAGTGATCTCCCACTGGTCACGCCCGAGCTGCTGCCAATTGCCGGATCATGACGACTTTTCTTAACTCTCTCGGCATGCTTCCCTCTTGGCATCATATACTGTCTTTCCTAGGCCACTGAATATGAGATACAACATATAAACTCCCAGGAAAAAGATTGATCAAGATAGACACAATATGAAAGCATCCAACGAGTTTTGGGTCAACTCAGCGCCAAACCGGTCAGACCGGTTTCACAAAACTCTTTGGCCATCTCTGCACAGATGGCAAAAATCCTCGGTCCGCAAAATGCAGCCAACCAAGATTTGAAAGATGTTCCACCAAAGAGATTTGAAAGAAATTTATCGAGTGAGTAGATCGGGCGATGGGAACATTTGAATACCTTAAGAGCCTTAAAAACGAGAGGAGATGAAGATTTGAATCCAAATCCGGTGGGGAATCCGGTCAGGCCGCCTAGGGGCACTTTAATCCGAACAAGAACATCCCTTTTCCTTAGATGAGTCAAGAGATCGCCATTGAGGGGGTTTCTCGCGGTGAAAACTGTGGAGGACAGAGACTTTCGTGGTGAAAGGGTGAGGGAGGAGAGAGAATAGGCTGAGGGGGTAAATATCCACGTGGGGTAACTTCCTGGGCCAAACCGGTTAGACCGGTTTCTCTCAAGCAGCTAAAATAAGAGAAATTTGAGTGGATTTTGAGTTACAAACATACTCCCATGATTTGAGAGAGTATATGATATATATCTTTTCCAAAATCCTCAGATTCCTTTAGAAGAGATAAGATCTCCAATAAATCCATTTTCTCAGATTACTTTTATCCTTTTATGAAAAAGAGTTGGAAGATTCGGAACAGTGGTCAGATACATGAACCAAGATAAGGAGAAAAGATCATGTGAACTAGAAGGATAGAGACATGATTTCCAAAAACACCATTTTCTCTTATTTCTTCTAAAAGAGATGAAAAGATGGATGGATGGATAAAGATTTATGGACTTGAGAGAAAATCTCACTATTTGTGACTAGCCATCAAACAATGAAAGTTAACTATAGTCACAAATAGATTGATAAAGGTCACGAGACCAAAAACCAAATATTTTTGAAAAATTCACACAACCTATCAAGCTAGTTGGGTTTTTCAAAGACTATCCTATATCACACAAGGACTTGCACTTATATCGAGCTACGCACCATATTAGCATACTACACCAAGTCAATTTTAAGTAAGGTGTCAACCAACTATCTAATAGGTATGAGAAGTTCAATATAGTTGCATGTCGATGCACACACTAGCATGATATGGAGCCTAGATGCACTAGGTAAACACTTAGTCAATGGAGAAGCATACCTTTGCCTCTAGACAAATTTGTTGTGCAATGTAATCAATGTTTTAACCATATGCACTCTCTCATGAGATAAATCATTTAACAAAGAGAGAAAGGCATTAGATTGCACAACAACAAGTTTCATAGTCAATGACCCTTGTATATGAATGACAAAACGGTTATGAGTTATGAAACCTCACAATATAGACCAAATTCCCTTTTTATCTAGTGTATCTGTGATGAAGAGTATGGAATGAACTCATATACACTAGTGTTGAGCAATAGGATCAATATAAAAGAATTTAGACTATATTAAGGTGAGTTGCCAAGACATAAATTAGGAACAAGATCCAAGATAGGGAATGATACAATTTTACCGTTATGGATCACTAAGAGAATCGTCAACTCCAAATGAGAGAAGTGATCTATCATCATTGAGACTACAAATTCACTAAAAGAAATGTTAGTCTCAACAACGCAAATGTTGAAGTAATCTCCCCCTGAATATGTGCATCATGCATGGATTGCATGTGACATGCACTTTATCTTGTTAAGAATATGGAAGGATTAAATCAACATTTGGACAAGGCACGTAATAATTTGCTCATATTGAAATGTGCCAGAAAAACTTACTACCACAGAGAGATAAGTGATATACATATGCCAAAAGTGATAATCCAAAGAAATATTTTCAAATGCATCTCAATTTCACGTTTATTGAGTCAAGTTGCAACAATCTAGGCCATGGTACCAGACTTGTCCCTCTTTACTGGAAATTTCCGATTTTGGTATTGATTTCCGACAAATGCGATGGAAATATCCGGTAGTTTGGCGGAAATTTCCAATTGTGCACGACTTAACTATCACATTTGAGTTCCGACACTCAGTGCATTTGAGTTTTCTGCATTTGACAAGACATTGCTCTACTGGAGAGCCATTAAAAGCACCACATGGCATATATTGGATAATTTCATGGATATTATCTCAGTCACTTATCAAATGTCACAAGAGCATGAGTAAAACACATGAAACACTTAATCCTACCAAAGGCATAAGTGACTGAAATTTAATCAGATTAAGCGCAATGTTACCGAGATGACATTGGGTACAAGAGAATGGAGCGAAAGCAGCTTTTCTTGACTAGCTTTTTGATCACGAGAGGTTGATTTTCAAGCCAAGCTTCCAATGCATCTCTTGGTTCCTGCTTTCTCATCAAGCATGCTTTGGTACCCAACTCATGTTGAGTCCAACAATGTTAGACACAAGATGCTTAGGAATCCAAGTGGCCCTTATGCTAGTTTGAGGAGAGTCAATCACTCTAATAGAATAAGTACTCACTTTGTCATTCCTGAGCTTAGCAAAGTCATAATCTACCAAGTTGGATTTATAAACATTACCATTTGGACAATCCTTACTTGAATGTCCCTTGGTCCGACATGTGTAGCAAATGCGGCTTCGTATCTTGCTTGAACCTCTTATGACTTCATTCTTGTGCCTATCTTTATTTTTAGCCCTTTTGCTTGATGTCTCAACTTGAGAAGACCTCTTCGAGAGTTGTTGGGCTGCTGCAGGCTGAAACCGGTCAGACCGGTTTAGCAAACCGGTCAGACCGCTTTTGGCAGGTCGAACAGTATCTTGAGGAGTTGGACACTCGGCAATCAAGTGACCTTTCTCCTGGCATCTAAAGCACACTCTCGTCTTTTCCCTTTGCTTTTCTCTTCTTGAAGGGGACTTCTTCTTCCTCTTAAGCTTGCTTGGACACACGGATGCGTAGTGTCCCATTGACGAGAACTTGAAACACTTGAATTGATCAAGGCTCTTTTTCTCACTAGTTGAAACGTTGTGCTCATGCACTTGATCTTGTTGAGGGCTTGGGCAGGTGACAGTTTGTTCCCTCTCAAGCTTCTTCACCATGAGGTCACGGTTATCTTGAGAAGGTTGCACTTGACCCTTGCCTTTCAACTTGATCAAGTCCTTCCTTAGCTTCTCATCCTTTTGTATGAGATCTTCATTTTCTTTTGCAACGAGGTCGTCACAAGATTCTACAATCACATGCTCAACACAAGATTGAGTTGCTTCGGAGCAACACGGATTATCACAAGATAAAGGAATATCAACTTGTGAGCATGTGCATGTGTGAGTTTGAGGTTCAAAGAATTTTACCGATGTTACCATAACCTCATGAGCTATTTCTAGCAAGGCATGTGACTCTACAAGCTCTTCATGAGAACACAAGAGTTCTTTATGCTTTGCTTGTAGCATCTCATGCTCACTAGTAAGCAAACCAAATTGTTGCTTGAGCACTTGGTTTTCTTTCTCCACGGAGGCTACACGTGAGAGTGAGTCAATAGCACAAGCATAATCTTCGACCAAAACATCACACTTACAGACCAAGGAAGCATTGATGAGCCTGACTTTCTCAAGCTCCTCGGTAAGAGCTTGAATAGTGGCAATTTTTGCATTTTCTTCCTTCTTGGTCTTCTCGTTGTCTTTGGTCATGAAGTAATTGGGCACTTCATCATTGGAAGGTATCAAACCTTCTTTGCTTGTGATCTTTCCTGCGCGTCGTCGACCACCCTTCTTGCTGCTGGCTGCAGCTCTTCTGCCCAAACCGGTCAGACCGGTTTTGGAAACCGGTTGGGCCGGTTTTTGCAGAGAGGGAGCAGTTGAGCCGTCTTGATCTTGTGGCTCCTTTGTGATGATCATATGAGGCTCAGTGCAAGTTGTTGCTGATGTAGAGCACTCCTCATGTGATCTTTCATTTGTTTGCTCTTTCTTGTCGCTTGTAGTGTTTGCGAATAATTCTCTAAGTTGAGCCCATATGCGATGAGCGTCAACTAGAGTTTCTTCATCTTATAGAATGTGTTCCTTCACATCTTTACTCATAACACTAAACAAGAAGTCAGTGACAATAGCATTAAGTTGTAGACAATCCATTTCGTCTTCGGTTAAATTGGACACGTTCCAATTAACATTAGGACGATGGATGCCTCCAACTACAATCCGTTCAAGAGTAGGACCCATGGCCCTAATATCATTAAGAACATGAGCAGACCAAATTGAATAATTTGGGCCGTCAGTAGCTAGTGGCTCAAAGGATACCTCACACGAAGTTGACATCTTTCCTCACGGCGGTTAAGCTTGGATGTGAGGCCAAGCTCTGATACCAATTGAAAGGACCTTGATGTCACCTACAAGATGGTGAATAGGTGAATCTGCAAAATACAAAACTTTTTCCCACAGTCAGTACTGACACCGGTCAGACCGGTTTCCAAAACCGGTCAGATTGGTTTTGCACAGAGAGCACCAATAATCAAATTTATCCCCTCTACGAGTTCTAGCACAAACCAAACTTGGTAAGAGGCTTCTGTAGATGATTTCTAGCAGGTTCACTAAGTCCCTGCACACAGATAAACCACAACCAAGTAGATCGAAGTGGAAGCAAGTATAGATGCTAGAATTAAACTTGTGAGACAAACCAAATGAGAGACGTGATGATTTGTTTCCCGAAGTTCAGATTCACCGTTGCCACTAAGGCTGCCACCAAGGTATGATGAATCCTACGTCTCCGTTGAGGCCCTACGGAAGGCGGGCTTATACACAGCAGGCCACTTTCCTCGGTTCCACTAGCTCGTGGCCTTTTTCCACGAAGGAGGCAGGGCCAGCCTTTACAAACTATTCGTGACTCACCACAAATACGGTAGCTCACCGGCGATGCCTAGCCGTCTAGGAGGCTTCACCTCCAAGAGTAACAAATGCTTGACCAATTGCTAGACTTCAACAACGAGTGCTCAAGGTAGGGATTCACTCGTCACTGATCTAGCTAGCTCTTACTAGCTTGCAATAGCTCACACACAATTAGCCTCTCAACCCAAATCCAAAAATACAATCAAATTTCAATCAATCTCACAAAGAGATGTTTGGGGAGAGCTTGCTGGTGCTCAAGGAGGTTCTGGACGCACAAGGGAAGCAAGGGAACCAGCAGCCCTCAAAGGAGAGGGCCAAGGGGTATAAATAGCCCACACCCAAAAACTAGCCATTATGTCAGTGGAAAACCGGTCAGACCGGTTTCCCAAACCGGTCACATCGGTTTTTAAACAAAACTAGTCGTTAGCACTCTAAGCTCTAAAACCGGTCAAACCTGTTTCCAAAACCAGTCAGACCGGTTTTGGACCAGTCAGCACACTTAGTCTCAAAATGACTTCTCTCAAATGCTATCTCACATGGGTTGACCTATGAGCACTTATGGTGTTGTAAAACAACTGATATTGCATCCCTCTTGATAGTACGACATTCCTATACTCAAGATTACAATTAGTAAATAAAACATCCCTTGAGCTTCTATATCTTCATTGATGTCATACTTGATCATTCTCAACTTTGAGGGCACACAACACTTCGTTCTTGCTGAGCAAATCCAATCTTGAGCCAATGGCTTAGAATTTCCATGGTATGAACCAATTCATAAGCCATCCCAATATATGATTCAATAATGATTTGATGCCTTGCATTGCTTCACTAGCTAAGGCTTGATTAATGCATAGAGACCAAACTACGATACTAGACTTCACCCTAGCAAAGTTCTCGGCTACAAGACTAACTTGCCCTTCTCTTTGCTTAGTACCTAGACACTGCTATCTAGCTTGATCCCTTTTCATCCCATCTCACCACTTTAAGTTTAGCTTTGCTTTACATCACTAAGAATACCACATTGAAATCCATGTCTTCACTAATTCAAGATATGTCCAAGATCACCTTCTATGTTGTCTTTGATAGATAGCTTGTCCATAGGCTTTCATGCATATGAGACCATATACTATTCATAGAATCATATCTCATTTTATTTATAACCACGACTATGGACCAAGTTCAAAGGAATTCCAATTTCTTCATGTAGATTGTCCCATTTTGTTTTGACAAGCTTCTACTAAATGATACCAACCAATATGCATAGAAAACCTTGTCTCATTTGTCATTTTTATTCTCTTGCCATTGCTCATATTTTGCATCATGGGATCAAACATACTTGCTTGCTTTTATGTCATTTAGAACCAATGTCGAGTACATATTCTTATCAATGATTATATTACACAAATATTCATAAGAATAAAACCTGCTCATATGCTTAAGCAAACAAGTTAGATCACGAATCATGTTGTCATACAAATCACCAAAACACAGAAGTGCCTAGATGCACTTTCAACTTTGCGAGACGAACATTTTGAGCCTAATTAATCAATGTTTGGACAATTATTCACACATACAAACGAAATGTTACCGTGTCGTATTTATGGTAAAATTTAAAGTTTGGACTCCCCAAATTGAGATCTAAACAAGGCCCGAGTAGAAAACCGAGCACCAATCATCATATGCATTGATGCAATGCTGCCCTGCAAATATCACATATGTCTTCTTTCTGAGAATAGAGAATTGGGTTCCCTGAAGGTCCCAACCTACTTGACGAGTGACAACTATCTCTCTTACGGAAGTTTCCCAATATTTAGATATATATCATGATCAAACACGTATATATTACAGTGATTTTAAAGCTTTGTAGTTGTGAATTTAGGTGGTGTTTGGTTTAAAAGTTCCCCGTAAACAAATTAAAGCTAGGCAAGTTGATCGTCCGTCCGCTAGCGAACCATGGACAGGACAGCTCGCCCGGAGCCGCATAGGCCGCAGGCCCCCAGCTCGAAGAGCGCGAGGCTTCCTTCCGCGCCAAGTCCAATCGAATCGTTACCGTGCGTGGTACGGAGGATTTCGAGCGCTAATGACTTTGTATAGCGTTGTTATCGTATCCCGCGGCATCTGATTATAAAATTATAAAGTACGCAAACTAAACAACAAATAATGTAATCAGCTTGCAGTGTAAACGGATCACCCTAAAACGGCTTAACCAAACACCATCTTGGGTGGTTACGAAAATTTTCGGTTGATGGAATAGTACGGGTGCAGCGTGATTGTCAACTAGTTTTCATGTGACCCGGCCGGGGTGTGTCATGTGTGCGCGCCTTCCAGTGTCCAATTTATTGAAGTTACATGGATTGAATAAATGCTTAACCCACAGGAACACAAAGCGCACGCGCATAGCTTTTACGTATCTATCTATTTAGGTACAAAGTGGTGTCATTTCCACAAAATGTTGACCAGAACGGACACCTTATTCGCCGCTGTATTTCACAGCAGTCACTAAACAAAAGGCAAGAGAAAATTGAAGGCCTTATTTAGTTCTAAAGTTTGGCATGTCAAACTTGACATTTTACATTAATGTGTCACTGTAGTATTTCGTTTGTATTTTTGAATAATTGTCCAAACATTGATTAATTATGTTTAAAATATTCGTCTCACAAATTACAACAAAATTATGCAATTATTTTTTGATTTCATCTATATAATACTCCATATGTGTCGATATTTTAAAGTGATGGAAATCTTATTTTTACATAGTAGAATTTGGGCTCAAATTCGGGGAACTAAACAAGGCCGAAGTCGTAAAAATATCAAACTTTTCGATGGAAGCAGTGGAGTCCGGCGCGGAGGGAGAAAGCAAGCAGGACTCCTGCACCGCTGTACGAGAGGATCAGAGTTTAGAGCTGAGGCCTTGTTTAGCTCTCGTTTAGATTCTAATTTTGAGAGTTTAAAATTTAGACTTTATTATAAATATGACACCGTAGCATTTTATTTATATTTGTGAATAATTATCTAAATATTGATTAATTAGGCTCAAAATGTTCGTCTCGTAAAGTACAACAAAACTGTGCAACTAGTTTTTGATTTCATCTACATTTAGTACTCCATGCATGTACCGATATTTTGATGTGACGAGAATCTTCAAAACTAGTCGGCTATGCAAAAAAGAAGATTCTCATCACATCAAAATGTCGACACATACATGGAGTACTAAATGTAGATGAAATCAATAACTAGTTGCACAGTTTTGTTGTACTTTACGAGACAAATATTTTGAGCTTAATTAATCAATATTTGGATAATTATTCACAAATACAAATGAAATGCTACAGTGCCGTATTTATGGCAAACTCCCAACTTTGACATGCCAAAGTTGGGAACTAAAGAAAGTTGACATTTTGTCATTAATACATCATTGTAGCATTTCATTTGTATTTGTGAATAATATCCAAACATTAATTAATTAGGCTTAAAATATTCGTCTCGTAAAGTACAACAAAATCGTGTAATTAGTTTTTGATTTCATCTACTGTTGGGGGCGATCATTAGGGGTACCCAAACCTATGGGATAATCACCCTTGTTAAAACGCTAACTATTGCCAAACTCATGCACGTATCAAAAAAGAGGAAAGCAAATTAAGGCCCACGGCCCAGCAACAGTCAAAGGCCCAGTCGAGGCACCTCGATGGGCGCCTCGACGCGCACCTCAAACCTCCGCTTCGCTCGATGGAAGCGACCCCTCGAGCGAATCGGAAAACTCCGTCTCGGTCGAGGCTTGAGGGTCGAGCCTCGAGCAACCCACGAATGGGAAAAGCTCCGTCTCGGTCGAGACCTCCGCCCAGACACGCAGTTAATGGCGCTCGTCGCCGCCTGGCGTCCAAAGTCAAAAAGGCAAATCTCTCACCATGCCGCTCAGACAGCCACGACCCCCCGTCGCATCTGCCAACCCCCGTCACTATGCTACCAACCGAGGCTCTGTGCGAACAAAGCACGTCACTCCGAGCTCCTGTGCTACCAACTCCGGCGACCCGAAGCCCTCGATCGGGTAGGAGAGACCCTCGAGCACGTAGCATGCTAAGGAGGAAGGACGGCGGAAGCATGGCGGGCCATTCCGAGTACTGTGCGACATACTGTGCGACCATCCCCGGCGCTGTGCGAACACGCCGCCACTACGCGAACAGAGCCGGGTCATTCCTACCTCCTGTACTGCCGACTCCCGCAGTAATTTTCCACGGAAAGGGTTGTGCACGGGCATGGGGGACCCTCGAATCGGCGTGCGGACAAGTCACTACGACACGCTGGTCAGCTCAGACCCTCGAAACCATTCCGTGGCGTCATCACCAGTACAAAAATCCATCACAGGGACAGCAACGTCGCGCAACAGTGACCAAGGACAAGGAGCCACGCCTGGCGCCATGCCAACGAGTGTGCAACAAATGTATCTGCATATTGACACCCGCATGTAACCCCTCCTCCTTTGTCTATAAAAGGAGAGGGCACGCTCATGAGAGGAGAGGAACAACCAATCAATCGTATACAGAACAAGAAACAACCCACGCACTCCACACTCCATGATATTGGCACTCTGCCTCAATCATCATCTGGGACTTGGAGGCCTAGCCTCTTCTCCCAACCTGCTTGTATCCCCTGCTACTTGCAGTCCGGTGCAGGATAATACATTGCACGCACCATCTTTGCTGGACGTACGGTTTTGCGACCGGAACCAGGATAATTTCGTGTC
Source organism: Echinochloa phyllopogon (assembly GCA_033239725.1). Taxonomy (NCBI): domain Eukaryota; kingdom Viridiplantae; phylum Streptophyta; class Magnoliopsida; order Poales; family Poaceae; genus Echinochloa; species Echinochloa phyllopogon. The sequence goes on along the minus strand of BTCW01000012.1, from coordinate 47,497,928 downwards.
ATTGCATTACCTTCTGCATCAACCATCAAGGGTGGGAACACAGCGCATTTCTGGTTGGTGTCGGGACCACGATTTCCAAACACTGACATCTACATTTAGTACTCTATGCATGTATCGACATTTTGATGTGATGGAAATCTTTTTTTTTTTACTTAGTGAAATTTAGATTGATGTGATGGAAATCTTCTTTTTACTTAGTGAAATTTAGGGGTAAAGTTGGGGAACTGAACTAAGGCTCGGATGCAAAAACTGCTGCTGCAGGAAGCTATCCTCTCATCTATCCTCCTGCTCAGCTGCAGTGAAGGTACTCGAGTGTGAAACAGACCGATGCCTTTGTTTAGTTCCCAACGTATCAAAGTTAATGTCACGTAGCTAATGCGTTATCGTAACATTTCGTTTGTATTTGTAAATAATTGTCCAAATATTGATTAATTAGGCTCAAAATATTCGTCTCGTAAAATACAACAAAACTATACAATTAGTTTTTAATTTTATCTACATTTAATACTCTATATATGTGTCGGTATTTTGACGTGATTAAAATCTTCTTTTTGCAGAGTAAAATTTGGGTAAAATTGGGAACTAAATAAGGCATGATAATACTTGCAGAAAATTGCGCATCTGCGCCTTTGCTCGTTATTACTCCCAAGTCGTATCCGAGCAGAGCATCCGAGTCAAACATCTGTTTTGTCATCGCTTTAAGATGCTCAAAACATTTCAATTGGTAAAAAGATTTAGACAAAACATTTCAATTGGTAAAAAGATTTAGACAGCATGTTTCGAATTCTGTTTGGTTTGTGTGCATGTATTCGTAAAGATGAATGTATATACATGTGAGCATCTGTATCTGTACCATTATTTCGCAAAAGAAAATATAAAACATTATGATTCGTTTATAAGAAAATTTCTAAAACTTTCTTTCCATCCGCCTTGCATTTCTTCATCTTGTTGGTGACCGGAGGAAGATTGGAAGAATATAATTGTGGTGACCAAGCGCGTAACCCGCATGAACAGGAGCATGCCTTCATACATATATCGTGTATGGAGTACCTCTGACGGTCATGTACTGGCCGTCACTTGCACTTGGGTTACTACTACTAGTCTCTGAACTACTTCCTCTGTTTTGTTTTATTTGACTCTGGACTTTACTATGGAAACTTTGAACATCTTTCTAGCAATGACTTTACTTCTAAAAACTTAAAAAAGGTATGCAATGTTCTAAAGTATTTTGCATGATGAATGTAATGATATGCTCTCTCTCTCTCTCTCATCCTAACCAAGAGAAATTGAAAATTATTGGTGGGCCAAACTTATATAGTAATAGTAAAATCAACAGCGTCAAGTGAGTAAAATCAACATCCTACTTGCTGAGTTGCTTCTCAGGAAAACCAAGGCTTTTCTTTTGGGTCCACAGTATCAGCTCACGGATAATCCATTTGTTTTGGGCGTAGCAATAAACCAATTGTTTCATATACATCTCCCATGTGGAGTTGTATATACGCTTAATTAGACCTGATCATATGTCGGGCCAAGCTGGACTCGGGCTAGCCAAAAAAATAGACCGGTTAATTTTGGGCCCAATTTTTGTGCCCACAACATTGGTGGTATCGGGCCATGCCGGGCATGAATCGGGCTTCCCATCCTTTTTAGTTCAAACATAATTAAAGCAAGGAAAAAGTCTATATTACCTCCTCAATTATCGTGTGTTTGTCTGCTTTGCCTCCCTCATCACCAAAATCAGACATTACACCTCCCTCGTTTCACAATACCGGTCATTTTTCCTCCCTAGACGATTTTAAAGATGGTTTTAAGAGTAATTAAAAATTCTAATATCTAACTTACTCTTAGAAAGTATGTAGAAATTTGTTTTAGCTCAAAAAATATGAAATCGGTTTCATCTTTAAAATTATGTTCTATCTCTAATGCTTAATTATCAGTTACGTAAATCTTTTATGATTAAGATTCGGTTTTTGCTAAAAGATGCTCATATTATTTATTTTAAGTTTTTTTCAAATATAATTTATTTCTATTTATTGTGACCTCCTTTATTATTTGAAATCCAACTTGAGACGAGCTAAACGAGCCAGGTCAAAGTTTAATTTTATTAAAAATTATATAATTTTAATTTTTAAAAATGAGTGCAATCATGCCATGTTGTTGCCACATGCATGTCTATATTTGCTGCCTTAGGCATTGCTCGCCATGCCCGCCCTCCTACCACTCTCACCACTAGGCATTCATGTCACTCCGAAAAGATTTAGCCAAAAAAATGAGCAACTTTTAGCCAAAAAGACAAATCATGTGATATGATAATTAAATACCACGATGCGATTTCCACTTCTTTCTTGAGTTTTTTTCTCTTTTGTTTTTGATATACTTGTCTGTTGAGTTGAAATTCCAAACAGATTTACTCCCTCTGTCCCTTTATATAGGTCGTCGTTGGTTTTCGTGTCACGATTTAGATTCGATTTGTAGAAAATATGTGTAATATTTTAATCTTCAAAAAAATTTGTTAAAAAACTAGATTCAAATATCTATCTAATGATATTTATTATGTACTATATATATTAATATTTTTTTAATATTCAGTCAAAGTTATTTCTCGGGAATCGTAAACGACGGATAAAAAGGGACGGAGGGAGTACTCCTTTGAGAGTTTGAGGTAAAAGTTTGCATCATGTTAACAAGGATAAGGCCTTGTTTAGTTCCAGAATTCCCACACCCAAATTTACTATGCAAAAAGAAGATTCCCATCACATCAAAATGTCATAGCATGCATGAAGTACTAAATATAGATAAAATTAAAAACTAATTACACAGTTTTGTTGTACTCTGCGAGACGAACATTTTGAGCCTAATTAATAAATTTTTGAACAATTTTTCGCACGTACGAACGAAACGCTACAGTGCGCCGGCTGACGCGCGTCAGCCGGCGCAGACCCAATTCGGGTGCCTCCTTTCCGGATCTAAACGCGGCCTAAAAGTAAAACCAGGTAGTGTGTCCAGAGCGCTCCATCATGCCGGCACTGCTGCCATAACTGCCATGCTTACGGCCGTTGTGCCGGTGACGAACAGGCCATAGGGGAGAGTGATCATGATGGACATAGGACATGCAGCAGGCAGCAGCCTGCTGGTAGCTGATCCGTACCTAGCACTAGCAGTTGCAGCCAGTACGCGTGGGAAACGTCGAGTGAGTACGTCTCACTCAGAGATGAATTGAGGCAGCCAGATGCATGCAAGGGGAATTTTTGACCCAGATATTATTATACTCTTGCGTTCCCCAGTTTATGGCCTTGTTTAGTTTTCAAAATTGAGAGTCAAATTTAGATCTTTTGGAGTGCGTGCGTTACTGTAGCATTTCGTTTGTATGTGTGAAAATTTTTCCAAAATTTGATTAATTAGGCTCAAAATGTTCGTCTCGTAGAGTACAACAAAACTGTGCAATTAGTTTTTGATTTTATCTACATTTAGTACTCCATGCATACTATGACATTTTGATGTGATGAAAATCTTCTTTTTGCATAGTGAACTTTGGGGGTAGAATTTGGGATTAAACAGGGGCTATGTTTGTTTATGCCTGCTTTCTTTTGCTCCTCTTCGTCGGACATTTTTTTTAAATATCGTCAGTGCATTACTATATTGTTAAGAAACAAAACATGGATGAAAGCTGAATTAGACGCACCAGGAGCAAACTAGATGATGGTAGTGGAGCGAGGAAGTAGCATCTGAAATTTCTGTATCAGAATTCGAAAGGCCGGTATCGGCAACAGACCGGTTATCAGCGGTTAAAGTAGAAATTCGGTCAAAATCAGATTTGTCTGTTCGCTCGGCTTATCAGCACCAGCCAGCAGTATTTTTTTCTCTGCACAAACCAGCACCAGCCACCTGTCACCGGCCAGCCGAGCAGAGATCACAGGCCGGTGCATCTCAGCAAGGAAAAAAATTGGTTTGTCAATGCAAACATTCCCTCTCCGCTCTACACGAGTTGGAGGTTCGCTTGGGCCTGTCCGCCGCACCACGTACTATCAGGCTCAACATGCATGATTAGATCTTGAGGTTAACAGAGGTATAGAAAGTAGTTGTTTGCCACTAAAAAATAATTAGAACTGATACGTTCCACCATAAAGAAAGAAATCAATTAAGCTACCCTCTGTTTGCTGAGAGCCTGAGAGGGTGAAGCTAGGGGAGGACCAGAGGCAACACTTATTCAGTTTGCTATCTCTTTCAATTTGAATTAGCTATTAAATCTTGGAAAGAGTCTATTTTTGACCATCCTTAGACTATGAGTGTAATAGGAACATATGTTCACAAAAGGATCACCTTAAGATGATCATCTCATTGCTATCGGGAACGAATCAAATCATATGGTTCTATTTCTCAACCTTTCCGACTTGCTCCCACAGAACCAAGGTCTAAGGGATTGAAAAAGTTAGTCATTCACAACTACTAATGAAAGATTTCTCAAAAGTTAACGATTAGTAGTTCTTTTTCAAAATCCATTTAGAAAAAGAATGAATTCGGTCTTATACATACGCGAGAAAGGTAATAAAAAAAGAAAAAAGACCGGTTCTTCTTTCTTTTATCAATTATAGGAGCCGTGTGAGATGAAAGTCTCATGCACGGTTTTGCGTGATAGAAAGAAGCAAGGAAAACCTATCTTCCGAGTTTGGTTTTAGCCATCTAACTCCAAAATTAGAAATCTTTGACCAACCAACTATTGAAACCAAGGGTGGTTTTGGTGATGTGGATGATACATGGTAGTGGCCCCATATGGAAGCTCCCTTTTCTTTTTTTGTCTAGCCTTTATTACTTCTTTTCCTTACGCCTTCCTCTCTCTCTCTCTTGCCCCTCCACGCCTCGTGTAGCGTTGAACTTGAACCCAAATAAGAACACAACCTCAACGGCGTCGGTGGTCGTGTCTCCAGTTAGTGGCAGATGGCTTCCACCTCCACCTCTAGTGGTGGTGTGCAGCCGTGACGCACAGTGCTCCGCCTCAACCTCACTTATTGCCTATGCCGCCACCTTGAGGAGCTCAGGCCCCGCTAAAGCCGCCTAGGGCCCTAGGCCACCGCCACACTGAGGAGCTCATGAGCCGCCACCATGGGGAGACTAGGCGCTGCTTCTCAAGTAGGAGTTAGGGGTTCTGTCGTGGTCTTCAGTTTACCTATGAGGATCAAGGCCAACTGCTTCAATAAAGGGTTGGACAGAGGTTCGCGGACGGCCGCATCCACGGCATCGACATCGTTAGCGCGGCTGCTAGCAAGAGCGGCGTGGGTGCTCCTGGATTGTGGTGCATGTGTTCGCGTCCTTTTGAGGAAGAAAGTAAGAGAAGAAGAAGAGGAAGAGGAAGGAGAAGAGAAGAGGAGGGGGCTTCTGTTGGGGATATGGACTTCAGGGGGAATAGAAGCCCTATGCTCGGCAATATTGTTTTGGAGAGTGGCATAACGGAGGTGAAGAACACAGGCTTCGCGTGCATCTCTTCACTGTATCATAGATCTAGCATTTGCTATTTGCAGGAAAGATAGCGTGCAACTAACGCAGAGCGAAGTACAACCAAGGTGCTCCCAAGGGCGGCAATGTAGCCCAAGAGAGCATCATGGTTGGACTTCGCACGGTAGAGAAGCATGGCCATGGAGCTTTGCGAAGACCAAGACGACTCACTGACGTGTAAAGTGTTTCCGCCGTGTAACGAAGGGTGTGCTTTGACGCTTGTACCCCGAGTATTCTTACGGTATAGTGGTTAGAGGGGAATTGTGAATAAAAGGTCTAATTATAGCCCATTGAGCTCGCTATAAATGGCATACATGATGTAAAGGGGAAATAATTATTACGCCATGAAACTACGCATCTTGTAAAATTTGGGTAATTGTTTTTTTATCCAAAATTTGGGTAATTGTTCATTCCATTTCCTTTCTGTATCCATTCTATCTTTGGGCTCGCATTGTTTGGATACATGTGTCCACGAAGGTAGTGTTGTTGGCGGATGGTGACTCTAGTCGGTCTTTCTACCCCCAACAACTACCTTGTGAGCCCCATTGGCACGTGGTGTCCACGTTACGAAACCACCCATAGAAACAGTCGGAGGTCAAATGTGAACGATTTTGATGGTTGCATGGTTAGAAATACCCAGTTTTGAAGTTAGATTGTCAAAATCAAACTCTGGCAATAGTGGATCGCCAAAAATAGACTTTTCCCTTAAACTATTAGGTCTACTCTCTTTGTTGTTCTCTACAAGGCATTAGAATGAGACATTGACTAACAATTACTCCTTTAGTATTTGATTTATGTGATAAAAAAATATATTCGTAAGTGTTTGTTTTATAATACCAATTTGGTAACATCAATTTCATGTCGCAAAGCTATAGATTAATAAATTAATTATGGGTCAAAAGCTTATGCTAATATTAAGAATAAGCATTGTATACTCTCAAAATAAAAATATTGTTGCCAATTGTAGCTATTTTTGTATGTTCATGCATTGGTTTGACACACAACAAATATTTATAAATATAACCAATTTGAATACTTGTTTGAATATGATCAATAAAATAGCTACAATCGGCAAGTATTTCTAAATAACTGCAAGTATTACACACAAGATCCTTCCGTGTGTATTATTACTTGAATTTGTTCTAGAAGAATAAAAATCAATCAGTCTCTAGGTTTTAAATTCAAATTGTGAATTTAAAATACAAAACTTTTCAGAGCGTTTCTTAACCGTTCATGGCCATGAGTCATGACATGTTACGGCCAAGTGCCAACAATACCGGCCATTAGTGAGATTTGAACCCCTGAGCGCGTCAGGCTGATTTTGTTAGGCGTTCGTCATTGACGGGTAGAACTTTCTTCAACCATAACTGTATACTCCGATTTGGAAACTGCAAATGTACCAATAACAAAACTTAGTAGTTGGGTAAGCGGTTCTATAACAAGCAAGAATCGTCCCTAAGCTTGTCTTAAAAAAACATCAAAGAGCCCACAAACTGCAATATCGAAATTGAAGCAAACATCATCCAAGCTTCAGGAAAGCGTTCGTTGCTGGTTGCACCTCAAAATCTCAGAAGTAAAAGGATCGTACAACCATTTTCTATTCGATCTAACTCAAAATGCAGAATCCCTTTCTCATGTTAAGGACGGTACCTTAACATGAAATGTGTGTTGATTTCGCTCACAGCGGTACAAGAAATCGATATATTATTCTTTCCGAAAACAAGAAGATAATGAGAATTACAAATGGTAATGAGCCTAAACCTTTGAACCACCCCTCTGAATACAACCACAGGCTTCGATGCCTCCGTTGATTGCCAAAACAACTGTTCTCATCTACCACGCTTAGTTGAACTCCATATGCCATAGTGGAACTGAAGCAAAATTGTTCCAGCACTGCTACCAAATCCACTAAATTCAACCTGAGGCGACTTTTTTGCGGACGACTCTCTTTTGGCGAGGCTTGGACAATGTGGTCTCAGGTCCGCCCTGCTTAATGCCTAGAAGACCAAGGCCAGATACAATTGCATCCTTGGATATAAACCATCTTGAATCCTGTTGGTCCATGTTAACCTCAACAGGCCTCTTGTATGCTCTCAGAAGTCGATCTGAGTATTGAGGGTCAGCTTCTTCCCCGAGCCATGTTCGCCTTGATGCCTCACCAATCTGAATATTCATCAGTCTGCAATATATGCACCATTGCGTTAGTGACAGAACAAGATAAAACATGAAGTAGTCTATTATCCATTATCCAGTGCAACAAAAATGAGCCGAATTCACATGCAAAGAAGACCAATAGTACAAATAAGAAATACAACAACGATATAGCCTTTTGTCCCAGCCAAGTTGGGTTAGGCTGGAGATGAAACCCAACAAGAGCAAAAAAAGGGTATTATTAGGTTCAAAATATGTGAAGTAGGTTGAAAATTGACAAAAATAAAGTGTATATAAGAATACAAGAGTAAACAAGAATCAGATTGAGAATGCGATCAAAGCAATGGCCTAGGGTATTCAAATGCAGAAAATGTTCTCATCCAATTCTTTCTGAACATGTCCATGAAAAGCATTTGCCCTTTGCATAGGTGATCCCAAATATACCACAACATTCTGCATGTTGACATGCCACTGATGTCTCGAGTGACATTTGGGCCCATGCAATAGCCATCAAATGAATGGTGGCTGCTTGTGAAATTATAGTTTTTGTCACTTCGAGTCTACAAATCACTTCCTCAACCTGAACAAACGATGTCCTCTTATAGGCCAAAGAACCATATGAAGCCTAACTAACAGCGTGTTGATGTTGAGAAGCTAAAAAAAGTATTATGCTTTAACTAGTTCGGAAGCCAACAAATTCAATATGTAACTATTTATACAGCATGTATCCCAAAATAAGGCAATTCAACTGATGTTCCTCATGAAAGATTGTAAGCATTAAATCCTGAGAAAGTTTGGCAATCTGCAAGTGCTGAAGGACTAATATAATAAACCTGAGAAACTAAGGTGGTGTTTGGATTCAGGTGCTAAAGTTTAGAACTTTAAATAAGTGATAATTAGACGTATTAAATATAAACTAATTATAAAACTAATTGCATAAGTCATGTCTATTTCGCAAGACGAACCTAACAAGTCTAATTAAGCTATAATTAATACATAATTACCATATGTTTACTGTAGCATTACATTGTCTAATCATGGTATAATTAGACTTAATAGATTCGTCTCAGTCCTCGTTTATGTAATGGATTTTTTAATTAATCTATATTTAATACTTCTAATTAACATATTTACATTCGATGTGACGGCTAAAGTTCAGGCCGAGGGAAACAAACAGGCCCTAATGATAGAACATCTTGTACCACAGTCAAGAAATCCATCATTAAGCAGATAAACAGCCAGTTTATGATGTAATAGCATATGGTCAGTACTTTGCTTCTGGTAACTTTGTCTGCTTGACTCATGTATCAACACCTCTAAACTATCTGCAGTTTCTAAAGAGTATCATCAGAAAGTTTCTTTCAATAAATAGGCATCTTTTCATTAAGTGCATATATAGTTTTCTAAAAACTGCAACAGAAAGGTGTCTTTTAATAAAAGAAGGTTATTTGATGAAATATAAAGACAAAATTATAAGAGTAAATTCCTTATTTGACACCAAAACAAATACCCATTCCTTTCTTGGCCCTGAAAATTTTTTCGTTCTCTATTTGACACTGACTTGTAACTTCATTCCTTATTTGACATTTTCGTTACCTTTAAAAGTTAAATCGGACAAAACGTACTCCAAATCACCTCCAAAATTCACCAAATTTTTTCTATCAACATAACAAATAGGCATGAACATATGTCATTTAAATCAACACATGCACTTTTATAGTTTTAAAGTTAAAATTCACCAAACTAAATAGTTTTTAAAACTTACCTGAATTTTATCTCACTAAAATTCTTTCAAAAAATTAAGAAAAAATAACTAATATTTATCACATGTGATACAATAGCATATAAAATTATTTTCCATCATAAGTTAAATAGATAATTATGAGTTCCATCTAAAATTACTAAAATACCATGTTCTTCCCAATTCAATATGTAACTTATAATGGAAAATAATTTTATAAACTACCACATTACATATGGTTAATAATAGTTATTTTTTCATAATTTTTTGAAAGTATTTTGGTGCCATATAATTCATATTTGTTTTAGGGATAGTCTAGTTTAGTAAATTTTAATTTGAAAACCATAAAGGCACATGTGTCCTTTTAAATAAAATATGTTCATATCGATATGTTATATCATTATAAAAAGTTTCATGAATTTTGATGATTATTTTGAGGTTGTTTTGCTTAATTTAACTGAAAGTTGTGATGAAAATGTCAAATAAGGAATGAAGTTAAAAGTCAGTGTCAAATAGAGAACGAAAATTTTTACAGGGTCAAAAAGGGAACGGTCATTCGTTTTGGTGTCAAATAAGGAATTTACTCAAATTATAAACGCCCACCATTTAAACTGGTTATTCAAGAACACGCATGCTTAAACTGAGTTGGATCCGATGGGTATAACTACAAAGTCATGTCGCATAATAGACACTGCATTAGTAAAAGGTTTAACAAAAGAGATATTTATAATTCAAAAATCAAATTAATCATCCTGATTACAGTAACTGATAACTACAGGCGGGAAAGTGGCAATAAACACCTCTCCTCAACTGTAATAAACAAAGATAAGCAAATTCCCATTCCCTAACATTGAATAAAGTTAGTCTTCAGAGAACAAGCAAGGCAAATGCATGCAGGTTCTCACCTATAACTGGAAGAGAACTACAGGATCACGAGCAGGTACCAGAAAGGGTACTTTTAGGGGTGGATAACGAGCCGGCTCGGCTCGGCTCGGCAGTGCTCGTTATGTTAACGAGCTAGCTCGGCTCGGCTCGTTAACGTAACGAGCAAAAATACCAGCTCGGCTCGGCTCGTTATGGCTCGGTCAGCTCGCGAGCCAATGCACAAACATATATGCGCCCAGGTCAAATAAGGCGTATAGGTGATCAACCAACATAGAAAAAGTACCATAGGTGATAAGTCTTAGTTAAATCAATCAAGACATAGGCACAACAAAAAGTACCATAGACTATAGTTAAAAATTTAATTGCTGGTAGTTTAATAGCAAATACCTTGTGGCATATAATTAAAGAATTAACACATGTGGTATACAAATGATGTTTTTCGGCCTATTGGCTGCATACCGGCATAGCTTGTGGCCTGCTAGCCTACTAATGCACGTAGCTCGTTAAGCTCGTGAGCAGCTCGCGAGCCAGCTCAAACTCGCTCGTTATACTAACGAGCAAAAACTTTTGCTCGACTCGTTAGGAATATGCACCGAGCCGAACCAAGTCGAGCTGAACCGGCTGCGATCTGAGCGAGCTAACGAGCTTCAAGCATTTTGGCCAGCCCTAGGTACTTTGATGGTTGTCACGAGAGTTTGCAACTAAGACAGTATGTTGTGTCAATAGTTTAGGGTCATCAGTTCTATTAAATCCTGACTACGGCATCAAGTATAAACAACAATGTTTAGTTAGTTGGTCCTGTATTCTTAATTCCATACATCACCTTCCTGTGTTATAAAAGGAAAATGGATATTAAGTCAGAACTTACTGGTTCTCACTTTCATCTCTATTAATCCTTTAGCCAACACTCTCACGGTGCAACTGGTCAGCTGAGCACGCCAAAGAAGCGGTTCGCTGAGCCAGCCCGGGTTCGAGTCGCGGCACAAGCTTCTTATAAGATAAAGTCAGGGGGACGTCTCTCCCCCCTGGTCAAGTCTTTTTATCTCTATTAATCCTTTGGTTTTTTCTTTCTCGAACGAGCAGAAGATCTGCACACCATTTTGCAGGCACACTAGAAACTAGTAAACAATTGCCACACACAAATCATTCGCAAAAAAAAATGCCACACAAATAGATGCACACAACTAGCTCACCGGAGGGAAGGTCACTTCTATCCAAGGGCAAAGGAATTATAAGAAGACCCCACATCAGTACCTCATGATGGTACTACTAATGTCCAATAAGTGTAATACGAGTGATAAGCCATTCATCATGAGTATTGGTTGATCTCAGCACTCAGCTATATTCTCTTTATGAATAATGAACACCACCAATGACTTATTCAACAAAAAAAATAATATGCAATGACTTAACGCAACAAAAAAGTAATATGTTAAGACAATACGTCAATAGATATTTACCTTGCTGCTGTGCTAAAGAAGATTGCCACACCCAAAACATCAAAGCGCTTTACCATATATTGGTCTAGTCCACATAGCAATTGATAACGCAAGTTCGCATATAGTCCTAGGAAAGCTCCATAACCAAGGGCATTGGTGCCAACAGAAGGAATAGTCACCGATAACCTAAATGGAAGAATAGTAAAGAAGATAAGAATGCATCAGAGAGGCCTTAGAAGGATGCATTTTACGATTTTAAATGAATACTATGATAAAACTCACCTCCTTTCTTTTCTTTCAGACAAGAGTTTCGACATACCACCTTGAACAGAGCCAGCAACAAATCCAACCAGACTAAGCTCAGCAGCCTTGTAAAAGAATGCACAGATTCGTTTTGGCAGATCAAACTCTCTTAAAGGATAGCTCTTCTCAAATATATTGTTTGGAAGTTTCTCAATTGTATTTTGGAAGTCAAACCGAGATGTACTCCCATATGAACGGCATGGTGCCAAAAGCCCAAGAACCATCAAGTTGCAACAAGATGTAGTCAGAGCATTAACAACCGCCATGTCCCATTCTTGCTGAAACCTGATTTCCCAAAATTATGAAATGGTTTACATTAAGTAATAAGGTGAAATTGCTGAATAGTCATTGATAAAGTAAAGCATACCTTTCCTTGCGAATATTCATCTCCCACCAAATTGATGAGGAAAAGGTAGCTATAAACTCAAAAGCCATCTTATGTGGGAATGCTGGATCTGCAAGTGTTCTGCAACATGACAATTGAAACAGAGTAAGCCACCCAAGTCATGGTACTTACGGAATGTTTGTTACAAGAAAAGGAAACCCAATTTTAAATTTCCCGAACATGCAGCAGGAAACCACAGTTTTTATGACCCAATAGTTGCAAAGCCCCAAGTTTTATTTCTGAGGAGTTCACAAGACCTCATTATAACTAATTCAGTCCTAAGCCCTCCCGCGAGTCTACAACAGGCGCATCCCCCACAATTGCTGCTTGCCGTCCGTTCTGGAAACCTCAATCGTCAGAGGACCATATCATGACTACGGTGGGCAATAATCTGGTTAGGAAAAAAAAAGGAAGCCCATTTTCTGCAAAAGTTATTTGCGCAGATTGTTTATAGAAATAGTTTAATACTATACCACAATGTAATGCCTGCGCTACATATTCTAACAGAGTTTTCGCCAGCAGGAACTAATATTGATTATCAAACTTCATAATAGCAGTACATATGCAAAAAGAAAAGATACTCATTTGGATGAACAAACTAAGAATCTGTTTGGGTTTGAGTAGTTTCTGGATTCTGCATGTTTAGTTCAACTTTGAACTAAATTCTAAAATGAGCAATCTACCTCGACCGAATAGGGTGTCATTGTGCACATGATTTGGAAGTTACCTTCCAACAAGACCTCTGGAAAGCCATCCTGGAAGAGCTCTCGAAAAAGACCTAGTGTTTGTAGGCCTTGCAAATATTGACAGGTACCGCACCATCTGTGCAGAGCTCACCAAACCCTAAGATCCGACGTATCATGTAAAATTCATGTTATTCAACTATCATACCAAAGTATAACGCATGAAAGAAGAGGACAGATTTTACCATCTCACAAGCTTGGCGTAGACCAGCAGGCAAATTACTCATAGTTTTGCACCATTCTTGCAGCACAGCTTCTACAAACTCTCTATTGAAAAGCTGCCTCGAGAAAAGAACAACTAATAAGCTGGCAAATCTCAACCTTTATAGACACTTGGACATAGCTTTATTGAAACAAAATATTAGGAATCTCACCTCCTGTACAACAATTCGCCTCCTGAAAAGTCCACCCTCTTCTTCCTCCCCATCATCAAAATCATCAAAGTAATCATCATCATCGCCATCATCATCTCCACCGTCACCCCCTCCATGGCCAATCCTTTTTCCTATATCTCCACCACCACCACCTGTGGCTAGCTGAAATTCGAAAGGAAATTTGTGATCAGTATATAAGGCAAGACAAGAACATGACCCGAGCAACTTGCCATTACTTTGTGATAATAGTACTAGCAAATAAGGTAAAACAAGAAATAGATTATTAGTCAATCTACCAATATATATAGTCATATGTGCTCAACAATAATTCAATAATAATTTAAATCCAATCCAAGGTTAACTTAAGACCAACTCAACGTAACTGAAACGTGGAGAACAGATCAGTTGATCATCACATTGTTTCCTATGTAACCCTACAGGATGCATAATCATAACTAGCTCAGCTATATAAGAACATTAATTTGGTCAGGCTATGATATCAGCATTAATTATTTCTTTAAATTACCAATGAGTGCCACTGAAATCTGTAAAAAAACAATATAAATTTCCTTCACCATTTTCCTTGTTGATTGATGCCGCATGAAATGTGTGAGCTCAAACAACAAGCTCTTTCTGCTTCCAACATAGAAGTTTTCAATTATAGTACTGTTATGGACAGCAAAGGTGACCAACTAGATAGGCCTAAATCAATTTCATGGGTTTCCAAGGACGTAAAGGATGTCAATGCATCACTTGCTCTATTGAGCTAATTTGCAAAATGGTAGCTCCAACAGGATCAAGCACATGGAAAATGTTTTACGAACTCATGTGGTTGTATAATGCCTGGAGGACCATAAAAGGAAATATAGTAACACTCCTGATACCACAACAATAATTTCTGGGTGACCTAAATTTGAAATTAAAGCTCAATCTTAAGTCGCACTAAGCTCACAGATACTCAGTATTGCAGAAACAACTTATTGAGATATAATTTGGTAGTACTATGGAGTTATTACTGATGCCTCTGCAAAATAGAACATAAAACGAAATATAAAACCAGGGCTCATCAAGATTGCTGAAAGGTCAGTGCCACAGAAAAATTAGAATAAAACTGCAAGAAATGGAAAGGCAGTTTAGGGTTGGAATGTTACGCAACCTTGCAAGGTCAATTGGTGTAAAAAAAATTTCACACCAAGCCTTCATATGTTTTTGCAGGATCATTCTACCGTGACCACAAATCTCCCTTAACCCAGCAGGAAACAGCAAGCATGCCTTATCCAATATTTTGGCACTCTAAACGGTCTAACCATCTGATTTTTCCAAATGAATTCCAGGTTGATGCCATCACCATGTCATTGAATCCAACGGGATTCAACCACAAAGGCCCATCTCTAAAATTCCCTAAACCCTGTGTCTGGAATCCCCCTTCTTTTCGCAGTAAAAAACTACGCAAACCAACAACGATTAGGATTAGGTACCAACCTCTGGCATGATCTTCTTGCGGCGCTGGGATAGGTCGAGCTTGGCCTTCTCCAGCGTGACGGCCCCGAAAGCCTTCCGTCCCCCCTTCATCGCCGGCGGGGTGCGCGGCGGGGCGGATGCCGGTGCCGCCACCCCGGTCCCCATCCCTGGCCCCGCCCCCGTGGCCATCGCCGGGAAGCATCTCTCCAGTGACGATGCGGCCTCCGAGCGGTCGGCCGAGGGGGGCGGGGCGGAGGTGGAGGAGGCGGATACGGCGAGGCGGACGACCGCGCGGGGGCGAGCGCGGCGGCGCGAGGGGAGGAGGCGGAGGAGTCCGGTGGTGGGGTTGGGGCGGGCGGGGTGGCGGTGCGGCTGGGAGATAGGGTGGTGGGCGTGGGGGTGGAAGGCGGCGAGGGACGATGCCATGGGAGGCGGAGCGGAGGCGAGGGGGAGGGTTGGTGGTGGCCCCTGCGCGCCGTGCCGTCGGGGGCTTTATCGAAAGAGGAGGTTATCTGCTCATTACGGGGGTGGTTTTATCAAATTTGACTCGTGACTTGTTGTGTCGCCGCCGGTTTGGGGGGGGGGGGGGGGGGGGGGGGGGGGGGTGGGGGGGGGGAGGGGGGGATGGGGCCATTCCGGGGGAATTTTGTGAAATGAAATACTAGGAAGTATTAGCCAGGTATTATATTTAGTGAATTTTACTTTGAAATATATAAGATTCGAAAATAATACAGTTTTCATATTCAAAACTGTGTTCGGTTATTGCATAGGCTACACTTGGAGGTCAACTATTTTGTTATTTGAAGGCTTTGTATATAATCTAAAGGAGGTGTCTAGACATCAATCGATTGACAAATAAGCATTTGTCAATCGACACCCATGGCCCTTGGATCAAGATCCTACGTCCAATCTATTGCTGGCTAACTTTATTTCAGCAGCTAGCTGTTAATAGTGTTAACGGGCCCACAAAACACTGTAGCGCGCCCGTTAACGTGTAGAAGAGTCTTGTCAGGTTTACTTTTTATGTTCTAGACCCGTTATCGTTTCAACACAGCATTACGGACTTTCTTTCACCAAATAACAAAAAAAAATACAGGCGTCAATTTAGCCGGCAAAAATAACACAAAAAGGATTGACGTCCCTATCCACAAATAGACATTGATCTCTGTTCCAACTGTTCATCCAGAGAAAACACAAAGCATGGAGCCCCTGGCCAAAAAAAAAGAAAAAAAGAGGCAGTGCGTGGAGAATGTCTAGAGGGATCACGGGGTACCCAAGAAGAAGTGAGTTTTCTTCACTTTTGTTTCCTCTGCAAGATCATTTGACATGTCCTTCTGATCTTCTTGTGTTTGTTGCAATATGTGCTCTTCCTCGTAATCACCAGCCTAGTAAAAAAGGACATGTAGATTAGACATTCATGATACAGAAATCACATAGGTTTACTAATGTGTATTAAAGAGTCACCATTTTATTTTCGCTAAACATACATATGCACATGTTCCCCAGGTATATGTAATTAAACAGAAGCACATATACATGGAGACACACACATGAATCATTTTGGGACATAAATAAAAGCAGCGGTACTAATCTAGCAAGCAGGCACGGCCAGTGGCGGACCCAGCGACTATATGAAGCCTGGGTGAAGCTAAAGCTATGTAACTAACACAAGAAGGAAGCTAGATAGCTTGTTGATTACCAGAATAACACAGAACCACTTATGAAAAATGGTAGAATTACAAAAAGTCAGCTTGCAGGTAAAAAGCATGGGATGGATCCTCCACAACATCCATTCCTAATCACAAAGAGGAAGAACTTAAGCTCAGAAAAGGAAAGGGGCAAGACCAAAGTATCAAACTAATATAGAAGTCATAGTGCTCATGATCACACAACCAATACCATGCCTGGGCTTGCCAACACCAGCACCTCCACGTGAAGTCCTAGTGCCAGCTGGAACAGGTCCAATTGCAACAAATACAAACTACCAGAGAGTAGCACAATCAAGAATGACGACTGACAGCCTTTCTTTAGAGCCTCTAGTTGAAGCTATGTATTAAAAATGACACTTTAAAAAAATCTGAAGCACTTGTTTAGAAAGAACTATATATTCTCCATATCATATTTATTCCTTCTAGTTGACTTGTATAGATAAAACATGCATAATATAGAAGGGAAATAATTTTGGTCAACCCCTTCTACAGGTTTATACTTAAACAACAAACATTTAAGAGTTAACATTTCACTTGTGTGGCACAAACATCACATTGCACAGATAAGGTTTCCACTTTGGCGTTCAGAGCCTACCTCCAGAACTTGTTGGCACTCCTTGCTAGTAAACTGACAAAAAGCAAGTACAAAACTCAGTCAGAAGCCCAAAACATACACAAATTAGACAACAAAGACACACACACGCAACACACACACACAACACGCACGCACGCACGCGCTCACACGCACAACAACAACAACACACACGCTTTGCGACAGTAACGAGGCCAAAATGAACCAACAGTAATCATTTCTCAACAAACCGTACAGAGTTGCATTCCAGCAGAAATTACAGAATGTCATGGTGATGTAATCCTATAAAGAAATAAGAACAAAGGTGATGTTACCTTGAACAAGCAGCTAGCCTCACTTGTTTTCCTTTTCAGAAACAAAGTGAATTGTGGTTAGCACACGTGTGCTTACAATCGTGAATCCCCAAATCCAACTCCCTATACATCTCAGTTCAACAAATACAAAAAGGAAGTATACAAAATAAAGAAAAAGACACTATTTGTACCTGAACTGAAACAACAAAAGGGGTATACAAGCAATATGTGGAAGAAAAAACAAAAAGATAGTTCTGAATTTTCTACTCGACACAGGGAAACGTGTTAAAAACGCATATGAAACTAACAAACATCCTTGACACATAGTGAGAACATATAAAGGGATAATACAAAAAATATGTACTGAAACCTGCGTAAAGCTTTGAAGATTAATACTAAAGTTAACAAGTAACATAAGACTACTGAGCAGGGGAAAGTACTGATAGCTTGAACTGACAGTAATCAAGGCACATGCACACATCAGCACTAATGGCCAAGATGAGTAAGCTCAAGAAATAAACTTCAGAAACACAAAGGATTGGATAGAAACTATCACACTGAAAATTATACAGGCAAAAACAAAAAGTTCTTCTGCCGGCCATAGATACTTAGAAGGTATAAATTAATAAAGGCCAAAGCCAATGATGCGCTCTCCCAAATTTTCCAACATGAGAAACAATGCAAGCTAGAGGGATGAGCTCAGCTTCTTGTCATGAAGCAAAGTACAGAAACACTACCTAAGTACAGAAACACTAGCTACCAACACCAGAAAATCATAGCGCCGGGCGTTGATCTAAACTGATTATAACTGACACACAGATAGACCATGCAAGCCAAGCAGTGGGAAATGCAAATAAACTGATACTGTTAAAACTGTTGGTCCACCTCTATCGACCTAGCGCAACAGCTGCAGTTGGGGATAAAGATTGAAAAAATACAAAAAAAAACTCTAATCACACCACAAAATCAACACCTCCCCGCAAATCAGCATAAGCTGGGCGGCGCGGGTTATTGCGCCTCATCCACCCACGATTGCTGACAACCTAAACAGTATCCATTGATTACATCCTCATTTGTAGAAATCAGGGCCACTAATCGATCAAGAAGCTTCCCACGAATAGGTGTCTCATCCCTGCAGACAACGGCAAAACATGAATCGATTCAGATCCAGCCCTCTCACACGCACACAATCGAATCCAATCCGCCGCATAAATGGAACCAAAACAATCCTCAAACAAACGAATCTATGCCTAATCCTTGTGCAAAAAGCAAAAACCTAGAAATCTCATCTAGTTGGTCAATGGTAGGAAGAACTTAACAAATGCCGGTGCCGCCCAGGTGTTGACACCGACGAGCCTGTCGAACTGACGACGAAGTCGCTGATTCCCTCTGGGTTTTTGCCGATCCAGTAATGAGATCGCCGGAGAGGAGTGGCCGATTCGCCGCCGCCTCGCTCGGGCGATGAGAACGAAATGACTCCTAGTCGCATCCACAGATGAGTGGTCGACATCCACCGTCCCACCGCCGCTCAAGTCGATAACGGGTCGCACACACAGAGGAACCCGATAACCGGCCAAAAAGCGCAGACGCGGGCCCGATAACAAGTTTTCCGCATAGAGCAGTCTCGTCCATTCACAGATGATCCAACGATCAAGAGCGTCGATTGACAAAAGACACAAATATCAGTCAGGTGATGCCTGGCAAATCTTAAATTACTACCGGCAAGTATGAACAAAGTCTAATAACCCCCTAAAATAGGTTTTAGTTCATTTTTACATCCATAACTATCTCAATCGGTCTAATCTACCCTTTTATAAGATTTGACTTTTTTATTTCACCATGCAAAAGTAGTGTTTTAAGTTAAAATTTCATGAGATGTTAGAGACACATATAGTATTTTTCAAAAATATAATACGAATTCATCATTATTTCTCATAAATTTTTGTATAATATAACATAGCCGTTCAAAATAATGATAAAAAATCATAATATATTTTTAATATAATTTATGATCCAATCTGCTATACCATAAAATTTCAACTCAAAATAATATGTGTGCATGGAGAAATCTTATGAAGGGTAAACTGGACCGATTGAGATAGTTTAGGATGTAAACCGGACCAAAACATACTTTAGAGGGTTATCTGAACTTTTTCGATACTTGAGGGTAGTAATTTGGACTTTTTTCCTTTCTTATTTGAAGGCTTTGTATCTATCTATCTATACTATATATATACTATAAAGATCCAAAACTTTTGACAGCCGACGGACCCACCGGCCATTGAAACACTACCCCTGCTAGGGACCGCACCTGTCAGGCCTTTTTTCGTCAAACTTTTGACAACTGATGGACCCACCAGTCATTGAAATACTACCCCTCCTAGTGACCCCACCTGTCTGGCATTTCTTTCGTCAAACTCTTCGCCTCCCTTGCCTGTCTTTGTATTACGGAATCGTTGAGTTCGTAATCAACATGATCTTCAGCCAACTATCTGTTATGCAATCTTTTTTCTATTAAATGTGTGTCATATTGTGTTTTTGCTAGTATAATCTAAAAAATAAACACTTCACATGTCTTTAGATTCTCAACCTTTCTTATAATAAAATTTTAGCACCATAAATATACACAATTGAGCATAGGGGTAACTAGTTTGTGGGTATTTACTATAAAAGATAATCCTGAAGTAGCATAATTCATTCTTATCTTTATGTTTATATAAAGGTCACACTTACTAGTATACAACTCAAAAATTCTACTCCAAACGATATGATGCCAACACCCAATTGGCGTTTTCAAAAAAAAAATATCCAACTTTCAACTACCGTATTTCAATACTAACATGAAAAATATATAGTTCTGTCTATTTCAACTTTAAACTCCAAAAGTGTAATTTAAACCAAGAAGAATAACCCCTACTTTTAAACTAATTAAAGTGAATCCTAATTTAAAATTCTTAACTTCAAGATCATGTAAATCACACGCGATTACATGACCTGGAACGAGACAACTAGCTATAAAGAAACTTACTACAAAGAACCATGGTGGCAAATTGCTAATAATATTTGTTGCACAAATTGAGTATTAGTGTTTTGGATAAAGAACACATAAATGCAGCTACAAATAACCAAAATTGCTAGGAGTGTTTCTTTCATAATTTTCTTTTGTTGTTATATTCATTATACTTACTCTGACCACCCTAGTTTAAAAGAAACTTAACAAGGCACGGGCACACCAATTATATCTTGTATATTGTATCTATACAACCTATATAGATGCACTCCACTGACTATTTCTCTCAACATTCAAGCTAGCTACGTCATCCAAAAACCCATTATATCAAACGCCACGTCACCCTCCACTAGGACCGTCTATTTATGTCATCCACCGATCTTCTGTGACCAATAGCATCCATGGTCTTTGCGAGTACAATTCTACAAAATTCACACAGTAGATGGCATCCACTGATCCTCTATAACCAATAGCATCCATGGTCTTTGCGAGTATAATGCTACAAAATTCACACAGTAGAAATACATAGATGATCAATCATTTAAGAGTCGTTCTCTCTCAATAAAATGAACATGTTTTTCTGTATAATATCGTTTGTAAAAAAATGTTGCCATGCAATCACCTTAGTGTTTCTACGTTAAAATTTCATCTTAAATCATGCATAATGTTGTTTGCAAAAAAATATTGCTATGCAATCACCTTAATGTTTCTATTTTTAATTTGTTCTTAAAATATTGTTTAAGAAATTTCCGCGGCGTCGCGCGGGTATCACCTAGTATAATGATTAAAGCTATACAAAATCCTAATTATAGGATAAAAATAAGGAATTGTGAAACATGATTCTGTGTACTATTTTATCATATAAAATTTTCTCTATCTTATGAACCAATTATTATCCAAAGTTTTCAAATTTTGAACACTAAGATACACACAAGTCTTATTATATGAAAATAAAGGTGTAGTTAATTTGATCGATGAAAATTAGTTGGTGAAACTAAAAGTCCTTGCCCAAGTTTATGATAATTGAGTAAGGCATGATATTTTCTTACACACACATTGTAGCAAATATGCACTTCAATTTTTTTAAAAGACTAGTACAGATCCAGACGCTCACAATGCATGCATATTCACCCCTATGAATGTACGGACACAAACCTTATCCCTATGAGTATGCCACCACAGACACCTCGCTGTTGATGGGCTTGGTGACTGAAAGAACAACGCTGGTTGAATCCTAAAATAAATTTAGAAAAATGCGACAGCGATGTTGAGTCAAGAACTTGAACCTGGTGGTCAAGTTTGACCACAGAGAGCCTTGCCGACTAACCTATGGTTAGTTCGCATATGCACTTCAAATTTTAGTAGAGCTCATGACATATTGCCTTAGCAACTTAATTTTTCTTTTCTTTTTTTCGGCGGAAGAAGAGTTTCTAAATAATGGACGGGTAATTTTTGTTTACTTTGTCATTCAAATTTTTAGCCTTTGGAATTGCATTGTGGATGGTGCCGCCATTGCTGTCGTAGTTCTGAGCTGATTTGTTGGTTTGTGTGGGCTTTGTTTTCGAATTCGGCCAATAGGTTTTTTCTGCGATGCTGTAGTGTTATTTGTATTTTAGACGCGTTAATCTGTTGGGCTTATGTTCACTGGAGAAGGTCTGTTGGGCTTCTTTTGTGGGTGACCTTTTTTGGCGCTGATTTCTTTTGCGAATAAGGAAAATGAAATCACGGTAGCTTCCATTAATTAGGGACTCTAAGGGGGCGCGTCTACTCATCGCACCGGTGATACGGAGACATCTGTCGCCCGAAGAACCAGCCACGCTTTCGATTTTTGTATTGGACTGATGTTGGGCTTATTGTTTTGTCGGTCCAGTTATTGGATACCTGTCGCATTTGTACTATTCACAGTGAATACGTATCGTCTGATGAGTGGAGCAGCAGGAATCCGAAGCAGCGGACGCATCAGTCCACATATATAACATCACTTGCATGCAAAGAAAGTTTGATAAAAAAAGTATTGCTCTTAAACCAAGCATCCAAATAAAATTTCGATCGCACCATAATACTTATTGCGATAAAATCTTCAAAATAAGATGTCACTTGACTATATTTAGATGATATTTTTTTACGATCATTTTTTATTAAGCTAGAACATTTTTAGCTACTGCGAATAAATACCTATATAATACGAACAAATAGTTATTTTTTGCGAACAAAAAACTAAATATGACGAACAAATTATAGTATAGTGCGAACAAAATGATCGAACATTTAATAATATGATATACAACAGAAAATTGAACATCACGAACAAATGAGTCGTCATTATCGAACAATTTAATCTATACATAGAACAAATAATTTAGCACGACCAACAAGTTACTCTACAAAATAATCAGAATAGCTCCACAATATGGAGAACAAATGCATTCACATAGCGAACAAATTATTTTTATATCACGAACAAATATATACACGTGAAGAATAAATGTATACACATGACGAACAAATATATACACATAGCGAACAAATGTATACAAATGTTGAACAAGTATGTACACATGATGAATAAATAAGTGCAAGAAGAAGATATAGCTAATAAAATTAAATAGAAAAAATAAATAAGAAAAAACATGTGAAAAAAGAGATATATAATTTGACGCAAATGATATGGAAAAATGAATGAAAACCGAATACTACAATGAAAGCAAAAAATCTAAAAAAATAATACACGGGTTTCTATTGGCTAGTTGTGCCCACAACAGTGTGGTAGTGGATATTAGTTTGCATGCATGCAGTGCAGTAGTGGACAAGCCCTGCTACACTAACCGTTATGGTGTTGACGACGCGTGGCCCAATTAATTGCACCATCGGAAGACAACGTGGAAGATGGGCTGGTGGCTGACGGGAAGATGGGCCGAAAAATCACCTGGGCCAAAAACTGTCACTTGCGCGGGCGTGGGAGGCCTTCATGCGACAAGCGCGAATAAATCGCGCGCGATGACTGGTCGCGCCGCTCTGGAGCTCCATCTGATTCCGATTCTCTGTTGAGCTGATTCTCTGAGAGAAGTAATTCTGTGGCTGAAAGTGATTCTCTTTAATTCTCTAGCATAAACTATCAAAATCAGGATGGAAAATCACTTCACAGAATCAGGAGAAGCTACTTTTTTCAGCTCCCAGCCCCTTAGTTTATTTCAGAGAATCACTTCTCAGAATCAGCAGAGAATCACTTCTCAATGAAAAACTGTTTGGCAGAGCTCCTCCTGGATTCACCACAGAATCAGCTTTGGGAGCTTTGCCAAACAGGGCCTAATATAAAGTATTACCAATATACTGTATTGTTATTTTAAATACAACCTTTGCAGGAGAAGAATATATACAAAACTTTGCAGGAAAGGAAATTAGTGTTAAGATTAGTCAATAATTAGTGATCAATTAGGATAATTAGGATTAGAGTAACCGCTAACAACAGTTACCCCATAGGACATCCCGTAGAGTCATGCCCTTTCGGCATGCACCCATTGGGGCTGTATATATACTTGTAACACTGTTCACAATCAAACTTACAATCATTTTTCATTGTTTATTTTTACATTCAACAAGTTATCAGCATGCTTGTTCTAATCATCGCTGATGCTACAGTGCAAGAGCGAGAAAACAAAACTTGCCGAGAGAGAGAACCTCGCCGGAGTAGACTCTATTCTCGCCGGAATCCCTGCAGCAGTAAGCAAACATGACTACCCCAAATACCCCATCCATGAATGCAATGGTTGATGCCATTGCCATGGAGTTCGCCATCCACTGTGGCAACATCGCCCGCGGCCTTCGTCGCCACATGGTCCAGGGTGCGGTTCACCGTGTACTTCGAGATATCGCCGACCACCGCATCCCTCCTCGCCGCTTCAATGGGCGCACTGGAGGTAGCGATGGCTACCGTACACCGGCACGCCCATCCTCGCCGCTGCTTTTCCCCCCAACCACCCGCCCGACCCATGGCCTATACAGGCCAGTTAGGCGCGCTGTGGCCTGAAGGCATCTAGGCCCCTAATTGAGTTTTGGTAATTAATGGCAACCAATGTGGACTAATGATTCATTTGAGAATATGAGAATATGTTAGTCCCGAGAGTTGGAATGAGCTTCAAAAGATGATGTGTGGATGGTATGTGTGCTATGGATCATGGGAAGCTCAAGGCAAAGGTATAAGATATGCCTTTTTGTTTTGACCGATCATGAGGTGATTAGAGGATGAAATATGACCGGGTTAATAGGTTAGATAGCCATACTATCAAGATGGATCAGCGTCATTGGCTTGACGTGTCTATAGTGCCAATTTAATCATTAACTTGCATGTTGTGCATTTAGATGAGTGGTGACTTATAGTAGGAAGAGCGTGTTGAAAATCTGGTGGAAATCTAGTTCTGTCGAGACTGGTCGGACAGTCCGAGTCCTAGTCTCATATAGTCCGAGATATGTGAGTTAGTTAATTAAATGAAAATCATCGGAAATTTCTGTTTGGGGTGTCCGATCGGTTCTCGGACAGTCCGCGGGTTTTGGCCGGACTGTACGTGACCTGTGCTGACAGGTGGGCCCACGTGTGCTAACTTCCGAGCATTGACTGTGATGGTTGGACAGTCCCATGTGCGCTAACTTCCGAGCGTTGACTGTGATGGTCGAACAGTCTGGGGTTGTAGCTCGGACAATCCGTAAATTAGCTCAGTTTTAGACAAATAAGGTTTTCAATGATGCATGGGGTCGGACCGTCCGCCCGCGCCTAGCGGACCGTTCGTGATGCGTCTCGGTGGCGGTCGAACAGTCCGACCGGCCCAATGGTCATCTCTGACAAACGTTTGACTACGCGTATATGACCATTAGATTCAAGCTCGGATAGTCCGAGGGTGCAGGTCGGACAGTCCGCGAGGGCCGTTTTTCACGCGTTTTGAACGTAACGGCTAGTACCGAGGTCAAGGCTTATAAATACCCCACCCCCGCGGGTGTGTGAGGTCTCTTGGCACTTTGAGAAGCTTACTTGACATACTAGAGCCCTTGTTCTCCTCTCTCTCACTCACTTGCTTTATGATTACATTTCTTTGTGAGATTGAGAGCATCTAGTGCATTGCATCAATGATTTGATCATTGTGACACTAGGGATTCATCAAGCGAGCGAGTTGATTTGTTACTCTTGGAGGTTTCCGCCTCCTAGACGGCTTGGAGATCGCGATTCCATTGAGCACTTCAAGAAGATTGTGAAGTTGCCTTGGAAGATCGGTGTGAGACGTCCTTGTGCTCACCTCACCGGAGTGGTGAATAACAACTCTAGTGGAATCGAGATTTGGAGCGGTTATTTGCTTCTAACCGGCTTAGAGATCAAGAGGAGTCTTGATAGAGAAGCGGTTGAACATTGAATCCATCTCAACGTGGATTAGGGGTGACCGGCAAGTCATCGACACCATAGGATAAATTATTGTCTCTTGTTTGTGAGTTGTCCATTGCTGTTTACTTTGAGCAATTTAATTTGAGCGAGTTATCTATCTAGAACTTGAATTGTTTCTTGTCATCCTAGGTTGCAAACCCCTCAACAGAGGCTTAGAATAGATAGAGATTTACTCCCCTTGAGGTTCTAATTAAATTTCTCTAGTGTTGTGATTGAAGTTTAAAACCGCCTATTCACCCCCTCTAGTCGGTAATCCTAGATCCTACAAGTGGCATCAGAGCTAAGTACTCCTTAATTGAGGGATTTAACCATCTCAGAGTGGGATTAAATGGCTAGAGAGAACAAAATGAAGCAAAGGAAGACACCTTTCTTTGATGGGGAAAATTATGATTATTAGAAAACTAGAATGACAACCTATTTAATGACAGCCGGATGGAAAATTTGGAATATTGTTGAACATGGGTTTGTCATTCTAGACAAGGATCACAAAACACCAACAGGTTTAGAAAATGAAGATCTCAATGAGGAAGTCTTGTGTATCTTGTATGAAGGTTTGTCACTTGATCAATTCAATCGTGTCAAGGATCTTACTATTGCCAAGGATGTTTGGTACAAGCTTGCAAAAATTTATGAAGGAACATATTCGGTCAAGGAAGCCAAGCTCTATGTGTTCAAGGGCAAATTCAATGAGTTCACCATGAAGAAGGATGCTGATATTTCAACCATGTTCAACCGATTGAATGACATTGTGAATGAACTCAAGTGTGTTGATTTTGATGTGCCGGATCAAGATTTCTCTCACAAATTCCTTAGATGTCTCCCGGAGAAATATGAGACAATTGTTACATTGCTTGTAAGAGAAAACTTGAAGAGCTTGACTCCCACGGAGGTGCTTGGTGAAGTACTCACGAACATATTCAAGCAATCACAAAAAGAAGCTCATGGCCAATCAACAAGTGAAGAAAAGAAGAACATTGCTCTCAAGGCCAAAGCCACTCAAGAAGAGGAGAATCATGATGAAATGGATGAAGACTCAGATGAGGAGATGACTCTTATTGTTAGAGGGCTTAAAAAGGTCCTTAAGAAGAAGAAATTTGGGAAGAGAAGTCAATTCTCAAACAAGAATTCATTTGAAGGGAAAGAATGTTTCACTTGTGGAGAGATCGGACACATCTCAATTAATTGTCCAAACAAGGAAGAGAACAAGTATGACAAGAAGAAAGACAAGAAGAATGAATATAAGAAGAAGAAGTACTACAAGAAGGAGAAGAATGGACAAGCTTATTTTGTTGAATGGGACTTCGATGCAATCTCTGATGATGAGGATGAAGAAGTCAAGCCTTCAAAGAGCCTTGCTGGAATTGCAATCAAGAAAGCCCCTTCGCTCTTCTCCAAGTCATAATGTCTCATGGCAAGAAGTGTCTCAAAGGTAGTAAATGATGATGATGATGATACTTGTGATAACAATGTTCTTTCTTATAAAGATCTTGTGAACTTACTCATTAAATCCGATGAAAAATTGCGCAAAGAGAAAGGAAAGTTGAGGGATATAGAGCTGAAAAATGTTTCACTCCAAAATTCCTATGAGGAGCTAAAGATTTCTCATGCTAATCTAAAGAAATCCCATGATACCCTCAACACATCATGTGAAATTCTCAAAGGAAAGCATGAGGAGCTTTCGGAAGCTCATAACTCACTCCTTGTGCAAGAGGCCAAAGGAAAATCTATTGTTGACAATGATAAATGTAAAACTTGTATGTCTTGTTCAACTAACTCCTCTTGTAGCACAAGCACTAGCTCTTGCATTAGTGAAAAAGATTCTAGTGATGTATCTCTCTTATTATTGGAGAATGAATATTTAAAGAAGAAAGTCGATTGCTTGTCCAAGGATATCTCTAAATGGTTTGGAAGTCATGTCAAGTTTAATCATTGTTGGACAAGTCAAAAGTTTACCTTGAACAAGAATGTCATTAATTATGTGCCCAAGCAAGGGAAATCGGCTTTCATTCCCAAAAAGACTACGTTTGTCAAGTCAAGTGTGACACTTGAAGAAGAAGGGAAATTCAAGGAGTGTCACATATGCAAGTCAAAGGTTGGAGTGAATCACAAATGCAAGAGCAAGAAGACCATATCATTTGATCCATCTTACATTCTTAAGAAAGATTCAAAGGGTGTTGTTTGTGCCAAATTTGTTGGGAGATCAATGGCTAATACTAGATTAAAATCCATTTGGGTGCCTAGGGTCTTGATCACTAACATTGAAGGACCCAAGAAAAGTTGGGTACCTAAGAGAAAGTAAATTTCTTGTGTAGGTGAATTACAAAGCCGGAGGAAGACATTGGGTAATTGATAGTGGTTGTGCAAATCACATGACCGGTGAAAAGAAATTATACTCATGTCTTGATGAAGATATCTCCAACTTTGACAATATCACCTTTGGAGATGATAGCAAGGGAGGAGTAAAAGGCATTGTTGATGTACCCATCTCACATGATTATAATCTAACCAACATTTTGCTAGTTGATTCCTTGAGTTTCAATCTATTATCTATTGCTCAACTTTATGATTATGGATATAGATGTACCTTTACTAGCAATAACTTTGTAGTAACCTCTCTTGATGAAAATGAAACTATTTTCAAGGGTTTTCGACATGACAGCTTATATCTTGTGGATTTTTCTTCAAAAGAGGCAAATCTCTCTACTTGTTTATTCTCTAAAGCCTCTATGGGATGGTTATGGCATAGAAGGCTAGGTCATGTTGGGATGAGACAACTCAATCGATTGATTAATCATGATTTAGTTCTTGGCTTGAAAGATGTCAAATTTGAGAAGGATAAATTATGTAGTGCTTGTCAAGCCGGTAAACAAGTAGCTAACTCTCATCCAACTAAGAGTATCATGTCCACCACAAGATCTTTGGAATTATTGCATATGGATTTATTTGGCCCCATGACTTATAGAAGCATTGGAGGCAATAGCTATTGTCTTGTGATTGTGGATGATTTCTCAAGATTCACATGGGTATTCTTTCTTCATGACAAAGCCGATGCATGTGATATCTTTAAGAACTTTGTCACTAGACCTTAAAATGAATTTGAACAAAAGTTGAAGAAAGTAAGAAGTGACAATGGTAGTGAGTTCAAGAATACACGAGTTGAAGAGTTTTGCAATGAGAAGGGGATCAAACATGAATTCTCAACCACATATACTCTGGAACAAAATGGATTGGTTGAGAGAAAGAATAGGACTTTAATTGAAATGGCAAGGTTAATGCTAGTTGAATATAATGTGTCGGATTCTTTATGGGCTGAGGCTATCAACACCGCTTGCCATTCATCCAATAGACTATATTGTCATGGGTTCTTCAACAAGACTCCTGATGAGTTGCTTGTTGGAAGAAAGCCTAATATTTCTTATTTTCGGGTGTTTGGTTGCAAATGTTATATCTTGAGAAAAAACTCTCGATTATCCAAGTTTCAAAGTAAGTGTGATGGAGGGTTTTTCCTTGGGTATTCATCTTGTAGCAAGCCTATAGGGTTTACAATAAATCCAAGGGATTTGTTGAAGAAGCCTATGATGTTCAATTTGATGAAACAAATGTGTCACAAGATGAAAAAGATAACTTGGATGATGTGAGAGGTGATAGCCTAAGAGAGGCTATGAAGAATATGGATATTGGTGATATTTGACCAATAGAAGAAGAAGAAGAAGATGTTGATGAAGAACCAACTACATCTATTCAAGTAAATGCATCCTCTCCTTCAAATGATCAAGAGAATGGTGATTCAAATGCAAGTGACTCTTCTCAAGATAATGAGCAATTGGTGTCCACCACACCACCATCCACATCTTCTCAAGGCCAAATTGTTCAACCAAGAGTTCACGATCAAGTCGCCAAAGATCACCCCATTGATCAAATTGTGGGTGATATTAGTAAGGGTGTTCAAACTCGATCTCGTGTTGCTTCAATTTGTCAACCTTACTCTTTTGTATCTTCTCTTGAGCCTAAACGTGTAGATAAAGCACTTGATGATCCGGATTGGGTGATGGCCATGCAAGAAGAGTTGAATAATTTCACTCAGAACAAAGTTTGGGAATTGGTTGAGAGGCCCAAGAACTACAATGTTATTGGTACTAAATCGGTCTTTCGCAACAAGGAAAATGAAGACGTCATTGTGGTAAGAAATAAGGCAAGATTGGTTTCTCAAGGCTACACTCAAGTCGAAGGTTTGGATTTTGACGAAACTTTTGCTCCCATAGCTAGACTTGAAGCTATTAGAATTTTACTTGCTTATGCATGTTCTCACAATATAAAACTCTATCAAATGAATGTTAAAAGTGCTTTCTTAAATGGTGAAATTAGCGAACTAGTGTATGTCGAGCAACCTCCTGATTTTGAAGATTCTAAATGCCCAGTCATGTTTATAAGCTCTCTAAAGCTCTTTATGGATTAAAACAAGCACCTCGTGCTTGGTATGAGAGGCTTAGGAATTTTCTTATATCAAAGAACTTCAAAATTAGAAAGGTTGACACTACACTATTCACTAAGAAAATTGGTAATGATATCTTTATTTGTCAAATATATATTGATGATATAATCTTTAGTTCCACTAATGAATATTTTTGTAAAGAATTTGGAGAAATGATGTCTAGGGAATTTGAGATGTCTATGATTGGTGAATTGAGTTTCTTTCTTGGTCTTCAAATCAAGCAAATTGAGGAAGGCACATTTGTTTGCCAATCTAAGTATGTCAAAGACATTTTGAAGAAATTTGGTATGAAAGACTCAAAGCCAATCAAGACTCCTATGGCTACAAATGGACATCTTGATCTTGATGAGGAAGGTAAACCGGTTGATGTTAAACTCTATAGATCCATGATAGGTAGTTTGCTTTATCTCACCGCATCTAGGCCCGATATCATGTTTAGTGTATGCATGTGTGCTAGATTTCAAGCTGCACCTAAAGAATGTCATTTGATCGCTGTGAAGAGAATCATGAGATACTTGAAATTCACTCCAAATATTGGTCTTTGGTATCCAAAGGGTGCTGAATTTGAATTAGTTGGTTACTCGGATTCGGATTATGCCGGTTGTAAAGTTGATAGAAAAAGTACTTCCAGTGGTTGTCAACTTCTTGGTTGCTCTCTTGTATCATGGTCTTCAAAGAAGCAAAATTCGGTGCCTCTTTCAACCACCGAAGCGGAATATATCTCGGCGGGGAGTTGTTGTGCTCAATTATTATGGATGAAGCAAACACTTCTGGATTATGGTGTGAAATTCAATGGAATTCCTCTTTTATGTGATAATGAAAGTGCCATCAAGATTGCTAACAATCCAGTTCAACATTCTAGAACCAAGCACATTGATATTCGATATCATTTTCTTAGAGATCATTGAGCAAGGGTGACATCAAGATTGATGGGGTGAGCACAAATAATCAATTGGCTGACATCTTCACCAAACCTTTGGATGAATCTCGGTTTTGCAAATTGAGAAATGAATTGAATGTTATTGACTTCTCTAATGTGGCTTGAGATCTAGCACATGAGTATTTGTTTGCATTGTGTTTTTCTATCAAATAATCTTCTTATATTCATATGCATGAATGTTACCTTGTACATCATACTTGTTGAAGCAATGAACCCAAAAGATCCATCAAAGTGCCTGTAAAAAGGATGTATCTCGGGCTGAAAAAGAAGTAAGAGCCAGACAGTCTAGCAGCGGACCACGGACCGTACGAGGCAGACTCTTGGACTGTCCGCCAGGGACCTCGAACTGTCCAAAAATTGTGAGATTTTTAACAGAATGTTTGGGGGCTCATTTTCCAGAGGGTCGGACAGTTCAACCTTTGACCTCGGGTTGTACGAGGTGCGCGAGCGCAGGCGGGTCCACCCTCGATAGATCTAAAACCGTCTGGCAGCCCCCCATCTCTCTCATACTCGAGTCACAATCAACAACACCCTCTCTCTCTCGTTCTAGGTGGTGCAAGGAACCCATCCTTGGATCTCTTGATTGGAGCACTTCCCGGACGATCCGAGGACATCTACGGACTCTCTACAGGATTCTCCACCATGTCATCCGGTGGTCGCAAGGTCCTCAAAACACTGGCCGGTAGAATCAAGAAGGGGATGACTAAGAAAGGAGATGAGGGGTCCTCCAAGAGACTTCGTAGAGTCTCAAGCTCTGAAGATGATGATTCTCATGACAATGATTATGTGGGTGAGACAGAGGTTGAATCTTCAATGGGTCAACATGATTTTGTGGTAGAAAAAGATGTGGGCCTGCATCATGGGGGAGGTGGTGTTTATGATGACATCATTGATATTCACCCTCACACTGCACCGAGGAAGGTTTGGACCCAAAAGGTGCATGTTAGGGTAAGGAATGACAATGCTTTTGCCCAACATAACAATACTAATAATCTTTATTTTCATACAATGGTGCAAGAAGATGCTTTCTTTGGTCATTTGCTTGGTTGCACTGTATACTCTCACAAAAGGATTGACTTTCCATATCTTGCAAATAAAGAGGTCTTAGTGGGAGTAGCTGTCATGTTTGAGAATCTTAGGCTCATACCTTTTCTAGAGCATAGATGTGATTGGAATGAAACAGTTATTAGACTATTTTATGCCACCTATGAACTTGATATTGAGGAAAAGAGGCTAGAATGGATGATAGGCAAAATAAGGTACTCAGCTACCTTTGAGGAATTTGCAGTAGCAAATGAACTTGACTATATCTATTTTACTGATGAACAAACTAGTCTTGATGTTTATCAGCAGGACATTTTTGACAACTCTGAGATATATTATGAGCCTGCTCATCTTGGCATTTAGGTTAAGTTTGGTACACCCACTGGGCTTAGACATCATCTAGCTGTAATCAATTACATTCTTAGATGCACCTTAATGCCTAAAAGTGGAAACACGGATGCTATTAGAGATCATTATTGAAATGTCATCCACTATATCATGACAGGAACAAGATTCAATGTGGTTAAAATGATATTTGAGCAAATAATTGAAAAGAGAATGACTCTAGTTGGCAACATGTACTTTGCTCCATATATCATGTCATTGATCATAGCCAAAACTGGTTTCAATGGTCCTTGTGAAGTTCATCATGGGTTATTTCAACCCTTCAACAATGCTAAGGAATTTCTGAGTAGGCCACTAACTCCATATGAAAATATTGGTGATGCCGGGGGTGCTCATAATGTTGGTGCTGCACATGAGGATGTTGATATGGGTCTTCCTGAAATGCCTCCTATGCCGCTTCCTCCTCCTATGCAGCCACAGGGCCATTGGGTTCCTCCAGAGGGATATTTCACTCCTTATTTTGATAGCATGGCCCAGTCTTTTGGGGCACAGATGACTACTGGGCTTGAGACTATGCAACACAGCCTCCAGCAACAGTTTGATGATAGGTTCAATGCATATGAGCAGCAGATGAACACTCAATATCTCCAGCCTCTCATGACCCAGCTTCAGGGAATGCAGCAGAGTTATCAAACTGATATCAATGCATTGACAGCTAGATTTGATGGCTTGGCTACTACAGAGTAGTATCAACAGCTTGTTGACCGTCAGACACGACTTGAGAGTTCCTTTAACACATTCAACATGACTTTCACAGATTTCAGTGGCCACTTCTACAACATCTATCCTCGGCCATCTTATCCTCCTCCACCACAGCAGGATGAGTAGACCTTTTGGTACTTGATGCCAAAGGGGGAGTGATGTGATCTTCAGGGGGAGTGATGTGATCTCCAGGGGTAGCTTTGCATGAGCATGAAAACTTTAAACTTTGCATTGCATGTTTAATTTTATTGCTATGTGTGATGGACGATGTGTGATATGTAATGAGTTAGAACTTGCACTTTCCTTTCAGCTCTATGTGATGAACTAGTTGTGATATTTCTATCTTGTGGTTTGTGCTAATGGTTGTATGGAGTTAAGGCTAACACATAGTGTGGTTCAAATTCTTTCATTTGGGATATATATATATACATACACACACACACACACATATATATATATATATATATATATATATATGTGTGTGTGTGTGTGTGTGTGTGTGTGTGTGGTTGCCTTGATCTCCATCTTGTAGGGGAAGCTCCGCCAAAAATTGTTATAACTATTGCATGTGTGAAAAGTTGAAGTGCAAAAATCCATGCACACATGTAGGGGGAGTTATTCTCTATTATTGAAATTTGAAGCCAACTACTCAATTTCAAATCATGAATTCATCGCTATGAGTAAGAGTCTTCAAGTTTCACCCTCAACCCTATCACTCCTTTGATATGGTTGTCATCAATTACCAAAAATGGGGAGATTGAAGGCATCTAGGCCCCTAATTGAGTTTTGATAATTAATGGCAACTAATATGGACTAACAATTTCATTTGAGAATATGAGAATAGGTTAGTCCCGAGAGTTGGAATGAGCTTCAAAAGATGATGTGTGGATGGCATGTGTGCTATGGATCATGGGAAGCTCAAGGCAAAGGTATAAGATATGCCTTTTTGTTTTGACCGATCATGAGGTGATTAGAGGATGAAATATGACCGGGTTGATAGGCTAGATGGTCGTACTATCAAGAGGGATCAACGCCATTGGCTTGACGTGTCTATAGTGCCACTTTAATCATTAACTTGCATGTTGTGCATTTATATGAGTGGTGACTTATAGTAGGAAGGGCGTGTTGAAAATCTGGTGGAAATCCAGTTCTGTCGAAACTGGTCGGACAGTTCGAGTCCAGGTCTCTGACAGTCCGAGATATGTGAGTTAGTTAATTAAATGAAAATCATCAGAAATTTGGCCGGACTGTCAGCGACCTGTGCTGACAGTCCACGGGTTTTGGCCGGACTGTCAGCGACCTGTGCTAACAGGTGGGCCCACGTGTGCTAACTTCTGCGTGTTGACTATGATGGTCAGATAATCCGGGGTTGTAGCTTGAACAATCCGTAAATTAGCTCGATTTTAGACAGAGAAGGTTTTCAACGATGCAGGGGGTCAGACCGTCCACCCGTGCCTGGCGGACCATCCGTGATGCGTCTCGGACAGTCCGCGGGTGGCGGTCAGACAGTCCGACCGGCCCAACGGCCATCTCTAACACACGTTTGACTGCGTGTATATGACCGTTAGATTCAGGCTCGGACAGTCCGAGGGTGCAGGTCAGACAGTCCGCAAGGGCCGTTTTTCACGCGTTTTGAACGTATTAGCTAATACCGAGGTTAGGGCTTATAAATACCCTACCCCCGCGGGTGTGTGAGGTCTCTTGGCACTTTGGGAAGCTTACTTGACATACTAGAGCCCTTTGAGATTGCATTTATTTGTGAGATTGAGAGCATCTAGTGCATTGCATCAAGGATTTGATCATTGTGGCACTAGGGATTCATCAAGCGAGCGAGTTGATTTGTTACTCTTGGAGGTTGCCGCCTCCTAGACGGCTTGGAGCTCGTGATTCCATTGAGCACTTCAAGAAGATTGTGAAGTTGCCTTGGAAGATCGGTGTGAGAGGTCCTTGTGCTCACGGTGAATAACAACTCTAGTGGAATCGAGATTTGAAGCAGTTCTTTGGTTCTAACTGGCTTAGAGATCAAGAGGAGTCTTGATAGAGAAGCGGTTGAACATTGAATCCATCTCAACATGGATTAGGGGTGACCGGCAAGTCATCGACACCACATGATAAATTCTTGTCTCTTGTTTGTGAGTTGTCCATTGTTGTTTACTTTTAGCAATTTAATTTGAGCAAGTTATCTATCTAGAACTTGAATTATTTCTTGTCATCCTAGATTGCAAACCCCTCAACAGAGGCTTAGAATAGATAGAGATTTACTCCCCATTGAGGTTCTAATTAAATTTCTCTAGTGTTGTGATTGAAGTTTAAAACCGCATATTCACCCCCCTCGTCGGTAATCGTAGATCCTACAGGGCCCCGCCGGCAACACCCTTGACGCCGTCGTCGAGGCAGATGGTGCAACCCCCACCACCACCGGCCCGCTGTCCCCACCACCGACTTGGACGCGCAGCGCTGACGCCTGGATCTGGCCGCCGGGTTTCGCATATGACATTGATGGTATCCTTCCGCCACCACCTCCATCAAGCGCTCGCTCCTACGCCGATGCTGCGGCCAACCGCGCGCGCATTGGCCCCCTCCCGCCCTGCAGTGCCCTTGGCACCGTCTTCGTCTCTTCCCCGACGCCGGGGAGGCGGTCGCTCGCCTCTGAATGCCCCTCCAACAGCCGATGGGGGCGGATCTGCCGCATCCTGGCTTGAAGCGACGGTCCCCTGGACCTTTGCTCGCCGGGGATGAGCGGATCCCCTGCTGGCCGAACTCCATGGCCGGAATCGGACGCACCATGGAGGAGCAACAAAAGGGGAAGAAGGGGGCGAGAAGATGGTGGTGGTGCAGCATGAGGCGATGGCAACTGGGGGCGGTTACGCGAACGGCGGCGGCGGCCGCGGCTGGAGAAGGGGGCGGTTAGGCCACCGGGCTTGCTGGGCCAGGCCACCCGCCTTAGGCCGTCTCGCCGCCTGGGCCGGCTAGTTCGCGTGTGCCTTGGGCCGCCAGAGCGCCTTGGCCGGTTGGAGCGCTCACGCTGCGGGCCGCCATGCCGTCCGGGTTGTTTGGGCCGCGCGCACGTCCTGGGCCACTAGGCCGGCTGGGTTGCGCGCACCATTTACCTTTTTTCTTTTGATTTTCCTTTTCCTTTTCAGCAGTATAATATTTGTTTAGACTATAAACTATTCATTCTAGTTTATTTTTTCTGTGATAATTGTTTGGTTATTTTGTACAATATATCACTGTTTGTACTGCTGTACTTGTCATTGTAATATACTTTGTGGTTTGATTATATTTGCATTGCCATTTATAATTTCATTCTCATTATTTCATCTTGAATTATGTGGATCAATTAATTACATTAGTTGCAAATTAATTGCTGGTATTTATAAATTCAGAAACTTAAAACATTTTTCCCACATGATTCATATTGATATTTATCATATTATTTTGATTTACACAAGAGAGTAGAGTCCTAAGTGCACCGGCTACGTTTAATTCCTTGTGAATTATTCTACCCTGAGACCGTGCTTAGGCAACAATTTATTTGCCTACTATAAAGATCTACTCGTTGTCTCTGACATAGAGATTATCTATCTTGTGTTTATCAACTTTTTTGATAATTTGATTGTATGGTTTCATTTTTCCATGATTACCTATCTTAATCCATAATCATGATAAAACAAACATACATTACACAACAATTATCATGCTGATTTTATCCATGGTTATCCTTGTAGAACTATGGCCACTAGGGAGTTTGACGAACTTGCCTTAGATGGTAACAATTACCCTACATGGGCTTCTGATATCAAGATAGCGCTTGCATCTTGTAATCTTTTGGCCACGATTCAGGCACCTCAAGCAGGGGTTGTCATTCAAAATAAGCAAATATATTCTGCTTTGGCTTTGATACGGTTTTATATTCATAAGGATCTTAAATATGAATATCTTACGATTTAAAATCCTCATGAATTATTTGAAGCCCTAAAAGAGATATATGAACAACAAAGAGAACTCATTTTACCTGAGGTAAATCATGAATGGAATAATTTACGTCTCCAAGATTTTAAATTTGTGGCAGATTATAACCATGTTGTTTATAAAATTTGCTCTAAATTAAAGTTTTGCAATAGCGAGCCATCAGACGCAGATAAGATAGAAAAAACACTATCTACTATGCTTCCATCTGATAGAGTATTGCAACAGCAATACAGGGCTAAAATTTACCAGGCTTACTCTCAGCTTATTCATACATTAATTCAGGCTGAAAACATGATGAACTTCTTATGAAAAATCATCATAAGCGCTCTGTCGGTTCGGCGCCTTTGCCTGAAGTACACAATGTAATGAAAAAGGCTAAAAATAATAAGTTCAATGGACCCGCTCCAAAGAACAAACTTGGTCAACGCAAACACAATAAGAAGCAAAAACCCAACTCCTATACTTGGAAAAGAGAGAATGCGAGACCCAAAAATGACAACAAGTGTCATAGATGCGGTGATTTCTCGCATTTTGCTAAGAATTGTCGTACTCCAAAGCATTTGGTTGCTCTATACCAGAAGTTTTTAAAGGAGAATAAGCAAGCAGGAGGTAGACACACTTCAGTCTTGCGTCCGAGATTGTCAAGGACGAGGGTTGTTCACAACAAACGAACAACAACGACCTTAACATTGAAGCAGACCTTCCATCAATGGACGACATGCTCCTAGATTTTGAATCTGGAGATATGTTTGGAGATTTGAAGTAATCTCGGTCCAAGATTGATATCATACTTGATATTTGTTGTAATAATCTAAGTTATACATAGTTCTGTTATGTTGTATTTTAGTTTGATTAAGAGTTGTGTAAACTCATTTATATTATTATTAAGTTGTATGTACTTATAAATATTATAATATCATATACTTATATTTGATATTCATTATATTGTATGTATACCTCTATGTGTTACATTTGAGTATTTCTTTTATTACACTTGTTTTACATATAGATGGCTATTAATACGAATCCAAAGGAGGAAGAATTATGCCTTGTGGACTCATGTACTACAAACTCTATACTTAGAGAGATGAAATATTTCCAGACCCTTAAGAAAAAGGAAGGAAATATTATGACCATCGCTGGACGCGATGCGTTAATAGTTGGTTCTCGATGAGCCACTATTACTCTTCCTATGGGTACACAAATTATGATCAAGGATGCATTGTTGTATCCTGATTCTATACGTACCCTTCTAAGTTTTAGAGATATCCGTAAGAATGGTTTCCACGTAGAAATGCATTATGACAACAAAGAGGAATTTCTCTTCTTAACTAAACTTATGAGATTTGGCAAACAAATATGTGAGAAATTTTCTTCACTCCAAACTGGATTATATTATACATACATAAAGCCCATAGCACATGTTGCTTATAAAATAATTTTCCATGACGTCGATACATTCCGAAATTGGCATTATCGACTTGGGCATCCTGGAATAGGAATGATGCGGAAAATTATTAACAATTCCATAGGTCATGATATGGAGAAAACAAAATTTCCCCAAGATAAGAATTTTTGTTGTACTGCATGTGCAACAAGAAAATTAATTTTAAGACCATCATATCTTAAAATTCCAGCTGAACCACTCAAATTTCTTGAAAGAATTCAAGGAG
Source organism: Echinochloa phyllopogon (assembly GCA_033239725.1). Taxonomy (NCBI): domain Eukaryota; kingdom Viridiplantae; phylum Streptophyta; class Magnoliopsida; order Poales; family Poaceae; genus Echinochloa; species Echinochloa phyllopogon. The sequence continues at coordinate 47,458,696 of BTCW01000012.1, read as the reverse complement.
ATATTTGTAGTCGAATCCAACCATTATCAGGTTTGTTCAGGTATTTCATGGTATTGATAGATGCATCTACTCGATGGTCTCACATGTCCCCTTTATCGACACACAACCATGCTTTTGCCAAAATAATGGCTCAACTTATTAAGTTGAAAGCCCATTATTGTGAACATCGGATTCAATCTATCCGCATGGATAACGCTGCTGAATTTTCATCCCATGCTTTTAATGATTATTGGATGGCATTAGGAATTCAGGTTCAGCATTTTGTTCCATACGTACATACCCAAAATGGTTTGGTTGAATCATTTATTAAAAGAATTAAGCTCATTGCATGACCTATGTTAATGAATTGTAAATTGCCTACGTCATGTTGGGGCCACACAGTTCTGCATGCTGCTGACCTGATCCAACTACGACCAACTGCATATCACCAGACCTCCCCGTTGCAGTTAGTACGTGGGAATCCTCCGAATATTTCCCATTTGCGTAAGTTTGGGTGCGTTGTATACGTACCCATCTCACCACCTCAGTGAACCTCGATGGGTCCTCATAGGAAACTAGGGGTCTATATAGGTTTTTCATCTTCGTCAATTATTAAGTATTTGGAACCTCTCACAGGAGATCTATTTACTGCCTGGTTTGCTGACAATATTTTTAATGAGGATCATTTCCCAGCATTAGGGGGAGAATTGTACCAAAATGAATGCCAGGAAATTAATTGGAATGCACAAGGCATTTCTTTTTCTGATCCACATACTACAGAGACTGAACTACAAGTTAAAAAATTATTGATTTGTAAAACATTGCAAATAATCTACCAGACGCTTTCACAGATTATAAAGGTGTCACAAAGTCTACCCATCCTGCAAGGAATGTGCCCGAAAGAGTGGAGGTACCTTATAAAACCACTCAACCCCAAGTTGGAAACAAGAGGGGGAGAAGCACTTGCAAGAAGCAAGATGGGACTGCTAATAAGCTAAAGAAGACTAGAAAAACAACTAAAACTTCAGTTGATAGACACTTAGAGGACATACATTGTCCTGTGGATAGATGTGATCCACAATCCAGCTCAACTATGCACATAAACACTGAGACTGGAACATCGGAAGACCCTAGATCCATCGTATTGGGAAATAATGATGAATCTCTAAGGGTAGACGAAATTACTATACATTTCATAGAGACTGGAGAGTCTTATGATCGTAAGTCCACAATAGTCGACTGTTACCTCTGAACAAATTGCAAATTCCTTTCAAACAGATCTGGATCCTAAGTCTATGACAGAATGCAAGAAGCATTCTGACTGGGATAAATGGAAGGTAGCAATAGAAACAGAGATTGCCTCGCTTAATAAAAGTAAAGTGTTCTCGGCTGTAATGCCAACACCTCCTGGTATCCTCCCTGTGGGATACAAATGGGTTTTTGTTCGTAAAAGAAATGAAAACAATGAAGTGGTGAGATACAAAGAAAGGCTAGTGGCACAAGGGTTTACGCAAAGACTTGGTGTTGATTTCAACGAAACTTATTCTCCAGTAATGAGCGGAATAACCTTCCGATACTTAATATCATTGGCAGTACAAAATCGTCTATCTATGCAGTTGATGGACGTAGTGACCGCATATTTGTATGGGTCATTGGATTTTGAGATATACATGAAAGTTCCTGAAGGAATTAATATACCCAAAAATAAGGAAAATCACAACATGTATTGTGTCAAATTGCAGAAATCACTATACGGCTTAAAGCAATTAGGCCGAATGTGGTATAATCGATTAAGAGAATTTCTTATATCGATAGGGTACACAAATAATGATGATTGTCCATGTGTCTTCATTAAAAAATCTTCAAAAGGATTTTGCATTATATCAGTATATGTGATGATCTTAATATCATCGGCAACGAAACTGATATTAATGAAGCATGCCATCATTTAAAGACGGAGTTTGAAATGAAGGATTTGGGTAAAAGCAATTTTTTCTGAGGTTTACAACTTGAGCGTTTCCCTTTAGGTATATTTATATACCAATCTACCTATGTCCAAAAGATATTGGAAAAATTTAATATGGACAAGTCATATCCAACAAAAACTCGCATGGTAGTAAGATCCTTAGATCTTGATAAGGATCCTTTTAGACCACGGGATGAAGGAGAAGAGATATTGGGACCACATTACCCGTATCTTATTGCCATTGGAGCATTAATGTATCTTGCTAATAGTACACGGCCGGATATTGTATTTGCAGTAAATTTACTGGCAAGGCATAGTGCTGCACCTACTAAATGTCAATGGGTAGGAATAAAAATGGTATTTAGATACCTCAATGGTATAAAGAATATTGGATTATTCTATAGTAGAAATCAGCAGCAAACTTTGGTAGGATATACAGATGCTGGTTATTTGTCAGATCCCCACAATGGCAGATCACAAACAAGTTTTGTATTTTTACAAGGAGGAACAACAATTTCTTGGAAATATACAAACAAACATTAGTGTCTACTTCCACCAATCATTCTGAAATAATAGCTTTATATGAAGCATCAAGCGAATGCGTATGGCTTCCCAGAATGATAAACCGCATCATACAATCTTGTGGTATTGGTGCGATTGATATACCAACAATTATCTTTGAAGATAATTCAGCTTGTGTTACTCAGATGGAGTCTGGTTATATTAAAAGTAATATGACTAAGCATATCATTCCTAAATTATTCTACCCCCATGAGCTCCAAAAGAATGGAGAAATTGAAATCTTACAAACGAAGTCATGTGATAATCTAGCAGATTTATTCACAAAATCTCTACCATACTCATCATTCCATAAATGTGTTGAGGGCATTGGTATGAGAAGACTTAGAGACTTGCAAGAATCAGGGGGCTGAATCCATCTAAAATATAATTTACTCCATACATTATATTACGCTCTTTTCTTTACATGAGTTTTACTCTACTAGAGCTTTCTCACGTAAAGTTTTTAATGAGGTAATTTTGATACATGTCATATTATCCATTTTTCCTCACAGAGTTTTTTCAAGGGTAGTATCTTGACATATTGATTTTTAATCAAATTGTTTTAGACTATGTCTTTACGAATACTGTTGGGGGCGATCATTAGGGGTATCCAAACCTATGGGATAACCACCCTCGGTAAAACTTTGATCTCATGCGATTAACCAGAAAAAGAGAAACAAAAGTTAGGGCCCACGGCCCAGCAACAAACGAAGGCCTAGTTAAGGCGCCCCGTGGCATGCCTCGACGCGAACCAGAATCTCCGCTTCGCTCGAGGCCTGAGGATCGAGCCTCGAGCAAACCCACGGAATGGGGAGAGCCCAGCCTCGGTCGAGACCCTCGCTCCGACGGACAATTAATGGCGCCCACTACCATCGTGCGTCCAAAGTCAAAAGGCAGATCTCTCGCCATACTGCCCTGACAGCCACGACCCCTCCCGTCGCATCCGCTAACTCCCGTCACTATGCTGCCAACCGAGGCTCTGTGCGGGCAGTCCGGCACTGTGCGAACAGGGCCCGTCACTCCGAGCTCCTGTGCTGCCAACTCCGATGACTTGAAGACCTCCGTTGGACGAGAGAGACCCTTGAGCACACAGCAGAAGAAGAAGACAGGACGGTGGAGGTATGGCGGGCCATTCCGAGCGCTATACAACCAACCCCGACGCTGTGTGGACATGTCGCCACCGTGTGAACAGGGCCGGGTCACTCTAACTCCCTGTGCCACTGACTCCCACATTGATTTTCCACAGAATGGGCTGTGCGCAGGCATGGGAGACCCTCGAGATGGTGTACGGACGAGCCATTATCGCACAGAGGATGCCTCGGATCCTCAAGACCACTCCTCGACGTCATCACCAGTACAAGAATCGACTACAGCAAACAAGGACAAAGAAGCACGCCCAACGCCATTCCTACTACTATGCGGCAACTATGCCTGAATAGCAACACGCTCCTGTAACCCCTCCTCCTTGCCCTATAAAAGGAGGGTGTGATCGAGCAAAACAAAAAAAAAGAAAAAAGATGAAGAATCGACAGACACTTAGAAAAACCACGTTATTGGCACTTTGCCTCAATCATCCGGGACTCAGAGGTCTAGCCTCTCATCCCAACCTGCTTGTACCCCCTACTACTCACAGCGCATTTGTGGTTGGTGTCGGAACCACGATTTCTAAACACCGACAGTGGCGCGCCAGGTAGGGGCCTCGCGCTGTGATCGATTGTTTCATCCACCATCTCCCTTGATGGCAACCCAAGTCGTACCCGACAACCTGTTTTCGATGCCAGCATCGGATCAGCTCCCTCCCGGATTCGAAATCCGGTTCGGGAGTCTTGACTTCAGGGTGACTGGCGATGGCTACAACATGCAGCTCTTGACGAGGAACGCCAGCATGAGCGTGCCACCACCACTCCCATCACCATCACCATGACGCAAAAGGCGTTCGCGTCAACGCGCGCGGAGCAACGCGGAACGGCCCACGCCGGCTCCCCCGAACGGGTTGAGCCCAACACAACAAGGGCAACAAGCGCTGCCACCACGGCACAATCAGCCGGGGATAGCACGGTCGACCCGTGGCGAAACCCCGGTGGGACACGCAACGCAACCATGACCAACTCTTCATCGGTTGACACGAACATGACGGCATATGAGGATTTGCCGGGCCACCACCTGATCTCAATCCGCAACCTTATAGCAACGTCACCAGACGACGACTACCCTGACTCTGGCAGTGAGGCATCCGAGAGCGGTCAGAGGATCCCCGAATGGGTCTACTCAGGGCTTCGCGATCGAGAGGCCTTCTTATCATTCCAGGCCGTGGCAGATTATTGCCTAACCTGCTCCGACGACCCCAGCGAGGGGGATTACGATCCCGCCAGGGAATGCTTCGTCATCCTTCTGGGAAAGGATGGCGGAGATGACAGGGCAGGAGAACCAACGCACGTCAGAGATCACGAACAGGCGCACAACAATGTTGCGCTTGCACAAGCACAACTGGCCCAAGTCCGCGAACTTGAAGCCAAGCTTGAAGAAGAACGCCGACAGGTCCGAGAGCTTCGGGCAACGCTTGAGGACAATCGTCCTATGCGCGGCATGCGTGCCAGGGAAGCCGAGCGCATAGCACGAGCCCGCATCAAGGCTGATGACGATGTGGACGACCCACTCGCATTAGCCAGGGCAAGCCAAAAGCTTATCACCGCGGCAACTCTGATCCGAGCCATGCCCGAGCCATCAACGCCCGAAGGCCGAAACCTGCGTCAAGAGGCGCAGCTCCTAATCGAGCAAGCGGCTGTGCAGCAAGCCGAAAGCTCAGCCTCTCGCATCCGCAATTCCGCCGGCCCAAAAACCGGTGGAGCAACGCGGGAGCACGAGGCATCGGCACAAACCCCGCGATGGGACAATCCAATGCCACCCCCGCCTTCAAATAAGGGAAATGCACCTTCAGTGAACGAACGCATCGGGAGGAAGCCTCTCATGGAGCGAATCCTTGACACGCGTGGTGACGTCAGCGATGACGATGCTCGCAACACCCTCAATAGAAAGAGGTGGGATGGCGCATCTCGCGGTTTCCACCCCCGCCGTGGAGGCCACTACGACAACGACAAAGACAAGAGCCCAACGCCAGAGCCCCCGGGAACCCTGGTATTTGGCCGGGAGATTCGTGTGGCCCCGATTCCCGCACGATTCAGGCAGTCGACGACCATCACCAAGTACTCGGGGGAGACGGACCCGAGGGTGTGGCTGAACGACTATCGCCTCGCCTGTTTGTTGGGTGGCGCGACCGACGACGCCATGATCATCCGCAACTTGCTGCTTCATTTGGCGGATTCTGCGCGGACATGGCTAGAGCACCTACCCGCGAACTAGATTCATGATCGGAACGACCTCGTGAAGAAGTTTGTGGGTAACTTTCAGGGCACCTACCTACGCCCTGGAAACTCATGGGACCTTCGAGGGTGTCGCCAAACTTCCAATGAGTCCGTTCGTGATTTCATCCGCCGCTTCTCCAAGCGTTGCACCGAGCTCCCGAGTGTGGGTGACTCCAAAGTCATCCACGCTTTCCTCGAAGGCACAACCTGCCGGGACTTGGTACGCGAGCTAGGACGCAATCCTCCTACTAATGTAAACGAACTGTGCGACGTGGCCACCAATTTTGCCTCCGACGAGGAGGCAGTCAGAGCCATCTTTGATAGTGGAAGGGGGAAGCGGACGGAGGAAACGCCCGTGGAGGGCAGCAAGTCCAAAGGATCTGCCAAGAAACAAAGGCAAGGCAAGAAGGGGAAGAAGCCCCAAAAAGCCTCACGCCGGCAAGAGCGGACCGAGGACCCTGACGAAATACTCGCAGTCGATTCTGCCGTGCCTAAAGCTCCTCAAGGCCCCCCTCGAGGAGGTGGCATCTTCGATGACATGCTCAAGAAACCATGCCCTTATCACAAGGGCGTCGTAACCCATACCCTCGAGCAGTGCGGAATGCTAAAGAAATACTTCAACCACGCCGCTTCAAAGGACGAAGGGGGGAAAAGAGACACGGGCGACGCGAGTGGCCAAGGCTTCCCGGAGGTGGAGAACGTCTTCTTCATTTTCGGTGGGCCAACTGCGAACATGACCCCTCGGCAGCGCAAGCGCGAGTGCCGAGAGGTATTCTCCATACACAAGGCAGGGCCGTCGTACTTCGACTGGTCAGAGGAGATCATCTCCTTCAGTCGAGAGGACCACCCCAACTACATCGCGAACCCGGGGCAATACCTGCTTGTCGTTGATCCTATAATCGGCAATACTCGGTTCTCCAAGGTACTCATGGATGGAGGCAGCAGCCTCAATATCATGTACGCTTCATCCTTGGAGCTCATGGGCATCGGGAGGGACACGCTGCGCCCCAGCAAGGCGCCATTCCATGGCATTGCGCCAGGAAAGCGAGTTCAGCCCCTCGGGCAGATCGATCTGCTAGTTTGCTTCGGTACCCCCGACTACTTCCGCAGGGAGACCCTGACCTTCGAAGTGGTGGGATTTCGAGGTGCGTACCACGCCATCCTAGGCCACCCATGCTACGCTAAGTTCATGGCGATCCCAAACTATACCTACCTCAAGTTGAAGATGCCGGGACCAAACGGTGTCATCACCGTGGCCCCATCATTCGAACATGCCTACATATGTGACGTGGAATGCGTCGGGAGCGCCGAGGCGCTTGCCGAGGACGAGGCTCTTGTCGCAGACCTGGAGAAGATGGCGAACGAAACCATCCCCTCCACTTCGAAGCATGCAGGCAGTTTCGAACCCGCAGAGCACACCAAGGCTGTGCCCCTCGACCTAGGTGTTCCCAGCGACAAGACGGTGCGGATCAGCTCGATCCTCGATAGTAAATAGGAGCTGGTGCTCGTCGACTTCCTCCGCGCCAATGCCGACATCTTCGCGTGGAGCCCCTCGGATATTCCAGACATACCGAGGGAGGTCGTCGAGCACTCCCTTGACATCCGGCCCCATTCCAAACCGGTGGTTCAACGCCTGCAATGCTTCGATGAACACAAGCGCAGGGCCATTGGTGAGGAGCTGCGCAAGCTCCTCGAGGCCAGATTCATCAAGGAGGTATTTCACCCTAACTGGCTTGCCAATCCTATTTTAGTTAAGAAAAAGAATGGGAAGTGGAGGATGTGCATAGATTATACCGGTTTAAATAAAGCATTTCCAAAAGTCCCTTTTCCTCTACCACGTATCGATCAGATCGTAGATTCAACCGCAGGATGCGAGCTGTTATGTTTCCTTGATGCTTATTCTGGTTTCCACCAAATTAAGATGAAAATTTCTGACCAACTGACAACCTCCTTTATTACGCCTTTTGGTATTTTCTGCTATGTCACGATGTCGTTTGGACTTCGAAATGCCGGAGCTACATACCAGCGATGTATGCTTTGTGTTTTCGGAGATCATATCGGGTGAACCGTAGAAGCATACGTTGACAATATTGTAGTAAAAACCAGGAAGGCGGACGACCTGGTAAACAATTTGCGCATTGCGTTTGATTGTCTCCGAGCCAACGGGGTAAAATTGAATCCAAAAAAATGCATTTTTGGGGTACCTCGAGGTATGCTCTTGGGTTTCATTGTCTCTCAACGAGGCATTGAGCCCAACCCTGAAAAAGTCTCGGCCCTCGAACAGATGGGACCGATCCGAGACCTAAAGGGGGTACAAAGGGTATTGGGATGCTTAGCAGCCCTAAGCCGGTTCATCTTGCGTCTCGGTGAGAAAGGCTTACCCCTATACCGACTCCTAAAAAAGAGCGAGCATTTTTCTTGGACCCCCGAGGCTCAAAAAGCCCTCGACGGGCTAAAAGCGTCTCTCGCACGAGCGCCAGTCTTAACGCCACCTAAGGAGGGCGAGCGCCTCTACCTCTACGTAGCCGCAATGGCTCAAGTAGTCAGCGGAGTCATCGTCGTAGAAAGAACTGAGGAAGGGCACGCTCTGCCCGTCCAAAGGCCGGTATACTACATCAGCGAGGTACTGACCGAAACCAAGACGCGATATCCATAAATCCAGAAGCTGCTCTACGCAGTAGTGCTAGCTCGGCACAAATTGCGCCACTACTTCGAAGCTCATCCTGTCACCGTGGTCTCATCTTTCCCGTTGGGGGAGATACTCTGCAACCAGGATGTCTCGGGTAGAATAGCCAAATGGTCCGTGGAATTGATGGGCGAAACCCTCACTTATGCCCCCTGCAAGGCAATTAAATCGCAAATCTTGGCCGATTTCGTGGTAGAGTGGACCGACACACAGCTGCCCCCACCACAAATCCAAGCCGAATGTTGGATCATGTACTTCGATGGGTCGGTGATGAAAACCGGTGCGGGCGCGGGCCTGCTCTTCGTCTCACCCCTCGGGGAACATATAAGGCACGTAGTACGCTTGCACTTTCCGACGTCCAACAACATGGCTGAATATGAGGCTTTACTAGCCGGCCTTCGCATAGCCGTCGAATTCGGCGTTAAACGCCTCGACGTCTGGGGAGATTTACAGTCGATCATCGACCAGGTTATTGTTGGCACTCCTTACGGCCTACAGATAAATCCGCAAGCAGACGGATACCAATGTAGCTTTCACCCGGGAGTATTCCAAGGTATCGATTTCCACGGAGAACGAGAAGTGGACTGATTCTAAACTAAGTTGTCCTAGGTAGATGGAATGGAGTGAATGGTATGGATGAGGTGGATGACAACAACAAAGAGAGAAGAGGAGTGATAGGAGGGTAGAGAGGGTACGAGTCTGGTAGAGGTATTCTACTGATTGATCGAGCAGATCAGAGGATACAGATAGATACTTGCTTCGGGACAAGGGAACCGGTGGACACACGGAAAGGGATGAGAAGGGGTGCCACTATTTCCCAACTGGGGAATCCTACGGACCGGAACTAACGTGATGGGCTACAAAGACCGGAAGGGCTATCACCACCTTACGGCTACCACCTCCGTTGCGACGGGAATAAACTAAGTTAGTCTCAAGTATAGGCACCACGCCTACACTAGTCAACTAATACTTATCTCCTATAGAAAGATAAGCACCCAAGCTAAGCAACCAGTATACAGTTATACCAATCAACTAAGCATTGAACGAAGAACCAGCAAGCATATAAAAGTAAGAACTGAATGCTCAATTAATCAGAGAGAGATACAAGAGTTACCAGACAAGACCCGGATGTTACTCGAAGTGAAGTCGCATCCGTAGAGGTACAGCGGGAAGAAGGGTCGACACTTCGGCTCCTCTCCGGGACGCTCACCTCTCCTCTCTCCCTATCTCTACTGATACAAGTGGAGAACTAACAGTGCTTCGCCTGCACTCTACTCTTGTGTTGTGTGTTTTGCAAGTGAAACCGGGCCTCTATTTATAGCAAGGAAGGACGGTGGAGGCAGAGTAGCAGCCAAGGCAGCTGGGAGGTGGTGCCGGGCCGTTCGGGCGAAATCCCCGGTTCGGCCGAACTGCCCAGTTCGCCCGAACCGGTGGATCCACCGCCTCAGCAGCCAAAGGCCAGGATTGCACCCTGGAGGCGGTTCCTGCCTTCGGCCGAAGTGGGCCCGGCCCAGTACTGCACCGCCTCTGCTTTGCACACGTGTTAGTCCAGCTCCTGAGGTCGGTTGGCAGGTCGGTTCGCGCCTTGGGCTGGCCTGGAGGGTCTCCGGTGGACTCGTGGGCTCCGTCGGGTTGGATATGGGCCACCGGTCTTCTGGATATGGGTTGAGCCGGCCCAGAGTGGTGTGGTCGTGGTCCACAAGTCTTGCCCAGCTAGGGGGGCAACTGGCCGAACGGAGTCGTTCGGCCAAAACGGTCATTTCTGACCCTTATAGCACGTGTTTCTCCATTTTGTACCTGCACAGAGGACAATCACCAAAACTTGTGGAAATAGTCAGTGATAAGCCCTATAGCTATGGTGTGTGTTCCCCATTGTGTTTGTTTTATACTCGGTTGGAGGTCGGAAATTGGTCTGTAACGACCGCCAACAAGCTCCCCCAAATTTAGATCTTTGCTCGTCTCGAGTAAAGAAATTAAAACATGAGCAAGACTAAAGTAAGGGTTCTTTTATAATCATGAATACTTGCATATTGAGTATTTCAAACCTTTCTCATACCTGTGAATTTTTAGTGGCTACTTCCCGGATCTTGGGCGGTTGATGAATGGAACGACTCTTACAACAAGGTCCTCTTGCTCATCCTGCATTCGGGGTTTTCTGGTTTTCGCAATTAAATGGCTCGTCTCCCTTCATCCCTGACACTCAGCTCTCTGGAGCTCTCTCCTTTCACTCATTCTCTTTTGTATTTCTCTTTGTCTCTTAGGTGGTGGCCTTGTCATGTCGAGTATTTCGGTCAAGCCAAAGATTGGCTCCTGGAGCTTCTCATCACTGCCCTTGGTCATGTTGCACGTTAACGATAGAGAGTTCATGTTGTTCCTCAGCCTTTTTGACCCCTTTTTCTTTTCTTTTCCCCTTTTTGGGACTTTTTTTTTCTTTGGACTTTCATGAGTCCTTTATTTCTGTCTTTCTTTTTTTTCAGGGTATCATCAAGGCATGAGGGCTTCCACTACACTCTGATGATAGATTTGCTTGCAACAGACCTCAGACAATGTGATCCATTCCAAGAACACAACTTTCAACAAGACTTCATACAGAATATGACAGGTTTCAGGAGTAAACTCTCAAGCATATGTGGTATTTGTGGACAGGATGAAGGGATAGAGCAGGATTTTCATCTTTTCATAAATTAAATTCTCCCGAATGTTGGTGTGAACAAGTGGTTCATTTTATCGAGTCATATCACAAACATCAACAACTTAGGTCAGGGGGGTCCTATCATGATGAATTTTTCACAAGTACTAGATACTGAATTTGAAATAAACAACAGGCAGCAATCATGATATAAAAGAAAGACCGAGTTCGTTTCGTTTATGTGAGGCATGCATTTTCAATTTTTCGAAACGAGACAACACAAGAAAGTAAACAGGGGGGAAGAAGGTGCAAACCCACGTGCAGGTGCGCGAGAGGGGGCAGCCGGGCTGGTTCGGCCGAACCGGTCAGTTCGCCCGAACTGGCCAGTTCGCCCGAACTGCCTGGTTCGGCCGAACTGGCCCCCGGGGCTCGGTCCGTCGTGCCATGCGTTCCTGTGTCGTTCCTGTACTCGTGCAACTCTCTGTTAGACAGGGCATTCTCCGGTCGGCTCAAATGCACCGACCGGAGCGACAATTTTATCTTTTTTCTTGCAAACAATTCAAACTTTATTTATTCAACGAACTAAGATTGGAAACAAATATTTGGAAGGGAAATTTCAGAGCACCCTAAACATTGATCTAAACAAATAAATTAATCAAGCAACTAGCAAACCAAACTAAACTAACGGTGCTCTATCTAAAAGCGGGACGACCGCGGGACACTACTCTGAAGGCGGTCCATAGAGATCTTCATGTCCCGTGGCCTTGAAGAGCCTCTTGAGCTTTGCGCACAGGGCCTTGCGGAGGAGTTCCATCTTGTCCTCCCATTCCATGCGTGCGAGCTCGCCCTCCGCCACCTTCTCATCCAGGTGGTTGATCCTCTGCTTCGCCAGTGCCAGTTCCTCCTTCAGGCTCTCCACGGTGGGCGGCTTCTCTTCCTCTTCTTCATTGTCCTCCTCATCGGAGAATGCCATGTCCCCGGGCAGCCCTTTGATGGATGGGGGCTGCCTGTGGCACCGGACTCTGGTGTGGCACCGTGGCGGAGAGGACTGGGATGAGTTTGCCAGCCCCAGCTCGTTCCGGTTGAGCGGCGGGACGAGGACTTTTCCGTACCCTCCTCCTGGGATGCGTTCTCCCTTGATGACGAAACGCGGTGGGCTTTCCGGCGTGTAGTCCGGCTCCTCTCCGGCCTTCTCCTTGGGTAGCAACAACGCCAGATCCGACACCCTCAAGGAGGATATTGACCTCGGGCGTAGCTGCCCTTCGTTCGGTCTTGGTGATGGCGAACGAGGCAGTTTCTTGATCCCTTTTAGTGGGGCGAGGAGCTCATTGAGTGCTGAGCGGTGAGGGGAGTTGCCACGCCTTACCGGGCTACGTCCCGGCGTCCTCCCCCGGTGCATGTCTCCCGCTGCGTCGACGTCGGAGATGCGGAAGGCGTGCTCCTGCCAGGAGGAGTTGCCATTCCGGCTACTGCTGCTCGAGCCCTGGGCTGATGATGTGCCCTTGGAGGAAAAGGAGGCCATGGTGGCTGTGTTCTATGGGATGGAGTTGGCTTAGATGAGATGAGAAACGTCGACAGAGAGTCTCTGTTTTTATCGGGGATTTCAGATCGGAAAAACGGAGTTTCCCGACGATTCCCTCTCGACTCTCGGGATATCTTTAACTGCAGATGTATCTGGGCGAGCATATCTGTCCCTGGGGCCTGGGAGGCCAATTCGCCCGAACCAGCTAGTTCGGCCGAACTGGGCCTGTTCGCCCGAACAGGTCCCTGGGCCCCCAGGTGCGTGGCCCGTGTCGTGGTTCGAGGTTTTGGTCATGCGAGATTCGGGTCGAGGAGGTTTTCAAGGTTCAGGAGGTTTTGGCCCAGAAGGATTTGAAAATGACGGATTCGGGCCGGGGTTCCACGGATGGGGTTCAGAGTTCTATGAACTCGACGGCGTCTAATTCGTCGAGTGTCGGAGGTTCTGGTTCTAGGAAAATCTTCAACCGCTGTCTGTTAACCTTGAAGGTGTTTCCGTCCTCGCTTTGCAAAGTGACGGCCCATGTGATGCAGCATTGATTACTATGAATGGGCCATCCCACTTGCTCCTCAATTTCCCGTGACTGAAAAGCTTGACACGGGAGTTGAAGACGAGAACCTTGTCTCCCGGCTTGAACGTTTTGACCTTGATTCTCTTATCATGCCATCTCTTGGTCCGTTCTTTGTATAGCCGGGAGCTGTGGTATGCTCTCTCCCTCATCTCATCTAGCTCGGCCAGCTGGATCTTCCGTTTGAGGCCGGCAGCTGGAAGGTCCATACCCCACTTCCTAATGGCCCAGTGAGCTCTAAACTCCATTTCTACAGGTAGATGACAGGTTTTGCCATAGACTAGTTGATATGGGGTCATGCCTATGGGCGTCTTATAGGCCGTGCGGTAAGCCCAGAGTGCATCTGGAAGTTTATCCTTCCATTGCTTGCCCATCTCATTTACGGTCTTTTGCAGAATGTTTTTGATTTGCTTATTGGAAGTTTCTGCTTGACCGCTAGTTTGGGGGTGATAGGGTGTGGCTACGTTATGCTGCACCCCCAAACTTGAGAGATACTTACGGAAGGCTGAATCTATGAAGTGGGAGCCGCCATCACTAATGACTATTCTAGGAACGCCAAAACGGGGGAATATAACCTCATGAAACATTCGTCTCGCGTTCTTAGAGTCAGCAGGTAAGCAAGGCAAGGCTTCTACCCACTTAGAGACGTAGTCCACTGCTACTAGGATGAATTGACAATCCTCGGAGTTTGGGAATGGACCCATGAAGTCTACTCCCCAGACATCGAAGATTTCTACTTGAAGATTGCTAGTGAGTGGCATTGCGTCTCTAGTATTGATGTTCCCGTGTTTCTGGCAGCGGGGGCACCGCATGACAAATGCTCTCGCATCCTCATACATGCTGGGCCAGTAAAAACCACACTGCCAGACTTTAGCATTGGTCCGGAATGCACCGTAGTGTCCTCCGTACGGGGCTGCGTGGCATCTCTCCAGGATTTTATAAGCCTCATGTGCGGGTACGCATCTTCTGAGGAGTCCGTCGCTACAAATCCTAAAGAGGTACGGGTCGTCCCAAAGGTGAAGTCGGCTCTCATAGGCTAGCCGTTTCCTATTCTCTCCAGGGGGGACATAACCCGTTACCATGTAGTTTACTATGTTGGCATACCACGGATCTCTAGTGGTGACCTTAAGGAGGGTGTCATCCCGTAAGTAGTCGTCGATTGGGAGATCGGACGGGACTTGCATCCGGGACAAATGGTCAGCCACTGGGTTCTCTACTCCTTTCTTATCTTTTATCTCAATGTCAAATTCTTGGAGTAGAAGAATCCAGCGGATGAGTCTCGGTTTTGCATCCTTTTTGGTCAGAAGGTACTTCAGAGCAGCGTGATCTGAATAGACTATAACCTTGGCCCCGACTAGGTAGGACCGGAATTTGTCTATAGCAAATACGACTGCTAAGAGCTCCTTCTCCATGGTTGCGTAGTTGAGCTGAGGGCCAGTGAGCGTTTTGCTAGCATATGAGATAGCATAATGCTTCTTGTCCTTAGTTTGGCCCAACACAACTCCTACAGCATAGTCGCTCGCATCGCACATGATTTCGAATGGGATGCTCCAGTCGGGAGGCTGGATGATGGGAGAGGAGATGAGTGCCTTTTTGAGGGTGTGAAATGCGGCATAACACTCCTCATCGAAAACGAAGGGGGCATCTTTGGCTAAGAGATTGGTCAAGGGCCGAGATATCTGGGAGAAGTTTTTGATGAAACGCCTATAGAATCCGGCATGGCCAAGGAAGCTACGGATCCCCTTAACATTTGTGGGAGGTGGAAGTTGCTCGATCACTTCTATCTTCACTTTGTCTACCTCGATCCCATGTTCTGACACCCTATGTCCTAGGACAATCCCCTATCGCACCATAAAATGGCACTTTTCCCAGTTCAAAACAAGATGTTTCTCTTCACACCTCTGGAGGACCTTGTCCAGATTTTTCAGACATTCGGTAAAGGTCTTTCCGTAAACTGAGAAATCGTCCATGAACACTTCCATAATCTCCTCAATCACATCGGAGAAGATAGACATCATGCAACGTTGAAAAGAGGCAGGTGCGTTACATAGCCCGAAAGACATTCGCCGGTAGGCGTACGACCCGTAGGGGCATGTGAACGTGCTTTTACTCTGGTCTTCTGGGTGGATAGGAATTTGGTGGTACCCAGAGTAACCGTCAAGGAAGCAGAAGAAAGAGTGTTTGGCTAATCGTTCAAGAATTTCGTCTATGAACAGAAGGGGGAAATGGTCTTTCTTGGTGGCCTTATTGAGTCGACGATAGTCGATGCACATACGCCAACAAGTAACAGTGCGCTGAGGGATGAGCTCATTTTTGTCATTGCGCACTACCGTCATTCTTCCCTTCTTAGGAACGACTTGAATGGGACTAACCCATTCACTATTGGGGACAGGGTAGATGATCCCCGCGTGAAGGAGTTTGAGAACTTCCTTTTTCACGACCTCTCTCATGGCATTGTTTAACCGTCGTTGAGATTCCCGAGACGGTGTTGCTTCAGAATCGATCGGGATGCGATGAGTGCAAAGATTTGGGCTAATCCCTTTTAGGTCTTGGAGAGAGTATCCTAAGACCGATCGATTTTTCTCCAGGATAGTGATGAGTTGCTGGGTATCTACCTCGGAGAGTTTATCACTAATGATCACTGGAGTTTGCTTATCCCCAAAGAGGAAAGCATACCTAAGTCCAGGCGGAAGAGGTTTGAGCTCGATTGGAGATGGTTTTGGAGTTTCCTTTGTATCAAGCTCAATCGGAGGATGAGTTTCCTCCTCCTCCGTAAAGAATGGAATATCTCGAGCATGGTGAGTTGCTGCCAGTTCTTTGTCTTTTTCTGTGAGTTGATATTCCAACGGATATCTCGAGCATGGTGAGTTGCTCGGATTAGTCCTGCCAACTGCCTATTGTTGCGAGCTTCGTATTCCAAGACTCTGACTTCTCTTGCTTTAGCTTTGAGTTGCTCCTCAAGTAAGGCGATCCTGTTGTCCTTCTCCATCAGCTGGATGTCCTGCTTCCATACCCTCTCTTTCAGCTTGACAATTTTCTCTTCTAGGCCAATGTTTAAGTATTCCTACTCGATCATGCATTGAACTGAGGTCCGCAGTGTTACGTTCCGCTCTCGGTCCGCTGCGTGAGCCTGCAAGCTGACTGCGTCTCTGTATGTTGGATCTTCAAGAGCCCTCGGTAGGTACCGGAAACGAGTGTGGCTGAGCTGGTTCTGGTACACGAGTGTGGCAAGTCGGAGTATCCTCATAGCTATAGTCTGCACTGCCCGACTGAAGGTGCTCTCGCTGGTAGCTGCTCGTAACATCAGTGACCTTGGTCGTCCAGGGATATTGGGTACTATCATCTGCAACTGGGTGTGTACTCCCTCACCAGGGCCGTAGGTCCAGCCCTCGTAGAAGACGTTGTCCACATCTATCCCCACTGTACGCAGCACCTCCCTCAGTAGCACTGCCAAACCTCCACAGTCTGCTCCTGTGGTCCTGATCTCCCGTCGTTCATCTGCTGATCCTCTTCCTTCCATCTGCTAGACAGTTAGTGGGTTGTTAGTAAGTTAGCAAGTTAGTAAGGTAAGGTAAGGGTAAAAGTTTGTAAATAGTTGAGATATACTTATATGTAGTTTTCAAATAGTCCAAGGGGTTTCATATAAAATAGAGGACTCAGTTACGGCTTCTGTCCTAAGTTTCCGTTCTAAGGGTTACGCGCTATGGTCAAGTATGGCTCTGATACCAACTGTGACGAACCGGATTCTCACCGATGAGAACCCGACTCCCTGTACCCTTGAGATAGTCCCAGGAATAGTAGCTATCTCGTACAGAACTCATCTCAGTCGAATATCACATCCATACAATGAGAAAAGATCCATTACATGACATAAATAAAACATAGTGTCTGGTACAAGCCCTCTGGGCTAAATCGACAATAAGAAACAACTGCGCAACGGTAGCTAGATCATCAGGGTCCACTCCTCCACAGGCATCCTTGAGCGTAGCGCACACCCCTCAATCGTACCACCCGTCCTGGTTGAACTCGTGATCGGGGTCTTCACCTGCGAACCCAAAGTCTGTCCCTAAGGAAATGGGACAGGCCCACGTCACCAACCATAATATGATGCAAGCTTTAAAGTGGCCTAATCTAAGGATATAGGAAATAATCAAGGTTTTGAGCCAGGGTTTTTCTTATGCAAGCAGCAGCATTAACCCAAATTCATCTCATCACCAACTCCTTCTCACACATGCACATCCACTCCCCCAAATCCACCCGTCAACCTCACATTTTCCCATCGGGCTCGTCCTGCGACAGCAGGTTCCCGCAAAACATCATCCACCAACACCTTTCACTCGCTAGTCGACTCGGTGAGCTCCCTCCCCACCTTGTCTCAACAGCCTCAGCTGGACCAATCTCTCATAACCCAAATCAAGGATGAGGTAAGAAAGCAGATTCCCATGCTAGTCGGGGCTTCTCAGAAATGGGTCGTCCGTAACCGTGGACACGGCTATACGTATAGTTTACACTCTGCAGAGGTGGCACTCCAGGAATCCATCCGGGCTACAAGGCTAGTCCGCAACCAACCTGAGACGCAGCCCACAGCAAAGACCCTAAACAGTAACGGCGCCAATCCTGTCTCCCTGGGCTCGGGAAACATCCGATCTAACATTTGCCCCAGGGTCGTGAAACCTTCCCACCGGGGCCAGTCGGGGGCCGTGGTAAATCAGGGAGATTACGCCGCAACGAATCCCCCCTACACATATCAAGCTCGATTCTCCTACAGTCTCGGCGCCGCACTAGAGTAGGCTTGCTAGAACCCTCCCCATATCGGAGAAGATAGACATCATGCAACGTTGAAAAGAGGCAGGTGCGTTACATAGCCCGAAAGACATTCGTCGGTAGGCGTACGTCCCGTAGGGGCATGTGAACGTGCTTTTACTCTGGTCTTCTGGGTGGATAGGAATTTGGTGGTACCCAGAGTAACCGTCAAGGAAGCAGAAGAAAGAGTGTTTGGCTAACCGTTCAAGCATTTCGTCTATGAACGGAAAGGGGAAATGGTCTTTCTTGGTGGCCTTATTGAGTCGACGATAGTCGATGCACATACGCCAACAAGTAACAGTGCGCTGAGGGATGAGCTCATTTTTGTCATTGCGCACTACCGTCATTCCTCCCTTCTTAGGAATGACTTGAACGGGACTAACCCATTCACTATTGGGGACAGGGTAGATGATCCCCGCGTGAAGGAGTTTGAGAACTTCCTTTTTCACGACCTCTCTCATGGCATTGTTTAACCGTCGTTGAGGTTCCCGAGACGGTGTTGCTTCAGAATCGATCGGGATGCGATGAGTGCAAAGATTTGGGCTAATCCCTTTTAGGTCTTGGAGAGAGTATCCTAAGACCGATCGATTTTTCTCTAGGATAGTGATGAGTTGCTGGGTATCTACCTCGGAGAGTTTATCACTAATGATCACTGGAGTTTGCTTATCCCCAAAGAGGAAAGCATACCTAAGTCCAGGCGGAAGAGGTTTGAGCTCGATTGGAGATGGTTTTGGAGTTTCCTTTGTATCAAGCTCAATCGGAGGATGAGTTTCCTCCTCCTTCGTAAAGAATGGAATATCTCGAGCATGGTGAGTTGCTGCCAGTTCTTTGTCTTTTTCTGTGAGTTGATATTCCAACGGATATCTATGCATGGTGAGTTGCTCGGATTAGTCCTGCCAACTGCCTGTTGTTGCGAGCTTCGTATTCCAAGACTCTGACTTCTCTTGCTTTAGCTTTGAGTTGCTCCTCAAGTAAGGCGATCCTGTTGTCCTTCTCCATTAGCTGGATGTCCTGCTTCCATACCCTCTCTTTCAGCTTGACAATTTTCTCTTCTAGGCCAATGTTTAAGTATTCCTACTCGATCATGCATTGAACTGAGGTCCGCAGTGTTACGTTCCGCTCTCGGTCCGCTGCGTGAGCCTGCAAGCTGACTGCGTCTCTGTATGTTGGATCTTCAAGAGCCCTCGGTAGGTACCGGAAACGAGTGTGGCTGAGCTGGTTCTGGTACACGAGTGTGGCAAGTCGGAGTATCCTCATAGCTATAGTCTGCACTGCCCGACTGAAGGTGCTCTCGCTGGTAGCTGCTCGTAACATCAGTGACCTTGGTCGTCCAGGGATATTGGGTACTATCATCTGCAACTGGGTGTGTACTCCCTCACCAGGGCCGTAGGTCCAGCCCTCGTAGAAGACGTTGTCCACATCTATCCCCACTGTACGCAGCACCTCCCTCAGTAACACTGCCAAACCTCCACAGTCTGCTCCTGTGGTCCTGATCTCCCGTCGTTCATCTGCTGATCCTCTTCCTTCCATCTGCCAGACAGTTAGTGGGTTGTTAGTAAGTTAGCAAGTTAGTAAGGTAAGGTAAGGGTAAAAGTTTGTAAATAGTTGAGATATACTTATATGTAGTTTTCAAATAGTCCAAGGGGTTTCATATAAAATAGAGGACTCAGTTACGGCTTCTGTCCTAAGTTTCCGTTCTAAGGGTTACGCGCTATGGTCAAGTATGGCTCTGATACCAACTGTGACGAACCGGATTCTCACCGATGAGAACCCGACTCCCTGTACCCTTGAGATAGTCCCAGGAATAGTAGCTATCTCGTACAGAACTCATCTCAGTCGAATATCACATCCATACAACGAGAAAAGATCCATTACATGACATAAATAAAACATAGTGTCTGGTACAAGCCCTCTGGGCTAAATCGACAATAAGAAACAACTGCGCAACGGTAGCTAGATCATCAGGGTCCACTCCTCCACAGGCATCCTTGAGCGTAGCGCACACCCCTCAATCGTACCACCCGTCCTGGTTGAACTCGTGATCGGGGTCTTCACCTGCGAACCCAAAGTCTGTCCCCAAGGAAATGGGACAGGTCCACGTCACCAACCATAATATGATGCAAGCTTTAAAGTGGCCTAATCTAAGGATATAGGAAATAATCAAGGTTTTGAGCCAGGGTTTTTCTTATGCAAGCAGCAGCATTAACCCAAATTCATCTCATCACCAACTCCTTCTCACACACGCACATCCACTCCCCCAAATCCACCCGTCAACCTCACATTTTCCCATCGGGCTCGTCCTGCCACAGCAGGTTCCCGCAAAACATCATCCACCAACACCTTTCACTCGCTAGTCGACTCGGTGAGCTCCCTCCCCACCTTGTCTCAACAGCCTCAGCTGGACCAATCTCTCATAACCCAAATCAAGGATGAGGTAAGAAAGCAGATTCCCATGCTAGTCGGGGCTTCTCAGAAATGGGTCGTCCGTAACCGTGGACACGGCTATACGTATAGTTTACACTCTGCAGAGGTGGCACTCCAGGAATCCATCCGGGCTACAAGGCTAGTCCGCAACCAACCTGAGACGCAGCCCACAGCAAAGACCCTAAACAGTAACGACGCCAATCCTGTCTCCCTGGGCTCGGGAAACATCCGATCTAACATTTGCCCCAGGGTCGTGAAACCTTCCCACCGGGGCCAGTCGGGGGCCGTGGTAAATCAGGGAGATTACGCCGCAACGAATCCCCCCTACACATATCAAGCTCGATTCTCCTACAGTCTCGGCGCCGCACTAGAGTAGGCTTGCTGGAACCCTCCCCATATCGGAGAAGATAGACATCATGCAACGTTGAAAAGAGGCAGGTGCGTTACATAGCCCGAAAGACATTCGCCGGTAGGCGTACGACCCGTAGGGGCATGTGAACGTGCTTTTACTCTGGTCTTCTGGGTGGATAGGAATTTGGTGGTACCCAGAGTAACCGTCAAGGAAGCAGAAGAAAGAGTGTTTGGCTAATCGTTCAAGAATTTCGTCTATGAACGGAAGGGGGAAATGGTCTTTCTTGGTGGCCTTATTGAGTCGACGATAGTCGATGCACATACGCCAACAAGTAACAGTGCGCTGAGGGATGAGCTCATTTTTGTCATTGCGCACTACCGTCATTCCTCCCTTCTTAGGAACGACTTGAACGGGACTAACCCATTCACTATTGGGGACAGGGTAGATGATCCCCGCGTGAAGGAGTTTGAGAACTTCCTTTTTCACGACCTCTCTCATGGCATTGTTTAACCGTCGTTGAGGTTCCCGAGACGGTGTTGCTTCAGAATCGATCGGGATGCGATGAGTGCAAAGATTTGGGCTAATCCCTTTTAGGTCTTGGAGAGAGTATCCTAAGACCGATCGATTTTTCTCTAGGATAGTGATGAGTTGCTGGGTATCTACCTCGGAGAGTTTATCACTAATGATCACTGGAGTTTGCTTATCCCCAAAGAGGAAAGCATACCTAAGTCCAGGCGGAAGAGGTTTGAGCTCGATTGGTGATGGTTTTGGAGTTTCGTTTGTATCAAGCTCAATCGGAGGATGAGTTTCCTCCTCCTCCGTAAAGAATGGAATATCTCGAGCATGGTGAGTTGCTGCCAGTTCTTTGTCTTTTTCTGTGAGTTGATATTCCAACGGATATCTCGAGCATGGTGAGTTGCTCGGATTAGTCCTGCCAACTGCCTGTTGTTGCGAGCTTCGTATTCCAAGACTCTGACTTCTCTTGCTTTAGCTTTGAGTTGCACCTCAAGTAAGGCGATCCTGTTGTCCTTCTCCATTAGCTGGATGTCCTGCTTCCATACCCTCTCTTTCAGCTTGACAATTTTCTCTTCTAGGCCAATGTTTAAGTATTCCTACTCGATCATGCATTGAACTGAGGTCCGCAGTGTTACGTTCCGCTCTCGGTCCGCTGCGTGAGCCTGCAAGCTGACTGCGTCTCTGTATGTTGGATCTTCAAGAGCCCTCGGTAGGTACCGGAAACGAGTGTGGCTGAGCTGGTTCTGGTACACGAGTGTGGCAAGTCGGAGTATCCTCATAGCTATAGTCTGCACTGCCCGACTGAAGGTGCTCTCGCTGGTAGCTGCTCGTAACATCAGTGACCTTGGTCGTCCAGGGATATTGGGTACTATCATCTGCAACTGGGTGTGTACTCCCTCACCAGGGCCGTAGGTCCAGCCCTCGTAGAAGACGTTGTCCACATCTATCCCCACTGTACGCAGTACCTCCCTCAGTAGCACTGCCAAACCTCCACAGTCTGCTCCTGTGGTCCTGATCTCCCGTCGTTCATCTGCTGATCCTCTTCCTTCCATCTGCCAGACAGTTAGTGGGTTGTTAGTAAGTTAGCAAGTTAGTAAGGTAAGGTAAGGGTAAAAGTTTGTAAATAGTTGAGATATACTTATATGTAGTTTTCAAATAGTCCAAGGGGTTTCATATAAAATAGAGGACTCAGTTACGGCTTCTGTCCTAAGTTTCCGTTCTAAGGGTTACGCGCTATGGTCAAGTATGGCTCTGATACCAACTGTGACGAACCGGATTCTCACCGATGAGAACCCGACTCCCTGTACCCTTGAGATAGTCCCAGGAATAGTAGCTATCTCGTACAGAACTCATCTCAGTCGAATATCACATCCATACAACGAGAAAAGATCCATTACATGACATAAATAAAACATAGTGTCTGGTACAAGCCCTCTGGGCTAAATCGACAATAAGAAACAACTGCGCAACGGTAGCTAGATCATCAGGGTCCACTCCTCCACAGGCATCCTTGAGCGTAGCGCACACCCCTCAATCGTACCACCCGTCCTGGTTGAACTCGTGATCGGGGTCTTCACCTGCGAACCCAAAGTCTGTCCCCAAGGAAATGGGACAGGTCCACGTCACCAACCATAATATGATGCAAGCTTTAAAGTGGCCTAATCTAAGGATATAGGAAATAATCAAGGTTTTGAGCCAGGGTTTTTCTTATGCAAGCAGCAGCATTAACCCAAATTCATCTCATCACCAACTCCTTCTCACACACGCACATCCACTCCCCCAAATCCACCCGTCAACCTCACATTTTCCCATCGGGCTCGTCCTGCCACAGCAGGTTCCCGCAAAACATCATCCACCAACACCTTTCACTCGCTAGTCGACTCGGTGAGCTCCCTCCCCACCTTGTCTCAACAGCCTCAGCTGGACCAATCTCTCATAACCCAAATCAAGGATGAGGTAAGAAAGCAGATTCCCATGCTAGTCGGGGCTTCTCAGAAATGGGTCGTCCGTAACCGTGGACACGGCTATACGTATAGTTTACACTCTGCAGAGGTGGCACTCCAGGAATCCATCCGGGCTACAAGGCTAGTCCGCAACCAACCTGAGACGCAGCCCACAGCAAAGACCCTAAACAGTAACGACGCCAATCCTGTCTCCCTGGGCTCGGGAAACATCCGATCTAACATTTGCCCCAGGGTCGTGAAACCTTCCCACCGGGGCCAGTCGGGGGCCGTGGTAAATCAGGGAGATTACGCCGCAACGAATCCCCCCTACACATATCAAGCTCGATTCTCCTACAGTCTCGGCGCCGCACTAGAGTAGGCTTGCTGGAACCCTCCCCATATCGGAGAAGATAGACATCATGCAACGTTGAAAAGAGGCAGGTGCGTTACATAGCCCGAAAGACATTCGCCGGTAGGCGTACGACCCGTAGGGGCATGTGAACGTGCTTTTACTCTGGTCTTCTGGGTGGATAGGAATTTGGTGGTACCCAGAGTAACCGTCAAGGAAGCAGAAGAAAGAGTGTTTGGCTAATCGTTCAAGAATTTCGTCTATGAACGGAAGGGGGAAATGGTCTTTCTTGGTGGCCTTATTGAGTCGACGATAGTCGATGCACATACGCCAACAAGTAACAGTGCGCTGAGGGATGAGCTCATTTTTGTCATTGCGCACTACCGTCATTCCTCCCTTCTTAGGAACGACTTGAACGGGACTAACCCATTCACTATTGGGGACAGGGTAGATGATCCCCGCGTGAAGGAGTTTGAGAACTTCCTTTTTCACGACCTCTCTCATGGCATTGTTTAACCGTCGTTGAGGTTCCCGAGACGGTGTTGCTTCAGAATCGATCGGGATGCGATGAGTGCAAAGATTTGGGCTAATCCCTTTTAGGTCTTGGAGAGAGTATCCTAAGACCGATCGATTTTTCTCTAGGATAGTGATGAGTTGCTGGGTATCTACCTCGGAGAGTTTATCACTAATGATCACTGGAGTTTGCTTATCCCCAAAGAGGAAAGCATACCTAAGTCCAGGCGGAAGAGGTTTGAGCTCGATTGGTGATGGTTTTGGAGTTTCGTTTGTATCAAGCTCAATCGGAGGATGAGTTTCCTCCTCCTCCGTAAAGAATGGAATATCTCGAGCATGGTGAGTTGCTGCCAGTTCTTTGTCTTTTTCTGTGAGTTGATATTCCAACGGATATCTCGAGCATGGTGAGTTGCTCGGATTAGTCCTGCCAACTGCCTGTTGTTGCGAGCTTCGTATTCCAAGACTCTGACTTCTCTTGCTTTAGCTTTGAGTTGCACCTCAAGTAAGGCGATCCTGTTGTCCTTCTCCATTAGCTGGATGTCCTGCTTCCATACCCTCTCTTTCAGCTTGACAATTTTCTCTTCTAGGCCAATGTTTAAGTATTCCTACTCGATCATGCATTGAACTGAGGTCCGCAGTGTTACGTTCCGCTCTCGGTCCGCTGCGTGAGCCTGCAAGCTGACTGCGTCTCTGTATGTTGGATCTTCAAGAGCCCTCGGTAGGTACCGGAAACGAGTGTGGCTGAGCTGGTTCTGGTACACGAGTGTGGCAAGTCGGAGTATCCTCATAGCTATAGTCTGCACTGCCCGACTGAAGGTGCTCTCGCTGGTAGCTGCTCGTAACATCAGTGACCTTGGTCGTCCAGGGATATTGGGTACTATCATCTGCAACTGGGTGTGTACTCCCTCACCAGGGCCGTAGGTCCAGCCCTCGTAGAAGACGTTGTCCACATCTATCCCCACTGTACGCAGTACCTCCCTCAGTAGCACTGCCAAACCTCCACAGTCTGCTCCTGTGGTCCTGATCTCCCGTCGTTCATCTGCTGATCCTCTTCCTTCCATCTGCCAGACAGTTAGTGGGTTGTTAGTAAGTTAGCAAGTTAGTAAGGTAAGGTAAGGGTAAAAGTTTGTAAATAGTTGAGATATACTTATATGTAGTTTTCAAATAGTCCAAGGGGTTTCATATAAAATAGAGGACTCAGTTACGGCTTCTGTCCTAAGTTTCCGTTCTAAGGGTTACGCGCTATGGTCAAGTATGGCTCTGATACCAACTGTGACGAACCGGATTCTCACCGATGAGAACCCGACTCCCTGTACCCTTGAGATAGTCCCAGGAATAGTAGCTATCTCATACAGAACTCATCTCAGTCGAATATCACATCCATACAATGAGAAAAGATCCATTACATGACATAAATAAAACATAGTGTCTGGTACAAGCCCTTGGGCTAAATCGACAATAAGAAACAACTGCGCAACGGTAGCTAGATCATCAGGGTCCACTCCTCCACAGGCATCCTTGAGCGTAGCGCACACCCCTCAATCGTACCACCCGTCCTGGTTGAACTCGTGATCGGGGTCTTCACCTGCGAACCCAAAGTCTGTCCCCAAGGAAATGGGACAGGTCCACATCACCAACCATAATATGATGCAAGCTTTAAAGTGGCCTAATCTAAGGATATAGGAAATAATCAAGGTTTTGAGCCAGGGTTTTTCTTATGCAAGCAGCAGCATTAACCCAAATTCATCTCATCACCAACTCCTTCTCACACACGCACATCGACTCCCCCAAATCCACCCGTCAACCTCACATTTTCCCATCGGGCTCGTCCTGCCACAGCAGGTTCCCGCAAAACATCATCCACCAACACCTTTCACTCGCTAGTCGACTCGGTGAGCTCCCTCCCCACCTTGTCTCAACAGCCTCAGCTGGACCAATCTCTCATAACCCAAATCAAGGATGAGGTAAGAAAGCAGATTCCCATGCTAGTCGGGGCTTCTCAGAAATGGGTCGTCCGTAACCGTGGACACGGCTATACGTATAGTTTACACTCTGCAGAGGTGGCACTCCAGGAATCCATCCGGGCTGCAAGGCTAGTCTGCAACCAACCTGAGACGCAGCCCACAGCAAAGACCCTAAACAGTAACGGCGCCAATCCTGTCTCCCTGGGCTCGGGAAACATCCGATCTAACATCTGCCCCAGGGTCGTGAAACATTCCCACCGGGGCCAGTCGGGGGCCATGGTAAATCAGGGAGATTACGCCGCAACGAATCCCCCCTACACATATCAAGCTCGATTCTCCTACAGTCTCGGCTTCGCACTAGAGTAGGCTTGCTGGAACCCTCCCCATACTGAGTAGATGGTGAGCACGATAATCCCAAGTCCAAAGTGGGGGCATGACTCGGTCCTTAATTATCGGTAAAGCGAGTATCTGCATCATAAGCGATCTGCCGCAACGGTCCGCAATCGGCACCCATAACAGGTATTGCCGCCCAAACTCCTCAAGTACTCACCGAGTACCAAAATACAAGAACCATGTACCCGCAATAGGTACTCCGTAGGGACTGCCCGAGTGCAGTCCCCAAGCACCTCGATCAAACGATCGAGTTGTCATTACTCGCTTACACCGCCTAGCTGCACTACTCCTCCCAAACCACCCACAACTCACGCCAAGAGGATCAAATCACAACCATCCCAACATATGCATAGCATAGCATATTTCATAAAGTGAGTAGTAGGTAGCAAGGTATCAGGATAATAACAAAGGTAGTGCAGGTTTATCATACGAGTAAAGTAAAGCGCTAGCATACTAGTTGCATGTCTAATAGGTATTTCAGAGAATGGTCGGGCATGAACCTGGGCAAAGGTCTTCGTCCTCGTCAAAGCAGTTGTCGAAGTGGTCCGGCTCCTCCAGACTCTCCGGAGCTCCTAAGGTTGCAGAAAATAAAATAAGACGCGACTACTAGCAAAGAAACTCCAATTCAGCGAAAAGAGAAGACCCAATAACACCAAACTCTACACTAACGCGTAGGTCATGATTTTAGAAAAATATGGAAACTGGTTTCATATTTTTCTGAGCTACGGTTGATTTATTATTAATTTTTGAAGTTTAAATCATTTTCTGAAAATATTAAATAATTTCCAAAAAAGAAAAAAAGATAAATAATTAGCCTGCTGACGTCAGCATGACGTCATGCTGACGTCAGCAGTGGGGTCCACCTAGGATGACGTCAGCAGTGGGCCCTGCTGACGTCAGCGTTGACCGGTCAACGGTCAACGGGGTCAACGGTCAGCTCTGGTTAGTGGGCCCCATGTGTCAGTGACACACAGTGTATGACAGGTGGGTCCCATACGTCAGCGCAGTTAAAAAAGATAAAGAAAAAGATTAAACGATGGTTGGGCTGGAACTGGGCCGAAAGTGACTGGGCCAAGATAGTTTAGGGGGGTTAAACAGACTTAAACGCGAACTTTAGGCCCACGAAGGGGCCGCTGCTGGTGCTGCTCTGGTGGACCAAGTCCACCGTGAACCGAGAGTGCGGTTCACGTGAGCCAGGTGCACGGGATCGATCTGTGGCCGATCGGGATTTTCTACGGTGCTCGTGTGGCCGGCTTGGTGTGGTCGTTCGTGTGGCTCAGCCACGGCGCGACGCGACGCGCGCGCGGCACGCACTGGAGCACGCCGGCGGCGGCGGTCGGCGGCGGTTCTCGCCGGACAAGGCTCGGCTGGGGCCTAGGACGACCGAAACGGCTTGGCTAGGGTTTGATGGACCGGATCGGGGTGAAAAAGGGTTGGCTTAACCGACGAAGCGGCTCCCCGACGAGCGACGACGGCGGCTTGGGTGCTCCGGCGAGCCGGCTCCGTGGCGACGCACAAGTCAGGGGGCTTTTGGCCACGAGGGCCGTGCACGTGCTTCGGTGCTGAGTGGTGCGTGTGTGCGTGAGCGAGTTTGGCTCGCGCGCGCGCAGTTCAAGCCATGGGCTTGACCGCACCGCGGCCATGGCGCTCGCGCGGTCCGAGCTCGCTCGGTGCGCGGCGGCGGCATGGCGGCCGGGTCAACAGCAGGAAGGGCGACGGCGGTTTGCGAGTCGGCTGCAGCGGCACGAAGAGTCCCTGCAGAAGATACACGGCTCGATGGCCGGTGCACAGAAGGCTAGCAAGCGGCGGCGCTCTGCCGGAGTTGGGGAAGAAGGGGGAGAAGCGTCGGCGCTCACCTAGGGGCCAGTAGGGGTACGCTGCAGCTCGGGGAAGGGCTCGTCGTGGCTTGGCGAAGCTCGTGCTCTTCCTCTCGCTCCCTGGTTCGGCCTGGAGTCGGCGGTCCACGCGCGGCGGCGCTCCGGCCTTCGGCGACGACGCGGGGAAGACGCTCCGGCTCCTCTCCTTGATCCTGCTCCCGCTCAACCTCTTCCCCACCTCTCCTCGTACCTCTCACCCCTCACGATTGGATCGGATCGAACCCCAAATGGGCGGCGCGGCTTGGGGAGGAAGAATGGCCGGCGGTGGTTTTATAGGCGATTGGCGCTAGGGTTTGGGCTTTGGACAGCTGGGGTGGCTTGGCGTCCGTGCCAGGGCCACGCGCCGCGATCGCGACGGGCCGCAACGGCTCGGGTGGTTGGAGGTCACGGCGCGCGCGGCCGCGGGAGAGAGAGAGAGAGCGGTGTGGGGAAGAAGATGACGCGAGGAGGGAGAGAAGGCTGACATGCGGGCTCCGCGCGTCAGAGAGAGAGAAGGGCGACGTGGCGGCGACGCGGTGGGGAAAAAGGATGGGCCGCTGCTGGGCCGAATGGCCGAGCGGGCCGGTTGGTTGGCTGGCTCGGGGAAAGAAGTTAGAGGGGGTTAGATGGACTTTGGCCTCGGGTTTAGGCCCACGAACAGTTAGATAGATTTGGAATTTAGTTTAAATAGTTAGAGTTTGAATTCAAATCTAGAATTTGAATTCAAACCAACCAAAAATCCAAATAAATCCAAATAACTCCAAATCACACTATTTCATCCTTAGCACTTCAAATTAATTTTAAATTTCAAATTTACATTGCTTAAGAATTTAGGGAGCAATAGAATTTAATTTTAAACATGGGTTTGCTTGCACAACAATTCACCAAAAAATTTTAAATTCACATTTTTGCACTCAACAAATCCTATAGGGAATTTTAGGGTTGTTACAGTCTCCCCCCCTCACAAGAATCTCATCCTCGAGATTTGTGATTACCTATGGTTTAAACAAGTGGGGGTATTTCTCTCTTAGTACTGACTCCTTCTCCCAAGTAGCTTCTCTTTCTGAGTGATTGCTCCACTGCACCTTACAAAATGGGATTGTTGTGCTTCTGGTCTCTTTGACTGCTCTGTCTAGTATTCTCTCTGGGTACTCCAGGTACTCCAAGGTGTCCTGTAGGTCTAGCGCTTCTGTTTTGATCTCATGCTCTGGTACTCTCAGACATTTTCTCAGCTGTGATACATGGAACACTGGGTGTACCCCCGCTAGTTCCTCTGGTAGGTCTAGCTTGTATGCTAGCTTTCCTACTCTCTCCAGTATCTGATACGGTCCAACAAAACGGGGCGCTAGCTTCCCTTTCACTTGGAATCTCTTATGCCCTCTGAGGGGTGACACTTTTAGGTAGACGAAGTCCCCTACTTCGAACTCTAGATCTCGTCTCCTTTTATCCGCATAGCTCTTTTGTCGGCTCTGAGCTGTCTTCAGGTGCTCTCGGATCTTGGCCACATTTTCTTCTGCCTCTACAATCATGTCAGGTCCAAAGAATGTTCGTTCTCCCACCTCTGACCACATTAGAGGCGTTCTGCATTTTCTGCCATATAGTGCCTCAAAGGGTGACATCTGCAAACTGGCCTGGTAGCTGTTGTTGTAAGAAAATTCTGCATACGATAGACTCTTCTCCCAGTCTGTGTTGTAGGCTAGGACGCATGCCCTCAACAAGTCTTCAAGAACCTGGTTCACTCTTTCGGTCTACCCATCTGTCTGAGGGTGGTAAGCTGTGCTATACTCCAAGGTCGTCCCGATGGCTTGATGTAGGCTTTTCCAGAACTGAGCTGTGAACTGTGGTCCTCTGTCTGACACAATACTTTTTGGTGCCCCATGCAGCTTGAGAATGTTGTCTATGTATAGTTCTGCTAGTCTGCTCACTGGATATGTGCTTTTGACTGGTATGAAGTGAGCTACTTTTGTCAGTCGATCAACTATGACCCAAATGACATCATTCCCTTTCTGAGTGCGAGGTAGGCCAACCACGAAATCCATGCTGATATCTTCCCACTTCCACATTGGAATTTCTAGTGTTTTCAGCAGTCCTGCTGGCCTTTGATGTTCTGCCTTGATTCTTCGACAAGAGTCGCACTTGGCTACATATTCAGCTATGTCCTCTCTCATTTTCTTCCACCAGAACTTATCCTTTAGATCTTGATACATCTTGGTGCATCCTGGATGTATCGAGTACTTGGACTCGTGAGCTTCTGAGAGAATTGTTCTCCTGATTTCCTTGTCCTGAGGTACACAAATACGGTTCTTCACCCATACTGTTCCTGCTTCATCTACCCTGAAGTCAGGTGCTACTCCTCGCTGGATATCCTCTTTTACTTCTTGAATTTCTGGACACTTTCCTTGAGCTTCTTTGATTCGGTCTTCTAGGTTGTACTTCACTCTCATTTCCTGGGGTTTTCCTTCTTCTACTAGCTCGAGTTTCAGCATGAACAATTCCTTTGCTAGTTCTGGCTGACTTTCTTCCATCATCAAGTTGTTGCAATAACTCTTTCGGCTCAAGGCATCTGCCACTACGTTGGCTTTGCCAGGATGGTAGTGTATCTCTAAATCGTAATCTTTGATCAGTTCTAACCACCTTCTC
This sequence comes from Echinochloa phyllopogon, assembly GCA_033239725.1. NCBI lineage: Eukaryota > Viridiplantae > Streptophyta > Magnoliopsida > Poales > Poaceae > Echinochloa > Echinochloa phyllopogon. The sequence goes on along the minus strand of BTCW01000012.1, from coordinate 47,427,673 downwards.
TGCCTCATGTTCAGTTCGGATTGGGTGAAGAAACACTTCAAACTCTTGTGATCTGTGTAGATATCGCACTTGTTGCCAATCAGGTAGTGCCTCCAGATCTTCAATGCATGCAATTCTGCTGCCAGTTCCAAATCATGTGTGGGGTAGTTTTCCTCATATTTCCTCAGCTGCCTTGATGCATAAGCAACAACCTTGCCCTCTTGCATCAGAACACATCCCAATCCTTGTCTCGAAGCATCGCAATAGACTACGAAATCCTTGCGAATATCTGGTAGTGTCAATACTGGCGTTGTAGTGAGTTTGTGTTTGAGCTCTTGGAAACTTCTTTCACACTTTTCCGTCCACTCGAATGGGACACTGTTCTTGAGTAGTTCGGTCATTGGCTTGGCAATCTTGGAGAAGTTCTCAATGAACCTTCTGTAGTAACCTGCCAAACCCAGAAAGCTTCGGATTTCCGTGACACTCTTTGGCTGCTTCCATTCTGCTACTGCCTTAATCTTTTCTGGGTCGACTGCTACGCCCTCTGCTGTCAGCACGTGACCCAAAAAGGCTACTTTCTCCAGCCAAAATTCACACTTGCTGAACTTCCTGTAGAGTTGATGCTGCCTCAGCTTCTCGAGTACAATCCTTAGATGCTCCTCATGTTCTTCGGCTGTTTCCGAGTAGACTAGTATGTCGTCAATGAACACCACCACGAACTTGTCTAGTTCCTCCATGAATACCTTGTTCATCATGTTCATGAAGTAAGCAGGTGCGTTGGTCAATCCAAAGGACACAACGGTGAACTCGTACTGCCCGTACCGAGTCACAAAGGCTGTCTTGGGAATGTCACCTTCTCTAATCTTCATCTGGTGGTATCCCGATCTTAGATCGATCTTACTGAAGTATTTGGCTTTCTTCAACTGATCTAGCAAGTCATCAATCCGCTGTAATGGGTACTTGTTCTTGATCGTCACTGCGTTCAGGGATCGATAGTCTACGCACAAGCACATTGACCCATCTTTCTTCTTCACAAACAACACTGGTGATCCCCATGGGGATGCACTTGGTCGAATCACACCGCTTTCTAGCATCTCCTTCAGCTGCTTCTTGAGTTCCTCTAGCTCTTCCACTGACATTCGGTATGGCCTCTTGGCAATGGGCCCGGTGCCTGGTTGCAGTTCGATTATGAACTCCACGTCTCGGTCTGGTGGTAATCCTGGTAGCTCTTCGGGAAACACGTCAGTGTACTCACACACTACAGGCACATCTTCGATCGTCTGTTTCTCGATGGAGTATACCAACTGCCTCAGAATACATGTTCTGGATCTCTTCCCTGTTCTTCGTCTTTGTGGTTCTGCTGTTACTTTGACTCCGCTAGGGTGTGTCAACTCAACTGTTCTGGGTGAGCAACTGATTACTTCCTTGTGCTCTGTAAGCCAATCCATTCCTAGTATCACGTCAATTCCATCTGACTCCAGGACTATCAGGTTTCCTACGAACTCCTGCCCACCTATCATCAGACTAACTGCTGGGCACTCTAAGGTGCACCTAAGCTCTCCTAAGGGAGAAGTAGTGACAATAGGTCTAGCCTTAGGTATTGTCGGGGGTGACTGCTCTTTCACAAACTTTGTCGAGATATAAGATCCAGTTCCCCAGAGTCAAACAATATCAAAGCTGGAATGCCATTTACTAAAAACTCACCGAGCACAACGTCGGGAGCGTCCTCGGCTTCTTCCTCTGTCAGGTGGTTGAGGCGTCCCCTCTGCATTGAAGTTGGCTGCCTGTCCTGTCCTCCAGGTGTCGGTGCCTTAGCTGGGGTTTGTTTGTTCTTCTTCTTCGGACAGTCAAAGGACTTGTGACCGGGCTTCCCACAAGCAAAACAGACCACTGAGGTCCCTCCACCAATTCTGGGCGTGTTGTTTGGCTTCCAGTTGGGGTTTCCCTGACCTGAGTAGCTGTTGTTTCTGTTACCAAAGCTGTTGTAGTTGTTACCTCTGCTGCCAAAACTGTTGCTGTTACTGCCTCTGTTACCCTGGTAGCTGTTTCTGTTAAGCCCTGAGCTTCCTTGGCTACTGCTCTGCTGAAAGCCTCTCCTGAGCATGTTGCTCTGGCCACTCCTCGGCCTCTGACTCAGTCTATGGTTGTGCAACTGTTCAGCCTTTCTTTTCTTCTCTCGCCAAGTATCTTCAAGACCCACTCTTTCCTTCTCAACTGCGATAGCCCTGTCAATCAGCTCTCTGAGTGACCTGTGTGAACTCGCTGCGAGTGCTGTCCTCAGGCCTCTGTGCAAACCACGCTGGAACCAAAACTGCTTCTTCTTTTCAGTGTTATGATCTTCAGGAGCGTACCTTGACATCTTAGCAAAGTGTCGAGCGTACTCAGCTACAGACAAACTTCCTTGGGTCATTGTCCTGAACTCCATTGCTTTATGCACCATGACTTGTTCTGGGATGTGGTACTCTTTGAAAGCTTCACAAAATTCTAGCCAGGTGATCTGAGCTGGGTTCGCGTGAGAGTCACAGTAGCTCTCCCACCATGCTTTCGCTGCTCCTTCAAGCTGGTGCGCCGCAAGGGCCACACATTCCTCTTCAGTGTAGTCGGTCAGGTCCAGCTTCGTCTCGATGGTACGTAGCCAGTCGTGTGCGTCGAGTGGCTCATCCGAGTAGTCGAAGGTGGGTGCTTTCAGCCTGATGAACTTTTCAATCTTCCTTTGTAGGTCTTCCTCACGGTGTCCCTGACAGTTCTGGTTCTGGTTTCCCTACATCTGTTGCATAGCTTGCATCATCTGGGTATTGGCCTGTGCCATCTGTTGCATCAGCTGTGTTTGAGTAGTCATCACTTCTACCAAGTTAGGCGGTGGCGGTGGTTGCTGGTCGTTCTGCTGGTTCTGCTGAGGTTCCACTGCTGGTTCTTCCATCTCCACTTCCTGTTCTCCACCTGGTGCGTTGTTCTCGGGCTGGAGAACGCCTGCTGCGCGTCCATGGCCCCTGCCTCTAACTGCAGCTGTCGCTCTTCCACGACCACAACCTCTGACACGTCCTCTGCCTCTAGCTGCCATTGCTGCCTCTTCTTGCTCAGCTTCCTCAAAACGTGCAAGCAGTCGGTTGGATCTTCGGATCGACATCTTGCTGTATTTTTCATAGAGCAGATTTAGTGGCGGTCAGTTTTGGTTAGGTTAGCGTAACTAGAGTAGGAGCTACACACATGAAATAGACTCAACACTAAAGTACACTCAAGATGAACATCAATAAAACTGCAAGAACAACCATAAAGATCGATCATTCATTACAGCATTACACCCTAGACATGAGTACTATCCCGAGGCCAGCTCCTGGAACCTTGAGGATTAGTACATCTAAGCGAATGCTACATCATGGCTGAGCCAAAAGGTGGTCATGATCTTCTAAGTCTAAACATCTGCTCAAAAAGATAGATACAAGTCTCATCACTACTGCTGACATCTGCTGATACTGCCTACTGCATCTGTCTCATACTACTGAAAGTACCTGTGAAGCGCGCTGCCAACCTCACAGTCTCAGTCCCTGTCTGCTGCTTGATCACTGCCTGTCGTCGTGGAGAGTGTCCGTGAGGCGCGCTGCCAACCTCACTGTGTCCACTTCAGGTCTTGCCAACTGCTGCTCTAGGTGTGCCAGTTCTTGTCTCAGTCTTGTCATCTCGGGGGTAAGGGTTCGAGCCTCAGGTAGTGGTATCGGCTCAACTCGGCTTGGTGAAACTCTGTAGTTCTCGGTTCTGGGTTCAACTCTGCGTTCTTCTGGAAGTCCTTGGTGTACTGTGATCACCTCTGCCACTCTCTTTCTATCTGACCATACCCAGCTACTAAGGGTCCTTTGAGCTTCATCCTTTGCCATAATCTGCTGAAGACTCAAGTACTTCATCAGCTGGTAGTTTCGTCCACTTTTCTCCTTGTAGCTATCCACCTCTTCCTGAAGTTCTGAGTTGTGACTGTCCAGCCAGTATACTTCTTCTTTCAGTCCCTCTATCTCTTCTTCCTTGGCTGCCAGTTCTTTGTCTTTTTCTGTGAGTTGATCTTCCAACGGATATCTCGAGCATGGTGAGTTGCTCGGATCAGTCCTGCCAACTGCCTGTTGTTGCGAGCTTCGTATTCCAAGACTCTGACTTCTCTTGCTTTAGCTTTGAGTTGCTCCTCAAGTAAGGCGATCCTGTTGTCCTTCTCCATCAGCTGGATGTCCTGCTTCCATACCCTCTCTTTCAGCTTGACAATTTTCTCTTCTAGGCCAATGTTTAAGTATTCCTGCTCGATCATGCATTGAACTGAGGTCCGCAGTGTTACGTTCCGCTCTCGGTCCGCTGCGTGAGCCTGCAAGCTGACTGCGTCTCTGTCTGTTGGATCTTCAAGAGCCCTCGGTAGGTACCGGAAACGAGTGTGGCTGAGCTGGTTCTGGTACATAAGTGTGGCAAGTCGGAGTATCCTCATAGCTATAGTCTGCACTGCCCGACTGAAGGTGCTCTCGCTGGTAGCTGCTCGTAACATCAATGACCTTGGTCGTCCAGGGATATTGGGTACTATCATCTGCAACCGGGTGTGTACTCCCTCACCAGGGCCGTAGGTCCAGCCCTCGTAGAAGACGTTGTCCACATCTATCCCCACTGTACGCAGCACCTCCCTCAGTAGCACTGCCAAACCTCCACAGTCTGCTCCTGTGGTCCTGATCTCCCATCGTTCATCTGCTGATCCTCTTCCTTCCATCTGCCAGACAGTTAGTGGGTTGTTAGTAAGTTAGCAAGTTAGTAAGGTAAGGTAAGGGTAAAAGTTTGTAAATAGTTGAGATATACTTATATGTAGTTTTCAAATAGTCCAATGGGTTTCATATAAAATAGAGGACTCAGTTACGGCTTCTGTCCTAAGTTTCCGTTCTAAGGGTTACGCGCTATGGTCAAATATGGCTCTGATACCAACTGTGACGAACCGGATTCTCACCGACGAGAACCCGACTCCCTGTACCCTTGAGATAGTCCCAGGAATAGCAGCTATCTCGTACAGAACTCATCTCAGTCGAATATCACATCCATATAACGAGAAAAGATCCATTACATGACATAAATAAAACATAGCGTCTGGTACAAGCCCTCTGGGCTAAATCGACAATAAGAAACAACTGCGCAGCGGTAGCTAGATCATCAGGGTCCACTCCTCCACAGGCATCCTTGAGCGTAGCGCACACCCCTCAATCGTACCACCCATCCTGGTTGAACTCGTGGTTGGGGTCTTCACCTGCGAACCCAAAGTCTGTCCCCAAGGAAATGGGACAGGTCCACGTCACCAACCATAATATGATGCAAGCTTTAAAGTGGCCTAATCTAAGGATATAGGAAATAATCAAGGTTTTGAGCCAGGGTTTTTCTTATGCAAGCAGCAGCATTAACCCAAATTCATCTCATCACCAACTCCTTCTCACACACGCACATCCACTCCCCCAAATCCACCCGTCAACCTCACATTTTCCCATCGGGCTCGTCCTGCCACAGCAGGTTCCCGCAAAACATCATCCACCAACACCTTTCACTCGCTAGTCGACTCGGTGAGCTCCCTCCCCACCTTGTCTCAACAGCCTCAGCTGGACCAATCTCTCATAACCCAAATCAAGGATGAGGTAAGAAAGCAGATTCCCATGCTAGTCGGGGCTTCTCAGAAATGGGTCGTCCGTAACCGTGGACACGGCTATACGTATAGTTTACACTCTGCAGAGGTGGCACTCCAGGAATCCATTCGGGCTGCAAGGCTAGTCCACAACCAACCTGAGACGCAGCCCACAGCAAAGACCCTAAACAGTAACGGCGCCAATCCTATCTCCCTGGGCTCGGGAAACATCCGATCTAACATCTGCCCCAGGGTCGTGAAACCTTCCCACTGGGGCCAGTTGGGGGCCGTGGTAAATCAGGGAGATTACGCCGCAACGAATCCCCCTACACATATCGAGCTCGATTCTCCTACAGTCTCGGCGCCGCACTAGAGTAGGCTTGCTGGAACCCTCCCCATACTAGGTAGATGGTGAGCACGGTAATCCCAAGTCCAAAGTGGGGGCACGACTCGGTCCTTAATTATCGGTAAAACGAGTATCTGCATCATAAGCGATCCGCCGCAACGGTCCGCAATAGGCACCCATAACATGTATTGCCGCCCAATCTCCTCAAGTACTCACCGAGTACCAAAATCCAAGAACCATGTACCCGCAATAGGTACTCCGTAGGGACTGCCCGAGTGCAGTCCCCAAGCACCTCGATCAAACGATCGAGTTGTCATTACTCGCTTACACCGCCTAGCTGCACTACTCCTCCCAAACCACCCACAACTCACGCCAAGAGGATCAAATCACAACCATCCCAACATATGCATAGCATAGCATATTTCATAAAGTGAGTAGTAGGTAGCAAGGTATCAGGATAATAACAAAGGCAGTGCAGGTTTATCATGCGAGTAAAGTAAAGCGCTAGCATACTAGTTGCATGTCTAATAGGTATTTCAGAGAATGGTCGGGCGTGAACTTGGGCAAAGGTCTTCCTCCTCGTCAAAGCAGTTGTCGAAGTGGTCCGGCTCCTCCAGACTCTCCGGAGCTCCTAAGGTTGCGGAAAATAAAATAAGACGCGACTACTAGCAAAGAAACTCCAATTCAGCAAAAAGAGAAGACCCAATAACACCAAAGTCTACACTAACGCGTAGGTCGTGATTTTAGAAAAATATGGAAACTAGTTTCATATTTTTCTGAGCTACGGTTGATTTATTATTAATTTTTGAAGTTTAAATCATTTTCTGAAAATATTAAATAATTTCCGAAAAAGAAAAATAGATAAATAATTAGCCTGCTGACGTCAGCAGTAGGGTCCACCTAGGATGACGTCAGCAGTGGGCCCTGCTGGCGTCAGCGTTGATCGGTCAACGGTCAACGGGTCAACGGTCAGCTCTGGTCAGTGGGCCCCATGTGTCAGTGACACACAGTGTATGACAGGTGGGTCCCATACGTCAGCGCAGTTAAAAAAGAAAAAGAAAAAGATTAAACGATGGTTGGGCTGGAACTGGGCCGAAAGTGACTGGGCCAAGATAGTTTAGGGGGGTTAAGCAGACTTAAACACGAACTTTAGGCCCACGAAGGGGGCGCTGCTGGTGCTGCTCTGGTGGACCAAGTCCACCGTGAACCGAGAGTGCGGTTCACGTGAGCCGGGTGCACTGGATCGATCTGTGGCCGATCGGGATTTTCTGCGGTGCTTGTGTGGCCGGCATGGTGTGGTCGTTCGTGTGGCTCGGCCACGGCGCGACGCGACGCACGCGCGGCGCGCACTGGAGCACGCCGGCGGCGTCGGTCGGCGGCGGTTCTCGCCGGACAAGGCTCGGCTGGGGCCTAGGACGGCCGGAATGGCTTGGCTTGGGTTTGACGGACCGGATCGGGGTGAAAAAGGGTTGGCTTAACCGACGAAGCGGCTCCCCGACGAGCGACGGCGGCGGCTCGGGTGCTCCGGCGAGCCGGCTCCGTGGCGACGCACAAGTCACGGGGCTTTTGGCCACGAGGGCCGTGCACGTGCTTCGGTGCTGAGTGGTGCGTGTGTGCGTGAGCGAGTTTGGTTCGCGAGCGCGCAGTTCAAGCCATGGGCTTGACCGCGCTGCGGCCATGGCGCTCGCACGGTCCGAGCTCGCTCGGTGCGCGGCGGCGGCATGGCGGCCGGGTCAACAGCGGGAAGGGCGACGGCGGTTTGCGAGTCGGCTGCAGTGGCACCAAGAGTCCCTGCAGAAGATACACGGCTCGATGGCCGGTGCACAGAAGGCTAGCAAGCGGCGGCGCTCTGCCGGAGTTGGGGAAGAAGGGGGAGAAGCGTCGGCGCTCACCTAGGGGCCAGTAGGGGTACGCTGCAGCTCGGGGAAGGGCTCGTCGTGGCTGGCGAAGCTTGTGCTCTTCCTCTCGCTCCCTGGTTCGGCCTGGAGTCGGCGGTCCATGCGCGGCGGCGCTCCGGCCTTCGGCGATGACGCGGGGAAGACGCTTCGGCTCCTCTCCTTGATCCTGCTCCCGCTCAACCTCTTCCCCACCTCTCCTCGCACCTCTCACCCCTCATGATTGGATCGGATCGAACCCCAAAGGGGCGGCGCGGCTTGGGGAGGAAGAATGGCCGGTGGCGGTTTTATAGGCGATTGGCGCTAGGGTTTGGGCTTTGGACGGCTGGGGTGGCTTGGCGTCCGTGCCAGGGCCACGCGTCGCGATCGCGACGGGCCGCAACGGCTCGGGTGGTTGGAGGTCACGGGCGCGCGCGGCCGCGGGAGAGAGAGAGAGCGGCGTGGGGAAGAAGATGACGCGAGGAGGGAGAGAAGGCTGACATGCGGGGTCCGCGCGTCAGAGAGAAAGAAGGGCGACGCGGCGGCGACGCGGTGGGGAAAAAGGATGGGCCGCTGCTGGGCCGAATGGCCGAGCGGGCCGGTTGGTTGGCTGGCTCGGGGAAAGAAGTTAGAGGGGGTTAGATGGACTTTGGCCTCGGGTTTAGGCCCACGAACAGTTAGATAGATTTGGAATTTAGTTTAAATAGTTAGAGTTTGAATTCAAATCTAGAATTTGAATTCAAACCAACCAAAAATCCAAATAAATCCAAATAACTCCAAATCACACTATTTCATCCTTAGCACTTCAAATTAATTTTAAATTTCAAATTTACATTGCTTAAGAATATAGGGAGCAATAGAATTTAATTTTAAACATGGGTTTGCTTGCACAACAATTCACCAAAAATTTTTAAATTCACATTTTTGCACTCAACAAATCCTATAGGGAATTTTAGGGTTGTTACACTTCCTGAAGTAAACTTAAGTCATTTTTGAGAAAACGACCATGAGTTATCAGGGAATTCGGTTCGCACCAAAGAGCTAGAGATTATGTTGATTCCAAGGCTCGGGTCATACCCAATTTCTCGGTCAAGGCCCATGATCTCACAGAATATCCTTTTGGTTTTTCTAGGCATCTTGACCACCTCGGTCGAGGCTTCGGCCTCATCTAGCCACTCCCGACTCATGATAGCAGAGAGACGTCCCAGGTACTCCCGCTGGTATTCCAATTCTTCTTTGTCGGGGGCCTGATCCTTTTGCTCTACACATCGTTCCCGTGGGAAACTTGTTGCACTCCCGATGTCTTCGAATAGATCATCGTCAAAATCATAAAGAGTAGTGTAGAGTGAATCATAATGGTCTGGGCTAGAATATGGTTGTGGTTCGAAATGAGCTTCAGGTTCTGATGGACTGGAAGAGCTAATGGATTTGGATTGGACTGGTATTGGCTCTTTAGGTTCAGGCTGCTTCTCTTCTTCATCGGGGAGTTCATCATAGATTCCAGTGTAGGGGGTGTTGTCTAGGATACGGTCCAGGACTACCCTCGCTTCACTAGGAACCAAATGAAAGAACGACCCTCCAGAAGCAGAGTCCAAGAAAGTGGTGGCTACGGGACAGAGGCCAAGGCTGAAGTGTTGTAAAACAACAGGTTCTGGCAGGCTTAGGTCCGGTCCTGAGGCCAGTATTTGCTTGAAACGAGCCCAGGCAGCTCCTAACGATTCTCCCTTTAATTGCTTAAAGTTAATGATTTCCGCTCGGAGACTGGCTACCTTGGAGACTGGGAAGAAGTTTAGGCAGAATTTTTCCTTGAGAACTTCCCAGCTCCCGTCCATAGTACTGACAGCTAGAGAGTACCATTTCTTCGCTCCTCCCGCTAGTGAAAACGGGAATAGCTTCCATTTGAGTGTCTCTTGTATCATGCCCGCAATGGTCAGGCATGAGCAGAGTTGCTCAAATTCATGCAAATGCGCGTATGGACTCTCGGCCTTCGTTCCTGAGAACGATTGCTCACAAACCATGGCTATGAAGCCGGGACGTAGCTCATAGCCGGGTGTGGATATGGGATGTGATGATGGTGGTGGCTCCAAACAATCGCCCGTTGGAGCCGAGTGTTGGCGTAAGGTGAGGGTGGAATCCATATGATGGATGATGGTGGGATACACGGACAACTTGGGTTCAGAATCAGAACAGCTACCGTCCCCCGGCAATGGCGCCAGAAAGCTTGTTGGCACTCCTTACGGCCTACAGATAAATCCGCAAGCGGACGGATACCGATGTAGCTTTCACCCGGGAGTATTCCAAGGTATCGATTTCCACGAAGAACGAGAAGTGGACTGATTCTAAACTAAGTTGTCCTAGGTAGATGGAATGGAGTGAATGGTATGGATGAGGTGGATGACAACAACAAAGAGAGAAGAGGAGTGATAGGAGGGTAGAGAGGGTACGAGTCTGGTAGAGGTATTCTACTGATTGATCGAGCAGATCAGAGGATACAGATAGATACTTGCTTCGGGACAAGGGAACCGGTGGACACATAGAAAGGGATGAGAAGGGGTGCCACTATTTCCCAACCGGGGAATCCTACGGACCGGAACTAACGTGTTGGGCTACAAAGACCGGAAGGGCTGTCACCACCTTACGGCTACCACCTCCGTTGCGACGGGAATAAACTAAGTTAGTCTCAAGTATAGGCACCACGCCTACACTAGTCAACTAATACTTATCTCCTATATAAAGATAAGCACCCAAGCTAAGCAACCGGTATACAGTTATACCAATCAACTAAGCATTGAATGAAGAACCAGCAAGCATATAAAAGTAAGAACTGAATGCTCAATTAATCAGAGAGAGATACAAGAGTTACCAGACAAGACCCGGATGTTACTCGAAGTGAAGTCGCATCCGTAGAGGTACAGCGGGAAGAGGGGCCAACACTTCGGCTCCTCTCCGGGACGCTCACCTCTCCTCTCTCCCTATATCTACTGATACAAGTGGAGAACTAACAGTGCTTCGCCTGCACTCTACTCTTGTGTTGTGTGTTTTGCATGTGAAACCGGGCCTCTATTTATAGCAAGGAAGGACGGTGGAGGCAGAGTAGCAGCCAAGGCAGCTGGGAGGTGGTGCCGGGCCGTTCGGGCGAAATCCCCGGTTCGGCCGAACTGCCCAGTTCGCCCGAACCGGTGGATCCACCGCCTCAGCAGCCAAAGGCCAGGATTGCACCCTGGAGGCGGTTCCTGCCTTCGGCCGAACAGGCCACTTCGGCCGAAGTGGGCCCGGCCTAGTACTGCACCACGTCTGCTTTGCACACGTGTTAGTCCAGCTCCTGAGGTCGGTTGGGAGGTCGGTTCGCGTCTTGGGCTGGCCTGGAGGGTCTCCGGTGGACTCGTGGGCTCCGTCGGGTTGGATATGGGCCACCGGTCTTCTGGATATGGGTTGAGCCGGCCCAGAGTGGCGTGGTCGTGGTCCACAAGTCTTGCCCAGCTAGGGGGGCAACCGGCCGAACGGAGTCGTTCGGCCGAAACGGTCATTTCTGACCCTTATAGCACGTGTTTCTCCATTTTGTACCTGCACAGAGGACAATCACCAAAACTTGTGGAAATAGTCAGTGATAAGCCCTATAGCTATGGTGTGTGTTCCCCATTGTGTTTGTTTTATACTCGGTTGGAGGTCGGAAATCGGTCTGTAACGACCGCCAACAGTTATGAAGGAGGCAAGCTGCCACGACGACAAATTGCAAGCATACTACAATGCAATACGCCGACTCGAGGACAAATTCCATGGCCTCGAGCTCAACCACATCGCACGAAAATACAACAAGGAGGCCGATGAATTAGCAAAAATTGCGCAAGGGTGGATCACCGTTCCCCCAAACGTATTCGCCCGTGACCTGACACAACCAAGCATCGACCTCAAGCCAACCCCCAAAGCTCCTGATGCTCCCTCGAGGATCAAACCCTCGGGGGCTCCATATATCGAGCCCATGGATGAGGACCCTTCGAAAGAGGAACCTAAAGCCTCAAGTCAGGAGATATCCTTGATGGACGAGGGTGAAATTATGGAGATCGACGAGGCCCCATCAACTCGCGATTTGCTCAATCAATACATCGCCTGGATCACCCGAGGGGAACTACCCTCGGATCGAACCAAGGCTCGACGCATCACAAGAAAGGCCAAGTCGTTCCACATAATCGATGGGGAGTTGTACAAACGCAGCCCATCCGGAATTTTGCAGCGATGCATTCCAATCCCGGAGGGAAGGGAGCTCATTCAAGACATCCACGCTGGCGTATGCGGCCACCACGCGGCGCCCCGTACCCTCGTGGGCAACGCGTTTCGCCAAGGCTTCTACTGGCCCACGGCTGTTGCAGACACCAACGAAATCGTGCACACCTGCGAAGGGTGTCAATTCTATGCACGCAAAACCCACCTCCCGGCCCACGTCTTGCAAACCGTTCCTATCACATGGCCGTTCGCCGTATGGGGGCTCGACCTCATTGGTACAATGCGAGCAGCGCCCGGGGGCTTTACACATCTGCTGGTGGTCATCGACAAGTTCTCGAAATAGATCGAGGCTCGACCAATTAGCAGAATCAGATCCGAGCAGGCTGTGCAATTCTTCACAGATATAATTCACAGGTTCGGGGTCCCCAATTCGATAATTACTGACAATGGCACCCAGTTTACAGGCAAGAAATTCTTGGAATTCTGTGATGACCACCATATCCGCGTGGATTGGTCGGCCGTAGCACATCCACAGACAAACAACCAAGTAGAACGTGCCAACGACATGATTCTACAAGGTCTCAAACCAAGAATATTCAACAAGCTGAATAGATTCAGCGGGAAATGGGTGTCAGAACTACCCTCGGTAATTTGGAGCCTTAGAACAACCCCAAGCAGAGCCACGGGTTTTACCCCGTTTTTTCTCGTCTATGGTGCCGAGGCTATCCTCCCCACAGACTTGGAATATGGGTCCCCAAGGCTTAGTTCCTACCAAGAGGAAAGGAACAAGCAAGTTCGGGAAGACTCACTCGACCAAGCGGATGAAGCTCGAGACGTCGCGGTCTTACATTCGGCCTGGTACCAGTAGTCGCTACGAAAGTATCAAGCCCAAAAGGATCGATGACGAGACCTCAACAAGGGGGACCTAGTGCTAAGGCTGCAACAAGACAATCGAGGGCGCCACAAGCTCACACCGCCATGGGAAGGGCCCTAAATCGTCGCTGAGGTCCTCAAACCAGGCACATACAAGCTCGCAAACGAGAAAGGCGAAGTATTCGCCAATGCCTGGAACATCCAACAGCTACGTCGCTTCTACCCTTAAGCTTTCAAGCATTCATGTACATTTGTACTTATTTCAATAAAAAAAGGACCTTAAAATGAGTAAGAGTAGGCTTACCATCGAAGAAAGCCAAGTCTCACTCAGGGGCTAATTCGGAGGGCACTCTCCTAAAATTGTCCCAATTTTAAAGTTTTTTATAAATTCTTTCATTACGTCCATCTCCTGTAATTGCCAAAAGGTAGCTTGAGGCATAGAATGATTAAGGCCAAGGGCCGGATGAGTTGAGGGACCGCCTACGCCTTCGAAAGGATACGGCATCCCCCTTGCCACCCTACGCTAAAATTACTCTATGAACGATACTCTCCTCGACAAGCCCTTTGCAAATTCAGTATGATAAACGTGATAAAGAAACCATAATTCAAATAAAAACTCGAACGTGCATTTCAAAGCATAAAATTGTTTAAACCACGAGAGTGCTTATTACATAAAAATCCCTAAAACTATTCAGGGAGCAGGGTCTTCGGGGTCTTCGGGGGTGGCGTCCTCTTCGTCTTCAGCGTCAGGAAGGAGGTCGCTCTTGAAGATTCGCGCGAGGGTGGCAGCAGGAGCAGAGGCAGCAGCATCAGCACTCTCTGTGACGGCCAGCGCAGCGTCGTCGTCGAGGTCGTCCGCCACCACGTAGCCACTGCTGACCGCCACGAGGTCCACGACAAAGTGCATCGAGATCACCCCGAGGGTCTTCTGCACGCCGAGGAGAAGAGCCCCCTTCAGGCGCTCGGTAACGCAACCGCCCAAGGCCCTTAGACGGCTGGCCACCGAGCTGCCCGACTGGGACTCGAGGGCATCTCGCCCCTCGACCTCCTTGCAGACGGCAAGGGCTACTTCCCGTAGCTCCTCGAGGTCCTCTTGGGCCTTCGAGTAGGTTACCTGGAGCGACTCCGCCTGTGAGGAGGTCTCCTTCGCCACCTTCTGCACCTCTGAAAGCCCAACACCAAAATCAGATAAGTCTTCGAAAACTCCAATCCAAATTTAGGGTAAGTTCATATTGGACTTACCTTCGACCAGCTTTTCCTTCTCAGCGAGGGCCTCCCGGGCAGTGCTGGCCTCCTGCTGGAGTGTCGCCATCTCTCCTTGTTGGGCCTCAACCGAAGCTCGCAGCTCCGTGATGGCGACATCTCTCTCCGTCACCGCCACGGTGAGCAGGTCGATAGCCTCGCCCTGGGTCTTCAGTTGGGCCTAAGCCATGGCAAGCGCCGAGTCCCGCTGCTGTAGTTGCCCCCGGGCTTCGGCAAGGGTGGCACGCTCTTGCTGAAGCTCGCCCTCAAGCACCGCCTGCACTTGCGTTCGCCGATGGAGCTCGTCCCCTTGCCGAAGGACTTCTTCTGCCGTCTCCACAGCGAGTGTCCTCTCGCGCAGGCGCTCCCGCTCGGCGTGGCTCAAGGCTTCCCTTAGCTGATGCACTTCGACGTACGCATCAGCAAGTTCGGTGACCTTTCGCCCGACCATCTCCCTCAGATCTTGTTATTAACACAACAGATGAAAATAAAAAAGGGGGAGAGACGCAAAACGTGCAAGAAAATTAGTGATTAAGTCACTAGTCCGGTGGACGTCCAAACCCCGACCAAGGTGGAGTTCGAGGACCTACTTCTGGGCTTCTTGGACCGTGGTCCCCAAGGCTTGCTGTTCCTCCCATAGGAGGCGCTCGGGCTCAGCAGCCTTGGCCAGGCCGGGAGGAACCCCGCGGCGACCGAGCCCAAAATTGCGCCAGGCCTCGAAGGCCGGAATGCCAGGCAGGGTGCCCACGGCCCTCTCCTCCCAAGGGATCCAGGTCCCATCGCGGAATCCTGGAGCATCCTCTTCCTCATCCTCCTGACCACTATCGAGGGTGGACGGGAGGGTCATCATTGTGGAGCCGGCCTCGGGCACCTCCTCGACCTCCACTGAACCGCTGCCTCCAGCTGCGGTCTGACCCGCGTCTTCACCACGGGCCGCACCTTCCACCACCCCCGTGCCCTCGGCCGGCACGGAGGTCTCTGTCACCCTCGCAACGGCAGGGGCCACATCCTCTACGGGGAGGACCGAGGGCGTCTCCATGGCCCGCTCCTCACCCACCACCGCCGACGCTTCTCTAGCCGCCGCCTGCCCCCTTGATCGGGCGGCCCCTCGCGTAAGGGCCGCCCGATACCGAGCGACAATCCCCGACGCCTGGGGCGCCCCAGATAAGGGCGGCACTGCCGAACGAGGCGTGGCATGCACCGACACCTTCAGCGCCTTCGTCGACGCCAACGAAAGCGGTGCCGGCAGATCGGATTGGCTGACAGAAACCAAGTCAACAAAATCAGATCAACAACTTGTGAATTAAGCCCGAGAAAAGAACGGTGACTTACCTAACCCGGATGAGGTGGCTGAGCTTGCGCTTCTTGCTGCTCGAGGTCCGCCGAGCCCCTGAACGACCACGGCCCCTCGACGGCGGGGTCTCGCTCGCGGGCCTCGAACCCGCGGGTGCGGAGCTTTGAGCCCCAGTGGCCCCTGGGGCGACGGCCGCCTTGTCACACCCGTATTTTCACAAAAACCCGACTGCGGCCATATGTGTGCCCAGGAAGTCCACAGAACAAATACAACGAACAAATATGATAAACAGAGTACAAATGCTCGAAATAAAATAGTTTACATCAGAGTATATCAATAATATTTATTACAGCGGAAGTCTATAACTCTCAACTAGCGGAGCCGCCATCCACAGGGACTCTGACTAGGAGAGTGCAACTTAAAAGTACGGCAGGTCCTCAGGGAACTCAGCAGCAGTCTCCTGATCAACCCAATCTGTTTACCCATCCGGGATTTTGTTGAATGTTGACAAGTGTAAGTAAACAAATACTTAACAAGTATAGCACGGGTATGAAGGCTCAAAATAGGCTAGACACGGCTTAACTGCTTTAGCACTTTTAGTTGATTCATTTGGCATTAACCAAGTTACTACAAGTGAATGAAACCCGGTTGTAACCCAATTAATAAGTATAAGTGACAATAATCATAACTAAACATCATCTTCTAATCAAAAAGGATCCAGGCCGCTCGTGACCTTGAGCAAGGCTATCATGATAGATTTTACACTCTGCAGAGGTTTCGTCCTTTACCCACCAGTCGCGTAAAAGTTCAAAGGAACTTTGCACCCAACCACGCACATCAACACTTCCGAGGTGTGACGGCATAGGGACGCTACGAGGTTTTTCACAAGACACCCTAACAAGACAGTAGCCACTAGTTTAACAAGGCGGTGAGACCATAGGCACCGAGATCGACGTAGCCTACGGAGTCACACCATAGGGGGGTTGATGGCATCCAGAGCGCGGGCATCGCACCCATCCATGCGCAACGTGAGGAGTTCCCCATCGTAGGGACTCCCAACACGGGACTAGGTGTAACGTGGCCTAGCCGACGGATCGCCCGTCCTCGGTCGAATCCGGAAACACCCTTTCACCTTGTCTCCACTAACGCCGTTGGCCCCGATGGTAGCCACTGGCAAGCTAAATCCGTACAAGTTACTTAACCAAGACCAGAGCCATAATAGTTCTAGCGGTGGCGACAGGCTCCTGGGTTGCCGCTTTAAGAACCCGACCTTAGAGAGAGACACTGGAGTAAAGCACACAGCACATGCTCCAGTTCTCTAAACCATGTTGCTAAAAAGCAAGTTTTATCATTAATGTTTTAGTGAACCATTAAGTCAAAATTTACAGTTAAATAATGGTGACAGTACCCGCGCATAGCAAAAATCTACCCATATGCATAAACCCAAGGCAATCAAAGGGTAGGGGTAAACAAACTAGGTACAACCCTAATAGGACATCAAATTTAGACACATGCATATAAAAGTAAATGTATGTAAACAGGTGTGTATAGGTAGCAAGGATTGTCCGTGCTATAACTTGCCTTCCTCGAAGTGCTGCTGCTGCTGTGAGTCCTGCTCTGAAAAGTCCTCACTGAGCTCGAATTCCAAAGCTAACGGCTCACTGACTGGACACGAAGCACCATACAAGCATACACGCATACCAATACATGCAAACAAATAATATTCTATTAGAACAGTACACCAAATAGTAGAAATAGTACATAAAAAGGTTTTAGAAATATTCTATGCTTCACTACGAACACATGAGCACAAAAATCACACTAATCGGAGCTAAAACGAAAAAGATATGGCTTTTCTAAGTTCTAGGGACCTCCTGGCAATTTTTAAAAAACTTCGAGGGGCTTATTTTAAAGAAACCAGGGACCTAAACATAATTATGCGTTAAAACACAGGGGCCTACGTGTAAAAACTTAAACTCAGGACCACGGGTTCTATTTTTGAAAAGAGCAGGGGGTTTTCCATAAAAACCAGGACCTATACATAAATATGTTTGAACTGCGGTGGATTGCGGGTTGATTATCAGAAACCGGGGGGGGGGGGCTCTTTAGCAAATGGGGCTCGACTGACCGTTACGGGTGGTTTGACCGCGGGCGGGGGAGGAGCGTGGGTCGTTGGATTTAGATCCAACGGCTCAGGGGAATCGGGGAGGAGAGGGTGACCGACGGCGACAGGGGAGGCGGCGGCGCTGTGCCAGCGTGGCGGCGCATCGCCGGAGAAGAGGCGCTCTAGCGCTACAAGGCTCCATTTGGGACGTGGTTTGGACAGGGAGGGAGCTGGGAGCAAGGCGAGTTCACCCCGAGGGCTCTAGTCGTGGATTTCGCGGTGGAGTAGGCGGACGACAGCGACCGGCGGTCGGGCGACTCCGGTGTACGGGGAACGCGCGGCTAGGGGCTTGAATTCGGCAATTAACGGGGCAGGGAGGTTCCTCACCTTGCTACGAGACCACCCGAGGCAGCGAGGGGCTCTGAGCGGCACCGGAGGGGCAGCGGCGGCGCAAGGCGTGGGGGCACTGGGGTGCTCGTGATTGGTGGGGGAAGGCTTGGTGAGTGCTGGGGGCTTGGTGGGGTGGCTTAAATAGGGCTCAGGGGGTCCCTGGCATGCGGTGCGCGAGGATCGGCGGCCGGCGGTGATCCGGGTGGGGTGTTTCCATCTCGGAGGGGGTCTTGCCATGCGTGGAGCAGCCGAGAAAGGAAGGGGGGGGGGTCGGGGAGGAAGCTTCGGCGCGGTTGCGGGGTGGCTCGGCGGGGGCCCACGGCGCGGGAAGAGCTGCCCTGCCATCGCCGGCGCTCGGCACCATTCACGTGAGGAAGAAAGGAAGGGGGAAAAGGGAACCCTGACGCGTGGGGCTGGGCGGCAGTGAGAGAGGGAGAGGAGGGAAGGGGCGTTGCGGGCCGCAGGGAGGGGAAAAGGTGTTGGGCCGGGCGGCTGGTTGCTGGGCCGAGTCGGGGCTGGCCCAGGAGGAAAAGAGGGGGGCGTCCTTCTGCGCCTTCTGCCTCTCGGCAGAAAGGCGGTTGGCCGCACGGACCTCGCGAAGAGGAGGAGCAGAGCGATACCCTTTTTGAGACAAACCCTGAAGAAAGAATCCAAGATTAGCGATCAGATAATCTCGAGGGTAGAAAGCAAAATTGAATCTAAATCAAACTTAAAGCGGAACTTACAAATTGTAAAAACTCCGCTTCGGGGTGCATCTTGACGGCAAAAAGGGCCTCCTCCTTGCAATCAAGATTGGAGACCTCCATGGCTCGCCGTGCTCGATGGATGCAGTACTCGAGGACGAGGGTCCCCTCCTTCATCTTCAAGCCCTTCCAGGGCGAATCCGCCCTGAGCTGATCGAGCCGCAGCGTCCTCTCCATCAGCGGCAGTACATACCGCTTATTGAAGTTCGCAATCACTCCCGCCGCGGTCAAACCCGCCCTCAAAAGCGCGGCGAAGGCATCGGTGAAGACCCGGAGTCGCTGCTGACGGTCGGCGGGGGAAATACCGTAGCTCCACGCCTCCGGCAGCTTGTTGTCGACGTTGCGGAGGTAGAACCACCCCTTGTCCCAATCGGCGTTGTTGGAGGTCATCGTCGCCGGGATGTACAGCCCGCTCCGCTGCCCCCGAACTTGAAGGGTAAGACCCCCGGCGCGGACCGCCCGGCGGAACCCCCAAGACTCACCTACGGCCGTATGGAGCTCACCCCAGAAAAGATGAACCCATAGGTCCCAGTGAGCCTCGATCCCCAAGTACCCCTCACAAACGGCGACGAAGACCGCCGCTTGCGAGATGGCATTGGGGGCGAAGTTATGGAGCTCCACGCCGTAGTGGAGGCACAACCCGCGGAAGAACGGCGATGCAGGGATTCCGAACCCCTGCTCGTGAAGTCTCGCCAAGCTCACCACGAAGCCCTCCGGCAGAGAAGGCTCGTGGTGATTGGATGGCGGCGCGATCCACATCGGCTCGTCCGGGTTGCTATTCGCCGGCAGCACCCCGACCTCCACCAGCCCGGCGAGGTAGGTGTCGGTAGCGATGGAGGGGCTCCACGAAGTAGGGTCAACGATGGTCACCATGGCGAACGGCGGCGGCGAGAAGCGAAGTCTTGTGCGAGGAAAGATGAAAGACGAAGAGCGGCGGTGCTTGGAAGTAGCAGATGCAATCGGAAGGCAAGGGCTGGGTAAGCCAATCCTTTCCCCTTGTCTCTTTATTTATAGTGTCACGCGAAGCGCAACTGGCACCCCGGCCGCGTGAAAAACGCATCCAATACGATTGGCACCACAACCACTGACGGCCGGGCCCCACGGGTTGGGATAACCACTACGCGCGAGAATCCAGGCACTACAGATGACACGTCGCATCGTAACTACCCACGTCTCTTCCGCTCCGCCTAATAAGGCGCGCCCACTTCGCATACTCCGCGCCACATCGCCCACGACTATGGAAATAAACGTTCGAGGCCAGCCGAGAGGCTTCCGAGGTAAGTTACCTCTCCTCGAGGCCCTACTGATCAGGGGTTCGAAGTCCTGGCCCCTTGAGGGTTCGACAGGCACCTCAGATCTAATAGAGTCAGGGATAACCAAGGGCACGCGGGATCGAGCCTATCCTCGAGCACGAAACTCGAGGGTGTCCTTCATGTTATATTCAAGGCCACGATGGAAGCAGCTAGTCGAGGGATCCCACCGAGGGAGAGCAACGAGCCCTCGACCCCAAACGAACGGGGTCGAGCCCTGCCTAGCAAACCTCCTCAAGTGCTCTTATGAGACATGTCTCCGGATCACGAGCCGGCCGCCATCGAATGAGGCACGGATGTCCACTTGAATTACCCGCTAATAGCTCACAGAGGCATCCATGACTCGCAGCCCGTTCGAGGGAAGCATGGATTGCGTCACCCCTCCTCCCCACGAACGGGGCGACGAGGGTCGTAACTCAAAGTCAAGGACCACCCCTAATCGACCATACTAAGGCCAGGGCTCGGGGGCTCCTTGCACCATAAGGTCAAATTCCTTGAAGACGAATCATGTTGTAGCTCACGAAGGCGCGAAACGCTAATAAGCCCTAGCAGGAGTATATCCACTCCTCCAAGGCCTCGGGGGCTACACCCGCGGTGCGCTAGCACGCACCCAGTGGAATTCTTCAAGGAAACCTTCTCAGAAGCACCCACGATGAAAAGCCTTTGTCAGATTAAAACATATTCCAAGAAAGGCTCAGGGGCTACTGTTGGGGGCGATCATTAGGGGTAACCAAACCTATGGGATAACCACCCTCGGTAAAACATTGATCTCATGCGATTAACCAGAAAAAGAGAAATGAAAGTTAGGGCCCACGACCCAGCAACAAACGAAGGCCCAGTTAAGGCGCCCCGTGGCATGCCTCGACGCGAACCAGAATCTCCGCTTTGCTCGAGGGGACCGACCCCTCGAGCGAATCAGAGAACTCCGCTTCGATCGAGGTCTGAGGATCGAGCCTCGAGCAAACCCACGGAATGGGGAGAGCCCCGCCTCGGTCGAGACCCTCGCTCCGACGGACAATTAATGGCGCCCACTACCAGCGTGCATCCAAAGTCAAAAGGCAGATCTCTCACCATACTGCCCTGACAGCCACGACCCCTCCCGTCACATCCGACAACTCCCGTCACTATGCTGCCAACCGAGGCTCTGTGCGGGCTGTCCGACACTGTGCGAACAGGGCCCGTCACTCCGAGCTCCTGTGCTGCCAACTCCGACGACTTGAAGACCTCCGTTGGACGGGAGAGACCCTTGAGCACACAACAGAAGAAGAAGACAGGACGGTGGAGGTATGGCGGGCCATTCCGAGCGTTATACAACCAACCCCGACGCTGTATGGACATGTCGCCGCCGTGCGAACAGGGTCGGGTCACTCTAACTCCCTGTGCCACCGACTCCTACAGCGATTTTCCACAGAATGGGTTGTGCGCAGGCATGGGAGACCCTCGAGATGGTGTACGGACGAGCCATTATTGCACAGAGGATGCCTCGGATCCTCAAGACCACTCCTCGACGTCATCACCAGTACAAGAATCGACTACAGCAAACAAGGACAAAGAAGCATGCCCAACGCCATTCCTACTACTGTGCGGCAACTATGCCTGAACAGCAACACACTCATGTAACCCCTCCTCCTTGGCCTATAAAAGGAGGGGGTGATCGAGCAAAACGAAAAAAAGAAAAAAGACGAAGAATCGGCACACACTCAGAAAAACCACGATATTGGCACTTTGCTTCAATCATCCGGGACTCGGAGGTCTAGCCTCTCATCCCAACCTGTTTGTACCCCCTACTACTTGCAGTCCGGTGCAAAATAATACATCGCACATACCACCTCGCTGGAAGTATGGTCTTCCGACCGGATCCAGAATAAACCCGTGTCTCGTGTTATCTTCTGCATCAACCATCAGGGGAGGGAACACAACGCATTTTTGGTTGGTGTCGGAACCAAGATTTCTAAACACCGACAAATACTTAAAGGGTCTATTAACATTGCACATATCTCAGGGTATTACTTCTTATTTTTCCCAATGGGTTTTGATGAAGTTCCACCTGGTATATCGATATACTTTGATTTTCTTCCTACAGGTTTTCCAAAGATTCAAGAGTATGATTGTTGAACAAATAGAGACCTCTACATGACTAATTGATCAAGGGGGAGTGTTAAGATTAGTCAATAATTAGTGATCAATTAGGATAATCAGTATAATTAGGACATCCCGTAGAGTCATGCCCTTTCGGCATGCACCCCTTGGGGCTGTATATATACTTGTAACACTGTTCATAATCGAACAGACAATCATTTTTCACTGTTTACTTTTACGTTCAACAATTAGCATTGCATATTCTATAAACTCATCTGTACTATGTGAGGATTGGGAAATATATACGATCACCATAGACCACAGTAGCAAATACCTTAGTACATATACAAAGGCTCCCGATAGCCATTCATGGATGTAATTACTGAGAAAAAAATAATCAATCAATGGTAAAAGACCTCGGTATAGGTACAAAACTCCGTGCACCTCAAGTTGTGTGTGTATATCTTCTATCCCAACAATTTTCAAGTCCATTGCTGCCTTCACAATATCATATCATCCTTCCATGTAACGCCTAGAATCTACAATTTGAAAGATATATCAACAATTAAAAAGAGTCTTTGTATAATGGTTGAAGGAAAATTGGATGGCTCACGTCGCTCGATCTAATGGCTGTAAGTAGAGGAGGTACCAAGAGGTACCCAAAGGAGAGGTACCCAGTATGCACCTGGTGCACACTAAAAGGTGGGCCAGTATGCACCAGGTGCATACTGGGTACCTCTCCTTTGTGGGATAATTGCCATTGCGGGATTAATTTTTTGTACCAAGGGTAAAATAGTCATTCCATAATGATTGGCATAACATGTTAATACAATAGTTTAGATTGAATGGTTGATCTAATATAGTTTGAGCCCAATAAGGTTGATCGGATCCCTAGGTTGGCCCTAGGGTTCGTGGCGGACCTATGGTTCCTGCTAGGTGTTGGCACTTCTTATGATCCAATATCAGAATTGAGAATCCTGGTACTGGGGTAAGGAGTGTTTCAGTGGTTTTCCGTATGGCTTAGTAAAATATAGAAATATTCTGCAAGCGCACAGAATCACCGCTGTAGCACTTCACCTGGGAGTATTCTGAGGTATCGTAATTTATATTTCCGCAGGGAAGCTTTGGCAAGATTACTAGTGATTAGATATTCGAGACTATCAGAGAGGGGTACACGACTAGACAAGACAGGGGATAACGGTATTGGATAGGAGTGGATATACCGGACACACAGCTCAAGGGATACTCAGGTAAGGGAGAGAATAGATAGATAGCTGGGAGGACAACGAGAAGAGATAGAGGACTCCTGGATTCTTTATCTACCTATGTCACTCTAGCTTAGAGATACAGCGGCTATAGAGCCAGCACTAGGAGATCTGGGATAACTCTAATGTCTTAGCTTTGGGACAAGGGAACCGGTGAACACACAGAAAGGGATGAGAAGGGGTGCCACTATTTCCCAACTGGGAATCCTACGGACCGGAACTAACGTGACGGGCTATGAAGACCGAAAGGGCTGTCACCACCTCCCGGCTACCACCTCCGTTGCGACGGGAATAAACTAAGGCCACCGACTACTCTAGGAACCACTCCTACACTAGGCAACGACTACTTACTCTGCTAGCAAGAGCAAGCAACCTTGTCAATACTCTTGGTGACAATTCACCTCTAGTATCAAGCAAGATCGAAGAACCAGCCAAGACAAAGACTTAAACAAGACTACAAGCACTAGAACTGACTATAGTCTAAGCAAGATATATTTTCAACTAGGATAAAGTAGAAGCAAGATATTAATGACAAAGGCAAAGTGATAAAGATAACTATATTGATAACTGAAAGTCTTACAAAAGGAAAAGTAAAAGATACAAGAGCTAATATCAGAGCTTCTGAAGACGACTCCGGAACCTCCGAGGCAAAGCTCTACTCAACTCTAACTCCCAACTAAACTATCCTAACTCTACTAGAATGAAAGTGGAAATGAGCTCCTTGGCTTGGTGTGTGTTTACAAGTGAAAGTGACCCTCTATTTATAGGAGTCCGAGGCGGTTGAGGCAGGGTAGCGGCCAAGGAAGCCAGGGGGGGTACCCCCTGGGATTTCGGGCGAGGGGAGGCGGTTCGGCCGAACAGGTCGGTTCGGCCAAACTCCCCAGTTCGCCCGAACCAGAGGATCTGCCGACCTTGCTTCCCACGGCCAGGATTGGCTCCCTGGTGTCGGTTTCCAGCTGGGGGCGGTTCGGCCGAAGGGCCCAGTTCGGCCGAACTGGGCCTGGCCCGTGGCCGGCCTCCCCAGCACCGCCTCTGCTGCCTGGACCCCCATGGGCTTCCTCCTGATGCATGACGTCATGTTGATCTGGCTCAGAATGACGTGGCATGGTCCAGGATGAGTTGGCGGTCGCCCACGCGTCATGTGATGTGTTCGCTTGGTCATTGTTGACGTGGACGACTCCCGGTGGTCTGCTCGGCTAAGGGGGGTAACCGGCCGAACGTAGTCGTTCGGCCGATTTGGTCATTTCCGGCCCCAATAGCACATATTTGTCGTAGTTGTACCTGCACAAGTGACACTCACCAAAACTCGTGGAACTTTATTAGAAATAAAACCTAAGTGCATGGAATATTGCATATAACCTCATTTATTCCCGAGTATTGGTGGTCGGATTTCTTTTGCAGGTAACTTATAAACAACTAGTTTTCAAAAATACTTGAATCATAGGCAAAGTTTCAAATCACCTTTTTACCTATGGGGCTTATAGCAATCTCCTTATCTTGGGCGGTTGAAAGGATGAACAGTTTAAATTCAGTTTTATTCCACTCTACTCTATTCAGGATCCCATCTCGGAGTTTTTTTTTTCACAAGTTTTGAAAACTACAAATTGTTCCTCATTGGCACACTCAATCACTCAAGTGTATCTGAATCCTCACCAAAGGCTTGTGCCTTCTTTTCATCCTAACATCTAATATGGCTTTTTGTGTGGCTCAGGGACAAAGGATGAAGGCATCCATGCATCTTATATTTTGCTAAGTCAAAGACCGGATCTCAGAGGAGACAAATCACATCTTAAGATCGAGACGTGCAAGTGTGTGGATATGAATGGAGTGGAATATGGTGGAATGGTGGAATGGAATATAGTGGAACTCCTTGGATGAATTTCCCTCTCCTTGATTTATTTTAGAGAACATGGGCTATCTTTTATTCTCATATTTTTGCCATGCCACTTGGCATGCTTTTCTTTTTCTCTTTCTTTTTGCCATGCTCTTTGGCATGCTTTTCTTTTTCTCTTATTTTTGCCATGCTTCTTTGGCATGCTTTTCTTTTTGCATAGCCCATGTATCTATCAAGAATATTTGGAGAGGGAGATCATAGAACATGGAGCATTTATTTTTGTGGATGGATGATGGAAAATGTCTGCTAACTCCCAGTGTAAGAATTGCAAGTGAGAGGTGGTGAGTATACGTGGGTCTCGATCTTTAAGAGTATGAAAGCTTCACTCAAAGGTCACAACAATTTGACAAAGCTCACTAAGATAACAAGGAGCATATGAGTAGAAATTTTCAACTAAGCTTATCATATGGCTCTGGTAGGTATTTTGACCAATGAGGAACTTGTTTCATTTTGAAAGCATAAATTTCCGAGATTTTCCCCGTACTAAAAGCAGAATAGAATTTTAACCAAATTCTCACTATATCAATCCCCACAACAACTTAGACTTGGAATAAAGCATGTGCTCCCACAAGATTTTCAGGATCATTTTTACTCATGCCAAATAACTCAAGCATAATCTAGCAACTAGTTGAAGCAAGGTACTTGCAAAAATTAATGACAGAGCAACTATTCATCATTTCCAAGGTGAGAGGCATATGATTCATTCCATGCATAGTTGGGAGTTATTTTATTCAAGGGAAATATTGTTTAAGGGAAATATTTTTGGTATTTCCATTTTTTTTAAATGCAAACTATCATGAAGGGAAATGAAAGGGAAATTAAATGATCAAAGTGCTGGATAAATCGGGACATACCTGGTGGGGGTCCTCCCCCAAGCTTGGACTTTCACTGGTAGGGGTTGAGCCTTGAAAGGTACTTGCTCAGCTGTTCCGCTTGTTCGTGGACGTCGTGCTGGATAGACGCCACCATCCCGCTATTCTCTTGATGGTACTGAGAATGGCGGGCTAGCGTGTCTTGAATCTCTCGGGTACGGTCGTCGATGAGCTCGACTCGGTCGGAGATGTAGGACAGCTCCCGGCCGTAGTCGAAGCGTGCGGATTGTGAGTATCCAGGGTAGTATGGCTGGGAGGCACTGTCGTATCCCCCTCCATACCGGCTCCCGGACCACTCAGAGTCCGTGTCCTGGCCGTGGTCCCAGCGTCCTGAGGTGAAGTAGTTCGGCTCCTGATGCTGCCCGGAGCCTCCTGCTCCGGACGTCCCAGCGCCGGTGTACATGTCGTAGGTGGCCTCAAAAGCGGAAGTGTGTCGGTGCGGCATTTGTGGTGCATCTTCCGGCTCCTGTGAGGTGGCGAGCCCAGCATCACGCCTGGCTCGTCCCCTCATGACGGGTCCGTCACCTGGAACGCTGTGCCGAGCGGGCTCTCTCCAAGGTGGAGAATCGTCCGACTCGGTCCTCAACTGAAGAGTTAGTTTCGGCGTGGTATACAACCTTAGTGCTGCACAGGGCAAAGACACTTCAGTTGTATATCCACGGTAAATCATTGCCAGCATTGCGTCAGGCGTCCGCCGTACCATGTGGGCTTGCACGAAGTGCTCGGCATCCACGACAGAACGCGCTGTCTCGATGTACGTGAGCCGGGCGCCTTGAAGGACGCCCAGGTGGTTAGCGAGGCGAGTGACTAGAGAAGTCATCGCCATGCTACCTGCACGAGAAATATGAGACAGCCAGTGACCAACCATGTCTTTCACAGGTGAATAGGGAATCTGCTTGACCATGGCAAAAAGAACCCGCAACTCGATGGTGTTGACAGGGCGCAAATCTGCCCGGGGGAATACCGTCATAGACACCCAACGATGCATGAAACACAAAGTGGGGTTATGTATGCTGTTCGTGCGTGGCGCATGACAGTTAGTATTCCCCGAAAAAGAATTTTTCCAAAATGCCACCCGGTCAAATCTTTTAAGCGCTTTGTTCGGGTCTAATGAACAATGGCTTGAAAATCCGAGACCCGAACTAAAATCCCTCCAAGTGCAGAAGAACTCTTGGTTGAAGAATCGGAAACGAATCCCCCCAGTTTCAGAAACCAAAGTCGAGAGGAATTCAAGGGTGAGCAGGTACGAACCTTCTTCGTTGATGTGCCAGAAATTCTCCCAGCCAATGGCCTGGAAGATTTCTGTAAACTCTACGTCCATCCCCGTGTCCCTAAGCAAATCTTGCTCAAACACACGGGTGTGCTCGAACTCCTTCAGCTTAAGCTCGTTGAAGGTGTTCCGCTCCCTTTCTGTTCTAAGGTTGATGTCACTCTCGCTCAGGAGCTGCCTGGCCGGGGGTGTGGCATGGCCCCATCCGGAGCCAGCTGCTCCATGCTCGTCCGTGTCCATCCGGCTCGAGCCTCGGGACGGGGCTGGGGAACTTCCAGCATCGTCCGATCGTCGGCCTAGCCGGGCGGAACGACGGAGCGAAGTGAAGAACTTCGACATGATTCCTGCAAAAAGTTAGTGCAACAACAACTACCCGAAGGACTGAATATATATATGGTTAGCACAAGAAAATCAAGTCAGTCGTTCGAGATAGTTAGTCGTTCTTGCAGGGATGAAAACCACCACAAAAGGTTAGTCGTTCTTGTGGGTGTCGATGACCACCACAAAATCGTCCAGAAATTCAGCACAAAAATCACAACAAAAGCAAAATATTTTTGGGATTTTCTAGTGATGCAAGTGAACCAAAACTTGAACAAGAACTTTGGGAAGGACTTTAGCAAGCACTTGAGCAAAGAGGTGAGAGAGAGAGCTTCCTAGCAGAAATTTTTCAGAGTGTATGAGTGTGTGAGAGCAAGCAAGCAACGCACTAGTATTTATAGGCCGAGGGGGGGGGGAGGTCCCTGGTTCGGCCGAACTGGGTGGTTCGGGCGACCCAGGCCCTGGTGGCCAGTCCACTCCTCCCTGAGTGGAGCACCTCCCCTTGCTTTGATTCCACGAAATTTTGTGTGGCCAACAATTCCCAAGGTCATTTTTAGTGGATTTTAGTGGTAGGTAAGATGCAAACTTGACATGACCAAAGTTGGTTTTAGTGTAGTCACCCCCATGCTGCCATGTTGGTGATAATTGGTGAGTGTGCAGCCATTTTTAGTGGGGTAGACATGTTTGTTGCTGGTTGGTGGTGATGGTAAATAATTGGAGATGTTCTAGAAGGGATGAAAATGATAAAAGTTACCAATTACATCCACCCTAGGTAAAATTTCAGCATGTGTCCAATTATTTCTAACCAAGCTTGAAAAATTTTCTACTCTCTCTCAAATTAATTACTCAAGTGGTTCATTTATCTTGGAAAGGGAAACATGCAAATGCAATTGGGAATTTAAAAATTGGAAGGGAAATATGGGATACATACCGGTTTTCCTCACGGCGAGAGCTCAGCTTTTAAGTCCGCGAGCGGGACTTCTCCTGTCTTCAATTGCTCTTGTCATCGTCCGGTCCCGGAGTGGATGACTCGGACGATGCAACCTTCTTCCGCCACATTTTCTTGTTCTTCTTCTTCGGTGTTGGTGGCGGTGGGATCGGCGTCTCTGGAGAATTCCAGAGGGCCTGTTCTTCCTCGTATTTCTTTACGAGGAAATCCATGTCTTCTGCACTTGTCGGTTTTGTCGGCTCATTCCACTTGAGCTGCTCACCACCGAGTATTTCCAGCTCTCCATTAATGAGAGCCTTAAGGAAACACTCGGCGCTCCTCTGCTCCGGTGTGAGTGGCTCTGCCTTCTTCTCTTCCCGGGGTTGAAACTTGAAGTATGTCAACCTCCCGTTGATACGGAACGAGATTTCTCTCGCATCCATATCGATCCTAGCCTGGGTGGTGTTCAAGAATGGTCGGCCCAACACAAGGGGAAACGAATGCTCGTTCCCCGTGTCGAGGACAACAAAGTCCACAGGGACATATCGTCCCCAGATCCGGACCGGTACATTCTCAATCACCCCCTCGGGGTAGCGGAAGGTTGAGTCCGCAAGTTGTACCTGGGCAGTAGTAGGTGACAAAGTAGGGTAGCGTAATTTCTTAAATAATACCTTAGACATGATGTTGACGCTTGCCCCCAGATCACAAAGTGCATCATCAATGCGACGATTCCAGATCGTGCACTGAATGATGGGCACTCCGGGATCTTCCTTCCTATCCGGAGAGGTCTTGATGATCGCCCTTTTTGCAGCTCTCGGCAGGTAGGTCCATCTTGGTGTCAGCACTTGGATGCGTGCGACCTTCCCTGCGTGGTTAGTTCGGAAGACACTACGAGGCATCTTACCATGCCTTGTAGTGACGGCTTTCACTGTCTCGATGGAAGGTTCGGGCTGCCCCGGAATCTTCCCCGATTCAGTGACAGGAACAGCAGCAGCTAATTGAGCGACTTGAGTTTCTATCATTTTATTAAAGCTCAGCTGATTTTTCATGGCGGAAGAAAACGATTCCATCCTAGAGTCTATGCTTTCCAGAGTTTTATCATTAGCAGCAAGCTTTTTATTGATGTTTTCAGTTATTTTCATCTGGCCAAACACAAGATCTCTAAGAGACGGCTGATTATTGAAATTGCTGGAATTGAAATTGTTACCTTGTTGAGGCATCTCAAAAGGGAGGTTTGGGTGCGGATTCCAGCCTTGGTTGCTGTAGTTGTTCGGTCGGTACCCGTTGTTGTTGGAGTTGTTGATGTAGTGGGCATCTTCTCGCGTTTCAGGGCAGTCATTCCCCGAATGGCCAGTGTTGCCACAGACTTCGCAGGTCATGCGAGCGTCCATGGCTTGCACCGTTTCTTGAGCAGGGGCCTCCAGTTTCTTCATCAGGAGGTCCATCTTGGCAGTGATTATGTCCAGAGCTTCAACTTGGTGAACTCCTCGGGTCTTTGGTTGAGTCCGGTCGTCGGACCAACCTTGGTTCTCGACCAACTTCTCTATGAGGGCCTTCGCACGACTCTCCTCAAGAGAGAAGAACGAGCCTTCAGCAGCAGCATCCAGGTACTCATGGGCAGAATTTCTCAGCCCATGATAGAAAGTTTGGATTATGAACCAACTCTGCATACCATGGTGAGGACAAGCAGAAATATAATCCTGGAGGCGATCCCATGCCTCCGGGACTATTTCATCTTTTAGCTGCTGGAAACTAGCTATTTTGTTCCAGAGGGCGTTGGTTTTCCCAACCGGAAAGAATTTTAGCAAGAAAGCGCTAGTGCATTTATCCCAGGTATCTATTGCTTCGCGGTTAGCATAAAACCATTGTTTCGCCTTGCCTAATAATGAGAATGGAAATAAACGAAGGCGAATGGCATCGATACTTACTCCGCGGATGGTGAAGGTGTTGCAAATCTCCTGGAAATGCTGGAGATGAGCATTGGCATCTTCGTGTGGCTTGCCGCAGAATGGGCTAGCATGTACCATGTTGATGAGGGCTGGCTTCAGCTCGAAGTTACCATCTCCGACTGGCGGAGCTGGACCGATACGTACGTTCTCGCTTGATGGAGCGGAGAACTCACGGATCGTCTTGGTTGCCATCCTCGATGTAACCTGGTCAACGACGGGAAGGACTGGGTTCGTCGGAAGGAGTTGCTTCTGAGGAGGTACAACACGGGGTCGTACTTTCCTCACAAGTGACTCCGGATGTTCTTGGAAGTTTGACGGTAGTTGGAAACCAGTCATGCACTGCTCAGTTCCACAAGGACCAATGAACAGAGCAAGGATAAAACCGCTTGGGTAGCGGTACTCAACTAAGATAGCTCAAGATAAAAATTCAAAAGTAATCTAGCCAAAGACTTCCCCGGCAATGACGCCAGAAATGCTTGTTGGCACTTCTTACGATCCAATATCAGAATTGAGAATCCTGGTACTGGGGTAAGGAGTGTTTCAGTGGTTTTCCGTATGGCTTAGTAAAATATAGAAATATTCTGCAAGCGCACAGAATCACCTCTGTAGCACTTCACCTGGGAGTATTCCGAGGTATCGTAATTTATATAACCGCAGGGAAGCTTTGGCAAGATTACTAGTGAACAGATATTCGAGACTATCAGAGAAGGGTACACGACTAGACAAGACAGGGGATAACGGTATTGGATAGGAGTGGATATACCGGACACACAGCTCAAGGGATACTCAGGTAAGGGAGAGAAGAGATAGATAGCTGGGAGGACAATGAGAAGAGATAGAGGACTCCTGGATTCTTTATCTACCTATGTCACTCTAGCTTAGAGATACAGCGGCTACAGAGCCAGCACTAGGAGATCTGGGATAACTCTAATGTCTTAGCTTCGGGACAAGGGAACCGGTGAACACACAGAAAGGGATGAGAAGGGGTGCCACTATTTCCCAACTGGGGAATCCTACGGACCGGAACTAACGTGATGGGCTACGAAGACCGAAAGGGATGTCACCACCTCCCGGATACCACCTCCGTTGCGATGGGAATAAACTAAGGCAACCGACTAGTCTAGGAACCACTCCTACACTAGGCAACGACTACTTACTCTGCTAGCAAGAGCAAGCAACCTTGTCAATACTCTTGGTGACAATTCACCTCCAGTATCAAGCAAGATCGAAGAACCAGCCAAGACAAAGACTTAAACAAGACTACAAGCACTAGAACTATAACTGACTATAGTCTAAGCAAGATATATTTGCAACTAGGATAAAGTAGAAGCAAGATATTAATGACAAAGGCAAAGTGATAAAGATAACTATATTGATAACTGAAAGTCTTACAAAAGGAAGAGTAAAAGATACAAGAGCTAATACCAGAGCTTCTGAAGACGACTCCGGAACCTCCGAGGCAAAGCTCGACTCAACTCTAACTCCCAACTAAACTATCCTAACTCTACTAGAATGAAAGTGGAAATGAGCTCCTTGGCTTGGTGTGTGTTTACAAGTGAAAGTGACCCTCTATTTATAGGAGTCCGAGGCGGTTGAGGCAAGGTAGCGGCCAAGGAAGCCAGAGGGGTACCCCCTGGGATTTCGGGCGAGGGGAGGCGGTTCGGCCGAACAGGTCGGTTCGGCCGAACTCCCCAGTTCGCCCAAACCAGAGGATCTGCCGACCTTGCTTCCCACAGCTAGGATTGGCTCCCTGGTGTCGGTTTCCAGCTGGGGGCGGTTCGGCCGAAGGACCCAGTTCGGCCGAACTGGGCTTGGCCCGTGGCCGGCCTCCCCAGCACCGCCTCTGCTGCTTGGACCCCCCTAGGCTTCCTCCTGATGCATGACTTCGTGTTGATCTGGCCCAGAATGACGTGGCATGGTCCAGGATGAGTTGGCGGTCGCCCACGTGTCGTGTGATGTGTTCGCTTGGTCATTGTTGACGTGGACGACTCCCGGTGGTCTGCTCGGCTAAGGGGGGTAACCGGCCGAACGTAGTCGTTCGGCCGATTTGGTCATTTCCGGCCCCAATAGCACATATTTGTCGTAGTTGTACCTGCACAAGTGACACTCACCAAAACTCGTGGAACTTTATTAGAAATAAAACCTCATTTATTCCCGAGTATTGGTGGTCGGATTTGGGCTGTAACGACCGCCAACACCAGGGTGGGGTCGCGGTAAGGTGACGCGGGAGGGAGGCTGCCGCCATGGCGTCATCAAGCTCGTGCTCATGACGGTGGTCTGCATCATCGTCAAGAGTAAGAGGAGGCCGGGGTGCTCGTAACGGATGGAGAGGTTTGAGGGCGTCGTTGCCGTATCGAGTTCGGTCCGTATGATTACTCCCCGCCGGTGAAGTGCCCCTGCGACAGAAACGCGCCTTGCTGGACATCATGGAGTGACGACAACCTGGCCCGGAGGTACTACAGATGCCCTCCAGGATTGATAAACCTTTTCTTTAGGTTTTCCCTTGGATTTAGTCTGTTGTGCCATTGCTTTTCTGATTCGCTGTTCAAATTGAGTGTAGAAGCCCGGGGATTGTGGCTATTATTTGTGGATTGATCGTGAGGCCACCCAGTATGACCAGATTTTGCTGTGTGATCTTCGTGATGCTGTTTGGCAGCTGAGGAGGGAGAAAGCAGATGAGAAGCAGCAGGTTCAGAGGGTTCATGAGGAAAATGGAGATCTCAGGCAGGTGATAGTGCAACTGGAAACTGAGAAGGAGTCAACCATGTTGCTGAGATAATGAGGAAGATGACTCCTAGGAAAAATCCAATGCATAGTTCATGCATAATACATCTGTGAACCTGCATGTAGGTACATCCAACAACTTGTGTCACCGGAGTGACATGTCTGTCGATGAACGGTACGTCCGTGCCAAGGAGCGATCACTGCCGGCCATCGTTCACATGCCAACAGTAGCCAGCTTCGACGCGCCTATAAATGTGCTTGGTGTTCAGCATACTGAGCACTCAAAATCCTATCAGCCACCAAACATGTGGTGCAACAAAATCCACCCTCCTGACGAGTGCTCTAGTAGTAGTAGCGTATGGGGAGAAGAGCACAAGGATATGTGCTACTGATGCTAGAAGAAAGCTTGCGAGCGGTGAAGGAGATGTTGAGCGAGAGCAGCACCAGGATTTTTGGCAAATGGCGGAGACAAAGATCCATCTCGGCAGGCCAAAAGCGTCTCACGCCGACCAGGGTCAAGTCTCAGCGCCGAGGGAATATTGAATGATGCTGCTCTCCAACACTCCAGCCGTGTAAGTGTCCTTAGCTGGTATGATGCTAGAAGAAAACTAGCGACGAGTTCATGTGAACCAAACTGGTTGAACTTGTAGCATATACCATGCTGTGGATACCTCCAAACTGCCTAATAGGCAGTTTATACCTTTGTTCTTGTAAACGGCTCATGGCCGATTGTAGTTTGTTACTGTAAACTTTCAAAATAAGTGTATGATTTGTAAATGGAAATGCTCTAATGCGTCTTCTACTTTGTCTCAGCTGTTGTGCTTGTTGCTGCCACGCTAGTAGACCATGATAGCTTTCAACGGTGAGACCATTGAGATCACCGGATAGAGCCTCACGTCCGTCCAGTGATACACTGTATAGTGATAATGTTCACTTCTATGTAAATCAACATGATTACGAGAGACGTGGGGTAGGCGTCCATGGCAGTGCCTCGATACAGACCCCGACCCATCCCGTCGGGCCGTTCAAATGAAAGGCCCAGAAGACCCCACCTTGTAAGGCGCCTGACGCTTCGGCAGTCATGGGCAGGTGACCCCGGGGTCCAAGGCTGCCCCGGAGACAACCCGTGCTACAGGTGGCACCTCCAGAAGTCGTCGACGTTTAAGGCGCGTGGGTTCCTCAGGCACTGCGGCGCATAGCGCTTGCCGGCCCACATAGGAGCGCCACGTTCACACCCAAGGCGACAACCAGCCTCCGTCCAAGGAAGGCTATCTCTTGAACCAGCCTTCTCCAATGGTTAATGCTAGCTCTTATGTCTATAAACCCCCACGCGTCAGTGTCACACATTTAGAGTTGAGTGAATGAGACTATCTATTAAACAAGAGATATCTAGTGGTCACATCCGGTGACCATACAATGATCATATCCGGTGATCGTCACCGAATCATAACATAAGTCCATCGTGCGAGACTATCAGGTTGCTGACGGGTCCAACTAGCGCATTGACATCACAACATCAATGGAATCTTACCTAACGGTAAACTAAACCGTAATGTTGTCCCACCAGTTGGACCGGTGGGTGCGGTAGGAGAGGAACAAATCAAGTCCATCTCATGAGAAATGTTGTCAAGGTCTCAGATCGATCTGCACATTTCACAGCATCATATGTTTCACAAATAATTCAAGAATACATGGGCATTCTATGAACCATGCTAGTGGATCGTGATAGCTTTCAACGGTCAGAGTCCTATAGCGATGCTCCCGTGTTTAAAAAGCCACACCGTCATCCTCCATCTATCGGCATCATGATTTATCGTGGTTAACATGGTACATGAAGCATACAAACTTAGAGTCCTAAGGATGGTTCCATGATAGGTAGCAAGGAGAGACCTTTGATCGCATGGGATAGACCCTCCGGTCCGGCCTGTGCACGCAAACACTAGTACATTAAAAAAGCATGTTTATAACTTCCTCATACATTGTCCGGTAAACATTACCATTTATCATCGGGTGAACGAGTGCATGCAAATAATAGTTCCACGCATTCATAGAATTCATGGTGCCATGCTGGGTTGTTCTCAGGTCCATACTGTGCTAGATTGTCTGGTGAACATGTCCGATGATCACCGGTCCAATAGGAGAAGCAGAAACTAGGGGGCCAGTTCCAAGTGCTGTGTGCGCACGCGGGGAAGCTGGGCCGCGAACTTGAAGAAGGTGGAAAACAAACATAACTGGCCCGGCCGAGCACCAGTGGGCCGCGCACGCAGGACTTCTGCGATGGTTCGGCAGGCATCCACACAGGTCCACCCGCCAATCTACCAAGTCCATGCAAGTACTCCGGTAAGCCAGACCGGTGTCCGCACCGGTATGACCGGTGGATGCAGAGAACTAAGGAATCAATGGTACGACCATAGCCGAGGGTGGATCTAGCATGGAGGCTGGAGCACCCATGCAGGTAGTACTCGCTATTGGAGCATGAGGTGGAAGATGAGGAGAAGGGAAGAAGACGAAAGAAAGGGAAAAGAGATGAATGTAGAGGAGGAAGAAAATAAGAGCACCCTAGCATCTCAAGTTGCATCCGCCACTACCTATAGCGTTGCTACCATGTTTATAATGCTATCATCCTCCATCTATCGCCACCATCATCCATCATAGTTAAAAGGCACATGAAATGTACAAACTTGTACAGTGGCGAAGCTAGAGTAGATTGGAGGGGGGTGCATCTGCCTTGTGGGTATATGAATTTAATCATTATACATGGTGAAAAAATGTTTCTATACATTGATTTTATATTTAGCGTGGGTGCATATGCATCCACCAAGTTGTATGTAGCTTCGCCACTGAACTTGTAGTACAGAACCAAATCATGAACATAAGGTAAAATGTTGCAAACCACTTAATTAGGGTCCTAAGGATGATGGTTCCCTAGCCACCCTACACTAAAGGTCGTGCCACGAACACCGCGAACTTGTCCTAAGAAAGATCCCCGAGCAGCACGCGGAAGGTGAGCTCGCATAGGTTCCGGATCCTGCATTCCTCGCTGCAGAAGTACGACCACCAGAACCATCCCTCATGGCCGGATTGGCCGGCTACCTTGCCGCACCAGCCCCAGTGCTATCTGACCGGATTTCGGTTCGGGAACGCACACTAATGAACCGCGCGAGGCACCGGCTGCCCAAGCACGGTGAAGGGGAGGCAGTAGTCATCAGGCCAGACGTACACCCATAGCGATTGGGAGGTGTGCTCGCGTGCACGCCAAACCCCAAGGTCGCTCCATATAGTGTGCGTCGTGCCGTCATCCACCACCTCGGCCAGGAGCTCCTTGGCCTGGTGGTCGGCCTAGACGCCACTATTTGCTCACCACAGGAACATAGCGAGCATGTACGGCGCCGGCTTGTGGTCCCCCGCAGGCAGCCTGATCTAAGTTGTCCAGCGGCGGATTAAGAGCATCGTGTAACACCCTAGTTTTGAATTTGCTAGGTTTTTAAATTTTTTCTAAAAATTGTTAGAATTAAATATAAAGTGTGTACAATTATATAAAACAAAACAATATTTTCTAAATATCAATTCAATTAATATAGGTTATAAATATAAAGTGATTGTTACATTCATGCTCTTGCGTAGTTTTTTATTGTATGGAAAAGTGTGGATTTTAAAATCTTTATAAAACTCGAGTAGTTTTTCGGTACTGTGTTTGGATTAAGGATGATATAATTTCTGCAATATATATTTACGGGCCAGAAATATTATTAGGGCTCTGCCCAATTTCCTTTTCTCTTTCCTCGTCTTCTTCTTCTTCTTTCCTTCATGTTAAAACATAAACATAAACCTATAGGACGCAAGTCTATTCCTGGCCCACAAAC
This sequence comes from Echinochloa phyllopogon, assembly GCA_033239725.1. Taxonomy (NCBI): domain Eukaryota; kingdom Viridiplantae; phylum Streptophyta; class Magnoliopsida; order Poales; family Poaceae; genus Echinochloa; species Echinochloa phyllopogon. The sequence continues at coordinate 47,390,512 of BTCW01000012.1, read as the reverse complement.
CTTTCTCTAAACCTAACCCAACCCGGACCTAAAGCCCACCCGGAGCTAAACCCCTGCAGGCCCGTATTCCCTCCACCCTTCCGTTTCCCTCTCTCTCCCGCAGCCCGCCCACCGTCCTCCCTCCCCCACGCTAGCTGGGCAGCAGCCCAACTCCCCTCTTTCCCCACGCGCAGCAACGCCGAAGGCGCCCAGTGCCCAGGCGCTTTCTCCCCCACCCACTGACGCTCGGGGCCCGCCCGTCAGCGACATCCATCTCCCTCTCCTCCCTCTGCTCCGCTCGGATGCCCGACGCGCCGCCGCCGAAGCTCGCCCCCGCGCCCTCCCGCCCACGCTCGCGCAAGCCCCAGCCCACCTCCGCAAATGCTTCCACCACCCTTAATTGCCCTGCCAGTTTCCCACCTTCACCGTGCGCAGCAATGGTGAGGAAATGCCACTAATGACCGGGAAAACCGCCACCCGATTCTGGCCGTGCCCCCTTAGCTCGCCGCCTATAAAGCCGCTCCACAGCATGCCTTCCCGCCCCTTTAGCCGCGCAGCCAAATCCCAGCTGCAGCTGTGCCGCCATCGCCGACGAATCTGTAATGCCCGTAACCGCCGGCGAGATCAAACCGACGACGTGAGAATCACAAGAAGCACACAGGGATAGGATCTTGCGGATCAGAGAGGGGCAAGGAGCCCCTACCTCCGAAGAACGCGTCTGTTTGTCTATTTTCTAAATAAAAAAATTGTTCATGCCCTGGTTCCAGCACACATGCTTCTTATAACCCTTTCGATACAGACCCTTACACGTTGGGCCCACACGACACACACACACACACACATACATACGCCTATTACAATGCGCAATCCGAGTCTGAAGACGTACTTCAACTCTCGTTGTCTTCACTCCGCATCAGGCATGACATCTCCCCCGGCTTCAGAAGTTGTTTGCCCCCAAACAACAGCGTCAGGAAAACACGCCTTCGCCACATAGAAGTCTTCCCATGTTGCAGACGAAGCTGGGATATTGGACCACTTGATCAATACTTGAGTAACAACACGATTCCCTTTTTTGGTCAGCCGACGATCCAGAATTTGTTCAGGTTGCAACTCTTGTTCAGACAGATCCACCAACTTAGGCAATTCGGTGAACACAGGTGTATAGTTTGGTGTAAAAAGGTTTAAGCTGAGATATGTGGAACACTGGATGCACCAGACTGCCCTCAGGTAGCTCCAATTTGTAAGCCACCCTGCCTATTTTCTCCAACACATGATAGGGACCAAAAAACATGAAAGCAAGTTTAGGGAATGGACGACTCACCACTGAATTTTGGACATATGGTTGAAGTTTCAATAATACCTGCTCGCCCACCTGGAAGTGTCTGTCACTCCTGTTTTTGTCAGCCTGGTTCTTCATTCTGTTTTGTGCATTAGTGAGATGCTGCTTGAGCAATGACAACTGAGTGTCTCTTTCCTGCCAGAACTGTTCTGCAGGAGACTGATCCTGTCCAGCCACTGGTAGCACAATCCCCAGATTGGCCTCATAACCATACAAAGCGTGGAAAGGTGAGCAGCCAAGAGAAGAATGGTGAGTAGAATTATACCACAGCTCTGCCAGAGAAAACCATGACTTCCACTGTTTAGGAGAGTCATACACAGCACATCTCAGATACATCTCCATGCACTGATTTACCCTCTCTGTTTGCCCATCAGTCTGTGGGTGGTAAGAGGAGCTCATCAATAATTTCGTATCCACTAATGCAAACAGGACTTTCCAAAATGTGCTATTAAAAATTCTGTCCCTATCTGATACTATGGACTTGGGAAAACCATGATGTTTAACAACATTATCCAACACCAGTCTGGCTACTGTCTGAGCTATGAAGGGATGCTTCAATGGAATGAAATGACCATACTTAGTAAACCTATCCACCACCACCAGAACAGTATTGCTGCTGTCAGACATTGGAAGACCCTCCACAAAATCTAAGGAAATGTCCTGCCAAGCCCCTTGAGGAATAGGCAAAGGTTGCAATAACCCAGGGGTATGGATGTTTTCATGTTTTGCTTGCTGGCAGATTTGGCATTGTTTCATGTAATTGTACACATCTTGTTTCAAACCCTTCCAGTGGAACAATTGTTTGATTCTATGATAAGTTGCCTTTGTTCCTGAATGACCCCCAATAGGACTAGCATGGAATGTAGCAATGAGTCTTGTTTGCAGGGCTAAATTGTGAGCTATCCAAACTTTACCCTTGTATCTGATCAGACCTTTATCCAACTCATAACCTTGGTCATCTGGACTGTGGAGGGCTAGAGTTGTGAGCAAAGATTGTGCCTTGGGATCTGTTTGGTAGGCATTAAACACTTCCTGAAGCCACAATGGTTTAGCCTCTGAGACAGCTTGGATTGACAATAAATGGCCCATTCTGGACAGGACCCCAGGACCACTTTAAATTGAAGCCCCATCAAACGTGCCATAGCACCACTGCCTATACCCCATCAAACGTGCCTATACACCACTGCCTATACCGCATCAGCTGCATGATTCTCATTACCCTGCCTATACACCACTTTAAATTGAAGCCCCATCAAACGTGACATAGCTTTTCTTTGCATATCAGAATGTAGATTCTGCTCACATAAAAATGCCAAACTCTTGTGATCAGTACGAATCACAAACTCTTGCCTCTGTAAATACTGTCTCCACCGCTCTACTGCCATAATAAGGGCCATAAATTCTTTTTCATAGATAGAGAGTTTCTGATGGAGAGGGCCCAATGCCTTACTCATAAAGGCCACTGGCTGATCATTCTGCATCAGTACTGCTCCTATACCGATATCTGAGGCATCAGTCTCCACCACAAATGGTAGATTGAAATCTGGTAGTGCCAACAAAGGAGCTGACACCATGGCTTTTTTGAGTGCTTGAAAAGCTTGTTGTGCTTCATCAGACCAGTGAAAGTGCTTTTTCTTCAAAAGATTGGCCAATGGTTTTGCTATAATGCCATATTGTTTGACAAATTTCCTATAATACCCTGTCAAACCCAGAAATCCCCTCAGTGCTGTGACTGTGTCAGGTATTGGCCATTGAAGCATTGCTGATGTTTTCATTGGATCTGTAGCAACCCCATGGACAGAAATGATATGACCCAAATAATTTAATTGTGTCTGGGCAAAAGAACACTTTGACCTCTTCAAGTAAAGTTGATGCTCATGAAGTTTGGAGAAGACTTGTCTCAGATGTTGGACATGTGTCTCCAGACTAGGACTATATATCAGTATGTCATCCAGAAAAACCATAACAAATTGCCTCAAGAAAGGAGCTAGCACCTCATTCATCAAACATTGAAATGTAGCCGGTGCATTGGTTAATCCAAATGGCATAACACGAAACTGATAGTGACCCTGATGCGTTTTGAAGGTTGTTTTATACTCATCTTCTACTTTCATTCTTACTTGATGATAGCCGGCCCTCATATCAAGCTTGGTAAAATATTTAGTCCCGGCTAACTCATCCAAAATCTTGTCAATTATAGGCATAGGAAATCTATTCTTTATGGTAATATCATTTAATTTTCTATAGTCTACACAAAAACGCCAAGTGCCATCTTTCTTTTGCACAAGCAATACTGGTGAAGCATAAGGACTAGTACTAGGGGAAATAAGACCAGCAGCTAGCAATTGTTTAACTTGCTTTTCTATCTCATCTTTATGTAAAGGAGAATATCTATAAGGCCTAGAGTTAACTGGAATGGCATTGGGTAAGATAGGGATAGAATGATCATATACCCGAGATGGTGGTAAAGTCTTGGGGTCTTCAAAAATATCCTGGAATTCCTGCAATACTTGTTGAACCTGATAAGGTATCTGAGAACCTGTCTCCCCCTGGACTTGCTCAACTATTGCAAAAGCCCAAATATCATTCCCTGCACCCCATTTGACCAATTGCTCAGAGGATAATGCTGCCAAAGATAAAGACTGAGATTTAATTCCTTTCAATGTCACCAACTTCCCTTTGTGAAGAAATTCCATAGTTCTATGGTCCCAGTGGTGTTTAATTGGGCTGTGTAACTTGAGCCAGTCATATCCTAGAATAGCATCATATACACTGAGGTTCAACACTTGCATATCAGCTTCAAATGTGTGCCCCTGATTCCACCATTGCATAGCAGGAACATAAGAATTTGTGATCAATGACTCTCCATTGGCTAATTGCACTGTTCTGGCTGTTGTGGACACAGGTGTGATGCCCACTTTGTTTAAGAAACTTGCACTGACAAAAGAATGTGAACTCCCAATATCAAATAACATCAACATCACCTTGTTTTGTACCAGTGATCTCAATCTCATAGCTTCTCCTTCTTCTATTCCAGCCAATGCATTTAAGGACAATCTGCAAAATTCTTCTGCTAATGTATCTTCTATGGCTAGTTGATTTAGAATCTCATCTGTGAGATTGGTGTCCAGATCATTGACCACCAATGCATGGACATGAGCTTGTTGCTATTGTGGTCTTTTTGTGCACTTGGCAGCATGAGCAGCATCATATGGTTCTTTGCAATAAAAACATAGGTTATTGGCTCTACAAAAATCTTTGACTTGTCTTTCTTTTCCCAAATGACTAGTGAATCCCCCTTTGGCTTCAGATCTAGTGGAATCAGTCACAGATGGTTTCATACTAGTAGAACTCTTCTGGAACCTAGACTTAACCTTGCCTTGAATAGTCTGTTGAATTCTTGCCAACATAGTAGCTTTCTCCATTGTTGCTGGTGCCTATCCTTGCACCTGATATCTGATCTCTGGTTTAAGGCCTTTAACAAACTGGGATATAAAATATGCATCAAACATGCCAGAGTCATGCATGGATATCTTGAACTGCAAGGATTCAAATTCAGTTATATATTCCTCAACAGAACCCACTTGTTGAAGATCAAGTAGATCATCCAAAGCCCTTTGATAATCATAAGCTCCAAATTTAGCCATCACAGCCTGTTTGAAAGTGTGCCAGGACACAATTCCATGTTTGAGTTTGTAAACCTGCCATCACATTGCAGCATTCTCATCCATACAAACTGAGGCTGAAATCACCCACATGGACTCCTTAATCCTATTGATCTGGAAATAATTCTCACACTTGTCCAACAAAATAGTAGGGCAATCACCAGTAAAATGAGGAAACACCAATTTAGGAGTGTAATGACGTCTGTTCCCATCCTCATCATCAGAGCAGCGGTGATGGACAGAGCGATTGATGGATGGCTCACCTCTGGGCTGGCGCGGTCCTGGTCGAAACTCTCAATTATGGCGAGATGCTGATTCTTCTGGAATGTCGTCGTGATCCTCCATCGCTTGTTCCATCTGACGCAAGGTAGTTTTGGCGACTGCTATACCCATTGCATCAATCTGTTGAGCCAAGAATTGGTGGTCCTTCACGACTTGATTCACTGCTGCTGTGTTCAGATCAAAGTGCGCCTCCATTTGTGCTTGTGCGGTGTTGACCTCTTCCACTCGGGCGAAGAGCAGATCGATGCTCTGCATGAGTTTATCGAACCTTTCGTTGGTACTTCCCTGCGCCGTCTCCATGGCGTAGATGATGAGCTGAGACTGCGCAGATGGCTTGGGCGGCGCCGTGGTTATCGATCGGAAGAGCCTGCTGTAGTCGCCACAACTCTCCTTCCTCCGTCGCCGTCGCCGGAGCTGCTCTGAGATCTCAATCTACTGCTGCTCGACAGAATCCCCTCCGCAGCCGGTGCATTCCCCAGAAAAGCCAAATCCGATACCAATTGTAATGCCCGTAACCGCCGGCGAGATCAAACCGACGACGTGAGAATCACAAGAAGCACACAGGGATAGGATCTCGCGGATCAGAGAGGGGCAAGGAGCCCCTACCTCCAAAGAACGCGTCTGTTTGTCTATTTTCTAAATAAAAAAATTGTTCATGCCCTGGTTCCAACACACATGCTTCTTTTAACCCTTTCGATACAGACCCTTACACGTTGGGACCACATGACACACACACATATGCATACTACAATGCGCAATCCGAGTCTGAAGACGTACTTCAACTCTCGTCGTCTTCACTCCGCATCAGGCGTGACAGAATCGGCCGCCCTTCGCTACCATGGTGAGTCGCCCTGCCCCCACGATTCATCGCCAACTGAGCCCCTCTCACTCTTACTCTTCTTCCTTTGGTCGTGCAGGACGTCCATGAGGCCTCCCGGACGCCCAGACATGCGAAGAAGCGGCCCTAAGCGCATCTCCCACGCACGCCCGCGACCCCGTCCGCCCTACACCGTCGATGACCCACCTCTGCTGTGAAATCGACAACGAGACCACCCTAGAAAGGTTCTCCATCTCTCCACGATGCTCTAGGACCAAGAGGCATGCGAATCCGTGCACCGTAGCCCTCGCTACGCTCGATTCCGGCGAGCCTCTACCGTGGCCGCAGCTGTGTCCGGCAGTGCCGACGACCTGAGGCGGGCAGTGCTCCTGTAGCATGGACGGCTCTGATTAGAAGCCCACGTACCCCTTCGCAACATAAAATCCTAGCCGCACATTTTAGATCCGATGGCCCAGATCGTCCAACGTCCGGTCAACAGAGTCAGCCGTGGCCAGTTTGTGGATTAACCCCTGCAAAATTTGGTATTTGCGCGTTCGAGTCACTGAGTCTAGACAAACTTCCCGGCTAGCCCCTGAAGTCTATGAATAATTATGTTTAGGCCCCTGTCTACTGTATTTAGCATATTAAACCCTGTATTTTCACTGTTTTACAACATTTGTTTGCTGAATCTTGTATATTTCAAGTATTAGACTTTAAAAACTTCTGTTATTTAAATAAATACCCTTGTAATTTAATAAAAATGTGAAACCTATTTAAATCTTGTATAAAATGCCTTGTTGATGTCATAATTTCATATATGATGTCATAAATTAGTTTATTTTATTCTAAAAATGTTATAATCCTTGCAAATGCTATAAAAATTAGTTTTAGATTAAATAAAATTCTTTTAGTTGTTAATAAAATTCCAAAAAATACATAAATCACGTTTTAGTTTGTAGCTTTTGCGTTCTAGCTCCGTTTTAGTCTGTTCTTATTGTGATGGTCCTCTTTTAGCGTGGGCTATTGTTTCACGATGATCATGTTTAAAAAATTAAATAAAATATTAAATTAATTAATTTCCTTTCAACCAGCTTTCTAAATAAAACTTGTTTAGGATCATACATCGGCTTTTGATAAATTCATGTTAATTTGAATAATGCCAACATAAATGTATTTTTAATTTGTAACTTATTTAGTTTAACACGACACATGAAATAATTCGATTAGACCCTCTCACATGTCTTTTATTTCAAGTTAAATAATTAAATGGTTTAATATGTATGCAAATATTTGTAAATAAAATATGAATATGATTTACTTCACTTTTGAATTAAAATAATTTGAATAACTTCAAACTCGGTATTTCTTTGAAATATCCTTTACACATGCTTTCTTAAATTAAAACAAATGCAACACATAGATGTTCCTTGTGTATATAATTAAAATGCTCGCTAGCATTCTCGTGCTCCGTTTAATGCGCTTCTCGTGCCCTTGTGTTCGTTGTAGCTAGTGGTAGCTTATGGTACGCTTTTAAAAACTATTTTCTTATTGCTTGGTGTATTGTCCTTAGTTGTACATATGTGTTATTTTCAGTTGATTTGTTTACGTTGAGGAACCCTTCTAAGCAGGGAGACTTTGGAAAAGAGGCAAGTGTCTTGATCATCTTGACTCTTGCGCCTTTATTATTTTACATGTTATCACCTTTTATTTATGGTTCTTGCATTAGATGTCAATTTGCTGGGAATCCTATATAGGTTGTTTACTAGCTTTTTCATGACATTCCTTGAAGCCTTTAGAGGTACCTTTTTATGGGTAGCATATGCTTAGCTTGGTCAACATGAGATGGGTTATAATAAATATTGATTAATGAATTATGCAAGTATGGGTTGGTAATCTTTTTAGCAACCTAAAACCTTAGGTGGCTCAGGAAAGTTGGGTTTGTTGCGAGGTTGTGAAGAGATGGTTGTTGCCTGAGTCAAGGTTTTAAATAAGGATTGATCTATGGAGTGACCACCTGGGACTTACAGTACAACATGAGACTATATGGGCAATGGTCTTGGCTGAGCAAGTTGGGTAATCCAAGGGTACGTATTGAGCGGGTAGGAGCTGACTAGGGCAGCATCCCAGAAGTCGTGGCATGTCACCGTGATTGGTTTGAGCCCTAAGTGGGTCAATGCTCCCTAGAGAACCAATGGAAGGCCTCGTAGTGCACCGCGTAGCGCTCACATCTAGGAAATGCGAGGGAGGTTTAGCGGCCCCCAGCGAATGGTGACATGACTGATTGTGAAAGTGTACAACCTCTGCAGAGTGTAAACTGTTATAACAGCCGTGTTCTCGGTCAAGAGCGGCCTGGACCCTCACATGGTTAGTTGGTTGGGAGGATCACAATGGCGGTTAACTGTGGTTTGGTTAGTTATATGTGGGTTTAACCTTAAGTTGGATGTGGCTTGGGAAGCCTTAATATTATTAATCTTACGTGCTTAATTAAAACTTGACCAACTAAAATATGAGCTTTGCAGTCCAATAAATAGTCTTTCTTGTTCATAAGCCCTACATATCATTTATTTCTCCCACTTGCGGAGTACACGCCTCCAGGTATACTCACCCTTCTCCTTTGAACCCCCTGCTATGTCTCCCCCTGCTACTCAGATAGTGTTGCAAAGGAGCTCGGTTGAGAAGACTTGCAGAAGCATGCATTCATGAAGACTTGGAGTTCTAGGTTGGCGTGCCCTCGGTTGATGTTCCTGTGGATTATGGAGCCATCCGATATGATTAGACTTACGATTGTGTAATTTTCTTTAAGACCCTCTGGTCATTTTGTAAATATTATATGCTTGTAATTGATATTGTTGTGATATTCACTGATGATGTCACTTTATGCATGAAAATTGATCCTGGGCATGCATAAAGGGTGCGTTCGGTTTTGTCCTTAAAACCGGGCGTGACACCCCGTCGTGCTGTCGGAACACGACCCTCATCCCCTCGACGAAGCGCACTTCAAGGTTGCCCACTTCATAGGTGTTCGCGATCAGCTGGTGACGAGTCTCCTTGTTGCCCTCCTGCTGCAACGCCCGCCACAGGTTGAGGCTGCGGCGCACCAGCGTCGCACCACACACCCTGTCTCGGACGAGACAAGAAACCCCCCCTAAGACGATAGAGATCATCCATGGGGAAGCTTGATGATGACGCGACGCGGGCGGCGACCTCATGAGCATGTCTTCTGGAAGATGGGGAAGGGATCTAGCTGGCTCCATAGTCTGCCCGGGAACGAGAAGGGCAAAGTAGGTGCTGGTAGGGGACAATGGCGGCAGAAAGAGGACGATGGCACGATAGCGAAGGGATTACGCCTGTTTCCCTATCTCGTTCCCTTAAATAGCAATCGTGCGGAACATGGCCTTTGTAGATTGTCCAGGTAGATTGCCCTTTAACCGCAGAACGTGCCGTCGTGGATACACGTCTGTTTTGGAGAAGTCGGAGCGGCGTGGCCGCGTGGGATCAGGTTCCTCTGCAGTGATCATATCCGGTGATCACCGGTGCCATAAGGAGATCACCGGTGCCATAAGGTGATCATCGGATTGTAACTTTAGTCCATTGTGCAAGAATGTGAAGTTGCTCACCGGTTTTCCGTTGGATTTCATCCACTGTGCGACTGGATACGCATCCGTTTCAGAGAAGCCGGAGCGGCGTGGCCGCGTGGGATCAGGTTTCTCTATAGTGATCATATCTGGTGATCACCGGTGCCATAAGGTGATCATCAGATTGTAACTTTAGTCCATTGTGCAAGACTGTCAGGTTGCTCAACGGTTTTCCCTTGGATTTCATCCGCTGTGCGATTGATTTTCTGGTTCGCTCTACAATTTGAGTGTAGCAACCCGGGGATTGCAGCATCAACACATTTAATGTCCTAAAACTCCGCATGAAACCCCCACTGAGACTGTACTAATGGTGTCCCACCAATCGGACCCATGGGTGTGCTAGGAGAGAAATGCTGTCAAGGTCTTAGATCGATCCGCACATTTCATAGCATCATATGTTTCCAAAATAATTAAAGAATTCATGGGCATTCTATGAACCATGCTAGTAGATCATGATTATAGAGCCTATTGCGTCGCTCCCATGTTTGTAGAGTCACGCTATCATCCTCCATCTATCGGCATCATAATTTATCGGAGTTAAAAGGGCACACGAAGCGTACAAACTTAGAATCCTAAGGATGGTTCCATGACATGTACGAAGGAGATACCGTTGATCGCACCGGATAGACGCTCCGGTCCGGCCTATGCACGCAAACACTAGTTCATTCAAAAAGCATGTTTACAGCTTCCTCATACATTGTCCGTGAACATTACCGTTTATCACCGGTCGAATGAGTTCATGCAAATAATAGTTACCGGCATTCATAGAGGGTCTAATTGGTTGGTTGCATAGGCACAAGAAAATAATGCATTTCGGCCCATGTATGGTAGGCTGCACAAGAAAATCTAGCCTGGATAAGTATTTGTTTGGTAGGGTGAACAAGCATTTAGCCTGCATTATGGGGGCCTAGCAGTCCATGTTTGGAAGCCTACACAAGCCCGTTCGGCCCACCACCTGGACAAGATGGGTGAGTTTACCATCCACGGCTGCCGCCGCTCAACCGTAGCCTGGTGACCATCTAACCGGTTACGTGTCTCCCTCCCTCTTGTCTTCTTCATCCAGCGTAGTGCCGTGTGCGGCGTCGAGATGCCTGGGGCTGCAGGCGGCGGAGATGGATCCAGGGGGAAGGGATCTCCCAGCACCTGCCGGAGGTCATCATCTGTCAAGGTGAGCTTGAATCCGCCGGTTCCAGCCCTCTGCTTGGAGGGATCCCCCTGCGTTGCTTGCTTTCTATCCAGGGTCGCCATGGCGCAGGGCGAGAAGGCATTGCCGGGGTGCGGCAGATGGATCAGCGGATCTTCTTCCTCCAATGGCTCAGAAAAATCAATCAGCTATACCCTATCCAGCGACCACTCTAGGGTTCGTGCATCTCCCTCTTCCTCTCTGTGCTTTCTTGATCTGGATCTAGAGGTTAGGACTTGTTCTTGATCTGGATCAACAAGATTGATTGCAATATTTTAGGGATTGTGTTGGTGAATAGAATTTGATTGACTGTTGGTGTATAGAATTTGTGATTTTGTAATCAGTTTCATTTAGCGAGCTCCCCCAAGGAATGGAGGTTGCAGATTGGGGCGGGATTGATTGTGACATCAACGCTCAGTGCCGCCATGGAATGCATCCACGCCACTTGCTCTGCTGGGATGGAAAGAACAAGGGGTGTCGTTACCTCAGTTGCTCACTCTGGGTAATTTCCCCTCTCTAGTCCTATATGGTAGATGAAAGCAAAATACATTGATGTGGGGTTTGAATGTTTGATTAATTAATTGCTGGTTTCATTGTAGGGATAGGAGAACATGTGTGATTTCGTTCCGTGGAAGGACGAGAAATGGCCACCAATGCCTAATGTGGCTTCAAGCCTATGGGAAGCTATGAGCAAGTTCAAGAAGAAGGCGGATGAAGCTCATGTGGACTTGTTGGCAGCCATTCAGCTTTGCAATGAGATATACGAAGAGAAACAAGCACTAGAGTGAGAGAAGGAAAACTGTACCAGAGAGATGAGTAATCTCATCAAGGAGAAGGAGAACCTGCACAGTGAGCTGAACAGTAGGAATATGTGTGTTGACTTTGACAAGTGGATGGTTCTGGACTTGATCATGTGCCTGATTGCTCTTATGGTGGCAGTGCTGCTTGGAGTTGTCTTGAAGAACTGATGATCTTATGGTGGAAATGTTGGTTGTAGTTGTCTTGAAGAACTGATGATCTTATGGTAGTATTTTGTCTATCTGTTAGCTAGTCTAGGGATGACCATGACAATTATGTATGGAATGGCTTGAAGCACTGAATAGTCTGGGGTGAAAGTAGCACTGAATCAACTTTTGTGTCATAAATTTACTCTACTTATCTATGGAATGGCTTGAAGCACTTTTGGTTGGTATTTGTTGAATGATGGATACAACATTGTCTTGGTCATGGAGCATTGCCTTGGGTTACATGGAATATAATTTGATACAGATTGCCAGAAGAAGAAATACAATCATGGCTAGTAGAACTAGTAGAAATGTGTTCATGCTTGCCATGCTAGTTTGTCGTCAGGTCCGTACTGCGCTTGATTGTCCGGTGAAAATGTTTGATGATCACTGTTCCAATAGGATAAGCAGAAAAGAGGGCCCAATCTACCAAGCCTATGCAAGTACTCCGGTAAGTCGGACCAGTGTCCACACCGGTATGAACAGTGGACGTAGAAACTAAGGACTCAGCGGTACTACCATAGCCGAGGGTTGATCTAGCGTGGGGGCTGGGGGTGCTACAACACCTTTGTAGCTAGGTCTCTCCAATGGAGCATCTTGTGGAAGAGGAGGAAAAGAAGGGAAGAAGAAGAAAGAAAGGGAAAAGAGATGAATGTAGAGGAGGAAGAAAATAAGAGCCTCCTAGCAACTCAAGTTGCATCCGCCACTGCCTATAGCATCGCTCCCATGTTTATAACGCTATCATCCTCCATCTATCACCACCATCATCCATCGAAGTTAAAAGGCATATGAGGCGTACAAACTTTGAGTACAGAACCAATGATATCATGAACTGAAGGTAAAATGTTGCAAAACACTTAATTAGAGTCCTAAGGATGATGGTTCCCTAGCCACCCTACTAAAGGTCGTGCTGCGAACACCGCGACAACCTAGATGAAGAGGAAAGGTTCTTAAGAAAGATCCCCGAGCACGCGGAAGGTGCCCTCGCACAGGCTCCAGATCCTGCATTCCTCGCTGCAGAAGTTCGACCACGAGAACCATCCCTCATCGCCGGCTACCTTGCCACACCAGTCCTGGTGCTATCCATCTGGATCCCGATACGGGGACACGCACTGATGAACCGCACGAGGCACCGGCTGCCCAAGCACAGCGAAGGGGAGGCGGTAGTCATCAGGACAGACATCCTCCCACAGCGATTCGAAGATGTGAGCACTTGTACGCGAAGCCTAGCGGTCACTCCATACAATGAGCATCGTGTCGTCATCCGCCACCTCGGCCAGGAGCTCCTTGGCCTGGCGGTGGGCCTCAGCGCCACTATTTGATCGCCACAGGAACATAGTGAGCATGTACGCCGCCGACTTGTGGCAAGTTTCATCTAAGTAGTGAGGGCAAGTTTCACCTTACCTTTTACTCTACCCAGAGAGGTTGCAGTGGGCCGGGTTGTCATTTATGGTGGTGAACAACATGGCTTGCAATGTAAAGTACTGATGCTGGAACTCATCCCAAACATCCACCACACCAGGCATCCAAAGTGTCTTCAAGTCGTCAACCAATGGCCTCAAGTACACATCAATATGGTCACCGGGTTGCTTTGGCCCGGAGACCAATATTGACAACATCATGTATTTCTGTTTCTTGCATAGCCACGGTGGAAGGTTCAACACTGACAGTACAACATGTCAAGTGCTATGCGTTGAACTTTGGTTATCAAATGGGTTCACGCCATCCGTGCTCATAGCGAACCCGATGTTCCTACAATCGTTGCCAAACCAATCATAGTGAGAATCAATGTTACCCCACTATGCTGCATCTGCGGGGTGCCTAAGCTTGCCATCGTTCTTGTTCTTTCGCCCTTCACTATGCCAATGCAAGAGTTGGACCTCTTTTCGTGTGGCAAACATGCGTTTCAAGCGGGAAATAACGGGGAAATACCAAGCCACCCTCACAGGACCCCCTCGGTTACCCTTCCTGCCTTTGATCTTCATGGGCTCGTTCTCGTCATCGGCATTATCTCCGCCATCTTTGATCCTCTTGTACTGACTATACCCACACTTAAGGCAATTGTCAAGGTCCTCATAATCTCCCCGAAACAACACACAACTATTCTTACATGCACGTATTTTTTCAACCTCTAAACCCAAAGGACATATTATCTTTTTGGCCTCATAGACAGACTCAGCGTCTCTCAGCATTTGATCAACATTGTTTACATGAGGCAACACAGAATCATCATTGAAGCCCGTAACTTCCTGGTCAGTCATATCCTCATGCCGCATCACAACATGTGGGAATGCTTCATCTTACTCAAAGATATTTCCATATTCTTCTTTCCCTGCCATAATGAGAAATCAAGGAGTTAAGACATTCCGCTTTACCCTATAACAACGAGAAATTAATGAGAAGTCATTATGCACTCATTTCACCTTCATTAAGACCTTGAGCATGGCGTCGCGCTTCACATTCATTAAGACATCCTTCTTCGCCTTCATTAAGGCCTTCCTCACCATGCTTGTTCCAACACGTGTAATTCTGTGTGAATCCACGTGTGACTAGATGATGAAAAATGTTGTCCCATTGTCCGAACTTTTTTTGGTTCACACAATGAAAACATGGGCAACACATTGTAGGCACACCCCGGTTTCTCATGTCCGCCTCCGCTTGATCAAGAAAATTGTTGACCCCTCTTACGAACGTCTCCCAATCTCGGGTTTTTACTATACATCCAAGCCCGATCAGCCGCCATCATCTACACAACTTCCATCAATAGATGCTTTTTAAGAATTATATCACATCAAAATCTACAGTACATGGAGAAGAAATGATGAGCTGGCCGGAAGTACGAAGAATGAGGAGGGGCAAAATCCATACTACGGGAGGAGGACGGGGAAGGCGGTGGCGGTGCGCCAGCAATAATCCCGGCATCGCGGAGCTAGTAGCGCGCTGCCGGCGCGCGGTTGCAGCCGCGACGACGATGCAGGAGAGAACAGGAACGACGTGGCAGTGCGGAACCGGCCGGGTGGATGATGGCGTGGAGGAATGGGCCGGCCAGATGGCGGCGGAGTGGACGACACCCGCTGGCTGCTGCTCTATGCCGACAGCAGCAACCACAGGTGGCGACGATGACACTGTAGCTACCTATTGTAGCTTATGTAATTAATTGTTCAGCTCTGACTCTAGTAACGGGTTAAATGGCCAAAGTTAATACCGTTACAACTAGTAAAAAGAAGGCAACGGTCTTTAAATGGCCAACATAACCCCCGTTATTACTAGTCCCAGCCCGTAACGGATAGTTGTCTTATTGGTAACGGTCGTATTTAACGTCCGTTACGGTCGTATTTAACGTCCGTTACGGTCGTATTTAACGGTCATGAACAACGCTTGTTACTAGAAGTCGTAATCGGTAACGGGCTCTGTTGTGCAGAGGTTGGGCCCGGGACTACCAGGCTTATCGGTTAGGGTTGTTGTACGTTTGGCGCCCGTTACTAATACCGAGTTATCTATTTGAGGTTTTCACGTACTGTGTCCTGTTGTCCTGTTGTCTAGCAACAATGAGAGCTCGGATCATCACCCAAACTTTGTTCCATGCTTGGCCCAAGAGCAATGTGGGGAAATCAACGCCGAATACGATCCCGATGAAGAGGTATTAAGATGAATGAGTGCATTTTATTCGATAGCATCTACTATTAATTTTTGTTTATGTCAACACTAACATTGTGCTGCCAGAGTATAGTGTATCGCCAAATTGAGGTCCAGTAATAGCACATGGTCTCAAATGGAGAACTCTCCTAGATGAGAGTCCACTGCCATTGACTAATGCCGTTGTTACAACGGTTTTAAACTCTGCAAAAGCCACCGAACTTTATCAATGAGGCATGATTCATGTTTAACTAGGACCCGTCAGTCTATCAAACACTTCCAAGGCGAGTCAGCTAAAAATCACAACGTAGTATTTATTATAAAGAGTCTCATAGCTGTAATTGTACTAATAACATTTCATTCACTAGGGTGTCTGAACAGTCCAAAGACATGAACCACTCTAACCTAGAACACTCTCTTGCTTTGTGTAGTTCTCTCCTTTCCTACACCTCCAAGTGACTCTTGCAAACTAGTAGAGCACCTAATTAATGGGCTAAACCTAAAGGCCATATATACAGGTCTTTTATAGTTGCACTATTTTCCTAATTTTAATATTTAACCGTTCAACCCATATAAAAGCAAGCTAAGCAAGACCTGGCCAAACCACAAGCACTCCACTAAAGGCGATAATGGAAGTACGAGCAGTAAGGCTGTAAAATCTATGAAATAGGATCCGACCATATATTAAGTATAACATGCAAGGATCGTTCTTGCATAATAATAAAATATGAAGGCAAAATATGTGCTGTGTTTTTTACGAGGGGGTGTGTTTTTTAGGACCGTATGTGATTTGACTCACAGATAAGATCAAACGGCTCATCACTTCGGGCGAGATGGCCCAACGTGGATGCAGCTCTGTACGATTATTGGCTAGTAGTGGCCTCCATCTATTAAGACTTTACGGAGTAGTTAATTCAAATTTGGGTACAGAAATATTCGTGTATATATATCCTCTTTTGCGAGTAGTACAAAAAAGGAAAAAATAATATAAAAAATATCTGTAATTCATATGACTCATACTCCAGCTATCAGAGCGTCGGTCATACTCCTATCTTAAATCGGTATTAGCTTCCTAATCATGCATTATCCCTGCAGTGTATTAGCAGGCAAAGTGAAACCAATACCTATTTCATTTGAGTTGCCGAGCGGAGGCTGGAGCGTTTGTTTGATGTTCACGCGATCGTATATGTCCGCAGTTGGTGGAGCTCCTGACTAGTAGCTAGGTAGCACACAGCACAGTGATGTTGCGCTGGGAGCAAGCCATACGGATAAGGTGTGTGCTGCTTGGATCGGTATGCAGATGTTGTTCAAGGCCGGAGTAAGTAGCTCTCATGATAAGCTTCCGCAATTTATATATTCTCCATGAATAACATTATTTCACATATTTCACAATGCAATTTATTCACCATCATATATAGCATACATGACATGCCACGTGTGGGACTCAACTCAAGTACGTACCAGTCTAACACGTACAGATTGAACATGAAACAAACACCAGCCACGTATGCGTAGTCGCACTCGCACAGCACGACCAGCAAATCTCCGAATCCTGACGCACATGCCAGAGAAAACCTTATCAAGTGAACTTGCCAATTCCCCAAAGGAAGGCATCAGCGTGCTCCTCAGCTCCTCCTTGTCCCTCCCTTTCCAGGGCAGGCACGGCACGCAGACCGGCAGGGACATCATTGGTGGCTGGCATGTCACCCTCGCCGGCGCCCCGCCGAATATATGTACAATAAATATTTAGAATAATAGATTAAATTAATGTGTACCATCCCAGACACACTACTACAACAGGTCAAGAGATACTAGCATTTTGCATTACAGAGATGTCATGGCACAAGTGTATTTTCTTACTCTGGAAATTGTTAGACATTTAGTCAACATTCGGTATATTTTAATTTCAGAAATTTGCAACAAATTCATGACAGTAGTGAGTGATCCAGTGATAACACACACTTGTCAGCTTCGTTCGCAATAAAGCCAACTGACGTTAAAGTTCTGCCGAACTTCTCATGCCACTGCCGGGGTGCTTGCTTAAGGCCATACAAAGACTTTATCAACTTACACATCATTCCTTCTTGACCTTCCACTACAAACCCATCTGGCTGATCCATGTACATCTCTTCCTCCAACTCTCCATTTAGGAAAGTTGTCTTAACGTCCATCTGATGAACGAGAAGACCATGGGAAGCTGACAGAGAGAGTAGTACTCGTATGGTGGTCAATCGGGCAATCAGCGAGTAAGTATCAAAGAAGTCTTCTCCTTCTTTCTGAGTATAGCATTTAGCCACTAGCCTTGCCTTGTACTTTTTAATAGTACCATCAAGCATAAGCTTTTTCTTGAACACCCACTTACATCCTACAGGTTTGCACCCATAAGGACGTTCCACGACCTCCCAAGTACCATTAGACATAATATAGTGCATCTCACTCCGAACTGCTTCCTTCCAATAGTCAGCATCCAGAGAGGAATATGCCTCTTCAATGGTTCTAGGGGTGTCATCCACGAGGTACACAATGAAATCATCACCAAAGGACTTTGCAGTCATCTGTCTCTTGCTCCTTCTGAGAGCTTCACTGTCATCCTCCTCAGGATTTTCCATATGTGTGTGTTCATTGTGTTCTATCGAAACAGCAGGTTCTTTATTAATAGATAGTTCATGACTAGACGTGCTAGCTTCCTCTTTCATAGGAAAAATGTCCTCCAAAAATGTAGCGTCTCTGGACTCCATAATTGTACCAACATGCATGCCAGGTACTCAATTTAAAAATCTATAACCCACATTGTGGAAGGCATAACCAAGAAATACACAATCGACAGTCTTAGGTCCCAATTTACGTTTCTTGGTTATGGGCACGTTCACTTTGGTCAAACATCCCCAAGTCTGTAAGTATGAAAGGGTTAGCTTTTTCTTTTCACATTCCTCAAATGGTGTTATCTCTTTGTTCTTCATAGGAACACGATTCAGGACATGACATGCAGTCAATATAGCCTCACACCACCATTCCTTGAAAAGTCCTGTTGTATCCAACATGGCATTAACAAAGTTAGTCAGAGTGCGGTTCTTTCTTTGGGCTACCCCATTTGACTGAGGTGTATCCAACATGAATTATTCCATGTTCCTTACAGAACGCAGTGAAAACATTAGAAAAATACTCTCCACCACGATCAGACCTAACTCTTTTGATCTTTCTCTCAAGTTGGTTTTCTACCTCAGCTTTATAGATTTTAAAGTATTGTAAAGCTTCATCTTTAGAATTCAACAAATAAATGTAGCAAAATCTAGTAGAATCATCTATTAAAGTCATAAAATGCTTTTTACCACCTTTTGTCAACACGCCATTCATCTCGCACATATCGGAATGAATTAAGTCTAGAGGTGCCAAGTTCCTTGCCTCAGCTGTGAAATGAGGCTTGCGAGGTTGTTTTGATTCAACACACATATGGCACTTAAAATTTTTGACTAAGGTGAATTACAGAATTAAACTCAAGTTTGCAAGACGCATCATACAACAAAAATTAACATGACAGAGTCGTGAATGCCAAACATTAGACTCATCATTAACATTTGCAACATGATTCACAACTTTATTACAATTATCTGACAAAGAAAAGCGGAACAAGCCTCCGTAATCATAACCCTTTCCAATAAAACTTCCAAACTTAGAAATTACACATTTATTGGATTCAAAGACTAACTTAAAACCATCTCTACATAGAAGAGA
Source organism: Echinochloa phyllopogon (assembly GCA_033239725.1). Classification (NCBI taxonomy): domain Eukaryota; kingdom Viridiplantae; phylum Streptophyta; class Magnoliopsida; order Poales; family Poaceae; genus Echinochloa; species Echinochloa phyllopogon. The sequence goes on along the minus strand of BTCW01000012.1, from coordinate 47,371,240 downwards.
CCCGCTGACTAAGTTCTTTTTGATGGTGGGGACATGCTGCACGTTCTTTAGTCGAACGGTCTTTCCTGAAGTAAGTTTTAGATCGACTGAACCAGCACCAAGAACACGCGCATGCGATCCGTTCCCCATCAACAAGGAGGAAGTCCCGCCTGCCTGGTAAGAAGAAAACAAGGAAATGTCAGCACAAACATGAATATTAGCACCAGTGTCCATCCACCAATCAGGTGAATGACATACTGAAAGAACTATAGGTAATAGATTATCATACCCCGACGTTCCACCAGTCTCACTAATAACCATGTCGGCACTGCCGCCATTGTTCTTGTCCTTGTGGTGCGGGCACTTTGCAGCAAAGTGGTCCAGGCCATCACAACAATAACAATGCCCCGTCGGTGGTTTCTTCTACTTCTTGAACTGAGCCGTTTGATTAGCCTTTGTTTCGTTCTGTTGTGGCTTGTTCTTTTTCTTGAATGATGCATTGAAGTTCTTCTTTTGCACCAAGTTGGCACTAGAAGATCTAGCAATCCCTTTTCCACGTTGGTCTTTTGCCCTTGTCTTCTCTTCAACATCAAGAGTGCCGATGAGGTCGACAATTGTAAACACTTGTCTCTTGTGTTTAAGAGAGGTCGCAAAATCCTTCCAAGAAGGTGGCAACTTGGAGATAATACCTCCAGCCACAAACTTGTCAGGCAACCGACATAGAGCATCCTTGCTATAGTTCTCAAGATCTCTAGCCAGCGACTGAATCTCATGGGCATGTTCTACCACAGGACGGTCTTCGACGATCTTGTAGTCATAGAACTGTTCCATGACATACAGCTCGCTACCAGCATCAGAGACCCCAAACTTAGCCTCAAGCGCATCCCAAACTTCTTTGTCACTCGGCAGCAAGAGGTACGTGTCCACAAGGCTTTCAGCGAGAACACTCATGATGGCACCTCTAAACAGGTTATCAGCCGCCACGAAAGCCCACTCCCAGCATGAATGCATGATGTTCATTGCTGTCAACCACAACGTAACCTTCTCACGCTAACGTTTGTAATTAGAGCCATAAAAAACATTTGGTTTGATTGATGCAGCAAAACCAGCTACTGAAAGCCAATTAACAATTAGGCAACATTAGGTATATTTTTATTCCAGAAATTTGCAACAAATTCATGACAGTAGTGAGTGATCCAGTGATAACAGAGCATGTGTGAGTGTTCAAGTTAAATCTCCTAATTAACATGAACAACATCAGAAACCAGAACAAGTTATAGTGTAGGGTGTACCCCGAGGCGGGACCGGTACCGGAGGCACCGAGTGCGCCGTCACCAACTGGAGGAATCATCCTCGACTGGCCTTGCTTGAAGTAGTCGATCTTATTCAGTGCAGTGACGAGGTGCTGTAGTGCAGTCCCTCGAATGGCCTCCTGGAAGTACTCGTTCAGGCCACCAGGACATAGTCGTTCGCTTGATGAAGACGGACGCCGGGAAGTAGTCGTTCGGGTTGACGAAGCCGGCCACCAGGAAGTAGTCGTACGGGTGATGAAGTTGGCCGCTAGGAAGTAGTCGTTCACAGTAGCGAGTAGTCGTGTACTCGTACGCTCCCCAAAAACCTTATCGCCTGCCTATCCCGAGCAGGATCTCAAGGCAGGGAGAGTTCAAAGGCTTCTGCTCACGCAAGAGTGTGCGCGCAAGGCTTGTGTGGGAGTGCAAGAGAGCAGCAGAAGAACAGAGGGAGAGAGTGAGAGGTCGCCTGCAAGGAGTACCAGAGAAGGCCTGGGAGAGAGTTGCAGCGTGTGTTCTGCCTGAGGGAGAGAGCCCCTCTTATATAGGCTACCAGAGGAGAAAGGGGGGACCAACCTGGACACCGTTGAGGCAACAATAGCCATAATGCCTTCAGTTATTGGTCAGCCCAATAATGCCATTAAACGTCGGTTACTGATCCTCTGAATAATGGCAGTAACGGCTATTGACTTAGTGGCTGTCATCAGTGGCAAAATGTAACACCCTAAAATAGCCCTATTTAAAATTTTAGTAATTAATTTTCTTTTTAATAAAATGTTCATAATAAGTATAGGTTAAATAAACAATTTATGAGAATTAAATTCAAATATAAGGCTTAGAAATATTTTTATTGCATTCATGCTGGTTGCATTGAGTTTGGTTTGCTAGTAGTTCAAATGAGAATTTAATTCTAATTTAAATTCGAGTTTTGTTTTGAGCCCAAGAAAAGTTGTTCAGGTTAGAGTTTGCTTCTACCCCCTAAACTCTCTCCCTTGGCCGATTTTGCTCCCTCTTCTTTCTTTCCCGAGCTAGCCCAGCTACTCCTTTCTTCCTTTCCTCAGCCGAGCCATTTTCCCCTGCTCCGTAGGCCCAGCCAGCCGCTCGCCCCAACACCAGTGCTCGCCCCGACCCAGCTTAGCCGCGCGCCAGCGCCGTTTCCCCCGCCTCCGCTTGGGCCGCCAGCCCAACAGCCGCGGCCCACCGCTCCCCCGCTCCCTCGCCCGGTCACCGACGTGCGGGCCCCACCGCCCAGGGTCGTTTTCTTCCTCTTGACCGAGCCAGTTGAGCTCGGGAGCCGCATCGCGCTCGCCCGCCCGCACCTAGCTCCCTTGGCCCGGCTCCTACGCGGCCCCACGAGACCCTTTGGACCCCTCCTAGAGCATCGAGGAAGCTTCACCGCCGCCCTTTCCATAGCAAGCAGCCTCCCCGCATGGAAAGTGAAGCCGCCGGTGCCCCGATCCGCAATGCATAGCCTGCACGCCAAGAAGGTCCCCTAGGACTATAAAACCATGGCCGCTGAGGCCCCTAAACCCTCACCAAGTCGTCGCCTTGAGCTCCCGAGCCCGCAGCACCCCCTCTCGCCTCATGCTGCCGCCATTAACCGCGAAAATCGATCTCCGCCGCTGCCGCCTTTTGCTCGACGTGAACCCACCTAGGAGCTAGTAGAGCAACTCCCGACCTTCTTTTCACCTTTTCCCGAGCCTAATCACTCGCCATTGATGCACAACGCCGCCGGATCCACCCGCCTCGACGTCCGTGATCTACACCGCCCGATCGTCGTCGAGAACCACCTAGGTGAGCTCTCCGTCTACTCATGGTGCTGTAGGCCCAAACCACGTCTCGATTGGTGGCCTATAGCTCGAGTTAGCTCCAACTCCGGCGAAGCCCCGCCGTCGGCCACTATCTTGTTAGGGTGTCTTGTGAAAAGCATCGTAGCGTCCCTATGCAGTCACACCAAAGGAAGTTTGATACGTGCCTGCGCAACACAGCATAATTGGATTTAAAGTTCTTTTGAGCTTTTACGCGACTAGTGGGTAAAGGGCGAAACCTCTGCAGAGTGTAAATCTATTATGATAGCCTTGCTTAGGGTCACGAGCGGCCTGGATCCTTTTTGATTAGAAATTGATGTTGTTTATGCTTAATGTCTCCTACACTTTATTAATTGGGTTTGCAACTAGGTTTTATTCACTTGTAGTAACTTGGACAATGTTAAAACGAACCAACTAAAAGTGCTAATGCAGTTTAGCCATGTCTAGCCTTACTTTGAACCTTCAAACACCCGTGTCATACTTACTAAGTAAATGTTTTACTTACACTTGCCATTTATTCAAAAAAATCTCGGATGGGGAACAGATTGGGCTGTGCATGAGTCTGCTGCTGAGTTTCCAGAAGATCTGCCGTACTACTGAGTTGTGGTCTCCCAGTCAGAGTCCCTATGTATTGCGGCTTCGCTTAGTTGAGAGTTATTAGACTTCCGCTGTATGGTTAGTTTATTTATGTTGAACTCTGATGTAAAACTATTTTTATTCGAGCATATGTACTCTATTTATCATATTTGTTTGATATATGTGTTCTGTGACTTCCTTGGCACACATATGGCCGCATTCGAGTTTATGTGTAAATCCGAGTGTGACACAAAACATTCACCACACCGCACAAGCAGAGCGGCACGGCACGGCACGGCACGACACGACTTGGCTCGGCACGTCACGTCCACGTCCATGGCCCGGCTCGATGAGGTGAGCGAGCACACGCGCGTGTGGCACGCCCTTATCCTTTTACCAGCTTCACAAGTGGTCCACAGCTGGTCCATCATTTAAGTTGGTTAGGATTCCCGTTGATTCTCCATCTGGGATTTAACTCTCTGACATTTATTAGTGGACCTTTAATTCTTTGATTAATGAGACTAAAATAGGCCAAGGCCCAATTAATCCAACAAAATTTATGGGTTCACTACAGTATGTTGCAGTCAAATATATGTACAATAACAAATTAAATTAATGTGTGTTTTTTGGTTTTTCTGCTCAGCCATTTGTTTTGGTTGTTGGGTGTGTGATATATGCATCCCCGGGTACCCTCAAGAAAGAAGACCAAGTCCTGCTCTCTGGGATATATAAAGGAGGGTAGGGGTTCCTAGCTCGGTTAGAAGACCAACATTTAGAGGATACAACAGACAATATAATATACAATTCCCCATACAGGACGTAGGGTATTATGCTACACTAGCGACCCTAACCTGTCTAAATCCTTGTGTATTGTGTCTTCGTGTTAACCATCAAGTTGCAGTTCTGGTGATCCCCACAAATATACTCTCTGAGGTACCCTAGGCAGGTACTCGGTCGTTAAACACCGACATCTGGCGCCCAACATGGGGTGGATCGCAAGTTCATTGGGTGAGCTTGATGGACCGATCATCAACAAAATCAGGCTACTCGGCGAGATTGAATCTAATGTTTGAATCGCCCAGCAAGAAGTGCTACATCGACTTCAGATTCAATCAACAGATTGACTCCAAGCATCCTACTACTCCCCGACTCTGACACGGAACATGACCGCATGATTCGCTGCAGCAAGGTTCCAAGTTATGGTGTCTACACACCAACTACTGCCTCGACTACTCGGTTTGACCCGAAACCACTTGAGAACGAGCCCCGCAAGATCAAGAACTAGTCAGGTACCAATCCTGACTAGTCGGCTTCATCGACAACCACTTCATCACGTGCAACGACTACTTCGACTACCAATCTCGCACCACTAACAACTAGTCGGAGCTGACTTCAACTAGTCGACTTTACAAAACAACCGTCGTGGCTTCATCGCCGACCGCCACGGTTTCATTGATAATCGTTCATAAATCAAGCTAAATCATATTTAATAATTATTTTCTTTAATTCGTTTTACACATTCTACATCATCGCCGACTATGGAGTATGTTATGTTAGCCCACATTTTTGGTAAATCGAGTTACATAGGGCCTCGGCCCACAAACTTGGTGAATCAAGTTACGCAGGGCACTAGCCCGCAGACTTGTGCATCGAATTACGTAGGGCTCTCGGAGGCTACATCTACATATGAAGAATTCTTCGCCTATGGATGCTAAACTATCGCGTAACCTCTCCAACAGGAGAAAAGTCCTAACCGACTACTTTATTATTTGTCTCAAACGACCAACACCACCCGGCAGCATACACCTTAATTCGTGAAACTTCGGCTTTTTCGCAACACCTACGCACCTATTATGGACTGGTTAAGCGGGACCAAGTGTTTAAACGTAACAGTGCTACTACTCGAGTGGTTAAGAGTCTAACGAGCAGAAAGCTTAAAACATGCATTATAATATGTTATTATTTTGTCTTATGATTGTTTTTCGATCGATACTACTCATCCTATGTATTTAAATTGCAGGGTGGTTAGCTAAGTACTCACATTAGTCGGGACCTAGCACCACCTCTGCTCACAATGGCGTCACGAAGCCCTCCGAGTACTTACACTAGTCGGTGCTCACATGATGTAGCTCCATAATACCAGTCGAGTACTCTAACTAGTCGCTTGAAGCTCGGGGGCTACACAACGCAAGATAGGACATGAAGACGAGTACTAAAACTAGTCGTTACTCAAATGGCGTGGTACTCAATGCCAGCCGAGTACTTTAACTAGTTTGTGCTTGCATTTTTTCCATGACTCGACGACTAACCGAGTACTGACACCAGTTGGTACATGGATATCTACACGGAAGCTATTTTGAAGAGTATGTTCTTAACCCACGGACCGAATGGAGAACTGTTAGCTTCGAGGCTCGGGGGCTATACCTTAAGGGTACATATTTTTTGTACCTATTCTTGATCATTTCAAGACAAAGACTCAAAGATTTTTTCAAGACCCTCAACCTGATTATTCTAATCAACTCGAGGCTCGGGGGCTAAGTATATATGCTTCACATTCGATGAGCATATTTATTAAAGACATTTATGAAGCTCTCCACAACCTCTCAGTAACCACAAGCATTTGGTGAAAGACTAGAAGACTTCAAAGGATGATTGTTGTTTGGCTATGAAGCGCTCGGGGGCTTGTGGGATACTCATCCTCGGGTACCCTCAAGGAAGAAGACCGAGTCCTAGTGGAACTACTCGTGGACTCCAACTATGACTCCCACATTGTAACCGATTAGGAGACTAGCCATGTAACCTTGCCTCCGATATATATAAAGGAGGGCAGGGGTTCCTAGCTCGGTAAGAAGGCCAACATTTAGAGGATAGAACAGACAATACAATATACAATCCCCCATATAGGACATAGGGTATTACGCTACACTAGCGACCCGAACCTATCTAAATCCTTGTGAGTTGTGTCTTCGCGTTAACCATCAAGTTCTTGGTCTAGGGATCCCCACAAATCTACTCTCTGAGGCACCCTAGGCAGGTACTCGGTCATTAAACACCGACGGTGTGTCACTGTGTGTGCTATGTAAGCGACAAAGTCTACCTTGTAGCAGGACCGGGAACGTTGGCTAAATGTATTTTTGTTGGTAAAAAAAAGAAAGTGCCCATAAAAACCGGATCAAACATACCCTCTTTCTTTCTCGCTATTATATCCTGCTCGCCATCCCCTCCTCCTCCCTCGGTATTTTTGCCGAGGGCATCGGCCTCGCCATCTCCCTCCTCCCACTCGCCCCCGGGATTTCTCGCTTGGATTTGTCCTCTCACCACTAATTTGAGTTGATATGGACAGTGTTATAGTGTCTCTGTTGGTTACCTCATAGTTTTAGGAGGTTTTCTATTTTTTAGAGTCCTTTAAAAGTCTAGATTTTAGCTAGGATTATACCTAGGCTGTTGGAGTTGCTCTCACCGTATTTTAATGAGTGGCTTTCAAATGGTGGCAAATAGAATTATATGTCCAACCAAGCACAACAACTAAAGATTTGCATGTATGCTTGAAATTATGCCGATTAGAAACATTTTCCTTTTCATCGTGGGTTTTTAAACCCACCGTAAGAAACCACCAGTTTAAATACGACATTAACTAACTCTGAAAGAAAATATTAGTTGGTTTGTAAATTTTCCAGAAAAATCAGCATTTCAATGCTAAGCTACAAATAATAATCCAATCCAAAAACTGGTTGGCATCAAGAGCTGCAGTTTTAATATAATTATTTTCTTCATCGAACTCGGCTTGAATACTTTATGGATTTTTGGAATATCTCATTTGAACAGGAACCAACTTAAGCATGGCAAATACCATCATTTAAATACTAACTTTAGAGATAATCATTTATCTATCTTCAATTTTTGTATTACTCTCAGCGTTACGTACGGGCAGCTTTGCTCGGACCAGGTGCCGGCTGCTTTCATTCTTGGCGCTGCTTGCTCCTAAAGGACGATGGCGGTGGTGGCTTTGAAAAAAAGGTAGCAGATCAATCACGGACGCAATAAGATGCATTCATGAGGATATGGTACATGTACAGACGTAGCTACGGCATCATGAGCTGTAAGTTAGGCAACAAACCAATAAAAAGAGATGTGCATGGGAAACAAATATCCCTACGTATCCTGTTTGCTGGCTTAGAGCATCTCCAAGAGACTAGCTAAATCGTTTTCTAAAGTTAAATTTAGCTATTGTTAGAGAAAAACGTTTCCAACGGACTCTGTAAATGACTACTCTGTTATTTGTTAGTCAAATCTATTTGTGCGGGTTTTCAGTTGGTGCTAATGCTCCGGTGCTAAAGGGTTAAATAACCGGTGCTAAAAGTGACCACTCGCTAAAAAATATGCGTGTTGCTGTGAGGATTCGAACTTAGGACCTCTTGGCTCGCGTGTATCCTCTTTTCCATCTCACCTACGTAGCACATGTGACTAGGTAGAAGGTGATTTCTTTTTGAAGTAGCATGTGACACCCCCTTTAACATTGGGTCGTATTTACCAACCAGTGATAAAATGCCTTTAGCACCGGTTGGTGCTACGACCCGGTGCTAAAAGGTCCCAAGGGCATCCGAATTTTGGACCCGGTGCCAACGTTGCATTAGCTCCGGATTTTAACGGCGCCGAGGCATATGAAAATGGCGGATGTTGATTTCTCTAGTAGTGAAATTTACTTTGCGACACTGTGCGTTCTAATCTCTAATAAAAAAACTAATTAGAATAATTACATATTCTAAGCGGCACAGTATTGGTCTCGTTAAATTATGCATTTTGATTTTTTTTTAAAAATAAAAATTTTAAAAAATAAAACATAACAGAAACATTGACACAGATATAGAACAATATAATATAATATAGAAGAGAAATATAAATATTAAGGCTCTAGCAATGTGTTGTAAAATGTGTCTATATAGCTCCATATTGCCTGTCTCAGCGTTATGAGAGGTGACACTAGAGCGGGTAATAAGATGAGCCACCCATAGCTATATGGACCGCCCACAAGGAATAAAATATACTAATTTTTCTCTCCGGTCGCCTGTCATCGCCTCTCTCTCTCTCCTATCTTGTTGCTGCTAGCTCCCGCGGTTGTCAGTCACTGGATTTTTAGTTGGTTGATGGGGCCTACCTCGCAGACCACCTCACTGCAGCAAAGGAAATAGCTAATGACCATTGCACATGAGCCCACCTATAATGACTGGTTGAGCAATAAACATTGTTCCAGCCCTAAAACTGACATATAGATTGTTTATATCATACACAAATCTCTATATAATAATAAAGTAAAGATTAAATCAGCTGTAGTACATCATAACTTAGCAAAAAAACCTTTTAATATTTATAGAAATTAATCCACCATTTTTAGTAATTTATAAACCCTATGATGTATCATCTATCAATACATAATATCTCATCTTCTCTCGCCATCCCGCACCACCACACGCACCCTCCATCTTCTCATGTCGCTCGCATCCCCGCTATAGTCCTGCCGTCGTTTCCAGGCACGACGTTTACAGCGGATATCTCCTTTGTCATGCACTTAATAAGATGTAGATTCAGTGGTGTCCCTGGCTCATGGGGGCATGAATCTACCCGCGGTACCTCATATCCTCTCGTCACCCCGCACCACCGCACAAACCCCTTTGTCTTCGCTCATCGCTCGCATCCCCACCGTCATTTCTAGATGTAGCGTCTACCGAGGACCCTTCCCTTGTCTTGCTCCTCGTCGGGGGAGGGGGGGGGGGTTCACGGCTCCCACGCACATTCGCTCACGAAGTTCCCTTCACCCGTACCAATGCATGGACATTTATCTATCCGAACTACTTCGTCTCCTCTCGTCGTCCCACATTACCACACACATCCATTTGTCTTCTCACATTGCTTGTATCCCATCGTTGACACGCCGTCTTTTTGGGCCAATGTCTACCGAGGATCTTTCTTTGTCGTGCTCATAGGATGTGGAAACCCACTATAAGAAACCACCGGTACAAATATGAGAGGCATAATCATATCATTCAGTGATTCTAAAAGCAATTATTAGTTGGTTTGTAAATTTTCTAGAAAAATCAACATTTCAATGCTAAGCTAAAAATTATAATCCAATCCAAAAACTGGTTGGCAACGAGAGTTGTGGTCTTAATACACTTATTTTCTTCATCGAACTCAGTTTGAATATTTTATCATTTTTTGAATATCTCATTTGAACATGAACCAACTTAAGCATGGCAAATACCATCATTTAAATACTAACTTTAGAGGTAATCATTTATCTATGTTCAATTTTTGTATTATTCTCAGCATTGCGTACGGGCAGCTTTGCTCGGACCAGGTGGCGGCTGCTTTGATTCTTGGCGCTGCTGGCTCCTAAAGGACGATGGCGGTGGCCGCTTTGAAAGAGAGGTAGCAGATGTACAATCACGTACGCAACAGGATGCATTCATCACGATATGGTACATGTAGAGATGTAGCAACAGCATCGTGAGCTATAAGTTAGGCAACAAACGAATAAAGAGAGATGTACATGGGAAACAAATATTTCTACGTATCCTGATTGCTGCCTTATAAGCCGATCGTGACGATTCACTGCACCTGGACGTGTAGGCAAGCATGCCGTGCACACTGCTGTACACAGTGTCGTGGCAAATTGACAGATAAGCACCAGGCCGATCCGTCTAACAATGCGAGAGGCACTGCGATTCCGTTGCGAAAAAGGGAGATCAAGGAAACTGCAGCCTCCGATTACATGGGCTTGTGCACCGTGATATCATGGCAGCAGATGAAAATCAAACTCTTGTTGGACTTTTTTTTGGGTTTCATTGCAGCTCGCGATGACAGCCAATCCAAAGGCAACGGAAGGGCAGCAGGGGAAGGAAAAGAAAAACGAAGTCACGCCAGGAGTAGAAACAAACCGAAATAGGAGAAGAAAAAAAACATTCTCCACCCTACGGGCTCTCGTCAATCTTAACTAAATAAAATTATATACGAACGTGAACAAAAACACATTTCTGAAGCTACAGTCAATTTATATCGTATCATTAATTTAGATTTAATTTATAAAATAACCCTTTTACAACATTTGATATATTGATAATTATATAGATGTTAGAAAATTTTGGAAACCTTAGAAAATCATTACATTTGTTAGTAATGTTTATTCAAATCCCAAATTCAGAAAATTTGTTGCTTACACTCTGTACATTCTAATCTCCACTAAAAAACTGATTAGAATAATTACATATTCTGAGTGGAACAATATTGGCCTTCTTAAAATATGCATTTTGATTCTGAAAAAATAAAACAGTTGGAAAAACAAAACATAACAGAAACATTGACACAGATATAGAACAACACAATATAATATAAAGATAAAGATAAATATTAACACTGACATATAGATTGTTTAGACCATACACAAATCTCTACCTAATAACAAAGTAAGGACTGAATCGCCGGTACATCGTAACTTTGTAATAAAATATCTTTTAATATTAAGATAAATCAATCCATCGTTCTTTAGTAATTTATATGTTTTTAAAACCCCATGATGTATCATCTACCAACATGTAGTATCTCGTCTTCTCTCGCCGTCCCACACCACCACATGCACCCTTCACCTTCTCACGTCGCTTGCATCCCCGTTGTTGTCCCGCCGTCATTTCTAGGCATGACGTTTACAGAGGACATCTCCTTTGTCATGCCACTAATAAGATGTAGATTTGGTGGCTTCCATGCCTCATGTGTGCATTTGTCTACCCGAACTACCTTGTCTCCTCTTCTAACATCACTTGCATCCCATCGTTGACCCGCCATCCTTTCGGGCCAATGTCTACTGAGGATCTTTCTTTCTCATGCTCATCGGATGTGGAAACCCACTGTAACAGACCACCAGTACAAATACGAGAGGCATAATCATATCGGTCACTGATTCTAAAAGCAATTATTAGTTGGTTTGTATATTTTCCAGAAAATTCAACATTGCAATGGTAAACTACAAATTATTATCCAATCCAAAAACTGGTTGGCATTGAGAGCCGTGGTCTTAATATATTATTATTTTCTTCATCAAACTCTGTAGAATACTTTATCATTTTTTGAATATCTCATTTGAACATGAACCAACATAAGCATGGCAAATACCATCATTTAAATACTAACTTTCGAGATAATCATTTATCTATGTTCAAGTTTTTTATTATTTTCAGCATTACGTACGGGCAGCTTTGCTCGGACCAGGTGGCGGCTGCTTTGATTCTTGGCGCTGCTGGCTTCTAAAGGACGATGGCGGCGGCCGCTTTGAAATAGAGATAGCAGATGTACAATCACGTACGCAATAAGATGCATTCACCAGGATATGGTACATGTAGAGATGTAGCAACGACATCGTGAGCTATAAGTTAGGCAACAAACGAATAAAGAGAGATGTACATGGGAAACAAATATTGCTACGTATCCTTGTTGTTGCCTCATAATCCGATTCTGACGATTCACCGCACCTGGACGTGTAGGCAAGCATTCCATGCATACTGCTGTAGCCAATCGAGCAGTAACTGTTGTGGCAAATTGGCAAATAAGCACCAGGCCGATCCATCTAACAACGCGAGAGGCACTGCGATTCTGTTGCGGAAAAGAGAGATCAAGGAAACTGCAACCTTAGATTATATGGGCTTGTGCATCGTGATATCATGGCAGCAGATGAAAATTGAACTCTTGTTGGACTCACTTTTGGGTTTGATTGCAGCTCGTGGATGACAGCCAATCCAAAGGCAACGGAAGGGCAGGAGGGGAAAGAAAATAAAAACGAAGTCACGCCAGGAGTAGAAACAAACCGAAATAGGAGAAGAAAAAACATTCTCCGCCTTACCTGCTTTCATCAATCTTAACTAAATCGAATTATAAACAAATGTGAACTTAAAAACATTTTCTAAACAACAAAAAATCATATGAACCGGAATGAAAGCTACAATCAATTTAAATCCCATGATTTCTTTAGATTTAATTTAGAAAATAACCCTTTTACAACATTTGATATATTGATAAAGAAAAGTCCAAATTACTACCTTAAGTATGAACAATGTCTAGATAACCCCCTAAAAGTATGTTTTGGTTCATTTTATACCCACAACTATCTCAATCGGTCCAATCTATCCCTTTATAAGATCTGTTTGTTTTGTTTTTCTATGCACAAGTGGTTTTTAAGTTAAAGTTTTAGGGAATGATAGAAAGCCACTAATAGTATTGTTTTAAAAATATAATATGAAATTTTCATCACCATTTTCTCATAATTGTTTTTGATATGGTTAATTTATTATTACATATCATATCCTTTGAAAATAATGATAAAAAATCATAATGTATTTTTAAATATAATTTATAACCCTCTCATGATACCACAAAATTTCACCTCAAAATAATATTTGTGTACGGAGAAATAAAAAAGACAAATCTTACAAAAAGGTAAACTGAACCGATTGAGATAGTTGGGGGTGTAAAACAGATCAAAACATACTTTAGGGGTTCTCCAAACTTTGTCCATACTTGAAGTAGTAATTTGGACTTTATTCTATTGATAGATGTTAGAAATTTTTGGAGATATTAGAAAACCAATGTATTTGTTAGTGATGTTTATTCACATCCTAAATTCAAAAAATTTGTTCTGCGACACTGTACATTCTAATATCCAACAAAACACTGATTAGAATAATTACATATTCTGAGTGGCACAATATTGGCTTGCTTAAAATATGCATTTTGATTTTTAAAAAAAATAATAAGTTGGAAAAATAAAACAGAACAGAAACATTGACACAGATATAGAACAACACAATATAATATACAAAACATACATAAATATTAACACTAACATATGGATTGTTTAGACCATACACAAATCTCTACCTAATAACAATGTAAGGACTGAATCAGCGGAACATCATAACTTTGCAAAAAAAAACTTTTAATATTTAATGAAATCAATCCACCGTTCTTTAGTAATTTATATGTTTTTGAACCTCATGGTGTATCATCTACCAACATGTAGTACCTCGTCATCTCTCGCTGTCACGCACCACCACACGCACCCTTCATCTTCTAACATCGCTCGCATCCCCGTTGTAGTCCCACCGTCGTTTCCAGGCACGTCATTTACAAAGGATACCTCCTTTGTCATGCTCCTGATAAGATGTAGATTCGGTGGCTTCCATGCCTCAAGTGTGCATGAATCTACCTGTAGTACCTCATCTCCTCTCGTCGTTCCACACCACCGCACACACCCCTTTGTCTTCTGTTACACCCAAAATTCCCAAATTTTAGGATGTGAAAAATAAGATAAATTAATATAATGATTTTATTAAATTTCTAAAATTTTCCAAGCTTTATATAATTTACAGGGAATTTAGTACAGGAAAAGTTTGTTTTCTAAATTAAATTCAAATAATAGAGGTGATGATAATGTGTGCAAGTTTTCAAAAACGCGTTTAGAAGCCTTATGGAGATTTTCTAGATTTTTCTAGAAAATATTCCTAGCGCAAATTCCAATTTTTGGAATGTGCTAAAATATTTTTTATGGGCTCTAAATACATTATTTGGGGTTCTCATGTCGAACTGTATCTCTGGGAATTTTTTCTGAGATTTTTGGAATTTTTGGAGTATTTTTGTGGCTTAATTGATTTATCTAGAATATTCTGGATTAATAGAAAATAATATTGCAAAAAAACCTAAAACCCCCTATCGGGCCGACCCATCCCTAAAGCCCATCCGTCCTGCCCCCATCCCCCTCTTCTTTTCGCCACTGGGCCTCGCCTCTTTTTCTTCCCAACTAGGCCCATCTCGCCTTATGCCCCAGGCCGCCGCCGCCTCCTTGGGTCTGGGCGAGCCGCGCCGCCGCCTCCTTGGGTCTGGGCGAGCCGCGCCGCCGCCCATCTGAGCTCATGCAAACCCTAGCCGTCTCACCCCTTGCTTCCGCTGCCGCCCACCTCCTTGTCAGCGGGCAGCGCCGCCGCCGCCCGGAGCTCGAAGTCGCTGCCATTGCCGATGATTTGCCACGGTCGCCGCCCGTTAGGGAAAACCAAAGCTGCCTAGAGCTTCCCTTCGCCGAGCTGAAGCTTCGCCGCCAAGCCTCTTCGCTGTTTCGCCGCTTGAGGAGCTCCCCCACGATGGGACCCTAGCCACCGGCAGCTGTCTTCGATTGCAGCACTCGTCGCCAACCCTATACCGCTGAAGGAACACAATTCGAGTGCTTTGAAGATCAAAAGAGCAAGTGCAAGAGTTGAAGACTGAGCAATGGTATTTTTGTTGCATGAAGGCTAGTGTCCCTAACCATCTTTCTACCTATGATTTAATTACACTATTATGTTGATTTAATTGGAACATGGAGTGACCACCCAGAAAAACAGTACAACCATGAGTGCTAATGGGCATTGGCCTGGTTGTCTAATTTGAGATTCTAGTTTGGAATAGCTTTATCGAAAGGACAAGGGGGGAGGCGTTGATGAGGTATAGCCCGGTCCTCTTGAGCTGTGGGCTTAGCTAAGAGACGGACCTCATTAGGGAGGGTTATGCTTTTCTTCTACCTAAAACCTTAGTGGGTTATCACTTATTAGAGTTTCTTTGTAAAGGCCTCGTAGCTTCCCTATGCAATTACACCTCGATAGTGTGATATGTGCATGATCCGCACAACATGGTTGGGTTTAAAGTTCATTTAAACTTTGGCGCGGCTTGTGGTGAAAGTGTACAACCTTTGTAGAGTGTAGAACTGATATATCAGCCGTGCTCACGGTCAAGAGCGGCCTGGACCCTCGCATGATTAATTAACTTAAAGTTGATAATTAATTTGTTCTCTGGTTATTTCTTATGGCCTTGCTGAGTACCAACCATAAGTGTACTCACCCTTGCTAACCGCCGCTCAGAAGAAAAGGTTTTGCGAAGTTGATGAAGATGGTACTGAGTTCTAGGCGTATGCAACTCCCAGTCGATTGCCAATGAAGTTTGGAGCATTCGTTTCCAGGATACGCTGTAACTCCGATAGACTTGAAAGTCATTTATAATATATTTACGTGATACTGTATCTTTTATTTACTACTGACTTACTGTATGTGTGAAACTTGATCTTGACACACACACAGTGTACACTTGGGTTGTTTTCTAAAATCGGGTGTGGCATCTTCTCACACCCCACTTGGGTTGTTTTCTAAAATCGGGTGTGGCATCTTCTCACACCGCTCGCATTCCGGCCGTCATTTATGAGCATAGCGTGTACCGAGGACCCTTCCTTTGTCTTGCTCCTCGTCGGGGGTGGGGGTCGGGGGGGGGGGGGTGTGTTCGATGGCTACTGCGCACATTCGCTCACGAAGTTCCCTTCACCCGTACCAACGCATGGGCATTTATCTACCCGAACTACCCCGTCTCCTCTCGCCGTCCCGCATTACCACACGCACCCATATCTTTTCGCATCGCTTGCAACCCCTTAGTTTTCCCGCCATCCTTTCGGTGAACGTCTAATGAGGATCTTTCTTTGTCGTGCTCGTCGGATGCGGAAACCCACTGTAAGAAACCACCGGTACAAATACGAGAGGCATAGTCATATCAGTAATGGAGTCTAAAAGCAATTATTAGTTGGTTTGTAAAATTTCCAGAAAAATCAACGTTTCAATGCTAAGCTACAAATAATAATCCAATCCAAAAACTGGTTGGCATAGAGAGATGTAGTCTTAATGTAATTATTTTATCTATCGAACTCAATTTGAATACTTTATGATTTTTTGAATATCTCATTTGAACATGAACCAACTTAAGCATGGCAAATACCATCATTTAAATACTGATTTTAGAGAGAATCATTTATCTATGTTCAACTTTTGTATTATTCTCAACATCGTATAGGCAGCTTTGCTCGGACCAGGTGGCGGCTGCTTTGATTCTTGGGCTGCTGGCTTCTAAAGGACGATGGCGGCGGTGGCTTCTCGATCAATTATGTTATAGAATCAAATTGGCTCTACCGTGTACTGTAGGAGCATCATCTATATATAGATAGAGAGAGAGATCTGCATTCATCATTGCAACTGACTTTCAGTTTACAAATAGATGGATCTAACTGTGGCAGGCAGTGTTGTATGTGGTGTCTTTACACTTGTTCTAGGTTGGCTACTTTACTTCACCTTCAAGTGGATGCATAATAATTTTGCATGGAATAGGAGTCTTCCTCCTGGCTCCATGGGCTTACCTATTGTTGGCGAGACATTCCAATTCTTCAAGTCTAGCCCTCCTTTCGACATTCCAGACTTCTACAAGCTGCGGTTCCAAAGGTGATGCATCAATGCCTGTTTAATTCTCTTTACATAAAAGTAATAGTTGTAAAATTCTCAGCCATATTCAAGTACTACTTGTACTTGATATAGTTGAGTTCTAATTAAAAGGCGTGAAGAAGGAAACGAGTAAGCGAAGTTCATGTTTTCAGCGAGCAACAGAACCAAAATGGGTGTATTAGTACAAGAGATGACTATTTCTATCGGTGGTCATCTCTACCTAATACTAAAGCAAGGATTGCTTGTGCGGTACGTCGGCTGATGTCATCAATCTTTTGATTATGTCATCATCGCTCTCCGTCGGTCCGCACTTGCGATTCAATCCGCTCGCCGATTCCATCGTGGATTCGATCCCCACCCCCCCCCCCCCCCCCCCCAACCGATTTCTCCTTCTGCTCCCCAAGGCGCCGCCCGTGCCCTACCGGCGGTTGAGGTCAAAGGCGCCGGCGGGGAGGGAGAGCCACTCATGGTTGACGGCGATGTAGTGGGCGTCGTACTTCGGGTTCTTGAGGAGCGGGGGGACCACGTTGCTGCGGAGCTCGTCGGCGAGGTCCAGGGCTGCGGCGCGGCCTGGAGCTGGAACGGGCCGCCACCGAAGATGGCGGCAGCAGCGCGCTCCTCCTCCCCAAGGCGCCGCTCGTGCCCTGCCGGCGGTCGAGGTCGAAGGTGTCAGCGGGGAGGGAGAGCCGCTCCTGGTTGACGGCGATGCCGCGGATGGCGATGTAGTGGGCACCGTTCCTGGGGCTCTTGAGGAGCAGGACCGCGTTGCTGCGGAGCTCGTCGGTGAGGTCCAGGGGCTGCGACGTGAACTGCCTCGAGACCTTGAACCTGGACGCGACCTGGGACGGCAGCAACAGCGGCGTCCTCGAGAGCCCCGCGACGCCGGCGGCGCCCGAGGGGAGCGACGCGAGGAACAGCGGGTTCTTGCTGTCGATGGCGTTGGCGGAGAGCGGTGTGGCGGTTGTTAGAACTAGGAACCTCTCACAACTGCTCTGGCACTCTCTAAACGCACGCGCTCTCTCAACTCACACACACAGCACTCTCAAGAACACGAACAGGAACACTAGCACACACACAGACTACGGTGCTGCACACCGTACCAGCACTAGCTTGGACTTTGTTTTTCACAGCACTGCACACCAGCGCCCACACCACTTCTATTCTCTTCACCACTGCCCGCATAGAACTGATTACATGCCCTGCTATTTAAACACACACGCACACAAGCTAGCTAGTAGCCACGGTTCAAACGGCAGCACGTCTTACCGTGAGACCCGGACAACCCACGAGCTAATCACCACTAATACATCTACATGCAAGATAAGCACGCGGGCTGGCCGCACAACTCAACCAGCACCCGTCTCCCTGGATTACACGCAAGCCACTTCCACCTGCATGTCACTAACTAACCCAAGCATGCAGATCACCACGCCAAGGCTCCTCCCCTTGACTCGGCACTCTCCAAGCCAAAAGGAGCTTCTGCATGCAAGTACCTACATGCAGATCACAGCCTACACTGATCACTAATTCACGCACACCACACCCGACTCACATCAAGATTAACTCTAACAATCACACCCCTAATCTTGATGGCTTTATTCTGCATCTCCACATCGCACATCACAGAAGTGCGGGCTCCTCATCGACAATGGCCAGCTGTGCCATTGCCTTTGTTACCTTCTTCGCTGCAGGACACTCGTCGGCAAAGTGTCCGAACTCACCACAGTTGCGACAATCGATCTTCGACTTGTCGAACTTGCCGCGGTACTTCTTCTCACCGCCGCCGCCGCTGCCGGAGCCACCTCCGCTCCTTCTCTCTTCAGCAACTTTGGCCTCCCACTCAGCACGCGTGAATCGCGGCTCAGCTTCCGCGATCAGCAGCTGCTGCTCCCCCCCTCCCTTTCACGCCGCCGCCCCTTTGAAGACTCCTCGAACGCCCGCAGACGCCCGACTGCCTCCGTCACCCTCATCGCCGACACATCCCCCCACTGCTCGATGGTGCTGATGAGGGGTAGGAACTTGTCGGGGACGGAGTACAGGATCTTCTCGACGACGCTTGTCTCCTCCACAATTGTGCCGAGAGAACGTATCTCGTTCACAATCGTGTTAACTTTCAAAGCATACTCATTTACTTTTTCAGATTCACCCATATACATACCAGCAAGCTCCCTCTTGAGGGTTTGTACTCGGGCCTTCTTGATGCGCTCTTCACCCATGTGCATCTCCTGGAGGGCATCCCACGCATCCTTCGCCGTCTCCTTCTCGGATATGGCCATCACCACGGCCTCCGGCACAGCTTGGACAATGGCGGCGAGAGCCATTTGGTCCATCTTCTCATCGACACCTCCCTTGTTCGCCACGGCAGACCACACGCCTTGGGCGCGCATGAAGATCTTCATCTTCACCGCCCACACGCCGTAGTTGTTCTCCGAAAGCATGGGGTAACGTAGTGTCACCCCCGCCTCCTTCACTTGCGGCACCACCATCTTGTTGTCGTCGTCATCGCCGCCGGCAACCGCCTTGCTGCCGTCGCCGATCTTCCCCATCTCTCGGACGAGGCTCTGAATACCACTTGTTAGAACTAGGAACCTCTCACAACTGCTCTGGCACTCTCTAAACGCACGCGCTCTCTCAACTCACACACACAGCACTCTCAAGAACACGAACAGGAACACTAGCACACACACAGACTACGGTGCTGCACACCGTACCAGCACTAGCTTGGACTTTGTTTTTCACAGCACTGCACACCAGCGCCCACACCACTTCTATTCTCTTCACCACTGCCCGCACAGAACTGATTACATGCCCTGCTATTTAAACACACACGCACACAAGCTAGCTAGTAGCCACGGTTCAAATGACAGCACGTCTTACCGTGAGACCCGGACAACCCACGAGCTAATCACCACTAATACATCTACATGCAAGATAAGCACGCGGGCTGGCCGCACAACTCAACCAGCACCCGTCTCCCTGGATTACACGCAAGCCACTTCCACCTGCATGTCACTAACTAACCCAAGCATGCAGATCACCACGCCAAGGCTCCTCCACTTGACTCGGCACTCTCCAAGCCAAAAGGAGCTTCTGCATGCAAGTACCTACATGCAGATCACAGCCTACACTGATCACTAATTCACGCACACCACACCCGACTCACATCAAGATTAACTCTAACAGCGGTGACGTCGCCGCTGCCGCACTGGCCGGTGACGGGGTTTACGGGTAGGCGGTGCAGGCGCAGCTGGGGTCGGCGGAGCCCGGGTGGCTAGCATTGGTGGTGGCGTAGCTGGCCGGGTGGTTCCGGTTGGCGACGGTGCAGACGCTAGATTTGCAGGGGACAGGGCGGTGCGAGGGCTGGCACGGGGTCCAGACCAGCGGGCTTGCGAGGTCGAGGACGAGCGGCGCGCCGTTCTTGATGGGATGGTGTAGAGATCAGCAGGGCAGAGAGATTAACGTCGCTAGAGATTTTATATTTTTAAAGTGGCCGAAGGTGCATACATCTCAATACTAAGGGATATGTTTCTAGATAGCATGATGGTGCTATCCTTCTCTGCTGGTATTAGAGACATGGGCGGAGCTTATGCCTGGGCAAAGAAGCACCTAATTCTACTATTTATGTGCTAAAAAATTACTAAGTTGCTCCCTCTGTAACTACATATATTCGACTGGCCCCCTCTCATATTATGTCCAAGCTCCGCCACTGATTAGAGAAGCAGAACTAGATGTACAGAGGCTCTGGGTCTTCATCTCTCAGTTTAGAAACGAAGTGAACGTGACTAACATGAAAAGTAGGGAGAGAAAAATCCAAAAGAAAAATCCCATACACAGGGTAATGGTTTCAACAGTTCAATTTGGCAGGAATAAAACTTGCTGCATTGTTGTGCAAAAGTCTGAATAAGCAAGAGAACTATTTGGTGGAACATTCAACAAAAGAAAGAAAGAAAAGGTCCGTAGCAACGCACGGGCATCTTTCCTATAAATGTAAAGGGAACAAACCATGGTAACTTCCATACGAGGGAAACTAACTTTATATTAACTATATGTTTTATATTAGAACCTCCGCAGCTTACGGATCTTATAAATGTATAAGAATTAAAGGAAAAACTGAGAGACAATATTTAACCAGGTTTTCATCATCTCCCTCAGGTATGGCCCTCTCTTTAAGACCAGCTTGATTGGCAGGCCTGTTGTTATCTCCATGGACATGGAGATCAATCATTTTATATTTCGGCAAGATAAGCTGTTCCAGTTGTGGTACCCTGATGCGACCAATAGAATAATTGGCAAGAAGAGCGTCGCCTCTTGTTATGGTTCTGTGCACAGATATATGCGGAGCATCGCAGGTCCATACTTCGCACCAAAGAACCTGAAAGAAGTGTTCATAAGTGAAATGGAGAGTGTCATTACAGAGTCCCTTGGAAGATGGGCAACTAAACCTAGCATTGAGGTGACTGAGGCGGTGATGGATGTAAGTTGGTCCTATCCACCATACATAGGACTAGAACATTACTATCATAATCATAAAAATAGAAATAACAATGTTATATAGTACTCCCTCCGTTCCAAATTATAGGTCGTTAGTTTGACTTTTTTTACCACAAGTTTGACCGCTTGTCATATTAAAAATTTTATGCAAATTATCATATTTTTTGTGGTGGCTTACTTTATTAATAAACATTCTTCAAAAATAACTTAAATGACTTAAATTTGACTATATTTACACAAATTTTTTGAATAAGAGGAGCGGTCAAACTTGTGGTAATAAAAGTCAAACGACCTATAATTTGGAACAGAGGTAGTAAATGAGATGTCTTATAATAATTACAAACATATGAATGATAATTAAAAATATGCGGTATATATTAAATGGTTGGCTTACTGTTTTAATAAAAGGCATAACTTTTTACATGAATACGTAGAACTAACCATATTATTCAAAATAATCCCCATTGTACAACGTCTATATATTTTGTGTGAATTTGCCTGCATCAGTCATATAGAGCAGCATGCCCCATATCGAAAGTGCTGCATGTCTAGACATATGATATGCCTACCAAAACCATGAAAACTAAGAATTCAGCTTTATGAAAATCATAGGTACAATAAGCCATTGCTTGTATATATTATTTAGGTCCTTCAACACCACGGAAGTTTCAAAATAACTAAATCATTAAATATTACTTATTGCGTGGAGCAAGTGAATATAAAGCCCTTCACTATAAGAACACCTTGCCAAAAATAAAATCAATATACAGAAGGACAGCTAGAAGAGAAGCTAGCATGGAAATCAAGATGGTGCACAACTAAGGAACACATAATTTGCTTTTGTAAGACCAGTCTTGATGGGGGTTTCATGGGAGTTTTATGGCATTAAATGTGCTGATGTGGCAGAGAAAAAAGAATAGAGAGTTTCATCACCATGAAACACATCTGACATGATTACCTAGTTTCTAGTCTAGGTATATGTGCAATGAAATTATACATTGAGACTGGCCTAATATATAGTAGCAATTAGTCAGTTTGCTAATAAATAATGTTGCACCCCGGGGTGTCGCAATTTGGAGTAGGTCAATGTATCACCCGAGCCGGAGGCCCGAAAATAAAAAATTACACATGTAAACAAACAAACCAAATTTCAAACTCAATATTTAAATTCCAATCCCACAATTGTATTTTTCTCAAATGATATATGAAAAATGGAATTATATTATCTTCACAAAAAATATTTCATAATAATTTTATCTAAATATAGTCAAATATGGTCTTATTTTAAAGGTTTTATTATGAGAAATACCGGTGTAATTGGATTTTGATTTGGACACTCCATGTGGAAACTATGAGTTTTCATTTATGTGAGTTTTTGTTTCACGGATCCCTATGCCCATGATGTCATCAACGGGTCTTTCCTTCTCTCCGGGCATGTACAACCCACAGACATCAGCTGTCTTTTTGTTGCCACATAGATCAAATGAGCTTATGTGGCCATCATTAATGAGGAAAGATAGTGTTGCTGTCTACTATCTCGTCTACTGCTTTGGCTCGGGCTCCCATACAAAACATCAGAAACCAGAGTGCGTATTTATTATCACACAGACAGCTAAATAGACAGCAGCTGTCTAAACTGTTGTAGAGCTGACTATTTAACTGTCTATATGTGTTAAATAGACCGCATCTGTCTAAACTGTTGTACATGCCCTCGTGGTGCCACTACCAGAATGATCAACATCTGCACCGGGTGGGAAAGCCCTTTAGCACCGGGTTTCCCACCCGGTGCAACTAATCCGAGGCTAAAGGGGTACCCCTTTAGCACCGGGTTGAATAACCGGTGCTAAAGGGTCCCTTTAGCACCGGGTGCAGCCATGACCCGGTGCTAAAGGGCCTGCCCCGCAGCGCCTTTAGCAGGGCCTTTAGCACCGGGTCGTGGCTGCACCCGGTTCTAAAGGGCCTGCCTTTAGCACCGGTTGCTGTCTGCAACCGGTGCTAAAGGCCCCAGATTTCTTTTTTTTTGCTTTTTTCAGTAGCCATGCATGCACGTCTATATACGTGTATATACGTATATATTCTAATACGTGTATTCTAATTCGTATTCGGCCGACTCTATATTCATATTAGCTGACATTTCATCAAAATAGAAGACATATATATTACAAAAGTAGATATTCATGCATGTCAACTCGAGTTATATATATTTAAACTATATTTTCTACTTAATTAAGATTGACGACTGGCTTGTTGGACTGTCCGGCACGTCCTCCAGTACTGGCTAGTGGAATTCTCCTCGGGGATTGACGACCTCGTCCCAGATCCATCCGACGAGCTGTTCTGCAATTGCGTCAATTCTTTCTAGCTCTAGAGACTCTTCCTTCAGGTTCAACATCTATAATTTATAAATAATTGCAAGATATTTAATCCGCCGAGTTGGACACAATAATTGTGCACTTAATAATAATGGAAATGTGTTTATTATTACGTACCATAATATCGTGTTGTGTAAGCTTTTTATGTCCCCAATTCCACATGTAATCGCAAACATAGTATGCACATAAATTATTTCCCTTCCCCTGTTTGGCACACTGTCGACCAAAAGAAATTAAGTAAAATTCATATAATATATTAGCCGAGGCCTACATGTACAAATTACTTGCTTACTGGAAAGCCAATGTTCCATTTTAGTGTTTCATGTTGAATACCCGGGTGTTCTTGACGAAATTGAATCCAGGCCCTGCGAACAAAAAAATTGAGTTAAGTCATTGCGAGTGTAAGGGGTGAATTAAGTAGGGGAAAATATACATCACCTTGTCATCATGTCCATGATGTTCTGTAGTTTTTCTTTTGGAGTGTGCAATGAATCAAAGACGTTCACGACACCCCGGTCAGGACACAATATTATTAGGAACCAGTGGAATCTGTATACATGTATACATTATAATCAGAAATGAAATAGTACACAGACAGTATAAGAAGAAGCCTGTGTATGTACTCACTCGATGTTGTACGGGATTAGTATGGAGTCGCAGTAATTTTGTTTCTTAATATACTTGTATAGGTTTCCATATGTTTCCTCAGGATTCATCAATATCATTTGTTCACTTATCCTTCGAGGATCCACGAAACCAACGTCATATATCCCGGATCTCCGACATTTTTGAATCTCCATTCTGCATATGTTAAGCAATAAATAAAGCCCGCGTCAGCATAGATTGGAATTATTGTTTTCAAACTGTGAATTATAAGCAACAACAAAGTACTTACAGTCTCCAACAGGTGATCAAATCCACGTCCATGGCGTCGCGGTGGTACAGCTCATATATATCCTTAAACCTCAGCCAGACCCAATCCTCGTCACCATTGTAGAAATCATGGTCCTTCACGCCTACTTTGATCATGCGTCGTTTATTCCTTCTTGATTCTTCCAAGTACCACTCATGGAATCGGCGCATCTTCGTTTGTAGCTTGCTCTCCATTTCAGGAGGGACCATAGGCTCGCCAAGCTTAAACGACCACTTCAACGTTGTGTTTACAGGCACCTCTTCTTCCCCCAGGACTTGCGCTCTGGTTAGTCCAGTCTCGGCCATTACTCGTTGCACGTTAATCTCGTCCAGAGATGGCAATGGACCCAAGGGCCGTTGAGGTTGCTCGCCGAGCTGAGGAACCTTTTTGGATGGGCCCGCCTCCTTATCTGCAGCCTTCCGCTTCCGGCGAGATTTCAGTATTGAGCGGTCATAGTCTGTTACTATTACTTCCTTCTGTTGACCCTTGCTCAAATTACCGAGGAATGACTTGACGACAGTGGGATCAAGCTTCGGCTCCGGCTCAGGTTTTTTCCTCCACTCGGCCATTTGCCTCTTTGTGTCTGCTTTGACCGAGGCTTCGAGCTCCTCTAGAGTCTTCTCACCCGCTCTTTTCTCTGGTGCGGGCTTCTCTCTGGTTTTCCGCGCCTTCTTCGCTAGTGGAGTGGGGGCAGAGGCTTTAGTGCGGCGTCCCCTCTTCGACGGAGGGGGCGGAGACCTCCGCGGCGGAGGAGACGGAGACCTCTTCGGCGGAGGAGACGGGCTTGCATCAGGAGGTCCCGGAGAATCGTCATGATCCGGTGGATCTCTTGGAGACGGTGGAGGTGACGGAGGCTTGTTGGTAGCCGCAGGTGTACCGGGTATGACGACGTCTGCCTTGCTCCATAGAATGATGCAGTGAGAACACTGACCGAGTTTTGTTTCTCCGTCACCTCCGGGGATGTCAAGTTCCAAGTCTTCCCAGTTGGTGATGACTTGCTCCACCTCAACAGGTACGTAACCATGTGGAATGTTATTGCAGTGCCATTTTTGCCCTTCTTCCACACGTTTGGTCATACCGTATGCGACCTGATAATTTAGTAGTCACAAAGAAAGTTAGTAAATGAATGGTATTTACGGTGAAATGTATGCAGTACGAACTAAGGTCGCATACGTACCACCACAGCTAAGTTCTTCTGCCTGACGACAAGCTCGCACGCGGTCCGTTGAGTTATTTCATCCACGGTGTAACGGACCGCTTCGGCGGCCTGTCTGGAAGCGTGACTGCTTTGATATTGTTGTGGAGGGCTAATAAGGGCCGCATCTTGGAGAGGTGCATGCTCTCTGGAACCGGTCCGGCCTGCGGCTTGTTGGAGAGGTGCATGCTCTGTGGAACCGGTCCCGCCTGTGGCTTGTTGTATCTGCAGCCATGCTACCTTCATCCGTCGCTCCATCTCTGACTCCATTTCTTGGAGCTTTGAGCCCTGGGCGCCAACCGTTTGCTCAAGGTCCCTCACCCTGTGCTCATATTCGGCCGTCTTCCTCGAACGGCTCCTATAGGTGGCGGCGTGCTCTTGGAAACCTTTCTTCCATGAGATGCTTGTGCCTACGCCGCACGTCCGTCCAGGATGCTCCTTGTTCCCGAAGGCATAGGTTAGCTCATCTCTGTCTCTATCAGCAACAAATTCTCCCCTCTCAGATGCCCTGAGGATATCGAGGAGACGCTGAGCTAGTTCTCGCAAGTCCTCGGGAAAAACTAAGGAGCCGTCGATTGGGCTTAGGGTGCCTCCATGACCATAGTACCAATGCTTGGTCCTTGTGGGCCAGTCATGTGTCGCTGGAGTGATGCCTCTAGCATATAGATCTTCTTCCATCTTCTCCCATTTAGCGATGCTTGCCTTGTAACCTCCCGAACCCATCTTATGAGAGTACTTCTTATTTGCGGTGTTTCCAGCGTTTCTAGCGCTAGCCGTTGCACCCTCTTCGGAGGTTTTGTACTCAAGGAATGCTTCCCACTCGTCATCAGTGATCTTCTTATACTTCTCAGGATCCGGGGCCTCTCCGGTTTTGAGAAAATGCGAGTACAACTTCTTCTTAAAATCCTGAAACAGAACTGCCATCTTCTTCATTGTCCAATCCCTCATTTCTGCTTCATGAGTGCTAGGCCAGTCGAATATTGCCTTTAATTCCCTCCATAGCATCTCCTTCTCTGTATCGGGGAGCACGTACTCCTCAGTGGGGTCCGTGGACTTCCATTTTCTGATACTAATGGGCACATTGTCCCGTACAATTACCCCGCACTGAGATACAAATTTCTTGGCCACTTTTGGGGGCTCAACTGGCTCCCCGTCATCCTCCACTCGGGTGATGTGTAACTTGACATCCTTCAGCTTCTTCGTGGTCGATCGTTTTGATTTCTTAGCTCGACATGTAGGAGCAGAGGCGGCCTACACAAATTACATATATACGAGATGATATAGAGATGGTATACATAATTGACATGTACAGTACAAATTTATGTTATCTATATACACACCTGACTAGACGAGGGCTCGTTACCGGCCCCTTCAACATTTTCGGCCTGGGCATTGGCGGCCCCTTCAACATTTTCGGCCCTTGCAACATTGTCGCCCTGGATATTGTCGTCCCTTCCAATGATCCCCAACACATCATATATGGACATTGGTTGGGTTACAATATTGAAAAGTTGATTCGCAAAGAACGTGTCGTTGTCCTCTTGCATGGGTGGGACAGGGGTGTTGTTGTCCTCTTGCATGGGTGGGACGGGGTTGTTGTTGTCCGCCATCTATAGAATTAAAAATAATTGATAAGAAATATATACAAAGCATACATATTCCCAATATTTCTAACATTTTCGCTAAGGGGGTCGGTGCGTGAAAAACGGATTCGCCAAGGGGTTCGGGTGCGCGGTGTGAATTGATTCGCTAAGGGTTCGGGTACGTGACACGAACGGGTTCGCTAAGGGGGTCGGTGCGCGAAAAACGGATTCGCTAAGGGGTTCGGGTGCGCGGTGGGTTCGGGTACGCGATAGAATTTCCGATAATAAACATTTTCGATAGTATACATTATACAAACATATAACATTTCCAATATACATTTAAATGAAGCACATATATTTCTAATATACATAGAATTAAAAATAATTGATAAGAAATATATACATTTAAATGAAGCACATATATTTCTAATATACATAGAATTAACAATATACATTTAAATGAAGCATTTTCCAATATACATTTCAAACATATAACATTTCCAATATACATTTCAATGTAAATATCTCCAATACATTTAAATGAAGCATTTTCCAATATACATTTCAAACATATAACATTTCCAATATAACATTTCTAATATACATTTCAATGTAATTTCTAATATTTTCAATGTATGTGCTTAGCGAACGCGTTCGGCCAAGCGCATTTGGTTAGCGAACGCGTTCGCTAACCAAATGCGCATGGCCGAACACGTTCGCTAAGCAAATGTGCATGACCGAACGTGTTCGGCCATGCAATGGGTACCTGCACACACAAACACGTACACGACACGAAGGCCGGCTCACAAACATGCACGCACGGCACGAAGGCCGGCTTCACAGAGGCTCACCGTGATGGGCGGCGGGCGACGGCGGCGCGGGGACGAGCGGCGGCGGCGGCGAGGGGACGAGGAGCGGCACCGGCGCGGGGACGATGGGCGCCGGCGCGGGGACGACGGGCGCGGGGACGACGACGGCGGCGGGGACGACGGGCGGCGACGGCGTGGGCGCGGCCGGGGACCACGGGTGGCGGCGGCCGGCGTGGGCGCGGGGACGACGGGCGCGGGGACGACGACGGCGGCGGGGACCACGGGTGACCACGGCCGGGCGGCGGGACGACGGGCGCGGGGACGACGACGGCGGCGGGGACGACGGGCGGCGGCGGCGTGGGCGCGGCCGGGGACCACGGGTGGCGGCGGCCGGCGTGGGCGCGGGGACGACGGGCGCGGGGACGACGACGGCGGCGCGGACCACGGGTGACCACGGTCGGGCGGCGGGGACGACGGGCGCGGGGACGACGACGGCGGCGGGGACGACGGGCGGCGGCGGCTGAGGAGACGAGGCGCCGGCGGTTTCGATCTGTGAGATGAGGGCGAAGTAAGGGAGGGGAGAGAAGTCCCCGGCCTATATAGGTCCCCCGTCTGTAGCACCGGGTGCAGCCACGAACCGGTGCTAAAGGGCCTGTAGCACCGGGTCTGTACAGACCCGGTGCTAAAGGCCCCCCCTTTAGCACCGGGTCTTCCCACCACCCGGTGCTAAAGGCCGTAACTGGCGCCAAACGAAAATTGGGGGACTTTAGCACCGGATTTTAGATCAACCCGGTGCTAAAGGCCCCAAATTTTTGTTTGGCGCCAGTTTCAAAACGGCCTTTAGCACCGGTGGCTACTATTTGAGAATCTTATAAATATAGTTTTTAATATATAGTTATTAATACTTATTTTAATTCAGTTATTAATACCTATTAAAAACATATATTAAATAAGAAAATCTTATAAATTACTAGAAAATCAATATAAAATGCAAGAAAATCTTATAAATTAATAGAAAATATTATAAATTAATAGAAAATATTATAAATTACTAGAAAATATTATAAATTACTAGAAAATCTTATAAATTACTAGAAAATCAATATAAAATGCTAGAAAATCTTATCAATTAATAGAAAATCTTATAAATTACTAGAAAATCTTATAAATTACTAGAAAATCTTATAAATTACTAGAAAATCTTATAAATTACTAGAAAATCAATATAAAATGCTAGAATTAATAAAAACAATCTTATAAATCAATAGAAAATGTTAGAACATAGGTGGAACATAAATGCAAATATAGTCATTACAAATTGGGTGGAACATAGTGCAATTAAATTACATGGCATCATCATTTACTCGGACACTAATAAACTTCCTCTTTACAAATGTTCCTTGATTGTGATCACGCCGTAGATACGATGTCTCCTCCGCCGCTAACAGGATGCTTGGGTCATCAGCCACTGAGAATGGAGGCCGGCCATCGAGCATATCATAATCTTCATCCGTCTTGTCCTCAACTCCTACGATTTTTCTCTTTCCAGGAAGAACTATATGACGCTTTGGCTCATCTTGTGATGGGTCCAATTGCTTACCCCCACCTTTCTTATCCGCCCCTTTCTTCGGTCTGCTAGCCATGTCCTTCACATAAAAAACTTGTGTGACAGCTTTGCCCAGGACGAACGGTTCGTCTAGAAAGCCAATCTTGTTTAGGTCCACTAACGTCATTCCATAGTCCGCTTCAACTTTAACACCTCCTCCAGTCAGCTTCACCCATTGGCACTTGAACAGTGGGATCTTCAAAGGTCCGTACTCTAGTTCCCATATCTCCTCTATGATTCCATAGTATGAGTTTGTATTGCCATTGGTGTCTGTCGCGTCGATCCGGACACCACTGTTTTGGTTGGTGCTTTTCTTGTCCTGGGCTCTTGTGTAAAATGTATACCCATTGATGTCGTATCCTTGGAATGTCAAGATCGTGCTCGATGGACCTCTAGCTACAAAAGCTAGCTGCGCATCAATGCCCTCGACACCCATAAGACGTCTTCGCAACCAATCGGCGAAAGTACTATTGTGCAGACGCTGAATGAAGGCCGCAGACTTTGTTGAGTTTTCGTCCCTGGAATCTGCATGTGCTCCTCGATGTACGGAGCAACTAATGTTGATTGTTGCAAAACTGTGAGGTGCGCTTTACGAAATGTCTCAACGTCCTTGATCACCATCGATTTTCTCCCTAGTGTGCCCTTTCCACCAAGTCTCCCCTTGTGATGGGATTCGGGCACACCAATCGACATAAGATCGTCGACAAAGTCAACACAGAATTCAATGACCTCCTCTGTTTCGTATCCCTTAGCAATGAATCCTTCTGGACGAGAACGATTACGGACATACTTCTTTAGGACAGCGAAGAACCTCTCAAATGGGAACATGTTGTGTAGAAATACTGGGCCCAATATACGAATCTCTTTGACGAGGTGAACCAATAGATGTGTCATGATATTGAAGAAGGATGGTGGAAATATCATCTCAAAGCTGACAAGACATTGCACCACGTCGTTCTGTAGCTAATCTAAATGGTCTGGATTGATCACCTTCTGAGAAATTGCATTGAGGAATGCACGTAGCTTCACAATGGCTTTCCGCACGTTAACTGGTAGCACACCCCTGAGGATGACGGGAAGCAGCTGTGTCATCAACACATGGCAGTCGTGAGACTTCAGGTTTGTGAACTTCTTCTCTTTCATATTTATTATTCCCTTAATATTGGAGGAGTAGCCAGACGGAACCTTGATACTGTTCAAGCATTCAAACATGCTTGCCTTCTCTTCTTTGCTGAGAGTGAAGCTGGCAGGACGCAAGTACTGGCGTCCTTTGTCTCTCTTTTCTGGATGTAGATCAGTCCGTTGCTTCAATCGTTTCAGATCCTGACGTGCTTCCAGTGTATCTTTTGGCTTCCCATAAGTACCCAGGAAGCTTATCAAGTTCACGCAAAGATTCTTCGTCAGATGCATCACATCAATCGTGTTACGGACCTCTAAACGTTGTCAATAAGGTAGCTCCCAAAAGATAGACTTCTTCTTCCACATCGCGGTACGACCATCCTCGCCCGTCGGAGCAGCCTGGCTTCCGTCTCCCTTGCCAAACACCACGTGTAGGTCCTTCACCATATCAAATAGCTCTTCTCCACTCTGGTGTCTCGGCTTTGTACGGCGGTCAGCATTCCCGCCAAAATGCGCACATTTCTTTCGTAGCTCATGCTTCGCCGGAAGGAATCGACGGTGACCCATGTACACAACTTTACGACAATGTTTCAAATACATGCTTTCGGTTTCCTCTAAACAGTGAGTGCATGCTTTATATCCTTTGTTTGATTGTCCTGATAGGTTACTTAGTGCAGGCCAGTCGTTGATGCTTATGAAAAGCAGTTCTCGAAGGTCAAACTGCTCCTGCTTGTCCTCATCCCACATGCTAACACCTTCATTCTTCCACAGCTGCAAAAGTTCGTCAACCAATGGTCTTAGGTACACATCAATGTCGTTGCCAGGTTGCTTTGGGCCTTCGATGAGCACTGGCATCATAATGAACTTCCGCTTCATGCAGAGCCAGGGGGGTAGGTTGTAGATACAAACAGTCACGGGCCAAGTGCTATGACTACTGCTCATTTCACCAAAAGGGTTCATGCCATCGGTACTTAAACCAAGCCTAACATTCCTCGCATCAGCATCAAACTCTGGGAATGCTCTGTCAATGTTCCTCCACTGGGATCCATCGGCGGGGTGTCTCAACATGCCATCCTGCTTACGTTCTTCTTTGTGCCAGCGCATCAGTTTGGCATGGTCTTTGTTCCTGAACAAACGCTTCAGACAGGGTATCAGAGGGAAATACCACATCACATTCGCAGGGATTTTTTTCTTAGAACGCTCTCCCCCAACATCACCAGGGTCATCCCGCCTGATCTTGTATCGTGCGCAGGTGCAAACCGGACAACGATCCAAGTGTTCGTACTATCCGCGATAGAGGATACAGTCATTAGGACATGCATGTATCTTCTGCACCTCCAAACCGAGAGCGCAAACAACATGTTTTGCTTGATACGTCGTCGATGGCAATTTGTTACCCTCTGGAAGAATCTTCTTTAAGAGTTTCAGTAGCTCCTCGAAACCCTTACAGTAACACCATTTGCTGCCTTCCACTGCAGAAGTTCAAGTGTGCTACCCAACTTCTTTAGCCCCTCTTTGCAATCTGGGTACAGGTCAGTCTTGTGGTCCTGCAACATGCGCTGTATCTTTTTCAGTTCCTTATCATTGCCGCAGTCTTTCTCGGCATCACGCAACATTTGCCCGAGTCCATCAGTAGGTTCATTTTCCTGAGCAACATCTTCCTGAGCATCACCTTCCCGAGCAACATCTTCCTCATCGGCATCACCCATTGCAGCATATGCAAAGGAACCGTAGTATTGAGCCAATAACGGAATGTCGTCATCGGCCTCGTCTTCTTCATCTTCATCCATTAGAATTCCTCTTTCACCGTGCTTCGTCCAAACAGAATAATTCCTCATGAAACCGTGCCTCATCAAATGCACCTGAAGACAACCTCTTTATTTGTACGATTGTATATTATTACAATGGGTGCATGGGCAGAACATGAAACCGGACGGCGTCCTGTTAGCCTCGGCGGCATCGAGAAACGTCCTAAGGCCATCACGGAACGCCTGAGCGTGGGGGTCCCCGTACATCCATTGTCTATTCATCTGCATTATTAACAAATAACAAATATACAATACAATTTAAAGATAAAAAATTTAATATATAAATAAATACAAATTATAATATATATTCCATTATATAAATAAATTTCTAAAACTACATTACTATATTCATTAAATAAATAAATATACCTTCCGTTAAATAAATAAATAACTATTCCAACTTTTAATAAATAAACCTCTCTAATAAATAAAATACATAAGCCTTATAACTATTCACAAGTCATACAAAACAAAATACTAACTAGCTTGCCTTCTCTCTCCATTTAAAACACAACATGAACACTCTCTCCACCATGAACTCAAGCTCTCTCATCTCTCTCCTCCAAGAACACAAGCTCTCTCTAGCTAGCTTTACTTTGATTCACAAATCCCTCTATTTCTAAATCATAGAAGGATTACAAGCTAAATAAAACATTAGAGAATGAAAGAGTGTACCTTGTAGTGCTCCTTAGATGAGTAGAATCTTCACAAATTTTGAAAA
The DNA here is from genome assembly GCA_033239725.1 of Echinochloa phyllopogon. Lineage (NCBI taxonomy): Eukaryota > Viridiplantae > Streptophyta > Magnoliopsida > Poales > Poaceae > Echinochloa > Echinochloa phyllopogon. Next base: position 47,337,646 of record BTCW01000012.1, on the reverse strand, counting down.
AAATTTGGGCAGCACCTCCCCTCCCACGGCCGAGCAGCATGAACACAGCGCCTAAGTGTTCAGCTGGCTCGGGCGGGGGAGAAAGAAGCCCCTATATTCAAACACATTAGCACCGGGTCGTGGCAAGACCCGATGCTAATGCGCACCCTTTAGCACCGGGTGCAGCCAGCAACCGGTGCGAAATGGCCTCGGCACATTAGCACCGGTTGCTGGCTGCACCCGGTGCTAAAGGGGGCGCATTAGCACCGGGTCTTGCCACGACCCGGTGCTAATGTGTCCGCCCTGACACATCTTTGCGCCGCCCCCGCTCCTAGCCGTTGGACCCGGTGCTGAAGCCCCATCAGCACCGGGTCCAAAAATGGCCGAGGCGGAGGAGGCGGGCGGATGTGAAGCATTCTGGTAGTGTGCTGGCCTGCATGCTGGTGCATGTATCCGCGTAGTGATTGGTCCAACCTGCTATATGGTCCAAAAAGTTCCCTGTTCCACCAGCGCTCTTGCATTTTGCTATGCATTTCCTTGGGTACGGATGCAACGCCGTTCACTTGTCGTACCCGTGAAATGCAGGGAGAAAGGGAAACACGAGCTCCTTTGAAGAAACCCGATAGCATGCATGGTAGTAATAACTAGGACATACTTATCCTGAAGGAACACGCCGCGACCATTTGTAATGTTATTCCTTCAGTTTTGTATTTTTCTGATGCTCCTAACCTAACTTTCTCTTATCATTTTTCTTCATGCAGATGATGTTTGATCTAGTGGCCAAGAAGCTGATTGGCTTTGAGCCAAGAGTGAAAAGACCAAAGAGTTGAGAAAACAATTTGACGCGTTCCACAAAGGGCTAATGTCGTTCCCACTTTATGTTCTTGGGACACAATATTATAGAAGCATACAGGTGTGTTCGAGCATGTGCAAATAGTTTATAAATAGGATAAGTGGTTAATTAATTTTACTAAGAACAGCTCTTCACAGTCTCCATTTTTGTGCTGTTTGATAATAGGTAGGGCTGTTAAGCCATATTAACAAATATAGAACATGTGCTCCTTCAGCATTTAAATATATGATCTTTGGGATAATACATTTCCTTTATTCCCGAGACTTATTGATTCTTGTCCTTGATGCTTATACAGGGAAGGAAATATATGTGCAAAAGGTGATAAAAGATTTGCTGAAACAAAGGATTTGTGCACCAGAAAAATAATACGGTGACTTTTTGGACATAGTTGCAGAAGAACTGAGGAGTGGAAATGCACAAGTGGATGAAAATTTCATGGTGGATTTAGTTGCTGTACTCATACTTGCTAGCACATCACCAATAGGGACAATACTCCCCATAGCCATGAAGATCCTTACAGACCACCCAGATGTAGTCCAGCAACTCAGGGTAAGTGTTTTTAGCACCATGCTTGGTGCTGATTTTACTCTAGGATAGTTTAGCCTTTTTATTAATCTTGCCCTGATTGCTAATTCTATTTTGTATCTACAAGGACCCATTGATTCAATAATAAACCATTGAGAAATTAATACCTCTTATTTACAGGAGGAGCACGATGCAATACTGAATAAACGACAAAAAAGGGACTCCAGAATGACATGGGAAGAATTAAAATCTTCGAAATTCACTACAGAGGTAAAATTGTCCATGATGTAAATGTTTTTTCAAATCTTTTATAAGACAGATAGATTAAGAACTAAGAAACTTTCATCGGATCCATTTCATTCTTCTTTGTTATGTTTAGTGTAAATTAACTATTTTGGAGTTCCATAATTAATTTTCATATAACATGAAAAATCTATATATGCATAAAGTGAAGGATACTTTATGAAAAACAACCGAAAAGCTGGAAATGAAAATTCATATGATAAGGTTGGTAAATGCAATATTCTTATTTGGAGCAGAATGACATTTATTTAATTAGGAAGAAGTGGAAACATTGAAGGGTATGATGTGCTCAATGATATTTGAGAAACTATTTTTTTAAAAAAGGTCATATCATAGGAAACTGCAGAGTTTGGAAACAATGCTCCAAGACCATGCTCTTCTTATGTTTTGGCGTTCAGACACTTTAGTCCTTCAAAACTCATTGAAGCACTTTCAGATCTCGCTGGGTATTTAGATATATGTTTCCTCAATTTATATCCTCTGTGCAGTTCACCAAACTTTTCATGTGGGCATATTTTTAACTTAAATTTGTTCTTCAATCTCAAGGTTACGAATGAGGTAGTTCGCTTGACTAGCAATGCACCAGGGATGTTTAGAATCACTTTGAAGGATGTCCAGGTGAAAGGTATATGTCTTCCTTGTTAATGTTATAGATCATGGACAATTAGCAGTAGTTGTTACTTGTCACTAGTATATAAATTCTCCAGTACAGCTAATTTTTTTTTCCTAATTGAACCACATAATAGTGTCACTACTAACCATTTCTGCTGCAGGTATATAATTCTGACATGAATTTATATAGATGGAAAAACACGATCTAAAATTACCTGGTACAGCTAAAACCTATTGCTAAAAATCAAGGTTCATGAAAAAGGACACCTTGGAGAAACAGCTAGTTGTCAATTAGCACTTAATGAGAGTATGTTAGCTAGGTGGATACTCTGCATGTTGCTCCGAGCATTGGCAGAGCATCTGCATTACTGGCAATATGTTAACTCTAATGGTAGACATGCTATATAGAGAAACTAGTTAAATTCAAAATGTCAATTGAGGGGTATCGTGTGGCTGTCTGGACAATGATAGAAAAAGAAAATGCTTTTGGCTGTCCGGAAACTAATAAGATCTCTGACAACCTACAGAAACTCATAAACATCGATTTCATTATATTCTTCTGTTGTCTGAAAATTAAAATGAGAAACTTTAAGTTATATGTTATGATATAATAGGTTCATGATGCAGGCTATACAATTCCAGCTGGATGGTTGGTCATGATCAGCCCTGTGGCAGTTCATCTAAATCCTGCATATTTTGAAGATCCACTTACCTTTAATCCATGGAGATGGCAGGTTAGTGAAAAATGTTTGAATAAATTAGAATAACCTATCTCAATTCGTGTTCAATCAATCTAGAATTAGAAGAAAATAATATGCTGACTAGCATTTTTGTGAAATAAATAAGAAAAATTACCTTGCCCATATATGTTCGAATTAAAGGAGAAATATGTTTTTTAAGTTGTGGTTGTGCTTATTATATGCATATAAATGGGAACTTTAGAATAAAAATATCACCCCTTTAACCATTTGTATGCTTCACATAATGTCGATTTACCTAACTTTGTTTGATTTGTATCCCAGACCATTAAGAATAAGTAATACATGTGAAACCATAAAATTAGTAGGCACCAAGTAATTATTTACAGCTGGATAAAAATCATACGGACTTGGTGGCGGTTACAGTCATAGTAGGACCTGTACCCTTCATTTGGGATAGGGGGTCATAGTGTAACCGCCATGCTTTAGGTATCATTATATTTCCATGTGTATTTGTAAATTCAAGTACAATTATTTGTGCATATAAATATAACATATGTTTCGAACTTCTCCCATCGTTTGAATTAGATGTGTTGACTAATCTTGGAAGTAATCATTACTGAAATACTAAAACATGTAGGAGGCGAATGGGAGCTCGCTGATGAAAAATTTCATACCATTTGGAGATGGAACAAGGCATTGCATGGGTGCCGAATTTAGTAAGCTTCTAATTGGAATGTTCCTCCACACGTTAGTGACCAAGTACAGGTATTTCTTATGCCAACATCTCTGTCATTCATATACCATCACATACTAGATCCATATAAATGCAGTGTAGACAGGAAAGACCTTTTATTAGATAAAGGTAAATTATATTTCATCAAATAAATGAAAAGTATGCTAGTGTCTTCGTCTACGAGCAGCAACTGTTGTGTGCATTCTAAAACTCAAACGGGGCATGCTTACACCTTATAACATCGAATTTCATGCATCTACTGTATATATATGTGTGTATAATGTATTTATATCGAAGTTTATTTTTTTGACTCCATAGATGGAAGGACATAAAAGGTGGTGACTTTTTTCGTACTCCAGAGGTTGTGTTTCCCCAAGGTTATCACATTCAGCTATTGCCTAGATCCTGATTCAAATTGTGGTCGTTGCTGATTATGTCCATGCTATGTTCCTTTGTTGAATAAACATATGTAACAATGTGTGTGCAAGAGAAGGCTTAATTCTAGAAATATTTATATGTTACCTGCTTGTATGAGAAAGGACCGTCGTTATCTATTACCAGAGCGCGAGTATGTGGAAATATCATAATAGCAATAAGATTTCTCATGTATGTTGACAAATATTATATTCATGTATTCAGCTCTGAATGACTTGTAGTCACAGATAGACAAGGTCTGTAATAACCAAATGTAATACCCAAAACAGCAGCAACATTCTGGAGCATTACCACGCTACCCTACAATGCGGAAGCAACATAAACCATCTAGATAGAACAAAAGACTAGACTTCACGCACAAGCAATTTTATTACAACACATGTGTCCAAAAATTTGAAGTGTAAAGACGATATGTGTGCACATGCTGCGACGCCCATCCAACGATGCACCCTCCAAACTCAAGAATCTATGGAGGGAAAATATGTGGTTTATGAAAAACCTCAGCAAGCAAACTGTTTCAACCGAGTTATTCAAATTACAATTGATTAAGCACCAATTTAATATAATAAATAAATATTGTCGTAACTTGAAGAATAAGATTAACAGGAAATACTTTGTAACAATGCTTCATAATATAGATGCAATGATATATTGCAATGCATGACTTCTCTTCTACCCACACATCCTGAAGGAAGGATGTGAGGGCTGCAACCACATTGCTATATCTCAACATGCATTGTTGTACCGGTACTTACCGCACCAATTCGGCTACGTTTCTTCATATGTATATACAACATGACGATGCAAATGTAAGATTGCAATGTATTAACTTCATATACTTCATTATTCAAACTTCAGGAGTAAAGCTATAAGTGAAACATATAATACTTCAATAATCAAAATCAAATTCAGATCATATGACTCTTCTGAGGTACTGAAATTAAGTAGAGGCAATTCAAATAACATAGTTAAAACATGTGGACCATAACGCCACACTTACTTGCCTTCTCTGATGATAGGAAACATGAGCTAAGCACAATCTGAGCACAAACATATCTCAGCACCAACACAAGCACACAAGCATATACGAATTTAATTTAAAGCGTTCCTACGCTCGAACCAAACGTCCTGACATAAACACACCCAAATTAGGCATAACAGCATCACTGCTGCTTCTCTTTTTTTGTATCATTTAATTCTGATGATGGCCAAAAATTCCCAACTTAAGCCAAATGAATGTTAACTTCAGGACCGACAACTTTCTAGTTATCTCAAATCAGAGTAAATATCATCATCATAGCCAAATCTTGAGATGAACCTTAATCTGATAATCCAACGGAATTTGCAGAACATCTCCACCAAATAAACATAACTAGATCTCCAAAATTCGTATGAAGATGTACTTTACGAATATGGAATGCCTATAAAATTTTTTACAACTTTTCTGTGTATCAGAAAGTCTAATTCTGACTTTAGATTGGCACGATTTACTAAAATACATTAACTATTTCATGGCATGCTCCATAATCAATGATGGTGTAGCCCCCGAGAATTGTTGCTGTCGGGGGACGTACCCAAAAAATAGTCTATGGCCAAATATGTGTAAAACAAGCTGAAAAAATTAATTTGAAGAAAATAATTATTAAATATAACTTAGCTTGATTCGTATCATAGTCAAAGTAGTCGTTGTGCGCAATGAGGTAGTTGTCGATGAAGCCAACTAGTTAGGATGTGTACGGGACTAGTTCTTAATTCTTAGTTCTCGATCTTGTAGCACTCGTCCCCCGACTGATTTATCAGTTTCGAGTAGTTGAGGTAATCGTGGGTACGTTGATGCAACAGTGCGTGCAGTTTTTTCTGTTCGTACACCTCTTGTAGCTTTTTGGTGTGCACGTAGCCGTGATATTCAAGTTGGAGGAGAATTAGAAGCCATCCCACGGAACAGAGTACCGTTGAGAAATCCCTTTGTTTCTCTGATTTTTCTTTGGTTTCCCTGCTTGGGTTGTGTTTTCTCCCGGCAAGGACACAACCGCAGCCTCGAACCACCAGAGCCTCGGTATGAGCACCATGGGAAGGATCTCCATGACTCCGCACCTTGAGAACTGCAACCTCTTTGAATGACGAGGTATTCGGACCTACCATGGCAAATTCGTAGCCTCATAGGCGACAACAGGCAGTGCTCTGTTCCGCCTTGCATGATTCCATTAAATTTGCCCCGGACTAGGATTGGCGTCACGATGAGTTACCGATTTAGCCATCACAGAACAGCAACCACATCGAGCCGACTTTGTTGGTTTTGTTGATCACTGCGATCTATCCCATGGTGGATGTCAATATGGATATTTTACCATCGGCGTACCTATCTAGGGGTATCCCAGGGTAGATAGTTGTGGGATCGCCAGACCTTAAACTTGATAGCTAACGCTAATATACAACATATAAAGAAATTAGATAGGTTCACGTATGTCGAAGATTTATCTCTGATGTATCTATCTAGGGGTATCTCAGAGAGTAGTATTGTGGGTCTCGCCAAGTTATAGGAACGATGGCGCACACATAAGATAAAGATTTAGACAGGTTCGGGCCGCAAATTGCGTAATATCCTACATCTTGTATGCTTGATTGCTTTGTGTACGAGTTGAGTTGTTTTGGAGAGGTCCTTGCTTGCCTTATATGCACGGGGAGCAGAGTTACAAGTCGGTTACATGATCCTGGTCGTATACAACGAGGAGTAATACAACAGGCTACTTTGGGGAGTCTTCTAACAGTACACGACTAGTTTTCCGAATCAACTACGTCGTCTTGCACTATAGCCGACTGCTTCATGCAGTACTCAAGCTAGACTCCTCTGCCGAGTAGCTTAGTCGTGTACATGAGTGGCCCTAGGGTTCCTGGTCCCACAACGTCCCTAATGTAGCCTAATATCCAACAACTTGTATGGTGGATTGTATATTACGCCCTGCGCTGAGTTATGGAGAGTAGGTCTCTCGTAGTTTGATGTTGAGCCTACCGAATTAGGGACCCCTGCCCACCTTTATAGATTCCGGGAGTAAAGTTACACGTGAAGTCTCCTATTCGGTTACAATATGTTAGTCATAGCACGATTATCCGAGTAGTTTTACTAAGATTCAGCCTTTTTACTTGAGTGTGATGAGGACATAACACACATGCATATGTCCATGAGTGGTGCATGGGGTGGAGAAGAAGGGGACCAACAATGTTTTTCAAGTCAAGAAAAAGGCCGAGGCTAATCCGATTCGAGTCCCCAAGGTGGAGGCCCAAAGAAACTCAAGTTTGAGTCCACCACGGAGTCCAGGAGCAGCTCACGCTAAATTCATCGCCCAAGTCGCATACGGGCTCATTGCCATTTTATATATGCTTGGAAAGCTAAGGAGATAAGCTTTCCAAGAGCAATGGTCCCACCTCAAAATTCCTTCTGAGTCCTCGGGAATCGTCAAAACAAGTGAACGTCCAGAATCTACCAGGGTGCTGCGCCACCATCTTTTGGGCTGTTGTCCCGTGTATCGTGTTGGGGTCCATTATGGACGTGGTTAGAGGGTTATGCATGCCCCAACCCTCATATAATCAGTAGCCCCTGCCACATTAGGGTTTGACTTTTGCTTAGATTAATCTATTGAGAACAGTTTCGCGGTTCGTCGGTTTGTAGAACCCCAACTTTGTGCTTAATCATACATCTGCAGTTTGTCACTTCCTTTGAGAGCTGTGTTCTTTCGAGTTCTTGCTTGTGTTCTTCATTTCACAGGCAGGGATTAGCCTTCTTAGCGAGGTCAACCGGATTGTGATACGGTTGATAACCAGAGGAGTCGTGGTGCTAAGATTGCAGGGTTCGAGTTTGCTGACTTGAAGTCGGATCGGTGTGTTGCGCTCCGCCCAAAACGAGTTATCCTTTACCTGATGAAAGATCGGGCACCCTAGTCCCCATCAAGTGGTATTCAGAGACAGGTTTACTGTCAGGTTCGTCCTTTCGCCTTCGTCCTATAGTCCAGAAAATGGCCCTAAAAAAATTTCCGCTGTCCTAGTACCCTTTTAGCCATTGCAATTTCGTTTCAGACTCGCTTTGTTGAGTTTGTGTCCGTGGTCGAGTCTTGTTGCTGGTATTAGGTCGTGTTTGTCGTCGTAGTTCAATCGCTCGTTGTTGTGAATTGTTTGTTTCCGCCGCTATCCCATCCACCTTACCAGATTACAAGTCGTGCCACCCCATAACTCGACTTGCCCTCACTAGCGCATTGCGTGAACTCCTGCCGTGCAAGTCCTAGATAGGTTGCGAGCCGCCATGTGTTCATCGCATTGCAACGCATCCCTTCTTGGTTCATGTTGCATACCCTAGCTGAAACGAACCGAATTTTCAGAATTGAGAATCCGACTCCCTGTACCATTGTGATAGTCCCAGGACACATCGGCTATCACGTACAGAACTCATTTCAGAATAATATCATTTCCATACATCGAAATCAGAGTGCAACAAGGGTATTTACATAAACATTACGAATTTGATACAAGCCCATTGGGCCAAATGACAATAGAAACCCTACGAAGCGGTAGCTAGGGCATCAAGTCTTCATCTCCAATCTTCACTTCTTCTCCACAGGCATCCTTGAGCGTAGCGACGCAACCCTTCAGTCGTAGCATTCACCATGATCGGACTCGAGCTCCAAGTCCAACCTGCAAGTTCACGAACTGTCCCCAAGGATTGGGACAGTTCCACATCACCATCCATATATGTGCAAGCTTTAAAGTGAACTAATCTAGTATGCAAATATGCAAGGAGCAGGCTGGGGTTTCCTATGCAGCAGCAGAAGTTTCAAATAGTAGTTTCCAACACCAACGCACACCTCCACGGGCAATTCTGTCAGAACAGACTCCCGTCTCCAATATCTACTCGATGGGAGAGCTCCCGCCCCTCCCATCTCATCGGTCATGCCGGATCCTTAGTTTAAAATGGGGAGAGGTAGAAGTTTCAGTCACCAAAACACTAATCAGACGAACATGCATAGGGGGATTGTCCATAACCGAGGACGCGGCTATACGTATAGTTTATAACTCTGCAGAGTGTGTGCACCTGGAATCTATGCGAGATGCACCCAGATGGTCATGAGCCATCGGGGCCACACCACACCGAACGGAGGTCTAGTAGTTACGGCACCATCCCGCTTTTCCGGGCTTGGGGCGCGTCCTCCCGCAGTAGGTCACCCCAGAACTGTGAAGCACTCCCCCGGGGCCAGTCGGGGGGCCAAAGCATATCAGGGAGCAAAGGTCAACACTAGTCCCCCTTACACCGATACTCTATCCTCCTGCAGGCTTGGAACCGCACTTTCTAGGCTCGGAACGGGCCCACCCTCATAATGGACACACAGTGTGCACGGTAAAGTCCTATGACATGGTTTGTCCGACCCGGTCCTCAAACTGCCGAAGCGAACTCTTCTCTCAAAATGCGTATCCACCGCAGTGGTCTGCGAGTCGCACCCATTACAGGTATCGCCGCCAACTCCTCCACAATAGAACAAACAAACTTGTGCCATAGGAGAGAGAAGGAAGAGTTTCATGGCACCTGAAAGAAGTTTCATCACTATTAAACTTTTTTTGACTCAGTTAGCTAGTTTTTGGTTTAGCTAACTGTGTAGTGAAACTGTGCGCTACCAACTTTAATGCCATTTAATTTGTACAATCGGTTCTAAACGGAAACGATCGGTTTTATTACCAATGGTTGCAGCCGCGCCACAACCATACAGTACAATTAATTATTACAGTTTGTTCATTACTACAATCAGTTAAATAGGATCCCTTTCTCTTACTATGTTGTTTACTCTTTTTCCCAACATATATGTACTATTGAATGGTATAGTTTAAGTAGTAAATTGAAACAGGAAGAGTCCTGCAGATCCGGTGACCCACGTGCACACCAACAACCGATTATCATATTCGATTTGTTGGATGTGTACTCGCAGTCCATATTACAACGTACAACCCCAAAAAAAATTTTCTAAGAAATCTTGCATGGAGTATTAAATAAAGTATATTTATAAAATCTTTTTAAGAATAAGTGTAACTTTGCACGATGAATCTAATGAGCCTAATTAACCCACGATTTACTACAGTAATACTACAATAACCATCCTCCAATCATACGGTCAAATGTCTTATTAGATAGGTCTCGCGAATTAACCTGAGGTTCTGTGTAAACTGATTTTATTTAATACCCTTAATTAGTGGTCAAAACGCACACATGTACTGACACACGCGATTGAGATTCTTTTTTCTGCATCGTTCAGAGAATCTGCGATCACATAACGTGCTTTCTCTACTATTAGTAGGATATCTTTTTTATGTATAAAATGCATCAATGAAAATGCCGCTTCCAATTGATGGAATAAAAAGGTCAAATTATATTGATTGGACATAATTAGATGCCGTGGATGAAGCAGAGGTAGAACAAAATCGTTGACGTATCCCCACTAGAATCGACATCTGATAGGACAGCATATAAAAGTAACGTTGTGACGTACTTCCTCCGACCATAAATAACTGTGCCTAGGAATCTGTGTTTTCCTCGTAAACATACTCCCCGGACGACATATATTAAGGGGGGCGACAAATATTAAAGGACGGAGGGAATACGTTATTATTGTATTCTCAATTTTGTTGTAGAATCAAATTGGCTCTACCGTGTACTATTTAGGAGCACCATCTATATATAGATAGAGTTAGAGAGACCTGCATTCATCAATTCCAACTGACTTTCAGTTTACAAATAGATGGATCTAAGTGTGGCAGGCACTGTTGTATGTGGCGTCTTTACACTTGTTCTAGGTTGGCTACTTCACTTCACCTATAAATGGATGCATAATAATTTTGCATGGAATAGGAGGCTTCCTCCTGGCTCCATGGGCTTACCTATTGTTGGTGAGACATTCCAATTCTTCAAGTCTAGCACTGCTTTCGACATTCCAGACTTCTACAAGCTGAGGTTCGAAAGGTGATGCATCAATGCCTGCTTAATTCTCTTTACATAAAACTAATAGTTCTAAAATTCTCAGCCATATTATAGTATCTGAAACTTGGGTAGTTAAGTTCTAATTAAAAGGCATGACGAAGGAAACAAGAGGAGCTGCATTGTGCATTGTATACATTGAATTTTGACTATGACGCTTAAGCGAAGTTCATGTTTTTAGAGAGCAACAGAACCAAAATGGGTGTATTAGTACAAGAGGAGGGAAACTAACTTTATGTCAACTATATATATGTTTTATATTAGAACCTCCGTAGCTTACGGATCTTACAAATAAAAAAGAATTAAAGGAAAAACTGAGAGACTATTTAACCAGCTTTTCATCATCTCACTCAGGTATGGTCCTCTCTTCAAGACGATTGGCAGGCCTGTTGTTATCTCCATGGACATGGAGATCGATCGTTTTATATTTCGGCAAGATAAGCTGTTCCAGTTGTGGTACCCTGATTCGGCCAATAGCATAATTGGCAAGAAGAGCATCGCCTCTTGTTATGGTTCTGTGCACAAATATATGCGGAGCATCGGAGGTCCATACTTCGCACCAAAGAACCTGAAAGAAGCGTTCATAAGTGAAATGGAGAGTATCATCACAGAGTCCCTTGGAAGATGGGCAACTAAACCTAGCATTGAGGTTAATGAGGCGGTGATGAATGTAAGTTGGAGATGTGTGAACCTTCTTTTATACCGTCCTATCCACCATACATAGGATAGCATGCATTGTAGTATTAACTAGGACATACATATCCTGAAGGAACATGCCGCGACCATTTATAATGTTATTCCTTCAGTTTTGTATTTTTCTGATGCTCCTAACCTAATAGCTTCGTCTTCGTTATCTAACTATGCTGCTTTCTCTTATCGTTCTTCTTCATGCAGATGATGTTTGATCTAGTAGCCAAGAAGCTGATTGGCTTTGAGCCCAGGAGTGAAAAGACCAAAGAGTTGAAAAAACAATTTGACGCGTTCTACAAAGGGCTGATGTCGTTCCCACTTTATGTTCCTGGGACACAATATTATAGAAGCATGCAGGTGTGTTCGAGCATGTGCAAATAGTTTATAAATAGGATAAGTGGTTAATTAATTTTACTAAGAACAGCTCTTCACAGTCTCCATTTTTGTGCTGTTTGATAATAGGTAGGGCTGTTAAGCCATATTAACAAATATAGAACATGTGCTCCTTCGGCATTTAAATATATGATGTTTGGGACAATCCATTTCCTTTATTCCAAAGACTTATTGATTGTTGTCCTTGATGCTTATACAGGGAAGGAAATACGTGCAGAAGGTCATAAAAGATTTGCTGAAACAAAGGATTTGTGCACCCGAAAAACAATACGGTGACTTTTTGGACATAGTTGCAGAAGAACTGCGGAGTGGAAATGCACAAGTGTTTGAAAATTTCATGGTAGATTTAGTTGCTGCACTCATATTTGCTAGCACATCATCAATAGGGATAATACTCTCCATAGCCATGAAGATCCTTACAGACCACCCAGATGTAGTCCAGCAACTCAGGGTAAGTGTTTTTAAGCACCATGCTTGGTGCTGATTTTACTGCACGATAGTTTAGCCTTTTATTAATCTTGCCCTGATTGTTACTTCTGTTTTGTATCCACAAGGGCAATAGTTTGGTTCTATTCCCATTGATTCAGTAAGAAACCATTGTGAAATTAATACCTCTTATTTACAGGAGGAGCATGATGCAATACTGAATACACGACAAAAAAGGGAGTCCAGAATGTCATGGGAAGAATTAAAATCTTCGAAATTCACTACACAGGTAAAATTGTCCATCATGTACAGTGATGAGATCAACTAAGAGCCTACAATAATAATGTGCTATCTAAATGTTGTACAGTGTTTTTTTAATCTTTTAGAAGACAGATAGATTAAGAACTAAGAACTTTTCTATTTCATAGGATGCATTTCATGCTTCGTTGTCATGTTTAGTGTAAATTAACTATCTGGAGTTCAATAATTAATTTCCATATAACATGAAGAATCTAGACATGCATAAAGTCAAGGATACTTTATGAAAAAACCACCGAAAAGCTGGAAATGAACATTCACATGATAAGATTGGTAAATACAATGTTCTTATTTGGAGCAGAGTGACATTTATTTAATTAGGAAGAAGTGAAAACATTGAAGGGTATGATGTGCTCAACGATATTTGTGAAACTAATTCTTTTAAAAAAGTCATATCATAGGAAATTGCAGAGTTTGAGCAGAATGCTCCAAGAACATGCTTTTCTTATGTTTTGGCGTTTGGACACTTTAGTCCTTAAAAACTCAATGAAGCACTTTAAGATCTTGCTGGGTATTTATATATGTGTTTCCTCAATTTACATCCTTTGTTCAGTTCACCAAACTTTTCATGTGGGCATATTTTTTACTTCAATTTGTTCTTCAATCTCAAGGTTACGAATGAGATAGTCCGCTTGACTAGCAATGGACCGGGGATCTTTAGAATCACTTTGAATGATGTCCAGGTGAAAGGTATGTGTCTTCTTTATTAATGTTATAGATCATGGACAATTAGCAATAGTAGTTACTTGTCACTAGTATATAAATTTTTCCTAATTGGACCACATAATAGTGTCACTGCTATCCATTTCTGCTGCAGGTATATAATTCTGACATGAATTTATATAGATCAAAAACCACGATCTAAAATTACCTGGAACAGCTAAAACATGATTATTCCAACCTATTGCCAAAAATCCAGGTTCATGAGAAAAGGACACCTCGCACTGCAGAAACAGCTAGCAGTGAGTCAGCACTTAATGAGAGTATGCTAGCTAGGTGGATACTCTGCATGTTGCTCCCGGCATTGGCAGGGCATCTGCATTGCTGGCAATCTGATAAGGCCCTGTTTGGCAGAGCTCCCAGAGCTGATTCTCTGGTGAATCCAGGAGGAGCTCTGCCAAACAGTTTTTCAGCGAGAAGTGATTCTCTGCTGATTCTGAGGAGTGATTCTCTGAAATGAACTAAGGGGCTAGGAGCTAAAAAAACGTAGCTTCTCCTGATTCTGTGAAGTGATTCTTCATCCTGATTTTGATAGTTTATGCTAGGGAATTAAAGAGAATCACTTTCAGCCACAGAATCACTCCTCGCAGAGAATCAACTCCTATAGAGAATCAGAATCAGATGGAGATCTACCAAACAGGCCCTAACTCTAATGGTAGACATGACTGTACAGAGAAACTAGTTAAATTCAAATTGTCAATTGATGGGTATCGTGTGGCTGTGACAATGATAGAAAAACAAAATGCTTTTGGCTGTCCAGAAACTAATAAGATCTCTGACCACCTACAGAAACTGATAAACATCGATTTCATTATATTCTTCTGTTGTCTGGAAATTAAAAATGAGAAACTTTAAGTTATGTATTATGATATAAGAGGTTCATGATGCAGGCTATACAATTCCAGCTGGATGGTTGGTCATGATCAGCCCTGTGGCAGTTCATCTAAATCCTGCATATTTTGAAGATCCACTTACCTTTAATCCATGGAGATGGCAGGTTAGTGAAAAATGCTTGATAAATTAGAATAACTTATCTCAATTCGTGTTCAATCAATCTATAATTAGAAGAAAAAAAATGCTGACTAACATTTTTTGTGAAATAAATAAGAAAAATTATCATGCCCATATATGTTTGAATTAAAGGAGAAATATATTTATTAAGTTGTGGTTGTGCTTATTATATGTATATAAATGGGAAATTTAGAGTAAAAATATCACCCCTTTAACCATTCATATGCTTCACATAATGTCGATTTACCTAACTTTATTGGATTTGTATCTCAGACCATTAAGAATAAGTAATATATGTGAAACCATAAAATTAGTAGCCACCTAGTAAGTATTTACAGCTGGATCAAAATCATACAGATTTGGTGGCGGTGACAGTGATAGTAGGACCTGCACCCTTCATCTTGGGGGAGGGGATCATAATGATACAGTAGCTTCTTTCATCTTTGGCCTACCGAGGATTGGCCTACCCACACATGAATGAGATATTGACATACTACAATGGTGGATGGGTTTGCCTACACTATACTTGTATTCACGCGGCATGTGCTTTAGGTATCATTATATTGCCATGTGTATTTGTAAAATCAAGTACAATTATTTGTGCATATAAGTATAACATATGTTTCGAACTTCTACCGTTATTTGAATTAGATATGTTGAGTAATCTTGGAAGTAAGCATTACTAAAATACTAAAACATGTAGGAGGAGAATGGGAGCTCGCTGATGAAAAATTTCATACCATTTGGAGATGGAACAAGGCATTGCATGGGTGCCGAATTTAGTAAGCTTCTAATTGCAATGTTCCTCCACACGTTAGTGACCAAGTACAGGTATTTATTATGCCAACATCTCTGTATAATATATTGCATTTCTTATAATCTGTCATTCATATGCCATCACATACTAGATCCATAGAAATGCAGTGTAGACAGGAGAGACCTTTTCTTAAGATAAAGGGAAATTATATTTCATCAAATAAATGAAAAGTATCTGTCTCTTCGTCTATGAGCAGTAACAGTGTGCATTCCAAAACTCAAATGGGGCATGCTTACATCTTATAACATGGAATTTCATGCATCTACTGTGTATACATATGTGTAATGTATTTATATCCAAGTTTATTTTTTGACTCGTAGATGGAAGGAGATAAAAGGCGGCGGCATTTTTCGTGTTTCAGAGGTTGTGTTTCCCCAAGGTTATCACATTTAGCTATTGCCTAGATCCTGATCTTAATTGCGGTCGTTGCTGATTAATTATGTCCATGCTCCGTTCCTTTCTTGAATAAACATATGTAATGTGTGTGCAAGAGAACGCTTAGCATGTCCATTCTTAATTCTAGAATATTTATATGTTACCTGCTTGTATGAGAAAGGGCCACCGTTATCTATTACCAGTGCGCTGAGTATGTGGAATATCATAATAGCAATAAGATTTGTCACGTATGTTGACAAATATTGTATCCATGCGCTTTATCTCTGCATGACTTGTAGTCAGACATAGACTAGATCTGTAACCAAATGCAGTAAGGATGGATATGATTTAATAATAGTAGTTTGAGTTCGATCTGAATTCATCTCTACTATTAATAAGACTGAGCAGAGGAACCGTGTGCACCCCCAAAGCGGAGGAACCATATCCACCCCTACATCGCTCCTCCGCCCCTCCGATCAAAAAAAAAGATACTATTAGCATGCGGATGTTCGATGAAATTTTTTTATCGGATGTTCCGTTGCAATATTTAAAATCAAGTGATGCAACATTAGAAATTATTTTTTACAATATTAAAAATATGTATAAAAATAACTCTGTTATCTGATTCTAGGATAGAAAATTCCCACATAACATGATGTTTCATGAACATCCACTGAGAATGCCAACATGCACAAATAAAAATTTGCAACATCAACACTTACCTTTTGCAGCATATAAAAGTTAGTACCGTAACATTTTTAAATTATAATTGCAACATTTTTAAAACATGTTATTTTTCTTGAAAATATCAATGAAACAAATATATATAATTAGTAAATTGGACTAAAAAATACAACATGATAAATAAGTATTGAAACCTTTAGAATAATTTTTTGCAACATCATAAAATCACAACAAAATCTAATTAAATCTTGTACTGCAACATCACCGCATGTCTATCGCAACAAAAAAAACCTTTCCAGGCGTAACACCAGCATTGGTTTGAAGGACCACTCATGTTGCAACATTATTTTGTACCTATTGCAACAAATGAACCAGAAAAAATCTCACCGCAACATGAGTCGCTGGGGGTGGAGCGTTCGACGAGCATTACCGCAAAAAAAATGCATGCGCGGGTCCTCCACCTGCGAGAAGCGCCAACACGCAAAAAATTGACGCACGTCCTCCTTCCTCCTCAAACCCTTACTCCCCATGCTAGTTCTCTTGCCTCCTGCCCCCTCCATCGCCACACCGTCCTCCCTCTCTAAACCATTCACGTCCTACCTCTCGAAACCCTGCGCGACCATCCTCCCGTGTCATGCCCCACCGCAGCCGTTCCTACACAACCATCCTGCTGCCTTGGCCAAGGTGTCACACCCGGTTTAAAAACAAACCAAGTGTACGTAAGTATGCCAGGATCTTTTCATACATACAGTAATCCAGCAATAAATAGCAGATACAGTATCACATAAAAAATGTAAATGACTTACGAGTCTATCAGAGATACATAGCTTATCCTGAAACTGAAGGATCCAAACTTCGCATGCAAGCAATTGCAGACTTCAGCACTCAAGAAACTTTGTGGCATCCCTTTTCTTTCTGAGCGGCATCCAATAATAATATGGAACAAAAATAATTTGGAAATAGTAAGAGTGAATACATGTCCTACTCAGCAAATGTAATATGACACACAAGACTAAGCACTTTTAAGTTGGTCAAATTTTATTAGCACCTAATTGCTATGATATAAGTTTATCATCCGAATAAAACTAAAACATATACATAGATAAGATGAGGATAGGTAAAGCAAAATCTTAAACCATAATTTATTTTATATTTGGGTTCAATTATCATGTGAGGGTCCAAACCGCTTTTGACTGTGAGCACGGCTGATATATCAGTTTTACACTCTGTAGAGGTAGTATACTTTCACCAGAAGAAGCGTAAACCCCGTCATGTTGTGCATTCAGGCCTTTATAAAGAATCTTTCATTATATGTTTTGGTCCCCTTCCATGCAAGTAATCAAAAGGTACCCTTCGTTTCCTGCACCACTTACCCAATAATAGTGTAGACAATTGGGAGGTCGTATACAAGTCATATATATATATATGTATGTATGTATGTATACAAGTCATATACAAATAGGCTATACATATATCTCTAATACTCACCCACAGTCGCAACGGAAGGTGTTTGGATGCAAAGACTGGGCCCGAAATCAGTGAAAAATTGAATAGGAAGGCCCTTTGTCATTATATCTGCAAACTGATGTGAAGAGCGGACGTGTAGTATGCGGACCTATCCTAAAGCCACCTTCTCGCGTAAGAAGTATATGTCTATCTTAATGTGCTTCTGTGACCAGTATTGGTGGTCTGTAAACCGCACTAACATTGTCACAGTACACAACTGTCATTGAGGTGAGAGGAACATGGAGATCCTGAAGTAGTTAACGTAACCAACATGACTCAGCGATGACATCAGCAACATCACGTAACTCTACCTCAACACCGGAACACGAAAACATATTTTGCTGCTTCGAAGCCCATGACACAAGATTGTTGCCGAGGAAGACACAGTAACCAGATGTGGATCTTCTAGAGTCTGGACAGCCAGCTAGCCAGCATTATAATAAACACACCTTCACGTAGCACAAGATACGCTTGATCAATGCGAGATGAGGCTCTCGAGGATCATGCATGAATAAACACACCTGTTGTACTGCAGAAGCCAAATCTGGACAAGTGAGAGTGAGATACTGTAGCGCCCTAGCAAGGCTCTTGTACACTGATGGGTCAGTTATAGGAGCACCATCGGTCGCGGAAAGCTTCACACATGTGTCAACTGGTGTCATCATCGAGTGACATTTGGCCATACCAGCACGTTGCAGGAGATCCACCGCATATTAGCATTGTGCAAGAACAGGTCATATGAACAGCGTGTCACAAAGATGCCGATGAAATGATGAAGGACACCAAGATCTGTCATGGCAAACTCGGAATGAAGACGCTCAATAATGCGACGAAGCAAAGCATTGGATGAGGCATTAAGGACAATGTCATCAACATACAATAGCAAGTAGGTGACCACAGGACCATCTCTATATGTAAACAAGGAAGTGTCCAAGCTATATGCCAGAAAGCCAATATGTCGAATATACAAGGTGAACCGCTGGTACCATGCCTGCTTGAGACCGTAAAGGGACTTCTGCAATAAATAGAAATGATCCGGAGCAGAAAGGTCCACAAAACTAGGAGGTTGCTGACAGTAAATAGTCTCATCTAGATGACAATGAAGAAATCCATTCTTGATATCAGCTGATAAATAGGCCACGCATAGGAAGAAGCAATAATGAGAACAACCTTATGGTGGCCAATTTGACAACCGGACTGAAAGTCTCATCATAATAAATGCATTTATTCTAATTAATTGGCTAATACTAGAGCCATGTAGCACACATGGTTGTATTGTTTTTCTGGGTGGTTCTCCATGTTCCAATTAAGCATAAAGATCTTGTATTAACCAAAAGTAGGAACATAAAGATACCTTTGAGCATGAAGTAAACAACACTATAATCTTGATCCTAGTGTCACCATAACCAATAAAAGCAACAAAGCATAGCTAACTAACATGAATGTGAAAACCCAAGTTTTCAGGGGTGATTGTTATGGTGGCTAGGCACATCCTTAATTAGAACCCATCAAATTAAACACATGCATATATGGTGGAATTAAAATTATTAGGAGACTGCATGTACATAACACACTGTCCTTTATCCAAAATATAGGTGCTCAAAGTCTTCAAAGTCATGCTCTTGAAATCTCTTGATACAAGCATGTAGTCACGCACAGGCAAACAAACAAGCATGTAGTCATACAGGTAAACAAACAAGCCTATTTATCCTTTATTTGGAAAACTAATTGAATAAATATTAATCAAATTAACATTAATATAAAAAATTAGAATATAAACCTTAATTAGCTTTGTTATGGAAGCACATTTGAATAGTATTTAATCAGATTAATAATAATTAAATTTTAGAAATAAGGTATATGTTAAATAACAATGCTAAATAAACAAGAACGAATACAAAACCTAGATTCTATCCACTTTACTAGGTTTGAGGGACCTATCTCTACTCCTTAAAAAAAAGAGGTGAACCGCGACCAAGAAACAACGTTGCTCTGCCCCTCCGCGCCTCTGCCCCTCGAATGGATTACAGCAACACCAGGATTCCCATGAGCGCGTCGTTCTGCCACTCGGCCGCCGCCATCGTCCAGCGTGCATCCGATGATTGCGATCAACTGACCTCGACATCCGTGCCTGGACCCCCTTCGCCAAACCCTATGTCCCCCCTCTCCTCTCTGTCGCCTCCACGTTCTTTGTCGGGGTTCACCAAGAGTGCGACCTAAACCCTAAACCTTTCCACCACCGCCACGATACCCCTCTCCTCTACACCGCCGCCCTATTCCTCTCCTCCGCGGCTTGGACACGCACTACATCGTCAGGGTTCACCATGTGTGCCTGCCTTAGGCCGACACAAGGTGAGCGTGCCTGCCTTAGGCTGATGCGAGGTGAACGCTCCCTAAACCCTAAACTTCTCCACTGCCGTTACGATCCCCCTCTCCTCTCCACCACCGCCACTTTCCTCTCCGCCGCGGCAAGATCAAATGCGCTCCCTCACCGGGGTTCACCGTGCGCGCCTCCAGGTATCTTTTATTAATTCATGTTGTGTTCCGCCGGTCGCATGCGTTTTATTGGCCTTTGATTGATGTTAGGATCCTGCCTGTATTGGCCTGTAGACAGCTCATCACCAATTGGAGGACGGGATCACCTTTGGGCAGATCGCATCTACCTGATCACCACCGCATAAGGTAAGTGCATGTTTATGTCTGTCTAACTTTCTTATAAACCTATCATTCACAGTTCTTGACATTTATTGAGTTTTCGAGTTCAAGGTAACAATAGCTCATGTAGTTCTTGAACATGGAATTGTGGATATATTCAGTTTGGGTTTCTTGGATGGAGTCTTTAGTTTAATGTGGCTGAATGGTCTTTGTGTGGGTATTCTGAATGCTTATAGTTTTGTTATTGTTCCATAATGAATTTTATAAAATTTGCAGAAATTACTCAACAATCTAAACGAGATTAAAATTGTTCTACACGTGCAAATTACGTAGTATCACTGCAAAGTTCACTTTAGAAATTGTTCAAACAATGGTGATCAGCTTTGTTCTTGTAGCCTTGTTGCTGTAAATCTGGTTGGAACACTCCTATTTTTTCATTAAATTTTTGTATGTATTAGATGTGTCAATCTGATATCAAGGGGGGACACTAATTTGATATTTGATACTCCTATGGCTAAATCAGACGAGTGCTATTTTTGTACAGTAAATCTGGTTGGGATTGGTTAATAGATAAAGGATTTTTTGTACAGTAAATCTGTTTGGAACACCGCTATTTGAATAAATTTTTGTATGTTGTAGATATGTCAATCTGGTATTAAGGAAGATGACCCTAATTAGCATACTAATAAGGATTATTTTGACCAATGAAGCAAGTGTAGAAATTTGCTCTGAATTATTGTTACTGCATAATCTAATCTGGAGCATGAAGCATCCGACGGGGTCCTATGGCTAATTCGCACACAAGTGCTGTTGGAACATTGCTTCTTTTACTGAGAGTCATTTTCAAGTTTTAGGGCCTTTGTTCACCTCAGTTGCACAGTATCTAGGTGTCAATCCTTGTGATTTATATCTGTTTTTTCTATGAACTGTGGTGATCGAATTTTAATTCTGGTTCATAAGATTAAGGGATTTTTTGTACTGTAAATCTGGTTGGAATTGGTTAATAGGATTAAGGGAATTTTTGTACTGTAAATCTGGTTGGAATACGTACGGCTATTTGAATAATTTTTTGTATGTTGTAGATGTGTTGATCTGGTATTAAGGAGGATGACCCTAATTAGCATACTCTTATGGATTATTTTGACCAATGAAGCAATTGTAGAAAATTGCTCAGAATTCTTGTTACTGCATAATCTAATCCGGAGCATGAAGCATCCCACGGGGTCCTATGGCTAATTCCCACACACACACAAGTGCTGTTGGAACATGGCTTCTTTTACTGAGAGTTACTTTCAAGTTTTATGGCCACCACCGGATTGCTCCAGTTTGCCGTGTGCTGCACACGGCAAAGTGTGCTTTTTGTTAATGGCCCACGGCAATGGTGGTTTGGCCTTGATGGCCGTTGACGGCGTCGGCCGCCTGTGGGCGGGCGCATGGCAAAAGCACATGGCGTGCACATTTGCCGTGTGCGCTGCGTTAGGCACACGGCAACGGCGCATGGTTGCCGTGTGCAGCCCCTTTGCAGTGTGCCTGCCCCGTGTATCCCATGTGCATTGTATTTGCCGTGTGCCTGCCCCGTGGCACACGGCAAACACGTCTTTTGTCGTGTGCCCGATATAATGCACATGGCAAAGGCTGTGGCACATGACATATAGCCGGTTTCTGGTAGTGGACCTTTATTCACCTCGCTTGCACATTATCTAGCTGTCAACTTGCACATGTTGTTATGTAATTTTCTTTGTAGATTCTATTGCTCATTCTGAATAGACATTCAACACATTTTAGGGTTCAGTGTTTGTTGTTGTGAGTTTTTATAATCATGTTGATGGGCTTGCACAGATGGGACCGATGAAGCGTACTGATGGTTGTAAACCATTTGGTGAAACCACACGGTCCAACAACATAGGTACATTTAAAATTATAAACATGTACCAATGTCATCCCATATTATGCTTATATGTGTTTGTTGTTTTATATTAGATTCTTCGACCAACAAAGATATTGATTCAAGAGAGAGACAGAGGGAAAACACCCGATATGCAGAGTTGACTGAAGATCAAAAGAAGGCAAAGAATAAGAGGCCTCGTGAGGCTTATCAATTACCTCAGGGTACTGTTTATGTACACTGGAATTTATATATACCTAAGCATCTTTTTTTTTAGGCTTACCCTTTATATTTTATTATATACAGCAGTGGAGAAGCGTCGTGAAAAGCATGAGAAGAGGCGAAAAGAAAAAGGAACACAAAGAAAATGTCGATCCTACATATCAACTGTACCCTAGTGTGCTAAATGCTACATGCAACCATTCAGGTATAACTTTATGTATCATACTATTGTTTGTATGGTGTACTACCTATCATTGTTACCAGCCTATCATCACGAATATACGGTCGTGTATCATACTAAATAGAGGTCATCACGAATAGTCATATACTATTTTTCCAAAAAATTATTTACCACTCATATTTCCAGTCGTTGCCACAAATGGATCTAAGTCAACACTACAACAGTTAGATAAACAGGCAATTAAACATGATAGAGAAAGAGACCGATCTGCCACTCGACGTGCACAAATGTCTGACGAAGAGAAGTGCCGGAAAGAAGAGGCATTGTCAAGGATATCACATGAAGACCCCTGAAGAGATCGTGGCAAGGCGTGAACAACAGAGCGTTAAGAATAGGACACCGACCATTGCTGAGTCGAAAAGAGCATAAAAATGCAGTGAATGATTACCATAAAAATAATTTGCATCCGGCGTCGATCGCAATGGAGAATCCGCATTGGACCCCTAAGCTTATATTCACTAATGAAGAGCCTTCTGCTGGTATGATCAGTGAATCGCTGATTGTTCCAACTTTCAGCAGATCACCTATTTACATACAACCGGCAAAAGATGAAAACCCTATAATCGAGGTTCCTGTAACAAAGTATTGGTCATTTGCCATGTAGACATAATGTTACCCATGGTGAGAGGAACACACTCCTCTCCAGGAAAAAAATGTCTATTTGAATCAAACATCGGGCGAAAGGCAATTGGTCATGTTAGTGATGACCTGAAAGATATGCATGCTAGCACGGAATCAAAAGTAAATAACAATGGTAATTTCTCAAAATTTGCTGAACCATGTATTTTTTATACCATCCTTAAACCACTGTTAATGCTGTGTAATACCCCACAAACACAAACATATGTTGTTCAAGACCGTAGTGTATACCAAAGAAACACCCTCCGCCGGATGTAACTGCTCAGAGACAAGAACCAATGGCGAGGACGGTAACGGCAATGATTTGTTCTTGTTTAGTGAAATGATTTATGCAACATACTATATTATAATCACACATGTTAATGTTATTGAACAGATGGTGATGAGGATGTTGTATTCGAGGAAGATGAGGAGGAGGAGGATGGGTGGCTTTTTGTTGGTCAAGGTGCACACGGTCCATGCTTGCAATTATTATCTTAGGTTTTTTTAATCACCCCCTAACACATCCATGTATGAATTATAAAATGCAGACGAAGATGATGGCGTTGAGGATGGGCTTGACGTGGAAGATGATAATCTATCTGTCGTGCCGGATCCTTTTGAGAAGGTCTATACTAATGTTGGATAAAAAAACTCGACCACGAGAGGAGACTCCACCCGAGCTTTGTTCTAAGAAGGTGTATGTTTACGATTTATGTCGAGCACGTCTGCTAGGGGTACCCCAGGGAGTAGATTTGTGGGTCTCGCCGAGTTCTAGGAACAACAGTGCACGAACAACACAAAGATTTAGACAGGTTCGGGCAGCGAGTAGCGTAATACCCTACGTCATGTGTGCTTGATTGTATTGCACGTGAGTTGAGTTTGACTTGTATGGTCTACCGAGCTAGGGATCCTTGCCCTCCTTTATATATCCCAGGGGGCAAGCTTACATGGTAGGTTCCTAGTCGGTTACAATATGAGAGTCCTAGTAGGAGTACACGAGTAGTTCCAAGTAGTTCTACTAGGACTCGATCTTCTATCTTGAGGGTACCCAGGGATGTATATCCCACAAACCCCCGAGCATCTTGCACCTTTGCTTCAAATCTTGAATCTACTTTAACATCTGCGAGTAGTTGGAGCTAAGTCCAAGACGCTCAAACCTTCTCTAACGAGTAGTTTTCATTGGAGTGCATCTTTAGATGCACCCGATGGGTGTAGCCCCCGAGCCTCCGACTACTTTTTAAATAGCCAGAGGTTCAAAAGCAGTCTTCAATCTTCAATTAATATGCTCACCGAAGGTGAAGCATATATGCTTTAGCCCTCGAGCTTCGAGTTGATTGAAATAATCAGGTTGAGGGTCTTGAAAGAATCTTCTAGTCTTTTTCTTCAAAAAAATGTGTACCCATTGGGTATAGCCCCAGAGCCTCGAAGCTAACGGTTGACATTTGGTCCGAGGGTCAAGAACATAATCTTCAAATGAGCTTTAGCTTCCATATAGATATCCAAATACCGACTGGTGCAAGTACTTTGGTTAGTCATCAAGTTGTCGTAATATGCAAGCATGGACTAGTTTAAAGTACTCGGCTGGCATTGTAAGGTCACGTCGTTTGAATACCGACTAGTTCCAGTACTCGTCTTCATGTCTCGGCTTGTGCCGTGTAGCCCCCGAGCTTCAAGTGATGTGTAGCAAGCAAAATTGTCTTGTAATAGTGCTACTGGTTAAGTAGATTATGATGTGTGCTACTTGTTTAAGTAGTCTTTTGCGTCATGCGTGTTACACTAAGTGCTTGTAGTATCGCAGCTCGTGGTCGTGATGATGTTGAATTAGTTTGCTAGAGCAAACTTAAGAAGTTTTAGTCTTGTTAAGACTTGGTAGACTGCTAGCGCAAGTCTGGAGTACTTCTTGTAGTAGTTTGGATTGTGCGTTTTACGCAAAAAGTACATTTAGTACGTCAACTCATGGTCTGAGCACGTCTATTGTAACAGAAGTAGTTGTTTGAATGCTACTTATTAAGTAGTCTTTCATATGCTACTTGTTAAGTAGACTTTTGAATGCTACTGGTTAAGTAGTCTTTTGAACGCTACTGGGTAAGTAGTCGTTTGAATGCTACTGGTTAAGTAGTCTTTTAAACACACTGGATAAGTAGTTGTTTGGATGCTACTTGTTAAGTAGTCTTTCATATGCTACTTGTTAAGTAGACTTTTGAATGCTACTGGTTAAGTAGTCTTTTGAACGCTACTGGGTAAGTAGTCGTTTGAATGCTACCGGTTAAGTAGTCTTTTAAACGCTACTGGATAAGTAGTTGTTTGGATGCTACTTGTTAAGTAGTCTTTCATATGCTACTTGTTAAGTAGACTTTTGAATGCTACTGGTTAAGTAGTCTTTTGAACGCTACTGGGTAAGTAGTCGTTTGAATGCTACCGGTTAAGTAGTCTTTTAAACGCTATTGGATAAGTAGTTGTTTGGATGCTACTTGTTAAGTAGTCTTTCATAAGCTACTTGTTAAGTAGACTTTTGAATGCTACTGGTTAAGTAGTCTTTTGAACGCTACTGGGTAAGTAGTCGTTTGAATGCTACTGGTTAAGTAGTCTTTTAAACGCTACTAGATAAGTAGTTGTTTGGATGCTACTTGTTAAGTAGTCTTTTGAACATGCTACTTGTTTAAAGTAGTCGTTCGAATGCTACTTGTTAAAGTAGTCGTTTGAATGCTACTTGTTAAAGTAGTCTTTCAGATGCTACTGGTAAAGTAGTCTTTGCTATTGTTTAAGTAGTTTTTTCAATGTGCTGCTTGTTTAAAGTAGTCTTCGCTACTGTTTAAGTAGTCTTTTGAACGTACTACTTGTTTAAAGTAGTCTTTGCTACTGTTTAAGTAGTCTTTGCTACTGTTTAAGTAGTCTTTTCTACGGTTTAAGTAGTCTTTTGAACGTACTACTTGTTTAAAGTAGTATTTGCTACTATTTAAGTAGTCTTTTCAACGTGCTACTTGTTTAAAGTAGTCTATGCTACTGTTTAAGTAGTATTTTGAATGTTCTACTTGTTTAAAGTAGTCTTTGCTACTGTTTAAGTAGTCTTTGCTACTGTTTAAGTAGTCTTTTTGATAATGCTACTTGTTTAAAGTAGTCTTTACTACTGTTTAAGTAGTCTTTGCTACTGTTTAAGTAGTCATCGCGCGCGATGAAGCGGTTGTCGATGAAGCCGTGTAGTCGGGAGTTATCTCTGACTAAGTTCTCGATCATGCCCGAGTCATCCACGACTAGGTTGGGGTTGAACCGAGTAGTCTGGCGTATTGGTTGGGCAGCAATACGTGCGGACGTAGTGCTTCTCGCATGGAGTTCTTGTGTGCACGGAATACGCATGCAGATTTCCACCGAGTGACTTCTCTAAATGCCATGATCAGAATATCCTCTCGATAATTGTGCCTGAGCTTTTTAATCATGCGCATGCTTGTGCCTGCTACTTTGTTCTTCACTTCGATTCAGATACGAACGGTGAACTCTTTCTTTATTGGACCGGATCTCTGTGTGTCCTCATATTGCCTTTTCTGTAGTAGCTTTGAATCTTCATCGGATTATTTTAGATTTCCGTAATGGACTCGAAGTGATTCCCAATAATCTCATTGGTTGCTGCAATATGGAATCAAGTCCGTTCTCTTCACGTTTGATTCGCTCCGTTGTGAACTACGAAGAGATACGTCGAGTAATAGTCTTGTAAAAGAAGAACTTAAGTTGAAGAACGGTCACCATGTCGGCTCATGGTCAACCATGTTTTTTAAACAAGCTGATAAAATTATTATGCAGAAAATAATTATTAAATAAAACTTAGCTTAATTCGCGGACAATTATCGACGAAGTCGTGGCGGTCGGCGATGGAGCCACGACGATTGTTGTTTGAAGTCGACTAGTCGAGATCGGTCTCGACTAGTTGTTGATGATGCGGTAGTCGTTCTCGATTAGTTTTTAACTAGTCGAGATGAGTAGTCATAGTCGATGGAGCCGATCCCGACTAATTTTAACTAGTCGAAACTAGTAGTCGATGTAGTCGTACGTCGCGTCGATGCAACCGGACGTAGTCGTAGTAGTACCCACATACATCTTTTCGTGTGCGGCAAGCCAAGATCTCCAATCCTTCTGGTAGTTTTCGGATTGCGCATGGCAAAATTTGCACCAAATTCCTTTTCACAGAGGATGTTTGCTGAGCGGCTTCCAGATGCATGCAGGTCTTCACCGAGCTTTTTATGAATATCTTCTCGTCAATTGTGCCTAAGCTGTTCAATGATGCCCAGGCTGGTGCCTGCTGCTTTGTTCCGGATAATAGCAATCGCACAGGTTGTCTGCGCCACCTCCGACTCGCATGTGGACAATATGACCAAAATCGACTTTGTCTCTTGCTCTTCTTCGATACGGAGTGGACACGAACAACACCGCGCGAACAGCACTAGTTTACTCCGACTGAAATCTGAAATCCAATATGAATTAGAACTCCTTGAACTCGATGCCGCAAAGAAATCATGTCGCCGCCTTGCTGATCAAAAAACATAGCAGCCACGTCGAGTAGATTGATTTTGTTGATGATCGGTCCATCGAGCTCTCCCATTGATCGTTGCAATCTACCGCTGATGTGAAGTTTGATCCCATCGCGCCTAATGTCAAGCATCGGCGAGTAGGCCCCACGGTGGGCGCCAAGTGTTGATGATTTATGTTGAACACGTCTTCTACGGGGTACCCCAGGGAGTAGATTTGTGGGTCTCGCCGAGTTCTAGGAACGACAGTGCACGAACAACACAAAGATTTAGACAGGTTCGGGCCGCGAGTAGCGTAATACCCTACGTCTTGTGTGCTTGATTGTATTGCACGTGAGTTGAGTTTGACTTGTATGGTCTACCGAGCTAGGGACCCTTGCCCTCCTTTATATATCCCAGGGGGCAAGGTTACATGGTAGGTTCCTAGTCGGTTACAATATGAGTCCTAGTAGGAGTACACGAGTAGTTCCAAATAGTTCTACTAGAACTCGATCTTCTATCTTGACGGTACCCGTGGATGTATATCCCACAGTGTCGTACTTTGAACCCGGGTCGGGACAGAAGTCTCATCGACTTCTATAGTTCAATGCTCTAATCGGTCCACCGCGAGAAGCTAGGCGCTAATGTAGGATAAAAAACGTGCAAGCTACCGCCTGAGGATGACTACAAGCACTACAAGGCCAAGAAATTTTGGAAAGAGCCTCCTAATTTCTGTTGTCATGGTGGAAAGATACATCTACCCACCCCAGACACACCATCTAAACTTATGAAACTCTGGACAAGTTCGGACGCTACTACTAGGCACTTCCGTGCAAATATTAGGTTCTTATTTGGCCATTTCTCTTTCACTTCACTATACTGCCACTTGGACCGTGTGATGACCAACATTCGAAAAAGTGGTGTGTACATGTTCTGCACCCATGGACAAATCTACCACAACATACATGGATTTGGTAAGGAAGAGAGCACCGAGCAAAGACACCTGGAGCTTTTATTTCCATGATAATGACCCATCACTCAGGCATCAGTACCACAAATGCCGTAAAGAGAGCGAGCAAAGGGACAAGGAGATCATTGAGGGGTTGGTCCGCATCATGCGTGGAAACCCCTACTCAGAACAATTTAGGCCCATAGGGTAGATCGATCATATTGAGGATTACACGATCGAACTCAACCTAGACCAACGGCTAGACCAGGGAGTCTATAATGTTCCTGTCACATCTGAGGTGGCTTCCATTTGGATCGAGGGGAGCGAATGTCGAGGATCATTTGATCATAGCGTTCTCCTCGAAGGGAAAGATAGATCTATATATGGCATCAGATCATACTAGAGATGCTACTATGCGCTCTCATACCCGTTGTTCTTTCTTAGGGGTGAGCTTGGGTGGCACAACAACATCCCCAAAGTGGGTGTGACAATGGATGAAGTTATGCAAGTAGCGGCAACCTGTGCATCACAGACAGAAGGAGGAGGTGGTGATGATCTAGGTAACATAATTTGTTTTCATGCGTATTGCTGTAATTTGTAGTGCTATCAGTTATTACACTAATTTGTGCATGGTCCCTATTCAGGCTAGGCTGGACATATCTGTGTATCTATTTGTGACTACTACTGCTACGAGTTCCAGATGCGGCCTGAAATATTCAATCCAATCCTTCGTGGCAAGCATCTCTTCCACTAGTTTGTTGTTGACACGTACATAAAGATCGAGAGCTCTCATCTTGATTACATCCAAAACCACTAGGACGATGTCAGGGCTGATCTGTATCAAGGCTTGGTTGACATCTTGCACGTGGGCGAAGGGCGAGGTGATGTTGTTGGCAAGCGAGATGTTCTATGTACGTCGTTCATCGGTGGTCCTCGGGATATGAGGCATCAATACATGGACACAATGGCCCTGGTGGGGAGGTACGATAAACCAAACATCTTCATCACGATGACGTGCAACCCAAATTGGGACGAGATCAAGAACGAACTCTATCCCGGTGAGACATCTCAAGACCGTCCAGATCTCGTCGCCCGAGTCTTTAGAGTGAAGCTATTGGACCTGAAACACCAGTTGTTAAATAATGAGATATTGGGCAAGGTTAATGCCTTCATATATATCATGGAGTTTCAGAAGAGGGGTTTATCACATGACCATTGGTTGTTAATCATGAAAACAAAATACAAGCTCACGTGTCCTGAACGGTATGACATCCTTATCTCTGCTGAGCTCCCTAACAAGAAGTTCCTAGAGCTATACAAGATGGTCACAAAACAAATGATGCACGGTCCATGCGGACATATGAACCCAAACTGCCCATGTACAAAGGGGCGCTCATCGTGCAAGAACCGCTACCCACAACCTTTCTGTGAGGCTACCTCACAGGGCAAGGATTCATACCCCATATATAGACGTCAAAACAATGTGCGGATGGAAAGGGTCCAAGGTCATGTGTTGCACAATCATGGGTCGTACCTTACAACCCCTACATATCATGCCATTTCAACTGTCACATAAATGTAGAGGCATGTGGGAGCATCAAATCTTTTAAGTACTTGTTCAAGTACATATATAAGGGCCATGATCGTGCATCTGTGGCCATGAAGGCCTGCGAAGGGCCCATTCCGCCTACACTAATGCCGAGGAGGTAGGGGTGGGTCACTATGGCTCTTTCACCAAAGTCTGCACACTTGCAGGCATGGTCTTCTCTGTTGTCCGACCAAATCCACACAATGGCCACGCATGTTAACCTTGCAAGAGGAAGACAAGAAATCTAGGAAGAAGGGACGGCCATGATAGCACCTCCGACTAACCCATCCTCGTTGATGGGCATGGTGTCCCTACGTTCATGCCTGTTACAAAGGCACATGGCGCGTTGTCCACTGGCTGATTCGCATGGGTGAGTGCGCCAGCCTCCCGAGTGCGAAGCTTAATGAGAGGTTCAAACAATAAAAAGACGTCCCAAGCTCACCGACCTGCTACTCTACCACAAGAGAGCTTGGGGGCTCGGGCCGCAAGAACCAACACTAGGTCCCTCAAGCTCGTATGCACAGCATGAGACAGCAATCTAAGGACAACAGCCTTTATTCCTCAAAATTTACAAGGGATTGAGCCCCTAAAATAGGAAAAAGTTACAAGGGTCCACGACCCTAAAAAAATACAAACTCATGAACCATGCCTCTATCAAAGGGGCATGGGGCACAAGGGGATCAAGAGCCTGACGAAGAAGGTGCTCCCACGGAGTCTGCCTCATAGGACTCCTTCTTGCATCCCTACAGGCGTTCCCCTTTCCAGAGGGAAATGCCGAAATAGGGCGTTCAGCCGCTCACACCAACCCATTGTGGGAGAGCACTGGCTGAACAACCGCCACCATAGGCAACCCCTAACGACGGCAGCGAGATAAGGAGACGACGGCAGTGAGATGAGGAGCAGACGGCTCGTGGTTGTTGAAGAAGCAGGTGAGCTATGTCACCGTACCCCTCTGCCTTGCAGGCCAGTTGAGCAAGTGCAGGTCGGGACGAACGGCTCTACGGAGAGAGCAAAACGTGCCTAGCCCTGCACACTATGGCCCGGGCTTGCCCAAGGAGAAGGCAAAGTATGCCTACAACGGCACCTGCCACGAGGACCCCTTTGAAAAGTACATGTCGAGGCGGATGGCTCTGCCGAAGGAGCAGAGCGTCCTCAGCCTTGCACAGGGTTAGGGGCTCCACCATCCATCTCCATCTCCCCCTTCGTAGGAGAGCTTCTTGCACCAAGACTACATGCTGCCGGGAAGGATCTCGGTGGCGAAAGCAAACACAAGGAAGCCAAGCTACTTCAAGCCACATAGCTAAACAAAGGCAAGGATCTTGGCAAAAGGGGAAACCGAAGAAGCCCTATTTAAAGGCCCATATGCTATTCTGTGACCTGTGGTCATGGCGGGGTCTGTCCCACCTACACCACGGCCACAGCAGGGCATATACTAAGGGTGGACGACCCTTGCTGGCTGGTCAAGCCTAGCACAGCATGCCACGGGGAAGCTTGTGGTGCAAGAGTCATCAAAAGGCACACCTCGATGGAGACCAGTGCACACCACTCACGCTACCCTGTGCGGTTGTCAGGAATCTAGTCAGAAGGAACCTGATGGACCGAAGGGCCATGGGCTGTGCAAAGCTACTCTAAATGTGCAACACGACAAGCTCACCTCGAAGAAAGAGAAAGATAAAAAAATCAAAATCCCCAAATGAGATCCTCAAACTCACCCGAGGGCTCAGGGGCTAGACCCACCGGCGCCATGGTCGAACCCTTCCGACCTATTCGAAGAAATCCTCCGGATGAATCCAAACTACTCACCCGAAGGCTCGGGGGCTAGACCCACTAGGTTCGCTTGCTACGAACCCAGCTGGAATCTTCGTCTACAAGTTTTCAGACCCCCTTGGACCGAAGACCGAAGGAGGCCTAGGGGGCTACTGTGAGATACCTGTAACCAGGGTACTCACCGTGTCAGGCTAATTAACCTAAACTTACTTGACCAAGCATCATTATTGCCATAGCCACGACTGAAACAAAGGCGAGCTCCAGCTCCCAACCGGCTGGGAGAGTCCTGCCTGCCAGGACATGTGGCGAGCCCCAATCGCTCGGGAGGGTATGGCCCACACCAGAACAAGGTAGGTCTGTCACCACTCGAAGGCCCAGTCAAGACGGCGCTCCATCCTTATCCAAAACCAAGGGCCCCATGCCACCATCCAAATTTTTGGCTACACCCATGGCATGGCCCATCCATTGTGAAGTGATGGTCAGTGTCAGGCTTGCCATGTGATGGCATGGACGCAGGCCCGAAGAGATAGCAACAGCAGAGGCAGCAGCACACGCCGGCCCCAGGGTTGACCCTTGACCTCTCAGGCAAGGTCGAGGGGAAGGCCTGGTGTTGGTGGTAGTTACAGCCTGATTTTTGACCTCCAACCGAGCATAAAATGAAAATAATGAAATCATGCACCACAACTATAGGGTTTATTTCTAATCATTTCCACAAGTTTTGATATTTATTTGATTCCAGGAGATGAATTACCAAATTTGGGGCAAAACCCCCTAAGATGGTGGGTATGGCCGAATCCCATGGTTCGGCCGAACTCCACCCTTGTGCCCGGTGTGTTCCACACCTTGAAAGCATACACATTACAAACACCTCGGCCATAGGTCATCATGACCGTCCTCAACACACAGGTGGTGGATCCAAGGGCGAACAAGCATCTGGGCAATTTCGGCCAAAGTACGGGGTTCGACCGAAGCCCCAACCGACCCACAACCGATTCTGGGAATGAATCCTGAGCGATGGAAGGCGAGGCTGTGGAAATGGGTGGTTTGGCCGAACTTGGGTAGTTCGGCCGAACCGACCCACTTCGGCCGCCCGGCACTGCCCTGAGGTGCCGTGGCACTAGCCCTTCGTCCACCGCTCTTCCTTGCTATATAAGGAGACCTCCAGCACCGGCAAAAGAACACAAGAGACAAGAGAAAAAGAGCTCCCTAGCGAAGCGCTGCCACTGCAATACTTAGAAAATAGAGAGAGGAGAGGTGAGTGTGCCAGAGAGGAGCCGGAGTGACGGCCCCTCTTCCACCTGTACCTCTATGGATGCGGCTCCACTTCGAGTAACATCCGGATCGTGTCTGGTAACTCTTGTATCTCTCTCTAATTAATTAAACATCGGTTCTTACTTTTATATGCTTGCTGGTTCCACATTCAATTCTTACTTGTTTGGTATAATTCTATACTGGTTGCTTTGCTTGGGTGCTTATCTTTCTATAGGAGATAAGTATTAGCTGACTAGTGTAGGCGAGGTGCCTAGACTTGAGGTTAACTTAGTTTGCCCCTAATTCAACATACGTGTGGTAGTCGTTAGGTGGTGATAGCCCTATGTGGCCTATGTAGTCCACTACATTTTTCTCAGCCTGTAGGAGCCTTCTGCGGTTATTGGCAACAACCCTTCTCATCCCTTTTTGTACGTTGTAGGTTCTATGTCCTTACGCAAGTATCTATCTGTATTACCTGATTAGCTCAGTTAACTAAGAGGACATTACTATCAGACTCGTACCCTCTCTACCCTCCTATCACTTTTCTTCCTTTTTCTTCATCGTCATTCACTCCATAATACCATCCTTGGACAACTTAGTGTAGAATTATTTCACTTCTCATTCTTCATGGAAATCGATACTATGGAATACTCCCAGCTGAAAGCTACATTGGTGTTCGTTCGCTTGAGGATTTATCTGTAGGCCGTAAGGAGTACCAACAAGCTTTCTGGGGCCGTTGTCAGGGAATAATATTTGTTCTGATTCTGAACCCAAGTTGTTTGTGTATCACACCACCCACCATATGGATTTCACTCTTACTTTATGTCAACATTCGGCTCCAAAGGGTGAATGTTTGGAGCCACCATCATCATCACATCCCATCCACACATCCGGCTATGAGCTGCATCCCGGCTTCATAGCTATGGTTCGAGAGCAAACATTCTCATGAACGAATGCAGAGAATCCCTACGCACATTTATGAGAGTTTGAGCATCTCGTGTTCTTGCCTCAACATAGGAGGCATGACACAAAAGACGCTCAAATGGAAGCTATTTTCATTTTTGTTAACGGAGGAGCAAAGAAATGGTACTCTCTATCTGTTGGTAATATGGAATGGAACTGGGAAATCCTTAGAGAGAAATTCTGCCTAAATTTATTCCTAGATTCTAAGGTAGCCGGTCTCCAAATCGAAATCCTTACCTTTAAACAATTAGACAGAGAATCGTTAGGAGCTGCATGGGCTCGTTTCAAGCAAATATTGGCAGCCGGACTAGACCTAGACCTACCAGAACCTATCATTCTACAACATTTTAGCCTTGGCCTCTGTCTCTCATAGCCAGTACTTTCTTGAACTCCGCTTCAGGAGGGTCGTTCTCTCATTTGATTCCCAGTGAAGTGAGGATAATCCTGGATCGTATCATGGACGACATTCCCTACACTGGAAATTGTGACGAATTTCCCAATGAAGAAGAGAAGCAGCCTGAACCTGAAGAGCCTACATATTCACAATCTAAATTTACCAGCTCTTCCATTCCATCAGAACCCGATGCTCACTTCGAACCACAACTTTATTCTAGCCAGGATTATTATGATCCACCCTACACCACTCCCTATGATTCTGACGATGATCTATTCGATGACATTGGGAGTGCAACAAGTTTTCCATTGGAATGACGTGTAGAGCAAAAGGACCAACCTCGACTGAGGTCGTCAAAATGCCCATAAAAATCTGAAGGATATTTTGTGAAATCAAGGGCTATGACCAAGAGATCGGTTACAACCCGAGCCTCGGAATCAACATCATCTCAAGCTCTTTGGTGCAAGTCCAACTCCCCGATGAACCATTGTCCTCATCTCAAAAACATCTAAAATTCACATCATGAAGGATCCTCGATTGTCTAGGGATCTTGCGGGTCATACCTGTTACGATTAATGACCCTGAACTTTTCCTAGATTTCCATATCTTTGACGTGCCCAAGGATTCCACACATTCCATCTTTATCAGTAGGCCGATCATGAAAATCCTGGAAAAAACACCAACAAACCAGCTAGTAGAGCTTAGGGTCGAGAAAGAGCTTGTTCCTATCTCTTACTCCTACTCTTTGAACACCCAAGAAGAGGTAGACCCCGATCCTTATCCTATTGAGGAAGTCATGTCAACCTCTTTGACAGAATTAGAGCAACTTATTCCAAAGGAAGATACCCAATTCTTTGTAGAGGAAGAAGAAATTCATCCTCCAATCAAGCTTGATACAAGCGAAGCTCCAAAACCATCTCCAATCGAGCTTATGGCTCTTCCCCCTAGATTTAAGTATGCCTTCCTCCTTAAGGACAAAAAAACTCTAGTGATCATTAGTGACAATCTATCCAATGTAGAAACCCAACAGCTTCTCATTATCCTGGAGAAGAGTCAATCGGTCTTAGGACACTCTCTCCAAGATTTGAAAGGGATCCGTCCTAATTTTTGTACACATCATATCCCAGTTGATCCTGAATCAACATCGTCTCGAGAACCTCAAAGATGGTTGAACAATGCCATGAGAGAATTCGTTAAACAGGAAGTGATCAAACTCCTTCAAGTTGGGATCATTTATCCAGTTCCCAATAGTGAATGGGCTAGCCACATTCAAATTATTCCTAACAAGGGAGGAATGACGGTTGTGCGCAATGATAAGACTGAGTTCATCCCTCAATGCACCGTCACTGGTCGATGAATGTGTATTGATTATCAAAGACTCAATAAAGCCACCAAGAAGGACCATTTCTCCCTTTCGTTCGTTGACAAGATGTTTTAATGGTTAGCCAACCACTCTTTCTTCTGTTTCCTTGATGGTTACTCTGGATACCACCAAATTTTAATCCATCCTAGAGTAAAACCACGTTCACATGCCCCTACGGGACCTATGCCTATCGGCGGATGTCCTTTGCGTTGTGTAACGCACCTGCCTCCTTCCAACATTGCATGATGTCAATATTCTCCGATATGATTGAGGAGATTATGGAAGTGGTCATGGACAATTTCTCAATTTATGGAAAGACCTTTACTGAGTGCCTAAAAAATCTAGACAAGGTCCTCTAGAGATGTCAAGAAAAACACCTCGTTCTGAACTGGGAAAAGTGTCATTTCATGGTTCCAGAAGGGATTGTTTTATGAGAAAGGGTGTTAGAACATGGAATTAAGGTAGACAGAGCAAAGATATAAGTGATTGAGCAACTTCCACCTCCTACCAATGTTAAGGGGATTCGTAGTTTCCTTGGCCATGCCGGGTTTTATAGGCGCTTTATCAAAAACTTTTCCCAAATATCCCCGCCATTAACTAATCTCTTAGAAAAGGACGCCCCTTTTGTTTTTGACGAAGAGTGCTATGCAGCTTTCCACACTCTCAAGAAACCACTCATTTCCGCTCCCATCATCTAGCCTCCCGACTGGAGCATACCATTTATAATCATGTGTGATGTGAGCGATTATGTCGTAGGAGCTGTCTTGGGCCAAACTAAGGACAAGAAGCACTATGTTATCTCTTACGCTAGCAAAACACTCACTGCCCCCTAGCTCAACTACGCAACCACGGAAAAGGAGCCCTTAGCAGTTGTGTTTGCTATAGACCAATTCCGGTCCTACCTGGTTGGGGCAAAGGTCATAGTCTATTCAGACCATGGTGCTCTGAAGTATCTTTTGACCAAAAAGGATGCGAAGCCAAGACTCATCCGTTGGGTTCTTCTATTCCAAGAGTTCGATATTGAGATAAGAGACAAGAAAGGAGTAGAGAACTCAGTAGCAGACCATCTTTCTCGGATGCAAGTCCCGTCTAATCTTCTAACTGACGATTATCTACGGGACGACACGCTCCTTATGGTCATCACTTTAGATCAATGGTACACCAACATAGTGAATTACATGGTGTCAGGGTGCATCCCACCGGGAGAAAAGAAGGAAAAGACTAGCTTATGAGAGCAGAATCCACCTTTGGGACAACATGTATCTCTTCCGTGCAGACTACACTGTCGACCACAGTGTAAACCTGGGCGGCACAACTCCCCCCTGTGCCAACCACTTTGCCAGAGCAGGGCATGGCAAGAAATGTACGGCGACCAGACCAAGACCTCCGACCGGCCAAAGCAAGGTCAGGGGAAAAAAACTCAAGCAGGACAGGACCAAAGGGCCCATAGGACCTATCCTGACCTCCTAATTTCCTCATTTTCCCGCTTGTAACCGACCCCCACACATATATAAGGGGGAAGGGGACCTCGGAAAGGGCAAGTTAGTCAACATTCCTCAAATTCACACACATTTCATACTAGAGCTCGACACACACAAACTCACACACGCTTACGAGCACCCCCGTTGTAAGCCCGAGGCACCCCACAAGGAATACGATCGGATCTCCCACACTGGACATAGGGTCTTTTGCCCGAACTAGTATAATTCCTTTGTGTTCTTGTATCTACCATCGAGGGCCATGAGGTAGTGCAGTGTAAGTAAACCACCGGTGTCCAAAACACCAACACATGTGTTCATGATCTCATAAAAGTTTCTGTATAGGCATTTATGGAGTAGCAAAGCTTCACCAATCGTGTTGAGCTATCAAGGGTTGCAAAAGTCAAGAGGGATGGTGAGGCGGTGGCCTTTTATACGGATATGATGTATTCACTCAAATACTCAATGATGGACAATACCCCTAAAATCAATGATGAAGACCTTATGATTCACAGGTTATTCTAAACTTGTACAAGTGTTCTCTTGGTAAGCTCTATCTAAATATCATTCTAAGTTGATATTTGTAACAACCCTAAAATTCCCCATAGGATTTGTTGAGTGCAAAAATGCGAATTTAAAAATTTTTTTGGTGGAATTGTGTGCATGCAAACCAACATATAAGAGTGTCTTCATTTTGCTCCCTAAATTCTTAGGCAATGTAAAATTCAAATTTAAAATCAATTTGAAGTGCTAAGGATGAGATAGTGTGATTTGGAGTTAATTGGATTTATTTGGATTTTTGGTTGGTTTGAATTCAAATTCTAGATTTGAATTCAAACTCTAATTGACTAAACTAATTTCCAAATCCTTCTAACTGTTCGTGGGCCGTTTTTCCGAAGCCAAGTCCATCTTTCCACCCTAAACTATTCTACCCGAGCCAGCGATCCAATCGGCCTGCTCGGCCTTTCGGCCCAGCTGCGGCCCGTCCAGCAGCCCCGCCGCGTCCCCGCCGCGTCGCTCGCTCTCTCTCACTGGCGGGTGGACCCCGCCTGTCAGCCTTCTTCTCCCCCTCGCGTCATCTTCCTCGCGACGCCGCTGCTCCCTCACGCGCGCGCGCCGCGAGCTCCAACCACCCCAGCCGGTCCCATCCACCCTGTGCGGCCCGTCGCGATTGCGCCGCGTGTCCGCAGCTACTCGAGCTCTCCATCTCGCCGTCCGTGCCCAGCGAAACCCTAGCCCTAGCGCCTATTTAATCCACCGCCGGCCGTCTTCTTCCCCAAGCCGCGCCGCCCTTCGGGGTTCCTTCCTAGATCCAATTCGAGTGGGGAGAGGGAGGAGGAGAACCAGAGGAGGGTCCGAGGAGGAGAAGAGGGAGGGAAGAGAAGCCGAGGCTCCGTCTCCGCAGCGCCGCCGCCGAAGCCATCGCCGCTGTCCGTGGACCGCCGTCTCCAAGCCGAGCCAGGGAACGAGAGGAAGCGCACGAGCATCGCCGAGCCACGACGAGTCTTCCCCGAGCTGCAGCGTACGACGACGAGACCCTAGGTGAGCTAACCGCGTTCGCCCCCTTCTTCTCTGTTTCCGGCGGAGCGCCGCCGCGCGTGCTCGCCGTCGTTGAGCCAAGCCCTCTGTGAGCCAGCCTTCGTGCTGTGCACCTTCTTCTGCAGGAACCCAACGCCGCTGTCGCACCCGCAACCCGCCGTCGCTTGATCCCCGCAGCCGAGGCCGCCGCGGCCGAGCTCCGCTCGCCCCGCGCGCGTGCACCCAGGAGCGTTCCAGCAGCTGCTGGAGCCGCACGCGCACATGCACATCCCCTTTCCGAGCACTTTTGCGCCAAATCCCGTGCCGCCGTCGTGCTCGCCGGCGTTCATGGCCGTGCCGTCGCCGCCGCTCGCGTCGGTGAGCCCAAGCCAAACCCTAATCCAAGCCTTTTTCACCCCGACCGTGTTCGCCGAGCCCTAGCGAAGCTGTTCCGACCATCCTAGACCCGAGCCGAGCCTTCTCCGGCCAGAACCGCCGCCGACCGTCGCCGCCGGTCGCGCTCCGGTGCGCGCCGCGCGTGCGCTGCGTCGCGCTGTGGCGAGGCCACCCCTTCATGGGCCTAATTCCCGCGTTTAAGTCTGGTTTACACCCTTGAACTCTTCCGGCCCATTCGTTTTCGGCCCAATTCCAGCCCAGCCATCGCTTATTCTTTTTCTTTTTCTTTTAACAGCGCTGACGTATGGGACCCACCTGTCATACTCTGTGAGTCACTGACACATGGGGCCCACTGACCAGAGTTGACCCGCTGACCGTTGACCGTTGACCCCGTTGACCGTTGACCGGTCAACGCTGACGGCAGCAGGGCCCACTGCTGACGTCATCCTAGGCGGACCCCACTGCTGACGTCAGCATGACGTCATGCTGACGTCAGCAGGCTAATTATTTGTCTGTTTTCTTTTTCGGAAATTATTTAATATTTTCAGAAAATGATTTAAACTTCGAAAATTAATAATAAATCAACCGTAGCTCAGAAAAATATGAAACCAGTTTCTATATTTTTCTAAAATCATGATCTACGCGTTAGTATAGAGTTTGGTGTTATTTGAGTCTTCTTTCATCGCTGTTTTAGTGTTTCTTTGCTAGTAGTCGCGTCTTATTTTATTTTCCGCGACCCTAGGAGCTCCGGAGAGCCAGGAGGAGCCGGCCTACTTCAACAACTGCTTTGACGAGGACGAAGACCTTTGCCCAGGTTCACGCCCGACCATTTCTGAAATACCTATTAGACATGCAAACTAGTATGCTAGCGCTTTACTTAACTCGCATGATAAACCTGCACTGCCTTTGTTATATCCTCTTACCTTGCTACCTACTACTCACTTTATAAATATGCGATGCTATGCATGTGTTGGGATGGTTGTGTTTGATCCTCTTGGCGTGAGTTGTGGGTGGTTTGGGAGGAGTAGTGCAGCTAGGCGGTGTAAGCGAGTAATAACAACTCGATCGTTGATCGAGGTGCTGAGGGGCTGCACTCGGGCAGTCCCTATGGGGTACCTGTTGCGGGTACATGGTTACTGGTTACTTGGGGATTGGTACTCGGTGAGTACCTGAGGAGTTTGGGCGGCAATACCTGTTATGGGTGCCGATTGCGGACCGTTGCGGCGGATCGCTTGTGATGCAGATACTCGCTTTACCGAACAACTAAGGACCGAGTCGTGCCCCCACTTCGGACTTGGGAATTACCGTGCTCACCATCTACCCAGTATGGGGAGGGTTCCAGCAAGCCTACTCTAGTGCGGCGCCGAGACTGTAGGAGAATCGAGTTTGATATGTGTAGGGGGGATTCGTTGCGGCGTAATCTCCCTGATTTACCACGGCCCCCGACTGGCCCCGGTGGGAAGGTTTCACGACCCTAGGGCAGATGTTAGATCGGATGTTTCCCGAGCCCAGGGAGACAGGATTGGCGCCGTTGCTGTTTAGGGTCTTTGCTGTGGGCTGCGTCTCAGGTTGGTTGCGGACTAGCCTTGCAGCCCGGATGGATTCCTGGAGTGCCACCTCTGCAGAGTGTAAACTATACGTATAGCCGTGTCCACGGTTACGGACGACCCATTTCTGAGAAGCCCCGGCTAGCATGGGAATCTGCTTTCTTACCTCATCCTTGATTCGGGTTATGAGAGATTAGTCCAGCTGAGGCTGTTGAGACGAGGTGGGGAGGGAGCTCACCGAGTCGACTAGCGAGTGAAAGGAGTTGGTGGATAATGATTTGCGGGAACCTGCCGTGGCAGGACGAGCCCGATGGGAATATGTGAGGCTGATGGTTGGTTTTGGGGAGTGTATGATGTATGTGCGTGAGCAGGAGTTGGTGATGAGATGAATTTGGGTTATTGCTGCTGCTTGCATAAGAAAACCCTGGCTTAAACCTTGATTATTTCTATATCCTTAGAATAGGCCACCTTTAAAGCTTGCATCATATTATGGTTGGTGACGTGGACCTGTCCCAATTCCTTGGGGACAGACTTTGGGTTCTCAGGTGAAGACCCCGACCACGAGTTCAACCAGGACGGGTGGTACGACTGAAGGATGTGCGCTACGCTCAAGGATGCCTGTGGAGGAGTGGTCCCTGTTGTTCTAGCTACCGCTGCGCAGATGTTTCTTATTGTCGTTTTAGCCCAGAGGGCTTGTATCTGTCGCTTTGTCTTTATATGAGTCATGTAATGGATCTTTTATCGTTGTATGGATGTGATATTCGACTGAGATGAGTTCTGTACGAGATAGCTGCTATTCCTGGGACTATCTCAAGGGTACAGGGAGTCGGGTTCTCGTCGGTGAGAATCCGGTTCGTCACAGTTGGTATCAGAGCCATACTTGACCGTAGCGCGTAACCCATAGAACGGAAACTTAGGACAGAAGCTCTAACTGAGTTCTCTATTTTATATGAAACTCCTTGGACTATTTGAAAACTATATAAGTACATCTCATCTATTTGCAAAAACTTTTACCCTTACCTTACCTTACTAACTTGCTAACTTACTAACAACCCACTAACTGTCTGGCAGATGCAAAGAAGATCAGCAGATGAACGACGAGAGATCAGGACCACAGGAGCAGACTGTGGAGGTTTGGCAGTGCTACTGAGGGAGGTGCTGCGTACAGTGGGGATAGATGTGGATAACGTCTTCTACGAGGGATGGACCTATGGACCTGGTGAGGGAGTACACACCCGGTTGCATATGGTTGTACCCAACATCCCTGGACGACCAAGGTCACTGATGTTACGAGCAGTTACCAGCGAGAGCACTTTCAGTCGGGCAGTGCAGACTATAGCTATGAGGATACTCCGACTTGCCACACTTGTGTACCAGAGTCAGC
Source organism: Echinochloa phyllopogon (assembly GCA_033239725.1). Classification (NCBI taxonomy): domain Eukaryota; kingdom Viridiplantae; phylum Streptophyta; class Magnoliopsida; order Poales; family Poaceae; genus Echinochloa; species Echinochloa phyllopogon. The sequence continues at coordinate 47,294,838 of BTCW01000012.1, read as the reverse complement.
TCAGCCACACTCGTTTCCGGTACCTACCGCGAGCTCTTGAAGATCCGACAGACAGAGACGCAGTCAGCTTGCAGGCTCACGCAGCAGACCGAGAGCGGAACGTGACTCTGCGGACCTCAGTTCAGTGCATGATTGAGCAGGAATACTTGAACATTGGCTTAGAAGAGAAAGTTGCCAAGCTAAAAGAGAAGGTATGGAAGCAGGATATCCAGCTGATGGAGAAGGACAACAGGATCGCCTTACTTGAGGAGCAACTCCGAGCTAAAACAAGGGAAGTCAGGAACTTGGAGTACGAAGCTCGCAACAACAGACAGTTGGCAGGACTGATCCGAGCAACTCACCATGCTCGAGATGTTCGCCTGGAAGATCAGCTCACAGAAAGAGACAAGGAACTGGCAGCCAAGGAAGAAGAGATAGAAGGTCTGAAGGAAGAAGTATACTGGTTGGACAGTCTCAACTCAGAACTCCAGGAAGAAGTGGATAGCTACAAGGAGAAGAGTGGACGAAACTACCAGCTGATGAAGTACCTGAGTCTTCAACAGATTATGGCAAAGGATGAAGCTCGAAGGACCCTTAGTAGTTGGGTAAGATCAGACAGGAAGAGGGTAGCAGAAATGATCGCAGTAAACCAAGGACTACCAGAAGAACGCAGAGTTGAACCCAGGACAGAGAACTACAGAGTTTCACCAAGCCGAGTTGAGCCGATACCACCACCTGAGGTTCGAACCTTTACTCCAGAGATGACAAGACTGAGACAAGAACTGGCACACTTAGAGAAGCAATTGACAGAACCTGAGATGGACATAGTGAGGATTGGCAGCGCGCCTCACGGACACCCACCAAGACAACAGGCAGTGATCAAGCAGCAAACAGAGACTGAGTCTGTGAGGTTGGCAGCGCGCCTCACAGGCACCTTCAGCAGTAAGAGACAGATGCAGTAGACAATTTCAGCAGATGTCAGCAGATGATGAGAATTGTATCTATCTTCATGGGTAGATGTTTAGACTTAGTAAATCATGACCACCTTTTGGCTCAGCCACGATGTAGCATTCGCTTAGATGTACTAATCCTCAAGGTTCCAGGAGCTGACCTCGGGATAGTACACATGTCTAGGGTGTAATGCCGTAATGATTGATCGATCTTGTTGGCTGTTCTTGCAGTTTTATTGTTGTTCATCTTGAGTGTACTCTAGTGTTGAGTCTATTTCATGTGTGCAGCTCCTACTCTAGTTACGCTAACCTAACCATTACCGACCGCCACTAAATCTGCTTTATGAAAAATACAGCAAGATGTCGATCCGAAGATCCAACCGTCTGCTTGCACGTTTTGAGGAAGCTGAGCAAGAAGAGGCAGAAATGGCAGTTAGAGGCAGAGGACGTGTCAGAGGTCGAGGTCGTGGAAGAGCAGCAGTTGCAGTTAGAGGCAGAGGTCGTGGACGCGCAGCAGGCGTGCTCCAGCCCGAGAACAACGCACCAGGGGAAGAACAGGAAGTGGAAATGGAAGAACCAGCAGTGGAACCTCAGCAGAACCAGCAGAACAACCAGCAACCACCGCCACCGCCTAACTTGGCAGAAGTGATGACTACTCAAACACAGCTGATGCAACAGATGGCACAGGCCAATACACAGATGATGCAAGCTATGCAACAGATGCAAGGAAACCAGAACCAGAACCGTCAGGGACACCGTGAGGAAGACCTACAAAGGAAGATTGAAAGGTTCATCAGGCTGAAAGCACCCACCTTCGACTACTCGGACGAACCACTCGATGCACACGATTGGTTGCGTACCATCGAGACGAAGCTGGACCTGACAGACTACACTGAAGAGGAATGTGTGGCCCTTGCGGCACACCAACTTGAAGGAGCAGCAAAAGCGTGGTGGGAGAGCTACTGTGACTCTCACGCAAACCCAGCTCAGATCACCTGGCTAGAGTTTTGTGAAGCTTTCAAGGAGTACCACATACCAGAACAAGTCATGGTGCATAAGGCAATGGAATTCAGGACAATGACCCAAGGAAGTTTGTCTGTAGCTGAGTACGCTCGACACTTTGCTAAGATGTCAAGGTACGCTCCTGAAGACGTCAACACTGAGAAGAAGAAGCAGTTTTGGTTCCAGCGTGGTTTACACAGAGGTCTGAGGACAGCACTCGCAGCGAGTTCACATAGGTCACTCAGAGAGTTGATTGACAGGGCTATCGCTGTTGAGAAGGAAAGAGTGGGACTTGAAGATACCTGGCGAGAGAAGAAAAGAAAGGCTGAACAGTTGCACAACCACAGACTGAGTCAGAGGCCGAGGAGTGGCCAGAGCAACATGATCAGGAGAAGCTTTCAGCAGAGCAACAACCAAGGAAGCTCAGTATTCAACAGAAACAGTTACCAGGGTAACCGAGGCAGTAACAGCAACAGTTTTGGCAGCAGAGGTAACAACTACAACAGCTTTGGTAACAGAAACAACAGCTACTCAAGTCAGGGAAACCCTAACTGGAAGCCGAACAACACACCCAGAATTGGTGGAGGGACCACAGTGGTCTGTTTTGCTTGTGGGAAGCCCGGTCACAAGTCCTTTGACTGTCCGGAGAAGAAGAACAAACAAACCCCAGCCAAGGCACCGGCACCTGGAGGACAGGACAGGCAGCCAGCAACAGCGCAGAGAGGACGCCTCAACCACTTGACAGAGGAAGAAGCCGAGGACGCTCCCGACGTTGTGCTCGGTGAGTTTTTAGTAAATGGCGTTCCAGCTTTGATATTGTTTGACTCTGGAGCAACTGGATCTTATATCTCGACAAAGTTTGTGAGAGAGCAATCACCCCCGACAATACCTAAAGCTAGACCTATAGTCACTACTTCTCCCCTAGGAGAGCTTAGGTGCACTTTAGAGTGCCCCGCAGTTAGACTGATGATAGGAGGCCAGGAGTTCGAAGGAAACTTGACAGTACTGGAATCGGAGGGAATTGACGTGATACTAGGAATGGATTGGCTTACAGAGCACAAAGGAGTAATCAGTTGCTCACCCAGAACAGTTGAGTTGACACACCCTAGCGGAGTCAAAGTGACAGTAGAGCCACAGAGAAAAAGAACAAGGAAGAGATCTAGAACATGTATTCTGAGACAGTTGGTATACTCCATTGAGAAACAGACGATCGAAGTACCTGTAGTATGTGAGTACACGGACGTGTTTCCCGAGGAACTACCAGGACTACCACCAGACCGAGACATAGAGTTCATAATCGAACTGCAACCAGGCACAGGGCCTATTGCTAAGAGGCCGTACAGAATGTCAGTGGAAGAGCTGGAAGAGCTCAAAAAGCAGCTGAAAGAGATGCTTGAAAGTGGTGTGATTCGACCAAGTGCATCCCCATGGGGATCGCCAGTGTTGTTTGTGAAGAAGAAAGATGGATCAATGCGCATGTGCGTAGACTATCGATCCCTGAACGCAGTGACGATCAAGAACAAGTACCCATTACCTCGAATTGATGATTTGCTAGATCAGTTGAAGAAAGCCAAATACTTCAGTAAGATTGATCTGAGATCGGGATACCACCAAATGAAGATTAGAGAAGGTGACATTCCCAAGACAGCTTTTGTAACTCGGTACGGGCAGTACGAGTTCACCGTTGTGTCTTTTGGATTGACCAACGCACCTGCTTACTTCATGAACATGATGAACAAGGTATTCATGGAGGAACTAGACAAGTTCGTAGTGGTGTTCATTGATGACATACTAGTTTACTCAGAAACAGCCGAAGAACATGAGAAGCATCTGAGGATTGTACTAGAGAGGCTGAGGCAGCATCAACTCTACGGAAAGTTCAGCAAATGTGAATTTTGGCTGGAGAAAGTAGCCTTTTTGGGTCACGTGTTGACAGCCGAGGGCGTAGCAGTCGACCCAGAAAAGATTGAGGCAGTAGCAGAATGGAAACAGCCGAAGAGTGTTACAGAAATCCGAAGCTTTCTGGGATTGGCAGGATACTATAGAAGATTCATTGAGAACTTCTCCAAGATTGCCAAGCCAATGACCGAACTACTCAAGAACAATATCCCATTCGAGTGGACGGACAAATGTGAAAGAAGTTTCCAAGAACTCAAGCACAAACTCACTACAACTCCAGTATTGACCCTGCCAGATATTCGCAAAGATTTCGTAGTCTACTGCGATGCTTCAAGACAAGGTTTGGGATGTGTTCTGATGCAAGAGGGCAAGGTTGTTGCCTATGCATCGAGGCAGCTGAGGAAACATGAGGAAAACTACCCCACACATGATTTAGAACTGGCAGCAGTGGTACATGCATTGAAGATCTGGAGGCACTACCTGATTGGTAACAAGTGCGATATCTACACAGATCACAAAAGTTTGAAGTATTTCTTCACCCAATCTGAACTGAACATGAGGCAAAGAAGATGGTTAGAACTGATCAAAGATTACGATTTGGAGATACACTACCATCCTGGCAAAGCTAATGTCGTGGCAGATGCCTTGAGCCGAAAGAATTATTGCAACAACTTGATGATAGAAGAAAGTCAGCCAGAACTAGCAAAAGAGTTGTACATGCTGAAACTCGAGCTAGTAGAAGAAGGAAAACCCCAGGAAATGAGAGTGAAGTATAACCTAGATGACCGAATCAAAGAAGCTCAGGGGAAGTGTCCGGAAATTCAAGGAGTAAAGGAGGATATTCAACGAGGAGTAGCACCTGACTACCGGATAGATGAAGCAGGGACAGTATGGCTGAAAGACCGTATCTGTGTACCACAGGACGAGGAAATCAGGAGAACAATTCTCTCAGAAGCTCACGAGTCTAAGTACTCGATACACCCAGGATGCACCAAGATGTATCAGGACCTGAAGGATAAGTTCTGGTGGAAAAAGATGAGAGAGGACATAGCAGAGTATGTAGCCAAGTGCGACTCTTGTCGAAGAATCAAAGCAGAACATCAAAGACCAGCAGGACTGCTGAAACCACTGGAAATTCCAATGTGGAAGTGGGAAGATATCAACATGGACTTCGTAGTTGGCCTACCCCGCACTCAGAAAGGGAATGATGCCATTTGGGTCATAGTAGATCGATTAACGAAAGTAGCTCACTTTATACCAGTCAAAAGCACACACTCAGTAAGCAAACTAGCAGAGCTATACATAGACAACATCCTTAAGCTGCATGGGGCACCAAAAAGCATTGTGTCGGACAGAGGACCCCAATTCACAGCTCAATTCTGGCAAAGCCTACATCAAGCCATCGGAACAACCTTGGAGTATAGCACAGCTTACCACCCTCAGACAGATGGGCAGACTGAAAGAGTGAACCAAGTTCTTGAAGATTTGTTGAGGGCATGTGTTCTAGCTTACAGCACAGACTGGGAGAAGAGTCTATCCTATGCAGAATTCTCCTACAACAACAGTTACCAGGCCAGCCTACAGATGTCACCCTTTGAGGCACTTTATGGCAGAAAATGCAGAACACCTCTAATGTGGTCAGAGGTGGGAGAACGAACATTCTTTGGGCCTGACATGATTGTAGAGGCAGAGGAAAATGTGGCCAAGATCCGAGAGCACCTGAAGGCAGCTCAGAGCAGACAAAAGAGCTATGCAGATAAAAGGAGACGAGATCTGGAGTTCGAAGTAGGAGACTTCGTCTACCTGAAAGTGTCACCCCTCAGAGGGCATAAGAGATTCCAAGTGAAAGGAAAGCTAGCACCCCGTTTTGTTGGACCTTACCAGATACTGGAGAGAGTAGGAAAGCTAGCCTACAAGCTAGACCTACCAGAGGAACTAGCGGGAGTACACCCAGTGTTCCATGTATCTCAGCTGAGAAAGTGTCTGAGAGTACCAGAACATGAGATTAAGACAGAGGCATTAGACCTACAGGACACCTTGGAGTACCTGGAGTACCCAGAGAGGATACTAGACAGAGCAGTCAAAGAGACCAGAAGCACAGCTATCCCGTTTTGCAAAGTACAGTGGAGCAATCACTCAGAAAGGGAAGCCACTTGGGAAAAGGAGTCAGTGCTGAAGGAGAAATACCCCCACTTGTTTAAACCATAGGTAATCACAAATCTCGAGGACGAGATTCTTGTGAGGGGGGGAGACTGTAACAACCCTAAAATTCCCCATAGGATTTGTTGAGTGCAAAAATGCGAATTTAAAAATTTTTTGGTGGAATTGTGTGCATGCAAACCAACATATAAGAGTGTCTTCATTTTGCTCCCTAAATTCTTAGGCAATGTAAAATTCAAATTTAAAATCAATTTGAAGTGCTAAGGATGAGATAGTGTGATTTGGAGTTAATTGGATTTATTTGGATTTTTGGTTGGTTTGAATTCAAATTCTAGATTTGAATTCAAACTCTAATTGACTAAACTAATTTCCAAATCCTTCTAACTGTTCGTGGGCCGTTTTTCCGAAGCCAAGTCCATCTTTCCACCCTAAACTATTCTACCCGAGCCAGCGATCCAATCGGCCTGCTCGGCCTTTCGGCCCAGCTGCGGCCCGTCCAGCAGCCCCGCCGCGTCCCCGCCGCGTCGCTCGCTCTCTCTCACTGGCGGGTGGACCCCGCCTGTCAGCCTTCTTCTCCCCCTCGCGTCATCTTCCTCGCGACGCCGCTGCTCCCTCACGCGCGCGCGCCGCGAGCTCCAACCACCCCAGCCGGTCCCATCCACCCTGTGCGGCCCGTCGCGATTGCGCCGCGTGTCCGCAGCTACTCGAGCTCTCCATCTCGCCGTCCGTGCCCAGCGAAACCCTAGCCCTAGCGCCTATTTAATCCACCGCCGGCCGTCTTCTTCCCCAAGCCGCGCCGCCCTTCGGGGTTCCTTCCTAGATCCAATTCGAGTGGGGAGAGGGAGAAGGAGAACCAGAGGAGGGTCCGAGGAGGAGAAGAGGGAGGGAAGAGAAGCCGAGGCTCCGTCTCCGCAGCGCCGCCGCCGAAGCCATCGCCGCCGTCCGTGGACCGCCGTCTCCAAGCCGAGCCAGGGAACGAGAGGAAGCGCACGAGCATCGCCGAGCCACGACGAGTCTTCCCCGAGCTGCAGCGTACGACGACGAGACCCTAGGTGAGCTAACCGCGTTCGCCCCCTTCTTCTCTGTTTCCGGCGGAGCGCCGCCGCGCGTGCTCGCCGTCGTTGAGCCAAGCCCTCTGTGAGCCAGCCTTCGTGCTGTGCACCTTCTTCTGCAGGAACCCAACGCCGCTGTCGCACCCGCAACCCGCCGTCGCTTGATCCCCGCAGCCGAGGCCGCCGCGGCCGAGCTCCGCTCGCCCCGCGCGCGAACGCCGAGGCCACGCGCGGCCGTGGGTGACCACGTGCCCGCGCGTGTGCACCCAGGAGCGTTCCAGCAGCTGCTGGAGCCGCACGCGCACATGCACATCCCCTTTCCGAGCACTTTTGCGCCAAATCCCGTGCCGCCGTCGTGCTCGCCGGCGTTCATGGCCGTGCCGTCGCCGCCGCTCGCGTCGGTGAGCCCAAGCCAAACCCTAATCCGAGCCTTTTTCACCCCGACCGTGTTCGCCGAGCCCTAGCGAAGCTGTTCCGACCATCCTAGACCCGAGCCGAGCCTTCTCCGGCCAGAACCGCCGCCGACCGTCGCCGCCGGTCGCGCTCCGGTGCGCGCCGCGCGTGCGCTGCGTCGCGCTGTGGCGAGGCCACCCCTTCATGGGCCTAATTCCCGCGTTTAAGTCTGGTTTACACCCTTGAACTCTTCCGGCCCATTCGCTTTCGGCCCAATTCCAGCCCAGCCATCGCTTATTCTTTTTCTTTTTCTTTTAACAGCGCTGACGTATGGGACCCACCTGTCATACTCTGTGAGTCACTGACACATGGGGCCCACTGACCAGAGTTGACCCGCTGACCGTTGACCGTTGACCCCGTTGACCGTTGACCGGTCAACGCTGACGGCAGCAGGGCCCACTGCTGACGTCATCCTAGGCGGACCCCACTGCTGACGTCAGCATGACGTCATGCTGACGTCAGCAGGCTAATTATTTGTCTGTTTTCTTTTTCGGAAATTATTTAATATTTTCAGAAAATGATTTAAACTTCGAAAATTAATAATAAATCAACCGTAGCTCAGAAAAATATGAAACCAGTTTCTATATTTTTCTAAAATCATGATCTACGCGTTAGTATAGAGTTTGGTGTTATTTGAGTCTTCTTTCGTCGCTGTTTTAGTGTTTCTTTGCTAGTAGTCGCGTCTTATTTTATTTTCCGCGACCCTAGGAGCTCCGGAGAGCCAGGAGGAGCCGGCCTACTTCAACAACTGCTTTGACGAGGACGAAGACCTTTGCCCAGGTTCACGCCCGACCATTTCTGAAATACCTATTAGACATGCAAACTAGTATGCTAGCGCTTTACTTAACTCGCATGATAAACCTGCACTGCCTTTGTTATATCCTCTTACCTTGCTACCTACTACTCACTTTATAAATATGCGATGCTATGCATGTGTTGGGATGGTTGTGATTGATCCTCTTGGCGTGAGTTGTGGGTGGTTTGGGAGGAGTAGTGCAGCTAGGCGGTGTAAGCGAGTAATAACAACTCGATCGTTGATCGAGGTGCTGAGGGGCTGCACTCGGGCAGTCCCTATGGGGTACCTGTTGCGGGTACATGGTTACTGGTTACTTGGGGATTGGTACTCGGTGAGTACCTGAGGAGTTTGGGCGGCAATACCTGTTATGGGTGCCGATTGCGGACCGTTGCGGCGGATCGCTTGTGATGCAGATACTCGCTTTACCGAACAACTAAGGACCGAGTCGTGCCCCCACTTCGGACTTGGGAATTACCGTGCTCACCATCTACCCAGTATGGGGAGGGTTCCAGCAAGCCTACTCTAGTGCGGCGCCGAGACTGTAGGAGAATCGAGTTTGATATGTGTAGGGGGGATTCGTTGCGGCGTAATCTCCCTGATTTACCACGGCCCCCGACTGGCCCCGGTGGGAAGGTTTCACGACCCTGGGGCAGATGTTAGATCGGATGTTTCCCGAGCCCAGGGAGACAGGATTGGCGCCGTTGCTGTTTAGGGTCTTTGCTGTGGGCTGCGTCTCAGGTTGGTTGCGGACTAGCCTTGCAGCCCGGATGGATTCCTGGAGTGCCACCTCTGCAGAGTGTAAACTATACGTATAGCCGTGTCCACGGTTACGGACGACCCATTTCTGAGAAGCCCCGGCTAGCATGGGAATCTGCTTTCTTACCTCATCCTTGATTCGGGTTATGAGAGATTAGTCCAGCTGAGGCTGTTGAGACGAGGTGGGGAGGGAGCTCACCGAGTCGACTAGCGAGTGAAAGGAGTTGGTGGATAATGATTTGCGGGAACCTGCCGTGGCAGGACGAGCCCGATGGGAATATGTGAGGCTGATGGTTGGTTTTGGGGAGTGTATGATGTATGTGCGTGAGCAGGAGTTGGTGATGAGATGAATTTGGGTTATTGCTGCTGCTTGCATAAGAAAACCCTGGCTTAAACCTTGATTATTTCTATATCCTTAGAATAGGCCACCTTTAAAGCTTGCATCATATTATGGTTGGTGACGTGGACCTGTCCCAATTCCTTGGGGACAGACTTTGGGTTCTCAGGTGAAGACCCCGACCACGAGTTCAACCAGGACGGGTGGTACGACTGAAGGATGTGCGCTACGCTCAAGGATGCCTGTGGAGGAGTGGTCCCTGTTGTTCTAGCTACCGCTGCGCAGATGTTTCTTATTGTCGTTTTAGCCCAGAGGGCTTGTATCTGTCGCTTTGTCTTTATATGAGTCATGTAATGGATCTTTTATCGTTGTATGGATGTGATATTCGACTGAGATGAGTTCTGTACGAGATAGCTGCTATTCCTGGGACTATCTCAAGGGTACAGGGAGTCGGGTTCTCGTCGGTGAGAATCCGGTTCGTCACAATATTGTTTCACTTGCAACATTATGGCCACAATAAGCAGCCACTAACACCCAATGTCGCCAATGGGGACATTGCAAGAGTAATTGAGCAGAGAACTGACGGGAGCATGGTGACAGTGATGTTAGATACACATGAGAAAGATTCCGACAAGAATGCCGATGGCAGTGATTCCATGGATACCGGCAAGGAAAACCAAGGTAATGAGGTCCCGCCACAAGCAGGTGGATTTGGATAAGATAACTCAAAGGATCAAGAAGAGCTTGTGTGGTGGGTGTCCACAAGTCATAATAAGCCCAAAAGATCTCGAGATATTAAGATTGAACAAAAAGGTTGTGTGAGTATGCTTTTTCTATGATTCTTATTTATTCAAATTAATAATGTGAGTCTCTTGCGTGCATGCTTTTTTCAGATTATGAATGCAACAAATCTGATTTGCAAATTATTACATAGATTAAAAAAATTCCTGGTGAACCTGGGAAGGAAGGGCTTGTGTTGATAGATGGTTTTCCTGTCTCAAGATATCATATGGATTGCCTCTTCCAACCTCACAAACATGTATATGATGATGTAACATAAAATACAATGAGGCACTTGTGGGATACGGGTACTACTGGGCTCACTACCAGAGGGGATAATAGCTGACCTGGGCCCATGTCTGACAAGGTTGTGGGCTGACCTAGAGGTGGCCCGCAAGAAATCCTCGACTTGTTGAACAAGTTTGGTGAAGATGTTGTGATGTACCTAGGGGATCAGGCCCGGATATCTAGGATTGTAAGTAGAATCTTAGTCGGATACGATCCTTAGTTGTAATCTAGCTAGAGTAGATTTAAACTGACTTGTAAATCCTAGGTCGCCGGCCTATATAAGGTGGCCTAGGTCAACCTTCAAAGGAATCGAACCATATTGTAACCACAAAGCTCGCATTGCTTCTTGAAGCTTTGTCGAGCACAAGCAATACAAGCATCACCCGACACAGGACGTAGGGTATTATACCTCCGGGTAGCCTGAACCTGTCTAAATCTTGTTCCCTGTGTCACCTTCAAGCTACTGAACTCGGCGATCCTCCTCCTAGAAATCTACCACTCCGGTATCCCACGGTGGATTGCCGGTCCTAAGGTCCGATGGCACTATTCCTGCATTTTTATGTTGTAAATGCTAACATGTACACCTGTGTAGGTTCTAAATGCATACATTTAATTAACAAGGCGCCATGATAAAATGGAGAGGAGGACTGATGGTACAGTCTTTGATGCCATTACAACTGCCTACATGATAAAAGATTGGTGAATCTAAACAGGACTTAGGAGAACATTATAGCCTCCATGGAGATACCACTGACGGAGTCCCTTATTTTGATGAAAGGGTGTTGAATTACTTATGGCATGACATGGTATTTAATGTGTTTTTACTTATGGATTAATTCAATTACCCCTAACGTTGTTGTAACTGATTGGTGTTTAATGTTTGTTTAGTTTTTTTTTCTTCCAATAAACATCAAACACCACTCGTATTTCGCTATGGTTAATGCTAAATGTCATGAGATACAAATCCTTGATTCCTATGGTTCTGCTTTTGGACCAGATGAACTACAAGTCACTGTGAGTTTTTCGAGATTTACTATACTATTAATATGTCATTACATACAAGTATATTAAAAAAGGTGTATCTATTGTCAATTAATTTATAGCTCGATGGGATGCAATGCCAAATATGGTTTGTGGTTGAGCGAAATGCCATTACAGATACAACATGGACGGATGCCAATGTTGCTTCCTGGACTTATATAGAGGTTTTTGGGAAGAAACGAATGCAAACGGATGGGTCAGTCGACTAAACTTTTAATATGTAAACTATTAAATCATAATTGCCATTGTTGTATCATAATTTTCATATACTATAGTTCTCCGTGTGGCCTATTCATTATAAACTACTGTAACACCCAAAAATAGCCCTATTTAAATTTTAGTAATTAATTTGATTTTTTACTAAAGAGTTCATAATTAATATAGGGTAAATAAATAATTTTTGAGAATTAAAATCAAATATAAGGTGTCGAAACATTTTGTTGCATTCATGCTGCCGCATTAAGTTTTGTTTGCTAGTAGTTCAAACAAGAATTTAAATCTAGTTTAAATTCAAGTTTGAGTCGCTTTGTTTTGAGCTATAGAAAAGTTGTTTTGGCCTGAGTTCGTTTTTGCCCCCTGAACTTTTCCTTGAGTTTGTTTTAGCTCCCTCTTCTCTTTCCTCGGCATGTAGCCCAGCTCGTCCCGCGGCCCGGCTCGGCCCAGCCGACTCCCCCACCTCCGCTCGGCCCGCTCGCGCACCAACTCCCCGCAGCCCAGCTCCCAGCCCCGCTCGACCCAACTCGGCCCAGCAACTCCTCCCAAGCCGAACCGGCCCAGTTTCCTCTCACGCCGGCCCGTGTCCCCTCCTTTATCTCCTATCGCTGACGAAGGGGGCCCGCTTGTCGGACCCGTCTCCTTCCTCCTGACCGCGCCCAAGTCTGGCTCGGTGCCGCGCCGCTCCCGCCCTACCCCGCCTGGCTCCTTTGGCCCACCTACGGCCCAAGCCCGTGGCCCCCCCGAACCATCCAGGGAGCTTCGCGCCGCCGCCCTTTCCTTCCGCGCGGCGCTCCCCTCTTGGAAAGCATCCCTCGGAAAGGAAAGGGGAAACCGTCGCGCCGCCGCCAACATGTGGCCTTGGTTTGTGCCACCTCGGCGCCCGAGCCTGTCCAGCACCCTCCCTCGGCCCTATTTAAGTTGCCGCTCCCCCGCCACCCCTCAACACCAAGCCGCAGCTCCTCTAGCGCCGCACTTCAACCTCGCCGCCGCCGCCCTTCGAGTTCCTCACCGGCCGCTGTCAATTCTTGCTCGTGTCGCCGCTCCGCTCGCGCTGACAATCCCTGATAGTTTCGCAACAAGGTACCGAGGCTTCTCGTGTTGTTTCCTGTGACTTTCCCCGAGTTTTTGGCCCCAACCGCGCTCACCATCCTCCTTGCAGGGCCGCCATCCGCCCCTCACCGTCGTCGGCCATCGTCATCGCTCCTCTCTTGTCATGATCTACCGTGGTGAGTTCGCCGTGTCCTAAGCTTGCTCCGCATCCAAACCATGCCGAGTTTGGTGCCCCCTAGCGCGACTACCCCATCACTCCGGCTAACCTCCGCCGCGGCCACGGGCGGCGCCGTCGTTCCCTTCGTCGCCGGCGTCGATTCCCCGCCCGGTCCAACCACCGCCGTCTGATCCCGATCCTACGGTTGTAGAACGCGCTCAGCCCCAAATCAACCAGAGACATACCGGTCATCGCCCGCCGTCTTGCTAAAGAGCCCTTGTAGCTTTCAATAATCAACCCGCCGTCCACCTGTATTCAAAGATAATTACGTTTGGGTCCCTGTTTTTACGAAAAACCGCCTAATCTTTTTAGAAATAGCGACCGAGGTTCTGTTTTGACATATTTACTCGTTAGCCCTTCTGTTTTAATATGTAATTACGTCTAGGTCCTCAGTTTTTCTCAAATAAGCCACTGGAAACTTCTAAATCTTGCCAGTAGGTCCCTGCAACTTAGAAACCCCACATCTTTTCCCATTTTAGCTCCGATTAGAGTGATTTTCATGCTCATGTGTTCATAGTGAAGCATAGATTAGTTTTAAAACCTTCTTTTATATTGTTTCTACTATTTGGTGTACTGTTCTAATAGAATATTATTTGTTTGCATGTATTGGCTTGCGTGGATGCTTGTGTGGTGATTCGTGTCCAGTCGGTGAGCCTTTTGCGTTGGACTTCGAGTACGAGGAGGACTATCATGAGCAGGACTCGCAGCAGTAGCTTTTTGAGGAAGGCAAGTTATAGCACGGACAATCCTTGCTACCTACCCACCTTGTAATAAATTATTTCATACTTGCATGTGTCTAAACTGATGTACCTTTAAGGTTGTACCTAGTTTTGATTATCATGTCCTTTGATTACCTTGGGTTTATGCATATGGGTAGATCTTTGCTATGCGCAGCTACTATCACCATTGTTTAACTGTTAATTTTGACTTAATGGTTCACTTCAACATTAATGATAAAACTTGCTTTTTAGCAACTTGGTTTAGGGGACTAGAGCATGTGCTTCGTGCTTTGTTCCAGTGTCCCTCCATAAGGTCCGGTTCTTAAAGCGGCAACCCAGGAGCCTATCACCACCCCTAGAACTATTATGGCTCTGGTCTTGGTTAAGTAGCTTGTACTTCTCTAGCTTGCCAGTGGTTACCGATGGGGCCAACAGCGTTATGTAAAGCAAGTTGCGGGGTGTTTCTTGATTCCACCGAGGACGGTAGCCCCGTCGGTGCGATGGGGAACTCCACACGTTGCGCATTGATGGGTGCGATGCCCGCGCTCTGGATGCCATTGACCCCCTGATGGTGTGACTCCGTAAGCGTAAGTCAATCTCGGTGCTTAGAGTCTCACCACCTTGTTGTACCTTAGCGGCCACTGTCTTGTTAGGGTGTCTTGTGAAAAACCTCGTAGCATCCCTATGCAGTCACACCTTGGAAGTGTTGATGTGCGTGGTTGGGTGCAAAGTTCTTTTAAACTTTTACGCGACTTGTGGGTAAAGGGTGAAACATTTGTAGAGTGTAAATCTATCATGATAGCCTTGCTCAGGGTCACGAGCGGCCTGAATCCTTTTTTATTAGAAGATAATGTTTATTTATGCTTAATGTCATTTGTAACTGGGTTCTATTCACTTGTAGTAACTTGGACAATGTTAAAACGAACCAACTAAAAATGCTAACGCAGTTCAGCCGTGTCTAGCCTTACTTTGAGCCTTCATACACCAGTGCTATACTTGCTAAGTAAATGTTTTACTTACACTTGCTATTATTCAACAAAATCTCAGATGGGTAAACATATTGGGCTGTGCATGAGTCTGCTGCTGAGTTTCCAAAAGACCCGCCGTAGTACTGAGTTACGTTCTCCCAGTTAGAGTCCCTGTGGATTGCGGCTCTGCTTAGTTGAGAGTTATTAGTCTTCCGTTGTATTGGTTAGTTTATTTATGATGCACTCTGATGTAAAACTCTATTTATTCAAGTAATTATTCAAGCATATGTTCTATGTTTATTATATTTGTTTACTATATGTGTACTATGACTTCCTTGGCACACATATGGCCGCATTCGGGTTTCTGTGTAAATCCGGGTGTGACAACTACATGGAATATTGGACCGGGGATTCTCTCTCCGACATTTTCACTCAAGTTCGATCACATAGATTACACGAATACTTTTATATTGCTACTTATTATAAAGCTAACTATGGATCCGACGCTACAGCATGACATGAAACTACTCAGAGAAAAGCTGGCTGCAATATTGTTATTGTTAGATTTTAACCAAAGGAAAGGACAACTGTTATTCGATAGTGACACAGATACTAGAAGCCCAAACGATTGTCAGATTGTAGATGAACCTGGCCGGATATGCACTCAGAGCAATACAAGGAAACAAGCGGATCAAGACGAGTATTCTGAACAGATTACATTAGCAGAGAATGCGTCTACTCGACAAAATTCTGAACAGATTACATTAGCAGAGAATGCGTCTACTTGACAAAATTTGACGAAACGCCATGGCGATCAACGAAGGCTCCAAACTTTACAAACAATCGACTAGGGTTGTGTACGCCTAGAACTCAGCACTATCTTCATCAATTCACACCTTTTTCTTGAAAGCATCAGTTAGCAAGGGTGAGTATATTTATGATAGGTACTCAACAAGGTCAAAAGAAATAACCAGACAACAAATTAATATCAAATTTAAGTAAATTAATCATGTGAGGGTCCATGCCTCTTGATCGTGAGCACGACTGCTATATCAGTTTTACACTCGGTAAATATTGTACACTTTTACCACAGGTTACGCAAACCTCATCATGCTGAGGTGGTCAAACCTCTTAAATCACACTATCAAGGTGTGACCGCTTAGGGATGCTATGAGGCTTTTATAAAGATACTCCAATAAATAATAGCCCACTAAGGTTTCCGGGTTAGGAACAAAGCAAAATCCTCCCTAATAAATCATGTATCTTAGTAAAGCATATCACTCAGGAGGACAGAACTATATCTCATTAACCGCCGCCACTCTTGCCATTTCGTAAGACTATCACAAACTAGAATACCTAATTACTTAGCCAAGACCAGAGCCAATCCAGTTAAAAGCATTATGATATTGTAAATAAGCATAGATAGGAGGGTGGTTAGGGACACTTGCCTTTCTCCAAATAATAGCTACTCAGAGTCTTTAAAATCATCTTCTTAAAATTCGTTCTACTCGCATCAATTAACCACAAGCATCCAAGGAAAATATGCATGCAAACAAACAACGATAAATAAGAAAAGTACACGGTTATCATCACAAGATAAGCGCTCTAAATTATTCTGCATGTTGCTACAATCGCAAGAGAGCAAGAATCGTTAAAATCAAAATCAAAACGTGAAATATATGAGATAAACAAGTTTACAAGGGCATAGATATTTCAGAATTTAGACTCCATGAGACTAAGGGTTTATTGTGTAAGAGTGATGTAAGCATGCATGAATAATGATGTTGGCGAGACAAAACAGAAGTCAGTTTGATTAATCTGATCATTCTAGCAAGGTAATAAGATTGTGGTGTCATGACGTGATGAGACAAATTAAAGCAGTATAGCAAATATAGTTATATCACAATAAGGTAAAAAGAATGAGTGAACACGTGTACGTAAACATACACACTGCACATATGCATATATGCGGTAATCAGCTTAATCAACAAAGGACGTGCAGGCTGATATGAATTTAGCTTCTCGATCATGCATTCATGCTTACGACGCTAGGATCGGAGAGACAGAGGGGCGTGGTGCGCGCCAAATTGAGGAGAGGATGATCGTGTTCATGGGCTCACCTACGACGAGAGATGACTGGTGACGATGGTTGACTCGAGCGGCTGTATTTTGCAACGTTAGCGCGGCAGCATCTTAAGGCGGCGACGCGGCTTCGAGTTCAGCGATCTTGGGCCTTGTTTAGATCCAAATTTGCGCGTCCAAATTCACTATGCAAAAAAAAATTCTCATCACATCAAAATGTCGGCACATGTATGGAGTACTAAATGTAGATGAAATCAAAACTAATTACACAGTTTTGTTGTACTCTGAAAGACGAATATTTTGAGCCTAATTAATTAATTTTTAGATAATTTTTCATACATACAAACGAAATGCTACAGTCCTTTAATAATTGAAAACTTCTAAATTGAGAGCTTTCAAATTGGGATCTAAACAAGGCCTTGGTCAGTTGGTCCCATCTCGACGAGGCAGCGAAGCCTGACAGCAACATCTTCTCTAGGCGATGATGGACGACGGCGCGTCAGGCAGGTACGTGAAGGCAGCAGTGTGGCTGCGGCTCAGAGGCGATTCTCAATTTCTCATGGTGGCTACCTCCTTCCTCGGCGTCAGGGAACGTACGGCGGATTAAGGTGCTGGAGTTTAATTTTCTAGGGTTTGGAAGAGTAAACAATGACGGCGAGCTTTGCTATTTATACGTGGATCGGAGATAATGGTGGCAGGCGTGCCAGAGAATTCGAGGTAGAGACCATGTTTCTTTGGGTAAAATTTTTTTATATACGGGTTGACCACTAATTAAGAGTATTAAATAAAATCAGTTTACAAAACTACGTACAAAACCTCGGGTTAATTCACGATCATACAATTGAGGATGGTTACTGCGTAGTATTATTATAGTAAATCATAGCTTAATTAAGCGCATTAGATTTATCGCGTAAAGTTACATTATCTTTAAAAGATTTTACAAATAGACTTTATCTAGTAGGTCAGGCATACCAAATTGTCTGGAAAAAAAAGTTGAGTCCGGCTGAGATTTGCAGGCCGGTTTCATCAACGGCCTGTATGAGCAAACTGGACATAGACCAAGCCTCTTGGCCCACCTGACCAAGTCACAAACCGTGACCAACATGGACACCTGGGCCGCAAGCCTGTTGCCTGACAGCCTTCGCATGCATACAAGCCAAAGCCGAACCAGTTCAGTACTCGGCCCATTTGGATCACGTAGAAATCGTGGATTGTGGCTTTACGCTTTCGACAGTTCGTCGTCAGCAAATCAGCCTTCCCGCTTTCGCTGTGATTTTTCCATCCTAGGAGGAGGGAGGACTCGAGTCCAGCCGCGGGGAGCCGCCGCCGCCGCCGCTGCGGGCGATGAAGCGCTTCTTCCAGCCCGTTCCCAAGGACGGCTCCCCGGCGAAGAAGAGGCCCGCTGCCGCTGCCGACTCGGGCGATGCCCCCGCCACGGCCGGCGCCGGCGGGGAGGAGGGGAGCCCCGGCGAGGAGCCGCGCAAGTTCCTGACGTGGAACGCCAACAGCCTGCTCCTCCGGATGAAGAGCGACTGGCCCGCCTTCTCCCAGCTCGTCACCCGCCTCGATCCCGACGTCATCTGCGTCCAGGTAAGCGGTTTGGGGTTTCAATTGGGCGCGCCTCCTTGGTCTGGGTTTTAATCTGCAATGCCACCCGTTTGTTCGGAACGATCTGTGGGCGGGGGCGTGTAAGATGCAATGTAGGCGCCCCAGGAACAGTGGGTTCTGGCAGGCATTTCGTCGAGCAGGTTGGGGGCGTACGACTTGGTGCTCCCTTTATTTAGGTGGAGATTAGTCTGATGTTTGTGTCCTGCCAGGATTTTAGATGTTATCTTAGAGCTCATGGTGGGTGACTAGCTGTCATTAGTTTCTGCACTGTATTCTCTGGGAAAGCATTTCTTCAGCAAGTGGTGGCACGGGCATCTGGTGCTTTCTGTAGTTGGGAATTCGGTTGAGCATGGCCTGTACGGCTGTACCAGTGTGCTATGCGGTTGTTGGAAGTTTGGAACATGCACTTTTAAAGTTCTACATAGATACTCCCTCGGTCCCAAAATAAGTGAACATATATCATTCAAATTTTGTCCTACAAAGAGTGTTTGTTTAGCTTTTAGGGATGCACCTACTAATACAAAATTGCATAGAAAAACTCATAGAGCCAATCAAATAGTTAGTTAATGCTACTATTCTAATTCCAATGAAGGGTAACATGGTCATTTGTCATGACTAGTAATCTATCTTAAATTTTCTAAATGGATATTTATTTTGGGATGGAGTAGATGGTAGGCAGTGTTTATGGCTGGGTCAGTGGGGTACTACCTCTGTTCCAAATTATAGTTCGTTTTGGCTTTTCTAACCTAGATATACACTAAGTGTAGATACATAGCAAATATTATGTATCTAGAAATGACAAAGCGACCTATAATCTGAACAAAGAGAGTATTTTATATAATCGACTGGGCAATCATTTATTCAATCCTTTTTGGACCATGGCTAGGGGGGGGGGGGATCATGTTCACATCCCAAATGATTCTTTTCGATACTAGATGAGTTTCTCTAGATAAACTATTTTGGTGAGGTCTGTGATACTGCTTACTCATTATGTGTTTTTATATCATTCTTCCAACTGGATATGTTGTTTCCTTTTTTTATTATCACAGTGCTAAATTAGTTCTTTCACACTTATTTGGTGCATAAAATTGTGTCTTTTTTCCAACTTATATGTTGTGATTAAATATAAGGACCAGTGCATCCTTAAAAAAATGTACTAATTTGTTAGATGGGCAAAATAGGTCTAATCCCTGACTGCTTGACGGCTTACGTGGGGAAGAAAGTAGCCATCAGATTATTTTTATCAAGATGCAGGTCCCACCAAACCGACTTTAGCACTGGAGCCATCGAACTTCAGCCACATAACCAAGCACTGCATCTCTGAATCAATTGCACACTGGAGCTTCCCTTAGAATATGTACTTGAATTATCGAAGACTGTTCCATCTTGGGGGCTTGTTTGAGAGCAGGCAAAGAGGACTTGAGCTCCTAAACGTACAACATGTTAAAAATATTTTGATATCAGTTTGGAACAATGGAGAAAAGGTAAGGTGGACTTTTAGGTCTATTTGTTCTTTTCCAATGCTATGACATTTCAGGGCTGTGACATTTGACATCTCAAATAGCCGCAATCCTAATGCTATGTGAACAAGAATAACAGCAACAATGGAGTCAGGCCCAAACAAACAAATCTGAACCTCCCTACCATTATATGTGTCAGTAGACTCTATATCTTTTAAGAAACGTTTGCTAAGTAGATAACTCTTGCTGCTGTAGAGCTTGCCATGGGCCCATACGGCTGGTCCTGTTCTGCTCATCCGAACTTCTCCATTCCTTGTGAGGCAGCTCGTTCTTGAGCTGTGGTTGTGGCCATGTTTGCTGCTGTGGTAGCTGCATGTTGCCCAAGAAGTTTCTATGTGCACAACCTACCTGGACTTTTTTTTTGTGTTCAACCTACCTGGACTTTTGCACCCATGGAACAGCATTTGTTATTCTTTAACTTGTTTATCTTTGTAATTTATTATCTTTAGGAGAAGAATCTTATCCCTAGTAAGTTTAAGTTTAAATTGGTCTGCTAAATGGAAGTTCTCGGTCTCCTGTCTTTTGGCCACTGTTCTAAGTCTATCTGAATTTTGTTAAGGGATCCAGAGGGTGATTAAGAAAAAACAAACAGCAGGAAGTACTAGATTTTCTGTATAGTGGTTTGGGCGGTTTGCAAAAACAAACAACCTGGCATCCTTCATGTTACATCATTCTTCTTCAAATTTTGGCAGCTGGGCTCATTATGCCACCATTTATCCCCAGTTAGCAGTTCCTACTTTTCATTGCTCATCAGGCTACATTTTGTTTTGGCCAGCCTTCAAATACACCTTTAGTGATATAATTAATATATATCTGACATGGATATTGATTGAACGTTTTTGTCAGGAAGTGCGGATGCCGGCGGCTGGTTCAAAAGGGGCACCGAAAAATCCTAGTGAACTAAAAGACGACACAAGCTCTTCACGGGACGAAAAGCAGGTTCTGGAGCATTTCCAAAGATTGTGTACTTTCTGTGAATATGTCGAACTATATCTTTTATATGTTCTCTCAAAATGAATGTATCATTACCTAAGCTAGAATTTCTATCACTTGCATCCATGAAAAAGGGATTTTATCATCTTGATCTTTAGAGGATACTCCCTCCGTTCCAAACTGTAGGTCGTTTTGGCTTTTCTAGATACGTAGTTTTTGCTATGCATCTATATATACACTATGTCTAGATATACATAGCATTTGTATCTAAGAATGCCAAAACGACCTACAATTTGGAACGGAGGGAGTAATTGGCACTGTATCATACCACTGCCAGTTGCACATAATGAACACTGCGCCACTTGCATCAGTAGTCAGAGAATAACTTCTGTAGCGGAACTGTACCTATGTGGACGTAGCAACTGTTTTTTTACAATTAAAATTAAAAGATCAGAACATAAGAAATTTTGTGAATTGTGCAAGCAGAAATTTATTATGAACTAATATCAATTTCTGTGTTTATAATCTAGCAAGCTCCTGAGCTATTACTCCCTCCAGACTTCAAATAACTGATGGTTTGGGATGTGTGCAATCAACACATTTTTTGTTTTGACCATCATCTCCTTGAATATTCCAAACTAATTTTTAAAAATTGTATGTCTAGGTCCGTCCTCTAGTAGCTTCAAAAAATTATATATTGCTATATTTTGAATACGTTGACTGCTGCTGTTTGAAACGACAATTGTTTAGAGGCTGGAGGGAGGGTTTTTTTTTTCAGCTTTGTTACATTGCATTTGGTGGGATCAACAGCAAAGTAGTTATGATCACACATCTTGATGCGATGCAGGTAGTTCTACGTGCTTTGTCTAGTTCACCTTTCAAAGACTACCGTGTCTGGTGGTCCCTTTCAGATTCAAAGTACGCAGGAACAGCTATGTTTATAAAGAAAAAGTTTGAACCTAAGAAGGTGTCTTTTAACTTAGATAGAACATGTAAGTTTGAGATGACATCAGATTATCCTTGAATTATTATATCTTTGTTGCCAGTATAGTTTATGACTTTATATGCTCCATGTATAATGTTCCGTGCCCTGGTCTAATTCCCCAGCCCTTCTGTTTACATATTATAGTTTTATGATTGTATTTCAAGATCTAATTTAGTTCATTGGTAAGCTAGTAATTGTATAACACAATATTCTATCCAAACTTAGTGATGCTTTTTTTAATAGAAAATTCTGAAAACAAGAACATTTTACTTGTTTTGTAGTTGAAATTCATAACAGAACAAATGGTCTTGCAAACTGTGACAGCAGATACTCGTGTTTTTATGTTAGGAGCTAGGGAGCATGTGATTGTATTCCATCAGTGTTAAACAAAGTCCTAAGAGAATATTGACATTTTGATATGAAGCTGTAACTGGAACTAGGATAGTCATTACAAGAATAAAATGTGGGGTGTTCATCTTATCTAGATATGTGTTTAATGCAACCCAAGGAATGACATGGTCCAGACCAGCAAGCTTCTTAACAAATACTCCCTCCGTCCCAAAAAAAAAGACACTCTAGGATTTAAAATTTGTCCCAAAAAACAAGTCATTCTACTATATTTAGTAAGTGCATGTGCATGCAACAACCAATTAGTGCTAAATATGGCTAATAATTAGGGGCAATCAAGGTCATTTTACTCTCTCCTTAATTTGTCTTAAAATTTCTAGAATGTCTTCTTTTTTGGGACGGAGGGAGTAGGCATCTTATCTTCCATGATTAAATTTCAGATTTGATACTATTCTTCCTTAGATTCCAGTTTCCTTTGTTTTTCAGCTTCCAAACATGAAACTGATGGGCGTGTTATAATTGTGGAATTTGAATCGTTTCTCTTACTAAACACTTATGCTCCAAACAATGGATGGAAAGAGGAGGAAAATTCGTTTCAAAGGAGACGTAAGTGGGACAAGAGAATGCTGGAATTTGTTCAACGTGTAGAAAAACCCTTAATCTGGTGCGGGGACTTGAACGTCAGGTAATCAAGAGAAGGGTTGCTCCTTAATGAAAATTACATAAATATTTTGTGTACCGCTGCTTGTATCTTGCAATAAAATCTCCATGCAACTCTTTTCATAGTATTTAAATTCAACCCCGGGAGAAGGTTTGTCCTAGTTAATAACATAGCATTAATACCCATAAAACCTTGAGAGAAGTTTCCTTTCATGTTTCCTTATAGTAGTTGTCCAAAAATAACCATATGCTTGCAGTCTTGAATGATACATAGCGCAGAGAAAACTTTCAGTTTTATTTGAACATTTGTGTGTGCTATGCCAATAAGGCATTTTTCCAGAAATGAATGTTAGCTCTTATACTGACTTGTTTTTTAATATTCCAGCAATGAAGAAATCGATGTCAGCCATCCTGATTTTTTTAGCAGTGCTAAGCTGAATGGATATACCCCACCGAATAAAGAGGTAATATTTGCTTTATACGTGCAACCCTCACACATCTGTATATAAATCCAATTTAGCTAGTGCATGTTGTTATCATGCATCAGGGTGGTTAGTTTAATGTAATGAAATGAAATCTGTCATCTATTTTTACCTACTAGCTAAGTGCAAACACATGGAAATTCTAGAAAACAGGCTGAGAACAATTCATTATATATTGACCCATAGATCCACTTAAGTTTTATAACATGCACTTTTCTTGTTTTAGGTTTTAGTACTGAAGTCTGAACTCGAAAGTACAGAGCCTTCCAAACTTATCCTATGTGTGAGGATGACAAAATCGATATTGTGTCCCCTGTGAGCTCATGTCCATTTTAGATCCATGTCCTTGCTTTATTTGGGGTTTTCTGTCTATGAAAATCCATCATGTGGCGTGGGGGAGTAGGTCTTGCACTTTACGTCGTGAGTCTGACTCCAATATTCTATTAGTTAATCCCTAACCGCTTCCCAGAAATCTTTTAGGATTATCTTAATCATATTGGACAAGGCTAACACGCGATGGGTCGCGCGGAAGGGAAGCGCGCGACCTGCCGCCGCGGCCAACACTAATCCGTCACCGTCAACTCCTCCGCCGCCGCCCACCACCGCGGCCGACGCTAACCCAACAACCATCATCTTCTCCGTCGCTTCCTCCGCCCCCGCCGCCGGCACCGCCCCGGCCGGCGCCGCCCTCGCCGCCCTCGCCGCCCGGCCATCCGCTCGGCGGCCGTCGCCACCGCCGAGCCGACCGCCGCCCCCAAACCCCTCCTCTAGATCCGCCGGCGCCGGATCTCCCCCGGCAACCCCGGCCCCCTAACCCCGGCCCCTAACCTGGTGGCGCCGGCAGAAGCTGGGTCGCGCGGAACGCACCGCGCGACCGAACGTGCTTTAGACTTTACGAAACATATTGCTGATGTGGTATGCCGTGTCCCTTGTCATTCTCTATGCACAGGCTAACTTTCTTTCTACAGATGGTTCTTCCGTGTAATGTTTCTCAATTCCTGTAGCAAAGACTTTTCACTCTGTTTCCTGGTTACATGAGTACCATATTTGTTTGTTGTCTTTTAGTTGTATAAGAGGTCTACTTACTATTATAGACTTGGCCTCTAGTATAAGTGCATGTCTGTTCTTTTCGTCCAACGTTGCGACCTTTGGTAGTGGGCAAGCTTGTGCACAGCAAACCAATTTGGCTCTCCCTCGAAAACATGGAAATAATTGCCGATATTCCTTGATGGTCTTCTTGAGCAAGGTTAGGTGAAGGATCCAAACCAGGCCCTAAGTTTGTACACAAAAAATGAACCAGGCCCTAAGTTTGTACTCAAAAAAATGAACCAGACCCTAAGTTTGTACACAAAAAAATGTGTACATAATTAACTTATTCATTGCAATAGGACATCAATCTAATAAGGTTTCAGTTGACTAAGTAAAACAGCCCCTAAGTTTGTACACAAAATTGTTTACTTGTAACCAACTTATGCATTGCAATAGGACATCGATCTAATAAGTTCTCAACTGACTAAATAAAACAGTACATTGCTCTTAAAAGGATTTGGTGATTCAAGATGATTTACTATTTGATCCTATAATTCGATTCTGTCTGTTAATCTCCGGTCCAGTTCAAATTTTGGTCGTGACAATGATCTACTAGACTTTCAGAGGATGCTATATTCTTGATCATGTGTAATTTCACATTGGACTCCATCTTCTAGCTCTATATACTGGACTTCCGATGTCCTTTTTGTGGTGTGTATGTTGGCTATTCCATTAGTGCAATGAGGTCTCTTTGTACTCTGCAGGACTGTGGACAACCAGGATTCACCCTAGCAGAGAGGCGTCGCTTTGGCAACATATTGTCCCAGTAGGTGAAAACTAATACATTGTACCATTGAACATTTAATCTTTGGCTAACTATAACCAGTTACGCTGGTGATGCTTTTGAAATTTGTTGTCAATTCTTCCTAAAAAAATATATGAATTTTGTTGTCAACTTTTTATCTTCTGAACTGGTCTTGTAAAGATAAAATTTCGTGTTCAATGTATGGATGCTTAAGAAAAGATGAATAACAGTATTGGTCAGTCTCCCATATAGAAATGAGCTGTATTTTGGTCAGAAACTTATTCTACCCAAGTCAGATGTTTGCGGATTAGCTGAGGCCATCAAATTGATATGGACTTGAACATACTAGCATATTTGTATAGATCAATATCAATATGAATGGTGATACAAACATAAACATATGTTTTTTCAAAAAAAAAAGTATTGGCCTGCTTGGATGCCGGCCACATCCTGCCATGCAGCAGGTGCGGCGGCACCACAATCTGTGGTGTAGGAATTTGGCGCCACAGTTTGGCAAAAAAATCAACAAAAAATAACTACGGTTCGTGTAGCACGCCTAAAGTTGCGCAGCAACCAAGAATAATTTTAGAAGATCATCTTGTTTTTAGCAAGGTGGGTTGTGGTACCTTACTTCAGCTTATATCATGGGAAACCCAGTCTTCCAGCTCCGTGAACTTTTTCCGAGGTTCAATTACAGTTTAAACGCCACATTTATAAACCAAACAGAGCATCGCATGGCATATGGTTTTCTTGAGGAAAACATGTTTTCAAGCTGATGCAAGTTTTTAGCATGGTATTTTAACAAGAAATCCTGAGCAGCACATAAATCAAGAAGGGTCTTGCTTGATTTTGGGGAGGTGCTTTAGTGCTGTATTGCATAGTTGTTGCTTTGAAGTTTTAATAAATTATGGATGAACGACTTGGATATACAGGGGAAAGCTGGTTGATGCTTACAGACACCTGCATAAAGAAAAAGACATGGACAGTGGCTTCTCTTGGTCCGGTCATCCAATTGGCAAGTAAGGAACATTTGTCTTTTTGTGCTGGTCTTCATTTATTCCTTAGACATTCTCTAGGTACTGAAGTATGTAATCTTCCGTGTAATCTTCTGGCATGTCTACTGTTCTCTTTTACATCTTTGAGCAAACCTAGTCCCTAGTATATATGTATGGTTGCTTCACAAGTCTTAAATCTTAATTTACAGTTTTCTACCTCTGTTCCAAATATAAGACTATTTAGGTTTGTCCTAAGTCAAGCACTCAAGCCTTTTTAGATTCGTCCATTAAATAGCTAAAAAGGATCATATAGATTAACAACATAAGGTTAATGTTACTAGATTCATCATGAAATATACTTGCATAATTCATAACTGGTTCTGTTTGAAATGTTATATATATAATGGAATTGAAGGTGATGTGTTGGTTGTGCCGATGCCCAAATGGACTTGTTTTCGGAATCGGACGAAGTAGCAATTTGTGAACTTTCGTTATTCGCATAATTGGTCCTGAAAGACAAAAATATGATCTTTTAAAAATTATGTAATGATTACTGGATATCTGTTCCATTGTTCAAACTGCTAACACAGTATCTTTTCATTTGTTTTTCTCGCGGTGAGATTTTTTTAGGGCTTCTCCTCATCAGTGAATTAATTTTCCTCTAGGTACCGAGGAAAGAGAATGAGGATCGACTATTTCATTGTTTCAGAACAGTTGAAGGACACGATAGTTTCATGTGAAATCCATGGTCGTGGAATTGAATTAGAAGGTAAGAAGTTAAATAGTACCAAACTTTTTTTTCGTTGTGATATGCTAAACAAAACTATGGATGTTCTCATTCAAATCAATTTTCTTTCACCTTGTTTATTTGCACATCATCACCAAGTACGAAAAGTGATACTCCCTCTTCTTTTTGTAAGGTGCACATGCAACTGATTCAAACTTTTTAATCACTTACCAACGATTAGTGAAAGAATTTGTAAATAGTACCATACAATTTTTTTTCACTGGGTTCATATTTGGAAGCATTTCCATATAATATCAATTTCATGATCGTGAACATTGTAATATATCAGATATTAAAATATCAGATATTAATGGTCCCTCAGCTGAGTTGATTAGATGGTCTCAGTAGCACTCCTCAGGTCATGGGTTCCCCGTGGGGGTGAATTTCAGGCTGGGGTTAAAAAAATCATTCGGCTGTCACCATGCCAAAGCACAGGTCTAAGGCTTGGGTCTTATTGTATATGATTGCAGACAGGGGAAATAGTTGGCTTGGATCTGATTCCAATCATGGCATGATGGTATTGGTGCCAGGCTTAGATTGACTCCACATATTACAAGCTAGATTTGGTGGGTGGTAAGGGAGTGAGTGAAGAGAGGCTATTTTTCCTTTACTCCCTGTAGTGCAAAAGATATGTGGTTTTGCAGATACTTGTTCAGCTTTTTCTCCCAAACATATTCTAATGTCTCTAACAAATGCTTGTTGCTTCTGTGATATACAAGTACGTAGTATATATTATTAGAGAGAAGCATTTCAAGAAAATTGCAGTAGTAATTTTGTCCTTGTTCCAACATTTTTTACCTGATTTCTAAGAAATTATCATGTCAAATATTAAGTCTTACATTCTTGCAGGATTCTATGGAAGTGACCACTGCCCTGTTTCACTTGAACTCTCCAAAACAGCAACAGAAGCACCAGAACCCCCCAAGTCATCCAGCTAAAACTTGTGTGCAGCTGCCCTCTTGACCTGTCACTCATCATGGTAGTTATTAGGGTTGTTGAATAGACTAGTGTCGGGCCACCACATGATTGTTAATGCTCCAAGCTTCTACAAATTTAGTAATCATTGTTCATGCACATTTACTTTCTTGGTTTGTGTTCATCAACAAATGTAATTTTTACAATACCATCCAAGTTCACATCTTAATGAATTGTATTTTTCTATCTTCTATAACACTATAAGAGAATGCTATTGTGGGATCAGGATCCCCAGGTACCCTTGAGGACTACAGGGCCACCCCGACTAGGGATTGGCTGGACTGACTACATAAGGAAGGAAGAAGATTGAATCTTGGTAGAACTACTCGATATACTTGTACTCCTACTAGGACTCTCATATTGTAACAATCTAGTTGACTTGCCAGGTAACCTTGTCCTTTGGGATATATAAAGGAGGGCAAGGGTCCCTAGATCGATAGAGCAGAGACTTCCGCTAAACTCAACAACACCCCAGGGTAGGCGCAAATACAATCCCCTATACAAGACTTATGATATTACGTTACACTGGTGGTCCGAACCTATCTAAAACCTTATGTCATGTGTCCTTACGTTAACCATCAGGAGATTTGAAGATGCCTCGACTACTCTCTATCGTGAGGTAACCCTAGGCCCATCAACAGACCTTTCGGTAAGGCTTTTGTTGTCACTCCTTATGGCTAACAGATAAATCCGCAAGCAAACGGATACCGATGTACCCAGAGTATCAATTTCCACGGGGAACATGAACCGAACTAATTTTAAACTAAGTTGTCAGGTGGTAGGATTGAATGGGTGATGACGAAGAGAAGGAAGAGAAAGCAATAGGAGGATAGAGAGGGCACGAACGTGATAGTTATGCTCCTCAAGTTAATTGAGGAGATCTAGGAATACTGACAAATTCTTGCATCAGAACGCGGGACCAGCGAACTCGAAGACAGGGATGAGAAGGGGAGTTGCCAATCACTAAGGGGGTAGTCCTACATACCAAGACTAACATGGTGGAATACGTAGGCCGATAGGGCTATCACCACCTAACGGCTACGACAACTATCTGTTGAATTGCACCACGCATACACTAGTTGGCTAATGCTTATGTTCTATAGAAAGATAAGCATACAAGCAAAGCAGCAAGTATACAATTATACAAGTCTACTAAGCAGTGAATGAGGAGCCAACAAGCATAAATAAGTAAGAACTGATGCTCCATTAATCAGAAAGGAACAAATATTGATAGAAACGACCCGAATGTTACTCTAAGCTGAGTCGCATCCATAGAGGTACAAAGTGGAAGAGGGCTCGATAGCTCCGGCTCCTCCCCAGCACTCTCACCTCTCATCTCTCCATGTTTTCTAAGCATGGTAGTGTCAACGCTTCGCTTGGGAGCTCTTCTTCTCTTGTGTGTTTGATACTAGTGCAGGGGGGTCGGTATTTATAGCTGGAAACGATGGATTGGTAGAATTGTATGTCTTTAGGTGGATTGGTGACATCATTGATCCATAGTTGATTTACCCTGACTCTTGGATTGAACTAACGTGAATCTAGTGCACCCCAACACTTCAATGTTTGTTTCTCTGCATGTGGTCGAGACTGGCGTGCACCAGACACCAAAGTGGTGTTCAGCCGAATTATTGGGTTCGGCCGAACTAGGTCAGGTTTAGTCGAACCACTGACTACGGCCAAACCCATGGTGAAAGGACCTTTATGTCTCCTAGAGGGGGGATGAATAGGCGGTTTTTGAAAATTAAAACTTAGCAGCGGATTAGATCGCCGGATATTCCGACACTTTGTCAGTACTCTGACACTGACAGTATTAAACAACAAATATGAAATTAAACTTTGCTTAATGAATTCTAGATCAAACCACTTGAAGACGTGCCTTCAAAATGATGATTCTAAGTAGATCCACCGAGCACCTACACTCAATAACACACGAACATGTAGATCGGGCAAAAACAAAGTAGAGAGAGAGAGAGAGCAAGAACAACAAGAACAAAAGAGTGGGCACACGATTTGTTTCCCAAAGTTCGGATTCCTCCACCGAGGATTCCTACATTTCCGTTGAGGAAGCCCCTAGTGACCCAAAGGTTGAGTTCTTTCCTCGATCCTATCTTGACTTCTTCCCTTGCGGAGGCGAAATCACACCTTCACAAACTTCTCGTGGCACACCACAATCCTTGGGTGCTCAACGGGCAACACCTTGCCATCTAGGGGATGAATCCCCAAGAGTAATGAATGCTTCAAAGATCTCTTGCTATGAACTCAAGTGTTCAAAGGATGGAGTGAAGCTCACAAGCACTCAACACTCCTCTCAATCTCTCTCTCAATCCCAACTCTCTTCTCTTTTCAAATCTAAAGCAAATCTAGAGAGAGGAGAGCAAGTTTTGGCCTTAGGGATGTGTTCTTCATGGGTAGCACCAGCAGTAAGAGAGAGGGGGTGAAGGGGTTTATATATATCTGATCCCCCAAAAGTAACTATTACTGTCCAGCGACATCTGGGTTGGAGACTCTGGGACGACCCCCGAATAATCCTACCACAGCAGCGAAACAACGTAACACAGGCACCCTGGATACTCTGGGACTGTACCAGAATTTCCGGTAACACACAAACCCGAAGGGCTTCTCGGAACAATAATGTTCCGGCCCTGTCCCGGATACTCCAGGGCACAAGACACAACAGAAAATCTATACTAGGAGACTCCGACCCCTTGCCGGAGCTTCTGGCCATAGAAACCCATGTGCTTGTGATGTGCATTTGTGTCTCTCATAGGCACTTGGTTAGATCAAATTGAGCACTGAGACCTAGACAAAGCTATCAACATTGCATCCCTTTTGATAGTATGGCATTGCCTATATACTCAAGATAAAAGATAAAGACTATATCAACCTACAATGTCTTCACCATGTCGCTTTTCTTCAATATGACACGTTGAGGGTTTGCAAGCATTCTTGTCTCTTGAGCATACCATCCATGAACTAGTGACGTTGGACCAAAATGGTAAACACGCATCTTCATATCCATTTATAAGTCACCTCAACATATGATTCACCAAAGATTAGATGCATTTCATAGCTTCACTTGGTGAGGCTTGATTTGTGCCTCGGAATCAAACCAAGTACTAGCTTCTTCACCCTAACAAAGTCCTTCGGTCACAACACAATTCTTGACCTTCTTCTTGCTTAGTTCCTCGTCACTAGTCCTAGCTTGACCCCTTCACCCTACCTTGCCAACTTTAAGCTTAGCTTTGCCTTGCATCACAATGATCACCTCAACTAATTCCTTTGCATATTTTCCTTTTCTTTCATACCAACATTGTGACCAAGTAATTTTCTATCTTGATTTCCCTTGAAATACCAAGTACTTGGTCAACTATCTTCCTTCATGATTAAGAATACTACCCATGTGACCAGGCAACCTACCATTCCAAATTCCTTTGATTCACATTGCTCTTGGTCACTCGTCTCATTTTATCAACATGCACACATGTATTCTATTTCCTCAACATAATCTTTCTTTCACTATCTTTCTCCATATTGATGTTGCGACCAAATAAGCTTCCATATGAACTTCTTCTTGAACAACTAAGCCCTTGATCACCATTCTTTACAATGTCATAATCTTGATCAATCATCATGCAATTTTCACATTTCTTTGATTATACAAGTAAACAACCAATGACGACATATTACTCATTTGCCTCCTTGTCTCTTTTCCTTATTTCCATCTTTGCTTGTCATTTCTTTACTTTTGCATGCTTCATATAGCATGATCTTCACTTTGTTATTTGCAATAAAATCCTTGTCAAAACTCAACAAGCTAATTAGTCCTTTAATTGTTTATGTCACTCAATCACCAAAACCTACAAGGGGCTAGATGCACTTTCACATGATCTTCATCGGTTTCGTCCCAAATGTGGTAATTCACCTCCTGAAATCACATAAACACCAAAACTTGTGGAAATTATTAGAATTAAGCCCTATAGCCATGTTAGCTTATTCCATTATGCTCATTTTATACTTAGTTGGAGGTCAGAAATCAGATCGGATCGACTATCATCAGCTTTCAATGTACATTTCAACAATGGTTTGTTCACATTAACCTTCCTTTATAACAAGCTTTGATTGCTTCTATATCATGATGTCTTGGGTATTCTCTTAATCTTGTTATATCTTGAATGTTGCCACTTCATCTTCATTTGAGGTGTTTGGTCACATAGATCTATCACCTTGTATCCATGAAGTAAATATATGTATTCTAGCAAACTTTTGTAGTAGCATTAATCGTGTTGACATTCAACCACTAAAATCTAATATAAAATATTGGCCTATGATATTTACCAAAGAGCTTTACTTAACCGCTATGGCCCGCTATTTAGTATGACACTGTTATTAGAGGTAGCTAGCATCAACCGTTATCGCTCAATATTTCCTCTATTGCTAAAATCATATTAACCATGGTCTAGGATCATTGCAAATATAATCCTCTTGGCACATGTGCACAAGTATTAAGGACTTATAAAGGTGAAACACATTTACTTGGTAGGGAATCTCTATCAGAGACGGGTTTCTCTATTCTTAGATGGAATGCTAAAACTAGGAGTAGACAATATACATATTTATTGTGTGCAATGACAAGTGTCATGCAACAAACAACATAAGTAATTATCCCAAATGGTTCACCTACCCTGTACTAATGGGCGCATGCGTGACTTTGTCTTACATATGTGAAACCCAGTATGCATAAAAGAACCAAATGCGCTTTGTATATTGGGAAGATGTAAAGTTGATAATTAAAAATTGACTTTTTGATCGATCGCTCCGATGAACGATCTAAGGCTATAGACGCATAGACCTCGTCGAGTACATTCCGTTTTACTACTCACATGTCTTATTTGGAGTTTGGATCACGAAATTACATGTGGCAGGTTTTTTTAGAGTTCTACAGAGTTCTACAGTACCCCCGCCGCTACGGTACTCACGCGCTACCCACAGTTGGCCCAAACCCTATGCCTCCTCGTCCTTCCTCCCTTGCGCTGCCGCCCCCTTGTGCCGTGCACCAAATAAAAGAGAGGGGAGAAAAGAGAGGAGCAGAGAGGGGAAATTAGGGCTTGTTATCGTCGATCAGCGTCGTTCTTCCCCAAAAATTGGTTTGGCTTCATCTCCCGTCTTTGTTTTTCCCTCAAATGCAATATTTCCTCACTATTCATCGTGGTGCCCCATGTGTGTGTGGTGTAGTTGGAGGCAATCGACGGGGCTGTCACCACGTTGGCGGCGGGAATCATCGTCGATAACGTCGTCTTCGTTGTTTCCAAGAGAAAACCCTAGGTGAGGCATGCCCCATCTATAGAAAGTGTTTTCCCCCTGTTTTCTTGATGTTTTAGATCGTGCATGTAGTGGAGTTCATCACCGTTAAGGCTAAGGTTAAGGTTTTACCCTCGTCGCTGTTTCCAGCGCATAGTCAATCTACACAATCATCATTTATGTCAGTTTTTCATGGTCTTAGTGGGCTTAAAAAATATTAAACCTTCATAAGAGTTGTAGAGGACTTTAAGATCTTTCCATGGACATAAAGAAAAACTCAATCGAAGTTAAGGTCAGAGAGTAATTGAAGTTTTATTCTAATAGTTTTTCAGTCTCGTGATTCTGTACAGAATGTGTTCACTTCAAGTTTATGCAAATCTAACATAATAATTGGACCTTTTTCATATTAAGCAAAGTTGTATAAAATATTATAAGCTTTCGATATTGGTAAAGTTCATCTTCATATGAATTTTGGAGCTCCGGTTATGTTCCTCTTGGTGGAGATATTCTGCAATTTTTGTCAGATTGTCATATTAAGGTTCATCTCAAGATTAGGCTATGATAATGATTTTTACTCTACTTTGATATAATTAGAAAGTTCTAGGTCCTGAAGTTAACTTTCATTTTTCTAAAGTTGAAATTTTTTCCGTCAGAATTAAATGATACGAAAAAGAGAAGTAACAATGTTGTTGTTATGTTTAGTTTGGGTGTGTTTATGTCAAGACGTTGGGTTCGAGCGTAGGAACGCTTCAAATTAAATTCGTATATGCTTGTGTGCTTGTGTTGGTGCTGAGATATATTTGTTTACAGGTGGTGCACCTTTAGATCATGCTTAGCTCATGTTTCTTACCATCGGAGAAGGCAAGTAAGCGTGGTGTTGTGGTCCCCATGCTTTAACTTTGTTGTTTGAATTGCCTCCACTTAATTTTAGTACCTCACATGAGTCACATAATTTGAATTTGATTTTGATATTGAAGTATTATATGATTCACTTGTGGTTTTACTCCTGAAGTTTTGATTATTGAAGTATATGAAGTTCATGCATTGCAATATTGCATTTGCATCATCATGTTGTATATGCATATGAAGAAACTGTATCCAGATTGGTGCGGTAAGTACCGGTACAACAACGCACGTTGAGATATAGCAATGCGGTTGCAGCCCTCACTTCCTTCCTTCGGGATGTGTGGGTAGAAGTGAAGTCATGCATTGCATTATATCATTTGCATCTACATAATGAAGCATTGTTATGAAGTATTTGTTAATCTTATTCAAGTTATCGCAATATTTATTTATCATATTAAATTGATGCTTAATCAATTGTGATTTGAATAACTCGGTTAAAGCAGTTTGGTGTAACACCCAAAAATGGCCCATTTAAAATTTTTAGTAATTAATTGGCTTTTATTTTAATTGTTCATGTTTAATATAGGTTAATTGAATTATTTATGAATATTAAAATCAAATATAAGTTGTAGAAATATTTTTGTTGCATTCATGCTGCTGCACTGTGTTTTGTTTGATGGCAAGTTAAGTTGGAATTTAAATTATGTTTAAATTCGAATTTAATTTGCATTTGTTTGAGCCCTAGACAAGTTATTTCGAGCTGAGTTCACTTTTGCCCCTTCATCTTTTTCCCTAGTCTGCATTCCCCCCCTCTACTCTCTCCCGAGCCCGGCCCAACCCCCTCCACTCATTTTCCCCGGCCCAGCTCGCTTCCCCCCTTCCTTTCTTTTTTCCCGCTTGGCCCAAGCCTCCCCGGCCCGCTTGCGTCGGCCCAGCCCGCACGCCCCACTCTCCCCCCCTCCCCACTGCCACGCGGGGCACGCCTGTCATCTCCCTCTTCCTCCTCCCGCCCAACACCCCCACCATCCCTAGCGCCAATTTCGTCGCCCGGCCGGCCGTCCCCGCCGCTCCCCACGCCCCTGGACCCACCCAGCACCTTCCCCGAACCTTCCCCGGCCCCCACCTTTCCTTTCCCGGCCACCCCCACACCTCATCAGCGCCTCCCCCGAGCCCTTAGCCCCCCAATGTCCCCTTTCGAGCTTGCTCAGCACCGCCGCCACCCGAAGGATCGCCGCCGTCGTCGAACTTCCACTTCCGGTGCCGATCCGCGCTAATTGGGCCCCGCAGAAGCTTCACGCTGTGGTGAGCAACCTTTTGGGCCACTTCCCGCTCTCCCTCTCCCCCCTAACGCCCATTTCCCCACTCACTAGCGAGCTTCGCCGCGGTCCGATGACGTCCGGCCGCTGCGCCATCCCACCGCCGCCTTGCTCCCCTGATGACGTAGAGCCCATCCGCGCGCCTTTTGGAGCCCCCTACCTCGAGTTCGATCGAACTTCGGCGAACTCGCCGCCTCTGCCGAGAAGCGCCGCCGCACCCCTCTGCCGCAGACCAGCCCTCCTCCCTCGATCTGTTCCTGGCCGTCCAGATCTGATCCTGCAGCTCGGGCTCAGTCAAGCCCCGGTCAATACCGGTCAGCCCTAACAATTTTGCAAAGAAACCCCTCCACTATTAGAAATCAACCCGCGCTCCAGCCACATTTCAAAAGTAATTGCGAATAAGTCCTAAATTTTATAGAAAGCCCCCCGCACTTTTTAAATATAGAACCCGCTGTCCTGTTTTAACCTTTTTACGTGTAGGCCCTCGGGTTTTAATGCTTAATTACATATAGGTCCCGGATTTCTTCGAAATAAGCCCCTGGAAACTTTTAAAAATTGCCAGCAGGTTCCCAGAACGTAGAAAACCCATATCTTTTCCGTTTTAGCTCCGATTAGCGTGATTTTCGCGCTCATGTGTTCGTAGTGAAGCGTAGAATATTTCTAAAACATTTATTTGTACTGTTTCTACTATTTGGTGTACTGTTCTAATAGAATTATATTTGTTTGCATGTATTGGTATGCGTGTATGCTTGTGTGGTGCTCCGTGTCCAGTCGGTGAGCCGTTAGCTTTGGATTTCGAGTTCGCGGAAGACTTTCCGAAGCAGGACTCACAGCAGCAGCAGTAGTACTTCGAGGAAGGCAAGTTATAGCACGGACAATCCTTGCTACCTAAACACACCTTTTATATTCATTTACTTTCATATGCATGTGTCTAAATTGATGTCACATTAAGGTTGTACCTAGTTTTGTATATCCTGTACCTTGATAACCTTGGGCTTATGCATATGGGTAGAATCTTTGCTAGGCGCAGCTACTGTCACCAATGTTTAAATATTAATCTTGATCTAATGGTTCACTATAACGATAATGATAAAACCTGCTTTTTAGCAACATGGTTTAGGGAACTGGGGCATGTGCTGTGTGCTTTGCTCCAGTGTCTCTCCCTAAGGCCCGGTTCTTAAAGCGGCAACCCAGGAGCCTGTCGCCACCGCTAGAACTATTATTGCTCTAGTCTTGGTCAAGTAACTTGTACGGCTCTAGCTTGCCAGTGGTTACCATTGGGGCCAACGGCGTTAGTGGACACAAGGTGAAAGGGTGTTTCCGGATTCCACCGAGGACGGGCGATCCGTCGGCTAGGTCACGTTAGACCCAGTCCCGTGTTGGGAGTCCTTGCGATGGGGAACTCCACACGTTGCGCATGGATGGGTGTGATGCCCGCGCTCTGGACGCCATTGACCCCCCTATGGTGTGACTCCGTAGGCGTACGTCGATCTCGGTGCCTATGGTTTCACCGCCTTGTTAAACTAGCGGCTACTGTCTTGTTAGGGTGTCTTGTGAAAAACCTCGTAGCGTCCCTATGCCGTCACACCTCGGAAGTGTTGATGCGCGTGTTGGGTGCAAAGTTCCTTTGAACTTTTACGTGACTGGTGGGTAAAGGGTCAAACCTCTGCAGAGTGTAAAATCTATCATGATAGCCTTGCTCAGGGTCACGAGCGGCCTGGATCCTTTTTTATTAGAAGATGATGTTTATTTATGCTTAATGTCACTTATACTTTATTAATCGGGTTGCAACTGGGACTTCATTCACTTGTAGTAACTTGGTTAATGCTAAAATGAATCAACTAAAAGTGCTAATGCAGTTCAGTCGTGTCAAGCCTTCTTTTAAGCCTTCATACCCGTGCTATACTTGCTAAGTAATTGTTTACTTACACTTGTTATTATTCAACAAAATCCCGGATGGGTAAACAGATTGGGCTATGCATGAGACTGCTGCTGAGTTCCCTGAGGACCTACCTTACTTCTGAGTTGCGCTCTCCCAGTCAGAGTCCCTGTGGACTGCGGCTCCGCTCTAGTTGAGAGTTATACACTTCCGCTGTAATAAATATTTATGTTATACTCTGATGTAAACTATTTTATTTCGAGCATTTGTACTCTGTTTATCATATTTGTTCGCTGTATGTGTTCTGTGGACTTTCTGGGCACACATACGGCCGCATTCGGGTTTTGGTGGAAATCCGGGTGTGATAGATTGGTATCAGAGCCGTGCTGACTGTAGGAACGCAGCCTAGATAGAATGGTCGGTCATAGTCAAGTTCAGTCTTCACTATTTTACCTATAAAAGCACTGAGTTTTGCAAAATAGTGTTCAGTGTCTCCTCTACCTCAGTCCTTTGCAAAGTTTTTCTAAAATTTTTCTTTGTCTTCTCTCTGCAGTAGATGGCTCGCACGAAGCTGACCGCCCGCAAGTCCACCGGTGGCTACCTTCCGCCCCGTGTTCCGGAGATGGACTTTGGCGCCCCCTACCAGGATGCTTTCTAGGAGTGGGAAGAGATGCAAGAGGAGGAGCGCCTGAGGCAGGAAGAAGAAGAGGCGGAGCAGCAGTAGGGGGAGCCCGAGGACGAGGAGATGGAGCCCGCTGAGGAGCCGGAGGAGCAGCCCGAGCCAGTTCAGCCAGACGGTGGGAATCCTGCCGGAGACCCAGATGGTGATGACAGTGATGATGATGATGAAGATGGTGGTGATGATCCGTCAGAGGGTGAGGGTGATGATCCTGAGGAGCCCCAGCACTCCAGCCGGCGGCACCAGCACCGGCATCACCGAGGTGGACCGTGGAGGACTTTGTTAGAGACGCTGGAGACAACTTCTACCACTGGCGCCTGAGGCAGATACTCTACTCCCACTACGACACATGCAATGTTGGCATGGAGTACCACAGTGA
Source organism: Echinochloa phyllopogon (assembly GCA_033239725.1). Taxonomy (NCBI): domain Eukaryota; kingdom Viridiplantae; phylum Streptophyta; class Magnoliopsida; order Poales; family Poaceae; genus Echinochloa; species Echinochloa phyllopogon. Next base: position 47,256,569 of record BTCW01000012.1, on the reverse strand, counting down.
GAAGTGGACGCACCCCCGCTTCCCCACCTTCTGTAGTACTACACTGAGGATCCGTACAGCTGACCACGGAGCCAGAGCTGCCAGGACGAGGTCGATCCACTATGCCTCCAGTGAGAGATCCACCCAGGAGGCAGGGATAGCAGATGTTGCTCGCCGTGCCTTCTACTACTACAGGGACAGGTTCTGGGTAGAGATCCAGGACGGGCCAGAGAGGTGGTACCCCCGCAGGAGGAGTGGGGAGACAGCTTGCACCATCGCCCCCATCGGAGACATCGTCGACCCCCAGCTCGCTGCTACTGTGACATTTGTGGCTACCCTCAACACTGACCTGGAGGCAGCTACTGATGAGATCGCCGCTCTGAGGGAGCAGGTGAGAGGGACCCAGCAGGAGTTGGAGCAGCTGGACCAGATGATGGGAGCACCACCGCCACGCAGCCCAGACTACCGTGCAGAGTCAGCGCCTCGCAAGAGGCACCGCTTCGGATCTGCCACCGCAAGCACCACCATCTAGCAGGGTCCTTAGGACTTTACCATGAGTCTGTAATAAGATCGAGTAGTTATCGTTTTTCTTTCTAGTCGAGTCAAAAACCAGTGGGTCGAGTCACTGTGAACCGTGTCTTTCGATGTTTGGTTTGATTATCATTATGCTTATGGATGAGTTGGATTTTTTGTAATGATTGTGATGGGCGTAGATGCAAGTCTACTACCATCTAGATTTTGGATTAAGGCATAAGGATATTATTGAATACATAGAAGGGGTCATTTGCTTCACTTGCTCTTTATCTATCTTATGCTCAATCATAACCAGTTCGATCAATGTTCTCAAGTACTTCTGTTCCAAACCTGAGTTACTTGGTTATGTCCAAATAAAATTTATGGGAATCTCTTGTTGATAAAAGATGGTGAACACAAGGAGCAACGTCGGTGCCAGCGGACTGCCGCCACCACCCCCCACCATTGAGCAGATGATGCTCACACAGACCCAGCTGATGCAGCAGATGGCTCAAACAATGGCGATGATGCAGCAGAACCAGCGGAATCCGCCGCAGCACAACATGCCACCCCGTGACAGGAGGGGTGAATTTCTGAAGGGACACCCGCCCACCTTCAGCAAAGCAATCGATCCCCTGCATGCAGTTGATTGGCTCAAGGCAGTGGAGCGACAACTCGACATCGCTCAGTGCAACGACCGGGAGAAGGTGCTGTACGCAGGAGGACAGCTTCAAGGACTAGCCTTGGACTGGTGGGACTCGTACCAGTATGCTCACCCTGATCGTACTCAGATCACATGGCAGGAGTTCCATGACAGCTTCCGCTCACACCATGTGCCTGAAGCCCTGATGACTTTGAAGGAGGAGTTCCTGGCACTGAAGCAGGTAGGAATGAGCGTCACAGCTTATCGTGACAAGTTCATTGAGCTTGCCCGCTATGCTCCAGAGGACGTGAACACGGACAGGAAGAAGCAGTCCCGGTTCCGCGATGGCTTGCAGGATGCCCTGCAGTACCAGCTGATGTGCACCAAGTTCCCCAACTTTTAGGAACTGGTGGATGGCGCCCTGATGCTAGAACACAAGCGCCGTGAAATTGAGGAGAAGAAGTGGAAGTTCCTGGGCCAGCAGACTGGGAGCAACAACCGCCCCCGCTTCACTGCTCCCCAAGGTCCACAGATGGTGAGCCAACAGCACTTCCAGAGTCAGCCCGGCTCGTTCAACCGTGGCCAGTATCAGCAGCGTCCCCAGTACTCTCAGGCACTGCAGCAATAGCGCTTCCAGAACCAGCTGCAGAATGCCCCAGCTCAGCGCAACCAGGTGCAGCGAGGGCCTGTCCAGTGCCCGAACAACGCCAACAATGTACCGGTGGGCCCAAGGGCGTGCTACCACTGTGGTGAGCAGGGTCACTACACCAATGTCTGCCCCAAGAAGGCTCAGAAAGCTGCAAGCCAGAACAACCCCCAGGAAGTTGGGCAGAATGGGAACCAGTCACAGGCACAAGCAAGCAGAGGTCCTCAGAACCCCGTCAGGGGAAAAGTCAACCACATGGGGGCTGAGACCGCAGAGGGAGCTACCGACGTGGTTGTGGGTACGTTCCTTGTCAACTCGACCCCTGCAATTGTTTTATTCGATTCTGGAGCTTCGCATGCTTTCATCTCTGCTGCATTTGTTCAAAAGAATATGCTGGCCCTACGACCTATGGGGAATACTATGCTAGTTAGCTCACCAGGGGGGAGCAATGGGCCACTCTACGTTGCACCCGGACCCTCATCTCAATAAGGGGGGTAGACTTCGAAGTATACCCCATAGTCCTGAACTCCATCGGGTTTGACTTGATCCTGGGGATGAGCTGGCTAGCCTACTATGGCGGGGGTGATCAAGTGCGCTGAAAGCATGACACAGTTGACGGCCACGACTGGAGAAAAAGTGGAGTACCAAGCAGCCAAGCCCACTGAGCAATGTCAAGTCAATCAAGCTGATGGAGCAGCTCCCGAGGACATCAGAGTGGTGTGCGAGTGTCCGGATGTGTTCCCAGATGAACTGCCAGGTATGCCCCCAGAACGCGAAATTAAATTCGTTATTAAACTGAAACCTGGCACTGCACCTATAGTTAAGAGGCCATATAGGATGGGAGTGAAAGAACTGGAGAAACTTAAGGAAGAATTAAGCTCTTTACTAGAAAAAGGGTATATTCATCCTACTTCTTCACCATGGGGAGCACCAGTGTTGTTCGTGGACAAGAAGGATGGTACGCAGAGGATGTGCGTGGACTATCGAGCCCTCAATGAAGTGACCGTCAAGAACAGGTATCCATTGCCAAGGATTGATGACCTGTTCGATCAATTGAAGGGAGCTTGTGTGTTCTCCAAGATAGATCTTCGATCGGGCTACCACCAGATGAGGATCCGACCATCTGACATACCCAAGACGGCCTTCACTACTCGGTACGGGCTATATGAGTTCACAGTCATGTCCTTTGGTCTAACCAACGCTCCATCATACTTCATGTACCTGATGAATAGCATCTTCATGGGCTACCTGGACAAGTTTGTGGTGGTTTTCATTGATGACATTCTGGTCTTCTCCAAGAATGAAGGGGAACATGAAGAGCATTTGAGGATGGTGATGCAGAGACTCCGGGAACATCAGCTATATGCCAAGTTGAGCAAGTATGAGTTCTGGTTGAAGGAAGTGGCATTCTTGGGACACGTGCTGTCCAATGGAGGAATGACAGTTGACCCAAAGAAGGTTAATGATGTGTTGAGCTGGAACCCACCTCGGTTTGTCAGCGAGATCAGGAGTTTCCTTGGGATGGCCGGATATTACCGACGGTTCATCGAAGGATTCTCCAAGATTGCTAAACCCATGACGGCGTTATTGGAGAAAATGCCAAGTTTATCTGGACAAATCAGTGCCAGACCAGCTTCGAAGAGTTGAAAAAGAGGCTGACAACAGCACCCATGCTGATATTGCCCAACATAGCCAAGAGCTTCTCCATCTACTGCGATGCATCCCGTCTAAGATTGGGGTGTGTACTTATGCAGGAAGGGAGAGTCGTGGCATATGCATCAAGACAATTGTGGAAGCATGAGCTGAACTATCTGACAAATGATCTGGAGTTGGCAGCTGTAGTGCATGCTCTGAAGATTCGGAGGCATTACTTGATTGGGCACAAGTGTGACATCTACACCGATCATAAGAGCGTGAAGTATGTCTTCACTCAGTCAGAGCTGAATATGAGGTGACGCCGATGGTTGGAGTTGATCAAGGACTATGATCTGGAGATCCACTACCACCCAGGGAAGGCTAACTTGGTGGCAGATGCACTGAGCTGGAGAAGCTATGTGAACAAGGTCACCGGACACTGTCTGCTGGAAGAACTCAGCCGAGAGTTTGAGAAGATGAGTCTGGGATTCGTGACTAGCATCATAGAGATGACGGTAGAACCGACTCTTGAACAGGAGATCCGGAAAGGTCAACTTGGTGATGAAAAGATCAAGGAGGTTGTGGAGAATGTTGCCCTAGGAAAGGCCTCTGGTTTTCAAGTGGATGAACAAGGAACCTTGTGGCACGGGAAGAGGATATGCGTACCCGATATTGCGCAGATCAAGGACACGATCCTAAGAGAAGCACATGATTCGGCATACTCGATACACCCAGAAAGCACCAAGATGTACCAAGACATCAAGGAAAGATTCTGGTGGTACGGATTGAAGCGTGATGTGGCGACTTATGTGGTGCTATGTGACACTTGTCAGAGAGTTAAGGCTGAACATCAGAGGCCAGCCGGATTACTCCAGCCCTTGAAGATACCGGAATGGAAATGGGAAGAAGTTGGTATGGACTTCATAACGGGTCTACCCCGCACACAGCGAGGATTTGACTCCATTTTGGTGGTTGTGGACCGCTTGACCAAAGTGGCACACTTTGTTCCGGTAAAGACCACCTACATGGGAGCCAAACTAGCAGAGCTATATATGGAAAGGATTGTGTGCTTGCATGGAGTGCCAAAACGGATAATGTCTTACCGAGGTACTCAGTTCACGTCACACTTCTGACAGAAGCTACATGAGTCTATGGACACTAAGCTACATTTCAGTTCGGCTTATCACCCGCAGACAGATGGACAGACGGAACGAACCAATCAGATTCTGGAAGACATGGTGAGAGCATGTGCTCTACAGTATGGTGTCAGTTGGGACAAGAGTTTGCCCTATGCGGAGTTCTCGTACAACAACAGCTATCAGAAGAGTCTGCAAATGGCACCGTTCGAGGCTTTGTATGGCCGGAAGTGTAGAACCCCTCTATTCTGGAACCAGACTGGAGAAAGTCAAGTTTTCGGTCCAGAGATACTGAGAGAAGCAGAGCAACAAGTGCATGTGATCCGGCAGAATTTGAAAGTGGCACAATCATGGCAGAAAAGCTATGCCGATGTCAGAAGAAGGGATCTCACCTTCGAAGTGGACGACTTTGTGTATCTTAAAGTGTCAACAATGCGAGGCGTGAAAAGGTTCAACGTCAAGGGAAAGCTAGCACCTCGGTACATCGGGCCATTCAAAGTAGTGGAACGAATGGGTGAAGTGGCTTACCGGTTAGAGCTGCCTGAGAAACTGGCCGGAGTGCACGATGTGTTCCACGTGTCTCAGTTGAAGAAATGCTTGCGGGTACCTGAGGAGCAGATCCCTATAGATGAGCTAAATGTATAGGAAGATCTCACCTACGATGAGTACCCCGTCAAGATTTTGGAAAGGTCGGAGAGAGTAACCAGAAACAAGGTCATCCGAATGTGCAAGGTGCAATGGAACCGACACTCGGAGGATGAAGCAACTTGGAAAAGAGAAGAGGATCTCAAGACCGAATATCCACAACTCTTCACGTCCGCATCCAAATCTCGAGGACGAGATTCATCTTAAGGGGAGTATGTTTGTAACACCCAAAAATGGCCCATTTAAATTTTTTAGTAATTAATTGGCTTTTATTTTAATTGTTCATGTTTAATATAGGTTAATTGAATTATTTATGAATATTAAAATCAAATATAAGTTGTATAAATATTTTTGTTGCATTCATGCTGCTGCACTGTGTTTTGTTTGATGGCAAGTTAACTTGGAATTTAAATTCTGTTTAAATTTGAATTTAATTTGCATTTGTTTGAGCCCTAGAAAAGTTATTTCGAGCCGAGTTCACTTTTGCCCCTTCATCTTTTTCCCTGGTCCGCATTCCCCCCTCCCCTCTACTCTCTCCCGAGCCCGGCCCAGCTCACTTCCCCCCCTTCCTTTCTTTTTTCCCACTCGGCCCAAGCCTCCCCGGCCCGCTTGCGTCGGCCTAGCCCGCGCGCCCCACTCTCACCTCCCCCTCCCCACTGCCACGCGGGGCCCGCCTATCATCTCCCTCTTCCTCCTCCCGCCCGACACCCCCACCATCCCCGGCGCCAATTTCGCCGCCCGGCCGGCCATCCCCGCCGCTCCTCGCGCCCCTGGACCCACCCAGCACCTTCCCCGAACCTTCCCCGGCCCCCACCTTTCCTTTCCCGGCCGCCCCGAGCTTGGCAAGTCGCCCCGCGCTTGGAAAGCACGGGATCGCCGCCGATCACCACCGATTCCCCGGGCTAGCGCTGATGCACCCCCTCGGCCCTATAAAAGCACCCCTTACCCACCCCCACACCTCATCAGCGCCTCCCTCGAGCCCCTAGCCCCCCAGTGCCCCCTTTCGAGCTTGCTCAGCGCCGCCGCCGCCCAAAGGATCGCCGCCGTCGCCGAACTTCCACTTCCGGTGCCGATCTGCGCCAATTGGGCCCCCAGAAGCTTCACGCTGCGGTGAGCAACCTTTTGGGCCACTTCCCGCTCTCCCTCTCCCCCCTAACGCCCATTTCCCCACTCGTCGGCGAGCTTCGCTGCGGTCCGACGACGTCCGGCCGCTGCGCCATCCCACTGCCGCCTTGATCCACCTTGGTGGACTTGCCTTGCTCCCCTGATGACGTAGAGCCCATCCGCGCGCCTTTTGAAGCCCCCTACCTCGAGGTCGATCGAACTCTGGCGAACTCACCGCCTCTGCCGAGCAGCGCCACCGCACCCCTCTGCCGCCGACCAGCCCCCCTCCCTCGATCTGTTCCTGGCCGTCCAGATCTGATCCGGTGGCTCGGGCTCAGTCAAACCCCGGTCAATACCGGTCAGCCCTGACCATTTTGCAAAGAAACCCCTCCACTATTAGAAATCAACCCGCGCTCCAGCCGCAGTTCAAAAGTAATTGCGAATAGGTCCTGAATTTTATAGAAAGCCCCCCGCACTTTTTAAATATAGAACCCGCCGTCATGTTTTAACCTTTTTACGCGTAGGCCCTCGGGTTTTAACGCTTAATTACATATAGGTCCCTGATTTCTTCGAAATAAGTCCCTGGAAACTTTTAAAAATTTCGAGCAGGTCCCTAGAACTTAGAAAATCCATATCTTTTCCGTTTTAGCTCCGATTAGCGTGATTTTCGCGCTCATGTGTTCGTAGTGAAGCGTAGAATATTTCTAAAACCTTTATTTGAACTGTTTCTACTGTTTGGTGTACTGTTCTAATAGAATTATATTTGTTTGCCTGTATTAGTATGCGTGTATGCTTTGTGGTGCTCCGTGTCCAGTCGGTGAGCCGTTAGCTTTGTATACCATGTACCTTGATAATCTTGGGCTTATGCATATGGGTAGAATCTTTGCTAGGCACAGCTACTGTCACCAATGTTTAAATATTAATCTTGATCTAATGGTTCACTATAACGATAATGATAAAACCTGCTTTTTAGCAACATGGTTTAGGGAACTGGGGCATGTGCTGTGTGCTTTGCTCCAGTGTCTCTCCCTAAGGCCCGGTTCTTAAAGCGGCAACCCAGGAGCCTGTCGCCACCGCTAGAACTATTATTGCTCTAGTCTTGGTCAAGTAACTTGTACGGCTCTAGCTTGCCAGTGGTTACCATTAGGGTCAACGGCGTTAGTGGACACAAGGTGAAAGTGTGTTTCCGGATTTCACCGAGGACGGGCGATCCGTCCGCTAGGTCACGTTAGACCCAATCCCGTGTTGGCAGTCCCTGCGATGGGGAACTCCACACGTTGCGCATGGATGGGTGTGATGCCCGCGCTCGGGACGCCATCGACACCCCTATGGTGTGACTCCGTAGGCGTACCTCGATGTCGGTGCCTATGGTTTCACCGCCTTGTTAAACTAGCGGCTACTATCTTGTTAGGGTGTCTTGTGAAAAACCTCGTAGCGTCCCTATACCATCACACCTCGGAAGTGTTGATGCGCGTGTTGGGTGCAAAGTTTCTTTGAACTTTTACGCGACTGGTGGGTAAAGGGCAAAACCTCTGCAGAGTGTAAAATCTATCATGATAGCCTTGCTCAGGGTCACGAACGGCCTGGATCCTTTTTTATTAGAAGATGATGTTTATTTATGCTTAATGTCACTTATACTTTATTAATCGGGTTGCAACTGGGACTTCATTCACTTGTAGTAACTTGGTTAATGCTAAAATGAATCAACTAAAAGTGCTAATGCAGTTCAACCGTGTCAAGCCTTCTTTTAAGCCTTCATACCCGTTCTATACTTGCTAAGTAATTGTTTACTTACACTTGTCATTATTCAACAAAATATTGGATGGGTAAACAGATTGGGTTGTGCATGAGACTGCTGCTGAGTTCCATGGGGACTTGCTGTACTTCTGAGTTGCGCTCTCCCAGTCAGAGTCCCTGTGGACTGCGGCTCCGCTCTAGTTGAGAGTTATAGACTTCCGCTGTAATAAATATTTATGTTATACTGTGATGTAAAATATTTTATTTCAAGCATTTGTACTCTGTTTATCATATTTGTTCACTGTATGTGTTCTGTGGACTTCCTGGGCACACATACGGCCGCATTAGGGTTTTGGTGAAAATCTGGGTGTGACATTTGGTTGCTGAGGTTTTTCATAAACCTCATGCTTTTTTCCCTCTTTGGGTTCTTAAGTTTGAAGGGTGCGTCGTTGGATAGGAGTAGCAGCACGTGTGCACACACATCATCTTTACACTTATAATCTTCGGACACATGTTTTATAATAAAATTGCTTGGACATGAAGTCTTGTCTGTTGTTTTTTCTGGATGATTTATGTTGCTTCTGCGTACTCTGTTGTGTTTTCTCTCTCGCAGTGCTTCTAGCAGTGTAGCATAGTGTGGTAATGGTCCAAAATGTTGCTACTCGTTCTGGGTGTTACAACATATCTATCTTGTACTAGTAGATTTGACAGACATTCCCGATCTATAGTAAGTGTTGATGCCATGTTATCTTAATTGAGTTACTTTGGTCCATGTGATTTATGCTTCATAGTTTGTGTCGCATGTACTACATGTATTGTGTATCTTAGAAAAGCATAGATGTTGTGGTGGTGGTGGTTTAGTCTATTATTGTCAGTAGCATTATTATTGTGCATAAATAGTTGGGGTCAATTAATTAGCAGAGCCCTATGACAAGGGGAAAGGTGAGCACTCCGTATACTGCAATGAGAAAGTAGTCCATACCTTGATAATGTGATATAATCTTAGCAATAAAATAAAATATAGCTTAGGACTGAATTAACTTCTTTGGTAATAGTGCTAGGTCTACTAGCATTTAGCCCTTCCCATCTTTGTATCAACACTAACACAACCTTTGTTGGTTATTACCAAGGTAACAGATCCACTTGCTTTATATTTAAACTTTGGAATACTCTAAAGGAGAAGTTAAACTATCACTATGCACTTACGGTTTATAATTTTGATGTGTAGAAAACACCAATATTTGGGTAGCTATGTACGTGGTAGAACCGCACATCTCAGCCCAATAAAAGTGTACTTACATCGCCTTAAATGCGATTTGGCACTTAAATTGGATTAAGATGGCTGTCTGTCGGGTTTCAGCCGATACAACCACGTATGGGATTTCACATCATAGAGGTTCCCTTTCCTTTATCACAAACTGAGTTTGAAGTAAAATAGTTCAGAGTTCAATACAAAGTGGCAGAAATTAAACGAAATCTACTCGATGATACAAGTGACATCATGAGGAAGCCTCCCATGACATCATTCACCACGATCCTCGCCAGCCGAGGACAGGTCCCACTCAACAGTCCAACCTGAAGGGAGCTGGCATGACCAAGTCAAGCTAGCAACCATTTCTTCTAAAGCATTACCTGAAAACAAAGCCACAAGAAATGCTGAGTATACTAATACTCGGTAAGGCTTACCCGACAGTGAATGCTATTTCATGACTCCTAGACATGTAGGCTCTTTGGCCGAGGGGTTTGTTTTACCAAAAGCGATTAAAAAGTGGGTCCTTACTTTCAAGTTTTATTTTCCATATTCTAGTAGTATCACCATTCTAAATGAGCACATATTCTAAGAAAGCATGTTGTATAAGAAATTTAAGCAATCCTCAACATATATCAAACTCTTGTTCAACTTTTTACTCAATGCACCACAGTGGTCAAGCAGTCTCAGTAGCTGCGAGAGACAGACGATTTGAATCGATTACTTGACCTTGCAAGGTGGACCTCAACACATGACATGCATGGCCACGAAGGGTCCACACATTATTAATCATTCCCATCAATCCCCAGTTTTTGTACAGAGCCCGTAGCCCTTGGATACAAGGCCCCAACGATCCCCGGAACGACGTCGTGCCGTGGCCGCACATGTACCCATATGCTGCAGCAAAGGAATCCCATTCCAAGGTTAGCGGGGTAAAGCCACGCCCCGGTTCAATTAGGTACTAGGCTTACTAGTTACCATATTTCTCAGCATGTGCTTAGTACGTTCACAAACTTGACCAACAGTACCGACACGTTTCGACCTTAGCAACATTCTTCCTAGACAGGCGGGGCACCAATAATCCTCCAAAAATAACTTTCCCGTCGCCGCCCATCATCCTTATGATTCCATCATAAGTAAACATGCAATTTCTATAACTTGCGAGCGACAGGAAATCACTCGACTTCTATCGGGTCCTATTAAGCATAGCAACTGACGACCTTTACACTAGTAATCATCACATGGAAACTATGGATATACAACTATGGTTCCAATCAATTCCTATACTTAAATGAATAAACATAATACATAAAAGTATTGCATGAATTTTTAGAGAAAAATGGGTTATGCTCCGGGGCTTGCCTTTCGTATCAATATTGGCCTTGGGCCCTTCCAAAACTTGGTTTGGGTCTTGGTTAGCCTCTATCACATTCAAAGCTCCTTCATGTTCCTCATTCTCCGGTACGAGCGCATAATTTCCGTCAGCGAGATTAGCGTCTACAAGGAATGCATATGCATAGGATTTTATTTAACCACTTGCATACACAAAATTTTCCTTGAACTTTAAACAAAAGTATAAGGTGGATTTGTGGCCATATTCACCTAGATAAATTTTAATTCCTTTATTAACTTCCCAAAAAGCATAAGGTTTATTAGTGATTAACTTGTTTGTTTGTTTGTTTTGATGGTGATTGTGTACATATAAAATCTTTAATACGGTACAATACATAAGGAAAACAGAAATATACATAGTGGTGTGTGGTTTGTGTAGGGTTATATGTTTATTTGATTAACTAAGTTGTTCCTTTATCAATTTTTAAACGTTTAATCAACTTAAGATAGCAAAGCTTACTTTATTTAGCTCTACTATTTACTAAGCATGGCTAAAATTATTACTGACCTATCATAAAAGGTTGAGCCTATTTTACTGAGTAAATCTTTTACTACAGCAAAGCTAGAAATTAAAACAAATAAAAACAGTAACTAGGGACATTATTTTTGGGCGATTTTTCTACAATGGAGTAGGCATACACCAAGGAACAACATATCCAAAATTTAGCCCTATAGCTCCTCTGTGCAACAAGTTATCCATTAAAGTAAATAAACTTGGATTGATTTTTAGTTCACACACTACACAGAAAAGGTGTATACATGTTATGAAAAGTTGTAGATCTAGGTTCACTAATTCTAGAAAAATTTAGTTTGCATTTTTTAGATTTTCTGTGATTTTTAATCAAATTTACAAGTTCACTTTTTTTATTACAAACTTTAACTCAAGCTTTATGAACAAGTCATGTACTTTTACATGGGGGTTCCTTCAAGTTTTTAATTTCTTGCAATCAAAACCTTCGTCGGTCGGTGGCTCGGGTGCTCAAATTCTGGCAAGGGGAGGCCATGGCCGACGACTTTAACTAGCCTATGAGCACCAGGAGCTCACCACGACTCTGCAAAGTGGCTTGGCGGGGTCGGTGATCGATGGAGGATGTCAGACCTTAGGACCGTCAATCCACCTGGGGATACCCAAGTGGTAGATTTGTAGGCGAGGGATCGTCGAGCGAGTAGCTTCATGGTACACAGGAGGCACTGATTTAGACAGGTTCAGGCTACCGGAGGTATAATACCCTATGTCCTGTGTCAGTGTTTGTGTTTGTATTGCTTGAACTCGGCCAAGCTTCAGGAAGCAACGACGAGCGGAGGGTTACAGGATGGCGTATTTGTTATCCTTCATGGGGATGCCCAAGGCTGCCTTATATAGGGTGACGGACTAGAGTTTACAAGTCAGTTTCAATCTAGACCTACTAGGTTACGACTAAGGAATATATCCGAGTCGGTTACAACAAGATATCCTGAAATATTCGGCCGCGCCACCGACCGTGTCTTCATCAAGCTTGTTCATCAAGTCGGGGATTCCTTGTGGGCCACCTATGGGTCGGCGTAGTCTCCGCTGACAGTGGGCCTAGTGGTACCCATATCCCACAAGCCCCCGAGCAATATGCAGGCGCATGTCAAACTGTTGATGAAGAAATGAGGCCAATGTAGTCGGCTGAAGATGCTTCAACACATGGTCGGCACAAGGGTGGGCGGTGCTCCAAAAAAGAAGAGTACCCCAACACAACGTTGAGTTCCTTCGAGGTGGTCGACCAGTTCTCATGAGGACTGGATACAGGGCGATGATCAGGAGTATTGTATGTATAGTAGCCCCCGAGCATTGGGTTTGTTAGTATAAGCGAGCCAAGGCTCAAAAAGTAATCGGACAACCTGTCGCCCAAGGTTTGGTGGACGCATGCTGCCACCGCGAGGAGCCAAAACAAAAAAGGAAGTCAGACAACATGTTGTCAGGAAAAGTACGTGAAAGCATGCCTTTGCCTGGGGAAAGGCCAGAACATTCAGTGCCCGTGAATCAACAGGTGCTTGACGACAATGCAGAAAAGCCGCTTACCAGACATGCCCGGTCAAAAGCGTAATCAATGACTGCACAAAAAAACATAACACGCATGCACATCTGTACCCCGGCTGCTAGCGGGTCACGAGCTAACAGTAGCTGGCCCTTCATGCCTATAAATAAACGCCTCTGCCTGGTTTGCCAGTGCAGCATACTTGAGGCCACCAGCATGTGGTGTCCCAAAATTCATCCTCCTGACGTGTTCTTGAGTGGGAGCAAAGCAGCCACGGCGATGCGCAGGGACGCACACCACTGATGCCGGAAGAAAGCTAGCGAGCAGCGAAGCAGACGCTGGACGAGAATAGCGGGGGATGAAGCTCAACGTCGCTGAGATGGGGGTCGACTTCGCTAGGATACTAGCGAATGGCGCCGCCCAGGGTCAAATCTCTGCGCCGAGGGTAACTCAAACGCTGCCCTCTTCCACCAATATAGCCTCACAAGGTTCTTTAGTTGGTGTGATGCCACAATAAAGCCAGCGAGAAGTCCGTGCAGACTAGACTGGTTTCGCTTGGGTAAAAAATCTTACTGTAGTGACCAGTGTACTACCAAGTAGGCAGTTTATATCTTGTAAACCCACTGAGTTTGGATATGAGCATGTCCACTTGAAAGGGGAAACTCGGAATCCGACCCTTCTCAGGAGAAAAGAGTCAAAGTGGTCTCAAGAACATGCCGCATCCTGACCCAGCGCCCAGCCCCCGAGCATGCGAAGGGTCTGGCATAGCCTTAAAGGCGCGCCGAGTCCACGTCGAGCACCCAGCCCCGAGCATGCGAGGTGTCTAGCCTCGTCCCTTTGGATGCGCCGAGTCCGTATCGAACGCCCAGCCACCGAGCATGCGAGGTGTCTGTCCTGGTCCCTTTGGACGCGCCGAGTTCATGTCGAGCGCCCAGCCCCCGAGCATGTGAGGTGTCTGGCCTGGTCCCTTTGGACGCGCTGAGTCCCTGTCGAGCGCCCAGCCCCCAAGCATATGAGGTGTCTGGCCTTGTCCCTTTGGATGCGTTGAGTCCGTGTCGAGTGCCCAACCCCCGAGCATGCGAGGTGTCTGGCCTGGTCCCTTTGGACGCGCCGAGTCCGTGTCGAGCGCCCAGCCCCCGAGCATGCGAGGTGTCTGGCCGGGTGCCTATGGACGCGTCGAGTCCGTGTCGAGCGCCCAGCCCCGGGGCATGCGAGGTGTCTAGCCAGGTCCCTTTGGACGCGCCGAGTCCATGTCGAGGGCCCAGCCCCGGAGCATGCGAGGTGTCTTGCCTGGTCCCTTTGGACGCGCCTAGTCCGTGTCGAGCGCCCAGCCCCCGAACATGCGAGGTGTCTGGCATGGTCCCTTTGGACACACCGAGTCCGTGTCGAGCGCCCAGCCCCCGAGCATGCAAGGTGTCTAGCCTGGTCCCTTTGGACGTGCCAAGTCCATGTCGAGCGCCCAGCCCCTGAGCATGCGAGGTGTCTGGCCTGGTCCCTTTGGACGCGCCGAGTCCTTTGAAAAAGGAAGCTTATCCTGTCCGCAATTTTCGGATCCAACGGATTTCGGATCGCCAATCCCACAAATTATGTCTGTCAGTTTCGCAGCCGTTAGGTTAGTCATCCATCGCTTTATATATATGCCACGCCGAGCACCGTTGTTGTCATCCTCATCATCGCGTCGCACCCTTCGCATTCCATACAGTAGTCGTTGTGTCGTTTCCGCCATTGCGCCCAAACGAGCTCCCCTCCATTCCAGTATGCACGTAGATCGGTCCCCACTGGTTCGGCTACGCACCCCCTCCTACATTCTCATGGAAACTAGGGTTTCCCGATCTTCCGAAAGGTTCTGATAACTCTCAATTTGGTGGAGTCATGACTCAAATCGATCCGGCTTCCGAACCACACGTTCCGAACCCCGCAATCGCAGCACCACGTCTCCTCAGGTTATCAACCGGCGTTGCACGGTTGACCTCGCCCAGAAGGCTAATCCTTACCTGCGAATCGAAGAACACAAGCAAGAACGAGAAAGATTGCAACACAATTGCCGATGTATGATTAAACTCACGAAGTTGGGGTCTCACAAACCGACGAGCGGTGACACTGTTCTTGACAGAATTGATCTAAGCAAAACCCAAATCCTAACTTGGGCGGCGGCTACTGTTTTAAAGAGTCTAGGGTCATGGTCGACCCCCCTGGACGTGCCCCTATTGGGCTCAACACGATACACCGCCCAAAGACCAAAATACGACGACGCCGCGCCGAAACAGATTCTGGACATCAACTAGTTTCGTTGATTCCCGATGACTCCGGACGAATTTCGATATAAGACCAGTGCCATTGCAAATATTATCTTCTTAGCTTTCCAAGCATATAAAGAACGTCCAAATCCGAGCCCGTATAAAGAACATCCGCGGTCTTCTTAGCACCAAAATGGCCATCAACCCTCCTCCATGCGCTTCCTGTAACAACAAAAGACGAACGGAACCAACTGGAATGCATAGGCGGTTAGCTTACTGCTCCTGGACTTCAAGGTGGACTCGAAGTCGAATTGATTTGGGCCTCTATCTTTACTTGCATGCCCTTGCTGGTCCTCTCCACCTTGAAGCCCTTCTCCAACTATCCTCCGGTCCTCTCCATGGTTCCTAATTACAATATAATCATTACGTAGCAATCTATTCTCATAATCACATAGAGAAGTACTTAGGAATGAGCTCACCTCTAAATTCAATTGTCGCGCATGAGCTCTAGTGATTTGACCTTGAACGATCAATGGAGGATTGTTGTGAGTATCCATAGGAGTGATGTCCTCATCATCCTCCCCCTCTTGAATTGGAGTCGTCCTCGACTCAAGCTCATCCTCTTCTCCCAAGTATGGCCTCAAATCTGAAACGTTAAAGGTGGGACTAACCCCAAACTCGGGAGGCAACTCAAGTTTATATGCATTATCATTAATCTTTTCAAGTATTTTAAATGGGCCATCAGCTCTTGGCATCAACTTCGACTTTCTCAAATCTGGAAATCTTTCTTTTCTCAAGTGCAACCATACTAAATCACCCGGTTCAAGCTTTACTTCTTTCCTACCTTTACTACCAGCAATTCTATACTTGTTGTTCATCTTTTCAATGTTGTGCTTAGTTGTTTCATGCATTTGCAAAATAAATTCAGCACGTTCCTTGACATCATTATGAATCCTTTCACTAGTAGGCAAAGGCAAAATATCAATAGGAGCACGAGGGTTGAAACCATACACTACCTGAAAAGGACTTACCTTGGTGGTAGAATGTGTTGCTCGATTATATGCAAACTCGACATGAGGCAAACGTTCTTCCCACATCCTCAAATTTTTCTTCAAAATAGCTCTCCACATAGTACCCAAAGTACGGTTCACGACCTCCGTTTGTCCATCAGTTTGTTTATTACGAGTAGTAGAAAACAACAATTTTGTACCCAACTTGTTCCACAGAGTCCGCCAAAAATGACTCAAGAATTTAGCATCGCGATCTGAAACAATAGTAGACGGCATACCATGCAAACGAATGATCTCTTTGAAACAGAGGTCAGCAATATGTATAGCATCATCACTCTTATGACATGATATAAAGTGTGCCATCTTAGAAAAACGATCCACCACAACAAATATGCTATCACTCCCCCTCTTAGTCCTAGGCAATCCCAAAACAAAGTTCATAGAAATATCTGCCCAAGGAATAGAAGGAACTGGAAGAGGCATGTATAACCCATGTGCATTCAGGCGAGACTTAGCTTTTTGACATGTGGAGCAGTGAGAAACAAACCTCTCAACATCTCTCTTCATATGAGGCCAAAAAAATGTGAGGCCAAAACATCTGCGGTCTTCTTAGCACCAAAATGGCCCATCAACCCTCCTCCATGCGCTTCCTGTAACAACAAAAGACGAACGGAACCAACTGGAATGCATAGGCGGTTAGCTGACTGCTCCTGGTCTTCGAGGTGGACTCGAAGTCGAATGGATTTGGGCCTCTATATTGACTTGCATGCCCTTGCTGGTCCTCTCCACCTTGAATCCCTTCTCTAACTATCCGCTGGTCCTCTCCATGGTTCCTAATTACAATATAATCATTAGGTAGCAATCTATGCTCATAATCACATAGAGAGGTACTTAGGAACGAGCTCACCTCTAAATTCAATTGTCGCTCACGAGCTCTAGAGATTGGACCTTGAACGATCAATGGAGGATTGTTGTGAGTATCCATAGGAGTGATGTCCTCATCATCCTCCCCCTCTTGAATTGGAGTCATCCTCGACTCAAGCTCATCCTCTTCTCCCAAGTATGGCCTCAAATCTGAAACGTTAAAGGTGGGACTAACCCCAAACTCGGGAGGCAACTCAAGTTTATATGCATTATCATTAATCTTTTCAAGTATTTTAAATGGGCCATCAGCTCTTGGCATCAACTTCGACTTTCTCAAATCTGGAAATCTTTCTTTTCTCAAGTGCAACCATACTAAATCACCCGGTTCAAGCTTTACTTCTTTCCTACCTTTACTACCAGCAATTCTATACTTGTTGTTCATCTTTTCAATGTTGTGCTTAGTTGTTTCATGCATTTGCAAAATAAATTCAGCACGTTCCTTGACATCATTATGAATCCTTTCACTAGTAGGCAAAGGCAAAATATCAATAGGAGCACGAGGGTTGAAACCATACACTACCTGAAAAGGACTTACCTTGGTGGTAGAATGTGTTGCTCGATTATATGCAAACTCGACATGAGGCAAACATTCTTCCCACATCCTCAAATTTTTCTTCAAAATAGCTCTCCACATAGTACCCAAAGTACGGTTCACGACCTCCGTTTGTCCATCAGTTTGTGGATGACGAGTAGTAGAAAACAACAATTTTGTACCCAACTTGTTCCACAGAGTCCGCCAAAAATGACTCAAGAATTTAGCATCGCGATCTGAAACAATAGTAGACGGCATACCATGCAAACGAATAATCTCTTTGAAACAGAGGTCAGTAATATGTATAGCATCATCACTCTTATGACATGATATAAAGTGTGCCATCTTAGAAAAACGATCCACCACAACAAATATGCTATCACTCCCCCTCTTAGTCCTAGGCAATCCCAAAACAAAGTCCATAGAAATATCTGCCCAAGGAATAGAAGGAACTGGAAGAGGCATGTATAACCCATGTGCATTCAGGCGAGACTTAGCTTTTTGACATGTGGAGCAGCGAGAAACAAACCTCTCAACATCTCTCTTCATATGAGGCCAAAAAAATGCGAGGCCAAAACATCTGCGGTCTTCTTAGCACCAAAATGGCCCATCAACCCTCCTCCATGCGCTTCCTGTAACAACAAAAGACGAACGGAACCAACTGGAATGCATAGGCAGTTAGCTTACTGCTCCTGGACTTCGAGGTGGACTCGAAGTCGAATTGATTTGGGCCTCTATCTTGACTTGCATGCCCTTGCTGGTCCTCTCCACCTTGAAGCCCTTCTCCAACTATCCTCTGGTCCTCTCCATGGTTCCTAATTACAATATAATCATTAGGTAGCAATCTATTCTCATAATCACATAGAGAAGTACTTAGGAACGAGCTCACCTCTAAATTCAATTGTCGCGCACGAGCTCTAGTGATTGGACCTTGAACGATCAATGGAGGATTGTTGTGAGTATCCATAGGAGTGATGTCCTCGTCATCCTCCCCCTCTTGAATTGGAGTCATCCTCGACTCAAGCTCATCCTCTTCTCCCAAGTATGGCCTCAAATCTGAAACGTTAAAGGTGGGACTAACCCCAAACTCGGGAGGCAACTCAAGTTTATATGCATTATCATTAATCTTTTCAAGTATTTTAAATGGGCCATCAGCTCTTGGCATCAACTTCGACTTTCTCAAATCTGGAAATCTTTCTTTTCTCAAGTGCAACCATACTAAATCACCCGGTTCAAGCTTTACTTCTTTCCTACCTTTACTACCAGCAATTCTATACTTGTCGTTCATCTTTTCAATGTTGTGCTTAGTTGTTTAATGCATTTGCAAAATAAATTCAGCACGTTCCTTGACATCATTATGAATCCTTTCACTAGTAGGCAAAGGCAAAATATCAATAGGAGCACGAGGGTTGAAACCATACACTACCTGAAAAGGACTTACCTTGGTGGTAGAATGTGTTGCTCGATTATATGCAAACTCGACATGAGGCAAACATTCTTCCCACATCCTCAAATTTTTCTTCAAAATAGCTCTCCACATAGTACCCAAAGTACGGTTCACGACCTCCGTTTGTCCATCAGTTTGTGGATGACGAGTAGTAGAAAACAACAATTTTGTACCCAACTTGTTCCACAGAGTCTGCCAAAAATGACTCAAGAATTTAGCATCGCGATCTGAAACAATAGTAGACGGCATACCATGCAAACGAATAATCTCTTTGAAAAAGAGGTCAGCAATATGTATAGCATCATCACTCTTATGACATGATATAAAGTGTGCCATCTTAGAAAAACGATCCACCACAACAAATATGCTATCACTCCCCCTCTTAGTCCTAGGCAATACCAAAACAAAGTCCATAGAAATATCTTCCCAAGGAATAGAAGGAACTGGAAGAGGCATGTATCACCCATGTGGATTCAGGCGAGACTTAGCTTTTTGACATGTGGAGCAGCGAGAAACAAACCTCTCAACATCTCTCTTCATATGAGGCCAAAAAAAATGCGAGGCCAAAACATCCGCGGTCTTCTTAGCACCAAAATGGCCCATCAACCCTCCTCCATGCGCTTCCTGTAACAACAAAAAATGAACGGAACCAACTGGAATGCATAGGCGGTTAGCTGACTGCTCCTGGACTTCGAGATGGACTCGAAGTCGAATTGATTTGGGCCTCTATCTTGACTTGCATGCCCTTGCTGGTCCTCTCCACCTTGAAGCCCTTCTCCAACTATCCTCTGGTCCTCTCCATCGTTCCTAATTACAATATAATCATTAGGTAGCAATCTATTCTCATAATCACATAGAGAAGTACTTAGGAACGAGCTCACCTCTAAATTCAATTGTTGCGCACGAGCTCTAGTGATTGGACCTTGAACGATCAATGGAGGATTGTTGTGAGTATCCATAGGAGTGATGTCTTCATCATCCTCCCCCTCTTGAATTGGAGTCATCCTCGACTCAAGCTCATCCTCTTCTCCCAAGTATGGCCTCAAATCTGAAACGTTAAAGGTGGGACTAACCCCAAACTCGGGAGGCAACTCAAGTTTATATGCATTATCATTAATCTTTTCAAGTATTTTAAATGGGCCATCAGCTCTTGGCATCAACTTCGACTTTCTCAAATCTGGAAATCTTTCTTTTCTCAAGTGCAACCATACTAAATCACCCGGTTCAAGCTTTACTTCTTTCCTACCTTTACTACCAGCAATTCTATACTTGTTGTTCATCTTTTCAATGTTGTGCTTAGTTGTTTCATGCATTTGCAAAATAAATTCAGCACGTTCCTTGACATCATTATGAATCCTTTCACTAGTAGGCAAAGGCAAAATATCAATAGGAGCACGAGGGTTGAAACCATACACTACCTGAAAAGGACTTACCTTGGTGGTAGAATGTGTTGCTCGATTATATGCAAACTCGACATGAGGCAAACATTCTTCCCACATCCTCAAATTTTTCTTCAAAATAGCTCTCCACATAGTACCCAAAGTACGGTTCACGACCTCCGTTTGTCCATCAGTTTGTGGATGACGAGTAGTAGAAAACAACAATTTTGTACCCAACTTGTTCCACAGAGTCCGCCAAAAATGACTCAAGAATTTAGCATCGCGATCTGAAACAATAGTAGACGGCATACCATGCAAACGAATAATCTCTTTGAAACAGAGGTCAGTAATATGTATAGCATCATCACTCTTATGACATGATATAAAGTGTGCCATCTTAGAAAAACGATCCACCACAACAAATATGCTATCACTCCCCCTCTTAGTCCTAGGCAATCCCAAAACAAAGTCCATAGAAATATCTGCCCAAGGAATAGAAGGAACTGGAAGAGGCATGTATAACCCATGTGCATTCAGGCGAGACTTAGCTTTTTGACATGTGGAGCAGCGAGAAACAAACCTCTCAACATCTCTCTTCATATGAGGCCAAAAAAATGCGAGGCCAAAACATCTGCGGTCTTCTTAGCACCAAAATGGCCCATCAACCCTCCTCCATGCGCTTCCTGTAACAACAAAAAATGAACGGAACCAACTGGAATGCATAGGCGGTTAGCTGACTGCTCCTGGACTTCGAGATGGACTCGAAGTCGAATTGATTTGGGCCTCTATCTTGACTTGCATGCCCTTGCTGGTCCTCTCCACCTTGAAGCCCTTCTCCAACTATCCTCTGGTCCTCTCCATGGTTCCTAATTACAATATAATCATTAGGTAGCAATCTACTCTCATAATCACATAGAGAAGTACTTAGGAACGAGCTCACCTCTAAATTCAGTTGTCGCGCACGAGCTCTAGTGATTGGACCTTGAACGATCAATGGAGGATTCTTGTGAGTATCCATAGGAGTGATGTCCTCATCATCCTCCCCCTCTTGAATTGGAGTCATCCTCGACTCAAGCTCATCCTCTTCTCCCAAGTATGGCCTCAAATCTGAAACGTTAAAGGTGGGACTAACCCCAAACTCGGGAGGCAACTCAAGTTTATATGCATTATCATTAATCTTTTCAAGTATTTTAAATGGGCCATCAGCTCTTGGCATCAACTTCGACTTTCTCAAATCTGGAAATCTTTCTTTTCTCAAGTGCAACCATACTAAATCACCCGGTTCAAGCTTTACTTCTTTCCTACCTTTACTACCAGCAATTCTATACTTGTCGTTCATCTTTTCAATGTTGTGCTTAGTTGTTTAATGCATTTGCAAAATAAATTCAGCACGTTCCTTGACATCATTATGAATCCTTTCACTAGTAGGCAAAGGCAAAATATCAATAGGAGCACGAGGGTTGAAACCATACACTACCTGAAAAGGACTTACCTTGGTGGTAGAATGTGTTGCTCGATTATATGCAAACTCGACATGAGGCAAACATTCTTCCCACATCCTCAAATTTTTCTTCAAAATAGCTCTCCACATAGTACCCAAAGTACGGTTCACGACCTCCGTTTGTCCATCAGTTTGTGGATGACGAGTAGTAGAAAACAACAATTTTGTACCCAACTTGTTCCACAGAGTCTGCCAAAAATGACTCAAGAATTTAGCATCGCGATCTGAAACAATAGTAGACGGCATACCATGCAAACGAATAATCTCTTTGAAAAAGAGGTCAGCAATATGTATAGCATCATCACTCTTATGACATGATATAAAGTGTGCCATCTTAGAAAAACGATCCACCACAACAAATATGCTATCACTCCCCCTCTTAGTCCTAGGCAATACCAAAACAAAGTCCATAGAAATATCTTCCCAAGGAATAGAAGGAACTGGAAGAGGCATGTATCACCCATGTGGATTCAGGCGAGACTTAGCTTTTTGACATGTGGAGCAGCGAGAAACAAACCTCTCAACATCTCTCTTCATATGAGGCCAAAAAAAATGCGAGGCCAAAACATCCGCGGTCTTCTTAGCACCAAAATGGCCCATCAACCCTCCTCCATGCGCTTCCTGTAACAACAAAAAATGAACGGAACCAACTGGAATGCATAGGCGGTTAGCTGACTGCTCCTGGACTTCGAGATGGACTCGAAGTCGAATTGATTTGGGCCTCTATCTTGACTTGCATGCCCTTGCTGGTCCTCTCCACCTTGAAGCCCTTCTCCAACTATCCTCTGGTCCTCTCCATCGTTCCTAATTACAATATAATCATTAGGTAGCAATCTATTCTCATAATCACATAGAGAAGTACTTAGGAACGAGCTCACCTCTAAATTCAATTGTCGCGCACGAGCTCTAGTGATTGGACCTTGAACGATCAATGGAGGATTGTTGTGAGTATCCATAGGAGTGATGTCTTCATCATCCTCCCCCTCTTGAATTGGAATCGTCCTCGACTCAAGCTCATCCTCTTCTCCCAAGTATGGCCTCAAATCTGAAACGTTAAAGGTGGGACTAACCCCAAACTCGGGAGGCAACTCAAGTTTATATGCATTATCATTAATCTTTTCAAGTATTTTAAATGGGCCATCAGCTCTTGGCATCAACTTCGACTTTCTCAAATCTGGAAATCTTTCTTTTCTCAAGTGCAACCATACTAAATCACCCGGTTCCAGCTTTACTTCTTTCCTACCTTTACTACCAGCAATTCTATACTTGTCGTTCATCTTTTCAATGTTGTGCTTAGTTGTTTCATGCATTTGCAAAATAAATTCAGCACGTTCCTTGACATCATTATGAATCCATTCACTAGTAGGCAAAGGCAAAATATCAATAGGAGCACAAGGGCTGAAACCATACACTACCTGAAAAGGACTTACCTTGGTGGTAGAATGTGTTGCTCGATTATATGCAAACTCGACATGAGGCAAACATTCTTCCCACATCCTCAAATTTTTCTTGTAAATAGCTCTCAACATAGTACCCAAAGTACGGTTCGCGACCTCCGTTTGTCCATCAGTTTGTGGATGACGAGTAGTAGAAAACAACAATTTTGTACCCAACTTGTTCCACAGAGTCCGCCAAAAATGACTCAAGAATTTAGCATCGCGATCTGAAACAATAGTAGACGGCATACCATGCAAACGAATAATCTCTTTGAAAAAGAGGTCATCAATATGTATAGCATCATCACTCTTATGACATGATATAAAGTGTGCCATCTTAGAAAAACGATCCACCACAACAAATATGCTATCACTCCCCCTCTTAGTCCTAGGCAATCCCAAAACAAAGTCCATAGAAATATCTTCCCAAGGAATAGAAGGAACTGGAAAAGGCATGTATAACCCATGTGGATTCAGGCGAGACTTAGCTTTTTGACATGTGGAGCAGCGAGAAACAAACCTCTCAACATCTCTCTTCATATGAGGCCAAAAAAATGCGAGGCCAAAACATCTGCGGTCTTCTTAGCACCAAAATGGCCCATCAACCCTCCTCCATGCGCTTCCTGTAACAACAAAAGACGAACGGAACCAACTGGAATGCATAGGCGGTTAGCTTACTGCTCCTGGACTTCGAGGTGGACTCGAAGTCGAATTGATTTGGGCCTCTATCTTGACTTGCATGCCCTTGCTGGTCCTCTCCACCTTGAAGCCCTTCTCCAACTATCCTCTGGTCCTCTCCATGGTACCTAATTACAATATAATCATTAGGTAGCAATCTATTCTCATAATCACATAGAGAAGTACTTGGGAACGAGCTCACCTCTAAATTCAATTGTCGCGCACGAGCTCTAGTGATTGGACCTTGAACGATCAATGGAGGATTGTTGTGAGTATCCATAGGAGTGATGTCCTCATCATCCTCCCCCTCTTGAATTGGAGTCGTCCTCGACTCAAGCTCATCCTCTTCTCCCAAGTATGGCCTCAAATCTGAAACATTAAAGGTGGGACTAACCCCAAACTCGGGAGGCAACTCAAGTTTATTTGCATTATCATTAATCTTTTCAAGTATTTTAAATGGGCCATCAGCTCTTGGCATCAACTTCGACTTTCTCAAATCTGGAAATCTTTCTTTTCTCAAGTGCAACCATACTAAATCACCCGGTTCAAGCTTTACTTCTTTCCTACCTTTACTACCAGCAATTCTATACTTGTCGTTCATCTTTTCAATGTTGTGCTTAGTTGTTTCATGCATTTGCAAAATAAATTCAGCACGTTCCTTGACATCATTATGAATCGTTTCACTAGTAGGCAAAGGCAAAATATCAATAGGAGCACGAGGGTTGAAACCATACACTACCTGAAAAGGACTTACCTTGGTGGTAGAATGTGTTGCTCGATTATATGCAAACTCGACATGAGGCAAACATTCTTCCCACATCCTCAAATTTTTCTTCAAAATAGCTCTCAACATAGTACCCAAAGTACGGTTCACGACCTCCGTTTGTCCATCAGTTTGTGGATGACGAGTAGTAGAAAACAACAATTTTGTACCCAACTTGTTCCACAGAGTCCGCCAAAAATGACTCAAGAATTTAGCATCGCGATCTGAAACAATAGTAGACGGCATACCATGCAAACGAATAATCTCTTTGAAAAAGAGGTCAGCAATATGTATAGCATCATCACTCTTATGACATGATATAAAGTGTGCCATCTTATAAAAACGATCCACCACAACAAATATGCTATCACTCCCCCTCTTAGTCCTAGGCAATCCCAAAACAAAGTTCATAGAAATATCTGCCCAAGGAATAGAAGGAACTGGAAGAGGCATGTATAACCCATGTGCATTCAGGCGAGACTTAGCTTTTTGACATGTGGAGCAGCGAGAAACAAACCTCTCAACATCTCTCTTCATATGAGGCCAAAAAAATGCGAGGCCAAAACATCTGCGGTCTTCTTAGCACCAAAATGGCCCATCAACCCTCCTCCATGCGCTTCCTGTAACAACAAAAGACGAACGGAACCAACTGGAATGCATAGGCGGTTAGCTTACTGCTCCTGGACTTCGAGGTGGACTCGAAGTCGAATTGATTTGGGCCTCAATCTTGACTTGCATGCCCTTGCTGGTCCTCTCCACCTTGAAGCCCTTCTCCAACTATCCTCTGGTCCTCTCCATGGTACCTAATTACAATATAATCATTAGGTAGCAATCTATTCTCATAATCACATAGAGAAGTACTTAGGAACGAGCTCACCTCTAAATTCAATTGTCGCGCACGAGCTCTAGTGATTGGACCTTGAACGATCAATGGAGGATTGTTGTGAGTATCCATAGGAGTGATGTCCTCATCATCCTCCCCCTCTTGAATTGGAGTCGTCCTCGACTCAAGCTCATCCTCTTCTCCCAAGTATGGCCTCAAATCTGAAACCTTAAAGGTGGGACTAACCCCAAACTCGGGAGGCAACTCAAGTTTATATGCATTATCATTAATCTTTTCAAGTATTTTAAATGGGCCATCAGCTCTTGGCATCAACTTCGACTTTCTCAAATCTGGAAATCTTTCTTTTCTCAAGTGCAACCATACTAAATCACCCGGTTCAAGCTTTACTTCTTTCCTACCTTTACTACCAGCAATTCTATACTTGTCGTTCATCTTTTCAATGTTGTGCTTAGTTGTTTCATGCATTTGCAAAATAAATTCAGCACGTTCCTTGACATCATTATGAATCGTTTCACTAGTAGGCAAAGGCAAAATATCAATAGGAGCACGAGGGTTGAAACCATACACTACCTGAAAAGGACTTACCTTGGTGGTAGAATGTGTTGCTCGATTATATGCAAACTCGACATGAGGCAAACATTCTTCCCACATCCTCAAATTTTTCTTCAAAATAGCTCTCAACATAGTACCCAAAGTACGGTTCACGACCTCCGTTTGTCCATCAGTTTGTGGATGACGAGTAGTAGAAAACAACAATTTTGTACCCAACTTGTTCCACAGAGTCCGCCAAAAATGACTCAAGAATTTAGCATCACGATCTGAAACAATAGTAGACGGCATACCATGCAAACGAATAATCTCTTTGAAAAAGAGGTCAGCAATATGTATAGCATCATCACTCTTATGACATGATATAAAGTGTGCCATCTTATAAAAACGATCCACCACAACAAATATGCTATCACTCCCCCTCTTAGTCCTAGGCAATCCCAAAACAAAGTTCATAGAAATATCTGCCCAAGGAATAGAAGGAACTGGAAGAGGCATGTATAACCCATGTGCATTCAGGCGAGACTTAGCTTTTTGACATGTGGAGCAGCGAGAAACAAACCTCTCAACATCTCTCTTCATATGAGGCCAAAAAAATGCGAGGCCAAAACATCTGCGATCTTCTTAGCACCAAAATGGCCCATCAACCCTCCTCCATGCGCTTCCTGTAACAACAAAAGATGAACGGAACCAACTGGAATGCATAGGCGGTTAGCTTACTGCTCCTGGACTTCGAGGTGGACTCGAAGTCGAATTGATTTGGGCCTCTATCTTGACTTGCATGCCCTTGCTAGTCCTCTCCACCTTGAAGCCCTTCTCCAACTATCCTCTGGTCCTCTCCATGGTTCCTAATTACAATATAATCATTAGGTAGCAATCTATTCTCATAATCACATAGAGAAGTACTTAGGAACGAGCTCACCTCTAAATTCAATTGTCGCGCACGAGCTCTAGTGATTGGACCTTGAACGATCAATGGAGGATTGTTGTGAGTATCCATAGGAGTGATGTCCTCATCATCCTCCCCCTCTTGAATTGGAGTCGTCCTCGACTCAAGCTCATCCTCTTCTCCCAAGTATGGCCTCAAATCTGAAACATTAAAGGTGGGACTAACCCCAAACTCGGGAGGCAACTCAAGTTTATATGCATTATCATTAATCTTTTCAAGTATTTTAAA
Organism: Echinochloa phyllopogon; assembly: GCA_033239725.1. Lineage (NCBI taxonomy): Eukaryota > Viridiplantae > Streptophyta > Magnoliopsida > Poales > Poaceae > Echinochloa > Echinochloa phyllopogon. Next base: position 47,229,410 of record BTCW01000012.1, on the reverse strand, counting down.
TGGGCCATCAGCTCTTGGCATCAACTTCGACTTTCTCAAATCTGGAAATCTTTCTTTTCTCAAGTGCAACCATACTAAATCACCCGGTTCAAGCTTTACTTCTTTCCTACCTTTACTACCAGCAATTCTATACTTGTCGTTCATCTTTTCAATGTTGTGCTTAGTTGTTTCATGCATTTGCAAAATAAATTCAGCACGTTCCTTAACATCATTATGAATCCTTTCACTAGTAGGCAAAGGCAAAATATCAATAGGAGCACGAGGGTTGAAACCATACACTACCTGAAAAGGACTTACCTTGGTGGTAGAATGTGTTGCTCGATTATATGCAAACTCGACATGAGCAAACATTCTTCCCACATCCTCAATTTTTTCTTCAAAATAGCTCTCAACATAGTACCCAAAGTATGGTTCACGACCTCCGTTTGTCCATCAGTTTGTGGATGACGAGTAGTAGAGAACAACAATTTTGTACCCAACTTGTTCCACAGAGTCCGCCAAAAATGACTCAAGAATTTAGCATCGTGATCTGAAACAATAGTAGACGGCATACCATGCAAACGAATAATCTCTTTGAAAAAGAGGTCAGCAATATGTATAGCATCATCACTCTTATGACATGATATAAAGTGTGCCATCTTAGAAAAACGATCCACCACAACAAATATGCTATCACTCCCCCTCTTAGTCCTAGGCAATCCCAAAACAAAGTCCATAGAAATATCTGCCCAAGGAATAGAAGGAACTGGAAGAGGCATGTATAACTCATGTGGATTCAGGCGAGACTTAGCTTTTTGACATGTGGAGCAGCGAGAAACAAACCTCTCAACATCTCTCTTCATATGAGGCCAAAAAAATGCGAGGCCAAAACATCTGCGGTCTTCTTAGCACCAAAATGGCCCATCAACCCTCCTCCATGCGCTTCCTGTAACAACAAAAGACGAACAGAACCAACTGGAATGCATAGGCGGTTAGCTTACTGCTCCTGGACTTCGAGGTGGACTCGAAGTCGAATTGATTTGGGCCTCTATCTTGACTTGCATGCCCTTGCTGGTCCTCTCCACCTTCAAGCCCTTCTCCAACTATCCTCTGGTCCTCTCCATGGTTCCTAATTACAATATAATCATTAGGTAGCAATCTATTCTCATAATCACATAGAGAAGTACTGAGGAACGAGCTCACCTCTAAATTCAATTGTCACGCACGAGCTCTAGTGATTGGACCTTGAACGATCAATGGAGGATTGTTGTGAGTATCCATAGGAGTGATGTCCTCATCACATTCATCCCTCCTATCGCCGCTGCCAAGCCCAATCCATGGCCACCGAGTCTCCTGCCACCATCGCACTACTGGTGTCGGAGCAATAAGGATGACTACAATAAGGTAATCTATCATGTATATTATTCGAATACGAGTAGTTTCACTAATTGACTACATCGTCCTCTACCCTATCTAGCTAGTCCAAAGTAGTCGGATCACATCTCTCCATATCGAGTAGTTTAATTCCTTAGATGAGTGGCCCTAGGGATCCTGGCCCCACAAGCCCCCGAGCATCTTGCGCCTTTGCTTCAAATCTTGAATCTTTTTAACATCTTCGAGTAGTTAGAGCTAAGCCCAAGATGCTCAAATCTCTTCTGACGAGTAGTTTCATTAGAGTGCATCTTTTAGATGCACCCAATGGGTGTAGCCCCCGAGCCTCTGAGTACTCATTAAGCAGTCGAAGGTTCAAGAAACTAATCTTGAATTTCACCTGAGTAGTCTAATGGTGCGCACCGAGTAGATGCAACCATCAAGTGAAACCACCGAGCTTCGAGTAGTTTTGTTAAAACTAGTCAAAGGTCTTGAATAAAGCATAATAGGCTTAAAGAAATTGTATTCTTCAAATACAGCCCCCGAGTCTACGAGTACTTTTAAGTAGTCGTTAGGTCGAGCACTGCTCCCTTTATTTACTCTGAGCAATGAATGCTAATACATAGTCAATGATTGTTTCCTCCAGAATGTGCGAACTTTTTCGAGCAACCGCATAAGCATAACAACCTTCGAGTTGTTTCCAAACGTATGAATTGATCAGCTATAGTTTTGTATCTACGAGTGGTTTTGTTAAAACCAGTTGAAGATCTTTTTCCACGGCTTGCCTCCTTAAATCTCAGAGGGAATCAAATCTCAGATTATCCGCTAACAGCCCCCAAGCTTTAAATCAAAAAATATCTTTGATTTGAAGATCTAAATAATCTTTGATATTTTCGCCAGGAAAAACTAACTTAGGAATGCAAAACCATTCCTTGTAAAGAAATGCGATACGCCGGACATACTGTTCCAAATAGTAACCCTAACCGAAGGTTATAAATCTGAAGTGAGACCTTCATTTGTTTCGTAGCTTTGAGCGTAGCACCATTGCTTTTCTTCTTTTCATTGTAGCTTCCTGAGCATTTAGAACTTTCTCTGTTCCCATCTCTTGTGAATGCAATAAAAAAGCAAAGTCCTAACTCGATCTGCAACCATGGGCCAAAAGAAAGCTAACGCCAAAAACACTGAGAAAGCCACCTCTTCTAAGCCTGCGGAGAAGAAAGCACCAAGGAAAAGGGTTTCCTTGGTAGATCCAAACACAAAGCCAAATTGCAAGACCCATCCTTCTCCCGCCGATGCTTGGAAATATTGTACCGCGAAGGAAGGAGATCTCCATGACCTGGTGGCACCAGGTTTGCTTTTGTCCCAAGAAACTCTTAAGTGGAGAGCTTGCTTCGATTTGCAATTTCCTACTGAAAACACAAATGAAATTCCTTTATTTGTGTCTTTCTTTGAATGTGGAGTTGGCCTTCCACTCTCTTCCTTCTTCCGCGAACTCCTTGATTTTTACAAGCTCCAACTTCATCATCTGAATCCTAATGGGATTCTGAACATTGTTGTTTTTGTTCATGCTTGTGAAACATTTCTTGGCATCAATCACAATCTTGCTCTATTCCGCACTCTTTACCATATAAAGCCGCACCCAAATTTCCAAAGGATGGAAGTGGTTGGAGGAGCGGGGATTCAATTCCGCCAGAGGATGAAGGAGCAGTGGTTTTCCATGCCACTTAAGGAGTCATGTGGAGATTGGAAGTCCGAGTGGTTCATAATCGGTGAGTAGTCAAGAACGAGTACTTCTTCTTTAGTATTTATAATCAATGTACTTTGTTATACACTAATCCTATTCTTATGTAATTGTAATATAGAAGGGAATCATGGAAAAAGTTGTCCTGTCAAGGATGAATGGTATCCAAGGGATCTATCAAATTGGAATACGAAGCCAACTGCTGAAGAAGCCAAGGATGTGCCCGCTTTGTTAAAGCGAGTACAGTCCTTGAAGAGTAAAGGCTTGACCGGAGTAGGGATAGCATTCAGCTTTCTCAAGCGAAGAATCCAACCACTCCAGGACCGCATCAACCTTGGGTACAAGTACAAGGGGAATGCAGATCCTTCTCAGATGGTGCCGGAAGAACTGTCAGATGAAACGGTGCTGATGCGCCTGTCGCGTATGTTCGCTGGTGTGAACAACAAAAAACCATTCATCACCAAGGAATTCTGTAAAGGTCAGTCTCCTAGTTCTGTAAGTACTCGCAGCCCTTTGCGATTTTAAATTTGAGTTGTTATAAACATGCATCTTGATGTTGACTCTTCTGGTATAGTCGGCCACTGATTCTGATGGACCAGTTGGTGGCCTTTCTCCACAAGATTGGGAAAAGTTCGGAAAGAGTTCTTCAGACAAGTCAGAGCCATCCAATGAAGAAGTCGAAGCGATTGCTGATAGTGTAGAGGAACTCAAAGCAATATCTGAAGAAAATACAGCTGCCCCAGATGACAACCAAGTTAATCTTCAAGGTAAGAGAATACCTCATAATAGAATCCGAGTACTTTATCCCTTCCGCCATTTGATTTTCTTGCACTATTTCTAAAAACAGAGGATACAGAAATAGTACCAACTGTTCCTGCGGGGGTAAAGTGGAAGAGAACTACTCGATCTCGATCAGAAACTCCATCAGGAGCGTACGTGCCTGGTGCAGAAGAAGGTCAACGAATCAAGCTCTCCAAATTTATTACCGTCGTTCAAAGCTCATCGACCACTAGTGCAATGGCGAGTGGTACCACAGGGACCAAAACCAGCTCCAAGGTGGGTGTTCTGAAGTTAAAGAAGTTCAACTTCAAGCCAAAAACCACCGCGCTTATAAAGTAAGTATATTAAATCGACTATCATTCCAATTGTGCTGCCGTTCAGTTATTTAAATTGCTTCCTTTGTGAAGAGCACCATCCACCGCACTTGTGGGCGCACTGCAAGCGCATCAAGAGCAACAATTGAAGAAAGCGAAAGAAGCAGAGCATGTTGAAGAAGATGTCATCCCTGTTGCCACTGATGAAAATGGCAGAGTTTCAAAGGTGAACCAATTGCCAGAAAAGAACTCGCCTGATACCAATCTGGCTCCAGAAGCAAGCCCAGCGGAAACCATAAACCAGGGAGGCATTGATAGGCTGCCATCAATTATGGAGGTAAATTATATTGCACTTGCTTTGAATTTATCCTTGAATTCTATATGAATAATACTTGTGAAAATCATGAAGGTTGATATGGAGACTGAAGAAGTCGCCAACGTTGTTATTGAAGAAAGTACTCCACCACCACAGGGAGAAACTTCCGATAATGAAGCAATGAAGCTGAAACAACACTTGGAAGCCGCTCTGGTAAGAGAAAAGCTTAGTAGTGAGTAGTTAATAGAGTGATCGTTAACTAAACTCAAATGCAGGCATTGGTAGATAAATTGGAGAAAAACAGAGATGCAAGCCTAGAGTCCCGGATAAAGGAACTCGAAGAAGATCTTGCGGCTGCCTATGAGGCGCGGGAAAAGCCCAAGTTGATAGTCAAGACTTAATTTCTCGCTTACATAAACAACTCGAAGGAATGTGAGACGAGAAATCTCGATTATACACTCGTAATCGAGCGTTAATTTGAGACAACAATAGTAAGTGAAGCAAGTGTTGTACACTTAACCATTAATTTAGTCATATGAAGTGTAATCATAGACTTGTCTTGCTTCTGTAGGATTGAAGAAAGAATTAGTTGAAGAGCAGAGCAGCAGTACATCATGGTACAACCTGGCGCAATCAAAGACCGAAGATTGTGCCCGCTTGGAGAAAGAACTCGAAGATCTTAGCAAAAAATTTGCCAAGGAGTTATCAGATCCTCATAGACATGGAACAGTCTTGCGCCAGGGCCTTGGCTGGCTAACAAGCTAAACAACAAGAAGTGGAGGATCTCCAGGCCAAGAAAAAAGCCATAAAAGAAGCAGTTCTTCCCATCATTGAGATGGTAACGCCTGAAGGTGTTGCTACTGCGAACCAGTCTATCGTGGAGCGGATCAGCGCGGTACCTGGGCAGATTACCGACTTTTGCAAGAGTAACATGAAGGAGTGCATCAATCAGCTACTGGCAATGGTGAAAGCGCACAATCCAAACGCCAAGCTCGAAGTCGTAGAGCTACCAGAAGGAGTAGACATTGAGGGATTCGAAGCTCTGGTGAAGTAAACAGAGCTAGTCACAGATACTTTTATTGATTCATTAGAGTAGTTCTGAGTTGTAATTTTAAGTACTCGTTTGAACACTCTACTTTGGAACCAATATTAAATGCTTGTCCTGTATATAACTTTTGCTACTTGTGTAAAGTAGTCGTTATGAAGTACTACTAGTTAAGTAGTATCTTTCGAGTGGTTTGTGCGAACGCAAAGTACTACAGGTAGTAGTGTATTTGATAACTTGCTACTGTTTAACTAGTCCAGTGGTCGTGTATGGTTCACAACTAGGCTATGTAGAATAGAAATAGTTGTATCAAGCCTTGTTAAGGCCTAGCAATTTTGCTAATGCAAGGAGAAAGGTTATGCATATACGCATGAATAGTTTGTACTTGTTAGTACTTTGCGCACCTTTAGGTGACATTTTTAGGAAAATGAGTGCAGTTGGTACAACACTAATTCCCGAAGCTTTCATTGAGAAAGCCAAACAATCAAAAGAAACGAGATTATCGCCTTCGACCATGTATAGGTGAGGGTAACTCATCCAAGATTTTTAGGTTTTTTATACCTCCTTTTAAAAGGGAATCTTGGTTTCTTTTGAGCGAGGGTAGAAGACTACCCGAGTACCATGCTACGACTAGTGTCGATATGCATACGATAGAGTTTTCTCTAATGAGATAAAAGATGCCATAACTTGTAGATGGCGGAAAAAGATAACTTTATTGATTTGTAATCAAGAGTTGTTTACATCGACTCATATACAATGTCCCGTGTTACGGGTAGAATTTGAGGAGATGCTCTACGTTCCATACATTTGGCAGTTCCTCTCCTTCTGGGGTTTGCAATTGATATGTACCTGGTCCAATGACTTGTTTTACAAGAAAAGGACCTTCCCATCGATACATAAGCTTGTGCAACCCGTCAGGCTTTTGGATTCGACGTAGTACCAAGTCTCCTATGGTAAAGGATCGAGGTTGGACAGAGCGCTGATGAAAGCGGCGCAATCCTTGGAGATAACGCGTGTTCTGGATAAGAGCTACTATACGAGCTTCCTCGACGCCATCAACATCCTAGAACCTCTCTTGATGAGCGAGTTGTTCATCATAGTAATCCAGACGCGGAGCTTCCCATAGGAGATCAGCAGGCAAAACTGCTTCGGAGCCGTACACCAGAAAATATGGTGACTGTCCAGTAGCCCTGCTGGGTTGGGTGCGTAGCCCCCAAAGCACCGCGGGCAATTCTTTTGCCCATTTACCGCCGTATTTCTTCAAAGGCTCGTACAATCTGGGTTTTAACCCTTGCAGTAACAAGCCATTCGCTTTTTCAACCTGTCCATTGGCACGAGGATGAGCAACTGAAGCATAATGTATCTCAATCGAGTACCTGTCACAGTAGTCTTGGAATTCTTCACTAGTGAATACAGAGCCTAGGTCTGTGATGATGTTATGAGGAACTCCATATCTCTGGACGATACCATCGAAGAATTTGATCAAATTACCGGCTTTAGCATTTACTAAGGGTATTGCTTTGATCCACTTAGTGAATTTATCGATGGCTACGACAAGCCACTCTAATCCACCTAGAGCTTTGGTGAGCGGACCGACGAGGTCAAGACCCCAACAGGGAAAAGGCCATGACAATGGGATAGTGTTGAGGTCGTGTGCTGGGACATGAGCTTGTCGTGCGAAAAACTGACAGCCTTGACATTTTTTGACAATGTCCTTTGCATCAATTTTGGCTATTGGCCAAAAGAAACCCGCTCTATAAGCTTTACCGACCAAGGTTCATGAAGCGGCATGATTACCACATACACCGCTGTGAATTTCTTGTAGTAGGGCTTTTCCTTGATCAATTATGATGCACTTCATCAAGACGTTGGCCGAAGCCCCACACCTATTGAGTACATTATCCACTACCACGTAGTCAGCAGCTCTTCATTGAATATGTATTTGCTCTAGCTTCTGCTTTGGCAATTTATGATCTTTCAAGTACTCGATGAAAGGAGTCATCCAGTCAGTGTCGATTACCACGATATGTGTTTCCGGCTGGGACTAGAGTTGGGTGGTTTCATCTCGTGCCGGCTCCATAATGGATGGCTGGAGTAGTTCTTGGACAAATATTTCTGCTGAGACAACAGCTCGACGTGACCCTAGTTTTGACAGGGCATCTATGGCGACGTTGTAATTGCGAACGACGTGGTGAAACTCCAGGCCAAGAAAGTTTTGCTCCAATTTACGAACCTCTTTGACATAGGCATCCATTGTCTCTTTAGAAGCATCCCAGTCTTTGTTAACTTGGTTAATGGCGACAGCCGAGTCGCCATAGACGACGAGTCGCTTGATACCAAGTGATGCTGCCAGGCGGAGCCCGTGCAGCATAGCCTCATACTCTGCTTCATTGTTGGTGACCTGCAACAAAATTTGTAGAACGTACTTGAGTTGATCTCCTTTATGAGATATGAGAAGTACACTTGCACCTCCTCCTTCAAGTTTAAGTGACCCATCAAAGTACATGATCCAGTGCTCAGGGCAAGTAGTTGTCGTAGAATTTTGAATTTCTATCCATTCGACTGTGAAATCAGCAAGAGTCTGGGACTTGATGGCTGTTTGAGATGTGAAGTCAAGGTGGTACGCTCCAATTATGGCCTTCCATTTGCAGATGCGACCTGTTGCGTCTGGATTATTGAGGATTTCGCCTAGTGGAAATTTAGTTATGACTGTGACGTGGAAGGCTTGGAAATAATTGTCGTAACTTCCGCGATGTGATGAAGATAGCGTAGAGTAATTTTTGGACTTGCGGATAACGAAACTTGGATTCGGAGAGTACTTCGCTGATGTAGTAAATTGACCTATGTACTGGGAATACATGGCCATCCTCTTGTCTTTCGACTACCATTACAGTACTGACCACATGGGTTGTAGCTGCAATGTATAAATAGAGATGATCACCCTTCATAGGTGCTGTAAGTACTGGCGGAGTATATAAGTATGTTTTGAGTTCTTCGAATGCCATGTGTGCTTCTTTCGTCCACGAGAACTTATCCTGCTTTTTAAGCAGTTTGAAGAAAGGGAGACCCTTTTCCCCAAGTCTTCAGATGAACCTGTTTAAGGCCGCGATGCATCCTGTGAGCTTCTGGACATCTTTTATATTCTTTGGTGCTTCCATTGTAAGGATTTCCGAGATCTTTGCCGGATTGGCTTCGATACCCCTGTTGCTGACCATGAACCCCAGAAGTTTCCCTGACGGAACACTGAAGACTTTGGTTGGGTTGAGTTTCCAATGGAATGTTCTAAGGTTGTCGAAGATCTCTCGTAGATCATTGATGAGATGTTCTGACTGTCTTGTTTTGACGACCACATCATCAACATATGCCTCTACATTGCGCCCGATTTGTTTGGATAGACACGTTTGTATGGCTTGTTGATATGTGGCGCCTGCGTTCTTCAGTCCAAAAGACATAGTTGTATAGCAGTAAGCACCGAAGGGGGTGATGAAAGATGTCTTGATCTGATCTTCTTTCTCTAGAGCTATCTGATGGTATCCTGAGTAGCAATCCAGAAAACAGAGCAGTGTGCATCCCGCGGTGGAGTCCACGACTTGATCAATGCGTGGGAGTCCCATGGGGTCTTTTGGACAGTGCTTGTTCAAGTCTATGTAGTCGACACACATCCGTCACTCGTTGTTGTTCTTCTTCCGAACTAACACTGGATTGGCTAACCACTCGGGATGGAAGACTTCTTTGATGAAGCCTGCGGCGAGTAGTTTGGCGAGTTCGTCTTTGATTGCCTCACGTCTGTCATGTGCGAATCATCGGAGGCGCTGTTTTTGGGGTTTTGCGTTCTTGTCAACGTTTAATTTGTGCTCGACAAGTTCCCTAGGAACACCAGGCATATCAGATGGTTTCCAAGCAAATATATCTTTATTATCACGGAGGAACTTTCGAGCGCGTGTAAAAACCTTTTAAGCATAATTAAGGACGGAATTAACTCCAAAAATAGTCATTATTGGTTAATAAGCTCAATAGCAAAAATAAAGTAAATTTGAACCAAATTCCAATTAAGGACGGGTTTTAGGGAAATTCAAGTTTAAATTCAAATTTGGATGTAATTTTTTAGAAAAACACGGATAATTAAGTGAAAATGTGCCAAATCTTGAAATGAGCTACTTATAGCAACATTATGGGGTTGAGAGCTTCCTATGCGAACGATCCTGTATGCATAGATTTGTTCTTGAATGTGGTGTTTCGGGCGTCTTCGGACACCTGACAGATACCTGATTTACACTGTTTCATGTGCATTAAGTCTTGACCCGACTTGGGACGGTGATTAGTGCACCTGAACCAGTTTAAACTGAACGGTTCTGCCACAGCTGGTATCAGAGCTATGCATAAAGGGAATCGACAGACATTACGGTTTTCAAAACTTTTGAGACCCTAATTTCTCTAGTTATTAGGAAAAATAACTAGGTGGCATTAGACTAACTTGTTTTCTTTGGTATTTACTTTATGTTAAAATTTACAATCCAGTAATGATGCACCTACAATCAGGTAGGAGGTGAGCTTATGTTTAAGATTGATATGATATTATGACTCTGACTTGCGCAACCCTGTTGCGTGAGGGGCTCCGTGTGTTCTGGTACGGAGGGCGACTAGCTCGAAAGAGCGATGTCGACATCTGCCGCCTGATGTCAAGTGCGGATTTCCTACCGTGCGATGCTATTGGTCACGGTCGTGCATCCCTGGGGCGCGGATCACTCAGGGGCTCCCATAAGGCAATGTTATGGGATGCAAGCATCTTTTTCTTGTGATGTTGAACTTGACAAAAGTGAATACGTTGTCATGACGTATGAATCGTTGTTCATGCTGTGATAAGCGCATGGGCGCCATTTCTTTAATAAATTATGATGTATGATCTTCTGCAGGTACGCTAACCATAACCGCGAATCGAGTAGATCATGATTTTCATTATTGGTAGAGAGAGCTTAATTGATGCCACCGATTTTTTATGACGAGTGTGTAAACAAAAGTCAGGACGTAAACAACGTTCCCATATTAGTTGCATTGCATATCTTTAAAACTTTTGGGTTTTTTGTGAGTAACGTTAGGTTTAAACCTAGTGTTTTTGCTGTAAAAAGTGGTTAGTTCTTTGAATTCTGGTGTTACCTTAGCCAAGTTGCTTGTTGTGAGTGATGTCTTCAATATGTCAGAATTCACCAAATACTGCGGGATACCGACTCACATGAAAACAACTCTATCTCGACGAAAGAACTATGCCGATCAACATAGACAATTCATAAATTTCATGATTAAAAGTTGTATATACTTAAAGGTTTCACCTCTGAAAGAAGTCTAATGATTTGATGTTAAAAGAAAGTACCTCCACATTATACTGAATTATTCCAAATCCATAAACAATGTGGACCTATAGCTAACATGTTAGCGATGTGTTTTATGCATCTTAAATTAAGAAATGTTTAAGAATGCCGAAAGAGATAATTAAATATCATGATATTCGCTTAAAACCAGACATAATGTTAATTGAACAAGGCCAACCCCACCTAGTAATTCTTTAGAGATCAGAATTGATTATAGGTGTGATACATTTTCCTTTCCGCTTCACAACCCATATGTTTGCTCATGTGAATCTCGGGACCCGATTCTTTTAAGGGGGAAGGGTTGTAACATCACAAATAATAAAAACCTTTTAAGCATAATTAAGGATGGAATTAACTCCAAAAATATAGTCATTATTGGTTAATAAGCTCAATAGCAAAAATAAAGTAAATTTGAACCAAATTCCAATTAAGGACGGGTTTTCGGGAAATTCAAGTTTAAATTCAAATTTGGATGTAATTTTTTAGAAAAACACGGATAATTAAGTGAAAATGTGCCAAATCTTGAAATGAGTTACTTATAGCAACATTATGGAGTTGAGAGCTTCCTATGCGAACGATCCTGTATGCATAGATTTGTTCTTGAATGTGGTGTTTCGGGCGTCTTCGGATACCTGACAGATACCTGGTTTACACTGTTTCATGTGCATTAAGTCCTGACCCGACTTGGGATGGTGATTAGTGCACTTGAACCAGTTTAAACTGAACGGATCTGCCACAACGCGTCTTCCTATTTACAGTCTAAATCTGCCCCTATAAGGGCAGTTTTGGACGGATCGCCCGTCCCAAGATCTACAGTTTTGAGCTGCACTTCTTTGGAGGGCTTGAAGCTGGTACTTGTCGACTTCTTGTTGGGCACTTCTAAGTCGTCTTCCTTCAACTTCTCGGCCAAGGCGAGTACTTCCAGCGTCTGGGTAGGGACTTGTGAGGTGGCGGCGAATTCTACTACTTCAACGTCGCAATTGTACGAGATCTTTAAGTCTCCCTTTAGGGAAAGTACTCCTTTAGGAGCAGGCATCTTGAGAACCAGGTATATGTAATACGGAATCGCCATAAATTTGGTGAGGGCTGGTCACCCAAGGATCGCGTGATATGAAGTCTCGAAGTCTGCCACCTCAAACTTGATGTACTCGGTCCTGAAGTTTCCTTCCGTCCTGAAGGTGACTGGGAGTGTGACTTGGCCCAGAGGGATTGCTGCATTGCCTGAAACAATGCCGTAGAATGGAGAATCTGTAGGCTTGAGGTATTTTGTAATGTATAGGCCCATCTTCTTGAACGTGTTTGCGAAGATGACGTTGAGCCCGCTGCCACTGTCGATGAGTACTTTGGTCAGTCTGGCTTGCGCCACGACTGGGTTCAGGACTAGGGGATATCTCCCGGGATTTGCGAAATTGGTCCATTGGTCCGTTCTAGAAAACGTGATGGGAACTCCTGACCACTTAAAGTATGTTGGAGTAGCTGGCTCTATTGCCATGATCTCTCTCAAGGTTAGCTTCTTGGCGCGCTTCGACTGGTTCAATGTTTCTCCGCTAAATAGCACAGCTACGACGTTCTCGACGTTTGGGAAGTTATTTCCGGGTTCTTTATAGTCTTTATCTTCCTTTTTCTTGTCGATTTTGGGCGCTTTTGGTGTTTTCTTATCAAACTCTTGCTTCAGGTGGAAACATTTTGCCATTGTGTGCTTGCCATTGGGATGATATGGGCAAGGATCGTTCATGACGTCTGCCGCTGAACGATTCCTGCGACTAGGGCGCTGGACTGCCGTGACTGTGTTGTCTGGCTTGCGCTTCCTATTGTCGCAGTTGAAATCTCGGTTCTTTGAGCGATCATTACGTCGGTCACCATTGTCCTTGTGATTATTAGTGTTGTTGTCGTGATGCTTGTCAAAGCGTTCCCGCTCGCGGTCATCTTGGTCTGCCCACTCAGCGACAATGCGTCATAGCTCGCTGATGTTTTCCGGGCAGCATCGACCGAACTCGCGGTGTAATTCCCGAGTGTAGAGGTCGTCGTGAAAGCAGTCGATTACTTCTCGATCGGAGATATCCACGATTGTAGCTCTTTTATCGAAGAATCTCTTGATGTATATGCGCAGAGTCTCCCCTTTTTCTTGCTTACAAGCTGCCAGTTCATAACGGGTTCTAGGCCGAGCCTAGGTTCCCAGGAAGTTGGCAGTGAATTTCCTGCTGAGATCATCCCAGGAGTCGATGGACCCGGGGCGGAGGCCCTCGAGCCATGTCAGGGGTGTGGTATCTAACATGATGGGAAAGTAATAGACTTTTATGTCGTTGGATCCCCCAGCTATCTGGATGGTGGTAGAGTAGATTCTAAGCCATTGTTCAGGGTCTTGCTTGCCCGTGAACTTTTCAATTCCAGTTGGTTTGAACTTGCTTGGACATTGGATTTCTTTTATGCGCCTGGAGAAAGCTGGAAAGCCGTCATATTTGTCGCTTGGTGAACGATCGCTCCGGTGGCTGGAGGTGCTGTGATCGGAGTCATATTGTCGTCCACAGTTGTGATTCTGGCGTGGTCGTTCGTCATGGTTTGATGACTATTGGTGACGGTGACGATCGTTGTGGCGCTCTTCATGATGGTTGTTGCGGCATTCTTCATGACGGTCACGATGGCGTTCTTGATCGCGTGGTCGGTTTCTAAAGTTATGATGGGGTGGAGGCCCATAGTTGGGGTCATACTCTGCGCGACGACGGAGTTTGGATTCCACACGAAGCTGTCGGCTTGACTGAATGACAGAGCGAGCATCGCTGTTGTCATTAATGGTGTTGCAGAGGTCTCGATCTTGTGGCCTTGCACCATCTTGGTTGTGACCGTGCCCTCTCCCCTGCTGGTGGCCGTGATCAGCAACTTGATCACGTCTGTGTCCCCCTGTAGTAGCAGTTGAGGCTTCATGTGGAGGAGGCCTCCCAGCATCCGAGCACCTGGTACCCGATGTGTGGTGGCTAGGATTCGCTTGGTTTGTAGCCTTGTGAGCTGTGTCGAGGAGCGTGAGTACTTGTCTGACGGCGGGAGTGTCGGGCATGGCCCTAACAAGTTCCGCCGCGACGGAGATGTTCAGTGACGCGTCCTGTGATACTAACTGGTCCCCGACCATGTCGAAATCCTGTGTAAGGTTCCGCATGACGTTGGCACATATAGCGGCGTTGATGCGCCTCTGCTTGCGCTTGGCGTTCCTTGCTTGGTGCGAGGTCTTTTGCTCCTCTGTTTCTCCGTCAGCAGTGCATTCCTCTTCTGATATTGGGTGCCTTGGTCCTCGTTGCCAGCCATGAACACCTGATGACCTAGGTCTTGTTCGCTGAGGGAGAGGATGATCTGGGTGGCTGAGAAGTTGTCGCTTGAGCTTTCAGTTGAAGTGGTGAGCGATGCAGTCTTGCCGTCTTGGAAGGGCAGATCTTCTAGGATGACGGCGGCAAGTCTTGACTCATTGTCCCGACAGGTGTCAGCCGGAATCGCTCCAGGCCAGTGAACGGCGAGTCCCCCTAGTGTTCTGGTTACGACTAGTCCGGACGGGAGGCGAACGAGTGGTTCTTCCAACACGAATTTGGTGTTGAAGTGGGCGTAATGGCGTAGGAGCACAACGTTGTTAGGAGCATCACTTAGTAGGATGGTGAAATCATCGTCGTTGTCCCTCGATGGCATTGATGCCAACTCGAGGTTGCGGGGCAATCTGCCTTATAGTGAGGCTCCTGACTCATCCTTCCTCCTGTTTTTGTGGTCTGCATCTGTTCATATGGAGGCGTCACGTTGGAGAGTTCGAGCGGGAGTCGATCTAGAGGATTGTTCAATGGCGTGGCCAACTCGGAGTTCCCTGCTCTTTCCATAACTGGAGTCAAAGGGTATCCAGACTCGACTTGGAAAATTCCGGGCGAACTTGGAGTTAGGACCGAACTCGGAGTCGAGATCGGGTCGGGGGTATTCGTCGAGTAGGAGCCGGAGTTGTTCGCAAGGTAGCTCGCGAACCTGCCGTGGCTTGAGGTGACGAAGGTCCGCGCGCCGAAAACGAAGGTGGCTCCTTCCTCGATGTCGGCGATCTTGAGGGTGGTTGATCCCATCGTCCCTGATGGTGAGCTTCCGGCGAGAGGCCCCACGGTGGGCGCCAAGTGTCGACGATTTATATCGAGCACGTCTACCAGGGGATACCCCAAGGAGTAGATTTGTGGGTCTCGCCGAGTTCTAGGAACGACAGTACACGAATAACACAAAGATTTAGACAGGTTCGGGCCGCGAGTAGCGTAATACCCTACGTCCTATGTGTTTGATTGTATTGTACGTGTGGTTGAGTTGTTTTGAGGGGGTCCCTGCTCCTCCTTATATATCCGGGGAGCAAAGTTACAAGTCGGTTACACAAACTACTCGTATTTGGTAAGGATGACTACAATAAGGTAATCTACCACGTATACTATTCGAATACGAGTAGTTTCACTAATTGACTACATCGTCCTATACCCTATCTGGCTAGTCCAAAGCAGTCGGATCACAACTCTCCATATTGAGTAGTTTAATTCCTTAGATGAGTGGCCCTAGGGATCCTGGCCCGACAGTATCGACCGAACAACTACGGCGATCAAGGCTGGAATTCACGCCCAAACCTCCCATTTGAGAGGCCTCAACAAGGTACCAATTTCAATTCCAGCAATTTCAATAATCAACCATCTCTTAGAGATCTAGTGTTTGGCCAGGGTAAAATCACTGAAAATATCAATAAAAAGCTTGTTGCTAATGATAAAATCCTGCAAAGCATAGACTCTAGATTGGATTCATTCTCTTCTACCATGAAAAGTCAATTGAGCTTTAATAAAATGATCAAAACCCAAATTGCTCAATTAGCTGAAGTCGTTCCTATTACCGAGTCAGGGAAGATTCCGGGGCAACCCGAACCTTCCATTGAAATAGTAAATGCAGTTACTACGAGATGAGGTAAGGCGTCTTGTAGGACATATTATGCTTGTCACGCAGGTGTAGTCTCACGAGTCCAAGTAGAAATACCACAAGGGGCACACCTACCAAGAGCTGCTGTTAAAGCCATCACGAGGACACCTCCGGAAAAGAAGGGAAGATCGCGGAGTGCCAATCATTCAATGCGTGATCTAGAATCGTCGCATTGATGATACACTCTGTGATCTGGGAGCCAGCGTCAACATCATGTCCAAGGTACTATTTAAAAAGTTACGCTATTCCACTTTGTCTCCTACAAATGCCCAGGTACAACTGGCAGATTCATCGATCCGCTACCCCGAGGGAGTGATCGAGAATGTGCCGGTCCGCATCTGGGGACATTACGTCTCTACGAACTTCGTTGTCCTTGACATGGGGAATGATTATTCGTTTCCCCTTGTGTTGGGCTGGCCATTTTTGAACACTACCCAGGTCAGGATTGACATGGATACAAGAAAAATCTTGTTCCATATCAACCGGACGCTGGTCTCCTTCTCGTTCCGACCTTGGGAAGAGAAGACAAAGCCTCATACAATGGAGCAGAGAAGCGCCGAATGTTTCCTAAAAGCACTCCTCAGTGGAGAGCTGGAAATACTCGGTGGAGAGCAATTCGAATGGGATGAGCTGACAGGACCAATGAGCACAGAAGAAATGGACCTCCTCGTGAAGAGATATGAGGAAGATCAGGCCCTCTGGAATTCTCTAGAGGAGCCAATCCCACTGCCACCAACATAGAAGAAGAACAAGAAGGCGTGGTGGAAGAAGGTCGCATCGCCCGAATCACCCACTCCGGGATCAGACGATGACAAAAACAACTGAAGACAGGAGGAGTCCCGCTCGCGGACTTTAAACACGAGCTCTCGCCGCGAGGAAAACCGGTATGTATCCCATGTTTCCCTTCCAAATTTTAATTTCCATCATTGCATTTGCATGTTTCCCTTTCCAAAATAAATGAACCACTTGTGCAATTAATTTGAAAGAGAGTAGAAAAATTGCAAGCATGGTAAAAAAATTTAATGGACAGCATGCTGAAATTTATTTGAATTGGGTATATTTTATAATTCTCATCATTTTTACCCTTTTCCAAAGTGCTCCATTTATTTTCCATCATTACCAACCAGCACAAAACATGTCTACCCCACTCCATATGGCTGCACACTCACCAATTATCACAAAACATGGCAGCATGGGGGTGAATCCACTAACTTTCACTTTGGTCATGTCAAGTTTGCATCTCACCTACCACTAAAATCCACTCACATGACCATAGTCTAGTGCTGGCCACAAAATTCTGCGTGCAACCAAAGCAAAGGTGGCAGCTACACTCACCTGGAGTGCTCAGGTCATACATGCCTGGTTCGGCCGAACCATGCAATTCAGCCGAACCAGGCCATCAGGCCGAATGAGCCCCTGCTCTCCTCATTGCCTATAAATACCACCCATTGCTTGCTTGCTTCCTTGCACCATCTCTCACTAAAAAATTTCTGCTAGAAGCTCTCTCTCTCTCTCTCTCAAGTTCTTCCTCAAGTTCTTCTCTAGTTCTTGCTCAAGTTGGTTCACTTGCATTGCTGAAAAATCACAAAAATATTTTACTTTTGTTTGATCCTTGTGCTGAAACTTGAACGTGTTTGTGGTGGTTTCCGACACCCACAAGAACGACTAACTTTTTGTGGTGGTTCTTCATCCTCACAAGAACGACTAACCCTCTTGAACGACTGATTTGTTTTACTTGTGATAACCCCATATATTTAGTCCTTCGTGTAGTCGTTGCGCTAACATTTTGCAGGTAGCATGTCGAAGATCTTCTCCACGTTCCGTCGCTCCGCTCGACTGAGCAAATGCTCGAACGATGCTAGGAGCTCCCTAGCCCCGTCCCACGGTTCAAGCCGGATGGAGGTGGACGAGTTAGGGGCAGCCGACTTTGGGAGAGGCTCTGCCTCGCACCCAACCCGGCAGCTCCTGAACGAGGGTGACATCATCCTCCGAACGGACCAGGAGCGGAATGTCTTCAACATGCTGCGCTTGAAGGAGTTTAAGCATACCCATGTCTTCGAGCAGGACTTGCTCGTAAGAACGGGTATGGATGAAGAATTCTCAGAAGTCTTCGAAGCCGTTGGCTGGGGCAACTTCTGGCGTGTCAACGAACAAGGTTCGTACCTCCTCACCCTCTAATTTCTTTCGACTCTTTCATCTGAACGGGAGGGTGTTTGCTTTCGATTTTTCAACCAAGAGTACTTCTACTCTTGGAGGGATTTTAGCATGGCTCTTGGTTTTGCCAATCATTGTTCTTTGGAGCCTGCCAAAGCTTTGAAAAGGTTTAATCGGGACGGATTTTGAAAAAAGATTTCCGGAAGCACCAATTGTTCTGCTCCTCGCACCAATAACATTCATAACCCCACCTTGCGTTTCATGCATCGGTGGATGGGTATGACGGTGCTTCTGCGTTCAGATTTGCGTCCCGTTAATACAGTCCAGTTGCGGCTCCTTTATGCCATGGTCAAGCGAGTTGTTGTTTCTCCGGTTAAGGATATGGTTACCCATTGGCTGTCCCATCACTCTTGCGTGGGTAGCGTGGCTGTGACTTCTCTAGTCACTCACCTCGCTAACCAGTTGGGCGTTTTGGAGGGCGCCCAGCTCGCGTACATAGAGACAGCACGTTCCGTTGTGGATGCCGAGCACTTTGTGCAAGGCCACATGATACGACGGGCGCCCGATGCAACATTGGTGATGATTTGCCGCGGTTATACAACCGAAGTGCCACTGCTCTGTGCAGAGCTGAGGTTGTATACCGCTCAGAAACTAACTCTTCAGCTGAGTACCGAGTCGGATGATTCTCCCCCTCGGAGAGAGCCCGCTCGGCATAGTGTTGCAGGCGAAGGACCATTCACCCGGGGACGAGCCAGGCGTGATGCCGGGCTCTTCACCGCACAGGAACCAGCAACTTCACAAACACAGCCACAACGACATACGTCTACGTTCGAGGCAGCCTTCGGTGAGTACACCGGTGCTAGGACGTCAAGAGCAGGAGGCTCTGGACAATCCCAGGACCCAGACTACTTCGCCCCGAGCCACTGGGACTACGCCCAGAGTACGGACTCTGAGTACTCCCAGGGGTGGTATGCAGGGGGGTACGATAGTGCCTCCCAGCCGTACTTCCCTAGGCACTCTCAGTCTGCACCCTTCTCCACACCCAGCGGCTACGACATCGGTCGGGAGTTATCTTACATCTCCGACCGAGTCGACCTCATCGATGACCATACCCGAAACATGGAAGGCACTCTAGCACGCCATTCTCAGTACCACCAAGAGAATAGCAGCGTGTTTGACTCCCTACGGTACGACGTCCAGCAGCAGATGGATCAGATGGTAGAATATTTTTCAAGGTTTCGACCCTATCAATGAAAGATCCAAGCTTAGGGGAGGACCCCCGCCAGGTATGTTCTATGTCCCTTCAGCACTTTGATTCTGCACTTGCCATTTCCTTTTCTATTTTATCTCCATCTTAAAATAAAAACACCAAAAATATTTCCCTTGAATAAAATAACTCCCAACTATGCATGGAATGAACCATATGCCTCTCACTTTGGAAATGATGAATAGTTTCTCTGTCATTATATTTGCAAGTGTTTTGACTAGTTGCTTGATAGTACTTGAGTCAATTGGCATGAGTAAAAATGAACCTGAAAACCTTGTGGGAGCACATGCTTTATTCCAAGTCTAAGTTGTTGTACGGAATGATATAGTGAGATTGTGGTTAAGTTCTACCTTTGCTCTTAGTATGGTGAAAATCTCGGATGCCTTGTGCTTTCAAAAATAAAACAAGTTCCTTATTGGTCAGAAATTCCTACCCAAGCCATATGTTTAGTTTAGTTGAAACCTTCTACTCATATGCTGCTTGTTGTCTTAGTGAGTTTTGTCAAATTGTTGTGACCTTTGGGTGAAACTTTCATGCCTGTAAGATCAAGAATCACGTACACACCACCTCTCACTTGCAATTCCTACACTGGGAGTTAGCAAACATTGCCATCATTCATCCACAAAAACAAAATGCTCCATGTTCTATGATCTCCTCTCCAAATATCCTTGAATAGAGACATGGGCTATGCAAAAAGAAAAGCATGCCAAAGAGCATGGTAAAAAGAAAGAGGAAAAGAAAAGCATATCAAAGAGCATGGCAAAAATAAGAAATAAGAAAAGCATGCCAAATGGCATGGCAAAAATATGAGCAAAAAGAGATAGCTCATGTTCTCGAAAATAAGTCAAGGAGAGGAGAATCATCCCAAGGAGTTCCACCATATTCCACTCCATTTCATTCCACCATATTCCACTCCATTTCATTCCACCATATTCCACTCCATTCCACTCCACATATTCCACACACATGCACTTCTTGATCTAAAGGTGTGATTTGGTTCCCCAAAGGTCCGGACCTTGACTTAGCAAAATATAAGATACATGCATGCATTCATCCATTGTCCCTGAGCCACACAAAAGCCATATTAGATTTTAGGATGAACAGAAGGTACAAGCCTTTGGTGAGGATTCAAATACCACTTGAGTGATTGAGTGTGCCAATTGAGGAACAAACTTACATTTTTCACAAAAGTATGGAAACTCCGAGATGGGATCCTAAAAAGAGTAGAGTGGAATAAAACTAAATCAAACTGTTCAACCTTTCAACCGCCCAAGACAAGGAGATTGTTGTAAGCCCCATAGGTAAAATGGTGATTTAATACTTTGCCGATGATTCGAGTATTTTGAGTACTAGTTGGTTATAAAGATTACCTGCAAGATATTGACATTGTAGCAACTCCTAATCCACCGATCCTAAGTTTTTATCTTTGCTCGAGGACGAGCAAAGGTCTAAGCTTGGGGGAGCTTGTTGGCGGTCGTTACGGCATGTTTTCGACCACCAATACTCTGGAATAAAAGAGGATATATGTGACATTCCATGCACTTAGGTTTATTTCTAATAAAGTTCCATGAGTTTTAGTGAGTTTCACTTGTGCAGGTACATTAATGAGAAATACGTGCTATAGGGGTCGGAATTGACCGATTCGGCCGAACGACACAATTCGTCCGGTTACCCCCCTTAGCCGTACACGAAACAAAGCACAACCGGAAGTCGTCCACGTCAACGATGACCAAGCGATGACCGTGCATGGCACATGGACGACCGCCACCTCACTTCTGGGCTGAACCAACATGAAGAACACTTGGATCAAGTCATCCACGAAGCCCAGGAAGCAAAGGCGGTGCAGGGGGCAGGCCTGGGCTTCCAGCCCAGTTCGGCCAAATCCACCAATTTGGCCGAACCGCCCCCACTGCCAAAACCGCCTCCCAGGGGTGCATCCTGGCCGTGGGAGCCAAGGTGGTGCAGATCCATGGTTCGGCCAAATTGGAGGATTCGGTCGAACTGGGGAATTCGTCCGAAGGCCCGGCACCGCCTCCCGGGCCTCCTTGCATGCCACTCCACTCCAAACCGACCTTCTCAAGCTATAAATAGAGGGGTCAAGTCACTTGTAAACACACACCAAGCCAAGGAGCTCTCATTTCCACTTCTCTCTAGTAGAGTTAGGATAGTTTAGTTGGGAGTTGAAGTTGAGTAGAGCTGTGCCTCGGAGGTTCCAGAGTCCTCTTCAGAAGCTCTGGTATTAGCTCTTGTATATTTTCCTTTTTTTCTGCAAGACTTTGAGTTATCAATATAGTTATCTTTGTCATATTATCTAAGTTATTTATATATTGCTTCTACTTTAGTATAGTTGCAAGTATTACTGGTTTAGACTATAGTTGTTGTGATCCTAATTCTCCCAGTTCTAGATTCAAGTCTTTGCCTTGGCGGGTTCTTCGTTTCTGCTCAATACTAGTGGTGAACTATCACTGGGGTATTGACAGGATTGCTTGCTTCTGCTAGCGGAGTAAGTATTTGTAGTCTAGTGTGGGTGTGGTACCTAGACTAGTTTGTAACCTTAGAATATCCCTGAGCTGGTACGGAGGTGGTAACCGTTAGGTGGTGACAGCCCTATACGGTCTTCGTAACACATCACGCCTGGCTCGGTCTGTAGGATCCCCAAGCGTGCAGGGTTGGAGGCACCCCTTCTCATCCCTTTTTGTGTGTCTCCGGTTCTGTGTCCCGAAGTCAAGGTCTCAGCTTATCTTGATCTGTTAGAGCTAGTTCTCAACCCTTGTATTCTAACCCGAGTAACCCAGATAGACAATACCCAGGAATCCTCTATCTCTTCTCGTTGTCCTCGCAACTATCTACTCCTTCTCCTTTTTACCTGAGTCTCCCTTGAGTTGTGTGTCACGGAATATCCACTCCTATCCAATACCGTTATCCCCCGTCTTGTTAGTCGCGTACCCTTCTCTGATAGTCTCAAATATCTGTTTGCTAGTACTCTTGCCATAAGCTTCCCTGCGGAAATATAAATTATGATACCTTAGAATACTCCCTGGTGAAGTGCTACAGTGGTAATTCTGTGTGCTTACAGAATATTTATATATTTTACTAAGCCATAAGAAAAACCACTGAAACACTCCTTACCCCAGTACTGGGATCCTCAATCCTGATATTGGATCGTAAGAAGTGTCAACAGTCGCCCACGTTTAGCAAGTGTTCCCTGACATTCCGGTCGTGATACCGGTGGATTTTGCTGCTCATGGCGTGCATATTGGGTCAAGGCACAGAGCCTGTGCTCTTCTAGAGCATCGATGTCCTCCTGGCGACTTGATTCGGCCACGCCTTCCTCATAGAACTGGATGCGCGGAGCACCGTGAGCCAGGTCGGCCGGTAGGACAACTTCCAATCCGTAGACCAGAAAGAAAGGTGTTTACCCCATAGCTCGGCTCTTCTAGGTGCGTAGGCCCCATACCACATGTGGTACTTCTTTTGCCCAACGTCTTGCGCGTGGGTTGAGTGCGTCGAATATGTCCTTCTTGAGGGCGTCCAGGACCATGCCATTGGTGCGCTCGACCTGCCCGTTACAGCGGGGATGAGCAGACGAGGAGTAGTAGATGTCGATGTTGCTATCCTGGCAGAAGTCCCAGAACTCGTGGCCCGTGAACTGGGGGCCAAGGTCTGTAATGATGCGGTTTGGCACACCAAAGAGATGTGTAAGTTCCTTGATGAAGGCGGCCGTTGTCGCCGACTTGGTGTCGGTGACCACCTTGTACTCGATCCACATGGTGAACTTGTCCACCGCGACCAAGATGTGCTTGAAGCCAGCCGGGGCCGGCTTGAATGGTCCCACGTTGTCCAGGCCCCATACCGCGAAGGGCCAGGACGGTGGGATAGTACGGAGCACCTGGGTTGGCAGGTGTTTTTGCTTTTGGAAGAATTGGCACCTGGCGTAGCGCTGGACGAGCTCATTTCCATTGGTGACCGCCGTAGGCCAAAAGAAGCCGGATCTGTAGGCCTTGCCGACCAACGCATTAGTTGTCGCGTGGTTGTTGCAACTGCCCGAGTGGATCTCATGCAGCAGTGCCAGGCCTTTACTTCGTAGGATGCACTTCATGAGTACACCTGTGGACGTTGCTTTCCTCTACAGCTCGGAGCTGATGACCACATAGTTGGCGGTTCACCAACTAAGCTGCTCGAGGGCGACCTTGTTGTCCTTGAGTTTGTTCGTTATGGCCATCTTGTCTTCTTTTATGAACCTTCGGGGGTCTGTCAATAGCTGTAACAACATGGCCAGCGGTTGGCTCATCGTGTGCTTTGTCTAACAATTTGATGTGTGGCTTGCGGATGTCTTGGACGAACACCCCGGTTGGAAGTTGGGATCGCTTGGATCCGAGCTTGGAGAGGACGTTAGCCGCCATGTTTTCTTCCCTCACGATGTGGTGGAACTCGAGCCCATAGAAATGGGCTTCGAGCTTGCAGACCTCGGCGCAGTAGGTGTCCATCTTGTCTTTGGTGCGGTCCCAATTCTTGTTGACCTGTTGGATAACGACCTTCGGATCTTCGTAGCAGACCAGGCGTTTGATTCCGAGCGTTGTTGCTATCCTAAGGCCGTAGATCAGCGCCTTGTACTTGGCGCCATTGTTGGTTACCTTGTAGTGGATTTGCAAGATGTACTTTAGGTGCTTTCCCTCTGTGGAGATGAAAAGCACGCCAGCCCCCGCTCCTTCGAGGTTGAGGGTGCCGTCGAAGTATAGGGTCCAGTGCTCGGGCGGCTCTGTCGGGATCGGCGCCTGGATTTTTGTCCATTCTGCTATGAAGTCAACCAACATTTGTGAATTGATCGATTGCCTTGACTTGAAGGTAATGTCAAACTCGCCAAGCTCCATGGCCCATTTCACCACTCGGTCGTTGATGTCACGGTTACGGAGCATTTCTCCGAGTGGGAAGTTGGACACCACCTGGATTGGGTGTGCCTAGAAGTAATGGCACAGCTTCCTTGAGCTGATCAGGAGCGTGTATAGCAACTTCTGTGGGTGCTGGTAGCGGATCTTGGAGTCGGCCAGCACTTTGCTGACATAGTAGACTAGTCGTTGGATGGGGTATGCATGGCCTTCTTCTTGTCATTCCATGACTAAGACCACGCTGACAACGTATGTGGTTGCTACTATATATAGCAGGAGTGGCTCTTCCTTGTTTGGTCTGGTGAGCACCGATGGAGTCGCCAGGAAGGCCCTGAGGTCAGCCAACGCTTGGTCAGCTTCTGGTGTCCACTCGAAGTTGTCGGCCTTCTTCAACAACTTGAAGAAGGGGGTGCCTCGTTCACCTAGCTTGCTTATGAACCAGCTTAAGGCTGTCATCATTCCCGTGAGTGCACGTCTTTCTTGCTCTTGGGTTGCGGCAGATTCTGAATAGCGGTGATTTTAGTTGGGTTTGCCTCGATGCCACGCTTGGTTGGGTTGAGTTTCTATCTGAAGTGCCGCAGGTTGTTGAACGTCTCCTGGAGGTCGGTGATCAGGGTTTCTGGGTCGTAGGTCTTGACCACGATGTCGTCCACACATGCCTCGACGTTACGCCCAATCTGGCTAGACAAGCAACTCTGGATTGCTTTCTGATAGGTGGCCCCGGCGTTCTTGAGGCCGAAGGTCATGGTGTTGTAGCAGTATATGCCATGCGGCGTGATGAACATCGTCTTGTCTTGGTCGTCCGAGTTCAAGGCTATCTGGTGATAGCCAGAGTAGCAGTCGAGGAAGGAGAGGAGTAAACATCCTGCCGTAGAATCGACAACCTGGTCGATGCGCGGAAGAGGGAAGGGGTCCTTAGGGTAGTATCTATTGAGATATGTATAATCGATGCACATTCTCCATTCACCGGTTTTCTTTCTTACAAGTACAGGATTTGCAAGCATTTCAGGGTGCTTGCACTCCCGAATGAAACCAATGGCTAAGAGTTTATTCAATTCTACCCTAATGGCCTCCTTGCGATCTTGGGCGAACCGTCAAAGCTTCTAGTTGACCGGCTTGGCGGTCTTCACCAAAACCAAGGAGTGCTCAGCCTTCTCCCTTGGAACACCGGGCATATCCGAGGGCTTCCACGCGAATATGTCTCAGTTGTCCCTCAGGAAGGAGGTGAGCGTGTTTTCCTATTTAGGAGTGAGGCATGGGCCTATCAGCGCCGTCTTGGAGGGGTCGTCGCTGGAGAGGCTGATGGTCTTGGTCGCCGAGTTTGGCTTGAGCGCGGTCATGGTCACCACCTGCTCTGGCACGCTTGCGTTAGCCAGGGGGTTGGTCTAGGCCTCGCTTGCGAGGAGTACGCTGTTCTCAAGCTGGCAGGAGAGCTCGGTGAGGCGCACGACTTCGCTGTCGCACTCGTACAACGTCTTGACGTCGCCCCTGGGTTGGAAGCCTTCCCTGGGATGATGTCGTAGAACGCGTGATCGGCTTGGTGAAGTCATCCGTAGTCGAAGCCCATGCTGTTTAGGGTGCTGGTGAAGATGATGTTGAGGGCGCTGCCCCCATCGACCAGCACCTTGGTAAGCAGGACCCTGTCAACAACCGGGTTGACTATTAGGGGGTACGAGCCTGGCTCGGGCAGGTAGACACAGTGCTCGTCCCTGGAGAAAGTGATCGGCATCTCCGACCAACGCAGGTACTCCACCTCCTTGGTGCCGACCAGATGGATCTTGTGGCTGTGGAGATTCTTCTTCTTGGTCTGGGAAGGCGTCCGGGCCTCCCACGATGACGTTGACCTCTCGGTTGGTGTGCTGGAAATCACCTTGGGGCTCATTGGACGGCCCTCCAGCCGAATCCAGCTGGTTGTTGATGTTAACAGTGTGTGGCCGGTTGTTGTGGCGGTAGCCGCCATCTCTGTGATTGTCGCGGCAGTTGTTGCGGCGATCGACGTCTCTACTGTTGCCGCGATTATAGTTGTAGCGCGGCTTCTTCGGAGCTGGGGGACTCCGAGTTCTTTCTTTAGGGTGTAGCAATCCCGGAACGAGTGCTTCGCGTCCTCGTGGAAGGGGCATGGCTCGTCCAGGCACGTCAGCTCGGTGGGCAAGAGTCTTGACTCTACCCTACTATCACTTTCGGTGACAGCAACGATGTTGGCCCTGTTGTGCCTATTGCGCGATGGCTCCCCCTTTTTGTGCTCGGCGCTTGACCGGTCGTGGTGGTCGGTCCTTCTGTCCCTAGGTCGGAACTGGGCCATCTCCACGGCGTTGGCATTGGCTTCCACTTCTACCACCTTCATCATCTCCCCAACCGTCTTGGGGGCGCTCTTGAACATGGTGCAGAAGACATCCTTATCGTAGAGGCCACAGTGGAAGGCGTCAATGACGTCCCTCTCCTCGACGTCCGTAAGCTTGTTACGGTTATCAAAAAAGTGGTTGGTGTAGTCCCGAAGACTTTCGCCTTTGGACTCCTGTACCAAATCCTAATCGAATCTGGTACCCGGCCGAGTGTAGGTGGCCTGGTAGTTCCGCGTAAAGACTTTGTAGAGGTCGGCCCATGTGTCGATGGAGTTCTTCGGTAGGCCTGAGAGCCAAAGAAGTGCCACCTTCCCAAGCATGACTGGGAAGTAAGCAGTCACCTGATCGATCGAGCCGCGCGCTGCTTCGACCACCATGATGTAAGTTTGGAACCAGACCTTGGGGTTGGAGCGTCCTTCGAACTTGTCGACCATGGCTGGTTTAAAGGTGTTCGGCCATCAAACAGCTCGGACTCGTGGGGAGAAAGCTTGGAAACCCTCAAACTTGAAGTCGTCATCGTTGAAGTCATCGTTTCTGTCCCCGTTGTCGCGGCGGCGCGCATGGGCGTGAGGTGATCCGTAGCAGCGATCATAGCGATCGCGTTCGTCGAGTTCGTGGCATGCGCGGCGATCTTCATCGTCGTTGGAGTACTCGGACCGGTCGCCATGCTTGTCACGTCAGCCGTAATCACGGTCGTACCGGGAGCGACGTTCCAGCTCAGCTGCGTCGCGCTCTCTATGGCAGTTGTCGAGGTTCCTCCTCATATCGCGGTCTAGCCTGCGGAGGTCGCCATCTGGTCGGCGATCTTCCCGTCGCCTGTCGCGGTTGCCCTTTTGCGGTTGCGAGGGTGTCTGCCTTCAGATTCATCTGGGCGATGGTCGTCCATATGCTCCTGGTCGACTTCCTCATTGATGACCTCCAAGGGTGGGGGCGTGGTCAGTGCTGGTCCCGATCAGATCTGCTGTACCCGGACCTGCAGGAGTGGGATATGCTCGAGTATGACCTTCCAGATCTTGATCTGGCCTATTGATTTTCATCTTCCTGCTCTTGGGCCTCTACGAGGCAAGCTCTGATGCGCGCCGCTTCGGGGCTGGCCTCCACTCTAGCTCGGCGAGGGCTGCTAGCCTTAAAGCGGATGGGGTAAGGAACGCCGCCTTCGCCCTGCCGAACTCGCGCTGTAGGTTGCGCGGGCCTAGAGGGTCGTCGTTGTCTTGGTCCCTGTCAGCCATGGGGTCATCTTTGGCTTCTGCGGCGCGTCGTCGAGCTCGGTCTTCGTTTGCCTCAACGCGGCACTGCCATTGAAACTGGGTCTCCCCATTCTGAGAAGGCTGGTCCTCCGATAAGAACGCCTCGCGGTCAGGTTGCATGGTGTAACTTGAGTCGGCTAAGTTCTTGGCGGACGGAAGGATGGTCGTAGCGACCTGAAACTCGCCGTAGTTCGGAAACTGGGTGGGTTCGGGTGGGTCCTCAGATCAGATCTGAGTCGTGTGTCACGGGCTCCAACCGGAGTAGTCGGCGGCCGCGTTCTTAAG
Source organism: Echinochloa phyllopogon (assembly GCA_033239725.1). NCBI lineage: Eukaryota > Viridiplantae > Streptophyta > Magnoliopsida > Poales > Poaceae > Echinochloa > Echinochloa phyllopogon. Next base: position 47,201,358 of record BTCW01000012.1, on the reverse strand, counting down.
CCTGAATGGGAACTTGTTCCCTGAGCGATCTAGCGCCCGCTCGGACATGGCGATGCATTCAGCGAGCGTGTCGCTGATGCGATCCAACCCGGCAATAATCTCGTCGGGTGGTGGGACTCGGCATCGGAGAAGCAGATATGGGATCCGATCCCGGAGGCAGAGCTGCTCGACCTGCTGCAGGAGCGGGCTGGCAACATCGAGGGAAGCCCCTGAGCAACTTGAGTCGCTTGAGTCGGCGAAGAAGCTGACGCCCGGGAGGTGCTTGGGGTTGTTCTTCATGCTCGCCAAGAAAGTGACGCTAGATTGATCTGCCATCAAGCTAACTGGTTTTCAAAAAACTCAACAATCACCCCTACCTGGCGCGTCAACTGTCGGGTCTTAGGACCGGCAATCCACCTGGGGGTACCCAAGTGGTAGATTTGTAGGCGATAGATCGTCGAGCGAGTAGCTTGATGGTACATAGGAGGGGCTACTCGAAGGTATAATACCCTACGTCAGGTGTCGATGTTTGTGTTTGTATTGCTGGAACTCAGCCAATCTTCAGGAAGCAAGGACGAGCGGAGGGTTGCAGGATGGCGTATTCGTTGTCCTTCATGGGGTTGCCCTAGGCCGCCTTATATAGGGTGACAGACTAGGGTTTACAAGTCGATTTCAATCTAATCCTACTGGATTACGACTAAGGAATATATCCGAGTCGGTTACAACAAGATATCTAGAGATATCCGACCGTGCCACCGGTCGTGTCTTCATCAAGCTTGTTCATCAAGTCGGGGATTCCTTGTGGGCCGCCTAGGGGTTGGCCCACAACCTTGTCAGGCGTGGGCCCAGGTCAGCGTAGTCTCCTCTGAGAGTGGGCCCAGTGGTACCTATATCCCATATAGGAGGTCTACCGGCAATGAGGTGGGTCGGGTGGCGCCAACAAGCTTGCTCTGGGGGCGTGGGGGAACGAGGAAGCTCGTGTAAGTGGTCAGTGAGCTTCAGGGGGCGGTGGGGAGTGCAACGGTGGTGTCGGTTTGGCCAGAGGTCGAGTGGAGTGGTCTGCCCACGTGGAGTCGGTGGTCGGCGGCGAGGGTGAACAGCGGGGAAGGATCGGGACGGCTAGTGAGTGAGCCAGAGGGGGTCAGGGAGCTGCGATGGAGCACGGGGAAGGTGCTGGTGGGGCTCGCTCGAGCTGGGGTGGTGCAGATGGGGCTACCCACGGCGAGCCGAGCGGTGGCGGTGGAAATGGCGCTAGTGCGAGTTCGGGCTGTGATGGGGAGGCTCGGGGCGGCTTTTATAGGCGGCAGAGAAGGGGAGGAGCTTTCGGGGTGAGGAGAGCGCGCCAAATGGATGGCAGGCAGTGGACGCGCATCGGGGATTCGATGGTGGCGGTGGCGCGCCATGGCCGGGGTCCAGCAGCCGCATGGCTGCGCTGGGCTGGGGGGTTCGCGCGCGCGAGGATTGGCCGGCAGCTGCGGGCCGTGGGCGCGCATGATTGGCTTGGTGCGGCGTTGTTGGGCATCGTCGGCCGCATGTCGGAAGGGAGCTGTGGCGGTGTTGTCCGGGATCGGCTGCGACGCGATGCGAGAGGAGCGAGAGCGCGCGGGGGCGTTCGCGCATGGGAGCGGAGGAGGTTGGGAGTGGGTCGGGCACATGCGCGAGGGTGTGAGGGTGTGTGGGCGCACGACGTGGCGCGACATGGCTCGCCAAGCAAGCTGACCAGCGGTCGCGAGGCACCGGGCGAGCGCAGCGGCGGGGAGAAGAAGATTAGGGGAGAGAGAAAGAAGAAGGAGGGGTTTGCCCGGGCTCAAACTGTGTTTGACCAAGATTTAAACAAAAAATTGCATTGAAACTCAAAAATCGGCCAAAACAAAATTTTCTTAGAATTTAATTCCCTACAACTTTTGTGCTAGGTGATTTTTGGGTTGAGCACTGGTTTAGGTAGAAAAAAATATCCTTTGAATTCCATTTGAATAATCTTGAATTCGAATTCAAATTGTTTATTCTATTAAGAAGTTTGCTCCTGGTTTTGGAGTGGGCTAGTTATTTTGTGGGCAAGGACCATGATTATGATCATTTCCTTGAATCAATATTTGACATTTGAATTGGTGAATTTTGGTAGACTTGGTCAAACATGGGTTTGACTTTGTCATTGCATGTGTTTAAAATTTAATTGTGCCTTTAAGTGTTTTTGATTGGGACCCTAAACATTGGTTCGTCACAATGTACATCCTCTACACTATTGGCCAGACTATTCATCTCGTTCTAGCTTCCACAATCACCTTCGTTGTGTCATTAGTTGTATTCACTCCTTGAGAACAATCGTGCCTACATCAATAATAATGGAGAAGATGTCAAGAACGGCGATGACAAAGCAACCAAGTTAGGTTTTTGGTGTAAGAGCTTCTAGAACGATTTAGGACCCAATAGTAGTAGTAACAAAGGTTGACACCACCGAGAGAAGAGAAGAGAGGACCTTGGATATCTTGGTTATGACATCATGGATTATCTGACATGCCTTTCTTTCTTTGTTGTGCTTGTATTTCTTCCTTCAATCTCAACGTTTTTGTTGCATGATCTCCTCCACGTTGCTTATACCACATATCTGACATCAAATAATCGTTGTGTGTAGCCTTCAAATAATCAAGCCATCACTATATAATCCACTAGGAATTGTCCTTTTTCCACTATATTATTTCGCCATATCCTTTTGTAGCTAAATCACACTCTACTATTGATATCGCTGTCAGTAACTCAATCTTGCTACACTACACTACACCTCTTCATACCGATCTATCTATTGTTTTTGCCGCATGCTCTTGTAGCCAAATCATATTTTTCTAGTCACACCACCGCTGATTTCTCAAACTTTGCTATACCACCGCTATTACTGCGTCACTCCGCCACGTCCCCATCCGATAAAATATTCCGAATCACAATTCAGTCGTCGTAACAAGCGTTTTAGGTCCCAAAAAGTTACTCCCAAATTTACTAAAAATGTCATAATATGTATGTAGTATTAAATGTAGATGAAATCAAAAACTAATTGCACAGTTTTGTTGTATTCTTCGAGACGAACATTTTGAGCCTAATTAATAAATTTTTGGATAATTTTTCGTATATATAAACGAAATGCTACAGTGACCGATCTTACGCGCGCGTCAGGCCGGCCAGTCTCAGTCCCGATTCGGTCGTTCCCTTTGGGGAACTAAACAAGGCCTTAAGACAACAAGATATAAATCCACAGGGTAAGTTCTCTGTTGAAATTTTCGAAACTTGTAAAATTGCAGTTCCCTTTGCAGATTTCCTCTAATTTTCTGTCAAAAATAGGCAAAAGTAGAAATTCCATTTCTGCCCCTCCAAAGTCCAAAGGGGAAAAAACAACAAAAAAATCCGCATCCTCCCCTCTCGTCTTCCTCTGTCTTTCTCTCTCCTCCGTCAGTCCCCCCTTTCTCTCTCCTCACTACCCCCAAAGCAGCAGCGGCAGCAGCAACAGGGCAGCAGCCGCTGCAGCAAGCTCGAAGCAGTAGTCAGCGAGGGAGAGCCAATTCCCCAAATCGCCCCTCCCAAATGCGAGTCCTCACCTGAGGAAGGCCTTCCTGACCCCTTCGTGCTCCCCCCCGCCGCTGCCGCCATGTCGCCGCCGGCGGTGGAGATGCCGGAGTGGCTGCGGAACCTGCCCGAGGCGCCGGAGTACCGCCCCACCGCAGCCGAGTTCGCGGACCCCATCGCCTGCATCCTCAAGATCGAGGCCGAGGCCTCCCGCTACGGCATCTGCAAGATCGTGCCCCCGCTCGCGGCGCCGCCGCGGGAGGCCACGGTCGAGCGCCTCAAGGCATCCTTCGCCGCCAATGCGGCCGCCGCCGGCTACGGCGACGACGGCGCGCCTCCCGCGCCCACCTTCCCGACCCGGCTCCAGCAGGTGGGATTTTCCACCAAGAATCGCCGCCCCGCGAGTCGCCGCGTCTGGGAGAGCGGCGAGCGCTACACGCTGGAGGCCTTCCGCGCCAAGGCACGCGACATCGAGCTCCCGAGGCACGCGGTGCCGCCCAAGCACGCGACGCAGCTCCAGCTGGAGGCCCTCTTCTGGGGCGCCTGCGCGGCGAGGCCTTTCAACGTCGAGTACGGCAACGACATGCCGGGCTCCGGCTTCGCGGCGCCGGAGGAGCTGGACCTGGACCTGGAGGGCAATGCGGCCCTGGCGGCGAGGGACGTCGGGGAGACGGAATGGAACATGCGGCTGGCCCCCCGCGCCCGGGGCTCGCTGCTGCGGGGGATGGGCCGGGACGTGGCCGGCGTGACGACGCCGATGCTGTACGTGGCGATGCTCTACAGCTGGTTCGCTTGGCACGTGGAGGACCACGAGCTGCACAGCCTCAACTACCTTCACTTCGGCAAGCCCAAGACCTGGTACGGCGTGCCCCGCCACGCCATGCTCGCCTTCGAGGACGCCGTCCGCGTGCACGGCTACGCCGACGACCTCAACGCCATCAGTGCGTGTGCCTCCCCCTCTTTTGCCCCTTTTGTTATGCTTTAGTTTCTTGCATAGATGCGTAGCGTTTCCACATGAGTCTTTTCTGCTTTCTTCATTACTGGCAAAGTCAAAAACTTTTCCTCCATGGTACGGTTGTCTCTAGGGAAAATTCTATATGACTGCACGTCCAATATGACTACAGCACTGTGCCAAAACAGGTTTCCTCAAAAGGGAAAAAACTGAATGGTGTCAGTCAGGGACGAACCCAGACCAATATTTGAGTGATGGCACAGCTTAAGACAAGTTAAATCTATGAAAAATTTATATGGTAAAATTTTGTTCATTACCTTTGCTCCAAAGATTTGAGTGAGGGCCTGTGCCCTCACTGGGGACTACGCAGGTCCGCCCCTGGTGTCAGTGACTCCAAATGAGGCATTTTACACTTGCAATACCGTGTAGATTAAGCAGAAATCATTGCCCTTTAGATATGCAAGTTTATTGACACGAAATCAGTGCCAGTAGGAATCAATCAATAGGCTATTTTGGGTACTGGAGGTTCTGATTGGAGTACTGTTTGAAGTTAAAAACTGAAAACTGAATTGTGCTGTAGCAAACTCAATCAGGATAGGACACTACTTCCTGACCGCATGCAGGCATGAACGCCAGGGAAGTTGACCTTTACTTTAGAATGACTTGAGTAAATCGGCATGCTGCTGTACAAGGATGTGTCTGTCAGTGAGTGTCTGGTTTCTCAATGCTTTTGTTTCTTGATTGGATGTGGGGGAATTCTTCAGACTAAGCTGGAAATGTCATTTTGGTTTTCTACTCTAGCAAAGTCGGAGGTTTTCTGTAGACCCACTGCAGTGTGCAAAACAAAGGAACTTAGAAGAAGGTGAACTGTCAATTAACATGTCTAGACCTCCACTCTGAATGAGGCATTCTGCCATAACAATATCTTGTAAACCAAGCAGACATCAGTACCCTTTAGTATGAAATCTATGGCTGGAGAAACTTATGAACTTTTGGCTTTTCTCCTTGACCGGCAAAGTCAAAGTCAACGTTTTCTTCAGGGTACCACTGTTTATGTAGAACTGTGCCATAATAGTAATGTTGGTTAAGTGATACAAATCAACATGGCATATCATGCTGAAGTTCGTGAACATTGTTCTAATGGGAATCTTAGTTAGAGGCATTACTTACCTAAACATCTTAACTGTTTTGTGGATAGGGGTTTGGGCAGCAGCAGTTGCACATCAGTTACTGACTGCTGTTCCTGAAATGCAAGGCAGTAGCAGCAGACTAGATTGTGTATTATGTATCCGTTCGTTCAAGTTTTTATCTGTCAATTTGATTTGGCAGTTAAGATTACCTGTGATAGTCAGTTTGTTTATGCTGACTTGTTGCGGATAAAGTTCCAATCTGTTGGGACAAGGCAACCTAGCCTAATAAAAATCTCCAAGTTGGAGATTCAAGCAAAACTGAATTAGTCTTTGTTAGCCCAAAAGTTAGTCTTTGATCTATAGTTGATCTCTCTTTGTGAATAAGCCTGATTGGAGTTGTGGTGGTGGACTCTAGAATTGAAAGGATTTAGACTTAGCAGAACTATACTGAGTATGTGAGGTGTGAGTTCATTGCGACTAGACATGAGGAAGTAGGCGCTAGTTTGGAAGGTCAGGTAGTGCGAAAATGATGCCTTCCAATATTTAGGATCAATGCTACAGCGAGACGATATCAATGATAATTTTAGCCATAGAATTAGAACATGGTGGATGACATGGTGCCAGACATCTGGCATTCTTTGTAATGAGAAGCTGCCACAGAAGCTATAAGGTAAGTTCTATAGAAGGGTGATTAGACCACCAAATTATGTAGTATGATATAGAATGTTAACCTACTAAAGGGTGGCATGTTCAACAGTAATGCATACATTATGATGGATTTGTGGTCACACAAGAAAGTACTGAGTTCAAAATGATGATAGACATGATAGGGTAGGGGTAGCACCAATTGAAGACAACTTCTAAGAAACAGCAGTTGAGATGATTTTGACATATCCAATGGAGACCTAAGGGGCAGGTCCAGAGGTGCTGGTGCATAGTGTTACGATTGGAAGAGAGACTGAAATGTTGGATATATTAACCAGCCCCAAATGGGGACATATATAGTACATGGACACCCAAACCCTAGACAATAGGAAAGACTAAACTACCCTTGACACATTTACTCTTATACCCTTAACACCCCCTCTCAAATGCAACGTGAATGCAATGTCGTTGCATTTGGAGAGTTGACACTATGCACTAGACTTAAACACACTGCATAACACTATGATTACAAGACACAGGATACATCCGAAGTCCAAAATCAAAGATGTCATCAAAGCGTGCAATCTTGAACTTGTCGATGTAGATTATCTCCTCCACAAGCGAGTCTTCACAAACCAGTACGTCGACTCCTCAAAGATGAGTCTTGCTTTGGAGACTTTGAACTTGACAAGAACATTGAGATATGTCAACCAGCCAAAAGGAGGACAGAGAGATCACTGCTGCAAGCAGGTGAATGACATGTTGATGACGACAAATAAACGGCCATTGATCATGATGTGGAGCAAAACGGCTCCGAAAGGGACCAAGAGGGCAAAGGTCGCATCAACAACGATGATGTGATTAGCTAAATCGACGGGATTCAACTAACCATAAAATAAAAAGATATTGGCTGATCAGACAATAAAATTGTGGACATGCACGGCATTGACAAATTATAGGTGTGCAATTGGACGTGGATTGTCACTGACTCAACGGAAGCAAAGACAAATAAGGATGCAGCAGCAGCAGTAGCGATATAGCAGCAGCAGGACAAAATATGGAGATGAACTAGAAGCAATTGGCCAACACAAGAATACCAGCCGCACAGCTTGGACGTGCAGCACCAGCACCAACCGAACAGAGCAGAGGCGGAGGAACGACGTGGGCGGTGAAGAGGATAACAAGCCGGCGGGTGGTGGAGCTGCGATGAGCGGAGGCGCGCAGACGTGCGCAGGCGGCCGCGGACGTAGGGTACGGCGGCCGCGCGACGAGCGCGGCGGACGGGCTCCGCGCGGGGACTGCCCGCCGAGCCGCGACGGGCGGCGGACGGGACGAGCGGCGGAGGAGCGACGGGTGGACGGACGGCAACGGCGGCGCGAGCGCGTCCGCGACGGGCGACGACGACGGGCGTCCGCGAAGGGCGGCGGCGACGGGGCGGAGACGAGGCGCGAGGACGAGCCGACGAGGAGATCCGTGACGGGCGGAGACGATGCGCCGGCGGGAACGGGCGCCGCGACGAACTGCCCCGCCCGCGACTGGATGGAGCGGAGACGATGCGGGCGGAGAACGATGGGGCGGAGGAAGAATGGATCTGCCGGCGGCCAGATAGACGGAGGTGGATGGCGACTTGCTGCTGCGGCTGCTGCGACTCGACTAGAAAAAAAAAATGGGAGACGGGTTTGGGGACGAACGGAGGAGCTGCCGCCCCTGGGAGGAAAGATCGATCCTCCCAGGGACGGCGCAGCGGAGATCGACGGGGAACTACCGGATCAGAATTTCAACCGTGGCTCTGTTACCATGTTACGATTGGAAGAGAGACTGAAATGTTGGATATATTAACCAGCCCCAAATGGGGACATATATAGTACATGGACACCCAAACCCTAGACAATAGGAAAGACTAAACTACCCTTGACACATTTACTCTTATACCATTAACACATAGCAGGATCCTAAGGGGCAGGAGAGGCAGGATCAACTGAAATTGACATGGGAGGAGTTGGTAAAAAGGGACTTGAAAGGGTGGAATACTCCCAGACAATTGTCCCTGGATAGAAGCACGTGGAAATCAGCTATCCATGTGCCTAAATCATGAACAAGGATTCAGATCCCCTAATAATGTTACTATTATTCATGCCTTTTATGCTTTTTATATGAGTTTTTTCCCTTATTGTTGGTGGCTCATGTTGAGTATTGTCTCTAGCCTACAGTAACTTGCTTGGGACTGACAAACTTTGTTGTTCTTGTATAGTTGTTCTTCAAGCATGGTGTCAGCCATCTTCTTTCCATTAGCTAACCTGGGATTTACATTTAATTACATCACCTAGGCTCTTGCCATTCTTTCATATCCCTAACTGACAGATGAAACTAAGTGGGGCACCCTACCAACCCGAAACAAAATTTTAGAAGGTTAAATGAGGCAATTGAACATGTTAAGAACTTATGAGCACTTTTCTTTTCTGTTTGACTTAGCGATTATTCACTTTGCGCTGAGGCATTTTGATCCAGACAGAAAGATGTACTAGTTTTAGGTCTCTCTGTGTGGTAATTGATCATAGGACCTATATTTCTTCTTCAGATTGTGTGGTGGACATGTTCCTTTTTGAAACAACATTGCTGCTCATAAGCATTCTTGAAGGCCATAGTTCTTAATCCTTTTCCCCATGATACCGTTTTGTAAAATTGAAGTTTGACAGAAATAATGATTACGCTGTTGGAGTAGTAACTAGTCTTGGTATTACTTTTTTGTATGAATGCTTCAACTTTCATAACTCTGAGGAGAAATGCTGATGGCTTGCTTATCTCGTGCAGTGGCCTTTCAAACACTAAATGAAAAGACAACTGTCTTGTCTCCTGAAGTGCTTCTTTCTGCTGGAGTTCCTTGCTGCAGGTGTTACTATATTTCTTAACATTATTTTTCACATTATTCATTCTTGGCCAGTATTTTGAGTACTGGGTGTGATGATTGATAGATACTTCTCCAAAGCAGATTGGTACAAAACCCTGGTGAATTTGTTATCACATTCCCTGGAGCTTATCATTCTGGTTTTAGCCATGGTAAGGCATCTAATATCTCCATATCCATATCCATAATTCACTTATCGGGTTAGTATGATCTCCATATCCAGTTATACGTTTAATAGTTTGTCATTTACAGGTCTATGATACAAATGGTTTCATGGGTAGCTTTTTTTTTGTTAACTATAGTGGAAAATGGCAGTTTTGATTTCTAACTTAAAATCACTCATATGTAAACATGGTACATCAATTTTACAAAAGAGAATCGCTCTATATTGTTGAAAAGAATGTGAAAGGTGTGATGAAAAAAATGTGAATGGGCCCATTGCTAAGGTGTACTATTTTGTTTCTGCCAGTTGCTGTTCCCCATTTTAAACTACAAGAATATTTATTTCACTATCCTCTGAGTGCAACAATGAATTTATTTCACTATCCTTGTTGCACAGGATTTAATTGTGGAGAAGCAACAAATATTGCAACACCTAGCTGGTTGCAAGTGGCTAAAGAAGCTGCGATCAGGAGGGCTTCCACAAATTGTGGCCCAATGGTGTCTCACTATCAGCTCCTTTACGAGCTAGCACTATCATTACGTCCAAGGTGTGCCTGCAATAAATATAGGCTCACTCGTTGTAATAAAACTTTTTGATTTTATAAGAACATTGGGGAGGTTAACTTCCTCTTTATATATCTCACATAGATAACTCAGAATTGACTAAATATTTTCTCATACTTCATAATTCAGGATGTATGTATTTTGATTTAATTTATTTGAACTAGGCTAATCAGCTTCAGCACAGCCTCTAAAAACTGGATATCAAATAGCAATTCTGCCTGGCTAATTCCCTGAATTATCATGTTAGTGGAGATGAATTTATTTTGAAACGGCATTTACCTTTTATAGGGAGCTTAAGAATTCTCATGGTGTGCCAAGAAGCTCTCGTCTAAGGGACAAGAAGAAGAATGAAGGTGAAATAATGATCAAAGAAACCTTTGTCGGAAGTGTGATTGAAAACAACAGTTTTCTTAGCCTCCTTCTTGACAAGAGTTCTTGTGTAATTATCCCGGAGATTGAATTTCCCCTTCCATCCTTTCCTACAATGATGGCACCTGAAGTCACTATTAAACAAGGCTTGATTGCTGGACCCTGTAGTATTGGCCAGAAAAAGACTGAAGATATGCTTGCTTATGGTGATGCCATAGATGAAATCAAAGGGGTTGAGAAAAGGAGTGAGTCACAATCAGCTAGTGCAACCACATCCTCATCATGTAGTGGAAGAAAGCTGTATGAAACAAAATTTGGAACAGTTAATAGTAGTGCTTTCTTATTAAATTCGGAGATTCAAAGTGGGGTAAGTGAAAAGGGTAGATCACATCATGGAGGTGGGCTCTTAGATCAAGGGCGGTTGCCATGTGTTCAGTGTGGCATATTAAGCTATGCTTGTGTAGCCATCATTCAACCTAAAGAAGCAGCAGTCCAATATGTCATTTCTCAGGAGTGCATGTCATCAAGTGCAAAACATGGAGAAATTATGAAATCAGATGATATGTCAAATTGGATAATGACTGTTCCTCCACGAGGTTAGGGAGTCTTGATTCTTACTCGTTCTATTAATCCCTTTTACCTTATAATATATCATTATCCATCCTTCCCTGTTTCGCATATTAGTTTTGAATAGTGACAGTGATGGTATTTCTTTTTTATCCGGTGTATATCATTCCAATACTTGTCCTCTTTTATTCTTCTGGTCAAATGGTATGTCAAAACTGGAATTTCACACATCAATTGCTATTGCTGTCCTGCACTTGTGCATTATGAAGGGGGATGGATGTGCCAGTTTTTAGAGTCATTTTTTTACATTGGTGCTGTTGTCAAAATTACGTTGATTACCGACTCTATTGCATTAATAAAACCCAATAAAATAGTGTACTATTAAAGTAGTTTCCAACAAACCAAATATTCATAAATATAGTTGATCAAACTTAAAATTGTTTGGTTCATGCATATTTTTGTTGACTCAACAGATTGCAATGGTATTTCTTTTTTTTCAGTGATGTCTTCATACCTTCTTTGGTCGAATGCATCAGATTGCAATGCTCATGAGAATTTTTGTTGTAATGAAGTCATTTTCCTTCTCCGTACTTTGGAGGCCATGGTGTAAATATAACGTCTTTTTTCAACAGGACATTCTTCTGAAACAGATGATACTACAATACACAATGTGAGTTCAGCCCAAGTTTCTGATCAATGTAGACAGCTGTACAGCAGCAGCACCCATGGATGCACTTCTGCTCTTGGGCTTCTGGCTTCTTGTTATGAATCATCAGATTCTGATGAGGAAGCAGAAGCACCTAATAATATATCCAACGATAGTGCCAACGGAGTCACAAATATTCGGTCCTCAGGAACATCAGATCAGCATCAAAATACAAATTTGCACATGTATGAAGAGGAATGTGATACCAGAGCAACGGTATCTCCGATGAAACCAGTGGAGAATAGGAGTATTGCTATGACTCAGCCTGGTATAGAATCAGATATGACCCATCTTGCAGAGCTGGGAGAGTCACTAACCTCCTATGCGCAGTGGTCTCGATATCTTGATGTGGATGACAATCCAACTGCATCAGGTGTAAAAGCTTCTTTAAATACTACTTTGAGCACAGCTAAAGGTGCGGTGGAACCAGATGCCCTGACTTTGCTCAAGTACAGCAAAGATTCTTGCAGAATGCATGTGTTTTGTCTAGAACATGCTTTGGAGACTTGGACAAAACTTCAACAAATTGGTGGCGCTAATATCATGCTTTTGTGCCATCCAGGTATTTGCACTGTCCCTTAGTTTCTGCATAGTTCCTTGGACATTTCCTTTCTATTTATCCTTTAGTATTTCTCTTAGTATCCTTTTTACTTGTTGGACTAATTGGTGGCATACAGGGTTTGATGATTAATTATATGGTGATAATATCTGTATTAACGAAACTGAACAGTATGAAACAATCATAAAGGATGATATTTCATTGGAAAAACTTGTGATGACTGATTTCTTATTTTGTTTCTATCATTCCAATAGTTATCATAACATAATATTATTGACAACAAATAAAATTAGATCAAAGGCACCCAGCAAATGAGACTAAGGTTTAGGTCCTTTTTTTGGGGCCCCATGAAAGTGCGAGGCAATGTGTCAAAATTCTCTGTGCTTCCATCTTGTTTTGAAATAGTCACATTTGTCTTTGTTTGTGGAAAATATGGGTTGCATATAAAAATTATGTTCCTATTATTTGAGTTATTGCTGTTAATGCCTTGTTAGAATGGACAGTAGTACCTCTCAACTCAAGAGATGTCTTAATCCTGCAACCTTTTACAACATGGAATTTTTCATTGCTAATTCACAGTGCATTTGCAGAATACCCTAGAGCAGAGGTGGCGGCAAAAGTTATAGCAGAAGAACTTGGTAAGAAGCATGCTTGGAAAGATGTCACATTTAAAAAGGCAACAGATGAAGACATTGGAAGAATTCGATTGGCTCTGCAGGACGAAGATGCTGAACCCACAAGCTGTGATTGGGCGGTTAAAATGGGTATCAACATATATTACAGTGCCAAGCAGAGCAAATCTCCACTTTACAGCAAGCAAGTACCATACAATTCCATCATTTACAAGGCATTTGCCCAGGACAATCCAGACAGCTTGACAGATGAAGAAAGACAGCGATCAGGCACAGCTAAGAAAAGGGTGGCTGGATGGTGGTGTGGCAAAAATTGGATGTCAAACCAAGTTCATCCACTTTTAGCTCGTGAGCGAGAAGAAAAGGATCTTGACATTGTTTACAGCAAACCGATGTTCTCTGTTAATTCCTATGACAGAATACAAGAAGAACCGATGGCAAGATCTACTAGTGTGACCAACCGAAGCATATCAAAAAGAATATCCAGAAGAAAAGAGGGAGCCTCTGTTGAGAAATCTAGAGCCAAAAAGAAGAGATACACTGCTTCTGATGTAGCTACTTTTGACCAGCCTAGAAATTTTGATGGTCATGGCAAACATGAAGATGGAGATGAAAGTGAAAGTGAGGATGCACAGAACACTCAGCAGCATCAACAACATGAATCACAAACTATCAACAAGAAATCAAGTTCTAAAAGGCGGAAGGATGATAAAAGAAACAACTTTTGTGAGCAACACAATGGCAATGATGTCACTGACTACAGGATTGGTATAGATAGCATAGAAAACACCACAATAGGTGACTGGGATAACAGTCTGCCACAAGAACTTGATGTTGTAGAAGTGAAATCTGGTGCTCAACTGCAAGGTAATAAGAGAAAATCCAGCAAGTGCCAGGCAAGTGATGGTTTCTCAAATGTAGACAAGAGATTGCAAAAGATGGTCAAGAAAGTAAGTACTAAGAAGCACAGTAATGATAAGACAAATCAGCAGTTTCAAGAAAATCACAATGAAGGTAACAATGTGGATTTGCTTCATGAAGACAATGGAGATGAGGCCACACAAGAAAAATGGGATGAAGTTCCAAAACAGAAAACAGATGATGTGAAGGTAAAATCTAGAGGCAAAATGCAAAGTGGTAAGAAAAAGGCTAGCAAATGCCAGGCAAGTGATGGTTTGTGCAATGGAGATAATGAAGCAAAATTTTCTTGTGACATAGAAGTGTGCAATGGAGACAAAGCCACAATAGATAACTGGGAAGAAATTCCAGAAGAAAAGGTCAATGATGTGAAAGTGAAATCCAAGATGGTAAGTGGTAAGAAAAAAGCCAGTAAACGTCCAGCAAGTGATGCTTCGCGCAATGGAGATAAAGGAGCTAAATTTTCTTGTGATATAGAAGGGTGCGATATGAGCTTCAGCACCCAGCAGGACTTGGCGCTGCATAAGCGAGACATTTGTCCTGTGAAAGGATGCAAGAAGAAGTTCTTCTGCCATAAATATTTGCTTCAGCACCGCAAAGTGCACCTGGATGAGAGGCCACTCATGTGTTCATTCACAGGCTGCAAGAAGACATTCAAGTGGCCATGGGCGAGGACAGAACACATGAGGGTGCATACAGGGGTGCGACCGTATGCATGCACCGAACCTGGCTGCACTCAGACATTCCGGTTTGTATCGGATTTCAGTCGTCACAAGAGGAAGACAGGCCATTCATGTGATAAGAAAAAGAAGAACAGTACATAACTTCTAACTGCTTATGCACAAGTACAGGTTTCTTCTCTGACGGCGATTTGAAGGGGATGCAAGCTAATCGAATAATTGCATCAGATTCCATTGATTGTGGAATTAGTCCGCATTAGGAGTCTAATTCATTTCATTGTTTACCGCCTCTGTATAACAGCTGGTTTTCTGTCACTTTAGGTCCAACTGACCTGATGTTGACTGGGATTATTCCATGTCACTTGTATCGTTCTTTGGTTCATCCTTTGAAATTGGGAAATTTCTGTTGTCAACAAGGTTAAATGTTGTGGACTTCTGTCTTTCGAAGGCATGTTAATTTGTCATTGAAAAACAAAATGGCAGCCTGAGGTATGTGCCTGCTAGCGTCACCGCAACTTTGGTTTGGTGTGGCAAAAAGAAAATAAAGGTGCTAACTTTTGTCTTTTTATCTCTCTGCACTCCTGATTTTCATCGGCGTAGTTTCCAATTGATGTGATGAATAGCATGCCTTGCTATGGTAACAATAATATGGAGCCACAGGGATCTCCAGCTCCCCAATTGACTACGTGGGAAGGCTGAAACGTATGGTAGCTGTATAAATTGCTGAATCCAGCTGTATTTTGGTTCAATGCAATTAGTTTGGTGCTTCCGTGCCACATCCCAAATTAATTTGAACACATTTCTAAAATTTCTATTGAACCTTGAAGAAGTCTAGCAATTTTTGGTGGGTTGTGTGATTGGATTTGGGCAATATCTGTGGTTCTTGATTCTTGTTAGGCTGTTTGCCCTTACACTTCTTACTGCTACCAGTTATCATAATGACTTGGCAAATTGCTTAATTTATTTACTTGGCAATGAAATAGGCTTGACGAAAATTCTACATTGTTTTTCATCGTGAGTCCATTCAAGATGTAGTTACATTCCGATGCATCGCAATGAGGACATTGGAGCTTCGGTCCAGATGATGCGTTCTTCCCGATTGATAGTATACAATTGGTGGCTCTAACCAACTTAAAAAAAATCATTGGCTTTTATTGTCAAGACTCAAAATTGAAGTGGTAGCAAGGACAGTCCAACAGATAGTGTTCATACGTAGTGTCTCTAGTGTTATGTTAGCAAGACACCACTTAAAGAAACTATATTTTACTGACCTATGATTTCTTGATGTGTGTGCTTGATAAATTTATTCTCTCTTTTCTCTACCAATCATATTTGTTATCTATCTATTACGAAGATACTACCGGGTTCTATACATAAGTTCTCGTGTCGAAACTCGGTCTCATGCAAGACTCAATTTTTTTCTCTTTTTCTTCTCCCTCTTATTTAATATAATGCCATTGAAAGTCATACGTGGCAATCTATTTAATTCTATAGAAACTATCCAAAGTGGGTTGGGACTACCCTAAGGCTACTCCCAGTTCATTATTTCATAGAGTTTCATACATATTAAATAGAACGTCATGTCAGCTTTTAGATAATGCGGCAAAAAGTTAACGAGGAGAGATATGAAATGAGTTTCTGTATGCATAGTTTCTAATATAGTTTGTATCTTCTATGTATTGCATATGAAACATCAAATAAAATAATGTATTGTGTGAACTATTTTATCCATTAATTAAATATCTATTTGCTTACGTGGCTTTCTTTGAAATATAAAAATGAAATCCCTGGAATAATCTTAGCCTAATATTATTCTTAGTGCTAGTTTCATAGAAGTTTTCTTCGCATTAGATATATTCCAACATCAGCTAATGTGATGACGTGGCAGAGAATTTAAAATGAGAGAGCAAAAACAAGTTTCATCGGGATGAGACTTTCTTTGCACATATACCACTCTGGATGAGTAATAAAATTAAATGTTAAATGATGTCTATGAAACAACAAAATAAAACTACTGTATTGGGTAGTTTCGAACATCATTTTATTTTATTTTCTTTGATGACGTGGTCATCTTAAAAACATCATATCGCATCTCCGCTGAAATTAGCCTAAGTTGAATTCAACGATGCCCTTGCTAGCCTGTCCTCGGTTAATGCAGAAAAATATGTAGAATTTAGTTGTTCCCGAATATTTAACCGAGATCTTGTCAGAAATGTAGGTATTTTTGGATATATTTTAATTCCAAAAAATAACAATAAATTCATGATAACAATTAGTGATCTTGTGACAGCAGACCATATACGTATGTGTTCAAGTTAATTCTCCTAACTAACATAAACAACAATATAAACCAGAACAAGGTTTGGTTTATAATGTACACAAGAGCGGGACCAGTACTGGAGGCACTGGATGCGGCGGCGCCGATTGGAGTATTGGTGTTAACCATACTCGACTGGCCTTGCTTAAAGTAGTCGATCAAATTTAATGCAGTGGCGAGTTGTTGCAGTACAGTCCCTCGAATTGCCTTCTAAAAGTAGTTGTTCGGTGCCTCCGGGAAGTAGCCATTCACTTGACGAAGACGGACGCCAGGAAGTAGTTGTTCGAGTTGATGAAGACGACCGCCGAGAAGTAGACGTTCGTGCTGAGGAGGTTGGCTGCCGGGAAGTAGATATGGAGGCAAACAGTCGCGTAGTCGTACGCTCCAAAAAACCTCATCACCTGCCTATCCTGAGCAGGATCACTAGGCAGTAGGTTCAGATGTTTCTGCTCACGCAAGCAATGCACGCTCAAAGCTTGCATTGGGAATATAAAAGAGCAGCAAAACAGCGAGGGAGGAAGTGAGGTCTCCTTAACAAGAGTACTAGAAAAGCATGAGAGTACTCCTGCTAGGAGGAGGAGGCTTCTTATATAGGCTCGTAGGAGAAGACAGTGCTCAGCTAGCAATGGCCATGAATTGCCATTAAATGAGTTGTGGCTCGGCTCGGCTACGGCCCAACGCGGCGAGCGAGCGCACGTACTTCTCTTTTCAATTTTACAAATGGTCCATGACTGGTCTATCATTTATAGGCCTTGGGCGGCCTTTTATAGGCGATGGGAAGGGGGAGAATGCTTCGGGGTGAAGGATTTGAGGCCAAGCGGACGGCGGAGCACTGGACGCGCGTCGGGGTTCCGCCGGCGGCAATTGCGCCCGTCGGAGCTTGGCTGCCGCGTGGCAGCGCACGAGCAGGGTGAGTGAGCCTGGCGTGGGCTGCTGCTGCGGGGCATGGGCGCTCGCGGTTGGCTTGGCGCCTCGCCGTCAAGCATCACCGACCGCGCGACGCGGCGTGGCTGGCCGGGCGGGAGAGCTCGCGCGCGGGAGAGGGCAGGGGCGTGGGGCCGAGGCCATGCATTCACGTTGCGGCACGCGGTTGGCGCAGCGCGTCAGGAAGGGTTCGACGGCCGCGTGGTGGCAGCGCGGTGGCGCTGGCCGGAGCGCGGCACGCGTGGGGAAGAAACAGAGGAGGTGAGGGAGAGAAGAAGAAAAGGGTGGGGGTTTGACCCAGGGTCAAACTGTGTTTGACCAGCTTTAGCTCAAAAAATTGTGTTGAAACTTGAGATTTGACCAAAAAGAAAGTTGTGGAGAATTTAGTGCTGAACATTTTTCATGTTGGTCGATTTTTGAATTGAGCCGTGGTTTAAGCAGTAATTTGAATTCTCTCGAACCCTTTAAATTTAAGCTTGGGTTTGAAAATTCAAGTTAATTTTTTTTATCTTTTGGTTTCTGATTTAGGTCTACTACTTTGGTGCCATGGCTTATGATTATTCTCTAAACATCACAAGGAGTCTTAAATTTTAATCTTGGTCCCAAAAATTCAAATACATTTTTGAATTCAACTTTGGGTTTGATAATTTTTGTCATTTTATATGATTTAAACTTAATTAAGCCTGCAATTGTTTTTTATTGGGGCCTTAATTTCTTGAGCTGTCACAAGAGGGTAGCGTGGGGCGGGCGGTGGCGGCAGGCGAGGCGCCGGCGCCTCGCGGGCAGGCGCTGCCACGTGCGGGCGGGGGAGGCAGGCGGGCGGCGGCGAGGGAGTGCGTGGGGGCGCCAGAGGATGTGCGTGGGGCGCCGGGGATGTTCGTGGGGGCACGGTGAGGCCCCCCAGTGGTGCGGGTGAACGACAAAGGCGACGAGGCGATATTTGGAGGAGGGGACGCCTCTCTGAAATTTAGCGGAATGTGCTTTGAACCGGCATAATACATGATGATTCAGAGGAAGCCGCTGCATTACTATTTTAGGACTAGAAATGATAACTTACGTGATCAGGACGGTTTACAGGAACCCTTGCAAACAGTTCAAAGTCTTCTTTTTTCCTCTCAATAAAAAATGTGCTTAGCTTAGACACGGCCAGCGCTACTTAGTAGAAGGAGCAAAGCGACAAAATCAGCGAAGCTTTAGCCTCTAATTAATGGAATGGAATCCCCTCCCGAGCACGGTAGGGGTATGCAGCCAACCCATACGGCCGCCGCCCACCGGTTTCTTGGATGCTTCCCGCGTCCGACTAATGGGCCCGGGCGGGCGACCCGCCCCAGCCCGTTTCCTCCGGTCTCCGAGCCCGTGGGCTGCTGCTCTGGTCGTCTCCCACCGTCACCCGCCGGTCTCCCTTCCTCTGACCGCCGCGTGGGCCCCGCGCCCCCCTCCCCCCGCGGTCGCACGCTAGTCAGACCGCGCTGCGCGTCCGTCACATGCGCGCAACCCAGCAGTCGCCGCTTGTCCTCGCACCCCCTCTTCTTTTCCTCCCAACACCCCGGTGTCCTGCAAATATCAAAACTACCCTAGGGGCCCACCGCCTGTGACTTCTTGTACCCTAGGGAGTACAAATGGATGAACAAGTAGGGGCGTTTTCAGAAACATGGGGCGCTGTAAAAGTAAAACAGTAAAAGCGCAGCGCTTTTTCTACCGTTTCACCCCCCGCCCCCCGACGCGCTCCCACTCCGACCTTTCTTCTCTCTCTCTCTTCGTCCGCTTTCTCTCTCTAGGGTTTTTCCCCCACTTCGCTTTGCTTCCCCACCTGCTCTCTCTCTCTCTCACTCGTCCCCATCACCGTCGCCATCACCACACACCTCTCTCTCTCTCCCCCCTCTCGCCTCGGCTCCAATGGCGGACGCCGACGCCAACGCTCCGCCCCCCGACGCCGCGGCTTCCCCGATCGCCTCGATCTCCCCCTCCTCCGTCGGCGCCGCGGACGCCGGCGCGGAAACGATCGAGAAGCAGCTCGCCGGGCTGGGCATCGCCGTAGCCGGCGGGGGAGTGTTCGCGGAGCCCTCGGGTTGGGACGACCTCCCCGTCGCCGTCGCCGGCGGTGATGAGGCCGACGGCGAGAAGGTGCGGGGGCCACCGGCGCCGGCGGGGGCGGGGGCGGCGGATGCCAAGGTGCGCTTCCCGCGCCGGCCCGGGGAGCCGGACTGTAGCTACTACCTCAAGTTCGGCACCTGCCGCTTCGGGATCAAGTGCAAGTTCAACCACCCGTCGCGGAAGAAGAAGCATAGCAGGGTACGTCCCGGCCGCTTGGGCTTGGACTGGGACAGTAATAAAGCTCTCTGTTCTTTTTTTTTCTGCGGGATTTATGTGGGAGGGCTTTGATCCGGTTCCGGTGACTGGTGATGGCGAGTTGGGGTTTGGTGGCTTGTGCAGGGGGAGTGAAAAGGAGACGGATTTTGCTTTTATTTTTGTTCGCTCCATGTGTGTCTGTGACCTCGCGTTTCGTTTCGTGGATGTGCAGGCGAGAGGAAACATGAGCAGCGGGAGCAATAGCAGCAGCAATAAAGCATCTTCGCCTGATGATGATCAGGTGATTGTCCCTTCTACGCTTGCTGTTGCATGTGTGCCTGCTGCTTTTTGTGCATGCGTGTCTGTCTAATTTTGGCACCTCGATGATACTGTGGAAGAGCTCATGCTTTAGGGAAAGAGACTAAGGTGAACTTGCATTTTCTTTTTGGTGCACTGTGTTGTGTTGCAAATGCATCAATTCTGGCGTTGCTGTTGTCATGTCGGGAGCGGGTTAATGCAGCCTGATGGGGAAAGCAAGAGCATCGATTTTGGTGGTTCCATTGTCATGTCCAGATTGGGGAAAGCAATTAGAGTTTGTTTTGTGTATGTAGTTGTTCTGTGAGGGATCTGGATGCATTTCAGCTTCTTATGTTGTTGAGATCAGATAAGTTTTTCCTTCTTTATATATTGGCCAGTGCATGTGAAACTCCTTTTGTGCTCTCTGCATGAGGCGGACTTTGGGGACATGTATCTGCTTGCACATTCTAATGCATAGTAACTAATGTTGAACTCATTGGATAAGCATTCATCACCCAGTCAGATAAGTAATCCTGTAATAGGATACACACTCTTCTGTGCCACATCTTTAGGTGTTTTTACTCCCAAGTTCACCCAGGTCTCACATCTCCTATTTTGTATCGTTTTTCTTTGATTTTTTTTGGATTGTGATACTGCTCAAAATGTAAATATGATAATGCAATGTAATAGATTACCCTCTGGGCTAATATCTGTAAGAAACAAATTGAATGATCACTTAAAACAGCTTTTAAGCCTGAATGTGTCCATGATACACTTAATGAAGAAACTCAGGCTAGCCTTGTACCCTAGGTCCATATCTCCCTTTACTGTCTATACATGGTACTATTGTAGGAGGATCATCCACTTAAACTGTATTTTTCAGTGCTCCCCCATTGTCCCATCAAATTGGCCACTGTAACAGAATGTGGAAGAACAGACTGTGTAATTCAAACTGAAAATCTCACGACAGCAAGGCTGTTTGTTATTTTCCTAATTTGTTTCAGCACCTTCTTGGATATCCGTTTGATGAACATGTTATTTGGCGTAGCCTTGTCCCTATGGTTGCATGACTTCCATGTGTTTTGAGAAACCATGAGAAAGTTTTCCTATATAATAATAACTACTAATTACAATTATTTTTATTTGTAATTGGGTTCTGTAGTAATAGTAATAATAACTAATACTAGTAATAATAACTTGTACTTACAATTTCTAGTATTGCAAAATTCTGAGTTTGTGTTTAGCAGCACTGGATCTGAATGTGGTGAACTGCCAGATTATTTTCTGTGTTTTTGATTTTCTTCTCAATGCTCTGTTCCATAATGCCTCCACCAATTATTAGATATCCTTACAAATACCTGTTGTGGTTGTAATCTTCACAAGGTAGGATTCTGGGGACAGTTTGAGACCTCATGAACTGGTAGCGAATTGAACCAGGAGTTAATGCAACTAATTCTTCAACCAAACACAAACTACAACGCCAACAAATTGGGGGCTCTTTCTGTGGTTGAAAAGTTGCCAACAAATTCGAGATCACCCACTTAATTTAAAACAACTTTTTTAGAATAATGAAAAAACGAATTTGGCACATAATATATTGCATGGCAGATGTAGTGTATTCTTTTATATCAAATGCTTAGGTTGTATCCAATATGTCTCTGTTTGGTATGTTCTGCTTTTGACCTTCTTACTATAATGTGCTTATTCAACATGTGGACTGTTTATGCGCTTCATGATCAGTACTGCATGCAGATAATTGAAGTCATAACTTTTATAGACAAACTATAATTTACTTTTATAAGGTTCAAAGTTTGCATATTCAGAAGTTTTCCTTGATATATTTCTAATAGCGTGCCAATGATTGCTAATGTGCTCAGCTCACTCTTGTATTGTTTATCATAGTTATTTGTAGCAAATTAGTAATATTTGTGTTTACAATTCAACATTTCTGCATATAGACCTTTGACTATGCTTTGATTGCTATTTTTAATTCTCTATTTAACTTTTGCCCAGGTTCCTAGAGAAGAATATGAAGGTCTTGTTCCAGATATTTCAGATTCTGCGGTGAGCCAAATTTTACTTTTTTTGTACACAACAATGTGGAAAGATTATACATGCATCCCAAATTGGTAGACAGTAGGTACCTAACTGTCTGCCGCTATGTAGGACTGGCCAGCACCAGGGCAAAACCATAGTAAAAAAAAATGGACCAGGTCACCGGTTGAATCAGAAAAAAAAAACTGGAAAAACCCAGAGGCATGCCTCCATAATCTATAACTACTGAAAGATAGGATGGTATCATATGTGATGTCAATTTTAGCATTAATCAAACGGCTTGATTCATCACTTTTGGAACTAGTTATTTGATGTATGATGTACATGTTGATAAGTATTCTTTTGCTAATTTTTTGCAGAGCTTTGATGATAAGGGAAGTTCATCTAACTCTGAAAATCATAGGAAGACGCCATATGAGGTCAGTATATATTATTAGCATATTATGGAATGTTCTTGATCATTGTCAGACGTGTTTGTTGCACCTGCAAAACTAGTGAAATGCTAGTTGTTTACCTTGAGTTCTATCTTAAATAGACTACACTTATTTCCGTCTTTTTTGAACCCATGTTTGACGTCTACCTTTGTGTTTTAATCTGTTGCAGGTTATTGATATGAAGAAGGGAAAAACTGAGCCAAAGGAAAAGGTTACATCATGGACATCATCACGCCAACTGGTCTTGAGATTGCTTAATAGATGTAATTACATTTGAAACTTGAATTCTTGTATCTTATGTTGGCAGGTTACAGAAGAGTCTGAAAAGGGAACTTATTTCAAGAAGTTTGATGAGACAAACATCACAAACCAGAAGGTTAGGGTTTATAGATTCAAGTCCTTTAGCAATTTCTTTGTCATCCACAGTTCAGACAGAGTGCATTTATTTGTTTTTAAGCATCTATTGATAGGTTGGGGGGATTTTATCAACCATCTAAAGAAATTTTATTGTGATAGCCTAAAAAAAATTGCTGTGACATCCTGCATTCCCAGAAATATATTCATTTGTGTTTTCTCAGCGAGGATATGTTAGAGAACTCCATCCTTGCATGATGATATACATTCGTTCCTAACCAAAGTCCTGTCATAGTGGAGATTTATGATGTGTTTTATGTGAAGCCTTTGTTCTTTTCCCACCTGATTGTTCTCTTTACTTCTTTTTCTGATTTTTGAGATTTCGAAGGGTTCCAAGGATAGAAGAAAGGAAACCTTTTCAGAAGGTAGTGTTCAGGAGGAATGCAAGGTTTGTTTGTTACCTTTCATCATGTTGATAAGTTTGTTGATTCAATTTTCTGTGATTAACTTGCACTATTTTGAATTTTGTATACTTCACTTTTTTTCTTAAACATATGTTATTGGTATTGGGGCTGAGGACTAAGCTCCCTGAAGTCATAAGCAAATGCTGTCTGTCTTATGCCATAAACCACGGGCCGTCTAGAACCAAAGCAAGTAGGTTGATTTCGCACATGCCTGAAAAACCAACTTGTTCTCAGGCTGGCCTAGCCTCCACACTCCACACTGTGTATCGTGAACTTCCTTGTTTTGTACATTAATTGCAGTTGTGTGTATTTTAGATGTGATGGTTTAGTTGTGTATTTTTCCCATTGTGCACCTCTTTTTTGTTGCAAATTAGTTTCTTCTGATCACTGTAGTCACCTGTTACCATGCACAGCATAAGCTCATGCACATGTCTTATATAAAATCTAAGGCATGAGGTACGGATTAGATTTTTCATGTCAATGGTATTTTTCTCCTGTGTTGCCTGTAACATAATGTTTCTTGCAGTATTATTCAACACCAGGTGGATGCAAATTTGGGAAAGCTTGCAAATACCTTCACCGTGAAGGAAAAGAAGGGAAAGCAGAGGTTGAAAAGGTTGAGCTGAACTTTCTAGGTCTTCCTTTGCGACCAGTAAGTCTTTCATTACTTATGCAGCTTTTATCCTTATCCATTACTCTGATTTTTTTTGTGTACTCGCATTCTTATTATGCAACTGCAAAGTGTAAAATAATATTTAGGTGCAACAGTAATCATTAATTCAGGTGCCAAGCTAACATGAAAATTCTGAAAACTATGGATGCATTTATCAACTCAATTTACCTTTGTTTAGAATTTTTCAAAGACATAAGTTGTGATTTTAACCTTGCAGGGTGAAAAGGAGTGCCCATTCTATATGCGCACTGGGAGCTGCAAATTTGCCACTAACTGCAAATTTCACCACCCAGATCCTTCCAATGTGCCTTCAAAAGAACCAGTGTTGGAACATGAGAATGGGGATACTCCACAGCAAAATGTCCAAGGACTCTCTCAGCCAAGTGTTCCAATATGGTCTGAACAAAGAGCATTGAATGAGCAGCATGTTCCTTTTCTTCCAGCACCATCGTACAGTGCAGGGATGATTCCACCTCAAGGAATGTATCCATCTCCTGACTGGAGTGGGTATCATCAGGTAAATGTACTCTCATTAAAACAATTCCTTTCTCTTCAGCATCCGACATGAATTTAGCTGGATGATATTAGTAATTTTTGCCCATGAGTTGCTTTTTAGTGAAATTAAGGACCGAACATGTTAGTTTCTTTGCTGGTCTGTGTTTGCAGGTCCTTGGAATCGACCTATTCATGTGCCAATTTATATAATTGTACTATTTTGAGGAACTAGTTGAAAGTAAAATATGTGTAGGTTAGCAAATGCCCTTTTCACCTTTTATAGACAAGTACCTAGACTTCTTGGTTTGGGAAAAGGCACATAAGTTGTTTTGATCGAAATTGATTAACTTATGGTGTGTTTTGGATCTCCAACAATAACTATTCTAGCCTTGCTGGGCAAGGGCAAAGATTGCCATTTAGTAGGGGTAGAAACATCTAGCTTTTGAGGGCCATCTAGCCTGTAGTGGCAAGAAATGGCTTGCTCAGACAGGAGAGTTGATTCTGGTCCCCCTCAGTGGCAAGCCAGTGGCTGCATGGAATATCAGGCTCCCCATATCGCAGCTATGAGCAACCAAATGAGATACACCTCCCTTGTCCAGGCTATGCTTGTATGAGCCAGTTTGACCTGGCCTAGCTAGGCAAACTGTACTATAGTTTTCCATGCTATTTTATCCCTTTTGGGTACATGGTTCGTAAGGCGTCGCCTAGGCGTTGAGGCGGTCAGGGAGGCCAAGCCGTTGCACCTTGCCAGAAGAGGGGAGATCGAGGAAAGGAGTGGCCACTGAGAAGAAAAAAAGAATGGGAAGGGTACGGGAAACCAGCAGGAGGCGATTCTTCCTCTTTTTCCTGTATCCTTGGTGGCGCCGATGCAGATCTGGGCGATGGATGCGCTTGGGAAGGCTGAGCTCGTGATTCTGGGACGGGGAACTCGACTGGCGGCGTCCAGCGTGTAGAGAATGGGATTGGGGGAAACACCACACCCAATCAGGGGGGTGACCTCATATATATAGCCAATATGGCTTGTGTTACAAGGAAACAATTCCTATACAAGGTAAGCATATCAGCTATATAAGGTAAGCTACAATTAGCTATACAATTCCTAATACCCGCCCGCATTCGCAGCGGGAGGTGTACAGACGCAAAGGCTGGACCGAAACTCCATGAAGAGTTGAACTGGAAGTCCCTTGGTCATGATGTCCGCGAACTAATGAGCGGAGGGAACATGAAGAACCCTGACCTCTCCAAGCGCCACCTTCTCGCGGATGAAGTGAACGATCTCGATGTGCTTCGTGCGCCGGTGGTGGATGAGATTGGCTGTCATATAGACAACACTCACGTTGTCGCAATAGACAACGGTGGCGGAGGCGAGTGGGACGTGGAGCTTCTGAAGAAGCTGTCGAATCCAGCAGCACTCGGCGACGGCGTGAGCAACAGCGCGATACTCGGCCTCAGCGCTGGACCTGGACACCGTGGTCTGTCGATTCGAGGACCAGGGGATCAGGTTGTCGCCGAGGTACACGCAGAAGCCAGAGGTCGATCGTTGAGAGTCCGGACAGCCTGCCCAGTCCGCGTCGAAGTAGCTATGAGGCTGTCCACAGAGCCGGTGCCTATGTGAACACCGGAGGAAAGTGTGCCCTTCACGTAGCGGAGCATGCGCTTGACCAGCGCGAGGTGAGGCTCGCGAGGGTCATGCATGAAGAGGCACACCTGCTGAACTGCATACGCCAGGTCGGGTCGAGTCAAGGTGAGGTATTGGAGAGCACCCACCAGACTCTTGTAGTCGGAGCTGTCGGAAGCCTACAGTTTGGTGCCGTCAGACATCGAGAGCTTGACGTGAGTGTCAACAGGAGTCGCTGTAGAGTGACACTCAGCCATGCCGGCGAGCTGGAGAAGGTCCACGGCGTACTGTCGCTGGGACAGGAACAGACCGACCGTCAGCAGAGCGCGTGACGGAGATGCCGAGGAAGTGGTGCAGGTCGCCGAGGTCAGTCATGGCGAACTCAGAGGCGAGTTTGGTCATGATTTGCTGGAGCAGAGTCGAGGACGAGGCGGTGAGGATGATGTCGTCGACGTAGAGCAGCATGTAGGCGGTGCTGGCGGAAGACAGTCTTGTCGAGGTGGCCATGAAGAAAAGCGTTCTTCACGTCGAGCTGGTGGATCGGCCAGGCGCGGGAGGTGGCGATGCTGAGGACAGCCCGGATGGTCGCCGGTTTGACTACCGGGCTGAACGTCTCGTCGATGTCGTGCTGCTGGGAGAAGCCACGGACGACCCAGCACGCCTTGTGCCGAGCAGGGTACCGTCGGTGTGGTACTTATGCTTGAAGATCCACTTCCCGGAGACGATGTTGGCACCAGGCGGGCGTGGAACGAGGCGCTAGGTGTCGTTGTCCATCAACGCCTTGTACTCTTTAGCCATGGCGGCGCGCTAATTTGGGTCGGCCAGCCCACTGCGGTACGTCGCCGGTAGAGGTGACGCAGTCTGGACAGTGGCGGAGAGGTTCTTGTACTGCACACGCTGTATGGTCCTGGCCTGTGAGCGAGTCACAGGGCGGGACGGGGGAGCAGGCGCAGGTATAGGAACCGGGGTTGGAGCAGGCGGTGGAACAGCAGGACCCGGGACGCGTGGCCGACGCGTGTACATGAGCGGGTAGCTCGGAACAAGACCAGCAGCGTCCCGCGGTGCGGAGGTAGACGAGGATCCGGACGGGGGCACGGGACCACGCCCGCCCGGAAAGCGAGTGTCGGAGGGCGTCAGACCTGACGGGACGGGGGTACAGGACCACACCCGCCGGGTCATGAAGAAGCTGAGGGAGCCGTCGATGCTGACGGGGGCACGAGACCATGCCTGTCAGTGCCGACGGTAGTAGATGGTGGTGGAGCAGCAGGGGCACCGGTGCAGGGAGCTACACTGTTAGTAGAGCAAGGCACCAGTACCACATCGTCGTCAAGTAAAAAATCAAGGGAGGCGGGAGGTGAAGGAGGTGCTGCAGCGGAAAAAGGGAACAGGGACTCGTCGAAGACTACGTGGTGAGAGATGATGATGCGAGGAGTTGAGGGATCAAGGCACCGATACCCCTTGTGAGAGGTTGGGTAGCCCAAAAACACACGTCGTGGACCTGAGAGAGCTTATGCGTTGATGTTGCTTGGAGGTTGGGATAACACAGGCATCCAAAAACGCGTAGGTGATCATAAGATGGGGGTGTGCCGAAGAGACGTGCGTAGGGGACCTCGGATTGAATCGCCGAGGAGTGGCGTCTGTTAAGCAAGTAACAGGCAGCCGCGAGAGCCTCGACCCAGTAGGATGGAGGCATGGAGGCATGAAGCAGAAGAGTGCGAATGGAGTTGTTTAGTGTGCGGAGTACTCGCTTGGCCTTGCCGTTCTGTGCGGAGGTATAAGGGCATGATAGGCGAAGCAAGATGCCACGTGAGGCTAGATGGGCTGCTGTGGCGTTGTTGACAAATTCTGTACCATTGTCGGCCTGAAAGCACTGCACGGGGAGGCTGAACTGAGTGTGTGCATAGGCAATGAAATCCACCTTGTGTTGGTGGACTTCAGACTTACGACGGAGGGAAAAAATCCAGCAGTAGTGTGTATAGTCGTCCAAAATCACTAGGTAATAGGAAAGTCCCGAAATACTAGTGACCGAGGAAGTCCAAACATCACAATGAAGTAGCCGAAAAGGTGCAGTAGTCTGTGAAATAGATGAACTGAACGAAAGACGTACATGTTTGCCTAACTGACAGGAGTGGCAAATGCAAAGATCTATCTTATTACATGAAATCGAATTGTTTTTATTAAGATTGGTGAGGGCTGCTGGATCGGGGTAGCCGAGGCGTTGATGCCACAGGGAAGACGACACGGCAAGGAAGCTGGATGCAGAGGTGGCGGTGGCGGTTGGTAGCATGTAGAGGTCTCCATCGCTATTGCAGCGAAGAATCACGCGACTCGTCTGGATGTCCTTGAGAGAAACCGAAAGCGTCAAACTCAAAAGAACAACTATTGTCGCGGGTAATTTGTCTAACAGAAAGGAGATTTCTGACAATGGAGGGAATGGCAATAATATTGTTAAGAGCGAAATTTGACGTGGTGGTGGAAAGAATAGTGACCCCTAGACGTGACTGGTATGGAGGTGCCATTGCCTACTATAATTGAAGAAGAGGAGGGAGGTAGGCGGTGAATCAGTATACCATTAGAAGACGTCATATGGGAGGAGGCGCCGGTGTCCACCACCCACTGAGAGCCTCCTTGCATGGACATCTGCTGCAACGCCGCAATCAACCCTGCCTGGTCCCAAGAGTGGGCCTGGGGCGCAGCTTGTTGGGCCTGTGCGGGGGCGTAGAGAGGAGCAAAGGCGGTGTGGGCCTGGGGGGCGGGGCCCAGAAGGCCCGGAGCGTGCCACCCCTGGCCACCCCATCCTGGGCCGACTTGCCCACCCGGCGGCCCAGTCCATGGGGACATACGCACCGTCGCCGCCGCCGTAGTATGCCTTCCGCCGCCCTTTCCTTCGCCGCCGCCGCTTCCGCCGCCGCCGCCTTTCCTCTGTTGCTGCTTGTCGTGGTAGGGCGGCGGCTGCTGCTGGCCGCCGCTAGACCCCGAAGATGCGGAGCGGCAGCCGGAGTTGGTGCAGCCAGAGGAGGCGGCGAGCAGAGCAGAGGCCGCCGTGACCTCTTTGTTGGACAGGCGCAGCTCCTTCAGGTTGAGCTGGTTGCACGCGTCGGCGAGGGTGCGGACCGGCGATGCAACGATCTGGTCGGCGATGGAGTATTTCCGGTTGAGGCCACGGAGCAGATTGAGCTCCAAGGTGGGCTTGGGAACCGCGTGGCCGACGTCGCGGAGAGCATCGACGGCGAGCTTCATGCGATGGCAGTAGGCGTCGATGGAGTCATCTCCTTGAGCCATTGAGTGGAACTCGTGGCTCAAGTAGATGGCGCGCGGAGCCTTGTTTGCCTAGAATTGGTTGTTGATGGCCGCCCAGAGCTGCCGCGCCGTCTGTTCGGTGGCGTCCATGGCGAGGTCGAGGACGACATCGGAGACAGAGCCGAAGAGCCAGCTATGGACACAGTAATCTGCCTGCAGCCAGGCAGCGTCGTCGGGGCTAGGAGAGGCGCCGTCGATGTGCTCCAGAAGCCTGAACTTCCTGCACATGGCGTGGAAGGCCGAGGGCCACTTGGAGAAGTTGGATGGCTTCATCTCAAGGGTCATGGGCACATGGGTCTTCACGTTAATGGTGGCGTAGGGGGTGGTGAAGACGGCGAGAGCGGCAGAGGCGGCAGGCGGCGATGGAGCCGCCGAGGAGGGAGTGCCGGTGCCTGACATGGCCGCCGGGATGGGCAGGGGCTAGGCAGATTGGATCGGGGAAATGGCGGCGCAAGGGAGGGCGTGCGAGATGCACGGTGACGGGCAGCGGAAAGAAAGGAAGGGGGCGAATCAGGGGAGAACCCAGACTTGTGATACCATGTAGAGAATGGGATTGGGGGAAACACCACACCCAATTAGGGGGGGGGGGGGTGACCTCTCATATATATATAGCCAATATGGCTTGTGTTACAAGGAAACAATTCCTATACAAGATAAGCATATCAGCTATACAAGTTAAGCTACAATTAGCTATACAATTTCTAATACAGCGGAGGGGATTTGGGGCCTAAGGTATGTGAGGGATGAGGGGGTCCATGAGGGGGTCCTCATTTTTATGGGCTGCTGGCTTGATTGGGCTTAAGTGGGCTGGTGGGCTAACATTGCATGCTGTAGTTGTGGCCCATAAATACTCTGTTTTCTTGTATTTTCTCTAATATTCGTATGACTAAGGCGTCCGCCTTGCCGCCTGGCCTTAAGCGCCTAGGCGATAAGAGGGGGTGTGGGTCGCCACGCGTCGCGTTAACGCCTTAAGAACCATGTTTGGGTATTAGTTTGACTACCTAATAATATTTATATTAACACAAAAGAGTACATTCATTTTGTTTATATTTATATTAATTTCATGTAGATTCTCTGTATAATGCCAAGTAGAATATTCTGTGTTTCAGTTCAGAATTTTTTAACTAAATGATAATGGATAACTATTTGATTTGTGAATATTGGTTTCAGGTTCCTGTGAATCCATACTATCCTCCTGGAGTCCCTTTTCAGCATTTTCCAGCTCCTCATATGAATCACCCGATGTACATGGCTGCTGATATACCAGGACATCAGCAACTACCTTCTGATGAATATCCAGAGAGACCTGGCCAACCTGAATGCCAGCATTTCGTTAAGAGTGGTTTCTGCAAATACAGGATGAAATGCAGATTTCACCATCCAAGGTCACGTCAGCCTGCACCACTAACAGGTCTTAGCCCCATCGGCTTGCCTATCAAACCTGTAAGTTCCTACCGAACCATTTTATTTTCCCGCATTAAGATAAGAACATTTATGATTGCACCAGGAATTCACTAGTACAATAGATCATAGTCTATTGACACTTTCATGTATTTGGCTTACATGGAGAGGAGATAAGAGATGGTTTCCATATTTTGTTTGAGAACATCTCAGAACCCTTAGGACAGTTCATCTTTTGGTTGACATGTTTGAGATATTTGTTACTATTCGCGAAATCAATATTTAAGTTTGTTGTAAATATTTGTTACTATTCACGAAATAAATATTCGCTACTATTGATAACTTCTGCTAGGCTATGCAAACTGATTAAAAATAACACTGGCTAAGTTTTTTTCCTTGTCATTTGTTTACAGGATCAACCTGTGTGCACATATTATGGTCGCTTTGGTGTTTGCAAGTACGGTCCAGCTTGCATGTTCAACCACCCCTTCAACTTTGGCCCACCTGTGCCGGCAGCAGGACCACCCCTTCCCGGCCAATACCACCCTACACCAGGAAACTTCACCGTCTAGCAGGCATGGGACGAGCGATTTTCTGGAGGTCGCCGCGAGTGCTTGTAATAACTTCCACCTGTAAAATAGCTGTAAGTGGCTGGCGCCCGGTAGAGAGATCCAGCTCCCAAATCGCAACGAAGTTGCACAGAGCTGGGTACGTTACCGTTGGGATTCATGGAAAACCATTCGAACCTGTTGACAGTACTGCAAACTTCACGCTGTACAGCAAGTTACAGTTCGTATATAACTGTGGACTTCAAATTCTGGTTGCTGCTTGCATGTTCTGGTAGCATAATAAATTTATGTTAGACTACCAGTAGTAGCAAATTTGGTGGGCTGGTTGTGGGTTTCCCGGGGATTGCATCCTGTCAGTGGCATGATGCGGTAAATAACAGAACATTGGTGATGGGCAGGGCCAATATCTCCGTCTGTTGTAACCGATGGAGTCCAGTGTTCAGTGTCAGGTTCATAAAAATATCCCTTTGTTAGTAATAGCACCGAAGTTGAACGCTTTATAATGTTAAGGTGTACCCCCTCCGAAAAAAAAGACATTCTAGAAATTCTAAGAAGTCATTCTAGAAATTCTAGAACAGATTAATGAAAAAGAAGATATTTTAGAATAAATTTTAAAAATAAATTAACCTTGATTGTTTTTAATTATTATTTATATTTAACACTAATTAATTATTGCATGTATATTTTAGAAGATAAGAATTCAGTAGAATTGAAAATGTTTTTCACTCAAATAATTTCTATCCACCCTCACGGAGGACCCACATGTCGGGTCTAACGGTAGAAACGACGTGAAAAGTTTGTTAAAAACGATGTTTCTTGAGAGTTTTTGCCGTTTTGGACATTACTTTTCTCACCATAAAATTTCTTTACCCACCCCGTGTACCCACCAATCAACCAGAGCTACTACGTAACCCAATCCTGCGCCTCGACTTTCTTTTCTTGCGTACGTTTCCTCGACTTTCTTTTCCTGCGTACGTGTCTCTGACTGGCTGACCGCCACGAATTCTTGTCGACTTTGGAACCTCTGTACGAATCCTTTACTTAGGGGTGGACATAAATAACCGAGAACCGAACCGAAATAACCGAAACCGAAAAAACCGATTCTCTATTCGGTTCTAATAAGTATGGAACCAAAATAACCGAAGAAAATTCGGTTTTCACTGTCGGTTAACCGAATTAACCGAAATAACCGAATTACATGAAAAAAATACATTTTCAAGACTATAGGTTAGGTTTATGTGCGGTGTGTCATATTTGAAGTGCTATGTATTTGTGCTAATATATTGCTATTACTTCCTTGTCAATTATTATTATCTAAAAAGAGGAAATGTTGTCCAAATTTACTTAAAACTTCCATACTTTTTGGTTGTCTTAGACTTCACTCATAAATTTTGGTTAATTCGGTTATAACCGAAACGGAACCGAAATAACCGAAAACCGAAATGCTCGGTTTCTATATTTTCTTGTTTCTATTTTTTAAAAACCGAATTTCGTCAAAAACCGAGAAACCGAACCGAAAATCGAATGCCCACCTGACCTTTACTTGAGGCGCCGGTCCCTTTTCGGATCGAGTGTGCAAAATCAAGCTCCGGCTCAACCCGACGGAGCTCTACGCCTAACGCGGCAACGCTCAGGTGGCGCTCCAACTCGACTCGCCGGAGATCCTCTTGCTCGCTGCCCTCATGCACCACTGGGTTGGATGCAGCGGCCAATCCTAGCGGAGCGAGAGGCGTATGGGTGCGGCACATCCGGCGGCGCAGCAGTTCGCCGGCCCCGAATCCCTGGCAGCACGTCGGCCCCTCTGGCGTAATGCCTCGCAGCAAGGCGACGGCGTTCCTGCTGCTATTCCAGGAGTCATCTCTATCTCAGCATGATACCATAGTTCTTCAATCCAATTTTCCTCTCTTGTGTGTTAAGCAGCAGCTCTGAACTTCATGGTACTCTCAGCTAGATGTAAATTGGATGGTTACGAAAGAACATCCTACAGAAGTAGAGAGGTCCATTGGTCCTTGCATGGATAGTTCTTCAATCCAATTTTCCTCTCTTGACTATTGATTTTCTAAACTGAAAATTAAACATATTGAGTTAACAGAGTAACAGACTGAACTCAATGACGAATGTCTTGAGCCCCATGATCTCCCTGGTGCCAATGCAGGTTGGTTGATGACTTGAGAAAGAGTATTGTCGACATTGAGGAAGCTGAGATCTTGCGATTGCAGAGCTCTTGCTGTTTTTCTGCGAGGTCAAGGGCCAGGCCTCTGCCGAGCAACATGATACTTTCACCCTCTCTCATAAAGATAATAACACATATGTATAACCGTGAGGTATTTGGGGCAGATATCTGAAACCAGAATATTTTTGTATTATCAATTTGTAGTAATTTTTTTGCGAAAAAATATGTAGCACTGTTGCCATCAGCTATGGTAAGCATGTATTTTAGGAAGAAACACACGGTCACAGTTATAAAATTTACACTTGATCCCATAGCTTTCTAATATGTGTATGTGAATTAATTAGTATATAGACAGCTAAATAGACGATTATTGTATGTGTTATCTGTATAGCTGTCTTATATGTGATGTGGAAAAATTTATAGATGATAGTCATCTGTACCATTGTACATGCCCTTAGTTGCAAGACTCGAAACAGTCCGAACCGAGGACTGCTCATCGTCAAAATATATAGAAACCAAAAGTGACGTGCCCTATGAAGTATGAACCCATGACTCCTCATCGTCAAAATAACAATGCCGTGATCGACGACATAATGAAAGTAGCACGTGCGTATATTGATGACGATGACAGTGGCGTCTTCTTCGATCGTCGATTCGCTCGTACACGTCGCGTTCAACAGCAAGGCCACCCACTTCGTCGCGGTCACGTCCTCCGACGTCCGCGTCTTCTCCTGCAGCCCATTCAAGCACGTGTTCAGCAAGGACTTCCCCTCCCCGAACGGCTCTGGCTCCGCCCGTGAGGTGATCTCCGCCGATGTCGTCCTCTCCGGCCAGCTCGTGGCTATCGTGTTTCGGGAGTCCTTGGTCGGCGTCGGCGCCGCACTCGACCACGACAACGACAGCTCACCCGACCAAAGTTACAAGATCAGGTATTGGAGCAAGCTTCACCAGCACATGATGCGCGATGACGACATGAACCCATCTTGCGGCGGCGGTGCCGTCGTGTCCGCCTTCCGCCATGTGGGCACCCACATCCTCGTCGCCGGCAAGGACAAGATGGCGCTCCACGAGATGTCGCGGTGCGGCGTGAGGAGGACGATGGAGGTGGTCACGGGCCCGAACCCATTGGGGGTACGTGCGCTGGCGCAGCCACACGGCGGCCGCGAGGCATTCGTGCTCACCTGCCCACGGTGGGCCAAGGGAGAGGTGCAAGTCCGCCGAGGCAGCACTGGCGGTGTCAACGTGTCCATGCACAGCTCGAGCATCGTCGTAACTCCGTCATCGCGGTCCATTCTCTCCCCTCCTAGCTCCATTAAATGCAGCTAATAATGTAGTTAGCCGCGCATGCATCCGTCATTAATTATCCTTTGCATGCATGCAGCTGGGAGGCCCGTCGAAAAACGTGCCACTGGGTCACTGCAAGTTTGCGATGTGCGCACGGTGAGCCAGGCAGCGGCGAACAACAACATCCCGACGCCGACATTCAAGCTGGACCGCCTCACCGGAGTGCTCAGAGGTCCGGTCATCGCTGCAGATGACATTCTGATTCTGCGCACTCGACTCGGCGCTGCCAGATTGCCAACTGTAGGATCTAGGATTACCAACTAGAGGGGGGGTGAATAGGCGGTTTTAAAAACTTCAATCACAACACTAGAGAAATTTAATTAAAACCACAAGGGAAATTAAACCTCTAGCTACTCTAAGCCTATGTTGATGGTTTTGCAGCCTAGGGTGACAAGATAAGAGTCAATCTCTATGAAATTAATTTGTTTCAAGTAAATAATCAAGACAATGAGCAAGCAATAAGAGCAAGTGACACAAGAACTTATCCCGTGGTATCGATGACTTCCCGGTCACCCCTAATCCACGTTGAGATGAATTCAATGTTCAACCGCTCATCTATCAAGTCTCCACTTGATGTATGAGCCGGTTAGAACCAAAGAACAGCTCCAAATCTCGATTCCACTCGAGTTGCTCTTCACCGCTCCGGTGAGGTGAGCACAATGACCTCTCACAATCAACGTCCACGACAACTTCACAATCTTCTTAAAGTGCTCGATGGAATCACGAGCTCCAAGCCGGCTAGGAGGCGGCAACCTCCAAGAGTAACAAATCAACCAGGAGCTCAATGAAATCCTAGTGCCACAATGATCAAATCCTTGATGCAATGCACTAGAAGCTCTCAATCTTACAAAGAAATGCAATCTCAAAGCAAGTGAGTGAGAGAGAGGAGAACAAGGGCTCTAGAATGTGTTTCAAGCTTTCCCAAGTGCCAAGAGAGCTCACATGCCCGCGGGGTGTGAGTATTTATAGCCCCCTCCTCGAAACTAGCCGTTATGTGCAATTCCCGTTCAAAATCGTGCATCGCGGACCGTCCGCACGACACTCGCGGACCGTCCGCGTCCAAATTACAATGGCTATATTAGCTGTCAGTCATGTGTCAAAGGTGACCGTTGAGGTCTAGCGGACCGTCCGCCAGGCAACCGCGGACCGTCCGCGAACACCACGGACAGTCCACCAGAGCAAGGCCGGACAGTCTACCCCTCTGGAAACGTGAAAACGCTTTCTGTGTGAATCTTGAGTTAATTTACGGACCGTCCGCCGCTCCACCCCGGACCGTCTGCGAGAACACTTGCGCCAGCTCAAGTCAACACATGTGGGCCCAAAGTCAGCACAGTCCGCGGACCGTCTGCAGCCCGTTCGGACTCCGCCGAACGTAATTTCCCGCAATGTAGAAAGAAAAGGCCAAAAACCCGCGGACCGTCCGTTCGAGGGCCTCGGACGGTCCGCCAGCCACGACAGGGCTGGTTTACCATCAGATTCGCAATGTGCCCTCTTCCAAGTTAGTCACCACAAATTCTAAATGCACTACATGCAAATCAAAGACCATTGTGGCATTAATATTTCATTGAACCATCGAAGTTGATCCCTCTTGATAGTACGGCTATCTATCCTATCAACCCGGTCATATTTCATACTCTAATTACCTCATGACCGGTCAAATTTAAAAGCCCTATCATATACCTTTGCCTTGAGCTTCCAAGATCCAAAGCACACATGCTATTGACACACCGTCTCTTTGAAGCTCATTCCAACTCTCGAGACTAACCTATTCTCATTATCTCAAATGAAGTTGTTAGTCCACAAGGGTTGTCATTAATTACTGAAACACAATTAGGGGCCTAGATGCCTTCAATCTCTCCCTTTTTGGTAATTGATGACAACCATACCAAAGGAGTGATAGAGTTGAGGGTGAAACATGAAATTACTTACTCTCATTCAATGAATTCCATATAAGTGATAGAGTAAACGACTTCAAATTTCAATAACTAGAGAATTGCTCCCCCTATTTGTGTGCATGGATCACAAGTGACAATTTCCTCACATGTTTGAATATGATAGTCTTTGGTGAAGCATTCCCTACAACATAGAGATCAAGGCAACAACATGCACATATGTATATATATGAAAATTTAACCGCAACATTTGTTAGCCTCAAAAACCATAGTCACTAGCACAAATTCATCATAGGAAAGAGATATAGCAAATAAGTTCATCACACAAGCGAATATGAAAGTACCATATGAGCAAATAAGTTCTATTACATCCACACAAAGTTCATCTCACACATGCCATAAATAAACATGCAATGCAAAGTTCAATTTTCATGCTCATGCAACAAGCTCCCCCTGGACATCACATCACTCCAAAGTCTCTCCCCCTTTGGCATCAAATACCAAGAAGGAACTACTCATCCTGCGGTGGTGGAGGAGGTGCCCAAGGATAGATACTGTAGAAGTGATCACTGAAGTCGGTGAACGCCATGTTGAATGTAGCAAACGAGCCCTCAAGCTGAGTCTGGCGATCAACCACCTGCTGATATTGCTCTGAAGTAGATAAACCATCAAACCGTGCAGTCAGTGTCTCCATATCAGAGTGAAACCCCTGTTGTATCCCCTGGAGCTGAGTCATGATGGGCTGGAAGTACTGAGTGTTCATCTGCTGCTCATGTGCAATGAACCTAGTATCAA
Organism: Echinochloa phyllopogon; assembly: GCA_033239725.1. NCBI lineage: Eukaryota > Viridiplantae > Streptophyta > Magnoliopsida > Poales > Poaceae > Echinochloa > Echinochloa phyllopogon. The sequence goes on along the minus strand of BTCW01000012.1, from coordinate 47,163,644 downwards.
GCTGCTGCTGTAGCCCCTGCTGCATAGCCTCAAACCCTGTGGTGAACTGAGCACCGAGCGACCGAGCCATACTATCAAAGTATGGGGTGAAGTACCCCTCTAGAGGAACCCAGTATCCCTGTGGCTGCATAGGAGGAGGAGGTGGTGGCATATCATGCGTCACATTTATCTCAGGAATGTCCATGTCAGCATCTACAGGAGCCTCAGCACCAATGTTATGACCACCCGGGCCCCCTGCTTCATCTCCAGGATTTTCATAAGGTGTGAGTGGCCTATTCAGAAAATCTTCGGCATTAACAGATGGCTGAAACCACCCATGATTGGCCTCACAGGGACCATTGTATCTACACTTGACCTTAATCAAAGACATGATGTATGGTGCAAAGTACATATTTCCAGCTAAGGTCACTTTTTCTCATCCATCTGCTCAAAGATCATCTTAATCACATTAAATCTAGTGCCAGTCATGATGTAGTGGATCACATTCCAATAGTATTCTCTAATATTGTCTTTGTTTCCACTCTTAGGCATAAAGGTGCATCTAATGATCTTGTTAATAGCAGCGGGGTGGTGCCTAAGTCCAGTGGGTGTGCCATATCTGATCGGAAGGCCAAGATGTGCAGGCTCATAGAAAATCTGTGACTCCTCATAAACATTTTGTTGGTACACATCAATACTAGCATCATCATAGAAATAATCATAATCTAGGTGATTAGCTGCAGCAAACTCCTGAAAGGTGGCAGTGTACCTCCTTTGTCCAGTCATCCACTCTAAACTTTGTGCACCAATGTCTAGCTCATAAGTGGCATAGAATTGTCTAATAAGTATTTCATTCCAATCACACCCATGCTCCATAAACTCCCTGAGCCTAAGCCTCTCAAGCATGATAGCTACCTCAGCCAACACATCTTTACTAGCAATGTAATTAAAATCAATTCTCTTATGAGCCCAGATAGTGCAACTTAGCAAATCACCAAAGAAAGCATTTTCTTGCACTAGGGTATGAAAGAAATAATCACCCGTATCACGACGCTGAGTGAAGGCATTGATATTTCTTACCCTTGCATATTCCTTCTGTGTCCAGACTTTCCTTGGGGCGGTATGAGAGTGAATGTCAATAATGTCTTGATGATAACCAGCTCCTCCTTGATGCAATCCTGCATCTTCCTCAACAATGTACTCGGACTGCTGTCCCACAGATGACTCAACTTCGGTGTTAGCCATGTAGTCACTGTCGCTGGAGTCATCACTGCTTGAGCTGCTGCTATCATAAACCCGACGTCTCTTGGATGTCCCATCATCACCTTTATTCTTGTTCCCACTTTTCTGGAACCGACTGGCCAAAGTTTTGGCGAGCTTATGAGGACCGGATGACATGGTGGAGAATCCTGTAGAGAGTCCGTAGATGTGCTCGGACCGTCCGGGGAGCACTCCAATCAAAAAATCCAAGAGAGAGATCTTTTCTTCACCAAGAGCAAGAGAGAGAGAGAGAGAGGATAGGGTGGCTTTGACTCGAGTATGAGAAAGGACATGCCTGCCCTCTCCTTTTAGATCCCGTCGAGTCGGACCCACGCGTTTCAGATGCCCCGCGGACGGTCCGCGAGTCACGGCGGACTGTCCGACCCCCTGGAACGTGAGGTCCCGTAGCCCCTGTGTAATCTCGGGAAATTACGGATGGTCCGCGGTCCTTTGGCGGACGGTCCGCGTCCACTGGCAGACGGTCCGTGGTCCATTGCGGACGGTCCATGGTCCATTGCGGACGGTCCGTGCAACACAATCTTTTCAACCCGACTTTCAATCCTTTTGACACTTGTAGTGATGGATCCATGGGGTTCATTGCTTGACAAAAGATGCTTATTTTCACAAGAAATATATGACAAGTAATTTAACAAGAGACTTAAGACATATGAATGCAAGAACGAAGATATGCACATACATATGTGTTAGAGATCAAGCCACATTTGAAATGTCAATGACATTCAATTCATTTCTTAACTTGCAAAAACGAGATTCATCCTAAGGTTTTGTGAAAATATCAGCTAATTGATCATCCGTGCTCACTCCATCAATCTTGATATCACCCTTACTTACATGATCCCTAAGAAAATGATGCCAGATATCAATGTGCTTGGTTCTAGAATGTTGGACCGGATTATTTGCAATTTTGATAGCACTTCCATTGTCACACAAGAGAGAAATTCCATTAAATTTCACACCATAATCAAGAAGTGTTTGCTTCATCCATAGCAATTGAGCACAACAACTTATCGCCGAGACATATTCCGCTTCGGCGGTTGAGAGAGCAACCGAATTTTGCTTCTTTGAACACCAAGACACTAGAGAGCAACCCAAAAGTTGACATCCACCGGATGTGCTTTTCCTATCAACCTTGCTCGGAATGGCCCGCCATGCCTCCGTCGTCCTCTCTTCTTCTCCTGCTGTGTGCCCGAGGGTCTCTCCCGCCCGATGGAGGTCTTCGGGTCGTCGGAGTTGGCAGCATATGAGCTCGGAGTGACGGGCTCTGTTCGCACAGCGCCGGTCTGTTCGCACAGAGCCTCAGTTGGCAGCATAGTGACGGGAGTTGGCGGATGCGATGGGGGGGTCATGGCTGTCAGGGCGGTATGGCGAGAGATCTGCCTTTTGACTTTGGACGCACGGTGGTGGTGAGCGCCATTAATTGTCTGTCGGAGTGAGGGTCTCGACCGAGGTGGAGCTCTCCCCGTTCTGTGGGTTGCTCGAGGCTCGATCCTCAGGCCTCGACCGAAGCGGAGTTCTCTGATTCGCTCGAGGGGTCGGTTCCCTCGAGTGAAGCGGAGATTATGGTTCGCGTCGAGGCACGCCACGGGGCGCCTTGAATGGGCCTTCGTTTGTCGCTGGGCCGTGGGCCTTAACTTCCGTTTCTCTTTTTCTGGTTAAGCGCATGAGTTTAATGTTTAACAAGGGTGGTTATCCCATAGGTTGGGGTACCCCTAATGATCGCCCCCAACAGTAGCCCCCGAGCCTTTGTTGGAGTAGATTTTAATCTGACAAAGGCTTTTCGTCGTGGGTGCCTCTGATAATTTTTCCCTGAAGAATTCTGCTGGGTGAGCGCGCACCCACGGGTGTAGCCCCCGAGGCGTTGGAGGAGTGGATGTACTCCTGCAAGGGCTGTCAGTGTTTCACGCCTTCGTGAGCTAGATCATGTTTCGTCTTCAACGAATTCGACCTTGTGGTGCAAGGAGCCCCCGAGCCCTGGCCCTAGCAAGGTCGATCAGGGGCGGTCCTTGACTTTGAGTTACAACCCTCGTCGCCCCGTTCGTGGGGAGGAGGGGTGACGCAATCCATGCTTCCCTCGAACGGGCCGCGAGTCATGGATGCCTCTGTGAGCTGTTAGCGGGTAATTCAAGTGGACATCCGTGCCTCGTTCGATGGAGGTCGGCTTGTAGTCCGGAGACATGTCTCATAAGAGCACTTGTGAAGGTTTGCTAGGCAGGGCTCGACCCCGTTCGTTTGGGGTCGAGGGCTCGTTGCTCTCCCTCGGTGGGATCCCTCGACTAGCTGCCTTCATCTTGGCCTTGAATATAACATGAAGGGCACCCTCGAGTTTCATGCTCGGGGATACGCTCGATCGCGCGTGCCCTTGGTTATCCCTGACTCTGTTAGATCTGGGGTGCCTGTCAAACCCTCGAGGGGCCAGGACTTCGAACCCCTGATCAGTAGGGCCTCGAGGAGAGATAACTTACCTCGGAAGCCTTTCGGCTGGCCTCGAGCATTTATTTTCGTAATTGTGGGCGACGTGGCGTGGAGTATGTGAAGTGGGCGCGCCTTTTTAGGTGGGTGGCATAGACGTGGGCAATTACGATGCGACGTATCGTCTGTAACGCCTGGATTCTCGCGCGTAGTGGTTATCCAAACCCGTGGGGCCTGGCCGTCAGTGGCTGCGGTGCCAATCGTATTGGATGCGTTTTTCACACGGCCGGGGTGCCGTTTGCGCTTCGCGTTACACTATAAATAAAGAGACAATGGGAAAGGATTGGCTTACCCAGCCCTTGCCTTCCGATTGCATCTGTTATTTCCAAGCGCCGCCGCTCTTGCCTTTCATCTTTCCTCACACAAGACTCCGCTTTTCACCGCCGCCGTTCGCCATGGTGACCATTGTTGACCCTGCTCCGTGGAGCCCCTCCATCGCCACCGACGCCTATCTCGCCGGGCTGGTGGAGGCTGGGGTGCTGCCGGCGAACAGCGACCCGGATGAGCCGATGTGGATTGCGCCACCATCCAATCACCACGAGCCTTCTCCGCCGGAGGGCTTCGTGGTGAGCCTGGCGAGGCTACACGAGCGAGGGTTCAGAGTCCCCGCATCACCGTTCTTTCGTGGGTTGTGCCTCCACTACGGCGTGGAGCTCCACAACTTCGCCCCCAATGCCATCTCGCAAGCGGCGGTCTTCGTCGTCGTTTGTGAGGGGTATTTGGGGACAGAGGCTCACTGGGACCTATGGGTTCACCTTTTCCGGGGTGAGCTACATACGGCCGTAGGTGAGTCTCGGGGGTTCCGTCGGGCGGTCCGCGCCGGGGGCCTTACCCTGCACGTTCGGGGGCAGCGGAGCGGGCTGTACATCCCGGCGACGATGACCTCCAACAACGCCGACTGGGACAAGGGATGGTTCTACCTCCGCAACGTCGACAACAAGCTGCCGGAGTACACCGGCAAGGTGCTGCGCGAGCGGCCAGAGTCGTGGAGCTACGGTATTTCCCCCGCCGACCGTCAGGAGCGACTCCGGGTCTTCACCGACGCCTTCGCCGCGCTGACGAGGGCAGGATTGACCGCGGCGGGGGTGATTGCAAACTTCAATCAGTAGTATGTCCTACCGCTGATGGAGAGGACACTGCGCCTCGACTAGCTCAGGGCGGATTCGCCCTGGCAGGGCTCGAAGATGAAGGAGGGGACCCTCGTCCTCTTGTACTGCATGCATCACGCACGGTGATCCGTGGAGGTCTCCAAGCTCGATTGCAAGGAGGAGGCCCTATTCACCGTCAAGATGCGCCCCGAAACAGGTTTTTTACAATTTGTAAGTTCCGCTTTAAGTTTGATTTAGATTCAATATTTCTTCCTACCCTCGAGGTTTTCTGATCGCCAATCTTGGATTTTTTCTTCAGGGTCTGTCTCAAAAAGGATATCGCTCCGCTCCTCTTCGCAAGGTCCGTGCGGCCAATCGCCTTTCTGCCGAGAGGCAGAAGGCGCGGAAGTATGCGGCGAAGCAGAAGAAGGAGAGGAAGCGCCAACGAAAGGCGGCGCATGAGAAGGAATGCCGCCGTCGGGTCAGGGAGCGGCGCATGAGAAGGAATGCCACCTCGTGGAGATTCCGCCACCCGCGCCGGTGGCGGCTGAAGTGACTGCGCCCCCGAGGGGGCAACGCCAGGAAACCCCATCGTCGTCACGGGGTAGGGAGTCCTCAAGCGGCCCGGCGCCTTCGACGGCGGGTGCCCCCCCCCCCCCCCCGAGTACCACGGCGGCTGCTGCAGGGGCTCGAGCTCGGAGCCCGCCGGTGCCTGGGGCAGACAAGGCGACCATTGCCCCAGGGGCTCAAAGCTCCGCACCCGTGGGCTCGAGGCCCGCGAGCGAGACCCCGCTGCCGAGGGGCCGTGGTCGTTCGGGGGCTCAGCGGCCCTCGAGCAGCAAGAAGCGCAAGCTGAGCAACCTCATCCTGGTTAGGTGAGTTGTTGTTCCTTTCTCGGGCTTAATTCGTAAGTTGTTGGTCTAATTCTGTTGACTTGGTTTCTGTCAGCCAACCCGGTCCGCCGGCATCGCTTCCGTTGGCGCCAACGAAGGCGCTGAAGGTGTCGGCGCGCGCCATGCCTCGTTCGGCAGTGCCGCCCCCATCTGGGGCGCCCCAGGCGACGGGGATTGGTCGCCCGGTATTGGGCGGCCCTCACGCGAGGGGCTGCCCGATCAAGGGGGCAGGCGGCGGCTGGAGAAGTGTCGGCGGTAGCGGGCGACGAGCGGGCCAGGGAGACGACCCCGGCTCTCCCTGTGGAGGATGTGGCCCCTGCCATTGCGGGGGTGATAGAGACCTCCGTGCTGGCCGAGGGCACGAGGGTGGCGGAAGGTGCGGCTCGCGCTGAAGATGCGGGTCAGACCGTGGCTGGAGGCAGCGGTACAGCGGAGGCCGAGGAGGTGCCCGGGGCCGGCTCCGCAATGATGACCCTCCCGGCCACCCTCGAGGATGGTCAGGAGGATGCTCCAGGATTCCGCGATGGGGCCTAGAGCCCTTGGAAGGAGAGGGCCATGGGCACCCTGCCTGGCGTTCCGGCCTTCGAGGCCTGGCGCAACTTTGGGCTCGGTCGTCGCGGTGTCCCTCCCGTCCTGGCCAAGTCCGCTGAGGCCAAGCGTCTCCTATGGGAGGAACATCAGGCCTTGGGGAGGTGAGTTTTGCGTGCGTAGAATTGACACCCTTTGCAGGTGCGCACGATTTCGTTGGCGTCTGCAACAGCCGTGGACCAGTAGAAGCCTTGGCGAAACGCGTTGCCCACGAGGGTACGGGGCGCCGCGTGGTGGCCGCATACGCCAGCGTGGATGTCTCGAATGAGCTCCCTTCCCTCCGGGATTGGAATGCACCGCTGCAAAATTCCGGAGGGGCTGGGCTTGTACAACTCCCGATCGATGATGTGGAATGACTTGGCCTTTCTCACGATGCATCGGGCCTCGGTTCGATCTGAGGGTAGTTCCCCTCGGCTGATCCAGGCGAAGTATTGGTTGCGCCAATCGCGAGTCGATGGGGCCTCGTCGATCTCCATAATTTCACCCTCGTCCACCAAGGATATCTCCTGACTTGAGGCTTCAGGTTCCTCTTTCGAAGGATCCTCATCCATGGTCTCGATATACGCAGCCCCTGAGGGTTCGGACCTCGAGGGAGCATCAGGAGCTCTGGGAGTTGGGTTGAGGTCGATGCTTGGCTCTGTTAGGTCACGGGCGAATACGTTTGGAGGAACGGTGATCCGCCCTGACGCAATTTTTGCTAATTCATCATCCTCCTTATTGTATTTTCGTGCGATGTGGTTGAGCTCGAGGCCATGAAATTTGTCCTCGAGTCGGCGTACTGCATTATAGTACGCTTGCATCTTGTCGTCGTGGCAGCTTGCCTCCTTCATAACCTGGTCGATGACCAATTGTGAATCTCCCCAGACGTCGAGGCGTTTAACGCCCAATTCTATAGCTATGCGAAGGCCGGCTAGTAAGGCCTCGTATTCGGCCATGTTATTGGACGCCGGAAAGTGCAAGCGTACCACGTGCCTTATATGTTCTCCGAGGGGTGAGACGAAGAGCAGGCCCGCGCCCGCTCCGGTTTTCATCACCGACCCGTCAAAGTACATGATCCAACATTCGGCTTGGATCTGAGGTGGGGGCAGCTGTGTGTCGGTCCACTCTGCCACGAAATCGGCCAAGATTTGCGATTTAATTGCCTTGCGGGGGCATAAGTGAGGGCTTCGCCCATCAACTCCACGGACCATTTGGCTATTCTACCCGAGACATCCTGGTTGCGGAGTATCTCCCCCAAGGGGAAGGATGAGACCACGGTGACAGGATGAGCTTCAAAGTAGTGGCGCAATTTGCGCCGAGCTAGCACCACTGCGTAGAGCAGCTTCTGGATTTGTGGATATCGCGTCTTGGTTTCGGTCAGTACCTCGCTGATGTAATATACCGGCCTTTGGACGGGCAGAGCGTGCCCTTCCTCAGTTCTTTCTACGACGATGACTCCGCTGACTACTTGAGTCGTTGCGGCTACGTAGAGGTAGAGACGCTCGCCCTCCTTAGGTGGCGTTAAGACTGGCGCTCGTTCGAGAGACGCTTTTAGCTCGTCGAGGGCTTTTTGAGCCTCGGGGGTCCAAGTAAAATGCTCGCTCTTTTTTAGAAGTCGGTACAGGGGTAAGCCTTTCTCGCCGAGACGCGAGATGAATCGGCTTAGGGCTGCTAAGCATCCCAATACCCTTTGTACCCCCTTTAGGTCTGGGACCGGTCCCATCTGTTCAAGGGCCGAGACTTTTTCAGGGTTGGGCTCAATGCCTCGCTGAGAGACTATGAAACCCAAGAGCATACCTCGAGGTACCCCAAAAACGCATTTTTCCGGATTTAGTTTTACACCGTTGGCCCGGAGATAATCAAGCGCAATGTGCAAATCGTTTACCAGGTCGTTCGCCTTCCTGGATTTTACTACAATATCGTCAACGTATGCTTCAACGGTTCGCCCGATATGATCTTCGAAAACACGAAGCATACATCGCTGGTATGTAGCTCCAGCATTTTGAAGGCCAAACGGCATCGTGACATAGCAGAAGATACCAAAAGGCGTGATAAAGGAGGTTGCCAGTTGGTCAGAAACTTTCATCTTAATTTGGTGGAAACGAGAATAAGCATCAAGGAAACATAACAGCTCGCATCCTGCGGTTGAATCTACGATCTGATCGATACGTGGTAAAGGAAAAGGGACTTTTGGACATGCTTTATTTAAACCGGTATAATCTATGCACATCCTCCACTTCACATTCTTTTTCTTAACTAAAACAGGATTGGCGAGCCAGTTAGGGTGAAATACCTCCTTGATGAATCCGGTCTCGAGGAGCTTGCACAGCTCCTCACCAATGGCCCTGCGCTTGTGCTCGTCGATGCGTCGCAGGCGTTGAACCATCGGTTTGGAGTGGGGTGGGATGTCAAGGGAGTGCTCTGCGACCTCCCTCGGTATTCCAGGCATATCCGAGGGGCTCCACGCGAAGATGTCGGCGTTGACACGGAGAAAGTCGACGAGCACCACCTCCTATTTGCTGTCGAGGGTCGAGCTGATCCGCACCGCCTTGTCGCTGGGGATACCTGGGTCGAGGGGCACAACCTTGGTGTGCTCTGCGGGCTCGAAACTGCCTGCATGCTTCGAAGTGGAGGGGATGGTTTCGTTCGCCATCTTCTCTAGGTTTGCGATGAGAGCCTCATCCTTGGCAAGCGCCTCGGCGCTCTCGACGCATTCCACGTCGCATATGTAGGCATGTTTGAACGATGGGGCCACGGTGATGACGTCGTTTGGTCCCGGCATCTTCAACTTGAGGTACGTGTAGTTTGGGATTGCCATAAACTTGGCGTAGCATGGGCGGCCGAGAATGGCGTGGTACACACCTCGAAATTCCACCACTTCGAAGGTCAGGGTCTCCCTGCGGAAGTTGTCGGGGGTACCGAAGCAAACTGGCAGATCGATCTGCCCGAGGGGCTGAACTCGCTTTCCCGGTGCAACGCCATGGAACGGCGCCTTGCTGGGGCGTAGCGTGTCCCTCCCGATGCCCATGAGCTCCAAGGATGAAGCGTACATGATATTGAGGCTGCTGCCTCCATCCATGAGTACCTTGGAGAACCGGGTATTGCCGATGATAGGATCAACGACAAGCGGGTACTGCCCCGGGTTCGGGATGTAGTTGGGGTGGTCCTCTCGACTTAAGGAGATGGTCTCCTCTGACCAGTCGATGTACGACGGCCCCGCCTTGTGTATGGAGAATACCTCTCGGCACTCGCGCTTGCGCTGCCGAGGGGTCATGTTCGCGGTTGGCCCACCGAAAATGAAGAAGACGTTCTCCACCTCCGGGAAGCCTTGGCCACTCCCGTCGCCCGTGTCTCTTTTTCCCCCTTCGTCCTTCGAAGCGGCGTGGTTGAAGTATTTCTTTAGCATTCCGCACTGCTCGAGGGTGTGGGTTACGAAGCCCTTGTGATAAGGGCAAGGTTTCTTGAGCATGTCATTGAAGATGCCGCCTCCTTGAGGGGGGCCTCCAGGAGCTTTGGGCGCAGCAGGATCGACTACGAGTATTTCGTCAGGGTCCTCGGTCCGCTCTTGTCCGCGCGAGGCTTTTTGGGGCTTCTTCCCCTTCTTTACTTGCCTTTGTTTCTTGGCGGATCCTTTGGACTTGCAGCCCTCCGGGGGCGTTTTCTCCGCCCGCTTCCCCCTTCCACCATCAAAGATGGCTCCAACCGCCTCCTCGTCGGAGGCAAAATTGGTGGCGACATCAAACAGTTCGTTTACACTGGTAGGAGGAATGCGTCCTAGTTCGCGCACCAAGTCCCGGCAGGTTGTGCCCTCGAGGAAAGCGTGGATGACTTCGGAGTCACCCACACTCGAGAGCTCGGTGCAACGCTTGGAGAAGCGGCGGATGAAATCATGAAGGGACTCATTGGATGTTTGGCGACACCCTCGAAGGTCCCATGAGTTTCCAGGGCATAGGTAGGTGCCCTGAAAGTTGCCCACGAATGTTTTCACGAGGTCGTTCCAGTCGTGAATCTGGTTCGCGGGTAGGTGCTACAGCCATGTCCGCACAGAATCTGCCAAATGAAGCGCCAAGTTGCGGATGATCATGGTGTCGTCGGTTGAGCCGCCCAATAAACAGACGAGGCGATAGTCGTTGAGCCACACCCTTGGGTCTGTCTCCCCCGAGTACTTGGTGATGGTCGTCGGCTGCCTGAATCGTGCGGGAATCGGGGCCACACGAATCTCCCGGCCAAATACCCGGGTTCCCGGGGGCTCTGGCGTTGGGCTCTTGTCTTCGTCGCTGTCGTAGCGGCCTCCACGGCGGGGGTGGAAACCGTGAGATGTGCCATCCCGCCTCTTTCTGTTGAGGGTGTTGCGAGCATCGTCGTCGCTGGCGTCACCACGTGTGTCAAGGATTCGCTCCTTGAGAGGCTTCCCCCGATGCGTTCGTGCACCGAAGGTGCCTTTCCCTTATTCGAGGGTGGGGGTGGAATTGGATTGTCCCTTCGCGGGGTTTGTGCTGATGCCTCGTGCTCCCGCGTCGCTCCACCAGTTTTTGGGCCGGCGGGACTGCGGATGCGAGAGGCTGAGCATTCGGCTTGCTGCACAGCCGCTTGCTCAATTAGGAGCTGCGCCTCTTGGCGCAGGTTTTGGCCTTCAGACGTTGATGGCTCGGGCATGGCTCGGATCAGAGTTGCCGCGGTGATAAGCTTTTGGCTTGCCCTGGCTAACGCGAGTGGGTCATCCACATCGTCATCAGCCTCTATGCGGGCTCGTGCTATGCGCCCGACTTCCCTGGCACGCACGCCGCGCATAGGACGATTGTCCTCAAGCGTTGCCCGGAGCTCTCGGACCCGTCAGCGTTCTTCTTCAAGCTTGGCTTCCAGTTCGCGGACTTGGGCCAGTTGTGCTTGTGCAAGCGCAACGTTGTTATGCGCTTGCTCGTGATCCCTGACGTGCGCTGACTCTCCTGCCCCGTCATCTCCGCCATCCTTTCCCGGAAGTACAACGAAGCATTCCCTGGCGGGATCGTAACCCCCCTCGCTAGGGTCGTCGGAGCAGGTTAGGCAATAATCTGCCGCAGCCTAGAATGATAAGAAGGCCTCTCGATTGCGAAGCCCTGAGTAATCCCATTCGGGGATCCTCCGGCCGCTCTCGGATGCCTCGCTACCAGAATCAGGGTAGTCATCGTCTGGCGACGTTGCTATGAGGTTGCGAATTGAGATCAGGTGGTGCCCTGGCAAATCCTCATATGTCGTCATGTCCATGTCAACTGATGAAGAGTTAGTCATGGTTGTGGTGTGTGTCTCACCGGGGTTTCGCCATGGGTCGACAGTGCTATCCCCGGCTGGGTGTGCCGTGGTGGCAGTGTTTTTTGCCCTTATCGTGGCGGGCTCAACCCGTTCGGGGGAGCCGGCGCGGGCCGTTCCGCATTGCTCCGCGCGCGTTCGACGCGCGCGTTGGCGCGAACGCCTTTTGTGTCGTGGGGATGGTGATGGGAGTGGTCGTGGCATGCTCATGCTGGCATTCCTTGTCAGGAGCTGCATGTCGTAGCCATCGCCAGTTGCCCTAAAGTCAAGACTCCCGAACCGGATTTCGAATCCGGCAGGGAGTTGTCCTGATGCTGGCATCGAAAAAAGGTTGTCGCGTACGACTCGGGTTGCCATCAAGGGAGATGGTGGATGAAACAATCGATCACAGCGCGAGGCGCCTACCTGGCGTGCCACTGTTGGTGTTTAGAAATCGTGGTCCCGACACCAACCAGAAATGCGCTGTCTTCCCTCCCCTGATGGTTGATGCAGAAGATAAAATGGGACATGGGTTTATCCTGGTTCCGGTCGCAAGACCGTACTTCCAGCAAGGTGGTATGTGCGATGTATTATTCTGCACCAGACTGCAAGTAGTAGGGGGTACAAGCAGGTTGGGAGAAGAGGCTAGACCTCCGAGTCCTAGATGATTGAGGCGGAGTGCCAATATCGTGGTTTATCTGAGTGTGTGCGAATTCTTGATCTCTTCATCCGTCTCGCTCTTGCTCGATCACCCCCTCCTTTTATAAGCCAAGGAGGAGGGGTTACATGTGTGTGTTGCTGCACAGTAGTAGGAGTGGCGCTGGGCGTGCTTCTTTGTCCTCGTTTGCTATCGCGCGATATTGCGATCCATGTAGTCGATTCTTGTACTGGTGATGACGCCGAGGAGTGGTTTTGAGGATCCGAGGTGTCCTTTGTGCGGTAATGGCTCGCCCGTACACCATTTCGGGGGTCTCTCATGCCTGTGCACAGCCTATTCTATGAGAAATCGTTGTGGGAATCGGTAGCACAGGGAGTTGGAGTGACCCGGCCATGTTCACATAGTGGCGACATGTGCACACAACGCCAGGGATGGTTGCATAACGCTCGAAATGGCCCGCCATGCCTCCGTCGTCCTCTCTTCTTCTCCTATTGTGTGCCCGAGGGTCTCTCCCGCCCGATGGAGGTCTTCGGGTCGTCGGAGTTGGCAGCACAGGAGCTCGGAGTGACGGGCTCTGTTCGCACAGCGCTGGCCTGTCCGGACAGAGCCTCGGTTGGCAGCATAGTGACGGGAGTTGGCGGATGCGACGGGGGGGGGGGGGGGGTCGTGGCTGCCAGGGCAGTATGGCGAGAGATCTGACTTTTGACTTTGGACACACGGTGGTGGTGAGCGCCATTAATTGTCTATCAGAGAGAGGGTCTCGACCGAGGCGGAGCTCTCCCCCGTTCCGTGGGTTGCTCGAGGCTCGATCCTCAGGCCTCGACCGAAGCGGAGTTCTCCGATTCGCTCGAGGGGTCAGTTCCCTCGAGCGAAGCGGAGATTATGGTTCGCGTCGAGGCACGCCACGGGGCGCCTTGACTGGGCCTTCGTTTGTCGCTGGGCCGTGGGCCTTAACTTCCGTTTCTCTTTTTCTGGTTAAGCGCATGAGTTTAATGTTTAACAAGGGTGGTTATCCCATAGGTTTGGGTACCCCTAATGATCGCCCCCAACAAGTAGATTATATTATATGTATTAGCAATTTTAATGTTTACGTTTTACACCATGTTATTACTATCTTATTATTTTTTTCTGCCGTTAGAGGCATCACCAAGGATGTTAGCCTCGGTTCTAACCAAGGTGGTATTTTTGTCAATGCTTGAAGTCGATGGATATGAAGATATTACACAAAAAAGATAAACTTAAATCATTTGGACCTCACTTTACTCTTTACCAAGTTACTGGTTAATTTGTCAAAAATTGGCTTAAAACCACCATCAAATTTATTCTTGTTTACTATGTTTTCTACTACACGCACGTGTTGCGGCACTCTACAAGTATTTTTAAAAGATCTGCACAATCGAGCCCACGATGTAGGAGAAGAGAGGAAAAAGAAAAAGGAAAGCCAAACAAGGGACGTTCAGGGAGGCTGCCACCTATGAAAAATGTCACGAAATGGCAAGTTTCTCTAAACGGCACAATCTTTGTTTCCGGTGGTACTAAAGTATACCGAATTGGTTCAATAGCATATTTCTAAAATGGTGCTAATCAGGTGTCACACAATCAAAATATATTTTTCCTAATGTGTAAGCTTCAATCTACAATCCATAGGCCAAAATAACTAGGACCAACTGTGTTAAAGGCGAGTAGAAGCAATATGAGTATGATATAAGAGCATATAAAATCTAGCCAATATACAACATTCATCATATCGATAAGATCAAAACATGATGTCTTAAACTTCATATAAACGCAGACGCGCCAAATTAAAAGACTATACAAATCATCATCATCATTATTTTATTATATCTATTTCTAAAGTGAGAGTGTATTTGTATGTTGAGGAAATGCAGAAGAATCTCAGGAAATTGAAGAAATAAGAAACAGGAAAAGGCACACCATAGAAATCACACCTCAACCTTCTTCATCACAACAATTATGCTTAATCTCTTCGTCATATCTTCTTGCATCACAAAACCATATAGATCGAGCCAAATTAAGTACTACTGGCAATTATTGAAACATGCATATTCGGATATACAATTATTGGGGATCGTACAAGTGAATTGCAGAGCAAATAGATGTCTAAACTTGAGCTTCTATATACAATTATTAGGCGTGTTGATGGCTACCGAAGGTTTGCATTGGCTCTACGACATGTAACGGAGTGCCGCCATGCAAAAGCACCCTACGCACCCGTAGGCTCTCCACTCCATCCCCTTCTCGTTGGTATGAGGTATCTGCTCTTTACTGATGCAAGCATGTAGCCGGAATCTTGTCCAGATACCTTGGCCGTTGAGGCGTTGACCCTTGCAAACGCCTGCTTTCAAGGTTCCTGCCGCCTAGATAGCCTAGTCAAGTTCGTCTGGTATGGGTCTCGCTTGTAGCCTGATGATCATATTTTAATACATTTACATGATCAGGTGTGTTTGTCCTGCACGATACATGGAGCGGATGAATACGTTGCTAGAGCACACACGTTTTCTTGCTTGTGCGTGCGGATTTCACATGAAGTGTTCTAATAACTTTCTAAGATGATGATACCAAGTGCATATGATGTAGAGATATCATATATCATTGCTTCTTTACAATTCACGTTCTCACAATTTCGTTAATGGAAGTTCTTTTCCATTACAAATTTTTTTTCATGACAAGTTAAATAGTAACCTAATATGCATCTAATGTGTGAGGTAAGTACTAGCTTATGGGGGAACAGCAAAACCATCTCATATGCCGTTTGAGGTTGAGATCCCTTCTGTAAGGTTGTTTTGTTTGTTGCAAATGTCCACCTCTTACATAGTTTGGTAGTAAAACCACCCCCACTACATACCTATACATGATCTAGCTCATTCGCGAAAAGAAATTAATGATCTAGCTAGTTTCCATTAGATTGGAACCATCAATGTAATATGTATCGAAGTTAGATATTTCCAAAATTATAACATCGACATTTTTTTAAGAATTCCACCCAAACTGATGGAGCTTAAACGTTGCCTCGTGGAGTTTTGCTATTTGCTGAAAACTTCCATACCATGAATAATAAGCCTGATTCAATCACAAGAACATGTTCAATTTAGCTGGCTCGGCTTGTATTGTCTCTGTACCGATGAAAGAGTATCTCAAACTCCAATTGGCATGTACAGAGATTTCTGCTTTTGAAATTTCAGTTTAGACACACTAGATATGATCCCTAAGACCGTCAATGGTTTATTTATCTATTTGCTCTGCAATTCACTTGTACGATCGCTTAACGTGCATAAGATCTAAATGCAAGTGCCAAACCTAGGGCTGCTAGCATAATGGATGCATCGGAAAAAGAACATAGAATGGACACTCGCACTCTTATTGTCTTTTTTTACGTTCCTCGGTACTCCTATTGTTACCTCTATCATATGACAACCTAGAAGTAGAACTAGAAGTTCTTTCTAGGAGTCAAGCGTAATGCTCGAATACACAATCTAGTATATTGAGTTTGTGAGGAAAAAAAACATGAATTCCTTGGCACGCCATGCTCGAACATGAAGAAAGCCAAAAGCAAAACCATACTGCAAAACCGGGCCAAAAAAAAGGTGCTCAAAAAAAAAACCGGGCCAAAAAAAAATTCTGGAATGCCGTTCGGTGCGGTTGCTGGAATCTGTGGAGGGCTCCACACACAGTGGTCTGGTGATGTAGCAACGCAAGTAGAATCTGAAGCGCAACGTCACGTCGCATGGCATCCCGTTCCGTTCCGTTGCTGTTAGGCTGTCCGCACCGGCGATCGGTAGAAGGGACGCTACAGGAGATGGAGTACGCATATTGCGTTTTTCCAACTGCAGCGGGAGACCGTAAAAGGGACGGTACCATTCCGTTCGGGTGGCAGCGCGGTAAGACTGTCCACACCGGCGTACCGGAAATGAAACGCTACAGTAGATAGCGCATGAGGTCTCGTACGCAAGAGCTGCAGCGGGGGACGGAAAGGCGGACGCTAAACTTGCGGACGGCTTCGGATACGCCATTCCTGGCGCAGGTAGCGCGCGTACGGGAGCGGCCACCGTGGCATGGGGCCCGCACGCCCACGAGCTCCGCGTGCCATCCCAACCACCAGCGCCACTTCCGCTTGGCCGTCGCCGCCGCCGCTCGGCCACCCAGCGCGCCGCTCGCCACTGGAGAGAGAGAGGGAGGGAGAGGAGCGCACCGCCGGGAGGCCGTCCGCCGCCAGCGTGCCGTCGACGAGCTTGAGGGGCCGTCCTCCGCTCAGCTGCCCCTGGTCGCCCCTGCGCCGGCCGGAGAGGAGCCGCCACGGAGCCGGCGAAGCAGGGGAGTCCACGTCCTGCCGCACTCCGGCAGCGGCAGGGGCGACTCCCTTGCACACTCCGACGCTGCGAGGAGGGCCGGCCGCCGCCGCCGCCCTTGGACGCCGCCGCGAGGGCAACCGCGCGCCACCGGCCTCCGCCGCTCCCGCACCGGCCTCCGCCCTTGGACGCCGCCACAGGCCTCCGCCGCCGCTCCCGCCACCAGTCGGCCCCGGCCACCCGCCGTCGGCCAAGATCCTCGCCCGGCGGAGGGCCCGGCCCCGTGCCTCTACCAATCCTCGTCAGCGCCGGCACCGGCGCCCCCGTGGGAGCTCCACCGCGCGCAGGCTACTCGCCCGCCGCGGGAGCTCCACCGCGCGCAGGTCTCCCCGCCTGCCGCGGGCGCTCGGCCACCGCCCCGCCCGGACGCCAAGCCGCCGCCCACCAGCGCGCGCAGCCGGAGGAGGAGAGGGAGAGGAGGGAGGATGCGGGGCGAGGAGGCGGCGCGGGTGGATTGCTCGATGCCGACATAGGGAGCCACCGCGCGGTGGGGGATTGGGAGGGGGCGGCGAGGAGGGGAGGGAGGGAGTCGGCAGAGGGAGGAGTCGGAGGGAGAGAAAGGAAGGAGAGGGTAGAAAAATATATATATATATATATATATATTATGTGGTAGCTGGTATGAAGTATGGATTATAGGGGATGACGAGTGCGGAAAAAAGTGAAACTGTACCGGAAAAAACTTGATGACCAGGCAGAATATTCTCTTTTAGGGCATGAAATGGAGTACGATGAGTGCGGATAGCCTAAATCTGGCGTGATAGCGAGCCTACGCAACGCCCCGCCGTGGCCCACATGGGGCCCGCGCCAACCACCGCGCAGCGCTGGAGGGACAGGGGAGAGAGAGGAGGGGAGGGGAGAGGGAAAGGTGAGAGTAAAAAAAAAGTGAGGAGAAAGGAGATGGTAGTTGGGATGGTTGATTAAAATATAGTATAGTTGGTATGGAGTATGAGATATAGAGAATGACGGGTGCGGAGAAACTGAAACTGCAGTGTAAAATTTTAATGACCAGGATGGAATATTCTTTTTAGAGGATGAGTTTAGAGTACGACGAGTGCGGATACCTTAACGCACTGCACAACCGTCCGCAAACAACGGGCCCCATCCATGCCCATCCCATCCCCCCACGGCCCCACTCCGTTTTCCCACCTCCCGACCGTGACGCACGACGCCGGGATCCCGTCCCGGTACGCGCAGGCGCAGCGAACCGGGCCCCGCGCCCGCGGGAGATGAACGATGAATCTACCGGCCGGCTCAACCGTGGATGAACCGAACCGCGACGGGAGCAGCGGCAGCTTTCGAGTCGTCGACGCCACCCATTTCCAACCCCCACACAAACAGACGGGCGGAAGTAGGGGCGACGTCAGCTGTGACGGCGACGGCAAGCGAGAACTGAGCTCCCCCATCATCGATTCCAGCATTTCCACCGGATTGGTGGAGGTGGCCCGGGCTCTCGCATTTCCACGACTATAAAAATCCGGCCTTGACGGGAGAAAGAATTGGCAGGCAGCGGGTGCGAAATCTGGCGCACACAACCGGCAGAGACCGGGCATCGCAAGGCACGACCTGACCAAAGAGGGAGCCAAGAACCAGGGACTGGGAGGGGAAGGGAAGGGGAGGAGGGGATTAGGCGCCGGCGGCGGCCATGTCGTCGTCGTGGAACTCGGTGGGGCTGGAGGTGTTGTACCAGGTGCTGGGCTGGGTCGCCTTCTTCGCCTGGTCCTTCAGCTTCTACCCGCAGGTCCTCCTCAACTACAAGCGCAAGAGGTCAGCACCATCCTGCCCCTGGTTTCTGGTTCGCCTCTCGTCATTTCTTGGGTTGGGTCTCGTTGGGGAACGAGCCGCTTCTTGCGAGAGGGGATCCGATTTCACGTGCTCGTGCCTCGATTAGGGGCCTCGAGGGATGAAATTCGTTCGCCCTTCTTTGACTCGTGGGTGACCCCTTGGGCAGCTCGATTCGTTCAGTTTTCCACTCTCCTGTTCATCTGGTGCCCCCTCGTTTTGATCTGTGCAAAATGAACCTATTCGGAATTGTGGGGCATCAGATAATTTTGGAAGATAAGCACAATGCCTTCGTTATCGTTGGTGTTTGAAACTTGATTCTTAAGCTGCTGTTAGTCATACTCTGGTCTGAACCTGTCATTTAAAGTTTAAACTAGGTGGAATGAATACAAGTGTCTATCCAATTTGCCTTCATCAGTTGTTAAAGAATTCGGTCGAACAGCATATCTTTAGAGTCGGTCGAATATTCTTAATCTGTTTAACAAATAATAAACAGCAGAAGATGGTCCTGTGCCATCTACTAACACGCATCATCAGTTCCGCTTCCACCCTTTTCCTTTATTTCTTCTCTTTTCTTACCATCAATGAGTGTGCATTTTGGTCACAGTTGAATACTATTCAATTACAAGCTGAAAACATTTGTGCTTACTTTTGTTTTATTAACTTGGATCATAGTTTGTCCCTGCTATGGTTGTCCTGCTTTTCTGAGTCTGCTATGGAAAAATTATCACTTTGCCAAAGAAGTGTTTTACCAGTGTTACTATTACCCAACATTGGCCTTTTTGCTGTCTTCTTCAATATACACCTTAACACTTGCTCATCATCTGTTTGCAATTTGCAATGTCAGAATTTGTATCCTGATTGGTTTGTAGTGTGTTTAAATTTTCAAGTTTGCTGCTTTAGCCGCATGCAGTCAAGCCTGTTCTGATCCAAACATGCATTTTTTAATGGAAGTTCCTTTGTCTATGGCTAATTTATGTCAATCTATTGCAGCGTCGTGGGTCTGAATTTTGATTTTCTGGTGTTGAACTTCACGAAGCACTCGTCTTACCTCATATACAATGCGGCTATGTTCTTCAGCCCGTTCATTCAGAGACAGTACCATGAAAAATATGGTGACAAAGAGGTTTGTCCTACTTTCTTCTTTGTGCATTATCTATTCAGGTATGAATGTTGCATATTAAATTCAGATTTTTATAGTTCATGTTGGAAATGAGTAAGCTAATTGATGATGGGTTTCTTCTTGGCGCATTTGCATCATGTGCAGTCAGAACCTTTGTTGGGCATGCAGAACAATCAATATATAAACATTTCAAATGTTCTGTGCATGGTTCTTCCGGTATTGATTGATAAAAATATTGTTTGCATGCTTTTATTTAAATAATTTCAAATCAACTACTCCTTTAAGATAGTTTGTAGTGTTCCAGATACTTGTTCAAGTGTTTCCCTCAATAATGCCAATTGCAGTGGTTATGTAAACGGCTGATCCATGGCAGTCTAGCACAACTTCTTTATGTAGAGCAGAGGACTCTTGGAACCACATTTTCAACATGTCATACTGATGCTGAATAATGCTGAACTGGGTTGATACTGTCATGAGTTGGAACTTGGAATAATGCTGAACTGCGTAAGGTGCAGATGCATGCCAAGAAGCTAAGATGTTATCTGGAAAGATAATTGTCACTTCACCACTGGGTTTGATTTCAAATGTTTCCAGATACTATGGCTAAACCTTATAAAGTGGCCAAACAAAGTTATAAAATAGTTGATAGTGTTTTGTTATATCAATTTTGCTAACAGTTGTTACAGACATTGTATATTCATGTCCATTTTCAGGTCGTACTAGTACCTTTTTCTTGATGTTTGTGCCTCCTTGGCCTCATTCTTATAGGTATCAACTATGATGTTCTTTTGTTTTTTGTAGATGATTCCTGTTGCTGCAAATGATGTTGCTTTTTCACTACACGCGGTTGCATTGACAGCCTTCACTGTTTTCCAAGTATTCATATATGAGGTTGGTTTGCTATCTTGTTGACCATGAAGGTATCTCCTAGCTACTGACTCCTAACTGTGTTGAATTTTCGAACTCATAATATACAGCGAGGGATCCAGAAAGTCTCCAAAGTTTGCATATCAATTTCAGCTATTGTCTGGACTGCTGCTATTGTTTGTCTCATTATTGCTTGGCCAAAAAGTGACTGGCTTTGGCTTATTGATGTGTTCAAGTAAGTTCTCTCTGTCGTTATTTGAAAATCCTATTAGTTTTGACTTTGAAGGACAGCCAGTTATGATCAGTTAGGGTAGTAGATAATCATGATCCTATTGGTAAATGTGGCACTCATTTTCCTCACTCCATGTGATTTCAGTTCAATACAAGTTGGTATGACAGCAATCAAGTACATTCCTCAGGTATTAATAATTGTTAACAACAGTTTACTTATTCAATGAGTTGTCTCATGATGTATTTACTATGTACCCCTCCCCCTCCATTCCAAATTATAGATCGTTTTGGCTTTTCTAGATGCATATTTTTTACAGTATATAGGTGCACAACAAAAGCTATGTACTAAAACGACCTATAATTTGTGACGGAAGGAGTATTTATTTGGAATTAGTGATATCTATTTCGGTCAGAGCACAGTGTCAACTAAAATGAAAATTCAACATAATGCATATATAGCTGATAATTGGTAGTGGATCTTAATATATTTTTGAAACCTAGTAAGATTGTGTATTGTGAAAGTGTTTTTGAAGAAAAATCTGCACACTCTTTTTTTCCAATATAAAAGATATGCAAAAGGACATAAATAGCCAGCATCTCCTTGTGACTGGACTAAAGAGAGTAATACATTAAATAGGATTTACATGGACACATCTGACATGCTGATGGCGGCTCCTGTCTTGCATCTGAAGCGTAGAAGATGGGCCGAAAATGTAGCTTTCTAGAAAATGTTCTTAGATTCTACAAAACAAGGGAAATAGTTTCCACATCCACTCTAATTCGAAGAAATTTTAAATAGTTTTGAGTCTTGGCTTGCATCTGAAGTCTAGAAGTTCTTAGATGCAAGGAAGTAATATTGAGTCTATGGAAGTTTATCTGCTCAAATTTGCACATAGATATATTCATTGCTTCTCGTTTCTATTTGGCTTAGGCCATCATGAACTTCAGGCGGAAGAGCACAATTGGCTGGAGTATTGGCAACATTTTACTTGATCTCACTGGAGGGGTGCTGAATTTCGGTCAGATGGGTGTGCAATCTATAGATCAACGTAAGCTGCATTATTCCTTTGATTTTACTGAAATGACTGTTGGATGTATCAGTTTTCTCCTCACTGAACAAATTGTGCTACAGATACGCTGGTAAATTTTTACGGAAACATTGGGAAAACCTTGCTTTCATTGGTGAGCATTACTCCTAATGTTAAATAGTTTTGCTCCTGCACCTTTTTTTACTACACATTCTTATCTACATAGAAGTTTCCCTTGCTGCTTGCAGAACTTGACTAATCAAACTTTGATCTTTGCTTTTTGTAGGAGACGGTTTTCTTTGATGTTCTATTCATAATTCAGCACTATGTGCTCTACCCTGTCAAGAAGGATGAGAATGGTAAGACAATCATTTCTGAAAGGGTAGCCCCTCTTATCAGGCCATCTCACAAGCCTGAAGAAGATAGTGTATGATATAGCTTTAGCTATAGAGTGAAATTTGCATCATATGCTGTGTAGCTACAGTCCACAGCTACATTGAACCATCTATTCAAACGAAAGATAGCTGATGCTATTTTTATTGTATATTGCAAACTAACTCTTGTGTGCATTACTTGTAAAAGTTTGTCAGCCGTTATCTCTATGAGCATTAGTATACTTCTATGTAAATAGTTTATTATTAAAAATATTTACGGTTTGACAGTATTTTCTTGGACCTTATTATACTTTCGGTTGCTCTGTTTATAGCTTTTCGTCATTTGTAGAATTTAGCATAATTTACTATGGTTATCAAATGCGTTGGGCTTATTTTAACTAGAAAGTTTCAAAAAATGTGCGAAACCAAAGTCTTCAACTGTATATTGATTGTTACATGTTTGTAGCGATAACACTTGAAGTTAATATATTCAATTTGGTCATCGTATTGCAGTCACATGCCATGGTTTGATTTTTCCTTATAAAGAAAATACGGCACTGTTTCCTGACTAATTGTTTTGATTGCCCCAAATGTTTTGCACTCGAGAACAGCTAACTTTATTTGTGTTCGGATGTGCTGGTTGGCACTTGAGGATACTTGGCGAATTTATCCTCAGATGCTCCTAAAAATGTGCTTATGTTTTTGTGACATCGAAATGTAAAATGGCTCGAGAGTAATTTCGTGATCCGTATCATTGTATCAGAAAGGCCGTATCATATTTGTTTTTCAAACTAAGAAAAACGTCAATATTTGTTGGCAAAACGTCAAACAGGGTAAAACACCTTTTTTTAACCCGGCTGTAGTTACAATCAAACGGTTTCATTTCTTATTCTCAACAGACGATTTCCCTGTTCTTCCTATTATCGAAGTAAACGCGTCACGGCCCAATAGAAGCGGCAAATGGTGAGGGGATGATGGACCTTGATTGGGCCAAAAGGACGGACAATGGTGGGCCGTAATCAGCTGTTGAGCTCGGTGATGGTAAGGGCCAAGGGGGAATCCTCCGGTGGAACGATAGAAAGATGGCATTTGTGCTTTAAAGGCCCAGGGCGACACAATTTGGCACCGCTGATTTTGTTCATGAAAACAGGCGCTCCAATGCTCGCACCATCGTAAGGAGTGCGATTTATGCTGATTTAGGTAGACAAGTTTGGCTGTTAAGCCTGCCTCAAGTCGTTTGTAACTCTTATACCTCTGTTGATGAATAAAGAGTTATGTCTTTCTCACAAAAAAAAATATTGTGCTTTAAAGGTAAAAAGAAAAAGAAGGAAGAAGAGACACCAAAAGATATGCCACTTAATATCAAGATGTGTACAGTTATTCATTGATATGTCTCGGATTTATTCCAAGGAAGGAAGGATACGCTAGTAGAGAATAAAGAGAAAAAAATAAGTGCTGTAGAATCTCTTTGCTCCGACATGTACTATGTCATTAGCCTTGTGTACGCAAAGGAAAAGAGTTTATGAGGGAAACCATTCCTTGTACTACAAAACATTATGCTCACTAGTACAGTGCGTACAAAAATGAATTAAAACGACAAAATGGAATTTCAATAGACTTCTATCTTTTTTTTTTGAAAAAGTAATAGACTTCTATCCAATTGCAACTAAAACGTGAACTGCTTTCATTTGAAGAAAATATATCTTGACCTAGAAAATTTCAATTCAAAACATGAGTGACAAAGCTTTCACATGTGAAGCCAATAGTTTTCTTCGTTCGACCGTTTTTAGAAACCCAAAATCTATTTGGAGAGGGCTCTCCTTTAAACCTTATCATGAGACCCCTCCTTATCTCTATTCTTTTTCAATCTAACGGTTCCTCTTTTCACAAGTCTGCTGCTCCCTATCGAGTATCTCTCTCTCTAGCTCCGTCGAGGAGAGTCGATATGCAGCGAGCACTGTTCAAGAAGGCGTTGTTCCGCGCTCGCCTAGGCGCGCCTATGCACTAGGCGGCAGGGTACCGCCTCGCCTAGGGGGGTAGGCGGTACCTAGGCGGCGCCAGCACGCCGGCGGCGAAGGGAGGGCGGTGGCCGCCTGCAGATCTGCCTAGAAATGGTCGTGAGATGTGAGGAGGGAGGCGGGGAAGTCGGACGCTGACGGCGGGCGGCAACAGAAGCAGAGTTTGGGGGAGGCGACGTTCGGCGGCGGCCGGGGAGAGGCCACGTCCGGCAGCGGCTTCCAACGAAGGAGGGAGGAGGCCTCCAACGATGTCCGATGGCGGTGGCTTGCGGCGGAGGAGGGAGAAGGCATCCAACGGCGGCGGATGTGCGGGGGAGGGGCGACGGGGGAGATGGGAGTTGGGGGGGGGGGCATACGGGGGAGGGCGATGTGGGAGATGGGAGTCGGGTGTTGGCTATGGATAAGGCAGGGGATGGTTGTTCAGACTTGGGCTTGAACAATTGTGCTTCTTTGATGGGCCTTTCAGTCTAATTCTAGGCCCACTCATCTGCTGTTTTTTTATAAATGCGTCGCCTTGAAAACGCCTAGGCCTTGTCTAGGCTCACCTATGCGCGCCTACTCCTAGTTGGAGGGTCACCGCCTAGAGAGCGCCTAGCGCCTTTTCCATCCTTGGCCGTGAGGAGGCGGCGACGCGCCCCGGGTTGGTGCGTGCTGTAGATCCAGACGCCGGAGTGGAGAAGGGGGTCTCAGGCTCAACAAGGGGTCTCCGGCAAGTCGACTCAGGAGGCTGGTTCTTCAGCGGCACGACACGGGAGACGGCACCATCGATGCGCTAACCAAACAAGAAACGCCTTCGGTGGTGGGCCGGCGAATCCTGCTGCGGGGGACGCGAGGCAACTCATCGATCTAGGTGCATACACTCTTCTCGTTTGTAACTTGCAGATCTAACTGTGTGCATTTGATTTTGATTTTGTCCTGTTTGGGTATCCATACATTTGATTTTCATTTCGATGAGTCCTCCATAAGAGCTTAGAGGTGCAGCCTGCTTGAGTATCCCTGCATCTATGTTTTTGCTCGATTTTATTTCGTTCCCCTGTGGATTTATTGACCGATTGATTTATCATTTTGTGATACGGTTTGAGCAGATCTCGCGAAGCACCCAGTTGGTATTCTTGCCTGGGTTGGTTGAGGACACCAACATGTTCCGTCGGCCTGACACCCTATAGTGAGTCAGATTCTCTCCATTTAGCATGCTTCTATTCCATATCGTGAGGATTTTCTTGTTTGCTGTGTTTATGCCATGTCGAATTATGGTGTTTAGGGTGCATTTGTGGCCTGGAGGCCGTGATGGAGAGATGTAGGGTCCTTGTCGGCTATAGATTTCCAATTCGCGGGATAAATGGACAGATGCAGGGTCTCTGTCTGCTGCAGATTTGTAATTCATTTCCCTTGCAATGCGATTGTATTATTAGTGTCAGTCTTCCGTTAGGTCCAACTGGAGCTTGGTGCTAGTGCATTCATTGTGCTTTGGGGATAGAGGGATGGTTTGTAAGAATAGGCTGGCTTCCTATTGGCTGGTTGATGCGAGAGGCTTTTCAGTGTGTCTATCGCCTCTTTTTTGTATGGTGTTTGCTA
Organism: Echinochloa phyllopogon; assembly: GCA_033239725.1. Taxonomy (NCBI): domain Eukaryota; kingdom Viridiplantae; phylum Streptophyta; class Magnoliopsida; order Poales; family Poaceae; genus Echinochloa; species Echinochloa phyllopogon. The sequence continues at coordinate 47,138,082 of BTCW01000012.1, read as the reverse complement.
CTTAATTGCGACAAATAGGATATGTGTTGAGTGAATTGCTGATTTGGGGTGCATGGATGCCTCTGATGAGCCTGAACTGACCATGTAACTTCTGCTGAAGACTAAGAAAATTAAGATTTGTAAACATCTTGAAATAGTATAGTCTACCTGACACGAAATTTTTAGTTTTTGGGTGTTCTTTGTATCATTCATTGATTCCATCATAAGATCAGACCAAACAACATTGGCCTTGGGCTCCTGATTTCACATTGTTAGCTATAGATGGGTAACACTTATGGAAGATCAAGATTTTTATATGCTTTTAGGGAAGTAACTTATCATTGATTTACATTAGGTTCCACTGTTCTGCAGCACAGAGGCGGTAACTTATAAGAGTTCTTAGTGGTACACCTATATTGACTATAGAGGCTTTTTTTGTCATGTCATTTTTATTGCATAGGGTAATCAAACTAGGATGGCACGCTCGCTTTGCCTAACGGTGAATTCGTTGGACCAGGCTTTTTTTTTCTCGGCACTTGTCGTGGCATACACTTTTTTGTACATGATAGGAATTAGCATGGAACCTACTTTAATTTTGTGTAAAATTGTCTCCAATGAATGCTATGTCAGGCTGTTGTGCTAGTCTAAAAATATCCGTAAAACTGGAAATGGGATAACCTCATGTATTGAGAAAACAACCTGACAAAACTACAAGTATCAGATTCACAATAACTAAGTAGCTGAGTAAATCAGACTTGACATTTATGTACTGCATTTTATCTCGGTTCCTGTTAACATTCAAATGATTATGTATCAGTGGCAATTTCACTAGAAATGATAATTATGTATCAATTTCTACGGTAGGAAATAACTTTTCATAACTTTTTTCACTAGTAACTTTTTCATACATTTAGTTCAACATTAGTAGTTTTTTCACTTTTTTTACTTAACATTTTGTAATTTACACGGCTCAGTTATGTGAATGGCTATTATGATTTGTTTTGCTACTACACTGAAAAGTTAGATTATGGAACACCTGGTCATTGCTTTTATGATCCAAGCATGAATATGACTTCTCTTTTTTAGCAACATCAAATACTCTAGTTATTTGTTTTGTGATACTTGGATGGTGCAAGTTTTTGTAGCTTTCAGCCTTCATCGGACTGTAGCGCATTTCGTTTTCAAATATGAATTAGCAAGTAACTTGTTTTATTTTTTGTGATTTAGGAAGTGACTTATCAATAATTTACATGATATAGAAAATAACATATCACTCATTTCCACGATGAAGAAAGTAGGTATCTCAACACTGTGAACAGAATAAGTAAATTGGCACTATTTGCTTCAATAAGAAAGTCACTTATCAGTAGTTTATATGGAAAATAAAGTGACTTCCTGTTAGTTTGCACCAATGAGGAAGTAGCTTCTCAGTACTTTAGTGAACAGAGAAAGTAACTTGGCCCTATTTACATGAATGAGAAAATAAATTATCAGTAGTTTACACAAGAACAAAAGTAACTTGTCACTAATTTGCACAATAAAGGAACCAACTTTCTTAATGCTTAAGTGGTCAGAGAAAATAACTTGGTACTATTTATGTAAATTAGGACGTAACTTATCAGCTTGACTCAACCTTTGAAATGGCCAATGGAACATTTTGTCAAACATATTTGATGTCTCCTAGTGCCTACCGCATTGTGCTCATCAATTCAGGATGTTGGCTTTAGATGTACAACGGATAGGCTCTGTATTTCTTCTCTGTAGGTAAGCTCGATAATTTCTCCTTGCATGTTTAGCAACAGGTCAGGTATATATAGTGTGTAGTGTCAATGATATTGACTAGTGATATGCTTATTGCATCCATTGTTTATTTTTTCCCTATGTGCCTAATCTTTACATGCTTGATATGTTCAGTAGTAAGCTCGTGCCTTATGTGTTTAAGTTTGTAAGTGGTTATTTTCATGCTACAGTGATCATTCACTTGAGTAATCCTATATTAGCTTCAATATTAGCTTGTAAGCTTTCAGTGTTCTCATATAACATACACTAGCACCTCAGCTGTATTTTCTTTGGTACCAACATCAGGTAATCAACTAGTTGGATTCACAGAAGATTCATTTTTCATGGACTATCACTTTCATGCTATAATATCCAATAATTAGGTAATCATTGGTTGCTCTATTAGTTTATTAATTTTTGTATGACCGGCTGTAGTTTTTAGTGGTGTATTTATTTCATCCAATACATGTTTGGTCAGTGGTTTTAATTCTACAGTACCAAGTTTATGTGTTGGTCAACTAGTAGCAGTACACTTGCTTAGTATGGTAAAACCCTAAGTGATGGTTGTCCTTAATGTTTTTGCATGTTAATTAGTGGCCATGTTAATTAATTTTCTATTTGATATAGCTCAACATGTCACTACTAATCTGGTCACGATTAAAGTTTAATAAAAACATGATGTAGGTCATTCCTTTTATCCTCTATCTATTTTGAATTATCAAGTAACGTGTCAATGCTAATCTAGCCTTGAAAGTAACTTATCATTGATTTGCCTCATATATGAAGTAACTTGTCCATGTTTAGAAACATACAGGAAGTAATTAAACATTAATTTACATAAGACTGAAAGTAGCTTGCCCTGGATTTAAAACTTAACATGAAGTAACTTACCAATTAATTATTCAAGACACAAAGTAGTCTGTCCCATATTTTTTCAAACACATAGGAGGTATCTTATCTATCAATTACATGAGACTCAATATAAGTTTTTCCATGTCTTCACACATGGTAGAGTACTACATGTATTCCCTGATGTAGTCATATTTTCTAGAATTTTTAATGCTTTCCTTACAATTTCTGATGTAGCAACATTAAGATCAAATAAATTCATCATGCAATTTATACAATACAAATAGAAACCACAATAAGAAAAGATAGTTACATCTTTACTAGTTTATAGTCTTTTTGCATATCTAAAGAATGAATATTGTCTCTTTTTTATACAGTTAACTCTTAGAAAAACACATTGCTCATAGTAGTTACTTATTACGATTGTGCATTTACTTTTAACACTAGTGCAAGTTACTTTCTACTATTCCTTTCAAGTCATTATGTTATTTCTTGCAATATCATGAAATGGTTTGTAACTATGATTTATTTTGTCTTCCATCAGGTACATATCTAAATCTAAAGCACTCAGAAAGTACCTTTTTTCTAGAGACGAGATGGACAAATGCTCCGTACACAACACTTATTTTACTTGTTGAAGACGAATTTCATGCATAATTGTTAATCAACTTAAGTTTGAGGGGCAAAACGATTATATAGTGTGTTATAAGATATGCTTCTAGAATTTAGAATACTAATCCTCTTGGATAATGCACTAGTTAACTCCATTAGATCTGAAATAACTGTTGATGAATTTGTGTAAGAATCGTTTGTGTTTGAGTGAAAAGGATCTACACCTAGACCATCGAGTTTTGTCCGGTGCAGACACTTGGATCTACGTATTGTTCTCCATAATATTTCTATCTGGTTTACCCTGTTTTTTTGTTGGATTCATGGTTACATGCGCCGTCTGCTATGCAGCGATGGCACCTAGGAAAGATATCAGTGCTGTGATGGCCAGAGTTAGCCAAGGTGTTGCGTGTGTGGTTTGAGCGCTTCACGTATGTGCTAGTTGTTGGTGCGCTCTGCGTGTGTAGTTGCGGCGCTCTGCGTGCTTAGTGGTGGCGCTCCGCAAGTAGACATCACGTACTCCACTTTCCACACTTTCCATTTTTAGCTTCTGTCCATATCCGGTAACTACCGGAGGGCTCTCCAATTACCGCTAACGGGAGAGGGCTCTGCATCCTTTTAGAAATCCTTGGACTGTTAAATTAAATTTAAAAGTTTGTCTTCGGTTCAGATATAAGTGAAAACAAGACAACCTCAACTTGCATAATTATTCTTAATGGGGTTAAGAAAAAATTGCTAATTCTTATATACCCACACAAAAATATAACTAGTTAGTTTGTATCAAACGATATGCTTCAAAACCAGCAAGTATAATCTAGACAAAGGGAAAAACTCCACTTCATTAAAAGTTGGGCTTGGCCGGGCTCCGATCGGGCCGGAAAAAGCTCGGTTCGTACTCCCTGGCGCCGCCGCAGACGGAGTCGAGGACGACGGTCCTAACGCCCCAGCTTCCCACCATTCGCTGTCTTCATCGATTCAGCCCCCGGCCGCCGTGCACCTTCCCTGCAAAATCTGCTCGTCGGTCTGCGCTGCCAGCCGCCCGGTTAGTACTCCCTGTTCGGTCTTTGCGGGACCGGTTGATTCTCTCACTGTTTCTTCTTGAATTTGGATTTATATACTCAGAATCAATTCTGGATGAGGAGGGTGGGCGAGTGTACTAACCGGATCTACCATCAACGTGCTTTATTCAAAATTCCAACTTCTAAAAGTATTCGTACAGAAACATACGGCGTGTTCGATTGCAGAACGACTCGATTCCGGAGTGAGCTCCGAGCCTACCGTCTTGTTTGGATTGTGGAATGAGATCACTCCATCCGACATCACCACACCCTTGCTAACTAAAGCTGTAGTTATTTTTTTTGGGGGCCAACTCGTTAGAAAACCGGCGGACTGCATCATACCTTTACTAGTCTTCTTCCTTCCTTTCCTTTTAACCACGAGGACGTGAACAAGATGTCTAGCCTCTGTATTACTTCCTTACCATCCTACCTATACCTAACATGTGATTAAATATGATATACTTATCTTTTGAAATAATCCGTGGAGGATCATTTAGTACCGGCTCGTAACACCAATAGTACTAAATGTCACACTTTACCGGCCGGTACTAAAGTGTGACTTTTAGTACTAAAATGGTTCTGGGGTCTTTCAAATTTGGGCTTTGCTAAAGTACACCGGTTACCTACCAAGAGGTAAGATCTTAACGAAATCACAGCCATCAATTTTTGGAACTGCTATAACATTTTAAAAAATAAAATAAACAGAAAAAGAAAAGAAAGTCACAGGAGTCAGGTAACGGAACAACCAAGCGCATCATCTCTTGACGGTTCCTAGAGAAAAACAAACTGCCGATCTAAAATGTGATTAGCATGGGAGAGAAACACCGTCCGCATGTCACGTTATTTTGTTTAGCAAGTCACGTTAAGATGAAAGAAATGACCCGACCGGCTGTCCATGCATGTTCTTCTTTTTTCTTTTAACACAAATCTATGTGAACACACGTTAGAGGTTGTTAGATCTAATACAACCGGGTATGGAGGTTAGATCTACAGGGAGATATTTCCCTATTTTCAGATTTTTCAGATTTTTCACATTTAAAAATCACTACCAGAATGATCGACATCTGCACCGGGTGGGAAAGCCCTTTAGCACCGGGTTTCCCACCCGGTGCAACTAATCCGAGGCTAAAGGGGTACCCCTTTAGCACCGGATTGAATAACCGGTGCTAAAGGGGCCCTTTAGCACCGGGTGCAGCCACGACCCGGTGCTAAAGGGCCTGACCCGCAGCGCCGTTAGCAGGGCCTTTAGCACCGGGTCGTGGATGCACCCGGTGCTAAAGGGCCTGCCTTTAGCACCGGTTGCTGTCTGCAACCGGTGCTAAAGGCCCCGGATTTCTTTTTTTTTTTTGCTTTTTTCAGTAGCCATGCGTGCACGTCTATATACGTATATATTCTAATACGTGTATTCTAATGCGTATTCGGCCGACTCTATATTCATACTAGCTGACATTTCATCAAAATAGAAGACATATATATTACAAAAGTAGATATTCATGCATGTCAACTCGAGTTATATATATTTAAACTGTATTTTCTACTTAATTAAGATTGACGACTAGCTTGTTGGACTGTCCGGCACGTCCTCCAGTACTGGCGAGTAGTATTCTCCTCGGGGATTGACGACCTCGTCCCAGATCCATCCGACGAGCTGTTCTGCAATTGCGTCAATTCTTTCGAGCTCTAGGGACTCTTCCTTCAGGTTGAACATCTGTAATTTACAAATAATTGAAAGATATTTAATCCGCCGAGTTGGAGACAATAATTGTGCACTTAATAATAATGGAAATGTTGTTTATTATTACGTACCATAATATCCTGTTGTGTAAGCTTTTTATGTCCCCAATTCCACATGAAATCGCAAACATAGTATGCACATAAATTATTTCCCGGCCCCTGTTTGGCACACTGTCGACCAAAAGAAATTAAGTAAAATTCATATAATATATTAGCCGAGGCCTACATGTACAAATTACTTGCTTACCGGAAAGCCAATGTTCCATTTTAGTGTTTCATGTTGAATTCCCGGGTGTTCTTGACGAAATTGAATCCAGGCCCTGCGAACAAAAAAATTGAGTTAAGTCATTGCGAGTGTAAGGGGTGAATTAAGTAGGGGAAAATATACATCACCTTGTCATCATGTCCATGATGTTCTGTAGTTTTTCTTTTGGAGTGTGCAACGAATCAAAGACGTTCACGACACCCCGGTCAGGACACAATATTATTAGGAACCAGTGGAATCTGTGCACATGTATACATTATAATCAGAAATGAATTAGTACACAGACAGTATAAGAAGAAGCCTGTGTATGTACTCACTCGATGTTGTACGGGATTAGTATGGAGTCGCAGTAATTTTGTTTCTTAATATACTTGTATAGGTTTCCATATGTTTCCTTAGGATTCATCAATATCATTTCTTCACTTATCCTTCGAGGATCCACGAAACCAACGTCATATATCCCGGATCTCCGACATTTTTGAATCTCCATTCTGCATATGTTAAGCAATAAATAAAGCCCGCGTCAGCATAGATTGGAATTATTGTTTTCAAACTGTGAATTATAAGCAACAACAAAGTACTTACAGTGTCCAACATGTGATCAAATCCACGTCCATGGCGTCGCGGTGGTACAGCTAATATATATCCTTAAACCTCAGCCACACCCAATCCTCGTCACCATTGTAGAAATCATGGTCCTTCACGCCTACTTTGATCATGCGCCGTTTATTCCTTCTTGATTCTTCCAAGTACCACTCATGGAATCGGCGCATCTTCGTCTGTAGCTTCCTCTCCATTTCAGGAGGGACCATAGGCTCGCCAAGATTAAACGGCCACCTCAGCGTTGTGTTTACAGGCACCTCTTCTACCCCCAGGACTTGCGCTCTGGTTAGTCCAGTCTCGGCCATTACTCGTTGCACGTTAAGCTCGTCCATAGATGGCAATGGACCCAAGGGCCGCTGAGGTTGCTGGCCGAGCTGAGGAACCTTTTTGGATGGGCCCGCCTCCTTATCTGCAGCCTTCCGCTTCCGGCGAGATTTCAGTAATGAGCGGTCATAGTCTGTTACTATTACTTCCTTCTGTTGACCCTTGCCCAAATTACCGAGGAATGACTTGACGACGGTGGGATCAAGCTTCGGCTCCGGCTCAGGTTTTTTCCTCCACTCGGCCATTTGCCTCTTTGTGTCTGCTTTGACCGAGGCTTCGAGCTCCTCTAGAGTCTTCTCACCCGCTCTTTTCTCTGGTGCGGGCTTCTCTTTGGTTTTCCGCGCCTTCTTCACTGGTGGAGTGGGGGCAGAGGCTTTAGTGCGGCGTCCCCTCTTTGGCGGAGGGGGCGGAGACCTCCGCGGCAGAGGAGACGGAGACCTCTTCGGCGGAGGAGACGGAGACCTCTTCGGCGGAGGAGACGGAGACCTCTTCGGTGGAGGAGACGGAGACCTCTTTGGCGGAGGAGACGGGCTTGCATCAGGAGCTCCCGGAGAATCATCATGATCCTGTGGATCTCTTGGAGGTGACGGGGCTTGTTGGTAGCCGCAGGTGTACCGGGTATGACGACGTCTGCCTTGCTCCATAGAATGATGCAGTGAGAACACTGACCGAGTTTTGTTTCTCCGTCACCTCCGGGGATGTCAAGTTCCAAGTCTTCCCAGCTGGTGACGACTTGCTCCACCTCAACAGGTACGTAATCATGTGGAATGTCATTGCAGTGCCATTTTTGCCCTTCTTCCACACGTTTGGTCATACCGTATGCGACCTGATAAGTTAGTAGTCACAAAGAAAGTTAGTAAATGAATGGTATTTACGGTGAAATGTATGCAGTATGAACTAAGGTCGCATACGTACCACCACAGCTAAGTTCTTCTGCCTGACGACAAGCTCGCACGCGGTCCATTGAGTTATTTCATCCACGGTGTAACGGACCGCTTTGGCGGCCTGTGTGGAAGCGTGACTGCTTTGATATTGTTGTGGAGGGCTAATAAGGGCCGCATCTTGGAGAGGTGCATGCTCTGTGGAACCGGTCCCACCTGCGGCTTGTTGGAGAGGTGCAGGCTCTGTGGAACCGGTCCCGCCTGTGGCTTGTTGTATCTGCAGCCATGCTACCTTCATCCGTCGCTCCATCTCTGACTCCATTTATTGGAGCTTTGAGCCCTGGGCGGCAACCGTTTGCTCTAGGTCCCTCACCCTCTGCTCATATTCGGCCTTTTTCCTCGAACGGCTCCTATAGGTGGCGGTGTGCTCTTGGAAACCTTTCTTCCATGAGATGCTTGTGCCTACGCCGCGCGTCCGTCCAGGATGCTCCTTGTTCCCTAAGGCATAGGTTAGCTCATCTCTGTCTCTATCGGCAACAAATTCTCCCCTATCAGATGCCCTGAGGATATCAAGGAGACGCTGAGCTAGTTCTCGCAAGTCCTCGGGAAAAACTAAGGAGCCGTCGATTGGGCTTAGGGTGCCTCCATGACCATAGTACCAATGCTTGGTCCTTGTGGGCCAGTCATGTGTCGCTGGAGTGATGCCTCTAGCATATAGATCTTCTTCCATCTTCTCCCATTTAGCGATGCTTGCCTTGTAACCTCCCGAACCCATCTTATGAGAGTACTTCTTATTTGCGGCGTTTCCAGCGTTTCTAGCGCTAGCCGTTGCACCCTCTTCGGAGGTTTTGTACTCAATGAATGCTTCCCACTCGTCATTGGTGATCTTCTTATACTTCTCAGGATCCGGGGCCTCTCCGATTTTGAGAAATTGCGAGTACAACTTCTTCTTCAAATCCTGAAACAGAACTGCCATCTTCTTCATTGTCCAATCCCTCAGTTCTGCTTCATGAGTGCTAGGCCAGTCGAATATTGCCTTTAATTCCCTCCATAGCATCTCCTTCTCTGTATCGGGGAGCACGTACTCCTCAGTGGGGTCCGTGGACTTCCATTTTCTGATACTAATGGGCACATTGTCCCGTACAATTACCCCGCACTGAGATACAAATTTCTTGGCCACTTTTGGGGGCTCAACTGGCTCCCCGTCATCCTCCACTCGGGTGATGTGTAACTTGACATCCTTCAGCTTCTTCGTGGTCGATCGTTTTGATTTCTTAGCAGAGGCGGCCTACACAAATTACATATATACGAGATGATATAGAGATGGTATACATAATTGACATGTACAGTACAAATTTATGTTATCTATATACACACCTGACTAGACGAGGGTGCGTTACCGGCTCGTTCAATAGTTTCGGCCCTTGCAACATTGTCGCCCTGGACATTTGCGGCCCCTTCAACATCTTCGGCCCTTGCAACATTGTCGCCCTGGACATTGTCGTCCCTTCCAATGATGCCCAACACATCATCCATGGACATTAGTTGGGTTACAATATTGAAAAGTTGATTCGCAAAGAACGTGTCGTTGTCCTCTTGCATGGGTGGGACAGGGGTGTTGTTGTCCTCTTGCATGGGTGGGACAGGGGTGTTGTTGTCCTCTTGCATGGGTGGGACGTTGTTGTTGTTGTCCGCCATCTATAGAATTAAAAATAATTGATAAGAAATATATACAAAGCATACATATTCCCAATATTTCTAACATTTTCGCTAAGGGGGTCGGTGCGTGAAAAACGGATTCGCCAAGGGGTTCGGGTGCGCGGTGTGAATTGATTCGCTAAGGGTTCGCTAAGGGGGTCGGTGCGCGAAAAACGGATTCGCTAAGGGGTTCGGGTGCGCGATGGGTTCGGGTACGCCATAGAATTTCCGATAATAAACATTTTCGATAGTATACATTATACAAACATATAACATTTCCAATATACATTTCAATGAAGCACATATATTTCTAATATACATAGAATTTCCAATATACATTTAAATGAAGCATTTTCCAATATACATTTCAAACATATAACATTTCCAATATACATTTCAATGTAAATATCTCCAATACATTTAAATGAAGCATTTTCCAATATACATTTCAAACATATAACATTTCCAATATACATTTCAATGTAAATATCTCCAATACATTTAAATGAAGCATTTTCCAATATACATTTCAAACATATAACATTTCCAATATACATTTCAATGTAAATATCTCCAATACATTTAAATGAAGCATTTTCCAATATACATTTCAAACATATAACATTTCCAATATACATTTCAAACATATAACATTGTCAAGGCATCATCTCGCAATGCATATAATTGCTGGCAATTTGAGCACAATTGAGCCATGCATATCAGATGTAGAATCATATGTCGGCAAGGGAACACATAAATTTCATACTAGTATTAGGTATAAAACCCAAAGCAATCCCAATCCTACAGATTAAAGTTTCCCTGTTCCATGCAAAACAACCTTTCCCAACCCATGCACTCACTTCAACTAGCGTAGCGCGGGGACGACGGGCGCGGGGACGACGACGGCGGCGGGGACGACGGGCGACGGCGGCGTGGGCGCGAGGACCACGGGTGGCGGCGGCGTGGGCGCGGGGACGACGACGGCGGCTGGGACCACGGGTGACCACGGCCGGGCGGCGGGGACGACGGGCGCGGGGACGACGACGGCGGCGGGGACGACGACGGCGGCGGGGACGACGGGCGGCAGCGGCTGAGGAGACGAGGCGGCGGTTTCTGTGGCGTCGATCTGGGAGGAATGAGGGCGAAGTGAGGGAGGGGAGAGAAGTCCCCGGCCTATATAGGTCCGGGGCATTTAGCACCGGGTGCAGCCACGACCCGGTGCTAAAGTCCCTTTCACATCGGGTGGTGGGAAGACCCGGTGCTAAAGGGGGGCCTTTAGCACCGGGTCTTCCCACCACCCGGTGCGAAAGGCCCTTTAGCACCGGGTCTTCTACACCCGGTGCTAAAGGCCGTAACTGTGCGCCAGACGAAGGCCTTTAGCACCGGGTGCAGCCACGACCCGGTGCTAAAGGCCCCCTTTCGCACCGGATCTTCTACACCCGGTGCTAAAGGCCCCGTAATTGGCGCCAAACGAAAATTGGGGGCCTTTAGCACCGGATTTTAGATCAACCCGGTGCTAAAGGCCCCAACTTTTCGTTTGGCGCCCAGTTTCCAAACCGGCCTTTAGCACCGGGGGCTACTATTTGGGAATCTTATAAATATAGTTTTTAATGTATAGTTATTAATACTTGTTTTAATTCAGTTATTAATACCTGTTAAAAATATATATTAAATAAGAAAATCTTATAAATTACTAGAAAATCAATATAAAATGCTAGAAAATCTTATAAATTACTAGAAAATCTTATAAATTAATAGAAAATCTTATAAATTACTAGAAAATCTTATAAATTAATAGAAAATCTTATAAATTAATAGAAAATCTTATAAATTACTAGAAAATCTTATAACTTACTAGAAAATCTTATAAATTACTAGAAAATCTTATAAATTACTAGAAAATCTTATAAATTACAAAAATTGATAACTAAATGAAAGATTTTGGAACATTAAACGGTCTCAGATGAAAAAGTCATGAATACCAAAATTTCATATCTCATCAAGATCTACAATCTTTATTTAAGTCATTTTTGCATTTGAGAAAGTGGTAGTATACATTGTTCATTAATCCTAGATTCACTCGCATAGTTTCCAAAACTTTGTTAGAGACTTGTCAAATTTCTACTACATGTTATTACCCATTTTGAAAATGACAAAATGACCTAAATAAAGATTGTAGATCATGATGAAATATGAAACTTTGGTATTCATCACTTTTTCATTTGACATCACCTAGTGTGAAAAAAACCTTGGTTGTAGTTGTCATTTTTAATTCAAAATTTGGATTGTTCAAACACGAGAAGATTTTTCAAAATAATAACATTAATAAGTTTCATAACTTGATAGAGTATGATTTTAGGAATTTTTAGGAAGAAAAATGATCTTTTTTGAAGTTTGTACGAGGGAGAACGACTAGTTACAACTTTTATACAGAGATTAAAAAGAAAAATTGTTCTTGTTCATCCAGTGACGTGGCCTGTGTGCGGCCGGTGACGTGGCCAGGTGCCGCACGGCCTCCGTGGCCAGGCCGGTCGGCCCGGTCGTGGCCTTTAGCACCGGGTGCAGCCACGACCCGGTGCTAAAGGCCACGACCGGGCCAGTGACGTGGGTCGTGTGCGCCCGGTGACGTGGCCAGCTACCGCACGGCCTCCGTGGCCAGGCCGGTCTTTGGCTCCGCCACACGGCCCCCGCGGCCCGGTCGTGGCCTTTAGCACCGGGTGCAGCCACGACCCGGTGCTAAAGGCCCTTTAGCACCGGGTGCAGCCACGACCCGGTGCTAAAGGCCAAAATCTTATAAATTAATAGAAAATCTTATAAATTAATAGAAAATCAATATAAAATGCTAGAAAAGCAATATAAAATGCTAGAAAATCTTATAAATTAATAGAAAATCTTATAAATTACTAGAAAATCAATATAAAATGCTAGAAAATCTTATAAATTAATAGAAAATCTTATAAATTAATAGAAATCTTATAAATTACTAGAAAATCAATATAAAATGCTAGTAAATCTTATAAATTACTAGAAAATCTTATAAATTAATAGAAAATCTTATAAATTACTAGAAAATCAATATAAAATGCTAGAATTAATAAAAACAATCTTATAAATTAATAGAAATTACATGGCATCATCGTTTACTCGGACACTAATAAACTTCCTCTTTACAAATGTTCCTTGATTGTGATCACGCCGTAGATACGGTGTCTCCTCCGCCGCTAACAGGATGCTTGGGTCATCAGCCACTGAGAATGGAGGCCGGCCATCGAGCATATCATAATCTTCATCCGTCTTGTCCTCAACTCCTACGATTTTTCTCTTTCCAGGAAGAACTATATGACGCTTTGGCTCATCTTGTGATGGGTCCAATTGCTTACCCCCACCTTTCTTATCCGCCCCTTTCTTCGGTCTGCTAGCCATGTCCTTCACATAAAAAACTTGTGTGACAGCTTTGCCCAGGACGAACGGTTCGTCTAGAAAGCCAATCTTGTTTAGGTCCACTAACGTCATTCCATAGTCCGCTTCAACTTTAACACCTCCTCCAGTCAGCTTCACCCATTGGCACTTGAACAGTGGGATCTTCAAAGGTCCGTACTCTAGTTCCCATATCTCCTCTATGATTCCATAGTATGAGTTTGTATTGCCATTGGCGTCTGTCGCGTCGATCCGGACACCACTGTTTTGGTTGGTGCTTTTCTTGTCCTGGGCTCTTGTGTAAAATGTATACCCATTGATGTCGTATCCTTGGAATGTCAAGATCGTGCTCGATGGACCTCTAGCTACAAAAGCTAGCTGCGCATCAATGCCCTCGACACCCATAAGACGTCTTCGCAACCAATCGGCGAAAGTACTATTGTGCAGACGCTGAATGAAGGCCGCAGACTTTGTTGAGTTTTCGTCCCTGGAATCTGCATGTGCTCCTCGATGTACGGAGCAACTAATGTTGATTGTTGCAAAACTGTGAGGTGCGCTTTACGAAATGTCTCAACGTCCTTGATCACCATCGATCTTCTCCCTAGTGTGCCCTTTCCACCAAGTCTCCCCTCGTGATGGGATTCGGGGACACCAATCGGCATAAGATCGTCGACAAAGTCAACACAGAATTCAATGACCTCCTCCGTTTCGTATCCCTTAGCAATGCATCCTTCTGGATGAGAATGATTACGGACATACTTCTTTAGGACAGCGAAGAACCTCTCAAATAGGAACATGTTGTGTAGAAATACTGGGCCCAATATACGAATCTCTTTGACGAGGTGAACCAATAGATGTGTCATGATATTGAAGAAGGATGGTGGAAATATCATCTCAAAGCTGACAAGACATTGCACCACGTCGTTCTGTAGCTGATCTAAGTGGTCTGGATTGATCACCTTCTGAGAAATTGCATTGAGGAATGCACATAGCTTCACAATGGCTTTCCGCACGTTAACTGGTAGCACACCCCTGAGTATGACGGGAAGCAGCTGTGTCATCAACACATGGCAGTCGTGAGACTTCAGGTTTGTGAACTTCTTCTCTTTCATATTTATTATTCTCTTAATATTGGAGGAGTAGCCAGATGGAACCTTGATACTGTTCAAGCATTCAAACATGCATGCCTTCTCTTCTTTGCTGAGAGTGAAGCTGGCAGGACGCAAGTACTGGCGTCCTTTGTCTCTCTTTTCAGATCCTGACGTGCTTCAATCGTTTCAGATCCTGACGTGCTTCCAGTGTATCTTTTGGCTTCCCATAAGTACCCAGGAAGCTTATCAAGTTCACGCAAAGATTCTTCGTCAGATGCATCACATCAATCGCGTTACGGACCTCTAAACGTTGCCAATAAGGTAGCTCCCAAAAGATAGACTTCTTCTTCCACATCGCGGCACGACCATCCTCGCCCGTCGGAGCAGCCTGGCTTCCGTCTCCCTTGCCAAACACCACGTGTAGGTCCTTCACCATATCAAATAGCTCTTCTCCACTCCGGTGTCTCGGCTTTGTACGGCGGTCAGCATTCCTGCCAAAATGCGCACATTTCTTTCGTAGCTCATGCTTCGCCGGAAGGAATCGACGGTGACCCATGGACACAACTTTACGACAATGTTTCAAATACATGCTTTTGGTTTCCTCTAAACAGTGAGTGCATGCTTTATATCCTTTGTTTGATTGTCCTGATAGGTTACTTAGTGCAGGCCAGTCGTTGATGCTTATGAAAAGCAGTGCTCGAAGGTCAAACTGCTCCTGTTTGTCCTCATCCCACATGCTAACACCTTCATTCTTCCACAGCTGCAAAAGTTCATCAACCAATGGTCTTAGGTACACATCAATGTCGTTGCCAGGTTGCTTTGGGCCTTCGATGAGCACTGGCATCATAATGAACTTCCGCTTCATGCAGAGCCAGGGGGGTAGGTTGTAGATACAAACAGTCACGGGCCAAGTGCTATGACTACTGCTCATTTCACCGAAAGGGTTCATGCCATCGGTACTTAAACCAAGCCTAACATTCCTCGCATCAGCATCAAACTCTGGGAATGCTCTGTCGATGTTCCTCCACAGGGATCCATCGGCGGGGTGTCTCAACATGCCATCCTGCTTACGTTCTTCTTTGTGCCAGCACATCAGTTTGGCATGGTCTTTGTTCCTGAACAAACGCTTCAGACGGGGTATCAGAGGGAAATACCACATCACCTTCGCAGGGATTTTTTTCTTAGAACGCTCTCCCCCAACATCACCAGGGTCGTCCCGCCTGATCTTGTATCGTGCGCAGGTGCAAACCGGACAACGATCCAAGTGTTCGTACTGTCCGCGATAGAGGATACAGTCATTAGGACACACATGTATCTTCTGCACCTCCAAACCAAGAGGGCAAACAACACGTTTTGCTTGATACGTCGTCGATGGCAATGTGTTACCCTCTGGAAGAATCTTCTTTACGAGTTTCAGTAGCTCCTCGAAACCCTTATCAGTAACAGCATTTGCTGCCTTCCACTGCAGAAGTTCAAGTGTGCTACCCAACTTCTTTAGCCCCTCTTTGCAATCTGGGTACAGGTCAGTCTTGTGGTCCTGCAACATGCGCTGTATCTTTTTCAGTTCCTTATCATTGCCGCAGTCTTTCTCGGCATCATGCAACATTTGCCCGAGTCCATCAGTAGGTTCATTTTCCTGAGCAACATCTTCCTGAGCATCACCTTCCTGAGCAACATCTTCCTCATCGGCATCACCCATTGCAGCATATGCAAAGGAACCGTAGTATTGAGCCAATAACGGAATGTCGTCATCGGTCTCGTCTTCTTCATCTTCATCCATTAGAATTCCTCTTTCACCGTGCTTCGTCCAAACAGAATAATTCCTCATGAAACCGTGCCTCATCAAATGCACTTGAAGATAACCTCTTTGTTTGTACGATTGTATATTTTTACAATGGGTGCATGGGCAGAACATGAAACCGGACGGCGTCCTGTTAGCCTCGGCGGCATCGAGAAACGTCCTAAGGCCATCACGGAACGCCTGAGCGTGGGGGTCCCCGTACATCCATTGTCTATTCATCTGCATTATTAACCAATAACAAATATACAATACAATTTAAAGATAAAAAAATTAATATATAAATAAATACAAATTATAATATATATTCCATTATATAAATAAATTTCTAAAACTACATTACTATATTCATTAAATATAACATTACTATAAGCCTTATAAGATTTATAAGATTTATAAGATTTTCTATTAATTTATAAGATTTTCTAGCATTTTATATTGATTTTCTAGTAATTTATAAGATTTTCTATTAATTTATAAGATTTTCTAGCATTTTATATTGATTTTCTAGTAATTTATAAGATTTTCTAGTAATTTATAAGATTTTCTAGTAATTTATAAGATTTTCTAGCATTTTATATTGATTTTCTAGTAATTTCTAAAACTACATTACTATAAGCCTTATAACTATTCACAAGTCATACAAAACAAAATACTAACTAGCTTGCCTTCTCTCTCCATTTAAAACACAACATGAACACTCTCTCCACCATGAACTCAAGCTCTCTCCTCTCTCTCCTCCAAGAACACAAGCTCTCTCTAGCTAGCTTTACTTTGATTCACAAATCCCTCTATTTCTAAATCATAGAAGGATTACAAGCTAAATAAAACATTAGAGAATGAAAGAGTGTACCTTGTAGTGCTCCTTAGATGAGTAGATTCTTCACTAATTTTGAAAAAAATTTGGGCAGCACCTCCCCTCCCACGGCCGAGCAGCATGAACACAGCGCCTAAGTGTTCAGCTGGCTCGGGCGGGGGAGGAGGAAGCCCCTATATTCAAACACATTAGCACCGGGTCGTGGCAAGACCCGGTGCTAATGTTCACCCTTTAGCACCGGGTGCAGCCACGACCCGGTGCTAAAGGCCTCGGGCACATTAGCACCGGGTCGTGGCTGCACCCAGTGCTAAAGGGTGAACATTAGCACCGGGTCTTGCCACGACCCGGTGCTAATGTGTCCGCCCTAACACACCTCCGCGCCGCCCCCGCTCCTAGCCGTTGGACCCGGTGCTGAAGCCCCATCAGCACCGGGTCCAAAAATGGCCGAGGCGGAGGAGGCGGGCGGATGTGAAGGATTCTGGTAGTGAATATATAAAAATATTTATCTATTACCTCCTAGGAGGTAATAGTGGTCTTTGTTGCCTGGTGGATCTTTTGTCTTTCATTCCTTTTAGTTACATATATATTTCTCAGCTCATGCCTAGTTGCTCCGATAATCATTTAACACTGCGTGGGCACACCACCCGTCTGCCTCGCGCACAGCATTTGTTTACCTCTAGCTCTAGCTGACCACTAATTATTTAGCGATTCCGTCTATTCCCAATTTGTTGGATGTATTTCCGGCGCCGCAAGCCACGTTGAGATATCTGCCCATACTCGCCTTATGTATATGTACTCAAAGAACAGATGATGTCCGGTCTCAAGCACCACACGACAAATAATGCACACCGGATTGTGTGGCCATCCTCTATTGCTTAGCCAGTCCGCCGTCCATAATCTGTTTTGGATTGCAAGCCACCCGAACAACTTGCATCTAGGTGGTACCCAGATCGACCAGATGATTGTCTCAAAGTTTGTATTGGTGGCACCATAAAATTGCGCGTCGTAGGCGGATTTTGCAGAGTATTGTTTGTCTTTGGTGAGCTTCCGGCTGATATCATCCTCAACGTTAGGTCTGAGAATAATTTGCTCACTGCTGTCGAAAGCTGAGCATATTCAGTAAAGAGACATGTGGAGAAGAGGTGTTGACGTAGCTCCAGGTCTCCGATCCAAACATTGCCATTAAGCACCTCATGTACTGACCTATTCTTTTGCTTAGAGATTCTGTAAGGACATGTACAATGGTTAGACAACAGCTGTATATATGAGTCCACATAAGCAAAATAAGCTGACGTGTCCATCATTTAATGAGAAAAGAGAGTGTTACTATCTACTATATCGTCTACTGCTTTAGCCCGTTCTCCCATGCAAAATAGTACTAACTAGAGTACATATTAATTATCATACAGATAGCTAAACAGACAACCCATTGTAGAGCTGTCTATTTAGCTGTCTGTGTATGTCAAATAGACAACAACTGTCTAAAACTGGTGTACATGCCCTAAACCTCTGGAGCCACATCCCTAGGCCTTTGCCCCTGCATCCAAGCTGAATTCCAGAATGAAGTCGTCCTGGCATTCCCATTGTGATTGTTGTTGCAGCCCCAAACAATAGTCGGTTTATCATGGTGCATGGAATTTCGGTTCCAATCCACAGTTTGTCTTCAGGACACCATTGTCTCCAAAGCCAACGAAGGCGAAGGGCTCTTGTAAAATTTCCAAGGTGCAGAATGCCTAGCCTGCCATTTCTTTTTGACCTTGCCGCCCTCGTCCAATTGACTTTCCATTTTCTGCCCGTTAGCTGGTCTGTTCCTGCCCAAAGGAAATGTTTCGCTTCTTATCAATCTCCTTTAGGACCTCCTTAGGCGGTCTCAAAGCTGTGACAAAATATATCACTTGGGAGGTGAAGACCGATTTGACTAATGTTAATCTGCCGGCATAATTCACATTCCGGCCATTCCACCCATTGAATTTGGCAACAGTATTGTCTATCAGTGGTTGAAAGTTGACTCTGCGCAGGTGGCCAGTAGTAAGTGGTAGGCCCAAATACTTGACTGGGAATTGAGTTTTACTGGCAGGCAAATCCACCAGGATGTCTTCTAAGTCATTTCCTGCACAACTTATTGGGACAACTGTGGATTTCTGAAAATTAGTGCACAGTCCAGTCGCTTTCCCAAAAGATGTGAGAAGCTCCGCCAGGGCCTTCACCCCCCTCTTTACTGGCGCCATGAACAAAGCTGCATCATCTGCATACATGGAGATCCTGATGAAAGGCAATTTTCCTTTTAGTTTGCTTAGAATTCCCTTTTCCGCCGCGAGGGCGAGTAGCCATTGTAGAGGATCGATTGCTATGATGAAGAGTAGTGGAGACAATGGACCACCTTGTCGTAATCCCCTACTATATCGGATCGGTTGATTGGGTATGCCGTTTAATAGAACACTTGAAGAGGATGTTGCTAGAAGCGAGGAAATCATCTCTCATCGTCTTGGTGGGAAGCCCAAGTGACGGAGTAAGCGGAGTAAGTACTCCCAACGTACAGAGTTGAAGGCTTTGGCGATGTCCAACTTGAAGAAGAGGGTTGGGTTTTTGTTCCTGTGCAATATCCTTGCTGTGTTCCGCACCGACAAAAAATTGTCATGGATACTTTACTTTTTAATGAAGGCACTCTGAGCAGTAGAGACAATGTCTTTCATGTGTGTGTGGGGGGCGGGGGGGGGGGGGGGGGAGGCGCATTGCAAGTGTTTTGGTCATGATCTTTACAAACGAGTGAATTAGGCTAATTGGCCGGAAGTCTGTAATTTCAAGAGCTCCATCTTTCTTCGGCAGCAGGATAATATTAGCTGAGTTGATGATCGGTAGGCTAGTACATCTTAGTGAATGGAGGGAGTTTGCTGCTTCTAAAATGTCACCTTTTACTGTGTCCCAACATGCTTTGAAAATGCTGCCATGAAGCCGTCCGCTCCTGGCGCCTTCTCTGATGGTAGGCGATTGATCACCCTTTTAATCTCTTCCTCTGTGAATGAATCATCCAGACAGCCTAGGTTATGCTGTGAAATGCCAAGGGCATCCCAATTTAGGTCTGCTGCCCGCGGAGGTGGCCGGCCAAGCATGTTGCTGAAGTGCTCATGGGTGACTGCAACCTTCTCATCGTGTGTGACTGCCCAGCCAGTTGATTTCTTTAGCTGCTGAATATGATTTTTCCTCCTTCTGGAGTTTTCACTTCTATGAAAGTAACTCGTGTTTGCATCCCCTAATCTAAGGTTGGTTATTCTGGATGATTGTTTTCTCCGAGCTCTATCAATTGCAACAAGGCCAATGACTCTGGCCTTAAGCTTTTTTCGTAGGTGTTGCTCTTCATCTGTCAGTTGGCGATGTTCTTGTGCCACATCAAACCGGAGAATAACCTCTAACGCCATTTGTAACTGCATCATGACATCTGAAATGAGGGAATCACTCCATTTTCTCAAAGCCGCAGCCGTTGCTCCAAGCTTGTAGTATAGCTTATGAAAGGGCTCTGTATGCTCAGTGTGCGCATTCCATGTTCTGTCCACCACTTCCTGGAAGCCTGGTAACTTGATCTAAAAATTTGAAGGGGAACAGAGAGGCTACGCTAGCACAATACAAAATCGTTTCCCCATAAAACAGGAACAATAACAGTTATAGATCATAGATCGTTACCACTAGACGAGCAGATGGAGTGGAACAATGTCGATGTAGATGAACGGGTCGAAGTGACAGTGCTGTGCAGTTGCTCACGTCCGTCTGGTCCTGCACGTGCGATTCGTCCTTGTGCTCCAAGCACAGCATCTCCGAGGTATCCACACATATGAGGATGGAATGCCGAACGTAGGTGTACTAGCACCTCACGAATGACCACGATCTAAAGGATATAGATGGAGGAGGGGTTGCAGGAACTGTTCACTGCGGTCGGGTAATGTTCACCGTGAGGCTGCTGTAGCACACAGGTACTGTAGTGGCTGCGGCGGCACTATAGCATCCCTTAGGGGTTTTCCCTTCCTCAACCTCTATCTTTATAGAGGTCACTAACGGGCCTTTCAACATTTGTGGCTTATCAAAACTCTAGTATCCTAATGTATTAGGAACTAATCCATCAAAGCCCATTAGCGGATCCAATCCGATTGGCTTTAGGGTATGTATCCAACAAAATTCTCAAATTTGAAAGAACACGGGCGCCGTGGGCTGCTCTGGTTGGATAGGAGAATTGGGCAATGATCAGACAGTGATGTAGCTAATCTGCTCAATTTGATCCACCCTATTGATACTAGAGACGAGGCCCACTTGGCCGTACAACCAAATTAACCCAACCATTGCCATCTCTCTCTGGATCCTTATTTATTCAAATCACTCTCCTATCTCCATATCATTAGAACTACATAGTACTCAAACACGTACACTTTGGTCGTGAAAGTATTCCACTACAGACGGATGGAAGAATCAATACGTATTCGGGAGAGAACCTGATCGATCTCGTCATATATATAAGCTGAAAAGATCAGCGAAGTTGTCATTCTGCACTATGATGATTCTATTAGGTTTAGTCCTACCATCTCGCCTGGCGTCCCGTCGTATGTTGCGCCAGAGATCGATCATTTCGGCCAAGGGATACATACGATCGATCCAGTTTGCAGCGAGGTCATCTTGGCAGGGTGTGGCGCACGCAAGCGGTGGACCATTGGACTAGAGCTCGGTTGTTGACTATGTTTTCCCATATCTGTCTGTAGATAATGTCTTTTTTTTTGTTTCTACTAGCAAGAACACAAAATACGGAAACCGTGTTAGTTATGAACTCAATGGTTCCATATACAGGAACGGTGAGGGAGGCGGAAGGTTTGACTAAAAAAATGTTTGATAGGGTCACTAAGAGGGGTAGTGTTTCAATGTTTGGTGGATCCGGCGGATGTC
This sequence comes from Echinochloa phyllopogon, assembly GCA_033239725.1. NCBI lineage: Eukaryota > Viridiplantae > Streptophyta > Magnoliopsida > Poales > Poaceae > Echinochloa > Echinochloa phyllopogon. Next base: position 47,116,257 of record BTCW01000012.1, on the reverse strand, counting down.
AAAAGTTTGATGAAAAAAGACCTGACAGGTGGGGTCGCTAGAAGGGGTAGTGTTTCAATAATTGTTGATCCGTCGGTTGTCAAAAGTTTTGGATCTTTATAGTATATAATATAGAAAAAATTACAATGTATCAAAGGGCCGGGGGTTGATTTTTATAAATATTAGAGGGTTTTCGTAAAATTACAACGTATTAAAGGACCGTGAGTTGATTTTTATAAATATTAGGGGGTTTTCGTAAAACGATGATGGTTTGATTGATGAAGCAAAAGTTCTGGATCTTTATAGTATACTAGTAGAATGCACGTGCGGCACGCACGTGTATAAAATAGGGTATAGATAATATAACATCATAATATAAAATCTTATTAATACTTTGGTGCTCAAATATTTTGTAGTAAGGCTGGTGCGATTCATTCACACCAAATTATGATGTTAACACACGTTATGTGTGTCGTATATATATTGAATTCAAAGCTCTATTAGTATGAATATATTGTCCAAAAGTAAACTAAAATTAAAATCATGCTTAAAGGAATATTGACATAATGTCACATGTTTAACTACATAAGTTTAGAGAAAAAAACACAGTGCAGTACATGGCCCAGATGATCCAGATAGACAACCAGGTGTTTGCACAATCGAATCACGGTGACAGGTGAAGATTTGCTAGAGTTAATGATCCGGGCATGCAACAGAGTGCGAATACTGCCCCCAGCTGGACAAGCAGACATACTACAACATGGCGCACAGCTATTTGCATGGCCAGACCAGAATTTGGTCTTCTCATCATGTGACTGTCACAAAAAATAGATAAAATTAATGTCCTCCCACCATTATTAGGTTATAAACTTAATTCACATATACTGCTATTAATTGACTGGGTATAAACTATATATAATATTAAATCTATAAAGTACTACATTATGCATAGCCCTTGACACTAACCTTTTCATTAATCCTCCAATACATCCCTATAAACAAAATTCTTCGTTCTTTTACCGGACGGGTCAATTTCTTTATTTGGTTTAGCCAATAACCAAGTAGATTTTCGGGATACACCTCTAGATAGAGCAACATACAGCTGGCCGTGGGAGAACACAGGTTCAGGAAGATATATACCAACATTCAGAATAGTTTGTCCCTGGGCTTTATTTATAGTCATAGCAAAGCTAAGCCTTATTGGAAATTGTTTCCTCTTAAATCTGAAAGGGAGTGAAATGTCCTCTGAAGGGGATAAAGGTAACCTTGGAATAAAAACCCTATTCCCGGCTTGCTGTCCATTGACAATCTCAGCATCAACTGCATTATCCTCAAAGCCCCTTACCACCAATCGTGTACCATTACATAGTCTGTTGTGAGGATCAAGGTTACAAAGGAGAATAATAGGACAATTCTTCTTAACCCTTAGCTCATGAGGAGGTAATCCATTTGGTGTGATCGAGTTCAAAAAATCGGAAGGGTAGTTGTTGTGCGAGTCATCGTCAATTGAATCATGACTATAGAAAACATTTTCTTTACCTGGAAACATGTCGATCATTCTTGCATTAAGTCCATCAACATGCTCATTCCTTGTGGATAGAATCGCACGCTCACGCATATATGATGGAGAAGCACAATTTTGTTTAAGATCCGGAAAGACACGTTCTATGAGCGTGTCAAGTGACTTGTCCAAAACATACTTAATAACGATTTCATTGGGAAGAGACACATAATAATTGGTGCATTTTTCTTCAGTACCGTTTCCAATTCTAAGCAAGAAATCTGAGTACCATTTGTCACTTTGTGCTCTCATTTTCTGCTTGAGATGAATTTTGTGGATATTGTCCCACAAATAAGAGCGTTGTAGGGTAGCATCAGTGATTTGAGCTCTTGTGCCACGAGGCACAACTGGAAGGACCTGTCTAAAGTCCCCCCCCCCCCCCCCCCCCGAACACCATAACCTTGCCACCAAAAGGTTCGAAGCATCCCATTTATGTCCTGTAGAGGTCTGTCCAATGTCTCCACTGCTTGTCTCCTTGTCATAGCCACTTCATCCCATATAATCAATGATGTTGTGCGTAGCAACACAGCCGTCCCACTTTGCTTTGTAAAGCTGCATATTGTGTTCTCTCCTAGCTGTATAGGGATCTTGAATCTAGAGTGTGTTGTACGACCACCAGGCATTATCGAAGCTGCAATACCAGAAGTGGCAGTAGCTATCGCAATAAGCCCCATCGAACGTACCTTTGCAAGCAAAGCCCTATACAAGTATGTCTTACCAGTTCCACCGGGACCATCAACAAAGAATACCTTTCCCTTATTCTTCACCACATGATAAAAAATTTCATTGTATCCGGACCTCAGTTCAGCATTCAATGTATCTATTATCTTTAAATCTTCTTCTTGAAAGCCTATTTTTCTCTCCTCCGTTGGCTCTCTATAGTAGTCTCTTGTGGGATGATCTGTTTGGTGAACAAATATAAATTTACAACTCAGTCACAAGGAAAAGATGAATATTTGTGTTTTATTTAATAATATTGTAAACAATAATCAGTATATTTTAATCCACATATTACTTACCATTGGAAACTAATCATGTCAATCTATAGAAAAGTTGTAAAACACAATATTGTTACTTAGTAAAACACATGAATCTACAGTACAAAGTCGAAACATGAAACCGTCTACAACACAACTGCATAGATATACGAATGAATTCCATCTATGTGTTACTTCTATTACATATATCCCATCACAAATTTCCTACATGAATATTCCCATCACAAATTCCATGCATGCATACCTGATGACAGATTTTCTACATGCATATTCCATATAACACAACGCACATGCACTTCATATCAACATAATTCTATGTACAAAATAACCAGCCTATACATGAGAGAACATAGATAAAAACATCACCTGACTCATCAAGCTCCAGAAGACAATAAGTTCTTATGTCCTTACCCATGGAACGCACAATGTCCATTTGTATTACATCAACGCTACTACCATGAACATGAATATAATCTTCTGCCATAGACTCAAAGTGTTTGTCCCAGAGTCCACGGATATTGGTGCACTCACAGAACACAACAATCGTGGCAAACATCCATTTAAGAGCACTTGGCATTTTAAAAGACGTTGCTTCAGTGAGTGCATCATCAAGAGAGCTATCAGTTTCAACAAGGCCTAGCACCTCACAAGCATCTCTAAAGGTAGGGCATTCCACACCACCCACACTCCGAATTTGTTCAAAACCAGTTGCGCCTCTAACATGATTTAGGAGCATCCGTAGGTAATATCGTTCACCTTCGGCAGGGTTAGCATATACAAGCCTACCAATTTGGAACCTTTTATTCTGTCTTGGTTCCCACAATTTGATAGATTTCTTCCAAGTATAATGCTCTGGAAACTCTCAGTATAGATATTGAGATGCTTTTTGATCTTCTCTATTCATCCGGAAATACTCGGTAAGCATTGACCTTTGGGATCGAGCATGCTTTACCACATCATCAAGATTGCTATTGAATGGAACCATTTGCATACCAGGAAGGTGCACCTGCATTTGGAGTACAGGTGGTGACATAGAGTACATTGGAAAACGATATAACCTATAGATTGCTTCTATAGCCGTTATGCATCTTGCCTTTCTGTACTATTTAATATCATTGATCTCTACAAGACTATTTTTAGTAGATTCTCCAATAGAAAATGAGGCACAATCATGGCCTTTGTATACATACTTATACAAGTATTTCACGGACTTTATACTGCAGCAAACCTCAACATTTATATGGCAGTTATACCGCATAAGAAGAGTTGGGTTATATGGAACAACCCATCTGTTGTCTAACCACTTATTCCTAATAAAAACCTTATGGCCATCCTGACGTCGTCTGTATATAGGATATGCATCCCTTATTTGTTGTGTCTCTTCACAAAACTGCCAAGGATACTTGAACCGATGATTTCGGTCTACCATGCATGCACACTTAGGATTCAAAGTCCCACAGGGCCCGTGCATCATGTGCTTGCACACAAGTCTATGGAGGACCGGTATTTCTTTTCAACAAGAAGCTCGACAGATATATACTTGTCATAAGCATCAGGTCCACTGAGTTTGGCACTATTGTCCATAATCAATAGAAAATGTTCATGTGGCAAACCCCTCTTCTGAAACTCTGTGACATGTGCCCAAGCAGATACTTTGCCAAAGTACCCCTTTACGATAAAGAATTCGTGTAGGTCAAGCAGCTTCGCACGATATACTCTTGCCACAATATCTGGCATGTCTTGCAGTGTTTGGCCCGGTAACAACTGTTCCATTATCTCTGGCCAATAAGGGTTGCAAGTCATGGTAACAAAATAATCCGTATGCCCATAACGTGCAACTGAGGCCATTGCGTCCATGAATCTGCGGCTTACATCATGATCGCTTCCTGGAAAATCCTTTGACAACACAATTCGTTTTCCAACCTTATCTCCACTGTCCTCACCACCAGCAAGTGAATCGACGATGCCCTATTGTGAAAACATTATGCAAATGATTAAAAGTCTAAAGTAATACTTATTCTTCATAACATGTATAATTTAAGCCAGTGTCAATACCTGGTACATATCAGCACGTATAATCATTTGGTGTTTTGGATTGGAGTACCAGTCCAAGCGCATGGACTCGATCTTGATATACATATCAACAATCCACTGCTGGAAGAGTCGGCCTCCGTAGAAGAATATGACAAATGCACCTTCACGGATTTGCATGATATAACAATAATATTCTCGTGCGCTAACGTGTAGATGTGACCCAGAATTACCTGTCCATGAGATCTCAGACATTAGTATGACCATCACCTAAAACTGACTAATTAGAAAACCACATTTTATAAATAATTTGGTTAGCAAAGCCAACTATTTAAATGTAACACACCTTCTTCATCATCGCCAGCAACATTGTCTCCTTCGCCGCCACCTCCATTTCCACCATGATTCTTGACAATATAATCTACACATATCATTTATATATTAAAATGAGTACACAATTTTAAAAATGGTTTTGCAACTAATATATTATACTAATATAATTCAGGTAAAACAGAATAGTAACCTTGGCCACCATCTCCAAAACTACGCCAGCTATCATTACCCCTTGATATGCCCATGTCTGTAGATTGCACCCCTCTAACTAATGTACTGGCAATGCCTTGTGGTAATACACCATCAGAATCTACATCAAGGAGTGGCAGATATATAATACAGAATCAAACATAATGCAAAAAAGGTGTTCAAAAGACACAAATACTGGCAATGCCTTGTGGTAATACACCATCGGAATCTACATCACGTACCGGGCTTTTACGCTTTGTATATTTTCTTTTTATCCTTGGAAAATGAACCACCAGTGATTCTTCTAGAAATATTTTCTTGTCCTCCCAACCAGTTTCACCACGAGGGTAGAATAGAGGATAAGCCAACGGATCATAGCAACCATGGTAGGCTCTTATAAAGTGTGCACGTCCTAAGCTTGCATATACCATTATACTCCATGTAAACCTACATTGTTCATCAGAACCCTCCTGCCATATGGCAGCCACTTGTTCCATTGCAGGTGCATTAAATCTTCGTTGATCCACAGAAATACTTGTGTTTAGTTCAATCACACATTCATCTAGGTTAGGCACTTGACCAAGGCATCTAAATGTATGCACATACGAATTATCCTCAAATATACCCAATATAGTCCTGATGATGTTGACATCAAGATGAGGAGACCGTTGTGTTCGATGTGCCATAGTTTCATCTGTATCATAAAAATACAACTGCGTATGACGGGGACCCTTACCACCTGGCTTTAACTGGTCTATCTTGTGATATATTTGTCCATGAACCTCAAAAGTATAAACCCCAGTACTTGGAGGCCAAACATTAGCAAAAACATAATATACAAATATATTTATGTGTGTTGTTAGACAAATACCGGCAGCAGTTGCAAGACGACGGTCAGCTGACGCTCCAAAGCTAGTGAATGAGAAATGAGAGTTGAAATAACGTATGTTCTGCCAGAAATATATTGCATCCGTATCAGTTTTACTGGTGAAAAGGCGTCGAAGCTCATTGGGCACCTCTGGTATATATATATATATATATATATATATATATATATATATATATATATATATATATATATATATATATATATTCACCTTCCCCTTTCTACAACAAAATGCTTCACCTTCACCAGGGAACTTTAGCGCACCACAATACTCACAAATTGACACTTTCCTCAACACATGGTGCATAGTTGGTAGATTTTTATAAACATCATCATAGGGATCATGCTCAGGGATAACAATGTCGGGATCACAATACACCTTATATCGAAATTCTGAATCAACAGAAACTTTGCATTAAAATACACGTGTGAAGGATGCACACAACAACACCCCACAGATAATTTACCTTTCTCATGAAAAACCCTCGCCTTGTCATCTTCATAATTATCGGGTGCACCCTCATTCGGTGCGAAGCAGTCTAAATCTTCCTCTGATCAAGGAAGATAAAATTTGTTCTAGGTGAACCATTTTAAGTACATGAAATTCCAACCATATAATAAAATAATTACCATCATCTGCATCCTCTGTATCTTCTGGTTCCCATAATCCACTATCGAAACGGTCTCTTCCTTCTACTGGTCCTGTAACTCATGCATGTCAGCAATCTGGTATAATACTTAGGAATCTTTTAAAACCCATAAAAAAAGAACAGACCTCTCACAGCACTCCTAGTGACAGGACCACTGGCTACGTGTGTTACATCAGACTGAACGGTTCCCAAGATTGGTGAAGGCTCTGACGAATAAGGCACAAACGCCTGGTTAAATACCAAAGCCATTATCTGACTAAGAAAAATTACACAATTGATACTACCTTGTGTAAATTGTTTTCTCCGTATATGTGATTCTCTTGTCTTCAAAACCTTATTTTGTTTTTCCAAGGAAGGCATACGGGCATATCGCATCCTGTCTTTCTCCCTCTTCAGTTCTTCTGGAGACATATCCTCACCTGCATCGTGAAGTGTTAAAATAACCATATATACATGTATGTATGGATGTATGTATGGATGGTGGATATTACAAAATAAAACAGGAAAACGGAAAACACCAGTGTTTGTGCCTTCATTTAACAAAGAAGCACCATTAGAGTTTAGAGTCCCCTGAAATGCTAAACCTGCGTGATAGAATTACCACTTAGTGCCAACATAATAAAACAGAAAAGCCAGGTTAAACAAATAAAAATAGATTAAAATAACCTGATATTGAGAGTAATAACGATTCATCGACCATGGGTTGACGATTGGTTGTGTCAGAGCGTCTATAAGATTCATTGTGGCGAAGCCAAACATCACAAAGATCGGCAATTTGACAATCTTGAGAATCAACTGCACAACATATTTTTGTTTAAAATTTGAATAAACTGGATATAAAAATATATATCCCATAAACAAACCTGTGGTTGGAACATCCAGGGATGGAGCAGTTGTACACACTTCAGGAATTGATGAGTTGGTGACGTCCATCACAACTGTAGAAGCATTTGCTACTCATAAAAATGCCCATCCCTAAACCAAGTTACACGAAATATATAGTTGGGTGCTATATATAAATAAAACAAAATACCTGGTGTCTGAAATGAGATGGCTGGTTCTTTTTCTGCTTTCTTACGATGGTAAGCTACCCTTTTTTTTTCATTGAGGGCTGCTTTCTTATCTACCGGCATGTTTGCGTATCGTTCTCTAGCTTTTTGACGCTTACGCTCGCTTGCATCTACTCCAATATCCTCGAGACCACCTATATCAGATCAAAAGATGGATTAATTATATATATACAAAACTGATTAGTTTATTAGTAACAAAAGCAAGGATATACCATGATGAGAACTAACGAAATTTTCCGGCCTGTAAAACTGCTGCAATGCTGATTCTGATCTCCGCCTCTTGACACCACCACCAGACCGATGACTAACCATGTTTGTAAAATCATCAAGGGGACCACGATGTGCCATGGTATTGACAATAACAAAACAAGCGTCAAGATCGATCAGTGAGTACCATCTGTTACGCACTACATGGAATTACAAGGCACTCAGTACATCATACCTGAATCACGTAAGACTTGCAACCGAAAAGGAGAGAGACAAGTACAAATAATACTAATACTAACCATATCACCCAGGAGGCTTCGCTGTGCAAGGATTGCTTCAGATGAGGGATCAGCAATGCAAGGCGCACTGCGCTGGTTGTGGTGGCCGCGTCGCTACGTTGCGACGTTGTTGAGCAGAGCGCACGGAGATGATTGTTGCTGCTGCGTCGCTGAGCGTTTGAGGGGCACCTGCGGCAGGAGATGTCATTAATCAATCAAATAAGAAAAAGAGATAAGAAATAGAAAGGGTAGTGTTTCAATAATTGTTGATCCGTCGGTTGTCAAAAGTTTTGGATCTTTATAGTATATAATATAGAAAAAATTATAATGTATCAAAGGGCCGGGGGTTGATTTTTATAAATATTAAAGGGTTTTCGTAAAATTACAACGTATTAAAGGACCGTGAGTTGATTTTTATAAATATTAGGGGGTTTTCGTAAAACGACGATGGTTTGATTGATGAAGCGAAAGTTCTGGATCTTTATAGTATATATAGCTAGAACGTACGTGCGACACACACATTTAATAGAAAATAAGATTGCATAATAGATAGTTGACCGGAGATCGTGTTGGTTACGAACTCGACGATTCCATACTGTAGAGACAGACAAGAGAGGTGAAGAATTTGACGAAAAAAGACCTGACAGGTAGGATCGTCAGAAGGGGTAATATTTCAATGACCGATGGGTCTCTCTTTCGTCAAAAGTTTGGTCACTCTCCAACCGCCTCTTTGCTGCTGGCTGCTGCCGACTCCCTCCCTGACGCGCTTGGATCTGCAGTGGTACACTCGTACTTCTTGCCCCCACGCACTTAAGAATAATTCCTCCCTCACTTATCGAGACAACTACTCCAGATGTCGCGATAAAATTCACTGTCACAATCCGCTCCAAGTCTCCATGATAGGATGCGTGGACCTTATAAAAGCGCAAGTATGCCTTGCCTCCTGCCCTTGCCAACGCCCAAACTATATTGTAGCTTGCCTTACTCATTTCCTTAACGCAGAACAGAAGATAGAAAGCCTCAAAACCAATTGGTGAGCAGAGTTATGAGAAAGGGAGGTCGGTTGGAACGGGGACGACTGGCTGTCGCGCGCGCGATAGATAACAACGGCTGAGTGGGCTCAATTCAATCAATTAGGGGTGTTTGGCCCGCGAGAGATATTTACTTATATATGTTGGCCCACGCGAGAGATATATTTGTTTGCCTATTTGGCCAGCCCAATATGAACTGATACATTGCTTTATTTCAATTTTGTTTTTTCCTTTTTATTTTAGTATTAGGTTATTACTTGAATTGATTTATATATTTTTCTCTTTTCTTTTGTATACTTAGTTGTTTTCTCTTTTTTTACTTTTTTCTTATTTATTTTTCTTTCTTTTATATTATTATTATTTATTATTTATGTCTTTCTTTTTCTTACACTTATTTGCTCAGCGGCGCATGTATGTATTCGCCATGCGTATATATTTATTCATAATATGCAAACATTTGTTCTTCATATAGAATTTTTTATTCATGATGTTGGAATTACTTGTTCCCTTTAACATAAATTATTTAACTGTAATAACATTTTGTTCGTGATGTGGATAACGTGTAATAATTTGTTCATGGTGTTTGATAAGTTTGTTCGCGATGTTTAAATTATTTGTTTCTATAGAATAAATTGTTTAACTGTAATAATATTTTTTATTGATGTGAATGTTTTTTGTTCTCAATCTGTAATAATTTGTTCGCGATGTTTAAATTATTTATTCTCTATAAAATATATTGTTTATCTATAATAACATTTTGTTCGTGACGTAGATGTTTTTGTTCTTGATGTGTAATAATTTGTTCATGGTGTTTGATTAATTTGTTCGTGATGTTTAAATTATTTGTTCGCTATAGAATAAATTGTTTGACAGTAATAATATTTTGTTCGTGGTGTGGATGTTTTTGTTCTCAATGTGTAATAATTTGTTCGCGGTGTTTGATCAATTTGTTCGTGATGTTTAAATTATTTATTCGCTATACAACCCAGTGTATCCTTCATGGGCTTCGACTCCCAGTTCATATATAGCATCCCTGGTGTTTGTATTTTCGATGGGCTACAACGTGTGGCCTAAAAATATGATAATTCAACAGATGTTTTATACACTTTGTTCTATGAGTTAGTATAATTTGTTCGATGCTTCAATACTTTTGTTCTATGAGCTCGTAAATTTGTTCTATACATGTCTCATAAAAAATCTATAACTTGGTAAAAAATATTCATAATAAAAATAATCTAAATATAGTGCAAGAAACATTATTTAGGTCTTGTTTTGAAAATCTTGCCGCAAGAAACATTATAGTGCAATCAGATTTTAATTTAGATACATCATTTAGGATTTATGAGTTTTTTTAGTTTTAAATATGTAAGCATGTGGATGATGTAATCTATTTTGTCTTCTCTTCATGCATGCATGGATCCCGGTATTGTCTGATCGCTCTACCTAGAGAATATAGATGTCCATTCGGTCGCCCGGCCCGGTCCTAGCCCGCCCTGGCCTGGCAATCACCGTGTCGTGCCTGGCCCGGCCTTATGGCACTCCGTGCCGTGCCGTGCTAGCCCGCGGGCTGCGGCGATGGCCCAAGCCCGAGTCCACGGGTCGGTTCCATGCTCGGGCAGCCCGTGGCCCATAGCCGTGCTCGCCCCACCGCTGCCGCCGCGTTGCCCAGTTGAGCCCCGGCCTCCCCCTCTCCGCCGGCCGGGGAAGTCATGCTCCTCCCCTCCCACCGCCGCTGCTGCGTCGCCTAGCCGAGCCCCCGCCTTCGCCGCTCCGCCGGTCGGGGCAGTCGCGCTCCTCCCCCTACCACTACTGCCGCAGCGTCGCCTAGCCGAGCCCCCGCCTCCGCCGCTCCGCCGGTCGGGGAAGTCGCGCTGCTCTCCCTACCACCACTGCCCCATTGTCGCCCAGCTGAGCCCCTGCCTCCGCCGCTCCGCCGGCCGGGGAAGTGGCGCTCCTCCCCCTCCCACCGCCGCCGCTCTATCGATCGGGGAGGCCGCGCTCCGATAGAGATGAAGAGGAGGCCGCTCTATCGATTGGGGAGGCCGCTCTGTCGATCGGGGAGGCCGCGAGAGCGAGATAGAGATGAACAGGAGGCACCGAAGAGGCGGCGACTGCGGCAAGAGGAGGCCGCTCGACCGCTCTCCCGGCTCCCCGCCTGGCCGCCTGGGCTCCTAGCCTCGGGCCACTACCGGGCCGCCGCTCCTCGACCGTGCTGGGCCAGGCCGCCCGCCGTGCTGGGGTGGCAGTCCACGCCTGAGCACGAAGGCCGGGCCGGGCCAGCACGGGCACGGAGGACGGGACGGGCTAGGCCAGGCTTAGGCCGGGCCAAATCACAGACTTTCGGGCGGGCTGCAGGCTTTTTGGACATTTATACTAGAGAAACAATCCAGACCAATATTAAATAGGCTTAATTATGGACCGCTGCGTGAACCAAGACCTTCAGGTGCATCACGCAAGTGATAGCTAGACGCGCCCGAAGGACTAATTGGAACAGGAAGCATCTGGAATCTCGTCGTACAACTGCTCCCTGAAAACTCACTACCATACCTGCCACGGCCTAAAGACGACAGACGTCTTGAATGACAACGTGTAATTAAATACACCAGGTGGGCAAAACAAGCACTACCAGAGAACCTCACATCCGCCTCCCTCATAGGCCGTGGCACATTTTGGACCCGGTGCTAAGGGTGCATCAGCACCAGGTCCAACGGCTATGAGCGGGGGCGGCGCGCAGGGATGGCAGGTTGAGCACATTAGCACCGGGTCTTGCGATGACCCGGTGCTAATGTGCTCACATTCGCACCGGTTGTAGCCAGCAACCGGTGCTAATGTGCCCAAGGCCCTTTAGCACCGGTTGCTGGCTGCAACCGGTGCCAATGTGAGAGCAGTAGCACCGGGTCGTCGCAAGATCCGGTGCTAATGTGCTCGTATATAATACCTTCCCTCCCCTCACCGGAGCCAGCATCAATACTTGGAGCTGTGTTCATGTTGTGCTCGAGACAGGGGAGGTGCTGCCAAATTTTTTTTTCAAAATTTGTGAAGATTTCACTCATCCAAGGGGCATTCACTACAAGGTACATTCTTTCAGTCTCTTATGTTCTTTATTAGCTTGTATTGTATATATGCTTTAGAAATAGAGAAATTTGTGAATCAAAATGGAAAGAGAGCTTGTGTTCATGGTGGAGAGAGAGAGCTTGTGTTCATGGTGGAGAGAGAGCTTGTGTTCATGGTGGAGAGAGAGAGCTTGTGTTCATGGTGGAGAGAGAGCTTGTGTTCATAGTGGAGAGTGAGAGCTTATGTATTGTATTTATTTAAAGTTGGAATAGTTAATTATTTTTTTAATGGAAGTATATTTGATTTTATAAAATGAATAAATTAATTATAGTTTTAGAAATGTGTTTAGTTTGTATTGTCTTATGTATTAACTTTGTAATCTATTATATGTTAAATTTATATTTAGTTATATATTAAATTTGTATTGTCTTATATATTACCTTTGTATTATATTATATATTAAATTATACAAATAATTGTTATTGGTTATTAATGCAGATGGATAGGCAATGGATGTACGGGGACAATCACGATACGGCGTTTCGTGATGGCCTGAAGGGGTTTCTCGATGTCGCCGAGGCCAACAGGACGCCGTCAGGTTTCATGTTCTACCCATGCACTAATTGTCGAAATATACAATCGTACAAACAAAGAGGAGCTCTTCAGGTGCATTTGATGAGGCACGATTTCATGAGCAATTATTCTGTTTGGACGAAGCATGGTGAAAGAGGAATTCTAATGGATGAAGATGAAGAAGACGAGGTGGATAACGACATTCCGGTATTGGCTGAATACTACGGGGCCTTTTGCAGATGCTGCAGTGGGTGATGCCGATCATGAAGATGCTGCTTAGGAAGATGATGCTCAGGAAGATGACCCTAATGATGGACTTGGGCAAATGTTGCGTGATGCTGAGAAATACTTGGGCAATGATAAGGAACTGAAAAAGAAACAACGCATGTTGCGGGACCACAAAACTGACTTGTACCCAGATTGCAAAGAGGGGCTTACGAAGTTGGGCAGTACACTTGAATTTCTGCAGTGGAAGGCAGCAAATGGCGTTACTGATAAGGGTTTCGATGAGCTACTGAAACTCGTAAAGAAGATTCTGCCCAAGGGTAACGAATTGCCATCGGCAACGTATGAAGCAAAATGGGTTGTTTGCCCTCTCGGTTTGGAGGTGCAGAAGATACATGCATGTCCAAATGACTGTATCCTCTATCGTGGACAATACGAACACTTGGATTATTGTCCAGTTTGCAGTTGCGCACAATACAAGATAAGGCGGGATGACCCTGGTGAGGTTGTGGGAGAGCGTTGTAAGAAAAAAATTGCTGCGAAGGTGATGTGGTATTTTCCTCTGATACCCCATCTGAAGCGTTTGTTCAGGAGCAAAGAGCATGCCAAACTAATGCGATGGCACAAAGAAGAACATAAGCAGGATGGCATGTTGAGACACCCCGCTGATGGATCCCAGTGGAGGAACATCGACAGAGCATTCCCAGAGTTTGATGCTGATGCGAGGAATGTGAGGCTTGGTTTAAGTACTGATGGCATGAACCCTTTTGGTGAAATGAGCAGTAGTCATAGCACTTGGCCTGTGACTTTATGTATCTACAACCTACCCCCTTGGCTCTGCATGAAGCGAAAGTTCATTACGATGTCAGTGCTTATTCAAGGGCCAAAGCAACCTGGCAACGACATTGATGTCTACCTAAGACCATTGGTTGATGAACTTTTGCAGCTATGGAAGGAAGAAGGTGTTAGCATGTGGGATGAGGACAAGCAGGAGCAGTTTGACATTCGAGCACTGCTTTTCATAAACATCAATGACTGGCCTGCACTAAGTAACCTATCAAGACAATCAAATAAAGGATATAAAGCATGCACTCACTGTTTAGAGGAAACCGAAAGCATGTATTTGAAACATTGTAGGAAGGTTGTTTACATGGGTCATCGTCGATTTCTTCCTACGAAGCATGAGCTACGAAAAAAATGTCCGCATTTTGGCGGGAATGCGGACCACTGTACAAAGCCAAGACACCAGAGTGGACAAGATGTATTTGATATGTTAAAGGACCTACAAGTGGTGTTTGGAAAGGGAGACGGAAGCCAGCCTGTTCCGACTGGCGAGGATGGTCGTGCCGCGATGTGGAAGAAAAAGTCTATCTTTTGGGAGCTACCTTATTGGCAATATTTAGAGGTCTGTAACGCGATTGATGTGATGCATCCGACGAAGAATCTTTGCGTGAACTTGATAAGCTTCCTGGGTACTTATGGGAAGCCAAAAGATACACTGGAAGCACGACAAGAGCTGAAATGATTGAAACAACGGAATGATCTACATCCAGAAAAGAGAGACAACGAACGCCAGTACTTGCGTCCTGCCAGCTTCACTCTCAGCAAAGAAGAGAAGGCAAGCATGTTTGAATGCTTGAACAGTATCAAGGTTCCGTCGGGCTACTCCTCCAATATTAAGGGAATAATAAATATGAAAGATAACAAGTTCACAAACCTCAAGTCTCACGACTATTATGTGTTGATGGCACAGCTGCTTCCCATCATACTCAGGGGTGTGCTACCCGTTAATGTGCGGAAAGCCATTGTGAAGCTATGTGCATTCATCAATGCAATTTTCTCAGAAGGTGATCAATCTAGACCATTTAGTTCAGCTACAGAATGACATGGTGCAATGTCTTGTCAGCTTTGAGATGATATTTCCACCATCCTTCTTCAATATTATGACACATCTATTGGTTCACCTCATCGAAGAGATTTGTATAATGGGCCCAGTATTTCTACACAACATGTTCCCGTTTGAGAGGTTCTTCGCTGTGCTAAAGAAGTATGTCCGTAATCGTTCTCGTCCAGAAGGATGCATTGCTAAGGGATACGAAACAGAGGAGGTCATTGAATTCTGTGTTGACTTTATTAATGATCTTATGCCGATTGGTGTGCCCGAATCACATCATGAGGGGAGACTTGGTGGAAAGGGCACACTAGGGAAAAGATCGATGGTAATCAAGGACATGGAGACATTTCGTAAAGCGCACCTCATAGTTTTGCAACAATCAACCTTAGTTGCTCCGTACATCGAGGAGCACATGAAGATTCTCTGGGACGAAAACCAACAAGTCTGCAGCCTTTATTCAGCGGATGCACAATACTACTTTCGCCGCTTGGTTGCGAGAGCGTCTGATGGGTGTCGAGGGCATTGATGCGCAGCTAGCTTTTGTAGCTAGGGGTCCATCGACCACGATCTTAAAATTCCAAGGATACGACATCAATGGGATTACATTTTACACAAGAGCCCAGGACAAGAGGAGCACCAACCAAAACAGTGGAGTCCGAATCGACGCGACAGACACCAATGGCAATTCTAACTCATACTATGGTGTCATAGAGGAGATATGGGAACTAGAGTACGGACCTTTGAAGATCCCACTGTTTAAGTGCCAATGGGTGAAGCTGACTGCAGGAGGTGTTACAGTTGATGAGTATGCAATGACGTTAGTGGACCTAAACAAGATTGGGTTTCTAGACGAACCGTTCGTCCTAGCCAAAGATGTCACACAAGTTTTTTATGTAAAGGACATGGCTAGCAGACCAAAGAAAGGGGCAGATAAGAAAGGGGTGGGTAAGCAATTGGACCCACCACAAGACGAGCCAAAGCGTCATATTGTTCTTCCTGGAAAAAGAAAAATCATAGGAGTTGAGGACAAGACGGATGAAGATTATGATATGCTCGATGGGCTACCTCCATTCTCGATGGCTGCTGACCCAAGCATCGGGTAGATCCAACACCCGGTGCTAAAGTTGACTAGGATTTCAGTTCCCGCCCTGGGCACCTGAAATCCTAACCCTTTAGCACCGGGTAGATCCAACACCCGGTGCTAAAGTTGCCCAGGATTTCAGTTCCCGCCCTGGGCACCTCTTTAGCACCGGGTGTACACCCGGTGCTAAAGACTCATTAGCACCGGGTGTTGTATCCACCCGGTGCTAATGTGGTTGTCTTTAGCACCGGGTGAGGGTAAGACCCGGTGCAAATGAGCCTTTAGCACTGGGTCTTACCCTCACCCGGTGCTAAAGGCGCCACCCCATATAACCGCCCGCGCCCTCTCCCCTCCTCACTTCTCGCATTTCTCGCCCGCCTCCGCCGCCGGTCCCGCTCCCGCGCCCGTCCCCGTCGCTGGTCGCCCTCGCCGCCGTCTCCCGTCGCCCGCGCCGCCGTCGCCCGTCGCCCGCGCCGTCGCCTGTCGTCCGCGCCGTCGACCGTCGCCCGCGTCGCCGCCATTCGCCCGCACCGCCCGTGGCACGTCGCCGCCGCGTCCGCGCCCTCGCCCGCTCCCTCGTCCGCGCCGGGCCCTCGTCTGCGCCCTCGTCCGTCGCCCCTCGCCCGAGCCCGCACCCGCCGCCGTCGACGGCCGCCCGTCGCCCGCACCCGCCGCCGTCGCCCGCACCCGAGCCCCTCGGTCGATTTTTACATTTTGTTATTTAATTTGTTATTTATTTTGTTATGTAATTTGGTATATAATTTGTTATTTCATTTGTTATTTAATTTGTTATTTAATTTGTTATATATAATTTGTTATTATTTATATGCTTATATATAATTTTGTATATATAATTTTGTATGTAATTTGGTATATATAATTTTGTATATATAATGTTGTATATATAATGTTGTATATATAATTTTGTATATAATGTTGTATATATAATTTTGTATATATAATGTTGTATATATAGTTTTGTATGTAATTTGGTATATATAATTTTGTATATGTGCATATTTTGTATGTGCAAAACTATCGCGCACCCGAACACCATCGCGAAACCAAACTCGTCGCCCGAGCTCCTTCGCGAACCCAAACGCGTCGCGTTCCCAAACCTTCCGGAACCCAAACTCGTCGTACACCCGAACCCCTTCGCGTCGCGTACCCGAACCCCTTCGCGTCGCGCACCCCTTAGCTCTAACCCTAAACCCCGAAACCCAAACCCTAAACCCCCTAGCCCTAACCCTAAACCCCGAAACCCAACCCCTAAACCCCCTAGCCCTAACCCTAAACCCCATATCTATATTTATTTGTATTTATTGCTTACAAATTATTTTTATTCCTATAGATGGCGGACAACAACCCTAGCGAACCCTTGCCAGAGGATAATGACCAGTTCTTATTGAATCAAATATTTGGTATCGATGCCGAAGATAACCCGCAACCAAACATGGAAGACGTGCTGGGTATTGCTCAAGGGAGTGAAAATGTGGAACAACGTAATGTGGATGAACGCAGTAATAATGAGCCCACGTCTAGTCAGGTGTGAATATATCTCATTTAATATGTATTGTATATCTCAATATATCTCACTTAATATGTATTGTATCTCAATATATCTCATTTAATATTGTATCGTTAATATGTAATTTATGTAGCCCGCCTCTGCGTCGACAACCGGAACCAGGAAATCCAAACGATCTGCCACTAAGAAGCTGAAAGATGTGAAGTTTCACATCACTCGAGTGGAGGACGATGGGGAGCCAGTTGAGCCCAAACAAGTGGCCAGAAAATTTATATCTCAATGCGGGGTTGTTCTACGGGAACACGTGCCCATTAGCTTCAGAAAATGGAAATCCACGGACCCTACTGAGCTGCACGTGTTGCCCAATACTGAGAAGGAGATGCTATGGGTGGACTTAAAAGGAATTTTCGAATGGCTAAGCAGTCATGAAGAGCAACTGAAGGATTGGCAATGAAAAAGATGGCAATTCTGTTCCAGGATTACAAGAAAAAATTGTACAAGAATTATCTCATTACCGGAGAAGCACCGGATCCAGCGAAGCATCCAACCATCACTCATGATGCTTGGGAATCGTTCTTGGAGTACAAAAACTCCGAAGAAGGGTCAAGTATGACCGCTAGAAATGCTGACAATGCCGGTATTAGGAAGTACACCCATAGAATGGGTTCAGGAGGTTATAAAGGGAGCATTGAGAAATGGGAGAAGATGGAAGAATCTCTATTTGCTAGAGGCATTCGTCCAGCAACACATGACTGGCCCACACGATCCAAGCATTGGTACTATGGTCATGGAGGCACCCTCAGTCCGATCGATGGCTCGTTAGTTTTTGGCGAGGACTTGCGAGAACTAGCTCAACGTCTCATCAATATCCTTAAGGCATCTGAGAGGGGAGAATTTGTTCCTGATAGAGACAGAGATGAGCTAACCTATGCCTTAGGAAACAAGGAGCATCCTGGACATACGCGCGGCGTAGGCATAGTACCATGGAAGAAAGGTTTCAAAGAGGACACCACCTCCTATAGGAGCCGTTCGAGGAAGAAGGCGGAATATGAGCAGAGGGTGAGGGACCTAGAGGAAACGGTAGCCGCCCAGGGCTCAAAGATACAGGAAATGGAGGTAGAGACGGAGTGGCGAATGAAGTTAGCATTGCTGCAGATACAAGCCACAGGAACCGCCAGCACAGAGCATGTACCTCTCCAATATCCTAATGCAGCCCTTCTTAGCCCTCCACAACATCGAAGCAGCCACGCTTCCACAGAGCATGTACAAGGTCATGAAGACATTCCCGCACCTCAGTTTGAACCGGTTCGTTACCCCGTGGATGAAATAACTCAACGGACCGCGTGTGAGCTTGTCGTGAGGCAGAAGAACATATCCGTGGTGGTACGTCTGCGACATTAGTTTGTATATTTCGTAAATATCATCATAAATATTATTCATTTACTAAATTCCTTTCTACTTATTTTATTAGGTCGCATACGGTATGACCAAACCAGTGGAACCAGGTCAAAGATGGCATTGCATGGATATTCCACATGGTTACGTACCCGTTGAGGTGGAGCAAGTCGTTGACCAGTGGAATGACTTGGAACTTGACATCGTCGGAGGTGACGGAGAAACAAAACTCGGGGAGTGTTCTCACGGGATCATTCTATGGAGCAAGCGAGACATCGCCATACCTGGTAGCACCAAGTCTCCTTCAGATCCCCCGTCTCCAAGAGGTCCACCGGATCACGATTCTTTGGGAGCTCATGACGCAAACCCGTCTCCGTCTCCTCCGCGGCGGAAGTCTCCATCTCCACCGCGGCAGAAGCCTGAACCAAAGAAGCGCTCTAAACTGGCTAGCTTGGCCCCTCCACCACAGAAGAAGCCACGGAAGGTCAAAGAGAAGCCTGCACCACCGAAAAAGCTTACGACCTGACTCAAGAAGAGCTCGATGCCTCTGTAAAAGAAGACGTAAAGAGGCAACTTTTCACGAGAAAACAACCAGAGCCGAAGATTGACCCCGCCACGGCAAAATCCTTCCTCCAAAATTTGACTAGGGGACAAAAGAAGAGGGCACATGTATCAGACTATGACCGACCATTACTGAAATCTCAAGGGAAGAGGAAGGCGGCGGCGTCCAAACCTGTTGCTCAGCTCGGCAACCAACCTCAGGAGTTGTTGCCTCAGTTGACATCTGAGTACGAGCTGAATGTGCAACGACAAATGGCCGAGACAGGACTCTCGAGAGAGGAAACCACGGAGAAACAGAAATCTCTGTGAGCACAGACATCAAGTGGCCATTTAAGCTTGGCCAGCCTTTGGTCGGTCCAGAAATGGAGAGCACGCTACAAACAAAGATGCGTCATTTCCATCAGTGGTATCTGGAACAATCAAGAAGCAAAAGGCGCATGTTTGGAGTTCATGTAAAGGACCATGATTTTTTCAATGGCGAGGAAACCATCTTGTTGGAGTTTAAGGATATATATGAGGTCTACCACAAAGACGCCATGGACGTGTCTTTGGTTGCCTGTTGGGTATTTTAAGTGCTTTGTTCTCATTTAGATTTGACACTTGAAAAAAACTTTAATCTTTGCTGACGCGCCCTTTATTGCTTAACAATGCAGAATGGAGATTCAAAGATGTCGGAGGGAAGGAATATTTGAAAGTGGTTACATGGACTCGACAAGGATAAGTGAAAAAATGATTTTGATCAATCCAGAGGAGACATATCAAAATTTATACAAGTATCTCCAAAAACAAAATTATTGTGACTCCATACTATTGTTGTACAACTTCGGGTGTAGTGCTTATACAAAATTTTATGGACTCCATACTATTGCCGTTCAATTTTATTTCTCATTATAATGTCTACATGTATACAGTTTTCACTGGATCTTAATCATATTGTGTCCTGACCGGGGTATCGTCCACGTCTTTGATTCGTTGAAGAGGCCAACATATGCTTACCAGAACATCATCGACATGTTTACAAGGTGACATATATTTACCCATCTAACTCAATTCTGCCCTTACAATCACAATGATTCAACACAACTTTTTTGTTCACAGGGCGTGGATTCAATTTCGTCAAGATAACCCTGGTATGATCCATGAAACACTCACATGGAAGACTGACTTTCCGGTAAGCAAGTAATTTGTACGTGTAGGTCTCCGCTAACCTATTATATGAATTTTACTTAACTTTATTTTTTGATCGACGGTGTCGCCAATAGGGGTCGGGAAATAATCTATGTGCATATTATGTTTGTGATAACATGCTCAATTGGTCGACGAAAAAGATGACCCACCATGATGTTATGGTATGTAACACATTTTCAGGTTTTAATTTGATATATTTACTATTTTTGTAGAAAAAGCACTTGATTTTGTAATAAATTATATTATTTAGAAATATACGGCTTCTTCTATTGATAATGGGATTCATTTATAATAAATAATAATATTATTAAATTTGAATTAATAAGTAAGGCACTTTGTTTTAAAACAAATGATTATTTAGAAATATAGGGCTTCATTTAATAATTACTATGTTTGTATTAATAAGAAAACACTTTGTTTTTATAATAAATGATTATTTAAATATAGACGGACATTTGTATTTGTAAGTAAAGCATTTATTTTATATTAAATGTTTATTAATTGCACATTTGTTGTCTTCAATTCCATGGAATTAATATTTCCAATTATTTGCAAATTATAGATGATGAGGCTGCAAGAAGATAGACTCGATGAAGAGAGAATAGACGCAATTGCAGAACAACTCATTGGATGGATTTGGGACGAGGTCGTTAATCCCCGTGGAGAATTCCATCTCCCCCTGGAGGATGCGCCGTCAAGCCGTTCCTCTAGTCGGATTTCTTAATTTGTAATATACAACTCAAATATATATAGTTCAAATATATATACAGTTCAAAATTATAATATATATATCTTCTATTTTGATTATATGTCTAGCTAATATGAATATATAGTACTACATGCACGGCAGCTGAATACATGTTTGAATACGTATCATAATACATATATAAACATATATAACCGGTGCTAAAGGCCCTCCTATACCCGCTGTGTAGGCAGGGCCTTTAGCACCGGTTGGTGTTTAGAACCGGTGCTAAAGGCCCCCTTTAGCACCGGAAGTTTAGCACCGGTTGGGAATCAGGTGCTAAAGCCCGTTCCCAACCGGTGCGGATGTGAGGTTCTCTAGTAGTGAAGTGACGGAGTGTGTACCCCTATCCAGATGGTAAAGGGTCCTAAATTTTATACTAAAAATTTTAAGGATCGGATCCAATTAAAGTCGGGCTAAAATACTACTAATTTTTGAACTAAAATTTGTTAGAGCCTAGTTAGATTGTGAAGAAGATAAAAAGCCACGATCCATTCCCACCCCGGGCCCATTCAGTTACATGCCTCCGATAGCTGTATGAATGTTCATCCATTCGTTCGTTCATCTCTTTGATATGTGTTGTAAGTGTTGTGCATCGTTGATCCATCTTTTCTTTTGACGGAAAACATGTCCCCAGCCTCATGTCAAATCAACTTTTATATTAACATGGAGCCGAGAGCCTGAAAAGGTATCTCGTTACACCCATCTTCACATGGTAATCAGAGCACGGTTCATTGACGATCTAATCCATGGCGAATCCGGGATCTTCGACTCCCTCTGCTGCTCTCACTCGGTTATCCGGTGATGGAAAAACTGGCGACGAACAACCATCCGCTCTGGAAGGCTCAAGTCAAGTCGGCGCTCAGGGGGGCGCAGGTGGCGCACTTCCTCAACCCTGCGACGGCGCCGCCACCAAAGACTGTCCCAAGAGTCGCTGACAAGCCCGACGAGTGGCCAATCCTGAGTATGATGCCTGGGTCACATAAGAAGTGCAGATACTCAACTATAGTATCTGCTGTCTTCGCCGTACCGGGACATCCTGGCTCAGGTAGCGACGCTACCGACTGCTGCCGATCTATGGACGGCGCTAGAGGGGATGTTTACATCCCAGTCACGAGCTCGCGTGATCAAAACAAGGATGGCCCTTGCTACCGCGCAAAAAGGGGCGTCCTCCATTATTGCTGAATACTTCAGCAAGATGAAGGCCCTAGCGGATGAGATGACATCTGCTGGGAAGCAATTTGAAGATAAAGAACTTGCTTTGTACATCCTGGCGGGGTGCAAATCCTGACGGGGCTCAATCTTGTGTACAATCCGGTCGTGTCTGCGGCTGCGGCCCGGGTTGAACCAATCTCTCTTGGCACAACTTGCATCTTTTGAGCAACGTATTGCATTGTTACAAGCAGGAGGCTCGGGATCCTCGCTCAACATGGCGTCACGTGGCGGTCGAGGCCGTGGGCGTGGATCTGGTGGACGAGGCTCAGACAACTCTGAGCGCCCAAGATGCCAGCTCTTTGGCAAGGAGGGACACATGGTGCTGCGCTGCTACAAGAGATTTGATGCCTCGTTCATAGGGCCTGCTGAGAACAAGTCTGCCTCATCTGCTGCAACTTCGTATGACATCAACACGAATTGGTACTCCGATACTGGAGCAACCGATCACATTACTGTGGAGCTTGAGAAGCTCACAGTAAGAGACAAGTACCATTGTGGTGATCAAGTACATGTCCGCCAATGGTTCAGGTATGGAGATAGATCAAATTGGTCGTCGCATTGTTTGCACCCCAAATAGCAATCTCATCTTAAATGATGTCCTCTATATTCCTTAAGCAAGAAAGAATCTTGTTTCTGTTCATAAACTTGCCTTGGATAATCATGCCTTTTTTGAGTTTAATCCAAATTTTTTCTTAATCAAGGATCAAACAACGAAGAAAGTTCTACATAGAGGTCCATGTGAAGGAGGTCTTTACCCTTTGAAGTCGAATAAAGAGGCGCATAGTGTTCATCTTGGTGGCATTGTTGCCTCGGCCACCCCTCGTCGTCAGTCGTTCATCAAGTCCTTAGCAAGAACAAGCTTCCTTTTGTCCAAGAGTCCAATAAAGAATCCATTTGTGATGTGTGTCAGAAGGGTAAAAGCCATCAACTTCCCTACCCGAGATCTACTAGTACCTCGAATGCTCCTCTAGAACTAATTTTCTCTGATGTATGGGGGTGGCATCTACCTCTGTTGGCAAAAACAATTTTTATGTCAGTTTTATTGACGATTTTAGTAAGTTCACGTGGATCTATTTGCTTCGTCACAAATTAGAAGTTTTCAGCAATTCTGTGATTTCAAAACCTTGTTGACCGTATGTTTGATTGGAAAATACTTGCTATGCAAACTGATTGGGGGTGGTGGGTATCAAAAACTGATTTTTTAGCGCATTGGCAGTTCCCATCATGTCTCAAGCCCTTGCACTCATCAACAGAATGGCTCAGCTGAACGGAAACATCATCGCAACATTGTTGAGGTAGGTTTATCTCTATTTGCTCAGGCGTCTATGCCCCTTCAATTTTGGGATGAAACTTTCATTACTGCCACATATCTTATCAATTATCTTCCTAGCAAAGTTACAACTAACCAAACTCCTCTTGAACGTCTTCTTGGTCAGAAACCAGACTACTCTATTCTAAGAACCTTTGGTTGCGCGTGCTGGCCGAACTTGCGCCAATATAATGCTAGGAAGCTTCAATTCAGATCAAAACAGTGTGTTTTTCTTGGTTATAGTAACATGCATAAAGGGTTTAAGTGTCTGGATGTATCTGAAGGCCGTGTCTATATCTCTAGGGATGTAGTCTTTGATGAAACTCCCTTTCCATTCTCTGAACTACACCCTAAAGCCGGAGCTTGTCTGCGTGACGAGATCCTTCTTCTTCCACCTCACTTACAACCCTTAGATTCCTCTCAAATTGGGGATGATCTTGCTTCTAACTCAATTTTGGTTGATGCTCCTAACCGTGATGACTATGCAGGGCAATCACCAATTTTTTCTGCTGCTTCTCAGCAACATTCAGCTGAAAATTTGGGTCCAGAGCCCTTATATTTCATGAAGGGAGGCATATAACCAGGCGTTGGAATCGAGGGAGATCTTCCGCCGGCGTCAGCACCTGAATCTCCCTTGGATCATGCACCGAATCCTTCAGCCGCAGCGTCCTCACCACTGCAGGATCTGGGGGCCAACCCGACGTCACCATCTGGCCCGTTGTCGCGTGGACTGGATGCCTTCGGATGGGTGGGTCCCTCCTCTATCGCTCCCTACGTGACATCCTCGCATGGGGCGCCGCATCTTGCCTTGCCTCGCGCCATGTTGCCACCCCTACTGGTCCTGCGCCTACCACTTCTGTTCCATGCCGGGGGCAATCGACCTCGGATCAGGAGCCCACTGTGGGATCTTCTGTGGCTCAGGCTGTGGGATATGGGTACTACTGGGCCCACCACCAGAGGAGATAACAGCTAGCCTGGGCCCACATTTGACAGGGTTGTGGGCCGACCGAGAGGTGGCCCACAAGGAACCCCCAACTTGGTGGATAAGATTGACGAAGGTGTAGCAAGGCTAGATTCCGGATATCCCAGGATATCTGTAGAACTCTACTTGGATACGTTATCCTATTGTAATCTAGTAGGTTTAGATTAGAACCAACTTGTAAACCCTAGAGCGTTAGCCTATATCGGGCGCTCTAGGACAACCCCTCGTGGGGACCCATCCATTGTAACCATAATGCTCGCCATTGCTTCCTGAAGCTTTGTCGAGCACACGGTATATAAACCACCACCGACAAATGACGTAGGGTATTATACCTCTTGGTAGCCCAAACCTATTTAAATCTTGCCTCCTGTGTCACCTTAAAGCTACTCAACTCGGTGATTCCCCTCCTATAAATCTACCACTTGGGTATCCCCTAGGTGGATTGCCAGTCCTTTGGTCCGATAGTTGGCGCGCTAGGTTGGGGATATTGCTGAGTTTTTCCATTCAGTTAGCTTGATGACAGGTGGATACAACATCACCTTCCCGATGAGCATGAAGGACAACCCCAAGTACCTCTCGGGCATGAGCTTCTTCGCCGACTCCAGTAGCTCCAACTCTGCCAGTGTCAACTCGACGCCGATAGAATCTGCACTAGCAAGCTCGGGGGCTTCCCCCGACGTTGTCAGCCCGCTCCTGTCGTGGGCTGACAAGCTCAGCCTCGAGGAACGGATCCCAGATTTACTTCCTCGATGCCGAGTCCCACCGCCTAATGAGATCGCCGTCGGGATAGATCGCATCAACGCCGCCCTCGCTGAGTGCATCGCCCTCTCCGAGCAGGAATTGGACCGCTTGGGGAATTGGTTTTCCTTCGGGCTCAAGAATGTAGTGGCCGACTACTCCAGCCATGACCCATGTCGCGAGACCTAGATCCGATCTAGAAACGCACCCGAATCCACCCAATTTCCGGACTACGGTGAGTTCCAGGTCACCGTGACCATCCTCTCATCTGCCGAGAACTCAACCGAGGGGGCATCCAGCTACATCACGCCGCCAGAGTGTGAAGTATTCGTCTCCGAAGACCAAGAAGGCGTCAACGGAGAAATCGAGTCCCAAGAGGAGCGTCGCCTCATGCGGATGAGGTCAGGAACCCTGCTCTTGCAGGCGGCAACCCGCAGGCTGATGACCCATAGGACCTAGCTGATCCTCTACATCCGTGCAACCTAGAACGAGAGTTCGACTGAGCTCACGCGACGTTCCATACGCCCCAGGCCAACATCACTGTAGCCCTTGCCTAACTGGACCACTTGCCTAACTCCCTTAACCACACACCTCATCGTGGCCCGAGAGCAAGATGAACGCAACTGGCATTCCAGATAGAGATATGGAAGATCGAGCTCCGGTAGGTCCACCTCGCTCAAATCTGCCCACAACAGATCCGACCGCGACTATCACCGCTCGCGGCCCCAAGTTTTGGAACCCATTGATGAAGAGGTTGATCAAGACCACATGGGTGACTTCCACCCAGACGAGTCGGAGGGCCGGAACCCCCACAACAACAGAAGGGCCGACTATGGTAGGCGATGAGGTGAGCGCCACCCAGAGCCAGATCTCCGGGATCATCTACAAAGGAGGTATCGTGACATGAACAGAAACCTCGACAACCGCCATAGGGAGCGAGGCACGGCCGAGCTAGAACGCTGCGAACGTTCCAACCGCGACTACGGCCGACCTGAGAGGCGGGGCACCCGACCCCAGTATAGCGAGGACGAAGATGACCGCCGCACAAGACGCGAGCTTGAGGAGCGGGATCGCTACGATCACCGCTATGGCTCGCCACACTACCAAGACCGTCGCCCCGATTACTGCCCGCTCACAGAGGTGATGGACAAGGCGATGATGACTATGGGTACGAGGGCTTCTCGACTTTCACACCATGTCTCCATGCTGTATAGTGGCCGTACTACAATAATTATCGTGGTCCCGACCGCCGCAACAACCAGTACCATCGGGATGACAGAAGAGAAGGCGGCTACTGCCGTAACGACCGACCCCGGCGCAACAATGACCACCAGCTGAACCCAGTCGAGCCAAGGCAGAACAACGATGCCAATGACAAGTTCCAACCAGTTGACTGCCAGATAGAAGAAAGAAGAACCTTGACAGCAGGAAGATCCACATGATTAGTACTTGGGCTGTCGAGTACTTGCGCTGGTCGGAGATACCCATCACATTCTCCAGGGACGACCACTGGGTCTACCTACCAGAGCCAGGCTCCTACCCTCTGATTGTCAACCCTGTAGTTGATAGGGTTCTCTTGACCAAGGTGCTGATCGACAGGGGCAACGCCCTCAACATCATCTTCACCAGCACCCTCAATAGCATGGGGTTCGACTACAGCAGGCTTCGCCAGGTGGAGAAACATTCTTCGGCATCGTACCGAGAAAATCCTCATATCCTGTAGGACGGGTCACTTTGCCAGTCACCTTCGTCACGCCCAACAACTACAGGACGGAGTATCTCCACTTCAAGGTAGCCGACTTCTACAGCTCGTACCATGCCATCTTTGGCCGACCCATGTTGTTGTACGAGTGCGATGGCGAAGCAGTGCACCTTGTAGAGCTCTCCCGCCAGCTCGGCAACATCGTGCTCCGTGCAGATGAAGCCGTGGTCATCCTCTGACCCACAGAAGTGTCCCCGAGCAGGAGCCGACCCAGACAGCGCTTGAGCCACCCTCGGCAATAAAGGCAATCAGCCTCTGCATCGACGACCCCTCCAAGACGGCACTCATAGGCCTGGACCTAACTCCTAAATAGGAAAGTGCGCTCACCTCCTTCCTTCTGGACAACTAGGATATATTCGCAAGGAAACCCTCGAACATGCCCGATGTACCAAGGGAGAAGCTTCGATGATTCTCTCAAGATCGCAAGGAGATCATTAGGTTTTAGAAATATTCTACGCTTCACTACGAACACATGAGGGCAAAAATCAGACTAATCGGAGCTAAAACAGAAAAGATATGGGTTTTCTAAGTTCTAGGGACCTGTTGTCAAGTTTTAAAAGTTTTCTGGGGCCAAATTGAAAGAAAATAGGGACCTAAACATAATTTTGTATAAAAACCCGAGGGCTTACTTGCAAAATTATGTAAACAAGACTGCGGGTTCTATATTTAAAAAGTGCAGGGGGTTAAACATAAGAAATAGGACCTATTCGTAATTATTTTTGAACTGAGCTGGAGCGCGGGTTGATTTTAGAACTTGGAGGGGCTCTTTTGCAAAGTTACCAAGGCTGACCGGTATGTCTCTAGTTGACTCTTGGGTGGATTAGATTTGGGCCGTTGGATCTTGATCTGACGGCCCGGATCGGCTTGGGGTGAGAGGGGTCATCGGTGGGGAGGGAGTGACGGCGGCGCCGCCACTGTGCGCTCCAAAGCTCACCGGAGCAAGCTTGAATTCGAGCTAGGAAGCTCAGTTTGTGATGGGACTAGGCCGGGGAGAAAGCTGGGGCGATGGCGAGCCCAATTTGGGGCTCCATGGCGGCCGGGAGGCTCCTGGGCGACGGACGCCGAGGACCGGCGGGCGGCCAACTCCAGCGAAGTCGAGAGGCGTGAAAGAGAGTGAGAGAGAGGGCAGTGAGGGGCTCTGGAGGTAGCTCACTGACTCACGAAGCTCCTGGTGGGGTTGGATTGGCCGGAACAAAATCAGAGAAGGGGGTTCGACGACGGCCGGCAGACTTGGGGGCGGCGGCGGCGCTGTGCGAAGCTAGGGGTGCTCGGGAGCTTGGTTTGGGCTTGGTGTGGCATTGGGGCTCTGGGGAAGCGGCTTTTATAGCCCCGGGGTGGCTGCCCTAGGCGTGCGCGCCTCGGCCAGAGATCGCGCGCCGGCGGGGAAACTTGCCATGCGGGGAGGGGGGTTTCCAAGCGAGGGATGGCCCATAAAAGGAAGGGAGTGGGGCAGGGAAGCTTCTAGGAAGCTTCGTGAGGGTCCCACGGGCGCGGAGCGGGGTCGAGTCGGCCGGAATCGCGGCGGTGATGGCGCGCCGGGGAGGAAGGGGGTGTCGGGCGGGAGGTGAGGGGAGGAGCTGACGTGCGGGCCCCGGGCGGCAATTTGAGAAGGAGGGGGAGGGAGGGCTGGCGCGAGCGTGGGCCGGAGCTAGGCCGAAAGCGGAAATGCACGGGGAAGGAGGAAGAAGTTGGGCCGGGCGGAGAGGAGGGGGGGAGCTGGGCTGCGCTCAGGAGGGAAGTTAGAGGTGCAAGAGTGGACCAGGGGGAAAGCTTAGGTAGAAAAAGTGAACTCAGCTTGAATTAACTTTTCTAGGGCTCAAACAAATGCAAATTAAATTTGAATTTAAACAGAATTTAAATTCCAACTTAATTTGCCAACAATCAAAATACAGTGCAGCAGCATGAATGCAGCAAAAATATTTCTACAACTTATATTTGATTTTAATATTCATAAATAATTCAATTAACCTATATTAAATATGAGTAATTAAAATAAAAACCAATTAATTACTAAAAGTTTTAAATGGGCCATTTTTGGGTGTTACAAACCTACCCCCTTAAGATGAATCTCGTCCTCGAGATTCGGATGTTGAAGCGAAGAGCTGTGGATACTCGGCCTTGAGATCTTCTTCTCTTTCCCAGGTGGCTTCGTCCTCCGAGTGCCGGTTCCATTGCACCTTGCACATTCGGATGGCTTTGTTTCTGGTTACTCTCTCCGACCTTTCCAAAATCTTGACAGGGTACTTCTCGTAGGTGAGATCTTCTTGTATATTCAGCTCATCTATCGGGATCTGCTCCTCAGGTACCCGCAAGCACTTCTTCAACTGAGATACGTGGAACACATCATGCACTCTGGCCAGTCTCTCAGGTAGCTCTAGCCGGTAAGCCACTTCACCCATTCGTTCCACTACTTTGAATGGCCCGATGTACCGAGGTGCTAGCTTGCCTTTGACATTGAACCTTTTAACGCCTCGCATCGGTGACACCTTGAGATACACAAAGTCGTCGACTTCGAAGGTGAGATTCCTTCTTCTGACATCGGCATAGCTTTTCTGCCGTGACTGTGCCACTTTCAAGTTCTGCCGAATCACTTGCACTTGTCGCTCTGCTTCTCTCAGGATCTCTAGACCGAAAACTTGACTTTCTCCAGTCTGGTTCCAGAATAGTGGAGTCCTACACTTCCTGCCATACAAAGCCTCAAATGGTGCCATCTGCAGACTCTTCTGGTAGCTGTTGTTGTACGAGAATTCCGCATAGGGCAAACTTTTGTCCCAACTGACACCGTACTGCAGAGCACATGCTCTCACACATGTCTTCTAGAATCTGGTTGGTTCGCTCCGTCTGTCCATCCGTCTGTGGGTGATAAGCTGAGCTGAAATGCAGTTTAGTATCCATAGACTCATGTAGCTTCTGCCAGAAGTGTGACGTGAACTGAGTACCACGGTCAGACACTATCCGCTTTCCATATATAGATCTGCTAGTCTGGCTCCGGTGTAGGTGGTCTTCAATAGAAGAAAGTGTGCCACTTTGGTCAAGCGGTCCACAATCACCCAAATGGAGTTAAATCCACGCTGTGTGTGGGGTAGACCCGTTATGAAGTCCATACCAACTTCTTCCCATTTTCATTCCGGTATCTTCAAGGGCTGGAGTAATCCGGCTGGCCTCTGATGTTCAGCCTTAACTCTCTAATAAGTGTCACATAGTGACACATGTGTCGCCACATCATGCTTCAATCCGTACCACCAGAATCTTTCCTTGATGTCTTGGTACATCTTGGTGCTTCCTGGCTGGATCGAGTATGCCGAATCATGCGCTTCTCTTAGGATCGTGTCCTTGATCTGCGCTATATCGGGCACACATATCCTCTTCACGTGCCACAAGGTTCCTTGATTATCCACTCAGAAACCAGGGGCCTTTCCTAGGGCAACATTTTACACATTCTCCTTGATATTTTCATCACCAAGCTGCCCTTTCCAGATCTCCTGCTCAAGAGTTGGTTCTACTGTCATCTCCGTGATGCTGGTCACGAACCCCAGACTCATCTTCTCAAATTCCTGGCTGACAATGGCCGGTAATTTTGTTCACATAGGTTCTCCTACTCAGAGCATCTGCCACCAAATTAGCCTTCCCTAGGTGGTAGTGGATCTCCATATCATAGTCCTTGATCAACCCCAACCATTGGCGTTGCCTCATATTGAGCTCTGACTGAGTGAAGACATACTTCAGGCTCTTATGATCGGTGTAGATGTCGCACTTGTGCCCAATCAAGTAATGCCTCCAAATCTTCAGGGCATGCACTACAGCTGCCAACTCTAGATCATGTGTTGGATAGTTCTGCTCATGCTTCCGCAACTGTCTTGATGCATATGCCACGACTTTCCCTTCCTGCATAAGTACACACCCCAATCCTAGACGGGATGCATCGCAGTAGATGGAGAAGCTCTTGGCTATGTCAGGCAGCACTAGCACAGGTGCTATAGTCAACATCTTCAACTCCTCAAAGCTGGTCTGGCACTCATCCGTCCAGATAAACTTGGCATTTTTCTCCAATAACGCCGTCATGGGTTTAGCAATCTTGGAGAATCCTTCGATGAACCGTCGATAATATCCGGCCATCCCAAGGAAACTCCTGATCTCGCTGACATCCCGAGGCGGGTTCTAGCTCAACACATCATTAACCTTCTTCGGGTCAACTGCCACTCCTCCATTGGACAGCACGTGTCCCAAGAATGCCACTTCCTTCAACCAGAACTCACACTTGCTTAACTTGGCATATAGTTGATGTTCCCGGAGTCTCTGCATCACCATTCTCAAATGATCTTTGTGTTCCTCTTCATTCTTGGAGAAGACCAGGATGTCATCAATGAACACCACCACGAACTTGTCAAGGTAGTCCATGAAGACGATGTTCATCAGGTACATGAAGTATGCCGGAGCGTTGGTTAGTCCAAAGGACATGAATGTGAACTCATATTGCCCATACCGAGTAGTGAAGGCCGTCTTGGGTATGTCGGTTTTGTCGGATCCTCATCTGGTGGTAGTCCGATCGAAGATCTATCTTGGAGAACACGCAAGCTCCCTTCAATTGATCGAACATGTCATTAATCCTTGGAAATGGATACTTGTTCTTGACAGTCACCTCATTGAGGGCTCGATAGTCCACGCACATCCTCTGCGTACCATCCTTCTTGTACACAAACAATACTGGTGCTCCCGATGGTGAAGAACTAGGACGAATATACCCTTTTTCTAGCAAAGAGCTTAATTCTTCCTTCAGTTTCTCCAGTTCCTTCACTCCCATCCTATATGGCCTCTTAGCTATAGGTGCAGTGCCAGGTTTTAGTTCAATAACAAATTCAACTTCGCGTTCCGGGGGCATACCTGGCAACTCATCGGGGAACACATCCGGAAACTCGCACACCACTCGGATGTCCTCCGGGATTGCACCCTCAGCTTGGTTGACTTGATTGTGCTCTGAAGGACTGGCTGCTTGATACTCCACCTTCTCACCTGACTTCGCTGTCAGTTGCACGGCCCTCTTGGCACACTGGATCAGTGCATTGTATCTGGCTAACCAGCTCATTCCCAAAATCAGATCGAATCCGATGGATTCCAGGACTATTGGATATACCTCAAAGTCTACCCCCCTTATGGTTATAGTGACATGGGGACAACGTAAGGTGGCTCGTTGTTCTCCACCTAGTGAGCTAACTAGCATGGTGTTTGACATGGGTCTTAGAGCCATTATGTTCTTTTTCACAAATGCAGCAGATATGAAAGCATGTGAAGCTCCAGAATCAAACAAAACAGACGCAGGAGTCGAGTTGACATGGAACATACCCACGACCACGTCAGTGGCCCCTTTTGCGGTCTCGGCACCCATGTGGTTGACCTTGCCCCTGACTGGGTTCTGTGGCCCTCGGCCTGCTTGTGCTTGCTGCTGGTTCCCATTCTGCCCTTGCTGCTGTCCAACCCTCTGGTTGTTGTTCTGGCCTGCAGCATTCTGAACTCTGCGGGGACAGGCATTGGCATAGTGCCCTGGCTCACCACATTGGAAGCATGCTCTCGGCCCCACTGGTGCATTGTTGACGGGGTTGGGGCGTTGGACAGGCCCTTGCTGCACCTGGTTGCGCTGAGCTGGTGCATTCTGCAGTTGGTTCTGGAAGCGCTATTGCTGCGGTGCTTGAGAGTACTGGGGGCGCTGCTGGTTCTGGCTACGGTTGAACGAGCCGGGCTGACTCTGGAAGCGCTGCTGGCTCACCATCTGTTGGCTTCGGGACATAGTGAAGCGGGGGCAGTTGTTGCTCCCAGTCTGCTGACCCTGGAACTTCCGCTTCTTCTCCTCCATCTCACGGCGCTTGTGTTCTAGCATCAGGGCGTCGTCCACCAGTTCTTGAAAGTTGGGGAACTTGGTGCAAATCAGCTGGTACTGCAGGGCATCCTACAAGCCATCGCGGAACCAGGACTCCTTCTTCCGGTCCGTGTTCACGTCATCTGGAGCATAGCGAGCAAGCTCAATGAACTTGTCATAAGCTGTGACGCTCATCCCTTCCTGCTTTAGTGCCAGGAACTCCTTCTTCAAAGTCAGCAGTGCTTCAGGCACATGGTGTGAGCGGAAGCTATCATGGAACTCCTGCCATGTGATCTGGGTACGATCAGGGTGAGCGTACTGATAGGAATCCCACCAGTCCAAGGCTGGTCCTTGAAGCTGTCCTCCTGCGTACAACACCTTCTCCCGGTCGTTGCACTGAGCGATGTCGAGTTGTCGCTCTACTGCCTTGAGCCAATCCACTGCATGCAGGGGATCGGTTGCTTTGCTGAAGGTGGGCGGGCGTTCCTTCAGAAATTCACCCCTCCTTTCACGGGGCGGCATGTTGTGCTACGGCGGATTCTGCTGGTTCTGCTGCATCATCGCCATTGTTTGAGTGTAACACCCTAAAAATGCCTATTTTAAAAATTTAGTAATTAAGTTGCTTTTATTTAATTTAATGCTCATATTTATCTAAGGAAAATAAATTATTTATGAGAAATAAAATTAAATATAAGGTTAGAAACATTTTTGTTGCATTCATGCCGACTGCATTGTGTTTTGTTTGTGTGTGGTTCAATTGGAATTTAAATTCTGTTTAAATTCGAATTTGAATCATTTCGTTCGGAGCTCTAGAAAAGTTGCAGCGGCCCGAGTTTGATTTCCCTCCCTGAACTTTTTCCCTGACCGATTTAGCCCCTCCTACTTTTCATTCCGCAGCGGCCCAGCTCCCCTACTCGCCGCTTTCGGCCCAGCTTGGCCAGCCCGCCAGCCAGCCGACCCACCTTCCCCTTTTCCGCTTACGGCCCAGTCCGGCGGCCCGCTCCGTTTTTCCCCCGGCCCGCCTTCCCTCCCAGCTGCTCCGCCCGCCAGTGGCCCAGTCCAGCCCAGCAGCCCAGCGCAGCGTCCCGCTTCCTCCCCCAGCGCGGCCCAGCAGCCAGGCCGGCCCGCCAACGCCCGCAGCCGCTGACCGTGCGGGGCCACCGGTCAGACTCGTCTCCCTCCTCGCGACGGAGTCCGGCTCCGCCACGGCCACGAGCCGAGTTCGGCCCGGCCACGGCACGCATGCCGAGGACCCCCGGACTCTCTTCGGCCGCCCTACAAATAGCCGCCGCCCTCTCAATCCCAATCCCCACCCTTGCGCCGCCAAATCTCCGCCGCCCGAGCTCGCATCGCCGCCGCCGCGGTTTCCAAATCGCCGCCGTCGATCCGCCGGTCTAGCGCCGCTCCTCCGCCATCGACCGCCAGGGAAGCTTCGCGGGGAGGTAAAGAGCCTCCCGAGCCCCTCCTTGCCCTCTTTTCCCCTCTGCCGCGAGCTCTCCGCCGTCACCCGAATGCCGCCGCCGCTAGAGCTCGACGACCGCCACCTCCGCCGCACCATCGTCGTCATGATCCCCTCCGGTGTACTCGTCGCGTCACCCTGAAGCCATAGCTCCAAATCCCGTCCTAAACCGAGCCCCCTAGGCCGTTCCCGAGCCTCGCCGGCGAAGCGCCGCCGCAGCCGGCCCAGCGCCGCCGCTCGTCGCGCCGCCGCTGCCGACCCCCTCCCCTTGATCCAATCTCAGCCGCCCGATCCAAATCCGACGGCCCAGATTTAATTGAGCTCGAGTCAACCTGAGTCAATCCCGGTCAAACCCAGTCAGCCGAGCCATATTTGCAAAAGAGCCCCTCCACTATTTCAAAATTGACCCGCGGTCCAAGTCTATTCAAAAATAATTAGAATTAGGTCCTGATTTTTACAGAAAACCCCCAGCCTTATTTAAAAATAGCACCCGAGGTCCTATTTTAGTTAATTTGCAAATAAACCCTCCTATTTTTATATAAAATTATGTTTTAGCCCCTGAGTTTTTGCAAATAAGCCCCTGGAACTTTTAAAACTTTGCCAGCAAGTCCCCGAACCTTAGAAAAGTCACAACCTCTTCGTTTTAGCTCCGATTTGAGTGATTTTCGCGCTCACGTGTTCATAGTGAAGCGTAGATTAGTTTCTAAGCCTTCTTTTATTCTGTTGCTACTGATTGGTATACTGTTCTAATAGATTACTATTGTTTGCATGTACTGGCTTGTATGGATGCTTGTGTGTTGATGTGTGAGTCCAGTCGGTGAGCCGTACGCGTTTGAGTTCGAGGGTTACGAGGAGCAGGACCAACACCCGCAGCAGGAGCAACAGCAGCAGCCACAGCAGTTTGACGAAGGCAAGTACAGCACGGACAATCCTTGCTACCTAAACACACCTTTACATTATTTACTGCATATGCATGTGTCTAAAATGTTCCTATTAAGGTTATACCTAGCTTTGCTTACCCTATACCTTGATTACCTTGGGTTATTGCATTTGGGTAGAACTTTGCTAGGCGCAGCTACTGTCACCAATGTTTAACTGTTAATCTTGACTTAATGGTTCACTTCAATGTTAATGGTAAAACTTGCTTTTTAGCAACATGGAACAGGGAGCTAGGGCGTATGCTTCATGCTTGGCCCTAGTGTCTCTCCGTAAGGACTGGTTCTTAAAGCGGCAACCCAGGAACCTGTCGCCACCGCTGGAACTATAATGGCTCTGGTCTTGGACAAGTAGCATGTACGGCTCTAGCTTGACAGTAGTTACCGACGGGCCGACGGCGTTATGGGAAGCATGGGTGAGAGTATGATTTGATCCACCGAGGACGGAGTATCCGTTGGCTATGTCCCCGTGAGGCACAGTCCCGTGTTGGGAGCTTCCGTATGGCGGGGGTTCCACACGTTGCGCTATTTATTTTGTTGTTGATGTTTATTACCGCGCTTGGACGCCATTGACCCCCCTCGTGTTGCGACATGGGCGTCAGTCAATCTCGGTGCCTTGGGTCGTGCTGCCTAGGTTGTACCATAACGGCTACTATTTCATTAGGGTGTCTTGTGAAAAGCCTCGTAGCGTCCCTATGCAGTCACACCTCGGAAGTGTTGATGTGCGTGGTTGGGTGCAAAGTTCCTTTGAACTTTTACGCGACTGGTGGGTAAAGGGCGAAACCTCTGCAGAGTGTATAATCTATCATGATAGCCTGGCTCAGGGTCACGAGCGGCCTGGATCCTTTTTGATTAGAAGATGATGCTTATTATTGTTTAATGTTCACTTCTAATATATTAATTGGGTTGCAACTGGGATTCACTTAATTGTAGTAATCTTGGTTTATGTTAAAATGAATCAACTAAAATTGTTAATGCAGTACAGCCGTGTCAAGCCTTTCTTTTAAGCCTTCATTACCCGTGTTGTATTTGCTAAGTAAGACATTTACTTACACTTGCTATTCAACAAAATCCCGGATGGGTAACAGATGGATTAGATGGTACTGCTGCTGTTGAATTTCTTGAGGATCTGCCATTCTACTAGCTGTGCTCAACTAGTCGGTGTCCCTGTGGTTTATGGTTATCGGCTTCGACTTCGTCTTCGTTTAGAGAGAGTTAATAAAGAGTCTTCCGCTGTTTTATTTAGTTATTTGAGTCAAACTCTGATGTAAAACCATTTTATTCGAGCATATGTACTCTGTTTATCATATTTGTTATCTATATGTGTTCTGTGGACTTCCTGGGCACACATATAGAAGCATTCGGGTTTCTGTGTAAATCCGGGTGTGACAGATTGGTATCAGAGCCGTGCTGATTGTAGGAACGCAGCCTAGTTAGAACGGTTGATAAATCACTAGGAGACCACCATGATTTTGTTTCAGATCATTTAGTTACGTTTTTCAAAACCAGTGCTGTCGAGTCTTGTGTGAATCATGTCTCTAGGTGCTTGATTTTGCTGTTATTATGCTTATGTTTGATTTGGATCTTTGTAATGATTGTGATGGTCATAGACGCGAGTCTATCTCCATCTAGATATAGGACTAAGGTTTAAGGAAAATTAGTGAATAAATAGTTGGGTTATCTATTACCGATTGACGGGAATACTGATGGGAGATATCTCGCTATGGTAGATGGTTAACACCAGAGGCAACCCCGGAGGCAGTGGAAGCAACCAGAACCAGAACCTACCACCTCCACCACCGCCACTCACCAT
Organism: Echinochloa phyllopogon; assembly: GCA_033239725.1. Lineage (NCBI taxonomy): Eukaryota > Viridiplantae > Streptophyta > Magnoliopsida > Poales > Poaceae > Echinochloa > Echinochloa phyllopogon. Next base: position 47,078,736 of record BTCW01000012.1, on the reverse strand, counting down.
GGAGCAGATGATGCAGATGCAACTTCAGCTGACACAGCAGATGGCACAAACCATAGCACTGATGCAGCAGAATCAGCAGAACCCGCTTCAACAGCACCACGTGCAGCCCAGAGATAAAAGGGGCGAGTTTATGAAGGGACGCCCTCCTACCTTCAACAAGTCTAGCGACCCAATGCAAGCAGAGGACTGGCTCAAGGCAGTGGAACGACAGCTGGACATCGCACAGTGCAACGACCGGGAGAAGGTGTTGTATGGAAGTGGACAGCTCCAGGGAGCAGCTTTGGATTGGTGGGATGCGTACCAGTATGCTCACCCCAATCGTGATCAGATCACTTGGCAGGAGTTCCGCGACAGCTTCCGTTCTCATCACGTGCCGGAAGCGCTGATGACCTTGAAGAAGAAGGAGTTCCTGGCATTGAAGCAGGAAGGTATGAGTGTCACCGCTTATCGTGACAAGTTCATTGAGTTGGCCCGTTATGCTCCAGAGGACGTGAATACTGATAGGAAGAAGCAGACCCGATTCCGTGATGGCCTGCATGATACACTCCAGTACCAGCTCCTGTGCTCTAGGTTCGCCACTTTTCAAGAACTGGTGGATAGCGCACTACTGCTGGAGCACAAGCGCCGTGAGATGGAGGAAAAGAAGAGGAAGCTTCAAGGCACACCGTCAGGAAGCAATGTTCGCCCACGCTTCAATCCTCAGCAAGGAAACCAGCAAATGGTGACTCCACAGCGTTTCCAGGGACAGTCTGGTTTGATGAACCGCAACCAGTATCAGCAACGACCCCAGTACCAGCCACGTCCCCAGTACCCATCAGCGCTACCTCAGCAGCGCCCCCAAAACCCGCCACAGAATGGTCCTGTCCAACGCCCCAACCCGACCAGCAATGCACCTACGGCTCCGAGGTGTTTTGGTTGTGGTGAGCTGGGACACTATGCCAGCGCTTGTCCTCGCAAGGCTCAGAACGCCGTTGGTCAGAACAACAATCAGAGGGTTGGACAACCGCAGCACCAGAACGGGAATCAGCAGCAGAACCCAGCGAGAGGAAAGGTCAACCACATGGGTGCGGAAACCGCAGAAGGAGCAACGAATGTCGTTGTGGGTACGTTCCCTGTCAACTCGACTCTCGCAACTGTTTTGTTTGATACTGGAGCTTCGCATGCTTTCATATCTGCTGCTTTCGTGAAAAAGAACATGATGACCTTGCAACCTATGGGAAACCCCATGGTAGTTAGTTCACCCGGGGGAGAACAGCGTGCCACTTTACGTTGCCCCTGTATCACCATCACAATAAGGGGGGTAGACTTTGTGGTGAACCCAATAGTCCAAGAAACCCTTGGGTTTGACTTGATTCTGGGTATGAGCTGGTTAGCCAGATATGATGGGGTGATTCAATGCTCCAAAAGAATAGTGCAGCTGACAGCAAAGACTGGTGAGAAAGTGGAGTATCAAGCAGCTAGTCCCTTGGGGCACAATCAGATCTACCAAGCCGAAGGTGTAGCACTGGAAGACATAAGAGTGGTGTGCGAATTCCCAGACGTGTTTCCAGATGAGTTACCAGGTATGCCCCCAGACCGCGAAGTTGAATTTGATATTGATCTTAAGCCTGGTACTGCACCTATAGCTAAGAGGCCATATAGAATGGGAGTAAAAGAACTAGAGAAACTTAAGGAGGAATTAAGGGCGTTGTTAGCAAAAGGGTATATTCGTCCTAGTTCATCCCCTTGGGGAGCACCAGTTTGTTTGTGGATAAGAAAGATGCGACCTAGAGATTGTGTGTGGATTATCGAGCTTTGAATGAAGTGACCATCAAGAACAAGTACCCGTTGCCGAGGATTGATGATCTCTTCGACCAGTTGAAAGGAGCGTGTGTGTTCTCTAAGATTGATCTCCGATCCGGTTACCATCAGATGAGGATACGAGTGACTGACATCCCCAAAACAGCCTTCACAACCCGATATGGTCTATATGAGTTCACAGTCATGTCTTTTGGTCTGACAAATGCACCAGCATACTTCATGTATTTGATGAACAGTGTGTTCATGGACTATCTTGACAAATTCGTAGTGGTGTTCATTGACGATATTTTGGTTTTCTCCAAGAATGAGGAAGAGCATGAAGAACATCTGAGGTTGGTGATGCAGAGACTTCGTGAGCATCAGTTGTATGCCAAGCTGAGCAAGTGTGAGTTTTGGTTGAAGGAAGTAGCATTCTTGGGACACGTATTGTCCAATGGTGGAGTGGCAGTTGATCCGAAGAAGGTTAGTGATGTGCTGAGTTGGAATCCGCCTAAGGATGTGAGTGAAATCAGAAGTTTCCTTGGAATGGCTGGATACTATCGGAGGTTTATTGAAGGATTCTCCAAGATTGATAAACCCCTGACGGCGTTACTGGAGAAAAATGCCAAGTTTGTCTGGACGGAGAAGTGTCAGACTAGCTTTGAGGTATTGAAGAAGAGGTTGACCACGGCACCCGTGCTAGTGTTGCCAGATATAGCCAAGAGTTTCTCCATCTACTGTGATGCATCCCGTCTAGGATTGGGGTGTGTACTCATGCAGGAAGGCAGGGTAGTAGCTTATGCATCGAGGCAGTTGAGGAAACATGAGCAGAATTACCCGACACACGATCTGGAGTTAGCAGCTGTAGTACATGCTTTGAAGATTTGGAGGCATTACTTGATTGGTCACAAGTGTGATATTTACACTGACCACAAGAGTCTCAAGTATGTGTTCACACAGTCAGATCTGACTATGAGACAACGTCGTTGGTTAGAATTGATCAAGGACTACGATCTGGAGATTCATTATCATCCAGGGAAGGCCAACTTGGTAGCAGATGCTCTGAGTAGAAGGAGTTACGTGAATAAGATCACGGGACATTGCTTATCGGAGGAACTCAGTTCAGAGTTCGAAAGGATGAGTTTGGGATTTGTGACCAGCGTCACCGAGATGGCAGTAGAACCGACCTTGGAACAAGAGATCCGAAAAGGACAGCTCACAGATGAGAAGATCAAGGAGATCGTAGAACTAGTGGCATTAGGAAAAGCCCCTGGTTTTTGAGTGGATGACCAAGGGACATTGTGGTATGAGAAGAGGATCTGTGTGCCAGATGTAGTGCAGATCAGGGATGCAATTCTCAGGGAAGCCCATGAATCGGCGTATTCGATACACCCAGGTAGTACCAAGATATCAAAGAGAGATTTTGGTGGTACGGATTGAAGAGAGATGTGGCCACATACGTAGCTCTATGTGACACGTGTCAGAGAGTCAAGGCTGAACATCAGAGGCCAGCCGGTTTGCTCTAGCCCTGAAGGTACCTGAATGGAAGTGGGAAGAAGTCGGTATGGATTTCATCACTGGCTTACCTCGCACTCAGAGGGGATTTGACTCAATCTGGGTAATCGTGGATCGTCTGACCAAGGTGGCACATTTCCTTCCTGTGAAGACCACCTACACCGGAGCCAGACTAGCAGAGTTGTATATGGAGAGGATTGTTTGTTTGCATGGGGTACCGAAAAGAATAGTGTCAGATCGAGGTACCCAGTTCACATCACACTTTTGGCGACAATTGCATGAGTCTATGGACACTAAGCTACAGTTCAGTTCAGCTTACCATCCACAGACAGATGGGCAGACAGAACGGACAAATCAGATATTGGAGGATATGTTGAGAGCATGTGCTCTACAATATGGTGCCAGTTGGGATAAGAGTTTACCGTACGCGGAATTCTCGTACAACAACAGCTATCAGAAGAGTTTGCAGATGGCACCATTCGAGGCTCTGTATGGCAGAAAGTGTAGGACACCACTATTCTGGAATCAGACGGGAGAAAGTCAGGTATTTGGACCTGAGATACTAAGAGAAGCAGAGCGACAAGTGCAGATAATCAGACAGAATCTGAAAGTGGCACAATCCAGACAGAAGAGCTATGCAGATAACCGACGGAGGGATCTCAGCTTCGAAATTGGAGAATTCGTGTATCTCAAGGTGTCACCCATGAGAGGCGTGAAGAGGTTTAACGTCAAGGGCAAGTTAGCACCTCGATACATTGGACCGTTCAAGGTACTTGGTTGGAAGGGTGAGGTGGCATATCAGTTAGAGCTACCGGAGAAGTTAGCAGGAGTACATGATGTGTTCCATGTGTCTCAGTTGAAAAAGTGCTTGCGAGTACCTGAGGAACAGATTCCGATTGATGAGCTGAATGTGGAGGAAGATCTTACCTATACTGAGCATCCTGTCAGAATTTTGGAAGAGTCAGAAAGAGTCACCAGAAATAAAGTGATCCGGATGTGCAAGGTTCAGTGGAGCCGCCATTCAGTGGATGAAGTGACTTGGGAAAGAGAAGAAGACCTCAAAGCTGAATATCCATAGTTATTCCCATCCACATCCGAATCTCGAGGACGAGATTCATCTTAAGGGGGGTAGGTTTGTAACACCCTAAAAATGCCTATTTTAAAAATTTAGTAATTAAGTTGCTTTTATTTAATTTAATGCTCATATTTATCTAAGGAAAATAAATTATTTATGAGAAATAAAATTAAATATAAGGTTAGAAACATTTTTGTTGCATTCATGCCGACTGCATTGTGTTTTGTGTGTGTGTGGTTCAATTGGAATTTAAATTCTGTTTAAATTCGAATTTGAATCATTTCGTTTGGAGCTCTAGAAAAGTTGCAGCGACCCGAGTTTGATTTCCCTCCCTGAACTTTTTCCCCGGCCGATTTAGCCCCTCCTACTTTTCAATCCGCAGCGGCCCAGCTCCCCTACTCGCCGCTTTCGGCCCAGCTTGGCCAGCCCGCCAGCCAGCCGACCCACCTTCCCCTTTTCCGCTTACGGCCCAGTCCGGCGGCCCGCTCCGTTTTTCCCCCGGCCCGCCTTCCCTCCCAGCTGCTCCGCCCGCCAGTGGCCCAGTCCGGCCCAGCAGCCCAGCGCAGCGTCCTGCTTCCTCCCCCAGCGCGACCCAGCAGCCAGGCCGGCCCGCCTACGCCCGCAGCCGCTGACCGATCGGGGCCACCGGTCAGACTCGTCTCCCTCCTCGCGACGGAGTCCGGCTCCGCCACGGCCACGAGCCGAGTTCGGCCCGGCCACGGCACGCACGCCGAGGACCCCCGGACTCTCTTCAGCCGCCCTACAAATAGCCGCCGCCCTCTCAATCCCAATCCCCACCCTCGCGCCGCCAAATCTCCGCCGCCCGAGCTCGCATCGCCGCCGCCGCGGTTTCCAAATCGCCGCCGTCGATCCGCCGGTCTAGCGCCGCTCCACCGCCATCGACCGCCAGGAAAGCTTCGCGGGGAGGTAAAGAGCCTCCCGAGCCCCTCCTTGCCCTCTTTTCCCTTCTGCCGCGAGCTCTCCGCCTTCACCCGAACGCCGCCGCCGCTAGAGCTCGACGACCGCCACCTCCGCCGCACCATCGTCGTCATGATCCCCTCCGGTGTACTCGTCGCGTCACCCCGAAGCCATAGCGCCAAATCCCGTCCTAAACCGAGCCCCCTAGGCCGTTCCCGAGCCTCGCCGGCGAAGCGCCGCCGCAGCCGGCCCAGCGCCGCCGCTCGTCGCGCCGCCGCTGCCGACCCCCTCCCCTTGATCCAATCTCAGCCGCCCGATCCAAATCCGACGGCCCAGATTTAATTGAGCTCGAGTCAACCCGAGTCAATACCGGTCAAACCCAGTCAGCCGAGCCATATTTGCAAAAGAGCCCCTCCACTATTTCAAAATTGACGCGCGGTCCAAGTCTATTAAAAAATAATTAGAATTAGGTCCTGATTTTTACAGAAAACCCCCAGCCTTATTTTAAAATAGCACCCGAGGTCCTATTTTAGTTAATTTGCAAATAAACCCTCCTGTTTTTATATAAAATTATGTTTTAGCCCCTGAGTTTTTGCAAATAAGCCCCTGGAACTTTTAAAACTTTGCCAGCAAGTCCCCGAACCTTAGAAAAGTCATAACTTCTTCGTTTTAGCTCCGATTTGAGTGATTTTCACGCTCACATGTTCATAGTGAAGCGTAGATTAGTTTCTAAGCCTTCTTTTGTTCTGTTGCTACTGATTGGTATACTGTTCTAATAGATTACTATTGTTTGCATGTACTGGCTTGTATGGATGCTTGTGTGTTGATGTATGAGTCCAGTCGGTGAGCCGTACGCGTTTGAGTTTGAGGGTTACGAGGAGCAGGACCAACACCCGCAGCAGGAGCAACAGTAGCAGCCGCAGCAGTTTGACGAAGGCAAGTACAGCACGGACAATCCTTGCTACCTAAACACACCTTTACATTATTTACTGCATATGCATGTGTCTAAAATGTTCCTATTAAGGTTATACCTAGCTTTGCTTACCCTATACCTTGATTACCTTGGGTTATTGCATTTGGGTAGAACTTTGCTAGGCGCAGCTACTGTCACCAATGTTTAACTGTTAATCTTGACTTAATGGTTCACTTCAATGTTAATGGTAAAACTTGCTTTTTAGCAACATGGAACAGGGAGCTAGGGCGTATGCTTCATGCTTGGCCCTAGTGTCTCTCCGTAATTTTGTTGTTGATGTTTATTACCGCGCTTGGACGCCATTGACCCCCCTCGTGTTGCGACATGGGCGTCAGTCAATCTCGGTGCCTTGGGTCATGCTGCCTAGGTTGTACCATAACGGCTACTGTTTCGTTAGGGTGTCTTGTGAAAAGCCTCGTAGCGTCCCTATGCAGTCACACCTCGGAAGTGTTGATGTGCGTGGTTGGGTGCAAAGTTCCTTTGAACTTTTACGCGACTGGTGGGTAAAGGGCGAAACCTCTGCAGAGTGTATAATCTATCATGATAGCCTGGCTCAGGGTCACGAGCGGCCTGGATCCTTTTTGATTAGAAGATGATGCTTATTATTGTTTAATGTTCACTTCTACTATATTAATTGGGTTGCAACTGGGATTCACTTAATTGTAGTAATCTTGGTTTATGTTAAAATGAATCAACTAAAATTGTTAATGCAGTACAGCCATGTCAAGCCTTTCTTTTAAGCCTTCATTACCCGTGTTGTATTTGCTAAGTAAGACATTTACTTACACTTGCTATTCAACAAAATCCCGGATGGGTAACAGATGGATTAGATGGTACTGCTGCTGTTGAATTTCCTGAGGATCTGCCATTCTACTAGCTGTGCTCAACCAGTCGGTGTCCCTGTGGTTTATGGTTATCGGCTTCGACTTCGTCTTCGTTTAGAGAGAGTTAATAAAGAGTCTTCCGCTATTTTATTTAGTTATTTGAGTCAAACTCTGATGTAAAACCATTTTATTCGAGCATATGTACTCTGTTTATCATATTTGTTATCTATATGTGTTCTGTGGACTTCCTGGGCACACATATAGAAGCATTCGGGTTTCTGTGTAAATCCGGGTGTGACATTGAGCCATCTGCTGCATCAGCTGGGTCTGTGTGAGCATCGTCTACTCAATGGTGGGGGGTGGTGGTGCCAGTCCGCTGGCACCGGCGTTGCTCCTTGTGTTCACCATCTATCATCAGCAAGAGATTCCCATAAATTTTATTGGTCGAAACCAAGTAACTCAGGTTTGGAAGATAGAGCATGAGATAGATAAAGAACATGTGAAACAAATAACTCCTTCTATGTATTCAATAATATCCTTATGCCTTAATCCAAAATCTAGATGGTAGTAAACTTGCGTCTACGCCCATCACAATCATTACAAAAATCCAACTCATACATAAGCATAATGATAATTAAACCAAACATCAAAAGACAAGGTTCACACTGACCCGACTCACTGGTTTTTGACTCGACTAGAAAGGAAAACGATGACTACTCGATCCACTAAGCGGTGCCTCTTGCGAGGCGGTGACTCTGCACGGTAGTCTGGGCTGCGTGGCGGTGGTGCTCCCATCATCTGGTCCAACTGCTCCAACTCCGGCTGGGTCCCGCTCAGCTGCTCCCTTAGAGCGGCGATCTCATCAGTAGCTACCTCCAGGTCAGTGTTGAGGGTAGCCACAAGTGCCACAGTAGCAGTGAGCTGGGGGTCGTCGATGTCTCTGATGGGGGCGACGGTGCAAGCTGTCTCCCCACTCCTCCTGCGGGGGTACCACCTCTCTGGACCGTCCTGGATCTCTGCCCAGAACATGTCCCTGTAGTAGTAGAAGGCACGGCGAGCAACATCTGCTATCCCTGCCTCCTGGGTGGATCTCTCACTGGAGGCATAGTGGATCGACCTCGTCCTGGCAGCTCTGGCTTCGTGGTCAGCTGTACGGATCCTCAGGGTAGTACTCCAGAAGGTGGGGAAGCGGGGGTGCATCCACCTCTCACTGTGGTACTCCATGCCCACGTTGTCTGTGCCGTAGTGGTAGCGGAGTATCTGCCTCCTGGGTGGATCTCTCACTGGAGGCTTAGTGGATCGACGTCGTCCTGGCAGCTCTGGCTTCGTGGTCAGCTGTACGGATCCTCAGGGTAGTACTCCAGAAGGTGGGGAAGCGGGGGTGCGTCCACCTCTCACTGTGGTACTCCATGCCCACGTTGCCTGTGCCGTAGTGGTAGCAGAGTATCTGCCTCAGGCGCTAGTGGTAGAGGTTGTCTCCAGCGTCTCTAACAATGTCCTCCACTGTCCATATGCAGTAATCCCAAGGTGACAAGGACAGGAGTATACAATCTAGGTTCAACCTTAATAGGACATCAATTTAGACACATGCATATGAAAGTAAATGTATGTAAAAAGTGTGTTTAGGTAGCAAGGATTGTCTGTGCTATAACTTGCCTTCCTCAAAGTGCTGCTGCTGCTGCGAGTCCTGCTCCGGAAAGTCCTCCGCGAATTCGAAATCCAAAGCTAACGGCTCACCCACTGGACACGAAGCACCACACAAGCATACACGCATACCAATACATGCAAACAAATAATATTCTATTAGAACAGTACACCAAACAGTAGAAACAGTACAAATAAAGGTTTTAGAAATATTCCACGCTTCACTATGAACACATGAGCGCGAATATCACACTAATCGGAGCTAAAACGTAAAAGATATGGGTTTTCTAAGTTCTAGGGACCTGTTGGCAAGTTTTAAAAGTTTCTAGGGGCCAAATTGAAAGAAAACAAGGACCTAAACATAATTTTGTATAAAAACCCGAGGGCTTACTCATGAAATTACGTAAACAGGACTGCGGGTTCTATATTTAAAAAGTGCAAGGGGTTAAACATAAGAAACATGACCTATTCGTAATTATTTTTGAACTGAGTTGGAGCGCGGGTTGATTTCAGAACTTGGAGGGGCTCTTTTGCAAAGTTACCAAGGCTGACCGGTATGTCTCTAGTTGAATCGCGGATGGATTAGATTTGGGCCGTTGGATCTTGATCTGACGGCCCGGATCGGCTCGGGGTGAGAGGGGTCGTCGCCGGGGAGGGAGTGACGGCGGCGGCGCCACTGTACGCTCCGAAGCTCGCCGGAGCAAGCTTGAATTCGAGCTAGGAAGCTCGGTTTGTGACGGGACTAGGCCGGGGAGAAACCTGGGGCGATGGCGAGGCCAATTAGGGGCTCCAGGGCGGTGGGGGAGGCTGCTGGGCGACGGACGCCGAGGTCCGGCGGGCGGCCAACTTCGGCAAAGAGCGGCGGCGCTGTGCGAAGCTAGGGGCGCGGGGGGGGGGGGGGAGGGGGGCGCTCGAGAGCTCGGTTTGGGCTTGGTGTGGCATTGGGGCTCCGGGGAGGCGTCTTTTATAGCCCCGGGGTGGCTGCCCTAGGCGTGCGCGCCTCGGCCAGAGATCGCGAGCCGGCGGGGAAACTTGCCATGCGGGGAGGGGGTTTCCAAGCGGGGGATGGCGCAGAAAAGGGAGCGGGGCGGGGAAGCTTCGTGAGGGTCCCACGGGCGCGGAGCGGGGTCGAGTCGGCCGGAATCGCGGCGGTGATGGCGCGCTGGGGAGGAAGGGGGTGTCGGGCGGGAGGTGAGGAGCTGACGTGCGGGCCCCGGGCGGCAGTTAGAGAAGGAGGGGGAGGGAAGGCTGGCGCAAGCGTGGGCCGGAGCTGGGCCGAAAGCAGAAATGCGCGGGGAAGGAGGAAGAAGTTGGGCCGGGCGGAGAGGAGGGGAGGGGGGAGCTGGGCTACGCTCGGGAGGGAAGTTAGAGGTGCAAGAGTGGACCAGGGGGAAAGCTTAGAGAGCAAAAGTGAACTCAGCTCGAATTAACTTTTCTAGGGCTCAAACAAATGCAAATTAAATTTGAATTTAAACAGAATTTAAATTCCAACTTAATTTGCCAACAATCAAAACACAGTGCAGCAGCATGAATGCAACAAAAAGTATTTCTACAACTTATATTTGATTTTAATATTCATAAATAATTCAATTAATGTTTATTAAATATGAACAATTAAAAGTTCGACCGATTAATCTATATTAAATATTAACTTATATTTGAACAATTAATGACCAACTAATTACTAAAAGTTTTAAATGGGCCATTTTTTGGTGTTACAGTGCATCCCTCGGTTCAGACGAACTGGGCAGTTCGACCGAACCAGAGGATTCACCCGAATCAGGGGGAACCACCCTCTGGCTCCCTTGGCGGTTAATCTACCCCCAACCGTCATTGCACGCTATAAATACAGTGGTCCAAGCCTCGGATCAAGACACAACACAAGAGGAGAGTCCTTAGCAAAGCTCTGCCACTTTCATACTTAGAAGATAGGGAGAGAGGAGAGGTGAGCGTCCCGGAGAGGAGCTTGAGTGTCGGCCCCTCTTTCCGCTGTACCTCTACGGATGCGGCTCATCTTCCAGTGACATCCGGGTCATGTCTGGTAATTCTTGTATCTCTCTTATTCATTGAGCATTCAGTTCTACTTTTATATGCTTACTGGTTCTTCGTTCAATGCTTAGTTGATTGGTATAATTGTATACTGGTTGCTTAGCTTGGGTGCTTATCTTTCTATAGGAGATAAGTAATAGTTAACTAGTCTAGGCGTGGTGCCTAGACTTGAGGCTAACTTAGTTTGCCCCTGAGTCTGCGGAGTTGGTAGTCGTTAGGTGGTGACAGCCCTATATGGCCTTTGTAGCCCATCACGTTCGTGTCGGCTTGTAGGATTCCCTAGTGCAGGATAGATCACACCCCTCTCTCATCCCTTTCTGTGTGTGGTAGGTTCTGCTGTCCCAAAGCAAGTATCTAGTTGTACCTTCTGACCAGCTCAGTTAATCAGTAGAGTGCTTCTACCAGGCTCGTTCCCTCTCAACCCTCTCATCGCTTCTCTTCCCTCTTTGTTGTTGTCATCCAATTCATCCACTCCACCCCATTACCCTTGGACAACGTAGTTTAGAATTAGTTCACTTCTCGTTCTCCGTGGAAATTGATACCTTGGAATACTCCCGGATGAAAGCTACATCAGTATCTGTCCGCTTGCGGATTTATCTGTAGGTCGTAAGGAGCACCAACAATCTTTCTGGCGCCATTGCTAGGGAACGGTAGTTGTTCTAATTTTGAACCCAAGTTGTCCGTGTACCCCCATCATCCACCATGCATATGGATTCCACTCTTACCTTACGTCAACATTCGGCTCCAAAGGGCGATTGTTTGGAGCCACCACCATCATCACATCCCATCCACACACCCAGCTATGAGCGGCGTCCCGGCTTCATAGCCATGGTTCGAGAGCAAACGTTCTCAGGAACGAATGCTGAGAGTCCATATGCGCATTTGCACGAGTTTGAGCAACTCTGTTCGTGTCTCGTCATTGCGGGCATGACAAAAGAGACGCTTAAATGGAAGCTATTCCTGTTCTCATTGACGGGAGGAGCAAAGAAATGGTACTCTCTAGCTGTCGAAAATATGGAAGGGAGTTGGGAAACCCTTAGAGAGAAATTCTGCCTAAATTTCTTCCCAGCTTCCAAGGTAGCCATCCTCTGAATTGAAATTATCACCTTTAAACAATTAGAGGGAGAATCGTTAGGAGCTACGTGGGCTTGTTTCAAGCAAATTCTGGCCTCAGGACTGGACCTAAGCCTTCTAGAACCTGTTGTTCTACAACACTTCAGCCTTCGCCTCTGTCCCTTAGCCACCACTTTCTTGAACTCCACTTTAGGAGGGTCGTTCTCTCATCTGATTCCTAGTTAAGAGAGGGTAGCCCTGGATAGTATCCTGGACGACACTCCCTACACTGGAATCTATGATGAACTCCCCGATGAAGAGAAGCAGCCTAAGCCTGAACCTGAAGAGCCTATACACCTACAATCTAAATCAATCAGCTCTTCCATTCCATTAGAACCCGAAGCTCATTTCGAACCACAACCATACTCTAGCCAGGACTATTATGATCCACTCTACACCACTCCCTATGATTTTAACAATGATCTATTCGATGACACCGGGAGTGCAGCAAGTTTCCCATTGGAACAATGTGTAGAGCAGAAAGGAAGAACTTGAATATCAGAGAGAGTACTTAGGACATTCCTGCTATCATGAGTCGGGAATGGCTAGAAGAGGTTGAAGCCTCGACCGAGGTCGTTAAAATGCCCAAAAGGATCCAAAGGATATTTTGTGAATTCACGGGCATAGACAAGGAAATCGGGTACGACCCGAGCCTCAGGATCAACATAATCACTAGCTCTTTAGTGTGAGCCCAATTCCCTGATGAACCATGGTCATCATCTAAGAAACGCCTAAGGTTCACATCGGGAAGAATCCTTAACTGTTTGGGGATCTTGCGGGTCACACCCGTTCAGATTAGGAACCCTAAACTGTTCCTGGATTTCCATATCTTTGACCTACCCGAAAATTCCACTCATTCTATCTTTATCGGGAGGCCAATTTTGAAAATACTAGAAAAAACACCAATCAATCAGCTAGTAGAGCTTAGGATCAGGAAAGAACTCATCCCTGTCTCTTACTCTCATTCTATGAACACCCCAGTAGAGATAGATCCTGATCCTGATCCCATGGAGGAGGTCATGTCAACAGCCTTGACTGACTTAGAGCCTACCATCCCATAGGAAGACATCAAATTCTTTACGGAGGAAGAGGAAACTCAACCTCCAATCAAGCTCAATCCAATTGAAACTCCAAAACCATCTCCAATCGAGCTGAAACCTCTTCCTCCTGGATTAAAGTACGCTTTCCTGCTCGGGGACAAGCAAACTCCAGTGATTATTAATGACAAGCTATCCGACCTAGAAACCCAACAACTGCTCACTATCATGGAGAAGAATCTAGCGGTCTTAGGATAATCACTGTAAGATCTAAAAGGGATCAGTCCTAACCTCTGTATCAATCGTATCCCAATCGATTCTGAAGCGACACCGTCTCGGGAACCTCAAAGACTGTTGAACAGTGCCATGAAGGAGGTCGTGAAAAAGGAAGTTCTCAAACTCCTTCACGCAGGGATCATTTATCCTGTCCCTAATAGTGAATGGGTTAGTCATGTTCAAGTTGTTCCTAAGAAGGGATGAATGACTGTTGTGCGCAATGATAAAAATGAGCTCATCCTGCAGCGCATCGTCACTGGTTGGTGTATGTGTATCGACTATCATCGACTCAACAAGGCCACCAAAAAACACCATTTTCCCCTTCCATTCGTAGACGAGAAGCTTGAATGGTTAGCAAAATACTCTTTCTTCTGCTTCCTTGACGGTTACTCTGGATATCATCAAATTCCAATCCATCCAGATGACCAGAGTAAAACCACGTTCACATGCCCCTATGGGACGTATGCCTATCGGTGGATGTCTTTCGGGCTATGTAACGCACCCGCCTCTTTTCAACGTTGCATGATGTCCATCTTCTCTGATATGATCGAAGAGATTATGGAATTGTTCATGGACAATTTCTCAGTTTATGGGAACACCTTTGCCGAGTGTCTGAAAAATCTAGACAAGGTCCTCCAGAGATACCAAGAACTAGAGGATTCGCCCGAATCAGGGGGAACCACCCTCTAGCTCCCTTGGCAGTTACTCTACCCCCAACCGTCATTGCAAGCTATAAATACAGTGGTCCAAGCCCCGGATCAAGACACAACACAATAGGAGAGTTCCTTAGGGAAGCTCTGCCACTTTCATACTTAGAAGATTGGGAGAGAGGAGAGGTGAGCGTCCCAGAGAGGAGCCGGAGTGTCGGCCCCTCTTCCCGCTATACCTCTACGGATGCGTCTCAGCTTCGAGTGACATCCGGGTCATGTCTGGTAATTCTTGTATCTCTCTGATTAATTGAGCATTCGGTTTTACTTTTATATGCTTGTTGGTTCTTCGTTCAATGCTTAGTTGATTGGTATAATTGTATGCTGGTTGCTTAGCTTGGGTGCTTATCTTTCTATAGGAGATAAGTATTAGTTTACTAGTGTAGGCGTGGTGCCTAGACTTGAGGCTAAATTAGTTTGCCCCTGAGTCTGCGAAGGTGGTAGTCGTTAGGTGGTGACAGCCCTATACGGCCTTTGTAGCCCATCACGTTCGTCTTGGCTTGTAGGATCCCCCAGTGCAGGATAGATCACACCCCTCTCTCATCCCTTTCTGTGTGTGGTAGGTTCTGTTGTCCCGAAGCAAGTATCTAGTTGTACCTTCTGACCCGCTCAGTTAATTAGTAGAGTGCTTCTACCAGGCTCATGCCCTCTCAACCCTCTCATCACTTCTCTTCCGTCTTTGTTGTTGTCCTCCACTTCATCCATTTCATCCACTCCATCCCATTACCCTTGGACAACTTAGTTTAGAATTAGTTCACTTCTCGTTCTCCGTGGAAATCGATACCTTGGAATACTCCCGGGTGAAAGCTACATCGGTATCCGTCCGCTTGTGGATTTATCTGTAGGCTGTAAGGAGTGCCAACAATGTCATGGTTAAGACCTACGACCCACAAAACCTAATCGTCGACCTCCAGGAAACATTCCACAACCTACGACGCTTCAGATGGAAGCTTAACCCGACCAAATGCGTTTTTGGGGTACCATCAGGAAAGCTCATGGGTTTCCTTGCCAACCAACGCGATATCGAGGCCAACCCAACAAAAATTGCTACGATCCGGAACCTACAATGGCCGACTAACAAAAAACAGGTAATGAAGTTAACGTGAATGATGGCGGCCTTGAGCCGATTCATCAGTAAGCTCGGAGAGCGCGACGCACCCTTCTTCAAGCTCTTGAAGAAAGTTGAAAACTTCGAATGCATGCCTGAGGCCGACCAAACATTGGTAGACCTCAAAGAATTTTTGGCATCACCACCGGTGCTCACTATGCCCACAAAGCGCGAACCCCTCTTGCTATGTACAGCAGCGACAACTTATGTTGTCAGCTCGGTGTTGATATTCGAAAGAAAAGAAGACGGCCATGCCTACCCCATACAACGACATGTGTACTAGTCAGTGAAGTGCTGGCCAACTCCAAGATACTCTACTAGCACCCGCAAAAGCTAATCTACGCCCTCCTGGTCTGCTTGAGAAAACCACGACATTACTTCCAAGCGCAACCATACAAGTGGTGTCCAACTTCCCCATCGAGATTCTCCATAATCGTGTCATCAACGGCCGAGTCGTCAAATGGGCGGTGGAGTTAGGAGAGTTTGAGATTACCTTCAAGTCAAGGCAGTCCATTTAATCCCAAATCCTAGCCGACTTTGTAGCAGAGTGGACAGAGATCCAAGCCCCGGGCCCTACAGAGCCACCGGAGCATTGGAAACTATACTTTGATGGTGCCCTAAACTCAGAAGAAGCCGTCACATGGGTCTTATTTATATCTCCACAGGACAAGTACTTGAAATACATCCTCCAGATCCACTACAAGGCTACCAACAACAGAGCCGAGTATGGAGCATTGATACACAGGCTCAGGATAGCCGTGACCTTCGGGATCAACCTCCTAGTATGTTTCGGAGACTCAAAGCTAGTCATCGAGCAAGTTAATAAAAACTGGGACTGTACCATGGAAACAATGGAAGCATATTGTGCGGAGGTAAGCAAATTGGAAGCCCACTTCTACGGGCTCGAATTCCATCACGTCGTTCGAGATGACAATGTCGCTGTCGACGTCCTATCGAAACTTAGGTCCAAGCGATCCCAAGTTCCAACTAGAGTATTCGTACAAGATATACGAAAGCTGTCCATCAAATTGTTGGACAAAGACGGTATAGAGGCTGAGCCGACCAATGTATTTGCCACCATCGAAGGACATGAGAAGGACCCAAACGAGGAAGACTCGCACGAACCACTGATCACATTCATCAAGGATGAAGCAGTGGCCATCACTGATAAACTCGAAGATGATAAAGTCGCAATGGAAAAGCTGACTTGGTGAACAACAAACTATGTCGTCATCGGCTCACAACTTTACAGGAAAGCAGCATCAACAGGCGTACTCATGAAGTGCATCCTACGAAGTGAGGGACTAGAACTCCTCCAAGAAATCCACTCAACCAGCTGCAGCAACCATGCAACAACTAAAACACCTGTAGGTAAGGCCTATAGATCTAGGTTTTTCTAGCCCACAATGGTCAACAATGCGAAGGAACTCATCCAGTGCTGCGTGGGATGCTAATTCTTCCAAAAGCAGAAACATTTGTACGCTCAAACACTACGAACCATTCCATCATCTTGGCCCTTCGTAGTCCGAGGCCTAGATAACGTGGGACTTTTCAAGCCTGCCCCGGGTGGCCTCAAGCACATACTGGTAGCAGCAGACAAGTTCACCAGATGGATCAAGTACAAGGTGGTCACTGACACCAAGTCGGCCACGACAACGGCCTTCATCAAAGAGTTCACACATCGGTTTGTCGTTCCAAACCGGATTATGACTGAGCTCTGCCCACAGTTCACAGGCCATGAGTTCTGGGACTTTTGCCAAGACAGCAACATCAACGTCTACTCCTCCTCTTCAGCCCACACTCGGTGCAACAGGCAAGTTGAAAGAGCCAATGGCATGATCCTAGATGCCCTGAAAAAAGACCTCTACGACACACTCAACCAAAGAGCGGCCCGGTGGGGTTTGCGAACCCAAAAGAGCCAAGCAACAGGATATACTCCTTTCTTCCTTGCGTATGGGTCGTAAGCCGTCCTACCAGCTGACCTAGTACATGGTGCTCTGCGCATCCAATGCTACGAAGAGGGCGAGGTTGAATCAAGTCAGCAAATAGACCTCGATGGCCTATAAGAACACAGGCTCGGCGCTTTAATCTTGCACGCTCAACACGAGCAGCAGATCTACCGGTACCATGATAGAAACGTCAGGGAGCATTCCCTCAATGTTGGTGACTTAGCTCTCCATTGAGTCATGTCTACAAAGGACCAACACAAGTTGTTGGCACCTTGCGAGGGCCCTTTCATTGTCAAAGAAGTTATCTCTCCGTGGACTTACCGCCTAGAATGGGCTAATGGCAATCCAGTCCCCAATGTCTAGAATATTCAACATCTCTCTATGTTCTACCCTTAGTCCATCTCCAGCTATGTATCTGAAACCCTTTGTTCAAATTTAATGCAAGTCTTGTTATATGATCATGTGTCAAATACTTCCACTTGTGTACTATAGTTTCATGAATCAACCATGACGCGACCAATCCGACTCACGAACCTAACGTTCTAAGTATGTGCGAAGGTACTCGGCCCATCTATTTACCTGCGACTAAGCCTCCATGATAGCATCATATCGTGTAAAAGCTGGCCCTTTGTGAGCTCGAACCAAGAATGTTGAGTACCTAGCATGGTCACTGTCTAGGGAAAAGTGACTGTTTCCACTTCTTACGATCCAGTATCAGGATTGTGAATCCTGGTACTGGGGTAAGGACTGTTTCAGTGGTTTTCCTTAAGAATTAGTAAAATATATAAAAATTTTGCAAGCGCACAGAATCACCGCTGTAGCACTTCACCAGGGAGTATTCCGAGGTATCATAATTTATATTTCTGTAGGGAAGCTTATAGCAAGAGTACTAGCAAACATATATTCGAGACCATCAAAGAAGGGTACACAACTAACAAGACGGGGGATAACGGTATTGGATAGGAGTGGATATACCGTGACACACAGCTCAAGGGAGACTCAGGTAAGAAAGAGAAGGAGTAGATAGTTGGGAGGACAACGAGAAGACATAGAGGATTCCTGGGTATTGTCTATCTGAGTTACTTGGGTTAGAATACAAGGGTTGAGAACTAGCTCTAACAAATCAAGATAAGCTGAGACCTCGACTTCGGGACACAGAATCGGAGACACACAGAAAGGGATGAGAAGGGATGCCTCCAATCCTGCACGTTTTGGGATCCTACAGGCCGAGCCAGGCATGGTGGGTTACGAAGTCCGTATAGGGCTGTCACCACCTAACGGCTACCACCTCTGTGCCAGCTCAGGGATATTCTAAGGTTACATGCTAGTCTAGGTACCACACAAACACTAGACTACAACTACTTACTCTGCTAGCAGAAGTAAGCAATCCTGTCAATACCCCAGTGACAGTTCACCATAAGTATTGAGCAGAAACAAAGAACCCGCCAAGGCAAAGACTTGAATCTAGAACTGGGAGAACTAGGATCACAACAACTATAGTCTAAACCAGAAATACTTGCAACTAGACTAAAGTAGAAGCAAGATATAAATAACTCAGATAAGATGACAAAGATAACTATATTGATAACTCAAAGTCTTACAGAAAGAAAAGGAAAAGATACAAGAGCTAACACTAGACCTTCTGAAGATGACTCCGGAACCTCCGAGGCACAGCTCGACTCAACTCTAACTCCCAACTAAACTATCCTAACTCTACTAGAGAGAAGTGGAAATGAGAGCTCCTTGGCTTGGTGTGTGTGAAACCGGGCATGGGACACCTCCATTTATAGTGGTTGATGGCGGTTGAAGTGGAGTACCGGCCAAGGGAATCAGGAGGCGGTTCCTCCTGATTCGGCCGAATTTGATGGGTTTGGCTGAACCGACATGTTTGGCGGAACCGTCCATCTCCACATCCTCAATCCCACAGTCCTGATCAGCTCATGAAGGCGGTTATGCAGTGGGGGCGGTTCGGCCGAATTGGTGGATTCGGCCGAACTGGGCTGGAAGCCCAGGCTTGCCCCCTTGCACCACCTTTGCTTCCCGGGCTTCGTGGATGACTTGATCCAGGTGGTCTTCATGTTGGTTTGGCCCAGGAGTGACGTGTCGGTTGCCGACGTGTCGTGTGTTGTCATCGCTTGGTAATCGTTGATGTGGACGACTCCCAGTTGTGCTTTATGACGTGTACTTTATTAGAAGTAAACCTAAGTACATGGAATGTCACATATATCCTCTTTTATTCCCGAGTATTGGTGGTCGAAAACGTGTCATAACGACCGCCAACAAGCTCCCCCAAGCTTAGACCTTTGCTCGTCCTCGAGCAAAGATAAAAACTTAGGCTCATTGGATCAGGAGTTGCTACAATGTCAATATCTTGCAGGTAATCTTTATAAAAAACTAGTACTCAACATACTCGAATCATCGGCAAAGTATTAAATCACCATTTTACCTATGGGGCTTATAGCAATCTCCTTGTCTTGGGCAGTTGAAAGGTTGAACAGTTTGATTTAGTTTTATTCCACTCTACTCTTTTCAGGATCTCATCTCGGAGTTTCCATAATTTTGTGAAAAATATAAGTTTGTTCCTCAATTGGCACACTCAATCACTCAAGTGTATTTGAATCCTCACCAAAGGCTTGTGCCTTCTTTTCACTCTAAAATCTAATATGGCTTTTGTGTGGATTAGGGACAATGGATGAAGGCATGCATGCATCTTATATTTTGCTAAGTCAAAGACCGGACCTTTTGGGGAACCAAATCACACCTTTAGATCAAGAAGTGCAAGTGTGTGGACTATGTGGAGTGGAATGGAGTGGAATATGGTGGGATGGAATGGAGTGGAATATGGTGAAACTCCTTGGGATGATTCTTCCTCTCCTTGACTTATTTTCGAGAACATGGGCTATCTCTTTTTGCTCATATTTTTGCCATGCCATTTGGCATGCTTTTCTTATTTCTTATTTTTGGCATGCTTTTCTTTTTCTTTCTTTTTGCTATGCTCTTTGGCATGCTTTTCTTTTTCTTTCTTTTTGCCATGCTCTTTGGCATGCTTTTCTTTTTGCATAGCCCATGTCTCTATTCAAGGATATTTGGAGAGGAGATCATAGAACATGGCGCATTTTGTTTTGTGGATGGATGATGGCAATGTTTGATAACTCCCAGTGTAGGAATTGCAAGTGAGAGGTGGTGTGTACGTGAATCTCGATCTTAGAAGCATGAAAGTTTCACCCAAAGGTCACAATAATTTGACAAGACTGACTAAGACAACAAGCAGCATATGAGTAGAAGGTTTCAACGAAACTAAACATATGACTTTGGTAGAAATTTTTGACCAATGAGGAACTTGTTGTGTTTTTTACAGCACAAAGCATCCGAGATTTTCACCATACTAAGAGCAAAAGTAAAACATAACCACAATCTCACTATATCATTTCTTACAACAACTTAGACTTGGAATAAAGCATGTGCTCCCACAAAGCTTTCAGGTTCATTTTTACTCATGCCAATTAACTCAAGTACTATCAAGCAACTAGTCGTAACAAAGCACTCCCAAGATTAATGACAGCAACTATTCATCATTTTCAAGGTGAGAGGCACATGGTTCGTTCCATGAATAGTTGGTTGTTAATTTTATTCAAGGGAAATATTTTTGGTGTTTTTATTTTAAGATGGAGATAAAATAGAAAAGGGAAATGGCAAATGCGGAATCAAAGTGCTGAAGGGACATAGAACATACCTGGTGGGGGTCCTCCCCCAAGCTTGGATCTTTCACTGATATGGTCGAAACCTTGAAAAATATTCTGCCATCTGATCTGTTTGCTGCTGGACGTCGTGCCGTAGGGAGTCCAACACGCTGCTATTCTCTTGGTGGTACTGAGAATGGCATGCCAGAGTGCCTTCCATGTTCCGAGTACGGTCATTGAGGAGGTCAACTCGGTTGGAGATGTAAGATAACTCGCGACCGATGTCGTAGCCGCTGGGTGTGCAGACTAAGAGTGCCAGGGAAGTACGGCTGGGAGGCACTATCGTACCCCCCTGCATACCACCCGTGGGAGTATTCAGAGTCCGTACTCTGGGCGTAGTCCCAGTGGCTCGAGGCAAAGTAGTCTGGGTCCTGGGATTGTCCAGAGCCTCCTGCTCCTGACGTCCCAGTACCGGTGTACTCATCGAAGGCCGCCTAGAACGCAGACGTATGTTGGTGTGGCTGTGTTGGTGAAGTTGCTGGTTCCTGTGCGGTGAAGAGCCCGGCATCACGCCTGGCTCATCCCCGGGTGAATGGTCCTTCGCCGGCAACACTGTGCTGAACTGGCTTTCTCCGAGGGAGAGAATCATCTGACTCGGTACTCAGCTGAAGAGTTAGTTTCTGAGCGGTATACAACCACAGCTCTACACAGGGCAGTGGCACTTCGGTTGTACAACCGCGGTAAATCATCATCAGTGTTGCATCGGGCGCCCGTCGTATCATGTGGCCTTGCACAAAGTGCTCGGCATCCACAACGGAACACGCTGTCTCTATGTACGCGAGCTGGGCGCCCTCCAGAACGCCGAACTGGTTAGCGAGGCGAGTGACTGGACAAGTCACTACCACGGTACCCACGCGACAGTGATGGGACAACCAACGGTTAACCATATCCTTAACCGGAGAAACAACAACTTGCTTGACCATGGCATAAAGAAGCCGCAACTCAACTGTATTAACGGGATGCAAATCTGAACGCGGAAACACCGTCATAGCCATCCACCGATGCATGTAATGCAAGGTGGGGTTATGAATGTTATTGGTGTGTGGAGCAGAACAATTGGTGCTTCCGGAAACCTTTTTCCAAAACCGATCCCGACTAAACCTTTTCAAAGCTTTGGTAGGCTCCAAAGAACAATGACTGGCAAAACCAAGAGCCATGCTCAAATCCCTCGAAGAGCAGAAGTACTCTTGGTTGAAAAATCGAAAGCGAACACCCTCCCGTTCAGATGAAAGAGTCGAAACAAATTCGAGGGTGAGGAGGAACGAACCTTGTTTGTTGACACGCCAGAAGTTACCCCAGCCAACGGCTTCGAAGACTTCTGGGAATTCTTCATCCATACCTGTTCTTATGAGCAAGTCCTGCTCAAAGACATGGGTATGCTCAATCTCCTTCAAGCGCAGCATGTTGAAGACATTCCACTCCTGGTCCATCCGCAGGATATTGTCACCCTCGTTTAGGAGCTGCCGGGTTGGGTGCGAGGCGCAGCCTCTCCCAAAGTCGGCTGCCCCTGACTCGTCCACATCCATCCGGCTTGAACCACGGGATGGGGCTGGGGAACTCCCAGCATTGTCCGAGCGTTTGCTCAGCTGGGCGGAGCGACGAAATGCAAAGAAGATCTTCGACATGCTACCTGCAAAATGTTAGCGCAACGACTACCCAAAGGACTGAATATATGGGGTTAGCACAAGTAAAACAAATCAGTCGTTCAAGAGGGTTAGTCGTTCTTGCGGGGATGAAGAACCACCAAAAAAGTTAGTCGTTCTTGTCGGTGTCGGAAACCACCACAAACATGTTCCAGTTTCAGCACAAGGATCAAACAAAAGCAAAGTATTTTTGTGATTTTTTTCAGCAATGCACGTGAACCAACTTGAGCAAGAACTAGAGAAGAACTTGAGCAAGGACTTGAGCAAGAACTTGAGACAGAGAGAGGGAGAGCTTCTAGCAGAAATTTTTTAGTGTGAGATGGTGCAACAAGCAAGGAGGCAAGGGGTGGCATTTATAGGCGAAAGGAGGCAGCTGGCCTGGTTCGGCTGAACCAGGGCATTCGGCCAAACTGGCCATGTGCTGCGTGCACATCTTGCCTCCCACCAGCACAAAAATCTTTTATAGGTCCAACACTAGGGCATGGGCACTTTGGTGGTTTTTGGTAGGTAAGATGCAAAATCGACATGACCAAAGTGGAAGATAGTGGAGTCACCCCCATGCTGCCATGTTTTGTGATAATTGGTGAGTGTGCAGCCATGTTTAGTGGGGTAGAGGTATGTTTTGTGTTGGTTGGTGATGATGGTAAATAAATGGAGATGTTCTAGAAGGGGTAAAAATGATGAAAATTACCAATTACACCCACTTCAAATAAAATTCAGCATGCTGTCCATTTATTTTTACCATGCTTGCAGTTTTTCTACTCGCTTTCAAATTAATTGCACAAGTGCTTCATTTATTTTGGAAAGGGAAACATGCAAATGTAATGATGGAAATTAAAATTTGGAAGGGAAACATGGGATACATACCGGTTTTCCTCGCGGCGAGAGCTTGTGTTTAAAGTCCGCGAGCGGGACTCCTCTTGTCTTCAGTTGTTTTTGGCATCGTTCGATCCTGGAGTGGGTGGTTCGGATGATGCAACCTTCTTCCGCCATGCCTTCTTGTTCTTCTTCTGTGTTGGTGGCGGTGGGATCGGCTCCTCTGGAGAATTCCAGATGGCCTGATCTTCCTCGTATCTCTTCACGAGGAGGTCCGTTTCTTCTGTGCTCATGGGTCCTATGAGCTCATCTCATTCGAACTGCTCTCCACCGATTATTTATAGCTCTCCATTGAGGAGTGCTTTTAGGAAACATTCAACGCTTCTCTGCTCCGGTGTACGAGGATTTGTCTTCTTCTCTCCCCGAGGTTGGAACGGGAAGGAGATCGGCGTCCGGTTGATATGGAACAGGATTTCTCTTGTATCCATGTCAATCCTGGCTCGGGTAGTGTTAAAAAATGGCCGACCCAACATAGGGGGAACGAATAATCGTTCCTCGTGTCAAGGACAATGAAGTCCGTAGAGACGTAATGTCCCAAGACTCGGACCGGTACATTCTCGATCACTCCCTCGTGGAATAGCGTAACTTTTTAAACAATACCTTGGACATGATGTTGACGCTGGCTCCCAGATCACATAGTGCATCATCAATGCGATGATTCCAGATTGCGCATTGAATGATTGGCACTCCGGGATCTTCCTTCTTTTCCAGGGGTGTCCTCGTGATGGCTTTAACAGCAGCTCTCGGCAGGTGTGCCCCTTGTGGTATTTCTACCTAGACTCATGAGACTACACCTGCGTGACAAGCACAATATGTTCTACGAGACACCTTATCTCATCTTGTAGTAACTACATTTACTGTTTCAATGGAATGTTCGGGTTGCCCCGGAATATTCCTTGACTCGGTAACAGGAACGGCTGCGGCTAACTGAGCAATTTGGGTTTCGATCATTTTATTAAAGCTCAGTTGATTTTTCATGGCAGAAGAGAATGATTCCAATCTAGAGTCTATGCTTTCCAGGATTTTATCATTAGTAGCAAGCTTTTTATTGATATTTTCAGTGATTTTACCCTGGCCAAACACTAGATCTCTAAGAGATGGCTGATTATTGAAATTGCTGGAATTGAAATTGTTACCTTGTTGAGGCCTCTCAAATGGGAGGTTTGGGCGCGAATTCCAGCCTTGATTGCCGTAGTTGTTCGGTCGATACCCGTTGTTGTTGGAGTTGTTGACGTAGTGGGCATCTTCTCGCGTTTCAGGGCAGTCATTCCCCGAATGACCAACATTGCCACATACCTCGCAAGTCATGCAAGCATCCATGGCTTGTACCGTTTCTTGAGCAGGGGCCTCCATTTTCTTCATTAGAAGGTCCATCTTGGCAGCGAGCATGTCCGGAGCTTCAACTTGATGTACTTCTCGGGTCCGAGGTTGGGCTCGATCATCGGACCAACCTTTGTTCTCGACCATCTTCTCGGTTAGGGCCTTTGCACGACTCTCCTAAAGAGAGAAGAAAGAACCTCCAGCAACAACATCCAAATACTCACGGGCAGAGCTTCTAAGCCCGTGGTAAAAGGTTTGGATGACTTGGGATACAATTTGTTGTCGGTATCACAACTTTGTGAGAAAGGCTACAATTGTCTCTTTACTAACGAGGGTGTGAGCATCCTTAGAAGGGAGGATTCCTCTATTGCTTTTACGGGTCAACTCAAGGGAAAGCTTTATTTGGTTGATTTCACAACAAATAAAGTGGAACCGAAGACTTGTTTAGTGGCAAAATCTTCCTTGGGTTGGCTTTGGCATCACCGGCTAGCTCATGTTGGGATGATGAACTTGGCCAAACTTCAAAATATGAACACATTTTAGGACTAACAAATGTTGTGTTTGAGAAAGATAGGTTGTGTAGTGCTTGTCAAGCCAGAAAGCAAGTTGGTGCTCCTCATCCACCCACAAACATATTGACTAGTTTAAGACCCTTAAAGTTGCTTCACATGGATTTATTTGGGCCAATTGCATATATTAGTATTGGTGGAAACAAGTATGGACTTGTCATTGTAGATGATTTCTCTCAATTTACATGGATTTTCTTTCTACAAGACAAGAGTGAAGCTCAAGGGATTATCAAGAAATTCATTAGAAGAGCTCAAAATGAGTTTGAATTAAAAGTCAAGAGAATAAGAAGTTATAATGGGATGGAGTTCAAGAATCTCAATGTTGAGGAGTTTCTCGATGAAGAGGGCATCAAGCATGAGCTCTCTGCTCCATATACACCTCAACAAAATGGCATTGTTGAGAGGAAGAACCGGACCTGTATTGAGATGACAAGAACAATGCTTGATGAATACAAGACTCCGGATATCTTTTGGGCCGAGGCGATCAACATGGCTTGCCATGCCACCAATCGCCTCTATCTTCAAAAGTATTTGGGCAAGACTCCGTACGAGATCCTCACCGATAACAAACCAAAGGTGCATTACTTTCGAGTCTTTAGTGCAAATGTTACATTCTTAACAAGAGGACCAAAAGCTCAAAGTTTGCACCAAAGGTTGATGAAGGCATTCTACTTGGTTATGGTACTAACGAACACGCCTATCGTGTCTTCAACAAAACCACCGGTTGTGTTGAGGTCACGGTAGATGTGAAATTTGATGAATCAAACGGCTCTCAAGTAGAGCAAGTTGAAAATGACCTCTTATATGATGAAGAACCTCCTAGTCAATCCATCATGAGAATGGGACTAGGAGAAGTGAGGTCTCGTGAAGTTCAAGTTGAAGATCAAGAGTTAGCCCAAGCTCTAGAAATCAATTTTAATAGTGTTCCATCATCATCGACAAGAGTTGAACCACCAAGCTCCCTTCAAGATCAAGTTCAAGCTCGTGGTGACGATCATGATCATGGCAATGATCAAGGGGGAGTTCAAGGTGATGATGTTCAAGTTGATGAACCTCACAATGAAGAGGATGATGATGGACCAATTCAACGTCAATCAACATTTTTACATCCAAGAGTTCGTCAAAGCATTCAACGGGATCACCCCGTTGATCCCATCCTAGGGAGCATCCAAAGAGGGGTAACCACTCGTTCTCGTTTAGCAAATTTTTGTGGATGTTACTCGTTTGTTTCCTCTTTGGAGCCTCTCAAGGTAGAAGAAGCTCTTGGTGATGCGGATTGGGTCATTGCCATGCAAGAAGAGTTGAACAACTTCACAATAAATGAAGTTCGAGAATTGGTCCCAAGGCCCAAGCAAAATGTGATTGGCACTAAGTGGGTTTTCTAGAACAAACAAGATGAAAATGGGATTGTCACAAGAAACAAGGCTAGATTGGTTGCTCAAGGATTCACTCAAATTGAAGGTCTTGACTTTGGTGAAACTTATGCTCCGGTGGCAAGGCTTGAATCCATTCGCATTCTATTAGCTTATGCCTCACATCACAACTTCAAGCTTTATCAAATAGATGTAAAGAGTGCATTCAAAAATGGCCCTCTTTCTGAGTTGGTATATGTGGAGCAACCATCGGGCTTCAAAGATCCCAAGAACCCCAATTACATCTATAAGCTCCATAAGGCGCTCTATGAGCTTAAGCAAGCCCCAAGAGCATGGTATGAATGCCTTAAGGAATTTCTTCACAAGAATGTCTTTGTAATGGGCAAAGAGGATTCTACACTCTTTACTAGAAAATAGACAAAGATTTGTTTATTTGTCAAATTTATGTTGATGACATTATCTTTGGTTCTACTAATGAACAATTTTGTGAAGAATATAGTAGGATAATGACCAAGAGATTTGAAATGTCAATGATGGGGGAATTGAAATTATTTCTTGGCTTTCAAATCAAGCAAATGAAGCATGGGACTTTCATATATCAAACAAAGTATACAAGTGATATGCTCAAGAAGTTTGGCATGGCTAATGCTAAGCCCATCAAGACACCAATGCTCGTGAATAACCATCTTGATCTCAATGAGGAAGGGAAATCGGTCGATCAAAAGGTATATCGCTCCATGATTGGATCTTTGCTTTATCTTTGTGCATCTAGGCCCGAGATAATGCTTAGTATGTGCATGTGTGCAAGATTTCAAGCCAATCCCAAGGAATGTCATTTAATGGCTATTAAAAGAATCTTTAGATATCTAGTGCATACTCTGAACCTTGGCTTGTGGTATCCCAAGGGCTCCTATTTTGATTTACTTGGCTATTGTGATTGAGATTATGCCGGTTGCAAGGTAGATCGAAAGAGTACAGTGGGGACTTGCCAATTTCTTTGTCGGTCTTTGGTGTCTTGGAGCTCTAAGAAACAAAATTCCGTTGCGTTATCCACCGCCGAGGCCGAGTATGTTGCAGTCGGTGCTTGTTGTGCTCAACTACTTTGGATGAGACAAACCTTGAGTGATTTTGGTTGTGAGTACAAAAAGATTCCACTTTTGTGTGACAATGAGAGTGTCATTAAACTTGAAAACAACCCCGTCCAACACTCAAGAACCAAGCACATTGACATAAGACATCATTTTCTTAGAGATCATGAAGCCAAAGGAGATATCGCCCTAAGCCATGTTGGAACCGATAAACAATTAGCCGATATATTCACCAAACCTCTTGATGAGCAAAGGTTTTGTTCCTTGAGGAGTGAGCTAAATATCTTGGATTCTCATAACTTGGATTGACTTGTTGCACACGGTTGAGTGATTGTAGCATAGGTCTTTGAAATAAAAGTCTTTCAAACTTGTGTGTGTCTTTGGTATTTGAAAAGATTTGGATTTCGATCCATTGATCCCATCAACTCATGTGTGACCATTGTTCTTCGTGCTTGTCTGTGGCTGGTTACACTTTGAGGAGATATCTAGTTTAGTGGCACACATATCTATCTCTATCAAGTGGCTAAATCTCTCAAAACTCTTCAACTCGCCCCTGCTGGAGATTGTCGGAAGTCTCCGATGAACAGCGGAAATTTCTGGTTAATGCGACGGAAATTTCTGGTGTAAATGCCACGCAGGACATAACCCTCTCTTAAACCTAGCCACCGAGTTCCTCTCTCTCATATCACTCTACTCACACCGCCGACGCCTCTCTTTCTCCCTACTTCTCTTCCATGGCGATTTTGCCTCTGCTCCACTAAAATCTTCCAAAGATTAGTGATTTTCACCGTCAAGAACTCATCAAGACTGAGAGAACCTCTCTCCATCTCTCTCCTTCGTTCGTTCTTCAAGTTCAAGTGATTTCAAGGTATTCAATCTCGTTCCTCAAGTCCAATCCCTAGAGTTCTTCAATAGAAGTTCATAATCATGTTTCTAAGGTTTCATCTAATGCTTACAGTTTTAGTGATTTGCATTGCAAATTATAGTGAGTTTTTATCATGAACTTGGGAATAAAAATTAGGGTTGCTCGATCTCTTTTCTAGACTTATGTAGACTTCTTCCCTTTACTAGATCTTATCTATCAT
Organism: Echinochloa phyllopogon; assembly: GCA_033239725.1. Classification (NCBI taxonomy): domain Eukaryota; kingdom Viridiplantae; phylum Streptophyta; class Magnoliopsida; order Poales; family Poaceae; genus Echinochloa; species Echinochloa phyllopogon. The sequence goes on along the minus strand of BTCW01000012.1, from coordinate 47,050,075 downwards.
GTCTACATTGCCTGGATCCACATTATCTTGAGCTTTCATCGAGTATTTGATAGGCTATGCGAATCAAGGTGCATATTTCCGTCTGTCAGAAATTTTCGTCGATTCATCGGAAATTTTCGGTAAATCCAGCGGTAATCTCCGACAGACTGAAATCAAAACATCGCTTCTTATAATCTGTTGACTACTATATCTCTATCTGTAGTTCCTATCTCACTTGTACCATCATTTGCTCCTATACAGGTTGTGCTCATGGATCCAAGTGACCCAAATGCTACAAAGAAAATTGTGAGAGATATTGTGATGCAAAGGAGGAAAAAGCCTCGAATTGATTCCAATGCCCCCAATGCATCCACCACCTCATCTCCGCCATCTGAAGACGATGATACTCCTGCAAATCCACTAGAGTCGCTGCCAAAGATGACCACCCCGAGAGGTCGAGTCAAAGCGGGGCACGCAAAGCAGCTGGTAGCGCTCAACCTCCTCGTGCTGCCCGCATTCCACAAGCTCCTCAAGTTGCCAATGTGGCACTTGGTGGGGAACTTCCTCCTCGTCGCAGGAAAGCTCAACCCATTCGAGGCAAAGGGAAGGGCCCCCAAGGTGGTAGCTCCTCTCGGGCACCGCCAAGATATGTTGATGAAGAAGAAGAAGAAGAAGAGGAACCGAACGCAGCTCAGATTCATGCGGCTGCTATGCACGGATTTGAAAATTCCAATCGACAGAAACTTGAGTGTCCCCATACACCTCCAAGGATCACTATCAATAATGATGGGTACACTCAAGTAGGTGAATGTCTTAAGAAGCATCCTCCTTTGACCGGAATTGGATGTGTCACCCCTAGATTACCCATCAACTATCGAAAACAGGTTGTTGATTGTTGGAAAACAAGAAGGGAGGAGTGCCCACTTATCTTTGCTAAGGATGCCTCTCTTGATTATCGATTCCACACTTAGTTTCATGTGGACTTCTATTTCTTAGTGCTTCTTTCTCGCTCAGAGCCTATTGTTGACATGTAGTGGATCGATTGGGAATATATGAAGAATAGTCATCATTCGACTTGGGATCTAGTGATTGACATATGCAAGGCAAGGGAGTGTACGATCTCATGGGTTTTTAGTATGATTGGAATGAGGAGATTGTGCCTCAATTTTATGCTACTCTTTATCACAATCCAAAGAAGAAGACAATCTATTGGTGTTGACACCAAAAATTGGCACCAGAAAGAGGCTGACATGTGGGCCGGATTCGTTGAAAAGATATCATTCGGCAAAGAAGTTTTTCCCCAGAGCATTCGGTAAAGACGTTCTGCGGTCGGGAACGCATTGTCATTCGGCAAGAAAGTATTCCGCAGGATGAATTCGGGAGTGCGTGATGACGTGGATCAAGTGTAAGGAAAAAGCTGGTTTAACTTGGAATGCAAGACGGATACGGTGCCCCGGCGTTTATCTTTTTTAGGAAATAAATAATGTAATCGTAATCGATTAGGAGTCGTGTCGAAACCTGGGTATAAATATAAACCCGTGGTAGTTGTAAAAAAGACAATCGAACAATCAATCATACAACAAACCGGCCCCGTGCCAACTTCGAGTCCTTTAGTCGAGTCGTCGAGTTCTTCGAGAGGAATCATCGATCCGTCGACCTCCGTATGTACCGGCAACCCTGCACCATGCCTAGTATCATGCGGTGGATTTAGGCTTTGGTTCAGGAAGGTTCCATTGTTAGATCATGAGCCATGCGGTGGGCTAAGTTTTAGCTTGGAACAAGTTATCGGTTCTATTGGATTCTGGCAAGATCTGATAGATCCATTAAGTTACCATGTGTTGCTCTGGATTTTACCTTTATGTTTAATTCATTACAACACTCTTTTGCCCAGTCTAGATTGATTAGATTCGGTTCTAGCTCATAATGCACTGCGTTTCCATAGCCGAATTCGAAGTCAATCTAGATTGCCACGTGTTGCGGGTCCAAGCTCGTTGGTCTTGTGTAGATCTTGACAGAACCGGGTATCATGCGGTGGATGCAGGTTTTTGGGTCGTCTTAGAGCTAATCATCCGGTGGATTAGAATTCGATTCGATCTGATAGACCTATCATCACCAACGAAGCATGTTCCTTCTTCATGGAACCCGATTCGGCTATATAGCTGTATTCGGCAGTATCGCCACGAGCGAAACATGTCCAAGGTTTTGTTTTAAATAAAGAATGCTTTTAGCCTTCCACGTTTAGAGCGTATCATGCGGTGGATTGTTCTATTCTTGGTTGGTGGTGTGATTCCAAGCAAGTCGTATCATGCGGTGGATTAACTTGCTTGTTTCATGCTCGACGGGTTGAAAAGTGCCTAGACATGCGGTAGACTAGTGCTTTTAGTCTATGCATTCTTGTTTATTATGAAATTATGGTCATGTTTTCGCCCTTTTATTTATTTATCATGCTCTGTTCCTCGTTAATCGGTTGTGAATATGCGATACAATGTTTATTCAGTCAAATACCGATCTTTCGTCATGCTTACGTCACGCATTCGGCAGTGCGCTTCCTGCGTGCTTTGCCGATTGCCGAATGATGCTTTAACTGCTGACAGATAGCTTCTTTATAGCTATATGCCGTTCGAAGCTGGCTCTGTAATCGCAATTATGGAACTACCTGGTATTACCCGGTACGTTCCAGGTGTTATTTGAACATCTTTTCTCCCTTTGTCAGTTTTCAGGAAAATTGACTGGCACGCTTTCGGATTCAAACGCTCGGGCCACGTGTGAAGCTAGCTAATTCGGCTTGCTGTGTGCTTGGCGTGAAGTGCGGATTTTACGTCAACACACTTTTTGGCACGCCCAGTGGGACCACAAGCTTCGAAGATGCCTGAATTAAAAGACATTCTGGATGTCACTTTTGAAGAATTGTCTGATGAACATCAACAAATGGTGAAGACTGCTGCAGATCAGTTCATCAAGAAATGCTTGCTGTCTTTTGCTAAGAACAGGAGTGGTGCACCATTTCTCAAGTCAGATCTGCCAAGAGTTCTTTTGCCGGGACAATCTGATCTTACTGAAGATGAAGAAAGGGAGAAGTTCTCTAGCTTGTTGTACAAGGCTTTAGGAGAAACAATGACCAATCATAATGCTGCATTCCTGAACAGTTTTCGGCTCATACTGGTCAACATCTTTGGTCAACACGTGGATAAACCTTTTGAGCAAGCGCATGGACAACTTGGTGGACCAACATATTTCAATATTCAAGCATCGGTCCCAAAACGTCATGGTAAAGGTATTGAAGAAACTGAAGTTTCTGGAACCAAAGACGCGAGTGGACAGCCGATTCAGCAAGAGCTTCAGCATGTATTGCCGAAACCTCGTACATATGGTGATATGGCATTCGGCACCACGGGAAATCTACCTGCTTCTGCTTACAAGATATCCCCTCTGAACAACAGGCTGCAAAGGGATGTGTATGGGAACGGATATTCAGAGTTCATGGATTACAATGCTATTGATGCTCTCCCGAATCCCGGGTATGTTGGTACTACAGGGATGCCTGCTGGAAGACCAGGGAATCAAGATACCAATATTGACCTCGTGGTGCAAAAGATGACCGATGTATTGCAAAATCAATTCGGTCTGAAGCCTAAAAATCAGGGGTACATGTACTCGTCTCCTTTCCCAGAATGGTACCAAAGGGTATCATTGCCAAATAGAGTCAAGGTGCCTACAGAGTTTACTAAGTTCTCAGGACAAGACGATACTAGCACTGTGGAACATATAGCTCGATATCTAATGCAGCTTGGAGAAGCTTCAGCAGATGAGGCTTTCAGAATCAGATACTTTCCTTTGTCACTGACGGGTCCAGCTTTTACATGGTTTGCTTCTTTGCCTGCTCAGTCAATTTGTACTTGGAAAGACCTGGAGCAGAAATTCCATGCTCATTACTACATTGGCAGTACCGAGAAAAAGTTGGTTGATTTGACCAGCTTAAGGCAGAGAAATAATGAGACACCTACGGAGTTCCTCAGGAGGTTTAGGGAAACAAAGAGCATGTGCTTTTCTCTGAACATACCTGATGACCAGCTAACCGGTATGGCTGTAGCTGGCATGCTGCCTGCCATTCGGGAAAAGTTATTTGGAATGGAGTTCGATGATCTGGGCCAGTTGTCACACAGATTGGCCTTAATGAGTAACCAGGCATATGGTTTCAAGAAAGATGCCAGATTTGCTAAACACAATGATGTAGCTGATATCTATAACCAATTCCTTGAAAGAGCAGATCAAGGAGATGAGTATGAAGATAGTGAGGAGATAGCTGCAGCAGAGATAGTGTGGGGCAAAGAACCAGTCATGGTGAATCAGAGGTGGATTAAACAGAATAAGGGCACCTATGATTTTGATGTAACTAAGGCAGATAAATTGTTTGACTATCTTGTAAAAGAAGGCCGGATCAAGCTACCAGAGGGGCATTCTATGCTTCGGTCTGATGGAGTGAAAGATAAAAGGTACTGTGGATTCCATGATAGAAATTCTCATTCCATCAATGAATGCAGGGTTTTTAGAGTGAGGATTCAGAAAGCTATCCAAGAAGGGCATCTGAAATTCGACAATAAGATGAAGTTGGACAATAACCCGTTTCCTCAGAACATGATTGGGTTCTCAATCAATATGGTGAGTGTTGCCGAATCTGGAGAAAAGGGAAAGATGAGAGTCCTGACGTCGAAGGAAGCGAAGCAGAATGGCTCAGTCGATCCTAATCGGCAAATTACGATCGAACAGATTCGCGAGGAAAAGCCTCGCTTCCCGAATAGCCGATTTGAAATTGGGAAATCTTCTAAACCCAGAGTCACATCGCGCATTCTCCTCAATAAGTGGCAGCGTCAGCAAGAAAAAGAGCACTACCAGAGACGTGAGTACGAGGAGGAGAAGAGGAGGTGCGAAGAAAAAAGGTATGAGGAAGAACAAGAGGAATATGTCCGAGAACAAGAACGTGCACATTGGGATTGTGTCTTCTTCAGACACTGTTGGAACGAGGGTTTAAAGCTGCCTACATGGAGTAACTGTCCTGAATGCAATAATGGATATGTCGAACATAGGCAAAATGTTGCCAGTCGCCGATCCGTCCACGAAAGAATTGGAAGGATACATCCTAGTGATGATCGGCGTCTAAAAATATATAAGAATGATGATCAACCAAGGAAAAGACATGCTGATCATAGATGGATTGATCATGAAGAAGAAGATCGTGAGTATGTCTGGCGGAAAGGACAATGGTGTCCACCTGGTTTAAGAAAGAGCCAGAAGAGAAGAGTTCATCGCCTGAGGAATCAAGAGTTGAAGCGAGCAGGAACCAGGATGAGATCGATATGGCGTCCAAAAGACAAACCCGACGAATCGGGTCATTCGGCTCCTACATGCATGGTATGTTTCTTGCCGAATGAATTCATGGCTCCAGCTAATCAAATTGTACAGGAAGAGATATTGTCAGAAGTGGATGAAGCCGAGCGATGTGGGTTAATGGCACAATTGGTATTGAATAAGCAAGCTATTTTTGAGAAGCCAGTCCAGAATCGGCACATGAAACCACTGTACTTAAAAGGATATGTCAACGGAAAGCCACTGACGAAGATGTTTGTTGATGGTGGAGCTGCTGTTAATGTTATGCCATACAATACATTCAGGAAACTTGGCATGAGCCTTGGAGATTTAACGCCAACAAGCATAGTTTTGAATGATTTTGCTGGAAATCCTTCGGACACCAAAGGATGTGTACATGTAGATCTGATGATTGGATCTAAGATTCTGCTTACAACCTTCTTTGTTATTGAAGGCAAAGGGGCATACAGCTTGCTACTTGGAAGGGATTGGATCCATGCGAATTGCTGTATTCCATCTACTATGCATCAGCAGCTTATTCAGTGGATAGATGATGAAGTGGAAATTGTCCCAGCAGATGATTCAATTAGCGTGGCTAATGTGGAACCAGCCTTCTGGGAATATCAAGGCATAGATTGTTTCTCAGGTAAGGACTGGGGAGAAGGTCCTGTTGAGCCAGTCAGCAGTGATCAACAGCCGATCGAAGCAGTCGGCTCTTTTAGTAATTTTTAATGGATAATCCAATCGATGGGACTGACGGGAAGCTAGGACATGGATTTGTGTCGGCTGATAAATTAGAAGAAGTAGACATTGGAGATGGTGACAAACCAAGGCCGATATTCATCAGTGCTAGCTTGGATTCAGTTTTCAGAGAAAAGTTGATTGAGTTGTTAAAAGAATACAAAGATTGCTTTGCTTGGGATTATTCGGAGATGCCTGGTTTAGATCGTTCCATTGTTGAGCATCGATTGCCGATCAAGCCTGGTTATAAACCTTACAAGCAACCACCCCGGAAAATCTACAAAGATGAAGTGTTGACCGATGTAAAGAAAGAAGTGGAAAGATTAATAGCAGCAAATTTTATTCGGCCATGCAGATATGCAGAATGGATCTCTAATATTGTTCCTGTGTACAAGAAAAATGGGAAGATGAGAGTTTGCATAGACTTTAGAGATCTGAACAGAGCTACACCCATGGATGGATATCCAATGCCTATTGCTGACTCGTTGGTTGATGCTGCTGCTGGATATAAAGTGATTAGTTTCATGGATGGTAATGCAGGGTACAATCAAATTTTTATGGCATTGGAAGATATAGCGAAAACAGCTTTCAGATGTCCAGGACATATAGGGTTGTTTGAATGGGTTGTCATGACGTTTGGTTTGAAGAATGCTGGTGCAACTTATCAGAGAGCCATGAATTATATTTTTCATGAGTTGATCGGCAAGATTGTGGAGATATATATTGATGATGTTGTGATTAAGTCATTGGATCATGAAGCACATTTGGCCGACATAAGGAAAACTCTAGAGTGCACTAGGAAACATGGGCTCAAGATGAACCCGAATAAATGTGCTTTTGGAGTTTCGGCAGGAGAATTTCTGGGATTTCTGGTGCATGAAGGAGGAATAGGAGTTGGCAAGAAAAGTATGAAAACCATTGATGAAGTTGTTCCTCCAACTAATCTTAAGGAATTACAGTCACTACTTGGTAAGATCAATTTTGTAAGAAGATTCATATCAAACTTATCACAAAAGGTGTTGCCTTTCTCTTCACTGCTAAAAGTCAAGAAGGATCAGAAGTTTGTATGGGGTGACGAACAACAAAAGGCTTTCGATGAGATCAAGGAATACATGAAAGAACCACCAGTATTGGTACCTCCACAGCTAAACAAGCCTTTTAAGTTGTACGTGGCGGCCGATGCCCAAACTATTGGATCGGCCCTCATACAAGAATTTGAGGGAAAGGAAAGGGTAGTTGCGTACCTTAGCCGGAAATTGCTTGATCCCGAAACGAGGTATTCGGCTACCGAGAAACTTTGTTTATGTGTTTACTATTCCTGTACAAAATTTCGGCACTACTTGCTACATGCCGAATGCATTGTGTATTCAAAATTTGATGTGATAAAGCACATGTTGTCTATGCCAATTTTGAACGGAAGGATTGGCAAATGGATTTTAGCTTTGTCTGAATTTGAGTTAAAGTTTGAATCGGCAAAAGCTGTTAAAGGACAGATTATTGCTGACTTCATTACTGAACATCGCGATTCATCAGCTAATTTGCTTGAAATTACTCCTTGGGTATTATTCTTCGATGGATCTTCATGTGACAAAGGTGGTGGAGTAGGTATTTTGTTAATTTCGCCAAAAGGAGAGGTATTTGAATTTGCTATTCCTATTCAACCTACTGTCACTAATAATCAAGCCGAGTATGAAGCGTTGCTCAGAGGACTTCAATACTTGAGAGAGGCAAAGGCCATTGCAGTTGAAATCTTTGGAGATTCAGAATTAGTCATAAGGCAACTAAATGGCGAATATGAGTGCAGAAACGATATCTTAAGGAATTACTATGAGGAATGCAAACAAATCTTAAAGGAGTTTCAGTCGGTAATTCTGCGGCATATTCCTAGGAGAGACAATGGAGAGGCGAACAGATTAGCTCAAAGTGCTTCGGGTTATAAAGAGCTTCAAGAAGTTTTTGCTAATGATGTATATGCTTTCGGGAGTAATCTGGCAGAAGATGATTGGAGAAAAGAAATTATTGATTATCTGGAGAATCCATCCCGAAAAGTTTCTAGAAAGCTCAGGTATAAAACTTTAAAGTTTGTTCTTCTTGATGATAATTTATATTATAAATCCTTGGATGGGGTGCTGTTACATTGCTTAAGTCAAGAAGAAGCAAAAAGGCTGATAAGTGAAGTGCATGATGGGTTGTGTGGAGCACATCAATCGGCTTACCGAATGAAGTGGGTTATTAGGAGAACTGGGTACTATTGGCCCACAATGCTAGAAGACTGCTTTGAATATTATAAGGGATGCCAAGATTGCCAGAGATTTGGAAACATTCAAAGAGTTCCAGCATCGGTCCTGAATCCTATTATCAAGCCATGGCCATTCAGAGGATGGGGAATGGATTTGATTGGCCAAATAAATCCTCCATCTAGCAAGGGGCATAAGTTTGTGCTTTTAGCAACCGATTATTTTACTAAATGGGTTGAGGCGATTCCATTAAAGAAGGTGACATCAGATAATATGGTTGAATTTGTTAAAGAACATATCATTTACAGATTTGGAATTCCTCAAACAATCACCACAGATCAAGGAACTCAGTTTACATCTTCAGAGTTCAGAAATTTTGCTGAAAGTATGGGCATCAAATTGTTGAATTCTTCTCCTTATTATGCCCAAGCTAATGGTCAGGCAGAGGCTTCTAACAAGATTATGATTAAAATTATACAGAAGAAGATTGATCAGAAGCCAAGAAAGTGGCATTCGGTACTCAATGAGGCTTTATGGGCTTACCGAATGGCTCCACATGGGGCTACACAGACGTCTCCTTATGAATTGGTATATGGACATCATGCTATCTTGCCATGGGAGATGCAGTCAGACTCAAGGAGAATAAAGTTGCAAAAAGATTTAAGTTCTAAAGATTATAATGATTTAATGATGGATGAATTAGAAGATTTGCATATGATTCGTCTCAGGGCCTTGGAAAATGTTGAGAAGAATAAAATGCGAGTTGCTAAATATTACAACAAGAAGGTGAAAGTCAAGCAATTTGCAGAAGGAGATTTGGTTTGGAAAGCAATATTGCCGATTGGAACTAAATACAGTGCATTCGGTAAGTGGTCTCCAAACTGGGAAGGTCCTTTCAGAGTGGTCAGATGCGTGCCTGGAAATGCATATATTCTGAAAACTTTACTAGGAGAGGAGTTTACTGCTGCTATCAATGGGAGATACTTGAAGATATATTATCCTAGTGTTGAGATTGATCGCTGATTGAAATATTTAATGTCAGAACGACTGAAACAGCCGGTATTCGGGAAGGAGCCGTCTTCAGAACAAAAATATTGACAGAAGAAGAAATGGCCAATACCAGAGCGTATTGCCCTTAGTACAAATATATTACAAAAAATGAGTTTGACAGGGTCATCACATAAAGACTGCAAAAGATAAGTTTTATTGCCGAAATTCCATAATCCCTAGTACAAACTAATGGAACAACCTGTTCAGAACAGACTGGGGATGAATGGAATCGGCAATGGCGACGCCATGAGCATCAAGGCGATCTATGGAGGCCTCAATATCGTCGATCTCCTCCGGATTGCCATTGGCAAAGCCGGGCGGTAGCCTGGAATAGTCGGTGCCAGTGTGCGTCGACATGGCGACTAGGCCTGCGGCAGTGCCCAGACGGACGCCATGTAAGGCCACCTCATCGATACGGCCTGCCACTGCACCGAGGCGAGTTTCTGGCGTGTCCCTAGGAGCATTCACCTTGTTTGCCAAAGACTCAACCAATGTCTTCAGTTGATCGAGTTCGGCGTCGCGATCTATAGGATTACGAAGCAACGGCAGGTTAGTCCAAGGTCAGATTGAAGTTAAGCGAACCGCAGAAATTACCGTCGATGGTCTCGAGCAACTGCTTGCGCTGGTGTTGCCACTCCAGATCTGCGATCCCGGCTTGTTTGGAGATGACCTCCAGCTCACGCCGAGTGTCGTCACGTTCCTGCTTAAATCGGCAGGCATCGCTATCTGAGTAGGGCAGGTCCCAGTTGGGCCTGGGAGATCGGCTAGATGAATCCGAAGAATCACCCGCTGCAGCCGGAACCGCAGTCAAGACAGTAACGGGGTTCCATTGGATGCGCCTGAAAGCACAAAGAAAGTTGAGAATAAGGCAAAATCTGGAGGAAAGGATAAGGAGAGGCAGACAGTCATCACCTCCGACGAGCACTGGCGCGGCTCCCTTCAGCTTCGTCGACGGCCGGGCGTCTTCCGTTGTTGTTGGTCATTGGGGTTTTCTGAAGATTACTGTGCTCGAAGAAGAGGGGGCTCAGGCTAGCAGGAAGCTTGGAAGACGGAGGATTTGATAAAAGATTAGGAGCGCTCAAGGTTCTTATTTATGGAACTAACGAAGAGATCGTGGTCGAAGATTGTGGTGCATATCCCAAAGAGTTCGGAAGGTGGAAAGGATTTTCCAACCGATCGATTTCCATGTCGTTTGGGATTCTTGCAGAGTCGTATTCAGTTTTGACTGAATGAGATTCGGCTGTGTTGTGTTTGAGGCGTTTTCGGGTCTGACACTGTTACAATCAGCTTTGCCGAATGAGTTATCCACAATGGAGAAAAGCAGAGTTAAGAAATGACAGAGATTGCAGGATTGATGAAGCATTCGGCTATCGACTGTTTGTTACAATTACAAGCCCAAGTACTTTGAGATTACATTTTTAGCATCTGATATCATATTGTTAATGCTCTCTAATAAGTTTTTGTCAGCTTCTTGGGTTTTAGCCAGAGCAGCAAGCTTTGCCTTGAGTTGTTTTTCTTCGTTCAGAGCTGCTGAAGCTTCCTTTCGCATCTTCTCTGTTAATTTGGGAAGCTCAACTATCTTCTTCTCATCAGCTTCAATTTCGGCCGATAGATCTCTCAATTCGGCTTCAAGTGCAGCTTTTCTGACCTTCTTCTTTTCAAGTTCAGATTCCAATTTGGTCAGTAACTCTTTGCTGTTCTGAGCTTGAGTATGCAGGTCTTTCACAGATTGTTTGGCTGTGGATCTCCTCTGTTCCAGAGCTGGTTGAGAGGATTGGTTTTTTAGAGCCTGCTTTACTGCGGCGTATTGTTGATCCAAATGAGAAACTGGTTCCAAAGAAGCTTTGATATCATCAGGGAGTTCTTGGTCAATAGATTCCAGTACATCCCTTAAGAGATCAGCATCTTTGACTTGATCTTGAATACTCTTGTGCAGCAAAGCAAGGATATCTTTCAGCTTTGTTTGATTTTCTTCTGACAGAGTTTGGCCAGAAGATGTTTCTTCCCCTTGTTCGGCAACCAAGTCGTCCACAGCAAAAGAATAGCTGGATGATGAAATGGATTTCTCCTGAAAGAAAGTCTTGCCGAATTAGTAATAATCCGCTGAATGAAAGGGTAGAGAAAGTTGAATGATTTTGTTTACCTCGTTCCTGACTTCCTGAATGGGGGAGGGAAGCCTCTCAGGCTCAATGGAAAGATTCTGTGTATCTTGCTGAGGAGAAGCTGGAAGATTTCTTGGTGAAGATAATGCTTCTGATTGAGGGAGAAGTTGCAAAGCTAAAGATGAATCGTGATGAGAAGAAGAGCTCTCCAAGATTGGATCCATTGAGGATTGTTCTGCAGTTAACAAAGAATGAGTGCTGATGAAAAAGGAGTTAAGAGGATAAAGTGGTAGAATTTTACCAGTCAATGAAGCATCAGCAAGATCTGTGCTGATTGCTAGTTGTTGTTCTCTGACCTGAAACCAAGAAGAGATAAAGCTGAGCAAAATACCAATGGCATTATGGTCAAAAGAAGAAGGCTCTGACCTTGATAACCTTTTTGCTGCTTGTTCTTTTCTTCTTTACAACTAAGGGAGCAGTTAAAGAAAGGGTTTTCCTCTTGACAGATGATGGTCTAGTAAGTATTGGATCTAGAGAAGCCTGTCTAGCCATCAGTTGAGCCAAGGTAGGAGATTGGTGCCCCAAGGCAGATATTGGGCCTGCAGCTTTGTACAAGATCGCCCTGGCAAGAGGGGCAGGTGTTATATCCTGCAAGATGACAGAATAAGAATCAATCGGGGTTAATATTATTGAGACAGATGAAGGGATAAGCGTATTACCTCTGAAGTTGGCTGATAATCAGGCATTAACTCGAAGCAGAAGGGATGGATTGGCATGTTGAAGATATGATCATGAAGTTCTTGCCACCAGAGAGTGAAAGAAGGATGGGCAGATATTATTGGCACAAAAGGATCAGGTGCATAGATAGTTCCGCAGCATTTATAAGTAAAAATCCTTCTTATCTCTGTGGAATCCTTGACAATCTCCCTAGGCTTGAGAAATTCGTGAAGAAATAGCTTGGGGGGCACTTGGCCACATCCCAACTGTCTAGCTATCATATTTGGCTGATAATATTCGTAAGTGCTTTGAACCAGCCTTCCTCCACAGAATTCGGCTGGCAGGATGCAGGGCTGGATGAAGGCATTGAAGATCGCTATAGATTGTACATCAGTGCATCCAGTTTCAAAGCTGAATTCACAAGGGAGAGTGAGGTTGTCATTGTCCAGGTATGGGAACCAAAGAGGATGAGCAAAGCCTTTGAAGAAGAGCTCAAACAGTTCACCGATGTTCTTGTTGATAGATACAGTAGAGGCAGCTTCTCCATAGGTTTGACAACCTTTGGTTCTCCGGGTTTCTCCTTCTTTGTAATTGATTGAAGGAAAATCTCGGCTGTTGAGATCAATAGCGACGATTTGATGCATGTACAACTGCAGCCACATTTGGACAAACCACCAAGGACCATTGACACAGGGGATTTTCTTGCTGGTATGCATCAGGAGGGTGGTTTGATTGAGCATATGGTAGACACTTCCCAGGAGGTATTTCCCAAGTGGGATGAGTTTTCCGGCAGCCAGCTCTTCAGCCATCACGATATGATTCAGGGTTGGCTCATTGGCTTTGCCACAGAAGACTGATCTGCATAGCCACATGTTCAGGAAGGCTCTATATTCGACATCGGTCAGAGGGCCATCAGACACATGGTTCTGGATGTATCTCTTGTATCCAACCCCTGTTTTTACTCCTGTCTGCTTGGAGGAACCTTTGTGGTCATATGGATATACAGTTCCTGTAACGTTCAGGCCGGTCATCATATAGACATCGGCCAAAGTGGGAGACATTGGGCCATGACCGAAGAGAAAAGCATTTGCACCATTGGACCAAAAATGGCAAGCTGCAATCAGAAGGTTCTCGTTCTTTGGTGTCTCGGCTAGTGACAGCTCCAGGCAATGAGAAATACGCAGATGGTCCCAGTTCTGTGTTTGGGGGCTTTTGTCATCAGATATCCTTTTGTACCAATTTCTCCAGCCGGCAATTGGGGGCAAAGGCCAGTTCTTGAAGGCGTCTTGCCACTCATGAGGTTTTGTCAATGAAATCTTGAAAGGAACCCTCTGAGATTCAGCCGCGATGAGTTCGGAAGGATCTGAATTCCCTACAGGGCCGAGGAAGTATGATGGAGCTTTTTCCTCAACAGGGATAAGGATTTCGGCAGCTAGTGCCTATCAAGAATGGAAAAAGATGAGAGGAAATTTAAAATGCAAAATCGAAGGAAGAATACCGAATGTGCTTGAGGGGATTGAAGTTTACCTGGAGGGCAAAATCTTGGTCCGCCATTTGAAGATTGAATCTTGGAAGTCGATAACCTAGGGTTCGGATCTGGATGAGAGCTCTAAAGATTCAAAAGGAGAAGCGGGTGTCGAGCAGAACTAACTTGGGAATGTTGAATGCTTCTGGTCAATTCCGAGATAAAATTATCTTTTATCCCGAAATTGAAGGGGCATGTGTTGACACCAAAAATTGGCACCAGAAAGAGGCTGACATGTGGGCCGGATTCGTTGAAAAGATATCATTCGGCAAAGAAGTTTTTCCCCAGAGCATTCGGTAAAGACGTTCTGCGGTCGGGAACGCATTGTCATTCGGCAAGAAAGTATTCCGCAGGATGAATTCGGGAGTGCGTGATGACGTGGATCAAGTGTAAGGAAAAAGCTGGTTTAACTTGGAATGCAAGACGGATACGGTGCCCCGGCGTTTATCTTTTTTAGGAAATAAATAATGTAATCGTAATCGATTAGGAGTCGTGTCGAAACCTGGGTATAAATATAAACCCGTGGTAGTTGTAAAAAAGACAATCGAACAATCAATCATACAACAAACCGGCCCCGTGCCAACTTCGAGTCCTTTAGTCGAGTCGTCGAGTTCTTCGAGAGGAATCATCGATCCGTCGACCTCCGTAAGTACCGGCAACCCTGCACCATGCCTAGTATCATGCGGTGGATTTAGGCTTTGGTTCAGGAAGGTTCCATTGTTAGATCATGAGCCATGCGGTGGGCTAAGTTTTAGCTTGGAACAAGTTATCGGTTCTATTGGATTCTGGCAAGATCTGATAGATCCATTAAGTTACCATGTGTTGCTCTGGATTTTACCTTTATGTTTAATTCATTACAACACTCTTTTGCCCAGTCTAGATTGATTAGATTCGGTTCTAGCTCATAATGCACTGCGTTTCCATAGCCGAATTCGAAGTCAATCTAGATTGCCACGTGTTGCGGGTCCAAGCTCGTTGGTCTTGTGTAGATCTTGACAGAACCGGGTATCATGCGGTGGATGCAGGTTTTTGGGTCCTCTTAGAGCTAATCATCCGGTGGATTAGAATTCGATTCGATCTGATAGACCTATCATCACCAACGAAGCATGTTCCTTCTTCATGGAACCCGATTCGGCTATATAGCTGTATTCGGCAGTATCGCCACGAGCGAAACATGTTCAAGGTTTTGTTTTAAATAAAGAATGCTTTTAGCCTTCCACGTTTAGAGCGTATCATGCGGTGGATTGTTCTATTCTTGGTTGGTGGTGTGATTCCAAGCAAGTCGTATCATGCGGTGGATTAACTTGCTTGTTTCATGCTCGACGGGTTGAAAAGTGCCTAGACATGCGGTAGACTAGTGCTTTTAGTCTATGCATTCTTGTTTATTATGAAATTATGGTCATGTTTTTGCCCTTTTATTTATTTATCATGCTCTGTTCCTCGTTAATCGGTTGTGAATATGCGATACAATGTTTATTCAGTCAAATACCGATCTTTCGTCATGCTTACGTCACGCATTCGGCAGTGCGCTTCCTGCGTGCTTTGCCGATTGCCGAATGATGCTTTAACTGCTGACAGATAGCTTCTTTATAGCTATATGCCGTTCGAAGCTGGCTTTGTAATCGCAATTATGGAACTACCTGGTATTACCCGGTACGTTCCAGGTGTTATTTGAACATCTTTTCTCCCTTTGTCAGTTTTCAGGAAAATTGACTGGCACGCTTTCGAATTCAAACGCTCGGGCCACGTGTGAAGCTAGCTAATTCGGCTTGCTGTGTGCTTGGCGTGAAGTGCGGATTTTACGTCAACAATTGGATGACAGAAGGAACTTGGTTTGGGGCAACTTTCAAGGATTCCGCTCACCTTCTTGGATTTGGACGTGCTGACTAGGAGAAGCCCTCCGAGTTTAATGCTCTCACTCTTTACAATGATGAGATTCAGTTCATGTATGAAGGAGGAACAGAAGCCGATGGATATATCACAAACTTGCAGCCCTTCTTTCACTACATGAACAAGTTCTTCAGGCTACTCTGACTATCAAGAAAAGGATATGGTTCTTCAGTTCTTGGTCACACAAGGAATCTCCTTGCTCATCTTTGTCCTGATGGTGATGATTTCAGTGTCTCGGACTTCATATGGAATGAAACCATTGACGGTGCTTCGGATTCCGAGCGTTGCCTCCCATATGCTCCTTATGTGATGTACTTGATTGAGACTACCACCAAGACGATTTATCCCAAAGATCACTCTCATAAGCGTCTTTGGATCATAAAAAAGAGAGGGACAGCTCCACCTCCACCTCTTAGGACTACAAGAAGATCTAAAAATCCTCCTCATGCTGAGCCCCCTAGAGCCGCTGAAACTAGGACGGCAGGTGCTTCGCGTGCCACTCATGGACCACCACCTCCTCGCCCCAATAAGAACAAGGTGATGGGAGCTTTCCATGCCTTGTTTCAGATTTGCAAGCACAATGCCATTGAGATTAACGAGAATCAAAAGGGTATAAAGGAGCTCCAAGCTCATGCCGGTCTTCCTCACTCTCCCATTCGTGAGCTCCCGACTTTTGAGGACCCATGGTCGGACTTTGAAGAAGAAGAAGCGGATCCTCCTAGTCCTTCTGCTGCTGCTCCTCCTTCTCATCGCTCCCATCGTGCTTCCACTCGCACTGTTGAAGAGGTCAACACCGAAGAAGAAGAGCCCTATAGGGGAGACGGCGTCTACACCAACGACGATGCTGATGGCGATGATGACGACGATGATGAAGCCACTCTGTGATGATGCTGATATACTCTTTCACATCTTCTTCTTTCCTTTTTCGTGCTTGATGCCAAAGGGGGAGAAGAAGTCTCTATGTCGCATTGTCTTGTATCTTAATTTTATGCATGTGTGCTACTGAGCTCCGTAAGATGTGTGTGAACTCTGTGTGTTAGGATGTTAAACTTGCCGATTATTCATTTGTGGTCGTGCTAGAACCTCTTAAAATGTGCTATGGTGACTGTTTTTTTTCTGTCAGCAAGTTTACCGGAAATCTCCGGTAACAGGCGGAAATTTCCGGCAAATGCGATGGAAATTTCTGCTAAGTTTCATCAGAAATTTCCGATAGAAGTGCTTGGTACCTTCTTTTGCTCTTTGTGGTATACCATGTCATATGAATCCTGTTGTTTTCCTCTCTATGTGCTGTGATATGAAATTTTTTTGAAAAGTCTCTGATAAATATGTGCTTAAGCATTTGAGGCTTCTAAAAGGGTTTAAACATGCACATATTTAGGGGGAGCTTTTCTAATATATTGGATGCAACTCTTGTTCTTTATCTCTATCTTGTGAAACCAAATTTGTATTGTCATCAATCACCAAAAAGAGGGAGATTGAAAGTGCATCTTGACATTTAATCAATTTTGGTGATTAATGATAATAGAAATTTGGATATAATGCTTTGTATGAGATGTGTAGGAATAAAACAAAAATGAAAGAAAAGAAATGTGAAAGGAAGGTGCCCAATTCTTATCTCTATGATGGTGAATGCTATTGAAGGATTTAAATTTCATTTTTTTGGTTTGCATTTGAGTATAGGACCACCGTACTATCAAGAGGGACAAGTAATCGTGGAATCATGTGATTTTGATGCTCATATAACATCCTCACACCTTCTCTCAAGACCCTTGCACATCAATACATACACATCTAGCTTGTACAGCTTTACCGGCGGACATTTCCGTTAATTGGCGGCAATTTCCGACAATCATCGGAAATTTCCGATGAACATCGTACATCTTCGAGCCATTGAACGCATTGACCTTCCACCGGAAATTTCCGGTAATTGGTGGAAATCTCCGGCAAATGCGATGGAAAATTCCGGTATTACTCGCCCCAACGGTCACATTTATGAGAGAGCTATATATACAATGCTTTTGGCATTCTTCATGAACTCTAACCTCTCTCAAGCACCTTAGAGCTCTTCCAACACCCCTTGCTTTGATTTCCAATTGTGTGATGGTGTGTTGGTGAGGGATTTGAGCAAAGTGATTCTAGCTTCATCCTCTCCCTTTCTTGAGCATCAAGTTCGTGGTTTTCGGTGATCTCGTTTGTTACTCTTGGGGTTTCATCCCCTAGATGGTTAGGCGTCACCGAGAGCATCCAAGACAAGGTTATGGATTCACCTCGAAACTTTGTATTACCCCATCCTTTCTGGATTTGCTAGTAAGTATGCTTAGCTCCTTTGTGGTGACTAAGTGGAGGAAAGTGGCTTCGAGTATATAAGCCCTCCTTTCGTAGGCCCTCAACGGAGACGTAGCCTCCTGTGTGGAGGTGAACTTTGGGATAAGTCTTCTGTCTTTGTTGTCATCTGTGTTCTTCGCATTCTTTGAGTTCATATAGTTTTTGCAAGCAACTTTACTATTTCATCTTGATCTATATATTTGCGAAGCTCTTGTTGCAGGTGAAGGTACAATAGGGTTATTTACTTCTAAAACAGCAAATCGATTCATATAGATTGTTGTTGTTGCTTGTATTTATCTTGTGATTCATCATTTTTGCTTGTCACCGGAAATTTCCGGTAGTAGGCGGAAATTTCCGGTAGTAGGCGGAAATTTCCGGTGGCTACCGGATATTCCGGCTTATCTAACATTTCGTTGAGTTTGTTGTGATAATTTTCAGTTCGCCTATTCACCCCCCTCTAGGCCTAGTGTTGATCCTTTCAGAGTGATGTAGGGTTGTTTCTCAAAATCTGGTGTTTCTTCGGTCGTGAGATAATTCTTGTACAATTTCTTCTTGTAATCCTGAAATAGAATTGCCATCTTTTTCATTGTCCAATCCTTCAGTTGCTCCTCACGATTGCTAGGGAATTTGAAAATTCCTTTTAAGTCCACCCATAGCATCTCCTTCTCAGTATTGGGCAACACGTGCGGCTAAGTAGGGTCCGTTGATTTCCATTTTTTGATGATAATGGGCACATATTCCCGTAGAACAACCCTGCACTGACTTATAAATTTTCTAGCCACTTTTTGGGCTTAACTGGCTCCCCATCGTTCTCCACTCTAGTGATGTGAAACTTCACATCCTTCAACTTCTTAGTGCCAGATCGTTTGGATTTCTTAGTTCTAGTTGTCGACGCAGAGGCGGGCTACATAAATTACATATATACGATACATACTAGTTGAGATATAGAGATGATATAGATAATTGAGATATACAATACATATTAAATGAGATATACAATACATATTTATGTTAAATATTCACACTCATTATTACTGCGTTCATCCACATTGCTGCCCTGGGCCACATTGCGACTCCCTTGGGCTCCCAGGATGTCTTCCATGCTTGGTTGCGGGTCATTACCACCAACGATATCAAATATTTGATTAATTAAGAATGTGTCATTATCCTCTTGCATGGGTGGGTTAGGGTTGTTGTTCGCCATCTATAGAATTAGAAATAATTGGTAAGCAATATATATATATATATAACATTGAACTAAAATATTTCTAAGCAATTATGGGGTTTAGGGGTTACGTGGTATAGGATTATGAGGTTTAGGGTTTCAGCGTTTAGGGTTTTAGGGTTTTGGGGTTTAGGGTTTTGAGGTTTAAGGGTTTAGGGGTTTAGGGTTTCGGGGTTTAGGGTTTAGGGTTAGGGTCAGGGTTGTCGGGGTTTTAGGGTTGGGTTCATGGTTTAGGGTTAGGGATAGGGCTTAGGGTTTCGGGCTTTTGGGGTTTTAGGGTTTACGAGGTTACGGGGTTTTGGGGTTACGAGTTTTAGGGTTGGTGGTTGGGGTTTAGGGTTTAGGATGAGCTGGTTATTAGGGGTTTCGGGGTCTGGGGTTTGCGCGATACGATTCGCACGTGCGCGTGTCATATGAACTAACTAAGAATTAAAAGTAATTGCACGATAGGATTTGCACATGTGCGTCTCATATAAACTAAAAGTAATTGAACGATAGGATTTGCAAAATTAGAAATTATATTTTCTAACTCATATATAGGATTTACAAATTAGACAATACTAATCTACATAAAAAAATACATATAAAAATTACATATCAAACATTTTCTAAGGATTTCTAACATATATGAAGCATTTCTAATATATTTTCAACATTTAACAAAAATATATAAAGCATTTCTAATAGGGTTTAGGGTTTCCAACGACGGCGGGTTGTGCGGGGTTAACGGCGTAGGGGAACCTGTCGAAAAACTCGGTGCGAAGGCCGGCACACATAGGGCTTAGAAACGCGCGCGCGAAGTGAACCTGCCCAAAAACTCGACGTGAAGGCCGTCACACAGTGTGCTTGGCGCACGGGGGCACGTACGGCGCGGTCAGAAGCCAGAGTCGCACCGGCCACGTGCGGAGGAGGTGGAACGGCCGGCGGCGACGCGCCGGGACGTGAAAGGCCGCGGCGCCTCTCGCGGGCCCGTGCGCGACGGCGGAGAAGGCGAGGACGGCGTGGACAGGACGGTGACGCGCGGAATCCACGGATGGAGGATGACTGCAGGAGGAGGAGGACCGCCCGCGGCGGAGGACAGCGGACCGGCGTTGGGCGGCGCTCTTGCGGGCCCCATGCGCAACAGTCGCGGATGGCGGATGACTGAGGGGAGGTAGCGGGCAGAGGGGTGGCAGCGGATGGCGCGGAGGAGGGCCGACGACATGGGCATAGCAGGCGAGGACGGTGAGGGCGGTGACGGTGTAGCGGCCGGTGAAGATGAAGTGTTGTGCGGGCGTTGTGCGCAGGCAACGCGCCTATATGGCGAGACCTTTAGCACCAGGTGCAAAGACGACCCGGTGCTAAAGGCCCTTTAGCACCGTCTAGATCAAAGACCCGGTGCTAAATGTTTGTGCTTGAGCACCGGGTGTTCTTTCAACCCGGTGCTAAAGGGGGGGGTCAGCACTCACCCGGTACTAAAGGCTTGCCCAGAAGGCGGCAACTGAAATCCCGGGCGCCTTTAGCACCGGGGGTTAGATCTACCCGGTGCTAAAGGCCCTAGGATTTCAGTTGCCGCGAATTTTTATCCAAATTGATATTTAGCACCGAGTTTTTTAATATATTATTAAATGACTCACCCGGTGCACCCTATTATATATAAGTAATAATTTATTATAAAACAAAAGTGCTTTAGTTACTAATACAAATATAGTAATTATTAAATAAAGCTCTTTATTTCTAAATAAATATTTATTACAAAACAACTCTTTTAAAATAGTTAGAAAATTCTAGAAAAATAGTAGGAAGTACTAGAAAATAACAGAAATTATTAGATAATCCTAGAAAATACTAGAAAATCCTAGAAAATACTAGAAAATCCTAGAAATTAATAGAAAATTCTAGAAATTAATAAAAAAACCTAAGAATTAATAGAAATTCAAGAAAAATAGTAGGACAGCAAAATGAGTCTAAAAATTGCATAATGAACTAATCATAGTATAATAAAAATAGTTTTTCAATATAAATATGAATTTCTAGAACATATAGCAATTGAATTACACAACCGCATCGTTTACTCGGACACTAATAAAATTCATCTTTAGGAATTTTCCTTGACTGTGATCACGCCGTAGATAGGGTGTCTCCTCCGCCGCTAACATGATGCTTGGGTCAGTAGCCACCGAGAATGGAGGCAACCCATCGAGCATATCATAATCTTCATCCGTCTTGTCCTCAACTCCTAGGATTTTTCTTTCTCCAGGAAGAACTATATGACGCTTTGGCTTGTCTTGTGATGGGTCCAATTGATTACCCACCCCTTTCTTATCCGCCCATTTCTTTGGTCTGCTAGCCATGTCCTTTACATAAAAAACTTGCGTGACATCTTTGGCTAGGACGAACGGTTCGTCTAGAAACCCAATCTTGTTTAGGTCCACTATAGTCTTTCCATACTCATCAACTGTAACACCTCCTGCAGTCAGCTTCAAAGATCCGTACTCTAGTTCTCATATCTCCTCTATGACACCATAGTATGAATTCGTATTGCCATTGGTGTCTGTCGCGTCGATTCGGACACCACTGTTTTGGTTGGTGCTCCTCTTGTCCTGGGCTCTTGTGTAAAATGTATACCCATTGATGTCGTATCCTTGAAATTTTAAGATCGTGAACGATGGGCCCCTAGCTACAAAATCTAACTATGCATCAATGCCCTCGACACCCATCAAACGTTGTCACACCCAAGCGGCGAAAGTACTATTATGCATATGCTGAATAAAGGCCGCAGACTTTGCTGGATTTTTTGTCCCAGAGAATCTTCATGTGCTCCTCGATGTACGGATCAACTAAGGTTGATTGATGCAAAACTGTGAGGTACGCTTTACGAAATGTCTCCGTGTCCTTGATTACCATCGATCCTTTCCCTAGTGTGCCCTTTCCACCAAGTCTCCCCTCATGATGTGATTTAGGCACACCAATTGGCATAAGATCATTGACAAAGTCAACACAGAATTCAATGACCTCCTCTGTTTCATATCCCTTAGCAATGCATCCTTCTGGACTAGAACGATTACGGACATACTTCTTTAGGACAGCTCAAAAGGGAACATGTTGTGTAGAAATATTGGGCCCAGTATACGAATCTCTTTGACGAGGTGAACCAAGAAATGTGTCATAACATTGAAGAAGGATGGTGGAAATATCATCTCAAAGCTGACAAGACATTGCACCACGTCATTCTGTAGCTGAACTAAATGGTCTGGATTGATCACCTTCTGAGAAATTGCATTTAGGAATGCACATAGCTTCACAATGGCTTTCCACACATTAACGGGTAGCACACCCCTGAGTATGACAGGAAGCAGTTGTGTCATCAACACATGACAGTCGTGAGACTTGAGGTTTGTGAACTTCTTCTCTTTCATATTTATTATTCCCTTAATATTGGAGGAGTAGCCCGACGGAACATTGATACTGTTCAAGCATTCAAACATGTTTGTCTCCTCTTCTTTGCTGATAGTGAAGCTGGCAGGACGCAAGTACTGGCGTCCTTTGTCTCTCTTTTCTGGATGTACATCATTCTGTTGTTTCAATCGTTTTAGCTCTTGTCATGCTTCCAGTGTATCTTTTGGCTTCCCATAAGTACCCAGGAAGCTTATCAAGTTCATGTAAAGATTCTTCGTCAGATGCAGCACATCAATTACATTACAAACCTCTAAAAATTGCCAATAAGGTAGCTCCCAAAAGATAGACTTTTTCTTCCACATCACGACACGACCATCCTCGCATGTTGGAACAAGCCGGCTTCCGTCTCCCTTTCCCAATACCATTTGTAGGTCCTTTAACATATCAAATACATCTTGTCCACTCTGGTGTTTCGGCTTTGTACGGTGGTCCACATTCCCGCCAAAATGCGAATATTTCTTTCGTAGCTCATGCTTCGTAGGAAGAAATCGATGATGACCCATGTAAACAACCTTCCTACAATATTTCAAATACATGCTTTCGGTTTCCTCTAAACAGTGAGTGCATGTTTTATATCCTTTGTTTGATTTTCCCGATAGGTTACTTAGTGCAGGCCAATCGTTGATGTTTATGAAAAGCAATGCTCAAAGGTCAAACCGCTCCTGTTTGTCCTCATCCCACATGCTAACACCTTCTTCCTTCCACAACTGCAAAAGTTTGTCAATCAATAGTCTTAGGTAGACATCAATGTCGTTGCCAGGTTGCTTTGAGTCTTGGATAAGCACTGGCATCATAATGAACTTCCGCTTCATGCAGATCCACGGGGGTAGGTTGTAGATACATACAGTCACAAGCCAAGTGCTATGAATATTGCTCATTTCACCAAAAGGGTTCATGCCATCACTACTTAAACCAAGCCTCACATTCCTCGCATCAACATCAAACTCTGCGAATGCTCTGTCGATGTTCCTCCACTGGGATCCATCAGCAGGGTGTCTCAACATACCACCCTGCTTACGTTCTTCTTTGTGCCATCCCATCAGTTTGGCATGCTATTTGTTCCTGAACAAACGCTTCTGATAGGGTATCAAAGGAAAATACCACATCACCTTCGCAGGAATTTTTTTAATACAAGGCATGAACTTGGTACCCCACAACCTCACCAGGGTCATCCTGTCTGATCTTGTATCGTGCGCAACTGCAAACCGGACAACAATCCAAGTGTTTGTATTTTCCACGATGAGGATATAGTCATTAGGACACGCATGTATCTTCTGCACCTCCAAACCGAGAGGACAAACAACCCGTTTTGCTTCATACGTTGTCGATGGCAATTCGTTACCCTCTTGCAGAATCTTATCCATGAGTTTCAGTAACTCCTCAAATGCCTTATCAGTAATTCCATTTGCTGCCTTCTACTACGGAAATTCAAGTGTGCTACCCAGCTTCTTCCCCTCTTTGCAATCTGGGTACAAGTCAATTTTGTGGTCCTGCAACATGCGCTGTATCTTTTTCAGTTCCTTATCATTGCCGTGGTCTTTCTCAGCATCACGCAACATTTGCCCAGTCCATCAGTAGGCTCATTTTCCTTACCAGCATCTTCCTGAGCAGCATCTTCCTAATCAGCATCTTCTTGATCGACATCACCCATTGCGGCATCTGTAAAGGCACCGTAGTATTCAGCCAATACCGGAATGTCGTTATCCACCTTGTCTTCTTCATCTTCATCCATTAGAATTCCTCTTTCACCGTGCTTTGTCCAAACAGAATAATTGCTCATGAAACTGTGCCTCATCAAATGGACTTGAAGACGTCCTATTTCTTTTTACCATCTTATATTTTCACAATGAGTGCATGGGCAGAACATGAAACCAGACGGCGTCCTGTTGGCCTCGGCGGCATCGAGAAATCCTTTCAGGCCATCACGAAACGTCTTAGTGTGGATGTCCGCGTACATCCATTGCCTATTCATCTGCATTATTAACCAGCAACAAACATTTGTATAATTGAATATATAATACAATACAAAGTTAATACATAAGACTATACAAAGTTAATACATAAGGCTATACAAATTTCATATATAACTAAATACAAATTTAATATACAACTAAATACAAATTTAATATATATATTCCACTATATAAAACTAGAACCAATCGGGTTTCTAAAAACATTTCTAAAACTATATCATACAAATTTAATATATAACTAATACAAATTTTTTATATATTCCATTATATAAAACTAGAATTAATATATTAGGCAAACTAATCACATTTCTAAAACTACAATTAATATATTCATTTTTCTAAAACCAACTATCTATTCCACTAAATAAATAAATAACTCTTCAAACTTTAAATAAATAACTAATAAATACATAAGTCATATAACTATTCACAAGTTATACATAAGTCATACATAACAAAATACCAACATTTCACTAAGCTCTCTCTCTCTCCATTTTAAACACAAACTTTAAAGCACACCGTGAACACAAGCTCTCTATCCATTTTGATTCACAAATTTCTCTATTTCTAAAGCATAGATAAAATACAAATTAATAAAAAACATAAGAGAATAAAAGAGTGTACCTTATAGTGCTCCTTAGATGAGTGAAATCTTCACAAAATTTTTAAAAAAATGGCAGCACCTCCCCTCTCCCCGAGCACAACATGAACACAGCTCCAAGTGTTCATGCAGGCTCGGGCGGGGGAAGAAGGAATTATATAGAAGCAAATTAGCAAGCACCGGTTGCAGCTAGCAACCGGTGCTAAAGGGCCTCGGCCACGTTAGCATCGGTTGTTGGCTGCAACCGGTGCTAAATCCTGAGCATTAGCACCGGGTCTTGCCACGACCCGATGCTAATGTGCTCCCCTGTCACTCATGCGCGCCGTCCCGCTTCTAGCCGTTGGACCCGATGCTAATGCACCGGTCTTAGCACCGGGTCCAAACGGTGCCGCGACCTATGAGCGGGACGGATGTGGGCTTTTCCTAGCTATATTAACACGGAGCCGAGAGCCTGATAAGGTATCTCGTTACACCCATCTTCACAATGCGTTCACTGAGGAGAACAATCGTCTCAGCGAGTCAGCGTCGTAAGCTCATTGTCGTAATCATTATAGGATGTACCGGGACACACGGATTTGCCGCGGGCATGCTTACATGTAGCGTCAGCTAGCCAAGATTATGTTCCTGGTCGTTGATACATGTGGTTCATTCTCAGTAAACTGAGATGTACTTTACTAATGGAGCATCTCCACCTAGCCTTGAAGTTGAAAACCTGGGCATATCGAAATATTGAACCGGTGATTAATTAAAAAGTTAAAATGGCAAGTCAGCTGTTATGTGTTGACTTCAGAAACATGAAAATCATGCCACTCCAAAAGACGAGTATCCAGCTAATCATTTCTACCATTATTGTATTCTACAGTGGGGTAGAATCATGCCAGATGATAGAAAATGCAATAAACTTGGATACTTACCTTTATCACTCTCTAGAATGCAATAAAATAAAATAAATAATAAATCCCATTTTTTTCGTCCTGAGTTATTTTCCATCCATTATCACTTCCTCCTCCTGTTTTTTCTCATCTTGAGAAAGAAAGAAAGACAAGGTTTGCATCAGAAATGTAAATGGTCATGCAAGATCCAATCCGAAATGCAGGACTGCAGTAACATGGGGGGTTTAATAATGTCTTTAGTTTTCCAACGATGATACAGAAACTTATACGAACTTTATCAACTCATGGCACTATATCAATAGTCAGGGACTGAAATCTAGAACTGTTACAGCCCTTATATTTAATTATGCTCCCATTTCATGTGTATCATCACTTGTGTCCTTTATTTAGGGAAGTACGGCTAGTATCTGGATCGAGCTTTCTGTTTTTGAACATGTGCATAGCGATGGTAATGTCCTTCCAGAGGTTTCAGATTTGATTGCTTGTGAACGGGAGTTTCGTCTTCATCACTGGAGATTTGTAAAACTTCCACTTCTTGAACTTGCTTGAACGTCTTGTAAACTCTCTTCTTCTTTGATTCTCTTTCAACCGGATTCTTGCTCGACACTGCAGCACAAGGTTTGAAGTTCGCGATATACTCACGTGCGGTTAGACGCTTGCATGAAGGTGTTGGGATTGAGAACCTGGACATCATTTCTTTGCGATTCAGTTTCTCCACATCATTATTTCCTGAGAGTTCTCTGGAATCCAGGATACATGAAGGTCTCGTCTTGGAGCTATGTGGAGGAGCCTGGTGAAGACCCTTTTTAGAACTTAGAATATATATATTCGGCAACGTTAGAGGATATGCCAATCTCCTCATTTCTTTGCATCGGTTGGCTCCCTTCTTACTCTGGAACTTATTTGTTGCCATGGATATTTGGCACCCACCATCTTCTGTCTTTTTTGTCATGTGTTCTTCAAAAGCAAGTGGAGTGATTTTGATTAGAAAAAAGACCTGAGTGTGAACTTTTATAGACGGAAGGAGACCTCAGTGTGACCTGATCGGGCATCAATGGAGGCGAGGTACAGTGACAGAGAAAGACATAAACAGCTTTCATTGTCACTTAAAGGAAGCCATTTAGGACAGCGACACAGTCTTTAAAATACAACTTTAACTTCTTATTTCTAAAAGAATATTTATTGAAAAGTGATACATGTATACTTTTATGAAAATATTTTTTAAAATAAATCTATTTATATAACTTTTATAATTTTAAACTCAACAACTTAAAAGGTTATTCATGATTTATATTCCCAAAGTTTGACTCAAAACTTGCTCTAAACGGCTTCCTTTACCAGAACTGAGGGAGTACGTTACTGGAATGGCACAATGTTTAGCGCATGAAAATATCCTAGCGCGCAAGGTATACCAAAAATTGGTGCTCAAGCATGCCTCTCTTCACAGTCATCAGTTGGGACTGTACCAGCATGAATGATGGAATCATGCCTCTCTTCACAGTCATCAGGTAGCCTTGTTATAAATTACCAGGAAGTTCATGACCATTGGCACAGCGATATGTAAAATACATCATTGGTGTGCCGTCAACAAACAACTAGGGAACTATTTGCATTATTTATGCTAAACCAATGTTGTGTTGTAGTTTACTTTCTAGATTAATTACATAATTTTAGATATCATTATGCCTTTTCGTTTTACACGCCTTTAGGAATTTTACTTCATCTCCGCTAGTAGCTAGCGTATACGACAATCCAAGCAAGGGGGGCAGAGTTTTAGAACACTTAGCTTTATTGTTGACAAATACCTTGCTGTCAACTAGGTTTGTGCTGGTGATCAACAAATTATATATTTTCATCAAAGTTCCGCAAATCCATTTGTTTCAATTGTTTTTACCAAACGGTTACTCGTACAAGTCCAATAAGAGCAAGTAATTAAGTCCCTCTTAATGCAGATCTGCCTGTGCTGTAACGGAAGTAAGTGAAACTACTACAAAATTTTTGTAGGGTTCATGCATCCAGATTCCAGAGTGACAAATGACAGTGATGACATAGTGAGGGAAAGTTTGCCTGTAATCAACAACCACACCCTGGGCATTTCTCGTGCGAGATTTTTTAATAGGATCACTTGGAAAGGAGCAAAGTCCATCCATAATCTATAGTCAAGCATACATTGCATATGGTCGCATTAATCTGTATAATAAACACTGCAGTGTTGCCTGAGCACTACATTGTAAGTTTCAAGAGAAAAGTGGACATTCATCTCAGTAACTAACAAAGCAAGAATCAAAACGGTTCAACTGATTTGAATTTATTTAGGCTACAATTAATCACTAGCTTCCTCTGTGTTCTACCTAACTCCCTCCGTCCCACAAAGAGTGCTTTTAGAGTTTCAATCTTGTCCCACAAAAGAATGCTCTTATAAGTTTCAGACCATACAAAAGCGTTCTGATGAGGACATCACTCCTATGGATACTCACAACAATCCTCCATTGATCGTTCAAGGTCCAATCACTAGAGCTCGCGCGCGACAATTAAATTTGGAGGTGAGCTCGTTCCTAAGTACTTCTGTATGTGATTATGAGAATAGATTTCTACCTAATGATTATATTGTAATTAGGAACCATGGAGAGGACCAGAAGATAGTTGGAGAAGGGCTTCAAGATGGAGAGGACCAGCAAGGGCGTGCAAGTCAAGATAGAGGCCCAAATCAACTCGACTTCGAGTCCACCTAGAAGTCCAGGAGCAGTCAGCGCTAAATAGGACGCCCAGGTCGCATACGGGCTCGGATTTGGGCGTTCTTTATATGCTTGGAAATCTAAGAAGATAATCTTTGCAATGGCACTGGTCTCATGTCAAATTCGTCCGGAGTCATCGGGAATCAACGAAACAAGTTGACGTCCAGAATCTGTTTCGGTGCTGCGTCGTCGTATTTTGGCCTTTGGGCCGTGTATCGTGCTGAGCCCAATAGGGGCGCATCCAGGGGGGTCGACCACGACCCTAGACTCCTTAAAACAGTAGCCGCCGCCCAAGTTAGGGTTAGGGTTTTGCTTAGATCAATTCTGTCAAGAACAGTGTCGCTGCTCGTTGGTTTGTGAGACCCCAACTTCGTGAGTTTAATCATACATTTGCAATTGTGTTGCAATCTTTCTCGTTCTTGCTTGTGTTCTTTGATTCACAGATAAGGATTAGCCTTCTGGGTGAGGTCAACCATGCAACGCCGGTTGATAACCTGCGAAACGTGGTGCTATGATTGCGGGGTTCGGAACGTGTTGTTCGGAAGCCGGATCGATTTGAGTCGCGACTCCACCAAATTGAGAGTTATCAGAACCTTTCGGAAGATCAGAAAACCCTAGTTCCCATCATGTTCATTTATTAGTTGTAGCACAATTCACGAGTTAAAAGTCCTTCATAGATTGGATGATGAGTTAAATACCGGTATGCATAATTAAACTGACACAGGAAACCATGCACCCAACAAAAGTACCAAAACCAATTAAATAGATTAATTAGGGGTATAGAAGACTTTTTCTATCCTCACTATTGTGCCTGAAATTTTCTAAAAGAGCACTTATTATATAACAGAGGGAGTAAGTTGTAATAACTATTTCTGACGAGACATTGCACCGTCTAAACCATCTTGTGGTAGTAGATGTGCTTTCAATTCTGTACAGGCTGTGCAATAATGTTGACAATCATATATGCATGGTCTTCTATGATCTCATGCATGGTAAAGGAAATAAACCAGTATTTGCCACACCTGCAAATGTGCAGTGCTTAATGATGGCCTCACTACATGTTATGGGTTGGGAATTCAATCCCGTGCCTGTTTGAACTAAGCGGTTCACCGAACTTCACTACATTCTACACTTGTTCCCATAGCACCTCTAGTGTGCAAAGGGGAGTTCATGTTACCAACTGTGGTTCTTATAACCTACCCTAAATTTGAGCTTTCATTTTTTTGGAAAATGGATGCTTTATTAAATTTTCTGTTAGATACATCGAGATGATACATCCACCTAAAAAAGAGTTCCTGGCCTCTATCGAGACGACACACAGCGAAACAAAAGGTAGACAAATAAACCTGAACCCTAATAGCTGCCAATCCTAAGACTAGACTGCCACCCAAACACCCGGGCAAAAAAGACCTTGGCCATTTGGATCAAGCGATGCGATGCCGCTACAAGAGTGTCCCGCGATGACTGCGGTTGTAGGATAGCCCAAGTACGAAGCCAGTGCGATGTTGTGAAGATAACCTGCAAAAAATTTGAAACCTTGCTATCAAATACCGCTGCATTTCTGCATCGCCAGGCCGCCCAACATAGGGCTGCCGCGCCTACAAACACCAGAGGTTTAAAAAATTTTGGAATTAAATTCAGCCAACCGTTAAACATGTTAGTCACACTAGATGGTTTATGTAATCCCCATGCTGCAAAAACTGAAGCCCATACCATACGTGTGATTCTACAGTTGAAAAAAAGGTGTTGAATTGATTCATTTTCATGACAGAAACTACACTGTTTGCTGCCGTTCCAGTTTCGTCTCGCCAGATTATCTTTAGTAAGGATAACCCCTCATTTGAGAAACCACAGAAAGATTTTTATTTTAAGAGGGATTTTCGATTTCCATATTCTTTTATTTGTAGGGCCAGATAATGTGTTTTCACTGAGAAAACACCAGTCGGATCCAGAGTCCACTTAAATTTGTCCCTTTCCTCGGTGAGACCTACGTTCCCGAGTCGTGCCATTAGATTATTCCACATTATCAATTTAGGCCCAATCAGATCTCTTCGCCAGGATATATTGGGGATCCCTGTACTAAGAACATCCGCCACTGTATCCTGTTTTTTCCGGGCTATGTTATATAACTGTGGGTATTGATCACGAAGAGGGTTGTTACCTAGCCATTTATCTTCCCAAAATCTTATCTGAGACCCATCCTTTATGATGAATGTTCCATATTTGAGGAAATCATTTTTAACTTTCATAAGACTAGCCCAGAAGTGAGAATCCCCGCTTTTCCATTGGATCTGAACCAGTGGCTTTGTCCCTAGATATTTATTGCGTATGATTTGTTGCCAAGTATCGTCTGTCATCAGCAGACGGTATAGCCACTTGCTGAGTAAGGCTATGTTTTTGAGCTCTAGGTTATATATCCCCAATCCTCCTTGATCTTTCGGTGTGCACAGAATGCTCCATCGAGCTAGTCTGTATTTTCTTTTGTGTTCATCGATTTGTCAGAAAAATCTAGACCGGTTTCATATACGTTGAGATGGTTGTTGGGTCTGTAAATTTAGGTTTTGTACACCTACGTCCCTTCCTGTTATATGTGCTAGGAATGTCTATTTACATGTTCATGGTTTTTCTATAAGGAACGCCAGTGTTGTATCTAGATCATCAGCAGCCAAGTTTATATATTGACCAATGAAATCCACCACTTAGATGCAGGTGATTAAAGAATATATAGATTGTTTGAAATCCTGGTTAAACATGAATGAGCTGATCGAGATTTAGACCGGCGAGCCACTACAGCAGCGCCAAACTACGGATCACCAGACAATCTGGAGGCTCACATAACAAATAGGCTGAAGTTTTAACCTTAGAGTACACGCACCTAGCCAAAGATAACTCGGTTAAATGGAACCTGATCATTTGGCATCAAACTACACTACGGGAAATCCCGCGTTTGCCGAGTGCCGCCATCTTCGCCAAGTGTTCACTCGACAAACAACGTCTTTGCCGAGTGCAAAATAAAAAACACTCGGTAAAAAAAATACACTCGGAAAACAAGGCTTTGTTAAGTGTCAAATAGAAAAAACTCGGCAAAGATTAGTATTTGCCGAGTGATTTCTATGACACTCGGCAAACACCTCTTTGCCGAGTTTATTATTATTTTTGCGCTCGGCAAATATTAGGGTTTGCCGAGTGTAAAAAAATACACTCGACAAAAAAGATATTTTTTACCTCTTGCAGTCCTAAAACAACATGTAATACTCAATGTGATGTTTTGGTATATTTTTGTTTTTGTTTGCTATATTTAACTAATTAATTATATTTCTAGCAATTTTTTGATTCAAGGGATTCAAATAATAATATAAAATAAGTTAAATAATTATATTTATATTATATAGCCCAATTTAAGACCCTACCCATGAAATAAAAAGAAATTCGACATATCTTGTTTAAGAAATATGACCATTATTGTGTGTCCTAATGATTTTTAAATTCTAAAAAAAGCAAATAAAGTCTGAAAATCACGAAATTTATCAGGATATGGTGGTACCATATGTGGAAGCTACGATAAAAAGTAGAGAATGTTTCGCACAACTTGTCACGTACGTTACTTACAAAACGGATAATCTCCGAAGAAAAACCTTAGAGTTCCAACTGAATCATTAGGATTTGGTGTCAAATTGATGGTTGAATTTGAATTTTACTTGAATTCATTTTGTATAGGTCATAGATTATATAAATTGTGTCATATCAAAATTTGATTATTTTTTAAAGTTGTTTGATAATTTTAAAAAAATTTAACCCACTAAAAAAATTGTTTGCCGAGTGCATCTAAATACACTCAGCAACGGATCCCTTTGCTGAGTGTTTTTTAGGCACTAGTCAAACGGGTCCATGTCATCAATCCACACCTCTAAAATGCTGCTTCCCTATCCGGATAAATTCCTCTCTCTCCTCTCTCACAACCACACACGCAGCTCTGCATCCTCGCGTCGCCCGGCGCCGCCTCTGCCTGCCGCTGCCGTGTCCTCCCCGGCGCTCCCGACCGCCCTCGCGCTCCGCCTCGGCCTCCCCGCAGGCTCCTCCACTCGCTCCTCCGCTTCCGCCGCCTCCTCGGACTCTGGCGCCATCTTCCTCCCCCGCCCTCCTTCCTCTCCAGCTCGCGTGGCCCCGGCGTGGTGGGGCACGGCCGGCCGTCCAGGGCGTAGCGTGGCAGGCCGGCGGCACGACGCGGCCGTCCGGGGCCCGGGCGTGGTGGGCCGCGGCTGGCAGCACGGCTGGGCCTTGCCGTCTAGGGTGCAGCGCGGCAGGCCGGCGGCCCGGCGCAGCCGTCCGAGGCACGATGGGTCAGGGCGCGGTGTCGCGGTGCGGTCCCGGGCGCAGCACAGCAGACCAGCGGCACGTGGCGGTGCACTGCACGGCGTAGCCGGGCGTGGCCGTCCGGTGGCACGGCGCGACAGGGCGGCCCCGGCTTGGGGGCAGAGCGTGCAGCGGTGCTCTGTCGGCCGGTGTGTGCTCCACAAGCCGGCTGGTGTTTTTTCTATTTTTTTTTCAAAAAACGTTTATCGAGTGTAGAATTTAACACTCGAAGAAGCATTTGCACTCGGTAAAGAGGTGTCTGCCGACACTCTGTTTACCGTGTGGTATTTGCCAAGTGTTACACTCCGCAAACTCTTTGCCGAGTGTATTTGTGGGATTGCCGAGTGCCCCAGACACTCGCAAACCCCCAGTTTCCTGTAGTGCTAGCTCACCTGTCATGGGGCTATGTATGTTTATATATATGAAAAGCGATACCACCTAACACAATACAAATATCTAGATATCTCATTTAGTTTCTAATTCATCTCCCTGTCCTTTAGTGTTGCGAACAAAACAGAGACCCGAACCTTAAAACGCATCAAAAGTAAATTAAAGGTCCTTCAAGTGCCATGTATTGAAGAGTGGCCGGACTGTCAGATAACATAAATACATAAAACTACGAATTTCGAGTAATAAGCCCCTCTAAAAGCAGATGGGCCTATGCTGCAGATGAAGCCAGAGAAACTACTCAAAACATTTCCTAGAATTCTTGTTCGCACATGTAGTGAGAATGATGCAATGGTGAGGGAAAGTATCACTACCAGAATCCTTTACATCCGCCCGCCTCCTCCGCCTCGGCCATTTTTGGACCCGGTGCTGATGGGGCTTCAGCACCGGGTCCAACGGCTAGGAGTGGGGGCGGCGCGGAGGTGTGTCAGGGCGGACACATTAGCACCGGGTCGTGGCAAGACCCAGTGCTAATGTTCACCCTTTAGCACCGGGTGCAGCCACGACCCGTTGCTAATGTGCCCGAGGCCTTTAGCACCGGGTCGTGGCTGCACCCGGTGCAAAAGGGTGAACATTAGCACCGGGTCTTGCCACGACCTGGTGCTAATATGTTTGAATATAGGGGCTTCCTCCTCCCCCGCCCGAGCCAGCTGAACACTTAGGCGCTGTGTTCATGCTACTCGGCCGTGGGAGAGGAGGTGCTGCCAAATTTTTTTTCAAAATTTGTGAAGAATCTACTCATCTAAGGAGCACTACAAGGTACACTCTTTCATTCTCTAATGTTTTATTTAGCTTGTAATCCTTCTATGATTTAGAAATAGAGGGATTTGTGAATCAAAGTAAAGCTAGCTAGAGAGAGCTTGTGTTCTTGGAGGAGAGAGAGGAGAGAGCTTGAGTTCATGGTGGAGAGAGTGTTCATGTTGTGTTTTAAATGGAGAGAGAAGGCAAGCTAGTTAGTATTTTGTTTTGTATGACTTGTGAATAGTTATAAGGCTTATAGTAATGTAGTTTTAGAAATTACTAGAAAATCAATATAAAATGCTAGCAAATCTTATAAATTACTAGAAAATCTTATAAATTACTAGAAAATCTTATAAATTACTAGAAAATCAATATAAAATGCTAGAAAATCTTATAAATTAATAGAAAATCTTATAAATCTTATAAATCTTATAAGGCTTATAGTAATGTTATATTTAATGAATATAGTAATGTAGTTTTAGAAATTTATTTATATAATGGAATATATATTATAATTTGTATTTATTTATATATTAAATTTTTTTATCTTTAAATTGTATTGTATATTTGTTATTGGTTAATAATGCAGATGAATAGACAATGGATGTACGGGGACCCCCACGCTCAGGCGTTCCGTGATGGCCTTAGGACGTTTCTCGATGCCGCCGAGGCTAACAGGACGCCGTCCGGTTTCATGTTCTGCCCATGCACCCATTGTAAAAATATACAATCGTACAAACAAAGAGGTTGTCTTCAAGTGCATTTGATGAGGCACGGTTTCATGAGGAATTATTCTGTTTGGACGAAGCACGGTGAAAGAGGAATTCTAATGGATGAAGATGAAGAAGACGAGGCCGATGACGACATTCCGTTATTGGCTCAATACTACGGTTCCTTTGCATATGCTGCAATGGGTGATGCCGATGATGAAGATGTTTTATTTAGCTTGATGTGTACCTAAGACCATTGGCAACCTGGCAACGACATTGATGTGTACCTAAGACCATTGGTTGATGAACTTTTGCAGCTGTGGAAGAATGAAGGTGTTAGCATGTGGGATGAGGACAAACAGGAGCAGTTTGACCTTCGAGCACTGCTTTTCATAAGCATCAACGACTGGCCTGCACTAAGTAACCTATCAGGACAATCAAACAAAGGATATAAAGCATGCACTCACTGTTTAGAGGAAACCAAAAGCATGTATTTGAAACATTGTCGTAAAGTTGTGTACATGGGTCACCGTCGATTCCTTCCGGCGAAGCATGAGCTACGAAAGAAATGTGCGCATTTTGGCGGGAATGCTGACCGCCGTACAAAGCCGAGACACCGGAGTGGAGAAGAGCTATTTGATATGGTGAAGGACCTACACGTGGT
Source organism: Echinochloa phyllopogon (assembly GCA_033239725.1). Lineage (NCBI taxonomy): Eukaryota > Viridiplantae > Streptophyta > Magnoliopsida > Poales > Poaceae > Echinochloa > Echinochloa phyllopogon. Next base: position 47,014,365 of record BTCW01000012.1, on the reverse strand, counting down.
GTTTGGCAAGGGAGACGGAAGCCAGGCTGCTCCGACGGGCGAGGATGGTCGTGCCGCGATGTGGAAGAAGAAGTCTATCTTTTGGGAGCTACCTTATTGGCAACGTTTAGAGGTCCGTAACGCGATTGATGTGATGCATCTGACAAAGAATCTTTGCGTGAACTTGATAAGCTTCCTGGGTACTTATGGGAAGCCAAAAGATACACTGGAAGCACGTCAGGATCTGAAACGATTGAAGCAACGGACTGATCTACATCCAGAAAAGAGAGACAAAGGACGCCAGTACTTGCGTCCTGCCAGCTTCACTCTCAGCAAAGAAGAGAAGGCAAGCATGTTTGAATGCTTGAACAGTATCAAGGTTCCGTCTGGCTACTCCTCCAATATTAAGGGAATAATAAATATGAAAGAGAAGAAGTTCACAAACCTGAAGTCTCACGACTGCCATGTGTTGATGACACAGCTGCTTCCCGTCATACTCAGGGGTGTGCTACCAGTTAACGTGCGGAAAGCCATTGTGAAGCTATGTGCATTCCTCAATGCAATTTCTTAGAAGGTGATCAATCCAGACCACTTAGATCAGCTACAGAACGACGTGGTGCAATGTCTTGTCAGCTTTGAGATGATATTTCCACCATCCTTCTTCAATATCATGACACATCTATTGGTTCACCTCGTCAAAGAGATTCGTATATTGGGCCTAGTATTTCTACACAACATGTTCCCATTTGAGAGGTTCTTCGCTGTCCTAAAGAAGTATGTCCGTAATCGTTCTCGTCCAGAAGGATGCATTGCTAAGGGATACGAAACGGAGGAGGTCATTGAATTCTGTGTTGACTTTGTCGACGATCTTATGCCGATTGGTGTCCCCGAATCCCATCACGAGGGGAGACTTGGTGGAAAGGGCACACTAGGGAGAAGATCGATGGTGATCAAGGACGTTGAGACATTTCGTAAAGCACACCTCACAGTTTTGCAACAATCAACATTAGTTGCTCCATACATCGAGGAGCACATGCAGATTCTCAGGGACGAAAACTCAACAAAGTCTGCGGCCTTCATTCAGCGTCTGCACAATAGTACTTTCGCCGATTGGTTGCGAAGACGTCTTATGGGTGTCGAGGGCATTGATGCGCAGCTAGCTTTAGTAGCTAGAGGTCCATCGAGCACGATCTTGACATTCCAAGGATACGACATCAATGGGTATACATTTTACACAAGAGCCCAGGACAAGAAAAGCACCAACCAAAACAGTGGTGTCCGGATCGACGCGACAGACACCAATGGCAATACAAACTCATACTATGGAATCATAGAGGATATATGGGAACTAGAGTACGGACCTTTGAAGATCCCACTGTTCAAGTGCCAATGGGTGAAGCTGACTGGAGGAGGTGTTAAAGTTGAAGCGGACTATGGAATGACGTTAGTGGACCTAAACAAGATTGACTTTCTAGACGAACCGTTCGTCCTGGGCAAAGCTGTCACACAAGTTTTTTATGTGAAGGACATGGCTAGCAGACCAAAGAAAGGGGCGGATAAGAAAGGTGGGGGTAAGCAATTGGACCCATCACAAGACGAGCCAAAGCATCATATAGTTCTTCCTGGAAAGATAAAAATCGTAGGAGTTGAGGACAAGACGGATGAAGATTATGATATGCTCGATGGCCGGCCTCCATTCTCAGTGGCTGATGACCCAAGCATCCTGTTAGCGGCGGAGGAGACACCGTATCTACGGCGTGATCACAATCAAGGAACATTTGTAAAGAGGAAGTTTATTAGTGTCCGAGTAAACGATGATGCCATGTAATTTCTATTGATTTATAAGATTGTTTTTATTAATTCTAGCATTTTATATTGATTTTCTAGTAATTTATAAGATTTTCTATTAATTTATAAGATTTTCTAGTAATTTATAAGATTTACTAGCATTTTATATTGATTTTCTAGTAATTTATAAGATTTTCTATTAATTTATAAGATTTTCTATTAATTTATAAGATTTTCTAGCATTTTATATTGATTTTCTAGTAATTTATAATATTTTCTATTAATTTATAAGATTTTCTAGCATTTTGTATTGATTTTCTAGCATTTTATATTGATTTTCTATTAATTTATAAGATTTTCTATTAATTTATAAGATTTTGGCCTTTAGCACCGGGTCGTGGCTGCACCCGGTGCTAAAGGCCACGACCGGGCCGCGGGGGCCGTGCGACGGAGCCAAAGACCGGCCTGGCCACGGAGGCCGTGCGGTAGCTGGCCACGTCACCGGACGCACAAGACCCACGTCACTGGCCCGGTCGTGGCCTTTAGCACCGGGTCGTGGCTGCACCCGGTGCTAAATGCCACGACCGGGCCGACCGGCCTGGCCACGGAGGCCGTGCGGCAGCTGGCCACGTCACCGGCCGCACACAGGCCACGTCACTGGATGAACAAGAACAATTTTTCTTTTTAATCTCTGTATAAAAGTTGTAACTAGTCGTTCTCCCTCGTACAAACTTCAAAAAAGATCATTTTTCTTCCTAAAATTCCTAAAATCATACTCTATCAAGTTATGAAACTTATTAATGTTATTATTTTGAAAAATCTTCTCATGTTTGAACAATCCAAATTTTGAATTAAAAATGACAACTACAACCAAGATTTTTTTCACACTAGGTGATGTCAAATGAAAAAGTGATGAATACCAAAGTTTCATATTTCATCATGATCTACAATCTTTATTTAGGTCATTTTGTCATTTTCAAAATGGGTAATAACATGTAGTAGAAATTTGACAAGTCTCTAACAAAGTTTTGGAAACTATGCGAGTGAATCTAGGATTAATGAACAATGTATACTACCACTTTCTCAAATGCAAAAATGACTTAAATAAAGATTGTAGATCTTGATGAGATATGAAATTTTGGTATTCATGACTTTTTCATCTGAGACCGTTTAATGTTCCAAAATCTTTCATTTAGTTATCAATTTTTGTAATTTATAAGATTTTCTAGTAATTTATAAGATTTTCTAGTAATTTATAAGATTTTCTAGTAAGTTATAAGATTTTCTAGTAATTTATAAGATTTTTTATTAATTTATAAGATTTTCTATTAATTTATAAGATTTTCTAGTAATTTATAAGATTTTCTATTAATTTATAAGATTTTCTAGTAATTTATAAGATTTTCTAGCATTTTATATTGATTTTCTAGTAATTTATAAGATTTTCTTATTTAATATATATTTTTAACAGGTATTAATAACTGAATTAAAACAAGTATTAATAACTATACATTAAAAACTATATTTATAAGATTCCCAAATAGTAGCCCCCGGTGCTAAAGGCCGGTTTGGAAACTGGGCGCCAAACGAAAAGTTGGGGCCTTTAGCACCGGGTTGATCTAAAATCCGGTGCTAAAGGCCCCCAATTTTCGTTTGGCGCCAGTTACGGGGCCTTTAGCACCGGGTGTAGAAGACCCGGTGCGAAAGGGGGGCCTTTAGCACCGGGTCGTGGCTGCACCCGGTGCTAAAGGCCTTCGTCTGGCGCACAATTACGGCCTTTAGCACCGGGTGTAGAAGAACCGGTGCTAAAGGGCCTTTCGCACCGGGTGGTGGGAAGACCCGGTGCTAAAGGGGGGGCCTTTAGCACCGGGTCTTCCCACCACCCGGTGCGAAAGGGACTTTAGCACCGGGTCGTGGCTGCACCCGGTGCTAAATGCCCCGGACCTATATAGGCCGGGGACTTCTCTCCCCTCCCTCACTTCGCCCTCATTCCTCCCAGATCGACGCCACAGAAACCGCCGCCTCGTCTCCTCAGCCGCTGCCGCCCGTCGTCCCCGCCGCCGTCGTCGTCCCCGCGCCCGTCGTCCCCGCCGCCCGGCCGTGGTCACCCGTAGTCCCCGCCGCCGTCGTCGTCCCCGCGCCCACGCCGCCGCCACCCGTGGTCCTCGCGCCCACGCCGCCGCCGCCCGTCGTCCCCGCCGCCGTCGTCGTCCCCGCGCCCGTCGTCCCCGCGCTACGCTAGTTGAAATGAGTGCATGGGTTGGGAAAGGTTGTTTTGCATGGAACAGGGAAACTTTAATCTGTAGGATTGGGATTGCTTTGGGTTTTATACCTAATACTAGTATGAAATTTATGTGTTCCCTTGCCGACATATGATTCTACATCTGATATGCATGGCTCAATTGTGCTCAAATTGCCAACAATTATATGCATTGCGAGATGATGCCTTGACAATGTTATATGTTTGAAATGTATATTGGAAATGTTATATGTTTGAAATGTATATTGGAAAATGCTTCATTTAAATGTATTGGAGATATTTACATTGAAATGTATATTGGAAATGTTATATGTTTGAAATGTATATTGGAAAATGCTTCATTTAAATGTATTGGAGATATTTACATTGAAATGTATATTGGAAATGTTATATGTTTGAAATGTATATTGGAAAATGCTTCATTTAAATGTATTGGAGATATTTACATTGAAATGTATATTGGAAATGTTATATGTTTGAAATGTATATTGGAAAATGCTTCATTTAAATGTATATTGGAAATTCTATGTATATTAGAAATATATGTGCTTCATTTAAATGTATATTGGAAATGTTATATGTTTGTATAATGTATACTATCGAAAATGTTTATTATCGGAAATTCTATGGCGTACCCGAACCCATCGCGCACCCGAACCCCTTAGCGAATCCGTTTTTCGCGCACCGACCCCCTTAGCGAACCCTTAGCGAATCAATTCACACCGCGCACCCGAACCCCTTGGCGAATCCGTTTTTCACGCACCGACCCCCTTAGCGAAAATGTTAGAAATATTGGGAATATGTATGCTTTGTATATATTTCTTATCAATTATTTTTAATTCTATATATGGCGGACAACAACAACAACGTCCCACCCATGCAAGAGGACAACAACACCCCTGTCCCACCCATGCAAGAGGACAACGACACGTTCTTTGCGAATCAACTTTTCAATATTGTAACCCAACCAATGTCCATGGATGATGTGTTGGGCATCATTGGAAGGGACGACAATGTCCAGGGCGACAATGTTGCAAGGGCCGAAGATGTTGAAGGGCCCGCAAATGTCCAGGGCGACAATGTTGCAAGGGCCGAAACTATTGAAGGAGCCGGTAACGCGCCCTCGTCTAGTCAGGTGTGTATATAGATAACATAAATTTGTACTGTACATGTCAATTATGTATACCATCTCTATATCATCTCGTATATATGTAATTTGTCTAGGCCGCCTCTGCTAAGAAATCAAAACGATCGACCACGAAGAAGCTGAAGGATGTCAAGTTACACATCACCCGAGTGGAGGATGACGGGGAGCCAGTTGAGCCCCCAAAAGTGGCCAAGAAATTTGTATCTCAGTGCAGGGTAATTGTACGGGACAATGTGCCCATTAGTATCAGAAAATGGAAGTCCACGGACCCCACTGAGGAGTACGTGCTCCCCGATACAGAGAAGGAGATGCTATGGAGGGAATTAAAGGCAATATTCGACTGGCCTAGCACTCATGAAGCAGAACTGAGGGATTGGACAATGAAGAAGATGGCAGTTCTGTTTCAGGATTTCAAGAAGAAGTTGTACTCGCAATTTCTCAAAACCGGAGAGGCCCCAGATCCTGAGAAGTATAAGAAGATCACCAATGACGAGTGGGAAGCATTCATTGAGTACAAAACCTCCGAAGAGGGTGCAACGGCTAGCGCTAGAAACGCTGGAAACGCCGCAAATAAGAAGTACTCTCATAAGATGGGTTCGGGAGGTTACAAGGCAAGCATCGCTAAATGGGAGAAGATGGAAGAAGATCTATATACTAGAGGCATCACTCCAGCGACACATGACTGGCCCACAAGGACCAAGCATTGGTACTATGGTCATGGAGGCACCCTAAGCCCAATCGACGGCTCCTTAGTTTTTCCCGAGGACTTGCGAGAACTAGCTCAGCGTCTCCTCGATATCCTCAGGGCATCTGATAGGGGAGAATTTGTTGCCGATAGAGACAGAGATGAGCTAACCTATGCCTTAGGGAACAAGGAGCATCCTGGACGGACGCGCGGCGTAGGCACAAGCATCTCATGGAAGAAAGGTTTCCAAGAGCACGCCGCCACCTATAGGAGCCGTTCGAGGAAGAAGGCCGAATATGAGCAGAGGGTGAGGGACCTAGAGCAAACGGTTGCCACCCAGGGCTCAAAGCTCCAAGAAATGGAGTCAGAGATGGAGCGACGGATGAAGGTAGCATGGCTGTAGATACAACAAGCCACAGGCGGGACCGGTTCCACAGAGCCTGCACCTCTCCAACAAGCCGCAGGCGGGACCGGTTCCACAGAGCATGCACCTCTCCAAGATGCAGCCCTTATTAGCCCTCCACAACAATATCAAAGCAGTCACACTTCCACACAGGCCGCCGAAGCGGTCCGTTACACCGTGGATGAAATAACTCAACGGACCGCGTGCGAGCTTGTCGTCAGGCAGAAGAACTTAGCTGTGGTGGTACGTATGCGACCTTAGTTCATACCGCATACATTTCACCGTAAATACCATTCATTTACTAACTTTCTTTGTGACTACTAACTTATCAGGTCGCATACGGTATGACCAAACGTGTGGAAGAAGGGCAAAAATGGCATTGCAATGACATTCCACATGATTACGTACCTGTTGAGGTGGAGCAAGTCGTCACCAGCTGGGAAGACTTGGAACTTGACATCCCCGGAGGTGACGGAGAAACAAAACTCGGTCAGTGTTCTCACTGCATCATTCTATGGAGCAAGGCAGACGTCGTCATACCCGGTACACCTGCGGCTACCAACAAGCCCCCGTCACCTCCAAGAGATCCACAGGATCATGACGATTCTCCGGGAGCTCCTGATGCAAGCCCGTCTCCTCCGCCAAAGAGGTCTCCGTCTCCTCCACCGAAGAGGTCTCCGTCTCCTCCGCCGAAGAGGTCACCGTCTCCTCCGCCGAAGAGGTCTCCGTCTCCTCCGCCGCGGAGGTCTCCGCCCCCTCCGCCAAAGAGGGGACGCCGCACTAAAGCCTCTGCCCCCACTCCACCAGCGAAGAAGGCGCGGAAAACCAAAGAGAAGACCGCACCAGAGAAAAGAGCGGGTGAGAAGACTCTAGAGGAGCTCGAAGCCTCGGTCAAAGCAGACACAAAGAGGCAAATGGCCGAGTGGAGGAAAAAACCTGAGCCGGAGCCGAAGCTTGATCCCACCGTCATCAAGTCATTCCTCGGTAATTTGGGCAAGGGTCAACAGAAGGAAGTAATAGTAACAAAATATGACCGCTCATTACTGAAATCTCGCCGGAAGCGGAAGGCTGCAGATAAGGAGGCGGGCCCATCCAAAAAGGTTCCTCAGCTCGGCCAGCAACCTCAGCGGCCCTTGGGTCCATTGCCATCTCTGGACGAGCTTAACGTGCAACGAGTAATGGCCGAGACTGGACTAACCAGAGCGCAAGTCCTGGGGGAAGAAGAGGTGCCTGTAAACACAACGCTGAGGTGGCCGTTTAATCTTGGCGAGCCTATGGTCCCTCCTGAAATGGAGAGGAAGCTACAGACGAAGATGCGCCGATTCCATGAGTGGTACTTGGAAGAATCAAGAAGGAATAAACGGCGCATGATCAAAGTAGGCGTGAAGGACCATGATTTCTACAATGGTGACGAGGATTGGGTGTGGCTGAGGTTTAAGGATATATATGAGTTGTACCACCGCGACGCCATGGACGTGGATTTGATCACCTGTTGGACACTGTAAGTACTTTGTTGTTGCTTATAATTCACAGTTTGAAAACAATAATTCCAATCTATGCTGACGTGGGCTTTATTTATTGCTTAACATATGCAGAATGGAGATTCAAAAATGTCGGAGATCCGGGATATATGACGTTGGTTTCGTGGATCCTCGAAGGATAAGTGAAGAAATGATATTGATGAATCCTGAGGAAACATATGGAAACCTATACAAGTATATTAAGAACCAAAATTACTGCGACTCCATACTAATCCCGTACAACATCGAGTGAGTACATAAACAGGCTTCTTCTTATACTGTCTGTGTACTAATTCATTTCTGATTATAATGTATACATGTGCACAGATTCCACTGGTTCCTAATAATATTGTGTCCTGACCGGGGTGTCGTGAACGTCTTTGATTCGTTGCACACTCCAAAAGAAAAACTACAGAACATCATGGACATGATGACAAGGTGATGTATATTTTCCCCTACTTAATTCACCCCTTACACTCGCAATGACTTAACTCAATTTTTTTGTTCGCAGGGCCTGGATTCAATTTCGTCAAGAACACCCGGGAATTCAACATGAAACACTAAAATGGAACATTGGCTTTCCGGTAAGCAAGTAATTTGTACATGTAGGCCTCGGCTAATATATTATATGAATTTTACTTAATTTCTTTTGGTCGACAGTGTGCCAAACAGGGGCCAGGAAATAATTTATGTGCATACTATGTTTGCGATTTCATGTGGAATTGGGGACATAAAAAGCTTACACAACAGGATATTATGGTACGTAATAATAAACAACATTTCCATTATTATTAAGTGCACAATTATTGTCTCCAACTCGGCGGATTAAATATCTTTCAATTATTTGTAAATTACAGATGTTCAACCTGAAGGAAGAGTCCCTAGAGCTAGAAAGAATTGACGCAATTGCAGAACAGCTCGTCGGATGGATCTGGGACGAGGTCGTCAATCCCTGAGGAGAATACTACTCGCCAGTACTGGAGGACGTGCCGGACAGTCCAACAAGCTAGTCGTCAATCTTAATTAAGTAGAAAATACAGTTTAAATATATATAACTCGAGTTGACATGCATGAATATCTACTTTTGTAATATATATGTCTTCTATTTTGATGAAATGTCAGCTAGTATGAATATAGAGTCGGCCGAATACGCATTAGAATACACGTATTAGAATATATACGTATATAGACGTGCACGCATGGCTACTGAAAAAAGCAAAAAAAAAGAAATCCGGGGCCTTTAGCACCGGTTGCAGACAGCAACCGGTGCTAAAGGCAGGCCCTTTAGCACCGGGTGCATCCACGACCCGGTGCTAAAGGCCCTGCTAACGGCGCTGCGGGTCAGGCCCTTTAGCACCGGGTCGTGGCTGCACCCGGTGCTAAAGGGCCCCTTTAGCACCGGTTATTCAACCCGGTGTTAAAGGGGTACCCCTTTAGGCTCGGATTAGTTGCACCGGGTGGGAAACCCGGTGCTAAAGGGCTTTCCCACCCGGTGCAGATGTCGATCATTCTGGTAGTGTATGCCCGTAATCAACAAGACCACCTGGACATGTGAAAGTAAAAATAAAAAAAAGTACAACTGATTCGAATTTCTATAGGTTACAATTAATTACTTAATCTTTGAATTTCTAACATGATATTGCATCGCCCAACAACATTAATTATATTGCTTAGTAGATGTGCATTCAGTTCCTTTTCACTGATCTGTACAAGTTGTGCAATAATGTCCACAATGATACGGTCTTACATGACCTGATAGGTAAAATATAAAGCCAGTAGTGGCCACAATACAAATGCGCATTACTATAGGATGGCTTTACATGCATGTCATGGATGTGAATTCAGTTTCATCCTGTTTGAACTTGCTGTTTAGTTATCTTTATATTGCGCTGGTTTCCATAGGAGCTCATATTACCGACTATTTGGTTCTATAAAACATACCATAAATTTGAGCTTCAATATATGTTCAGGTGGTTGTTGGGAGGATCTCTAAGCTTAGGTTGTGTACACTTACGTCGTTTCCTGTTATATGTAATAGGCATGTATATTTTAATTTTTCTTGGCCTTTCTATAAGGAACGTCAATTTTTTTTTATGAAACGGGAGGAGCAAGCCCCTACTGATTATAATATATTAAATAGGAACCAAAACAGAACAGAGAATTACAAGGGGATTCAAGAAACAAGGAAAGAAAAGAAGAAAATGAGAAAAGTTACAAAACTGAATGTTACCATGATGACATTTCCTCTTTCAAATGCTCCTTTGCTCTTAGTGTAACTAGAGCAAATTCCTGCTTGAAGGTGTTTCTGAATGTCCAAACATTGTGCTGATTATTCCTGAAGATCAGACTATTTCTAGCCGCCCATATGCTCCAGCACCTAATGATGACAATATCCAATGAGAAGGGCAAGTTGAGCTGATTCTGAAAAGATGTGAGCACTTCAAAGAGATCATCCCCTGAGATTAGAAGATCAAGCTGCTGCCAGCAAGCCCATGCAAACGTGCAATGGAAGAACAGATGGTCCAAGGTTTCCTCCAGTGAATCGGTACATAGCACACAATTATATGAAGGGAGGGTCATGTTCCTTCTTTTAAGAATGTTCCGTGTACTGAGCCTGTCCTTGAGCAATAACCAGAAAAAGACTTTGTGTTTGTGCTGCACATTACACTTCCACAACAGTCTGAAAATTGGGTGCACTTGACGTTGCCCCATGAGGTGTTTGTAGATCTTTGCTGAAGAAAAGTCAGGTGATCCCCAAATATAGAGCCAGACATCCTGTTCTGTAGTATCGTATAAATTCTCCAAATTCTGTGCTAAAAGCAGTAGCTGATCATATACTTCCGGGGATAGGGGCAAGTGGAACAATCGGGATAACTTTGTGGTGGACCTTGCCGTCTGCACTGTGATTCACTGTGATTCTCTTGTTCTTTGCAAAGGAGAATATTTCAGGAAATGCCAAGCGGGGAACAATGCCTTCCCATAGATCCAACCAAAAGTAGCAAGTTTGGCCATTTTTCACTACTGGAGCTGCAATACCTTTATAAAGGTCCAATAGTTTTAGAACATCCCTCCACTAGAAAGATCCCTTCTTTGTTTGACTTGGCAGTCTATTGTTACTATAGTGCTTCTCCCAGACCAAATGTACCCAAGTATGTCTACCTTGTTAAAGAATTTGTGCAGATTTTTCATGAGCAAAGCTTCATTTTGAGTTTTGAGCCTTAGCACCCCTAACCCACCTTCTGACTTTGGGAGACACACGAATTTCCAGACTGCCTTGGGTGGCTTCTTTGCATTGATATCAGCCCCTCTCCATAAGCAGTGTTTTCTGTATTTGTCAATTTGCTTGATCACTGTCTTGTGCATCATGAAGGTGCAGAGAAAGAATGTTGGTAACGCAGTAAAGACTGAATTTGTCATTTGGAGACGTCCAGTTTGAGATAGATAGAGGAACGTACTCAGTAACCTTCTTGGAACGTCAATGTTCAGGGGCGGACCCAGGGCCCGGCGACCCTGGGCGTCCCCCAGGCTCATCGTCTGATGCCAAAAGTTTCATTAGCTTATCCAGTGTCACGTGGTTGGATACTCCCAGAAAGCCAGAATAGCATCATATGATATGTAGAGCTGCTGGGTTCATATATATTCTCGAGTGGAATCGACTAACTAGAGCATGCATGGCGATCATGACATGGGCACGCACCAAACTGGCAGGTTTGTTAACGGGGTGTTTGAAGCTCCACATCTAAAGTTTAGTTCCGTCACGTAAAGAGGTTAATTAGAAGTATTAAATATACATTAATTAAAAAACTCATTACATAAATGAGGTCTAATTTGTTAGATGAATTTATTGAGCCTAATTACTTAATAATTAGACAATGTAATACTACAGTAAACATATGGTAATTATATATTAATTATAGCTTAATTAGGCTTGGTAGGTTCGTCTCGTGAAATAGACATGACTTATGTAATTAGTTTTATACTTAGTTTATATTTAATATGTCTAATTATCACTTATTTAAAGCTCTAAACTTTAGCACTGAATCCAAACACCACCTAAATAATGCCACGTCAGTGTTGTAATAAAAACAATATGTACGGTGACCCTACAAGCAAGCACCCATCGTTAGCTAGAAATAGTACAATCACATTCCTATACTGAAAACAATGGAGTTGGTGGTGATGGTCACCACCACCGTACCATACGCTTATGTTTCACTTTATTTATTTATCCACTCTGCCACTAAAAACAAATTGGTTTCGCGAATTGATCGTACATCAGTCGGTAAGGTCCGTTGTGGTGGAACCTGCCCATCAGGATTCGAGTCCTCGACTGGTGTCGTATTTTCCTGGATTTATTCCAGGATTTAACCGGCGCTATTCTTTCAGTGGTAGGCGACGTCCCCGTCGACAGCGAGGCGCCTATGGTGACTTTATCAATCTCTAGATCAGTCGGCTTAGTCTCTCGGAGGTGCTCATAGGGGTACAGTTGCGTGCGTGTATTCATAAGGATGAGTGTGCGTGCGTGTTTGTGAGCATCTGCGTCCGTCTATGTTTCTCAAAAAAAACAAATTGGTTTCCATCCTACTTAATCTTCTATAATTGGGAGCATCATTATAGAATCCAACATGCAGGAAGGAAAACATCTTGGACCTATGCGGAGGAGCCTGGTAATGACACTAGTAGAGAACCGGGCTTTAGTCCCGGTCCTCAATTGCTTTAGTTCCGGACGTGGCGCCCGGAATGAGTAGTCCGGGACTAAAGGTTTCACACACAGTCACCTAACCACTCCACCTACGCAGTACATATGATGGAAGGTGGGATGCTTTCTCTTTATTGTAACCCGTGAAACACCCTCACCTGGGACTAGAGACCCTTAAGTCCTAGTTGGAGCCACCAACTGGGACTAAAATTCATCCTTTTAGTCCCGGGTGAAACCACCACCTGGGACTAAAGGTTGAGACCTTTTAGTCCCGGTTGAAGGCTCCAACCGGGACTTAAAGGTCCTCCCGAACCAAAAAAATGCAAACGGGACTAAAAGTTTATTTACTTGGGCCAAAACTTAACTGGGACTAAACGTGCACTATGATTCCTAGAACTCGACGAGACCTACGAATCTACTCCCTAGGGTACCCCCTAGCAGACATGCTCAACATAAATCGTTGACACTTGATGCCCTCCATGGGGCTACTCACCGAAAGCTCACCATTAGGCGCGATGGGATCAAGCTTCAACACCTACGGCATCGAGGAGGGTGCAACCTTCGTCATCGGCGCATGGACCTTCGTCGCTGACGGCAAGGGTGACTTCGCAAGTTTCCTTGCGGATCGCCCAGGACCGTACTCGATGATGGCGTATCCACGGGAGCCGCTCCGCGAAACACAACTCTCAACAACCACTCCGGCAACGATTTCGATCTCAACTCAGACACGTTGCAGGATTTCAAGCTCGACTTCGACCCCAACACCGATCGGGACTTCCCAAAACGATATCGGGCACAACTCGCTTCCAAATATGGAAGGAGTCGGGAACTCTGAGACGGCTACGCCATCGGACAAACCCCCGAATCGATTCCTACTCGGAGTCCTCAAAGCCGCGGCTACATATCAACAGATCTACACCGTGGAGCAGAACGAACATATACTCAAGGTCGACAGTGCAACCGTGGAAAGCAACAAGGACTCTGAGCCGGCGTTTGAGACATCAGAGGACAACGATGACGATGATTTCACAGTTCTACTGAGCGGCAGCCCTGACAACATCGCACGCTTAACCCGTTGTGCCCATTTCAAGACCGACTACGATCTTGAAGAACCACTCGTCTACCTCCCATCAGGACTCGTAGTAACCAGTACACCAGGAGGACTTGTTGTTCACGGGCCTAGCGCGATACCTACTGAAGCCTGACGAGACAACGAGTCAAGGTTAGCCGCAACAATCCTGGAAGAACTACCTTACCAGGACGGCCAGACGGCTTCCATCACCTCCTCCTCCGACATCACAAGAGACAATTTCTCCAACGCCCCGACCTTACTATTGCAGGACCCGAAACCTTACATGGAATTTCACCATGGTTGGTGACCAACCGGTGCTCCAGGACGCTCCAATGAACATCTCTGTTGCAGCGGAGATCGTCAGGTCTATGCCCGAAACACCACAAATTAGGCAGGTCTTGACTCTCCTAGAGACAGCTTGCGAGAACATCAGCACTGGTCCTGCATTAAGCCACCACGCCTCAAGCGGCAGACGTCCTGGAGGAAGACGTTCGCACGCTGAACCCGCAACATCGGCCTACCTGCGTCGTGCTCCCCAAGAGCCATCGAGCGGGGCAGCTGGAAGGCAAGCTAATGCGCAAGTTCCCAATGCCAGACCACAAGATGGCAACAGGCCACGTGACGGGCCTAACCGTGATAGCAATCTCTGCTCTCACATCAACGCCAACCAAAAGGCTTTCTCTGTAATACAGTCAAGTAGAGTGAACCAAATCAACTCGGAGCTCCGTCGGCGTGAAGAATTTGACCGTCACTACGGACCACTACCCCACGACCGCGACCGTCCTGCACGTGGTGGCGACCATGACCATCTACATGATGAAGATCGTCAACCACGCAACAATGATCCCCCCATGATAACAGTCGCGATGGTGATCGCCCTCCACGCGAACGAGACCATGGCAAGGACCGTGATCAAAATCGCGGACGCCTGAGGCTTGACAACTCACCAAGCCACAACTTGGACAGTTGTGGCGACCACCATGACTCCGACCGCAGTGATGGTCATCGCGGAAGTAACCATTCACCAGCAGACAAGTATGATGGCTTCCCAGCATTTTCCACCCGCATCAAAAGGATCAAGCTACCCAGCAAGTTCAAGACGACCGGCATCGAGAAGTTCACGGGCAAACAGGACCCTGAACAATGGCTGAGAGTCTACTCGACTGCGATCCAGATGGCGAATGGATCCAATGACATAAAATTCAGCTACTTCCCCATCATGATGGATAGTACTCCGCTCACATGGCTCGAGGACCTCTGCCCCGGGTCCATCGACTCCTGGGAAGACCCCACCAAGAAGTTCGCTGCCAATTTTCAAGGAACATGGTCTCGGCCTGGAACCCGATTTGAATTGGCAGCCTGTAGACAGGATAAAAGTAAAACCCTGCGCAAATTTATCAAGAGATTCTTTGAAAAAAGAGGAACAATTGTGGACATATCTGACTGTGAGGTCATAGACTTCTTCCATGACGGACTCTACGCCAGAGAGGTACATCGTGAGTTTGGCAGACGACGCCCAACAACTATCCCAGAGTTGCGGCGCATGGCAGCTGAGTGGGCTAATCAAGACGATCGGGAGCGCGAGCGCTTTGACAGGCCTCGCGACAATAGAAATAAAGACAATAACTACCACAAAGGTGGCAAAGATCGTCGCAACGATAACAACCGTGATTTCATCCGTGACAACAAAAAGCGCAAGCCAGACAACACTGTCGCGACAGTCGAACGCCCCATGCGGAAGAAAAGCATGGTCTTTATCGACAAAGTGATGAACGGACCTTGCCCATATCATCCGAACGGACGACACAAGATGGCTGATATCTTTCACCTTAAACAGGAATTAGATAAGCAAGGACCAACAAAGGCAAACAAAGAGGATGACAAGAAGGATGACAACAACCATGACAATGGTTTTCCTCAAGTCCAGAACGTCGTAGCAGTCTTGTTCAGTGGCGAGTCCTTAAATCAGTCAAAGCGTGCAAAGAAACTATCGCTCTGCGAAATAATGGCAATACAACTAGCCACCCCAACGTATCTCAAGTGGTCCGAAGTCCCTATCACCTTCTCCAAAAAAGACCAGTGGACCAGCTTCGCCAACCCAGGCAGATATCCATTGGTTTTGGATCCAGTCGTGGCACAAGCCAGACTAACCAAAGTTCTCATTGACGAAGGCAGCGGGCTCAATGTCATCTTTGCGAAGACCTTCACCAAAATTAGACTTGATATCACCTAACACCTAAAGCCCACATAATCTCCATTCTACGGTATTGTGCCTGGTAAGGCGGCAATTCCCCTGGGACAGGTCACACTCCCAGTAACCATCGGCACAGAGGATAACTTCAGGATAAATTACATCAAGTTTGAAGTGGCAGACTTTGAGACCTCGTATCATGTGATCCTTGGGCGTCCAGCCCTCGCCAGATTCATGGCGATCCCGCACTATGTATATCCTGTTCTCAAAATGCCTGCTCCTAAAGGAGTCCTCTCCTTAAAAGGTGATCTGAAGATTGCTTACGACTGTGACGTAGAAGCAGTAGAGTTCACCGCCACCTCACAAGTCCCTATCCAGATGCTGGAAGTACTCGCTCTGGTCAAGAAGTCAAAAGAAGAAGACCTGGAGGTCCCAAGCAAGAAGCCCACAAGCACAAGTTTCAACCCTTCTAAAGAAGTACAGCTTAAAACTATAGACCTTGAGATGGGTGACTCGTCCAAAACAACCCTTATAGGGGCTGACTTAGATTGTAAATAGGAAGACACACTCGTCAAGTTCCTTTGTGATAATAAAGATATATGTGCATGCAAAACCATCTGATATGCCTGGTGTTCCTAGGTAGCTTGCCGAGAACAATTTAAAAGTTGATGAAAAGCCTAAGCCTAAAAGGCAACGCCTACGACGTTTCGCTCAAGACAGACGTGATGCAATCAAGGCGGAGATCGCCAAACTACTCGCAGCCGGATTCATCAAAGAAGTTTTCCATCCAGAGTGGTTGGCCAATCCAGTCCTGGTCAAAAAGAAAAACAACAATGAGTGGCGGATGTGTGTTGACTATACAGATCTCAACAAACATTGCCCTCCAAACCCCATGGGTCTCCCACGCATTGATCAAGTCGTGGACTCCACGGCTGGATGTGCGCTCCTCTGTTTCCTCGATTGCTACTCAGGATATCATCAGATAGCCTTAAAAAAGGAATATTAGATCAAAACTTTGTTCATTACACCCTTTGACGCTTACTACTACATGACAATTTCGTTTTGATTAAAGAACGCCGGTGCCACATATCAACGAGCCATACAAAAATGCTTGTCATCCCAGATTAGCATCAATGTAGAGGCATATGTTGATGACGTGGTCGTAAAAACAAAAGAACCATAAATCCTCAGCGTTGACTTACAATAAACATTTGATAACCTCATAACGTTTCGCTGGAAGTTAAACCCGACCAAGTGTGTTTTCGACGTTCCCTCGGGGAAACTACTCATGTTTATTGTCAGTCACAGAGGCATCGAGGCTAACCCCTACAAAATCACAGCTATCCTTAACATGAAAGCCCCAAGAAGCATCAAGGATGTACAAAAACTCACAGGTTGCATAGCATCCCTCAACAGATTCATCTCAAGACTTGGAGAGAAGGGACTTCCTTTCTTCAAACTCCTCAAGAACCGAGACCAATTCAATTGGACAAAAGAAGCACATCAGGCCTTTGAACAACTCTATCGATGATTTATGTCGAGCACATCTACCTGGGGTACCCTAGGGAGTAGATTTGTGGGTCTCGCCGAGTTCTAGGAATGATAGTACACGAACAATACAAAGATTTAGATAGGTTCAGGCCGCGAGTAGCGTAATAACCTACGTCCTATGTGCTTGATTGTATTGCACGTGGGTTGAGTTGTTTTGAGGGGGTCCCTGCTCCTCCTTATATAGCCGGGGAGCAGAGTTACAAGTCGATTACACAAACTACTCGTATACAACAAGGATTATTACAATAAGGTAATCTATTATGTATCCTGTTCGAATACGAGTAGTTTCATTAATCAACTACACCGTCCTATACCCTAACCGGCTAGTCTGAAGTAGTCGGATCAAAACTCTCCATATCGAGTAGTTTAATCCCTTGGATGAGTGGCCCTAGGGATCCTGGCCCAACAAGCCCCCGAGCATCTTGCGCCTTTGCTTCAAATCTTGAATCTTTTTTAACATCTTCAAGTAGTTGGAGTTAAGCCCAAGACGCTCAAATCTCCTCTGACGAGTAGTTTCATTTGAGTGCATCTTTTAGATGCACCAAATGGGTATAGCCCCCGAGCCTCCGAGTACTCTTTAAGCAGTCGGAGGTTCAAAAAACCAATCTTGAATTTTTACTTGAGTAGTTTAATGGTGAGCACCGAGTAGGTGCACCGATTGGGTATAGCCCCCGAGCTTCGAGTAGTTTTGTTAAAACTAGTCAAAGGTCTTGAATTAAACATAATAGGCACAAAAGAAAGTGTATCCTTCAAATGCAGCCCCCGGGCTTACAAGTACTTTTAAGTAGTCGTTGGGTCGAACACTGCTCTCTTTATTTATTCT
Organism: Echinochloa phyllopogon; assembly: GCA_033239725.1. Lineage (NCBI taxonomy): Eukaryota > Viridiplantae > Streptophyta > Magnoliopsida > Poales > Poaceae > Echinochloa > Echinochloa phyllopogon. The sequence continues at coordinate 46,996,247 of BTCW01000012.1, read as the reverse complement.
GAGCAGTGAACACTAATATATACTCAATGATTGTAGCCCCTAGAGTGCGTATACTTTTAAGCAATCTCACAAGCATAACAATCTTCGAGTTGTGTCCAAACGTATAAATTGATCAGCTATAGTTTTGTGTCTACGAGTGGTTTTGTTAAAACCAGTCGAAGATCTTTTTTCACAGCTTGTGTCCTCAAATCTTGGAGGAAATCAAATTCCGGATTATCTGCTAGCAGCCCCCGAGCTTTAAATCAAAAAATATCTTTGATTTAAAGATCTAAATAATCTCCAGGAATCCATTGTCATTGAATTTGAGATTGTCGCTGGCAAAAACTAACTTAGGAATGTTCTCGTGAACAAACCATTCCTTGTAACAGAATGCGATACGCCGGAGATACTGTTCCAAACAGTAATCCTAACCGGAGGTTATAAATCTGGAGTGCGACCCTCATTCGTTTCATAATTTTGAGCGCAACACCATTGTTGGCACTCCTTACGGCCTACAGATAAATCCGCAAGCGGACAGATACCGATGTAGCTTTCACCCGGGAGTATTCCAAGGTATCGATTTCCACGGGGAACGAGAAGTGAACCAATTCTAAACTAAGTTGTCCAAGGGTTATGGAATGGGATGGATGAAGTGGATGACAACAATAAAGAGGGAAGAGAAGCGATGAGAGGGTAGAGAGGGTACGAGTCTGATAGAGGCACTCTACTGATTAACTGAGCGGATCAGAGGGTACAGATAGATACTTGCTTCGGGACAATAGAACCTATGACACGCAGAAAGGGATGAGAAGGGGTGTCACCAATCCTACACTCTGGGATCCTGTACGCCGAGACGAACGTGATGGACTATGTAGGCCGTATAGGGCTGTCACCACCTAACGGCTACCACCTCCGTAGACTCGGGGACAAACTAAGTTAACCTCATCTATAGGCACCACGCCTACACTAGTCGGTTAATACATATCTCCTATAGAAAGACAAGCACCCAAGCCAAGCAGCCAGTATACAATTATACCAATCAACTAAGCATTGAACGAAGAACCATCAAGTAAATAAAAGTAGAACTAACTGCTCAATTAATCAGGAAGAGATACAATAGTTACCAGACACGACCCAGATGTCACGCGAAGTAGAGCCGCATTCGTAGACATACAACTGAAAGAGGGGCCGACACTCCGGCTCCTCTCCGGACGCTCACCTCTCCTCTCTCCCTATCTTCTAAGTATGAAAGTGGCAGAGCTTAGCTAAGGAACTCCTCTCTTGTGTTGTGTGTTGACTCAGGCGAGCAAGACCTCTACTTATAGGTGGATCAAGTCGGTGGGAGGCAGAGAGACAGTCAAGGCAGCTGGGAGGCGGTTCCCCCTGATTCGGCCGAACCAAGGGGTTCGGGCGAATTGGGGGGTTCGGCCGAATGCCACGTGTTCGGCCGAACCGCCTCCCTGCACCACTTTTGCTCTCCCACGTGCTGGTCCAGCCCCTAGGTCGGTTGCAGGTCGGTTCTATGGTCGGTTTCAGTCTTGGGCTGAGTTGGAGGCCTTCCGGTGGACTGGTGGGCTTCGGTCGGGTTGGACTCAGGCCTCTCCCGTCTTCTGGTCCACTGGGTTCGTGTTAGCGGCAGCCATGGCGGTCCTTTCAAGCCCGGGTTCAAGGATGGAGTTCGATCGAATCTCGGGATTCGGCCGAACTCGTCATTCCATGTGCCTTTTGCCTCAACTTTAGTCATAAGCCTCCTGGAATCGAATAAACACCAAAACTTGTGGAAATGATCAGAAATAATCCCTATATCTATGGTGTGTGATTCCATTGTGTTTGTTTTATACTCGGTTGGAGGTCGAAAATCGGTCCATAACGACCGCCAACAAGCTCCCCCAAACTTAGATCTTTGCTCGTCTCGAGTAAAGAAATTGAAATAAGAGCAAGACTAAGACAAGTGTTCTTTTATGACATGAACAACTGCATATTGAATATTCCAAACTTTTCTCCATAACTGTGAATTTGGAGTGGCTATTCCCTGGATCTTGGGTGGTTGATAGTCGGAACGGCTCTTACAACAAGATCCTCTTGCTCATCCTGCATTCGGGGTTTTTCTGATTTTCTCAAATAAATAACACTTGTCCCTTCATCCCTGATGCTCTCAGCTCTCTGGAGTCACTCCTTTTCACTCACTCTCTTTTGTGTTTTTCTTTGTCTCTCAGGTGGTGGCCTTGTCAAGTCATGTACTTCTGTCGAGTTGAAGATTGGTTCCTGTAGTTTCTCATCGTCGCCCTTGGTCAGATTGCAAGTTAAAGATGAAGAGTTCATGTCGGTCCTCAGCTTTGTGACCCCTTTCTTTTCTCTTCCCTTCTTGGGGATTTTTTTTCTTTTCTTTCTCTCCTTTTTTTCATTTGGACTTTCATGAGTCCTTTATAAACCTTGGGCAAACATGATTATCTCTGGGGACATCAAAATTCAACAAGACTTTGTACTAGCCATAACAAGTTTCTCAGGAATAAACTCTCAAGTATATGTGTATGTTGGAAGTAGTGGACAGGGTGAAGGGATGCGGTATAGTTTTATATTTTAAAATTTTAAATTCTCCGGAATGGTGGAATGAACAAGTGGTTTGTTTTATCGAGACATATCACAATCATCAACAACCTAGATTAGGGGGGTCCTATCATGAAATATTTCACAGGAAAAAGATACTAGGTTTGAAATAAGCAATAGGCAAGTTCATGGTATAAAAGAAAAACCGAGAACGTTTCATTTATGTGAAGCATGCATTGATCAAAATTTTGAAACGTGGCAACACAGGAAAAGTGGTCACGGGGGAAGCGTGCAAACCAGCGTGTAGGTGCGCGAGCAGGACGAGCCGGGCTGGTTCGGCCAAACTGGTGGGTTCAGCCGAATTGCCCAATTCGCCCGAACCAGCTGGTTCGGCCGAAGTGGCTCGGTGCGTGCTCCGTCGTGTCAGGTTGCTCCTGTATCGTCCTGTACTCATGTATCTTTTTCGTTAAACAGGGCAATCTCCGGTTGGCTCAAATGCACCAACCGGAGTAATAATTTTATTCTTTTTGCATTCAACTCTAATTTTATTTATTCATCAAGCTAAGATTGGAAACAAAATATTTGGGAAGGGAAATAGTTCAAAGCACCCTAAACAGTATTCTAAAGGAAATAAACAAACTAGCAAACCAATCTAACGGTGCTCTATCTAAAAACGAAACGACCGCAGGACACTATTCTGCAGGTGGGTCGCAAAGGTCCGAGTGTCTTGTGGCTCTGGCAAGCCTCTTGATCTTGGCGCACAAACCCTTGCGGAGGACTTCCATCCTGTCCTCCATCTCTAGGTGTGCCAGCTCCGCTTCCGCCACTTTCTCCTCCAGGTGGTTTATCCGCTGGCGTGCTTGTACCAGCTCCACCCGTAGGCTCTCTAGTGTGGGCGGCTTCTCCTCCTCCTCGTCGTCCTCCTCCTCATCGGAGAACTCCATGTTTCCTGGCGGCCCCTTAGTGGTTGGAGGCTGCCTGCAGCACTGAACTCTAGGGTTCTGCCGCAGAAGAGTGGACTGGGAGGACTCTGTCAGTCCAAGCTTGTCGCAGTTCAACGGCGGGACCAACACCTTGTCGTACCCCGTAGCGGTGCGCTCGTCCTTGATGCTGAAACGGGGCAGACTATCAGGTGTATAGTCCGGCGTCTTCGTGTCCTCCTCCTTGAGTGCAGGGAGCGCGAAGTCCAGCACCCTTGTGGAGGATGCCGACTTCGGGCGCAGCTACCCAGTAGTGGGGCGCCCTAGCGATAGTGAGCGAGGGGGCTTCTTGATCACCTTCAGTGGTGCAAAGACGTTGAACGTCGCTGACGGAGAGCGGCATGGGGAGTTGGACCGCCTCATAGGGCTGCGGGCATGCGCCCTTCCTCGCTGCCCATCGCCTGACAGCTCAACTTCAGCAACGCGGAACGCTTGCTCACGTCGGGGAGACTCGCCGATCCGGCTGGCGAGGCTAGATCCCTTGGTTGAAGATGTATCTTTGGAGTAGGAGGAGGCCACGGTGGCTATGTGTATGGGCAAGGAGGCTTGTAGATGGGATGAGGGAGTCGACACAAACCCCCTTGCTTTTATCGATGTTTCTCCCATCGAAAAATGAGATTCCCGACATTTCCCTGACAGATTTCAGGATAGGCTCAACTATATATGAGTCCAAAGGCAAATATCCACACGGAGGACTAGGGGGCCTGATTCGGCCAAACCCTAGCCTTCGAGCGAACTGGCCAATTCACCCGAATTGGTCCAATTCGGCCGAACCGGACCCTGGGTCTCCAGGTGTGCAGGCCAGGTCGAGACTCGTGCCTTAGGTCAGGGGTTTTCAGGTTTGAGGGGGTTTTGGCCCAGAAAGGTTTGGAATTGAAGGATTTGGGCCGGCGGGTTTCAGAGTTCTATGAACTCGACAACATCTAAACCGTCGAGTGGCAGAGGCTCTGGTTCCAGGAAGATCTTCAACCGTTGCCCGTTAACCTTAAAGGTATTTCCATCCTCACTTTGCAATGTGACGGCCCCATGGGATGCAGCGTTGATCACTGTGAATGGGCCATCCAATTTGCTTCTTAGTTTCCCATGACCGAAAAGTCTGACACAGGAATTGAAGACAAGGACCTTGTCTCCCGGCTTGAACGTTTTGACCTTAATCCTTTTGTCATGCCATCTCTTGGTCCGTTCTTTGTATAGCTGGGAGCTGTGGTATGCTCGTTCCCTCATTTCATTTAATTCTGCCAGCTGGATTTTCCGTTTGAGGCCGGCTGCTGGAAGGTTCATAACCCACTTCCTAATGGCCTAGTGAGCTTTAAACTCCATCTCTACTGGTAAGTGGCAGGTCTTGCCATAGACCAGTTGATATGGGGTCATTCCTATGGGTGTTTTATAGGCCGTGTGGTATGCCAGAGTGCATCTGGCAGTTTATCCTTCCAGTGTTTGCCCATCTCATTTACGGTCTTTTGCAGAATGTTCTTATTCTACATGTTGGATGTTCTGCTTGTCCACAAGTTTCGGGGTGATAAGGTGTGGCTATAAAAATGTGGCTCCCCCAAACTTGAATATTACCGGAGCAGATATGGGTCGTCCCATAGGTGAAGTCTGCTCTCGTAAACCAATATTTTCCTATTTTCACATGATGGGACGTATGTTGGCACTTCTTACGATCCAATATCAGAATTGAGAATCCTGGTACTGGGGTAAGGAGTGTTTCAGTGGTTTTCCTTATGGCTTAGTAAAATATAGAAATATTCTGCAAGCACACAGAATCACCGCTGTAGCACTTCACCTGGGAGTATTCCGAGGTATCGTAATTTATATTTCCGCAGGGAAGCTTTGGCGAGATTACTAGTGAACAGATATTCGAGACTATCAGAGAAGGGTACACAACTAGACAAGACAGGGGATAACGGTATTGGATAGGAGTGGATATACCGGACACACAACTCAAGGGATACTCAGATAAGGGAGAGAAGAGATAGATAGCTGGGAGGACAACGAGAAGAGATAGAGGACTCCTGGATACTTTATCTACCTATGTCACTCTAGCTTAGAGATACAGCGGCTACAGAGCTAGCACTAGGAGATCTGGGATAACTCTAATGTCTTAGCATCGGGACAAGGGAACCAGTGAACACACAGAAAGGGATGAGAAGGGGTGCCACTATTTCCCAACTGGGGGATCCTACGGACCGGAACTAACGTGATGGGCTACGAAGACCGAAAGGGCTGTCACCACCTCCCGGCTACCACCTTCGTTGCGACGGGAATAAACTAAGGCCACCGACTAGTCTAGGAACCACTCCTACACTAGGCAACGACTACTTACTCTGCTAGCAAGAGCAAGCAACCTTGTCAATACTCTTGGTGACAATTCACCTCCAGTATCAAGCAAGATCGAAGAACCAGCCAAGACAAAGAATTAAACAAGACTACAAGCACTAGAACTATAACTGACTATAGTCTAAACAAGATATATGCTGCAACTAGGATAAAGTAGAAGCAAGATATAAATGACAAAGGCAAAGTGATAAAGATAACTATATTGATACTCAAAGTCTTGCAAAAGGAAAAGGTAAAACATACAAGAGCTTATACCAGAGCTTCTGAAGACGACTCCGGAACCTCCGAGGCACAGCTCGACTCAACTCTAACTCCCAACTAAACTATCCTAACTCTACTAGAATGAAAGTGGAAATGAGCTCCTTGGCTTGGTGTGTGTTTACAAGTGAAGTGCGACCCTCTATTTATAGCTCCAAAGGTCGGTTGAGGTAGGGTAGCAGCCAAGGCAACCAGGGAGGCGGTGCCGGGCCTTCAGCCGAATTCCCCGGTTCGGCCGAACTGGCCAGTTCGGCCGAACCGTGGGATCTGCCGCCTCTGGCTCCCACGGCCAGGATCCACCCCTGGAAGGCGGTTGTGCACTGGGGGCGGTTCGGGCGAACCCCCCAGTTCGGCCGAACTGGGATGGGAGCCCAGGCCCATCCCCCTGCACCGCCTTTGCTCTGTGGGCCTTCTGGGCTGCCTCCTGGTGATTGGCTTCGCGTTGATTTGGCCCAGGATGACGTGTTGGTGCTCCGGGATGAGTTGTCAGTCGCCCACGTGTCATGTGATGTGTTCACTTGGTCATTGTTGACGTGGACGACTCCCGGTGGTCTGTACGACTAAGGGAGGTAACCGGCCGAACGGAGTCGTTCGGCCGATTCGGTCATTTTCGGCCCCAATAGCACATATTTGTCGTAGTTGTACCTGCGCAAGTGACACTCACCAAAACTCGTGGAACTTTATAAGAAATAAAACCTATGTACATGGAATGTTGCATATAACCTCGTTTATTCCCGAGTATTGGTGGTCGGATTTGGGCTGTAACGACCGCCAACAAGCTCCCCCAATCTTAGCTCTTTGCTCGTCCTCGAGCAAAGATATAAACTTAGGCTTAGTGGATCAGGAGTTGCTACAATGTCATTTCTTTTGTAGGTAACTTTATAAACAACTAGTCTTCAAAAATACTTGAATCATAGGCAAAGTTTCAAATCACCTCTTTACCTATGGGGCTTATAGCAATCTCCTTATCTTGGGCGGTTGAAAGGATGAACAGTTTAAACTCAGTTTTTATTCCACTCTACTCTTTTCAGGATCTCATCTCGGAGTTTTTCATAAGTTTTGAAAACTACAAATTGTTCCTCATTGGCACACTCAATCACTCAAGTGTATTTGAATCCTCACCAAAGGCTTGTGCCTTCTTTTCATCCTAACATCTAATATGGCTTTTTGTGTGGCTCAGGGACAATGGATGAAGGCATGCATGCATCTTATATTTTGCTAAGTCAAAGACCGGATATCTGAGGAGACAAATCACATCTTAAGATCGAGACGTGCAAGTGTGTGGGTATGAGTGGAGTGGCATATGGTGGAATGGTGGAATGGTGGAATGGTGGAACTCCTTGGATGAATTTCCCTCTCCTTGATTTATTTTCGAGAACATGGGCTATCTTTTATTCTTATATTTTTGCCATGCCACTTGGCATGCTTTTCTTTTTTCTCCTTCTCTTTGCCATGCTCTTTGGCATGCTTTTCTTTTTCTCTTATTTTTGCCATGCTTCTTTGGCATGCTTTTCTTTTTGCATAGCCCATGTCTCTATCAAGAATATTTTGAGAGGGAGATCATAGAATCATGGAGCATTTATTTTTGTGGATGGATGATGGAAAATGTTTGCTAACTCCCAGTGTAGGAATTGCAAGTGAGAGGTGGTGTGTGTACGTGGGTCTCGATCTTTAAGAATATGAAAGCTTCACTCAAAGGTCACAACAATTTGACAAAGCTCACTAAGATATCAAGCAGCATATGAGTAGAAATTTTCAACTAAGCTTATCATATGGCTCTGCTAGGTATTTTGACCAATGAGGAGCTTGTTTCATTTTGAAAGCATAAATCTCCGAGATTTTCCCCGTACTAAAAGCAGAATAGAACTTAACCGAATTCTCACTATATCAATCCCCACAACAACTTAGACTTGGAATAAAGCATGTGCTCCCACAAGGTTTTCAGGATCATTTTTACTCATGCCAAATAACTCAAGCACAATCTAGCAACTAGTTGAAACAAGGTACTTGCAAAATTAGTGACAGAGCAATTATTCATCATTTCCAAGGTGAGAGGCATACGATTCATTCCATGCATAGTTGGGAGTTATTTAATTCAAGGGAAATGTTGTTTAAGGGAAATATTTTTGGTATTTTCATTTTTTTTTGAATGCAACCTATCATGAAGGGAAATGAAAGGAAAATTAAATGATCAAAGTGCTGGATAAATCGGGACATACCTGGTGGGGGTCCTCCCCCAAGCTTGGACTCTTCACTGGTAGGGGTTAAGCCTTGAGAGGTACTGGCTCAGCTGTTTCGCTTGTTCGTGGACGTCGTGCTAATAGACGCCACCATCCCGCTATTCTCTTGATGGTACTGTGAATGGCGGGCTAGTGTGTCCTGGATCTCTCGGGTACGGTCGTCGATGAGCTCGACTCGGTCGGAGATGTAGGACAACTCCCGGCCGTAGTCGAAGCGTGCGAACTGTGAGTATCCGGGGTAGTATGGCTGGGAGGCACTGTCGTAACCCCCTCCATACCGACTCCCGGACCACTCAGAGTCCGTGTCCTGGCCGTAGTCCCAGCGTCCTGAGGTGAATTAGTTTGGTTCCTGGTGTTGCCCGGAGCCTCCTGCTCCAGACGTCCCAGCGCCGGTGTACATGTCGTAGGTGTCACACCCGGCCCAGTAGTGGCCCATGAGTGCGGGATGCACGTGTTTAGTGCCACCTTGCTAGTTTAGCAAGGGTGGAGGCAACTTATAAGCCCTTGTCTTCCAGCCATAGCACCTTCGGGTTAACCCTTTTACACGAAGCGAGGACGAAAGTGTAAGTAGGGTGCTATGTGTACGCGTGCGCGCCCCTCGGAAGGGCTGTGCGGGGCGGCTTGTGGAAGGCGGGGTGTTACAAATGGTATCAGAGCCGACCCTCGCGGTTGCGCGTACGGGTCAGTGTGCGGGCATAGGGCGCATAGCGCGTATGGCCCAGGTAGGGCATACGGCATGGACTATGGCGCCGGCACTGGACGTACGGTCGTGCGCTAAGGGGGAACGTTCCTGTACATTTGCCCGGGTGGGTGAGTTGCGCCGACGAGGACGTCGGGTTCTTTGAGGGGGGGTGTATGTCACACCCGGCCCAGTTTGTATGGCCCAGTAGTGGCCCATGAGTGCGGGATGCACGTGTTTAGTGCCACCTTGCTAGTTTAGCAAGGGTGGAGGCAACTTATAAGCCCTTGTCTTCCAGCCATAGCACCTTCGGGTTAACCCTTTTACACAAAGCGAGGACGAAAGTGTAAGTAGGGTGCTATGTGTACGCGTGCGTGCCCCTCGGAAGGGCTGTGCGAGGCGGCTCGTGGAAGGCGGGGTGTTACAGTAGGTGGCCTCAAAAGCGGAAGTGTGTCGATGCGGCATTTGTGGTGCATCTTCCGGCTCCTGTGAGGTGGCGAGCCCAGCATCACGCCTGGCTCGTCCCCTCGTGACGGGTCCGTCACCTGCAACGCTGTGCCGAGCGGGCTCTCTCCAAGGTGGAGAGTCGTCCGACTCGGTCCTCAACTGAAGAGTTAGTTTCGGCGTGGTATACAACCTTAGTGCTGCACAAGGCAAAGGCACTTCAGTTGTATAGCCACGGTAAATCATTGCCAGTGTTGCGTCAGGCGTCCGCCGTATCATGTGGGCTTGCACGAAGTGCTCGGCATCCACGACGGAACGCGCTGTCTCGATGTACGTGAGCCGGGCGCCTTGGAGGTCACCCAGATGGTTAGGGAGACGAGTGACTAGAGAAGTCATCGCCATGCTACCCGCACGAGAAATATGAGACAGCCAGTGACCAACCATGTCTTTCACATGTGAATAGGGAATCTGCTTGACCATGGCAAATAGAACCCGCAACTCGATGGTGTTGACAGGGTGCAAATCTGCCCGGGGGAATACCATCATAGACACCCAACGATGCATGAAACGCAAAGTGGGGTTATGAATGATGTTCGTGCGTGGCACATGACAGTTGGTATCCCCCGAAATCTTTTTCCAAAATGCCACCCAGTCAAATCTTTTAAGCGCTTTGTTCGGGTCTAACGACTTGAAAATCCGAGACTCAAACTAAAATCCCTCCAAGAGCAGAAGAACTCTTGGTTGAAGAACCGAAAACGAATCCCCCCAGTTTCAGAAACCAAAGTCGAGAGGAATTCAAGGGTGAGCAGGTACGAACCTTCTTCGTTGACGTGCCAGAAATTCTCCCAGCCAATGGCCTGGAAGATTTCTGTAAACTCTACGTCCATCCACGTGTCCCTGAGCAAATCTTGCTCAAACACACGGGTGTGCTTGAACTCCTTCAGTCGAAGCTCGTTGAAGGTGTTCCGCTCCCTTTCTGTTCTAAGGTTGATGTCACCCTCGCTCAGGAGCTGCCTGGCCGGGGGCGTGGCATGGCCCCATCCTGAGCCGGCTGCTCCGTGCTCGTCCGTGTCCATCCGGCTCGAGCCTCGAGACGGAGCTGGGGAGCTCCCAGCATCGTCCGATCGTCGGCCTAGCCGGGCGGAACGACGGAGCAAAGTGAAGAACTTCGACATGATTCCTGCAAAAGGTTAGTGCAACAACAACTACCCGAGGACAGAGTATATATGGTTAGCACAAGAAAATTAAGTCAGTCGTTCGAGATAGTTAGTCGTTCTTGCTGGGATGAAAACCACCACAAAAGGTTAGTCGTTCTTGTGGGTGTCGGTGACCACCACAAAATCGTCCAGAAATTCAGCACAGGGATCACAACAAGAGCAAACTATTTTTGGGATTTTCTAGTGATGCAAGTGAACCAAAACTTGAGCAAGAACTTGGGGAGAACTTGAGCAAGCACTAGAGCAAAGAATTTGAGAGAGAGAGAGAGAGAGCTCTAGCAGAAGATTTTCAGAATGGAAGTGCGTGTGAGAGAGCAAGCAAGCACCCCAGCTTTTATAGGCCTAGAGGGGGCACCCTTGGCCGTTCGGCCGAAGGGCCTGGTTCGCCCGAACTAGGTCTGGTGGCCAGCCCACCCCCATGTGGGTGCAGCACCCTCCTTTGTTTGATTCCACGCCAAAATGTGTGGCCACAATTCCCAAGGACATTTTTAGTGGATTTTAGTGGTAGGTAAGATGGAAATGTGACATGACCAAAGTGGAAATTAGTGGAGTCACCCCCATGCTGCCATGTTTGTGATAATTGGTGAGTGTGCAGCAATTTTTAGTGGGATAGACATGCTTGTTGCTGGTTGGTGGTGATGGTAAATAATTGGAGATGTTCTAGAAGGGATGATAAAAGTTACCAATTACATCCACCCTAGGTAAAATTTCAGCATGTGTCCAATTATTTCTAACCAAGCTTGCAATACTTTCTACTCTCTTTCAAATTAATTACTCAAGTGGTTCATTTATTTTGAAAATGGAAACATGCAAATGCAATTGGAAATTTAAAAATTGGAAGGGAAATATGGGATACATACCGGTTTTCCTCGCGGCGAGAGCTCAGCTTTTAAGTCCGCGAGCGGGACTTCTCCTATCTTCAGTTGCTCTTGTCATCGTCCGGTCCCAGAGTGGATGACTCGGATGATGCAACCTTCTTCCGCCACATTTTCTTGTTCTTCTTCTTCGGTGTCGGTGGTGGTGGGATCGACGTCTCTGGAGAATTCCAGAGGGCTTGTTCTTCCTCGTATTTCTTTACGAGGAAATCCATTTCTTCTGCACCCGTCAGCTTTGTTGGCTCCTTCCATTTGAGCTGCTCACCACTGAGTATTTCCAGCTCTCCATTAATGAGGGCCTTAAGGAAACACTCAGCGCTCCTCTACGCCGGTGTGAGTGGCTCTGTCTTCTTCTCTTCCCGAGGTTGAAACTTGAAGTGAGTCAACCTTCCGTCGATACGGAACGAGATTTCTCTCGCATCCATATCGATCCTAGCCCGGGTAGTGTTCAAGAATGGTCGGCCCAACACAAGGGGAAACGAATGCTCGTTCCCCGTGTCGAGGACAACAAAGTCCACAGGGACATATTGTCCCCAGATCCGGACCGGTACATTCTCGATCACCCCCTCGGGGTAGCGGATGGTTGAGTCCGCAAGCTGTACCTGGGCAGTAGTCGGTGACAAAGTAGGGTAGCGTAATTTCTTAAATAATACCTTAGACATGATGTTGACGCTTGCCCCTAGATCGCAGAGTGCATCATCGATGCGACGATTCCAGATCGAGCACTGAATGATGGGCACTCCGGGATCTTCCTTCCTGTCCGGAGAGGTCTTGATGATTGCCCTTTTTGCAGCTCTCGGCAGGTAGATCCATCTTGGTGTCAGCACTTAGATACGTGCGACCTTCCCTGCGTGGTTAGTGCGGAATACACTACGAGACATCTTACCCTGCCTGGTAGTGATGGAATTCACTGTCTCGATGGAAGGCTCGGGTTGCCCGGAATCTTCCCCGATTCAGTGACAGGAACAACAGCAGCTAACTGAGCGACTTGAGTTTCTATCATTTTATTAAAGCTCAGTTGACTTTTCATAGCAGAAGAAAATGATTCCATCCTAGAGTCTATGCTTTCCAGTGTTTTATCATTAGCAGCAAGCTTTTTATTGATGTTTTCAGTTATTTTCATCTGGCCAAACACAAGATCTCTAAGAGACGGCTGATTATTGAAATTGCTGGAATTGAAATTGTTACCTTGTTGAGGCCTCTCAAAATGGAGGTTTAGGCGCGGATTCCAGCCTTGGTTGCCGTAGTTGTTCGGTCGGTACCCGTTGTTGTTGGAGTTGTTGACGTAGTGGGCATCTTCTCGCGTTTCGGGGCAGTCATTCCCCGAATGGCCAGTGTTGCCACAGACTTCGCAGGTCATGCGAGCGTCCATGGCTTGCACCATTTCTTGAGCAGGGGCCTCCAGTTTCTTCATCAGGAGGTCCATCTTGGCAGCGAGCATGTCCATAGCTTCAACTTGGTGAACTCCTCGGGTCTATGGTTGAGTCCGGTCGTCGGACCAACCTTGGTTCTCGACCATCTTCTCTATGAGGGCCTTCGCACGACTCTCCTCAAGAGAGAAGAACGAGCCTCCAGCAGCAGCATCCAGGTACTCACGATCAGAATTTCTCAGCACGTGATAGAAAGTTTGGATTATGAACCAACTCTGCATACCATGGTGAGGACAAGCAGAAATATAGTCCTGGAGGCGATCCCATGCCTCCGGGACTGTTTCATCTTTTAGCTGCTGGAAACTAGCTATTTTGTTCCAGAGGGCGTTGGTTTTCCCAACCGGAAAGAATTTTAGCAAGAAAGCGCTAGTGCATTTATCCCAGGTATTTATTGCTTCGCGGTTAGCATAAAACCATTGTTTCGCCTTGCCTAATAATGAGAATGGAAATAAACGAAGGCGAATGGCATCGATACTTACTCCGCGGATGGTGAAGGTGTTGCAAATATCCAGGAAATGCTGGAGATGAGCATTGGCATCTTCGCGTGACTTGCCGCAGAATGGGCTAGCCTGTACCATGTTGATGAGGGCTGGCTTCAGCTCGAAGCTACCATCTCCGACTGGCGGAGCTGGTCCGACACATACGTTCTCGCTTGATGGAGTGGAGAACTCACGGATCGTCTTGGTTGCCATCCTCGATGTAGCCTGGTCAACGACGGGAAGGACTGGGTTCGTCGGAAGGAGTTGCTTCTGAGGAGGTACAACACGGGGTCGTACTGTCCTCACAAGTGACTCCGGATTTTCTTGGAAGTTTGACGGTAGTTGGAAACCAGTCATGCACTGCTCTGTTCCACAAGGACCAACGAACAGAGCAAGGATAAACCCACTTGAGTAGCGGTACTCAACTAAGATAGCTCAAGATAAAAGTTCAAAAATAATCTAGCCAAAGACTTCCCCGGCAACGGCGCCAAAAATGCTTATTGGCACTTCTTACGATCCAATATTAGAATTGAGAATCCTGGTACTGGGGTAAGGAGTGTTTCAGTGGTTTTCCTTATGGCTTAGTAAAATATAGAAATATTCTGCAAGCGCACAGAATCACCGTTGTAGCACTTCACCTTGGAGTATTCCAAGGTATCGTAATTTATATTTCCGCAGGGAAGCTTTGGCAAGATTACTAGTGAACAGATATTCGAGACTATCAGAGAAGGGTACACGACTAGACAAGATAGGGGATAACGGTATTGGATAGGAGTGGATATACCGGACAGACAGCTCAAGGGATACTCAGGTAAGGGAGAGAAGAGATAGATAGCTGGGAGGACAACGAGAAGAGATAGAGGACTCCTGGATACTTTATCTACCTATGTCACTCTAGCTTAGAGATACAGCGGCTACAGAGCCAGCACTAGGAGATCTGGGATAACTCTAATGTCTTAGCATCGGGACAAGGGAACCGGTGAACACACAGAAAGGGATGAGAAGGGGTGCCACTATTTCCCGACTGGGGGATCCTACGGACCGGAACTAACGTGATGGGCTACGAAGACCGAAAGGGCTGTCACCACCTCCCGGCTACCACCTCCGTTGCGACGGGAATAAACTAAGGCCACCGACTAGTCTAGGAACCACTCCTACACTAGGCAACGACTACTTACTCTGCTAGCAAGAGCAAGCAACCTTGTCAATACTCTTGGTGACAATTCACCTCCAGTATCAAGCAAGATCGAAGAACCAGCCAAGACAAAGAATTAAACAAGACTACAAGCACTAGAACTATAACTGACTATAGTCTAAACAAGATATATGCTGCAACTAGGATAAAGTAGAAGCAAGATATAAATGACAAAGGCAAAGTGATAAAGATAACTATATTGATACTCAAAGTCTTGCAAAAGGAAAAGGTAAAACATACAAGAGCTTATACCAGAGCTTCTGAAGACGACTCCGGAACCTCCGAGGCACAGCTCGACTCAACTCTAACTCCCAACTAAACCATCCTAACTCTACTAGAATGAAAGTGGAAATGAGCTCCTTGGCTTGGTGTGTGTTTACAAGTGAAGTGTGACCCTCTATTTATAGCTCCAAAGGTCAGTTGAGGTAGGGTAGCAGCCAAGGCAACCAGGGAGGCGGTGCCGGGCCTTCGGCCGAATTCCCCGATTCGGCCGAACTGGCCAGTTCGGCCGAACCGTGGGATCTGCCGCCTCTGGCTCCCACGGCCAGGATCCACCCCTGGAAGGCGGTTGTGCACTGGGGGTGGTTCGGGCGAACCCCCCAGTTCGGCAGAACTGGGCTGGGAGCCCAGGCCCGTCCGCCTGCACCGCCTTTGCTCTGTGGGCCTTCTGGGCTGCCTCCTGGTGATTGGCTTCGCGTTGATTTGGCCCAGGATGAAGTTTTGGTGCTCCGAGATGAGTTGTCAGTCGCCCACGTGTCATGTGATGTGTTCACTTGGTCATTGTTGACGTGGATGACTCCCGGTGGTCTGTACGGCTAAGGGAGGTAACCGGCCGAACGGAGTCGTTCGGCCGATTCGGTCATTTTCGGCCCCAATAGCACGTATTTGTCGTAGTTGTACCTGCACAAGTGACACTCACCAAAACTCGTGGAACTTTATTAGAAATAAAACCTAAGTACATGGAATGTTGCATATAACCTCGTTTATTCCCGAGTATTGGTGGTCAGATTTGGGCTGTAACGACCGCCAACAACGTACCAGACACCATGAGTTGACTATGTTGGCATACCACGGCTCTAGTATTGTGACCTTGAGGAGCGTGTCATCCCGTAAGAAATCATCAATGAGGTGATCTAACGGGTCTTGTATCCGAGACAGACCCAACGGATGAGTATCGATTTCGCATCCTATTTGGTCAAAAGACACTTCAGAGCAGCATGGTCCGAATAGACTATGACCTTTGCCCCAACTTGGTAGGACCAGAATTTGTCTATAACAAATACAACTGCTAAGAGTCCATTATGCTAGCGTATGAGATAACATAAAGCTTCTTGTCCTTGGTTTGGCCAACAACAGCTCCTACGGCATAATCGCTCACATCACACATGATTTCTAGTGGGATGCTCCAGGCGGGAGGCTGGATGATGGGAGCGAAATTGAGTGCTTTCTTGAGGGTGTGAAAGGAGCATAGCACTCTTTATCAAAGATGAGAGGGGTTTCCTTGGCTAGGAGACTAGTTAATGACCAGGCTATTAGAGAGAAATTTTCAATGAAACACCTATAAAGCCCGGCGTGGCCAAGGAGACTACGAATCCCCTTTATGCCGGTGGGAAGTGTAGGCATAAGGTCATGTTTAGGAGTAGGATAGGGGAAGATGATTGCTTCTAACTTTGAATCTAGTCTTTCCTCGGTCAAAGATGAATCTTGACACTTTCCTTGCGACCCCAAGATAAGATGAGATAGGGATATGATGTGTATGATGATTACTAGTAATCCCTTCTAAATCTTGGACAGAGTGATCTTTCTCCGGGATAGTGAGAATATGTTGAGTTTCAACATTAGAGGGCATGTCGCTAATGGTCAATTGAGTTTGTTTGTCCCTAAAGAGGAAGGCATCCTTCTGTCTAGAGGGAAGAGGCTTAGGCTCAATTGGATGATGAATTTCTTCTACCTCCATAAAGAATTGGACATCTTCTTCTAGGATAGGTTGCTCTAAGTCTGCCAGAGTTGTTGACATGACTTCCTCTACAGGGTCAGGATCGGGATCCGTCACTATTTGTGGGTTCAAGGAATAGGAATAAGAGACTGGGACATGTTCTTCTCCGATCCTAAGTTCTACTAGCTGGTTTGTTGGTGAATTTTCCAGGATTTTCGTGATTGGCCTACCAATAAAGATGGAATGTGTGGAATCATTGGACAGGTCAAAGATATGGAAATCCAGGAAAAGTTTAGGGTCATTAATCTTAACGGGTGTGACCCGCAAGATCCCTAAGCAATCGAGGATCCTTCCCCATGTGAACCTTAGATGTTTTTGAGATGATGACCATGGTTCATCGGGGAGTTGAGCTCGCACCAAAGAGCTAGAGATTATGTTGATTCCGAGGCTCGGGTCGTACCTGATTTCCTTGTCTATTCCCATAACTTCACAAAAGATTGTTCGGATTCTCTTGGGCATCTTAACGACCTCAATTGAGGCTTCATCCTCGTCTATCCATTTCTGACTCATGATGGCAGAGAGACGTCCTAAGTACTCTCTCTGATATTCTAGTGCTTCCTTGTCGGCTAGTGGATCCTTTTGCTCTACACATTGTTCCAATGGAAAACTTGTTGCACTCCCTACATCATCGAATAGATCATCGTCAAAATCGTAGGGAGTGGTGTAGAGTGGATGATAGTAGTCGAGGCTAGAATATAGTGGTGGTTCGAAATGAGCGTCGGGTTTTGATGGAATAGAAGAGCTGATATATTTGGATTGTGAACATGTAGGCTCTTCAGGTTCAGGCTGCTTCTCTTCTTCATCGGGTAGTTCGTCAAAGACTCCAGTGTAGGGAGTGTCATCCAGGATACGATCCAAGATTATCCTCGCTTCACTGGGAGTCAAATGAGAGAACGACCCTCCTGAAGCGGAGTTCAAGAAAGTCATGGCTACGGGACAGAGGCCAAGGCTGAAATGTTGTAAAACAACTGGTTCTGGCAGGCTTAGGTCTGGTCCTGAGGCCAAAATTTGCTTGAAACGAGCCCATGCAGCTCCTAACGATTCTCCCTCTAATTGCTTAAAGGTAAGAACTTCGATTCGAAGGCTGGCTACCTTGGAAACTGGGAAGAAATTTAGGCAGAATTTTTTTCTAAGGATTTCCCAGCTCCCTTCCATATTTCCGACAGATAGAGAGTACTATTTCTTTGCTCCTCCCGTTAATGAAAATGGGAATAGCTTCCATTTGAGCATCTTTTGTGTCATGCCCGATATGGTGAGGCAAGAACAGAGTTGCTCAAACTCTCGTAAATGCGCATAGGGACTCTTAGCATTTGTTCCTGAGAACATTTGCTCTCGAACCATGGCTATGAAGCCGGGACACAACTCATAGCCGGGTGTGTGGATGTGATGTGATTATGGTGGTGGCTCCAAACATTCGCCCTTTGGAGCCAAATGTTGACGTAAGGTAAGAGTAGAATCCATGTGGTGGATGGTGGATAATGGGGATACATGGACAACTTGGGTTCGGAATCAGAACAGCTACCGTTCCCCAGCAACGGTGCCAGAAAGCTTGTTGGCACTCCTTACGGCCTACAGATAAATCCGCAAGCGGACGAATACCGATGTAGCTTTCACCTGGGAGTATTCCAAGGTATCGATTTCTACGGGGAACGAGAAGTGAACTAATTCTAAACTAAGTTGCCCAAGGGTTATGGAATGAGATGGATGAAGTGGATGACAACAACAAAGAGGGAAGAGAAGCGATGAGAGGGTAGAGAGAGTACGAGTCTGATAGAGGCACTCTATTGATTAACTGAGTGGATCAGAGGGTACAGATAGATATACTTGCTTCGGGACAATAGAACCTATGACACGCAGAAAGGGATGAGAAGGGGTGTCACCAATCCTACACTCTGGGATCCTGCAGGGCAAGACGAACATGATGGACTACGTAGGCCGTATAGGGTTGTCACCACCTAACGGCTACCACCTCCGTAGACTCGGGGACAAACTAAGTTAACCTCAAGTATAGGCACCACGCCTACACTAGTCGATTAATACTTATGTCCTATAGAAAGACAAGCACCCAAGCCAAGCAACCAATATACAATTATACCAATCAACTAAGCATTGAACGAAGAACCAGCAAGTAAATAAAAGTAGAACTGACTGCTCAATTAATCAGGAAGAGATACAATAGTTACCAGACATGACCCGGATGTCACGCGAAGCAGAGCCGCATCCGTAGAGGTACAGCTGGAAGAGGGGCCGACACTCCGGCTCCTCTGAGGACGCTCACCTCTCATCTCTCCCTATCTTCTAAGTATGAAAGTGGCAGAGCTTTGCTAAGGAACTCCTCTCTTGTGTTGTGTGTTGACTCAGGCGAGCAGGACCTCTACTTATAGGTGGATCAAGTCGGTGGGAGGCAGAGAGACAGTCAAGGCAGCTGGGAGGCGGTTCCCCCTGATTCGGCCGAACCAAGGGGTTCGGGCGAATTGGGGGGTTCGGCCGAATGCCACGTGTTCGGCCGAACTGCCTCCCTGCACCACTTTTGCTCTCCCACGTGCTGGTCCAGCCCCTAGGTCGGTTGCAGGTCGGTTCTATGGTCAGTTTAAGTCTTGGGCTGAGTTGGAGGCCTTCCGGTGGACTGGTGGGCTTCGGTCGGGTTGGACTCAGGCCTCTCCCATCTTCTAGTCCACTGGGTTCGTATTGGCGGCAGCCGTGGCGGTCCATCCAAGCCCGGGTTCAAGGATGGTGTTCGGTCGAATCTCGAGATTCGACCGAACTCGTCATTCCATGTGCTTTTTGCCTCAACTTTAGTCATAAGCCTCCTGGAATCAAATAAACACCAAAACTTGTGGAAATGATCAAAATAATCCCTATATCTATGGTGTGTGATTCCATTGTGTTTGTTTTATGCTCGGTTGGAGGTCGGAAATCGTTCCGTAACGACCGCCAACAACCATCGCCTTTCTTCTTCACATCGTAGCTTCCTGAGTGTTTAGGGTTCCCTCTGTTCCCATCTCTTGTGAATGCGAGAGAAAAGCAAAGTCTTAACCCACTCTGCAACCATGGGCCAAAAGAAAGCTGCCACAAAAAACACTGAGAAGGCCACCTCTGCCAAGCCTGCGGAGAAGAAAACACCAAGGAAAAGGGTTTCCTTGGTGGATCCCAACACAAAGCCAAATTGCAAGACCCATCCTTCTCCAGCCGATGCTTGGAAATATTGTATCGCGAAAGAGGGAGATCTCCACAACCTGGTGGCACAAGGTTTGCTTTTATCCCAAGAAACTCTTGAGTGGAAAGCTTGCTTTGATTTGCAATTTCCTACTGAAAATACAAATGAGATTACTTTGTTCGTGTCTTTCTGTGAACGTGGAGTTGGTCTTCCAATTTCCTCCTTTTTTCGTGAGCTCCTTGTCTTTTATAAGCTCCAACTGCATCATCTGAATCCCAATAGGATTTGGAACATCGCTATTTTTGTTCATGCTTGCGAAACATTCCTTGGTATCAAACCCAATCTTGCTCTATTCCGCACTCTCTACCATATAAAGCCGCACCCAAATTTCCAAAGGATGGAGGTGGTCGGTGGAGCGGGAATTCAATTTTGCCAGAGGATGAAGGAGCAGTGGTTTTCCATGCCGCTCAAGGAATCATGTGGAGATTGGAAGTCCGAGTGGGTCATAATCGGTGAGTAGTCGAAAATGAGTACTTCTTTGATATTTGTAATTAGTGTACTTTGTTATACACTAATCCTGTTCCTGTGTAATTGTAATACAGCAGAGAATCATGGGAAAAGCTGTCCTATGAAGGATGGATAGTATCCCAGGGATCTATCGAACTGGAATACAAAGCCAACTGCTGAAGAAGCTAAGGATGTACCTGCTTTGTTAAAGCGAGTACAATCCTTGAAGAATAAAGGCTTCACCATAGTAGGGATAGCATTCAGCTTCCTCAAGCGGATAATCCAACCACTCCAAGAGCGCATCAAACTCAGGTACGAGTACGAGGGGAATGTAGATCCCTCTCGAATGGTGTCTGGAGAGTTGTCGGATGAAACAGTTCTGATGCGCCTGTCGTGCATGTTCTCCGGTGTGAGCAACAAGAAGCCATTCATCACCAAGGAGTTCTGCAAAGGTTAATCTCCTAGTTCTGTAAGTACTCACAGCCTTTGTAATTTAAATTTGAGTTGTTATAAACATGCATCTTGATGTTGAATCCTCTGATATAGGAAGCTACTGATTCTGATGGGCCGATTGGTGGCCTTTCCCAACAAGATTGGGAAGATTTCGGAAAGATTTCTTCAGAAAAGTCAGAGCCTTCCAATGAAGACATCGAAGCAACCGCTGACAGCAAAGAAGAACTCGTAGCAGACTCAGAGGAAAACATAGCTTCCCCAGATGTCAGTCAAGTGAATCCTCAAGGTAAGAGATTTCTTTTAGTGATCTTCATAATAGAATCCGAGTACTTTTTCCCTTCCGCCAATTGATTTTCTTGTACTATTTCTGGAAAAAAGAGAGTACGAAAATAGTACCAGCTGTTACTGCGGGGCTGAAGCGGAAGAGAACTGCTCGATCTCGATCAGAAACCCCATCAGGAGCGTACGTGCCTAGAGCAGAGGAGGGTCAGCGAATCAAACTCTCCAAATTCATTACCGCCGTGCAAAGCTCATCGACCACAAGTGCTATGGCGAGTGGTACCACAGGGAGCACAACCAGCTCCAAGTTGGGTGTTCTGATGTTGAAGAAGTTCAACTTCAAGCCGAAAACCATCGCACTTATAAAGTAAGTATATTGAATCAAATATTATTCCATTTGTACTGTCATTCAGATACTTAGATTGCTTCCTTTGTGAAGAGCACCATCCACCGCACTTGTTGGCGCACTGCAAGCACACCAAGAGCAACAATTGAAGAGAGCGGAAGAAACAGAGCACATCGAAGAGGACGTAACCCCTGTTGCTGCTGATGAAGGTGCCGGAGTTCCAGAGTTGAACCAATCGCCAGAAAATAACTCGACTGACACCAATCTGGCTCCAGAAGCAGGCCCAGCAGAAACCACAAATCAAGGAGGCACTGACAGGCCGCCGTCAATTGTGGAGGTAGGTCATATTACACTTGCTTTGAATTTGTTTTCCTTGAATTGTATATGACTAACACTTGTGCAAATCTTGAAGGTTGATATGGCGATTGAAGAAGTCGCCAACATTATTATTGGAGAAAGTACTCCGCAACCACGGGGGAGAAGCTTCCGCACCAGTAAGTAGTACTTGGAAAGAACTTTGTCCTTTGGAGTAATCCATGCCATATGAATCTGTTAATGATTATAGTACTAAATGTAGGGTCAACTATCAGCAGAAGAACCTGATAATGAAGCAATGCTATTGAAACAACACTTGGAAGCTGCTCTGGTAAGAGAAAAGCTTAGTAGCGAGTAGTTAATAGAGTAATCATTAACTGAAGTCAAGTGCAGGCGCTGGCAGCTAAGTTGGAAAAGACCAAAGATGCAAGCCTAGAGTCCCGGATAAAGGAACTCGAAGAAGACCTTGCAGCTGCTTATGAGGCGTGGGAGAAAGCCCGAGTTGATGGTCAGAACCTGATTTCTCACTTACACAAACAACTCGAAGGAATAGGAGATGAGAAATCTCGGTTAGACACTCGTAACCGAGCATTGATTCGAGACAATAACAGTAAGTTAAGCCAATGTTGTACACTTGGACCATTAAATTAGTCGCATGAAGTATAATCATAGACTTGTCTTGTTTCTGTAGGGTTGAAGAAGGAATTGGTGGAAGAGCAGAGCAGCAGTACATCATGGTACAACCTGGCACAATCAAAGAACGAAGTCTGTGCCCGCTTGGAGAAAGAACACGGAAAGCTTAGCGAGAAATTTACCAAGGAGCATCAAATCCGTGTCGATATGGAGCGGTCCTGCGCCGAGGCTTTGGCTGGCCAACAAGCGAAATAGCAAGAAGTGGAGGATCTCCAGGCCAAGAAAAAAGCCATAGAAGAAGCAGTCCTCCCCATCATTGAGATGGTAACGCCTGAAGGTTCTTCCGCTGTGAACCAGTCAATCCTGGAGCGGATCAGCGCAGTACCTGGGCAGATTACCGACTTTTGCAAGAGTACAATGAAGGAGTGCATCAATCAGCTGCTGCCAATGGTGAAGGCGCACAATCCAAACGCCAAGCTCGAAGTCGTGGAGCTACCAGAAGGAGGAAGCATCGAGGAGTTCGAGGCTCTGGTGAAGGAAACGGAGCCAGTAGCAAATACTTTTTATCGATTCATTAGAGTAGTTCTGAATTGTGATTTTAAGTACTCGTTTGAACACTCTGCTTTGTAAGCCATATTGAATGCTTGTCCTGTGTATAACTTTTGCTACTTGTTTAAAGTAGTCGTTATGAAATACTACTAGTTAAGTAGTATCTTTCGAGTGGTTTATGCAAACTTAAGGTACTACGGGTCGTAGTCTATCTGATAAATTGCTACTATTTAAGTAGTCCAGTGGTCATGTAAGGTTCACAACTAGGCTATGTAGAATAGAAATAGTTGTATCAAGCCTTGTTAAGGCTTATCATTTTTGCTAATGCAAGGAGAGAAAGTTATGCGTATACGCATGAGTATTCTATACTTGTTAGTACTTTGAGCACCGTTAGGTGATACTTTAGGGAAATGAGTGCAGTTGGTACAACACTAATTCCTCAAAGCTTTCGTTGAGAAAGCCAAACAATCAAAAGAAACGAGACTATCGCCTTCGACCGTGTATAGGTGAGGGTAGCTCATCCAAGATTCTTAAGTTTTTTATACCTCCTTTTAAAAGGGAGTCTTGGTTTCTTTTGAGCGAGGGTAGAAGACTACCCGAGTACCATACTACAGCTAGTGTCGATATGCATACGGTAAAGTTTTCTCTAGTGAGATATGGTTTGATAAAAGATGCCACAACTTGTAGATGGCGGAGAAAGATAACTTTATTGATTTGTAATCAAAGTTCTTTTACATCGAAGAAGATACAATTTCCCGTGTTATGGGTAGAATTTGTGGAGATGCTCTACGTTCCATACATTTGGCAATTCTTCGCCTTCTGGAGTTTGCAATTGATATGTCCCGGGTCCAATGACTTGTTTTACAAGAAAGGGACCTTCCCACCGTGACATAAGCTTGTGCAACCCGTCATGCTTTTGGATTCGACGTAGTACCAAGTCTCATATGGTAAAGTATCGAGGTTGGACAGAGCGCTGATGAAAGCGGCGCAATCCTTGGAGATAACGCGTGTTCTGGATAAGAGCTACTACTCGAGCTTCTTCGACACCATCAACATCCTGGGACCTTTCTTGATGATCGAGTTGTTCATCATAGTTCTCCAGACGTGGAGCTTCCCATAGGAGATCAGCAGGTAAAACTGCTTCGGAGCCGTACACCAAGAAGTACGGTGACTGTCCATATTTCTGTCGTATTTCTTCAAAGGCTCATACAATCTGTGTTTTAACCCTTGCAGTAACAAGTTGTTGTCCTTTTCAACCTGCCCATTGGCACAAGGATGAGCAACTGAAGCATAATGTATCTCAATCGAGTACCTATCACAATAGTCTTGGAATTCTTCACTAGTGAATACAGAGCCTAGGTCTGTGATGATGTTGTGAGGAACTCTGAATCTCTGGACGATACCATCGAGGAATTTGATCAAATTACCGGCTTTGGCGTTCACTAAGGGTACTGCTTCAATCCACTTGGTGAATTTATCGATGGCTACGATACGCCACTCGAATCTACCTGGAGCTTTGGTGAGCGGACCGACGAGGTCAAGACCCCAACAGGCGAAAGGCCATGACAGGGGGATAGTATTGGGGTCATGTGTAGGGACGTGAGCTTGTCGAGTGAAGAACTGACAACCTTGGCACTTCTTGACAATATCCTCTGCATCAGCTTTGGCTATAGGCCACTAGAAACCCTCTCTGTAAGCTTTACGGACCAAGGTTCATGAAGCGGCATGATTTCCACATACACCGCTATGAATTTCTTGTAGTAGGGCTTTTCCTTGATCAGTTGTGATGCATTTCATCAAGACGTTGACCGAAGCCCCACGCCTATAGATTACATTGTCCACCACCACGTAGTTAGCAGCTCGTCGTCGAATACGTATTTGCTCTTGCTGCTCCTGTGACAATTTATGATCTTTCAAGTACTCGATGAAGGGAGTCATCCAGTCGGTGTCGATTACCATGATCTATGTATCCGGCTGGGACTGTTGTTGGGTGGTTTCGTCTCGTGCCGGCTCCATAATGGATGGCTGGAGTAGTTCTTGGACAAATATTTCTATTGGGACTTTTGGATCGACGTGACCCTAGTTTTGACAGAGCATCTGTGGCGACGTTGTAATCGCGAACGACGTGGTGAAACTCCAGGCCAAGTAAGTTTCGTTCCAATTTACGAACCTCTTTGACATAGGCATCCATCGTCTCTTTAGAAGCATCCCAATCTTTCTTAACTTGGTTAATGACGACAGCCGAATCGCCATAGACGACAAGTCGCTTGATACCGAGTGATGCTGCCAGGTGGAGCCCGTGCAACATAGCCTCATATTCTGCTTCATTGTTGGTGACCTGGAACGTAATTTGTAGAACGTACTTGAGTTGATCACCTTTAGGAGATATGAGAAGTACACCTGCACCTCCTCCTTCAAGTTTGAGTGAGCCATCAAAGTACATGATCCAGTGCTCAGGGCGAGTAGTTGTCGTAGAATTTTGAATTTCTGTCCATTCGACCGTGAAGTCAGCAAGGGCCTGGGACTTGATGGTTGTCTAAGATGGGAAGTCAATGTGGTATACTCCTATTTCGGCCTTCCACTTGCAGATGCGACCTGTTGCATCTGGATTATTGAGGATTTCGCCTAGTGGAAATTTGGTTACAACTGTGATGTTGAAAGCTTGGAAATAATATCGTAACTTCCGCGATGTGATGAAGATAGCGTAGAGTAGTTTTTGGACTTGCGGGTAACGAATCTTGGACTCAGAGAGTACTTCGCTGATGTAGTAGATTGGCCTCTGTACTGGGAATTTATGGTCGTCCTCTTGTCTTTCGACTACCATTACAGTGCTGACCACATGGGTTGTGGCTGCAATGTACAGGTAGAGATGATCACCCTACGTAGGTGCTGTCAGTACTGGCGGAGTAGATAAATATGTTTTGAGTTGTTCGAATGTCGTGTGTTCTTCTTTCGTCCAAGAGAACTTATCCTGCTTTTTAAGCAGTTTGAAGAAAGGGAGACCATTTTCCCCAAGTCTTGAGATGAACCTGTTTAAGGCCGCAATGCATCCTGTCAGCTTCTGGACATCTTTTATACACTTTGGTGCTTCCATTGTAAGGATTGCCGAGATCTTTGCTGGATTGGCTTCGATGCCCCTGTTGCTGACCATGAACCCCAGAAGCTTCCCTGATGGGACACCAAAGACACATTTGGTTGGGTTTAGTTTCCAACGGAATGTTCTAAGGTTGTCAAAGGTCTCTTGTAGATCATTGATGAGATCTTCTGACTGCCTTGTTATCTGATCTTCTTTCTTTAATGCTATGTGATGGTATCCTGAGTAGCAGTCTAAAAAACAGAGCAATGCGCATCCCGCGGTGGAATCCACGACTGGATCAATGCATGGAAGTCCCATTGGGTCTTTTGGACAGTGCTTGTTCAGGTCTGTGTAGTCGACACACATCCGCCATTCGTTGTTCTTCTTCTTTGGAACTAACATTGGATTGGCTAACCACTCTGGATGGAAGACTTCCTTGATGAAGACTGCGGCGAGTAGTTTGGCGATTTTGCCTTTGATTGCGTCACGTCTGTCTTGTGTGAATCATCGGAGGCGCTGTTTTTTGGACTTTGCATTCTTATCAATGTTTAATTTGTGCTCGACAAGTTCCCTAGGAACACCAGGCATATTAGATGGTTTCCAAGCAAATATATCTTTATTATCACGGAGGAACTTGACGAGCGCGTCTTCCTATTTACAGTCTAAATCTGCCCCTATAAGGGCAGTTTTGGATGAGTCGCCCGTCCCAAGATCTACAGTTTTGAGCTGTACTTCTTCGGAGGGCTTGAAACTGGTACTTGCCGACTTCTTGCTGGGTACTTCTAAGTCGTCTTCCTTCGACTTCTTGGCCGAGGCGAGTACTTCCAGCATATGAGTAGGAACTTGCAAGGTGGCAGCGAATTCTACTGCTTCAACGTCGCAATCTTGCAAGATCTTTAGGTCTCCCTTAGGGAGAGTACTCCTTTAGGAGCAAGCATCTTGAGGACCAAGTATACGCAATGAAGAATCGCCATGAATTTGGAGAGGGCTGGTCGCCCAAGGATCACGTGATATGAGGTCTCGAAGTCTGCCACCTCAAACTTGATGTACTCGGTCCTGAAGTTTGCTTCCGTCCTGAAGGTGACTGGGAGTGTGACTTGGCCCAGAGGGATTGCTGCGTTGCCTGGAACAATGCTGTAGAATGGGGACTCTGTAGGCTTGAGGTATTTCGTAATGTCCAGACCCATCTTCTTGAACGTGTCTGCGAAGATAAAGTTGAGCCCACTTCCACTGTCGATGAGTACTTTGGTCAATCTGGCTTGCGCCACGACTGGATCCAAGACTAGTGGGTATCTCCCGGGATTTGCGAAGTTGGTCCATTGATCCGTTCTAGAAAATGTGATGGGAACTTCCGACCACTTCAAGTATGTTGGAGTAGCGGGCTCTATTGCTATGATCTCTCGCAGGGTTAGCTTCTTGGCGTGCTTCAACTGGTTCAATGCTTCTCCACTGAATAGCATGGCTACAACATTCTCGACGTTTGGGAAGCCATTGCCGGGTTCTTTATCGTCTTTATCTTCCTTTTTCATGTCAGTTTTGGGCGCTTCTGGTGTTTTCTTATCAAACTCCTGCTTCAAGTGGAAACATTTTGCCATTGTGTGCTTGCCATTGGGATGATATGGGCAAGGACCGTTCATGACATCTGCCACTGAACGAGTCTTGCGACTAGGGCGCTGGACTACCGCGACTGTATTGTCTGGCTTGCGCTTCCTATTGTCGTGGTTGAGATCCCGGTTGTTTGAGCGATCATTACGTCGGTCACCATTGTCTTTGTTGTGGTTGTTGGTGTTGTTGTCGCGATGCCTGTCAAAGCGTTCCCGTTCGCGGTCATCTTGGTCTGCCCACTCGGCAACGATGCGTCGTAGCTCGCCGATGTCTTCGAGGCGGCGTCGGCCGAACTCGCGGTTAATTCCTGAGTGTAGAGGCCGTCGTGAAAGCAGTCGATTACTTCCCGGTCAAAGATATCCATTATTGTAGCTCTTTTATCAAAGAATCTCTGGATGTACTTGCGCAGAGTCTCCCATTTTTCTTGCTTGCAAGCTGCCAGTTCATAGCGGGTTCCGGGCCGAGCCCAGGTTCCCTGGAAGTTGGCAGTGAATTTCCTGGTGAGGTCATCCCAGAAGTCAATGGACCCGGGGCGGAGGCCCTCGAGCCATGTCACGGGCGTGGTATCTAACATGACAGGGAAGTAACTGACTTTTATGTCGTTGGATCCCCCAGCCATCTGAATGGCGGTAGAGTAGATTCTAAGCCATTATTCGGGGTCTTGCTTGCCCGTGAACTTTTCAATTCCAGTTGGTTTGAACTTGCTTGGCCACTGGATTTCCTTTATGCGCCTGGAGAAGGCTGGAAAGCCGTCGTACTTGTCGCTTGGTGAATGGTCGCTCCGGTGGCTGGAGATGCTGTGATCGGAGTCATATTGTCGTCCATGGTTATGGTTCTGGCGTGGTCGATCGTCATGATTCGGTGACTCTTGGTGACGGTGACGGTGACGATCATTGCCGCGCTCTTGATGACGGTCACGAGGGTGATCTTGATCGCGTGGTCGGTTTTTGTGGCTTTGACGGGGTGGAGGCCCGTAGTTGCGGTCGTATTCTGCGCGACAACGGAGCTCAGATTCCACGCGAAGCTGTCGACTCGACTGGATTACAGAGCGAGCGTCGCGGTTGTCATTAATGGTGTTGCAAAGGTCTCGATCTTGTGGCCTTGCACCATCTTGGTTGTGACTGCGCCCTCTTCCCTGCTGCTGGCCGCGATCAACACCCCGGTCACATCTGTGTCCTCCCGTAGTAGCGGTTGATGCTTCATGTGGAGGAGGCCTCCCAGTACCCGAGCGCCTGGTACCAGATGTGTGGTGGATAGGATTTGCTTGGTTTGCAGCCTTGTGAGCTGTGTCGAGGAGCGTGAGTACTTGCCTGACGGCAGGAGTGTTGGGCATGGCCCTAACAAGTTCTGCCGCGACGGAGATGTTGAGTGGTGCGTCCCGAGATACTAGCTGGTCCCTGACCATGTCGAAATCCTGTGTAAGGTTTCACATGGCGTTGGCACGTATGGCGGCGTTGATGCACCTCTGCTTGCGCTTGGCGTTCCTTGCTTGGCACGAAGTCTTTTGCTCCTCTGTTTCTCCGTCGGCGGTGCGTTCCTCTTCTGATATGTCAGTGATCAGCTCGCGATCATATTGGGTGCCTTGGTCCTCATTGCCGGCCATAAACACTTGACGACCAGGGTCTTGCTCGCTGAGGGAGAGAATGATCTGGGTGGCTGAGAAGTTGTCGCTCGAGCTTTCTGTTGAAGTGGTGAGCGATGCAGTCTTGCCGTCTTGGTAGGGTAGTTCTTCTAGGATGACTGTGGCAAGTCTTGAGTCGTTGTCCCTGCAGGTGTCAGCTGGGATCACTCCAGGCCAGTGAACGGCGAGTCCCCCTGGTGTTCTGGTTATGACTAGTCCAGACGGGAGTCGAACAAGTGGTTCTTCCAACACGAAATTGGTGCTGAAGTGGGCGTGGTGGCGTAGGCGTGCGACGTTACCAGGAGCGTCACTTAGTAGGACGTTGAAATCGTCGTCATTGTCCCTCGATGGCGCTGATGCCAACTCGAGGTTTTTGAAACGATCTGCCTTCGAGTGAAGCTCCTGACTTGTCCCTCCTCTTGCTTTCGGGGGCTGCATTTGTTGATATGGAGCCACCATGTTGGAGAGTTCGAACGGGAGTCGATCTGGGGGGTTGTCTGATGGTGTGGCCAACTCGGAGTTCCCTGCTCTTTCGATATTTGGAGTCGAGTTGTACCCGGACTTGACTTGAAGAATCCCGGATGGACTTGGGATTAGGATCGAACTCGGAGTTGGGACCGAGATCGAATTTGGAGTAGTCGTCGAGATTTGCCTCTTGACAAGGCCGCGTAAAGATCCTGGTGGAGTCGTCGTCGTCGAGTAGGGGCCGGGGTTGTTCGCAAGGTAGCTCGCGAACCTGCCATCGCTTATGGCGATGAAGGTCCACGCACCACAGACGAAGGTTGCTCCTTCCTCGATGTCAGTGATCTTGAAGGCGATTGATCCCATCGTCCCTGATGGTGAGCTTTCGGCGAGTAGCCCCACGGTGGGCGCCAAGTGTCGACGATTTATGTCGAGCACGTCTACCTGGGGGTACCCTAGGGAGTAGATTTGTGGGTCTCGCCGAGTTCTAGGAATGATAGTACACGAACAACACAAAGATTTAGACAGGTTTGGGCAGCGAGTAGCATAATACCATACGTCCTGTGTGCTTGATTGTATTGCACGTGGGTTGAGTTGTTTTGAGGGGGTCCCTGCTCCTCCTTATATATCTGGGGAGCAGAGTTACAAGTCGATTACACAAACTACTCATATACAGCAAGGATTATTACAATAAGGCAATCTATTATGTATCCTGTTCGAATACGAGTAGTTTCATTAATCAACTACACCGTCCTATACCCTAACCGGCTAGTCCAAAGTAGTCGGATCAAAACTCTCCATATCGAGTAGTTTAATCCCTTGGATGAGTGGCCCTAGGGATCCTAGCCCCACAAACTCAAAGCATACTTGTCTACACCTCCGGTGCTCGTGGCTCCTGCCAAAGACGACCACCTCTATTTATATATTGCGGCCACAACACACGTGGCCAGCACCGTTATTGTGGTTGAGCGCAAAGAGGAAGGCCATGTATTCCCAGTACAGCGGCCAGTATACTAAATCAGTGAAGTACTCTCCAATTCTGACACCACTGGATGGATATGTAGTGACCAAATTTCCCTTAGGTAAAATCCTTAATAATCCTAACACCACTGGATGGATATGTAAATGGAAGGCAGAAATAGACGCGTACAACCTCGACTTCGCCTCTCAAACGGCCATCAAGTCGGAAACCCTTGTAGACTTCACGGTCGAGTGGATGGAGCTTCAGTACTTCAGGGCAACCACTCGCCCGGAACATTGGATCATGTATTTCGATGGATCACTAAAGTTGGAAGGTGGTGGAGCGGGCGTCCTATTAATATCTCCCAAAGGTGACCAACTCAAGTACGTTTTACAGATACTCTTCAAAGTTACCAACAATGAAGCAGAATACGAAGCCATGTTACACGGACTCCGTTTGGCTGCATCTCTTGGTATCAAACGTCTATGCGTATATGGAGACTCCATTGTTGCTATCAATCGTGTCAACAAGGATTGGGATTGCTCTAAAGAGAAAATGGATGCCTACGTCAAAGAAGTTCGTAAACTCGAACACCACTTCTACGGCCTGGAGTTTCCTCATGTCGTCTGTGACTACAATGTTGCTGCTGATGCTTTATCCAAGCTAGGCTTAAAATGTGCGAATGTTCCAGCAGAGATCTTCGTTCATGAATTACATCAGCCATCTATTAAGGAGCCAATAATCGAGGAGGCCACTCTAGTTCACGTACAACCAGAACTTCAAGTCATGGTTGTCGACTCTGATTGGATGACTCCATTTATCGAATATCTTAGGGATCATAAATTTCTAGATGACAAGAAAGCACAAATACACATTGGATGTAGAGCTGCGAACTATGTAGTGGTGGACAACACACTTTATCGACGCGGGGCCTCGGTCAACGTTCTGATGAAGTGCATCACGGCTGATCGTGGAAAAGCACTGCTAGAAGAAATTCATGGAGGACTTTGCGGTAACCATGCAGCCTCCCGCACTTTGGTAGGAAAAGCATACAGAGCTGGTTTCTTCTGGCCATCAGCCAAGGCCGATGCTGAAGACATCGTCAGAAAGTGCCAAGGCTATCAATTCTTCGCCAGACAAGCCCATGTCCCGGCTCATGAACTAAACACAATCAAGTTATCTTGGCCCTCTGCGTGTTGGGGTCTCGATCTCATGGGCCCTCTAACATGACAGGAAAGTAACTGACTTTTATGTCGTTGGATCCCCAGCCATCTGAATGGCGGTAGAGTAGATTCTAAGCCATTATTCGGGGTCTTGCTTGCCCGTGAACTTTTCAATTCCAGTTGGTTTGAACTTGCTTGGCCACTGGATTTCCTTTATGCGCCTGGAGAAGGCTGGAAAGCCGTCGTACTTGTTGCTTGGTGAATGGTCGCTCCGGTGGCTGGAGATGCTGTGATCGGAGTCATATTGTCGTCCATGGTTATGGTTCTGGCGTGGTCGATCGTCATGATTCGGTGACTCTTGGTGACGGTGACGGTGACGATCATTGCCGCGCTCTTGATGACGGTCACGAGGGTGATCTTGATCGCGTGGTCGGTTTTTGTGGCTTTGACGGGGTGGAGGCCCGTAGTTGCGGTCGTATTCTGCGCGACGACGGAGCTCAGATTCCACGCGAAGCTGTCGACTCGACTGGATTACAGAGCGAGCGTCGCGGTTGTCATTAATGGTGTTGCAAAGGTCTCGATCTTGTGGCCTTGCACCATCTTGGTTGTGACTGCGCCCTCTTCCCTGCTGGTGGCCGCGATCAACACCCCGGTCACATCTGTGTCCTCTCGTAGTAGCGGTTGATGCTTCATGTGGAGGAGGCCTCCCAGTACCCGAGCGCCTGGTACCAGATGTGTGGTGGCTAGGATTTGCTTGGTTTGCAGCCTTGTGAGCTGTGTCGAGGAGCATGAGTACTTGCCTGACGGCAGGAGTGTTGGGCATGGCCCTAACAAGTTCTGCCGCGACGGAGATGTTGAGTGGTGCGTCCCGAGATACTAGCTGGTCCCCGACCATGTCGAAATCCTGTGTAAGGTTTCACATGGCGTTGGCACGTATGGCGGCGTTGATGCACCTCTGCTTGCGCTTGGCGTTCCTTGCTTGGCACGAAGTCTTTTGCTCCTCTGTTTCTCCGTCGGCGGTGCGTTCCTCTTCTGATATGTCAGTGATCAGCTCACGATCATATTGGGTGCCTTGGTCCTCATTGCCGGCCATAAACACTTGACGACCAGGGTCTTGCTCGCTGAGGGAGAGAATGATCTGGGTGGCTGAGAAGTTGTCGCTCGAGCTTTCTGTTGAAGTGGTGAGCGATGCAGTCTTGCCGTCTTGGTAGGGTAGTTCTTCTAGGATGACTGTGGCAAGTCTTGAGTCGTTGTCCCTGCAGGTGTCAGCTGGGATCACTCCAGGCCAGTGAACGGTGAGTCCCCCTGGTGTTCTGGTTATGACTAGTCCAGACGGGAGTCAAACAAGTGGTTCTTCCAACACGAAATTGGTGCTGAAGTAGGCGTGGTGGCGTAGGCGTGCGACGTTACCAGGAGCGTCACTTAGTAGGACGTTGAAATCGTCGTCATTGTCCCTCGATGGCGCTGATGCCAACTCGAGGTTTTTGAAACGATCTGCCTTCGAGTGAAGCTCCTGACTTGTCCCTCCTCTTGCTTTCGGGGGCTGCATTTGTTGATATGGAGCCACCATGTTGGAGAGTTCGAACGGGAGTCGATCTGGGGGGTTGTCTGATGGTGTGGCCAACTCGGAGTTCCCTGCTCTTTCCATATTTGGAGTCGAGTTGTACCCGGACTTGACTTGAAGAATCCCGGATGGACTTGGGATTAGGATCGAACTCGGAGTTGGGACCGAGATCGAATTTGGAGTAGTCGTCGAGATTTGCCTCTTGACGAGGCCGCGTAAAGATCCTGGTGGAGTCGTCGTCGTCGAGTAGGGGCCGGGGTTGTTCGCAAGGTAGCTCGCGAACCTGCCATCGCTTAAGGCGATGAAGGTCCACGCACCACAGACGAAGGTTGCTCCTTCCTCGATGTCAGTGATCTTGAAGGCGATTGATCCCATCGTCCCTGATGGTGAGCTTTCGGCGAGTAGCCCCACGGTGGGCGCCAAGTGTCGACGATTTATGTCGAGCACGTCTACCTGGGGGTACCCTAGGGAGTAGATTTGTGGGTCTCGCCGAGTTCTAGGAATGATAGTACACGAACAACACAAAGATTTAGACAGGTTTGGGCAGCGAGTAGCATAATACCATACGTCCTGTGTGCTTGATTGTATTGCACGTGGGTTGAGTTGTTTTGAGGGGGTCCCTGCTCCTCCTTATATATCTGGGGAGCAGAGTTACAAGTCGATTACACAAACTACTCATATACACCAAGGATTATTACAATAAGGCAATCTATTATGTATCCTGTTCGAATACGAGTAGTTTCATTAATCAACTACACCGTCCTATACCCTAACCGGCTAGTCCAAAGTAGTCGGATCAAAACTCTCCATATCGAGTAGTTTAATCCCTTGGATGATTGGCCCTAGGGATCCTAGCCCCACAAACTCAAAGCATACTTGTCTACACCTCCGGTGCTCGTGGCTCCTGCCAAAGACGACCACCTCTATTTATATATTGCGGCCACAACACACGTGGCCAGCACCGTTATTGTGGTTGAGCGCAAAGAGGAAGGCCATGTATTCCCAGTACAGCGGCCAGTATACTAAATCAGTGAAGTACTCTCCAATTCTGACACCACTGGATGGATATGTAGTGACCAAATTTCCCTTAGGTAAAATCCTTAATAATCCTAACACCACTGGATGGATATGTAAATGGAAGGCAGAAATAGACGCGTACAACCTCGACTTCGCCTCTCAAACGGCCATCAAGTCGGAAACCCTTGTAGACTTCACGGTCGAGTGGATGGAGCTTCAGTACTTCAGGGCAACCACTCGCCCGGAACATTGGATCATGTATTTCGATGGATCACTAAAGTTGGAAGGTGGTGGAGCGGGCGTCCTATTAATATCTCCCAAAGGTGACCAACTCAAGTACGTTTTCAGATACTCTTCAAAGTTACCAACAATGAAGCAGAATACGAAGCCATGTTACACGGACTCCGTTTGGCTGCATCTCTTGGTATCAAACGTCTATGCGTATATGGAGACTCCACTGTTGCTATCAATAGTGTCAACAAGGATTGGGATTGCTCTAAAGAGAAAATGGATGCCTACGTCAAAGAAGTTCGTAAACTCGAACACCACTTCTACGGCCTGGAGTTTCCTCATGTCGTCTGTGACTACAATGTTGCTGCTGATGCTTTATCCAAGCTAGGCTTAAAATGTGCGAATGTTCCAGCAGAGATCTTCGTTCATGAATTACATCAGCCATCTATTCAGGAGCCAATAATCGAGGAGGCCACTCTAGTTCACGTACAACCAGAACTTCAAGTCATGGTTGTCGACTCTGATTGGATGACTCCATTTATCGAATATCTTAGGGATCATAAATTTCTAGATGACAAGAAAGCACAAATACACATTGGATGTAGAGCTGCGAACTATGTAGTGGTGGACAACACACTTTATCGACGCGGGGCCTCGGTCAACGTTCTGATGAAGTGCATCACGGCTGATCGTGGAAAAGCACTGCTAGAAGAAATTCATGGAGGACTTTGCGGTAACCATGCAGCCTCCCGCACTTTGGTAGGAAAAGCATACAGAGCTGGTTTCTTCTGGCCATCAGCCAAGGCCGATGCTGAAGACATCGTCA
This sequence comes from Echinochloa phyllopogon, assembly GCA_033239725.1. Taxonomy (NCBI): domain Eukaryota; kingdom Viridiplantae; phylum Streptophyta; class Magnoliopsida; order Poales; family Poaceae; genus Echinochloa; species Echinochloa phyllopogon. Next base: position 46,960,823 of record BTCW01000012.1, on the reverse strand, counting down.
GAAAGTGCCAAGGCTATCAATTCTTCGCCAGACAAGCCCATGTCCCGGCTCATGAACTAAACACAATCAAGTTATCTTGGCCCTCTGCGTGTTGGGGTCTCGATCTCATGGGCGCTCTAACATGACAGGGAAGTAACTGACTTTTATGTCGTTGGATCCCCCAGCCATCTGAATGGCGGTAGAGTAGATTCTAAGCCATTATTCGGGGTCTTGCTTGCCCGTGAACTTTTCAATTCCAGTTGGTTTGAACTTGCTTGGCCACTGGATTTCCTTTATGCGCCTGGAGAAGGCTGGAAAGCCGTCGTACTTGTTGCTTGGTGAATGGTCGCTCCGGTGGCTGGAGATGCTGTGATCGGAGTCATATTGTCGTCCATGGTTATGGTTCTGGCGTGGTCGATCGTCATGATTCGGTGACTCTTGGTGACGGTGACGGTGACGATCATTGCCGCGCTCTTGATGACGGTCACGAGGGTGATCTTGATCGCGTGGTCGGTTTTTGTGGCTTTGACGGGGTGGAGGCCCGTAGTTGCGGTCGTATTCTGCGCGACGACGGAGCTCAGATTCCACGCGAAGCTGTCGACTCGACTGGATTACAGAGCGAGCGTCGCGGTTGTTATTAATGGTGTTGCAAAGGTCTCGATCTTGTGGCCTTGCACCATCTTGGTTGTGACTGCGCCCTCTTCCCTGCTGGTGGCCGCGATCAACACCCCGGTCACATCTGTGTCCTCCCGTAGTAGCGGTTGATGCTTCATGTGGAGGAGGCCTCCCAGTACCCGAGCGCCTGGTACCAGATGTGTGGTGGCTAGGATTTGCTTGGTTTGCAGCCTTGTGAGCTGTGTCGAGGAGCGTGAGTACTTGCCTGACGGCATGAGTGTTGGGCATGGCCCTAACAAGTTCTGCCGCGACGGAGATGTTGAGTGGTGCGTCCCGAGATACTAGCTAGTCCCCGACCATGTCGAAATCCTGTGTAAGGTTTCACATGGCGTTGGCACGTATGGCGGCGTTGATGCACCTCTGCTTGCGCTTGGCGTTCCTTGCTTGGCACGAAGTCTTTTGCTCCTCTGTTTCTCCGTCGGCGGTGCGTTCCTCTTCTGATATGTCAGTGATCAGCTCACGATCATATTGGGTGCCTTGGTCCTCATTGCCGGCCATAAACACTTGACGACCAGGGTCTTGCTCGCTGAGGGAGAGAATGATCTGGGTGGCTGAGAAGTTGTCGCTCGAGCTTTCTGTTGAAGTGGTGAGCGATGCAGTCTTGCCGTCTTGGTAGGGTAGTTCTTCTAGGATGACTGTGGCAAGTCTTGAGTCGTTGTCCCTGCAGGTGTCAGCTGGGATCACTCCAGGCCAGTGAACGGCGAGTCCCCCTGGTGTTCTGGTTATGACTAGTACAGACGGGAGTCGAACAAGTGGTTCTTCCAACACGAAATTGGTGCTGAAGTGGGCGTGGTGGCGTAGGCGTGCGACGTTACCAGGAGCGTCACTTAGTAGGACGTTGAAATCGTCGTCATTGTCCCTCGATGGCGCTGATGCCAACTCGAGGTTTTTGAAACGATCTGCCTTCGAGTGAAGCTCCTGACTTGTCCCTCCTCTTGCTTTCGGGGGCTGCATTTGTTGATATGGAGCCACCATGTTGGAGAGTTCGAACGGGAGTCGATCTGGGGGGTTGTCTGATGGTGTGGCCAACTCGGAGTTCCCTGCTCTTTCCATATTTGGAGTCGTGTTGTACCCGGACTTGACTTGAAGAATCCCGGATGGACTTGGGATTAGGATCGAACTCGGAGTTGGGACCGAGATCGAATTTGGAGTAGTCGTCGAGATTTGCCTCTTGACGAGGCCGCGTAAAGATCCTGGTGGAGTCGTCGTCGTCGAGTAGGGGCCGGGGTTGTTCGCAAGGTAGCTCGCGAACCTGCCATCGCTTAAGGCGATGAAGGTCCACGCACCACAGACGAAGGTTGCTCCTTCCTCGATGTCAGTGATCTTGAAGGCGATTGATCCCATCGTCCCTGATGGTGAGCTTTCGGCGAGTAGCCCCACGGTGGGCGCCAAGTGTCGACGATTTATGTCGAGCACGTCTACCTGGGGGTACCCTAGGGAGTAGATTTGTGGGTCTCGCCGAGTTCTAGGAATGATAGTACACGAACAACACAAAGATTTAGACAGGTTTGGGCAGCGAGTAGCATAATACCATACGTCCTGTGTGCTTGATTGTATTGCACGTGGGTTGAGTTGTTTTGAGGGGGTCCCTGCTCCTCCTTATATATCTGGGGAGCAGAGTTACAAGTCGATTACACAAACTACTCATATACAGCAAGGATTATTACAATAAGGCAATCTATTATGTATCCTGTTCGAATACGAGTAGTTTCATTAATCAACTACACCGTCCTATACCCTAACCGGCTAGTCCAAAGTAGTCGGATCAAAACTCTCCATATCGAGTAGTTTAATCCCTTGGATGAGTGGCCCTAGGGATCCTAGCCCCACAAACTCAAAGCATACTTGTCTACACCTCCGGTGCTCGTGGCTCCTGCCAAAGACGACCACCTCTATTTATATATTGCGGCCACAACACACGTGGCCAGCACCGTTATTGTGGTTGAGCGCAAAGAGGAAGGCCATGTATTCCCAGTACAGCGGCCAGTATACTAAATCAGTGAAGTACTCTCCAATTCTGACACCACTGGATGGATATGTAGTGACCAAATTTCCCTTAGGTAAAATCCTTAATAATCCTAACACCACTGGATGGATATGTAAATGGAAGGCAGAAATAGACGCGTACAACCTCGACTTCGCCTCTCAAACGGCCATCAAGTCGGAAACCCTTGTAGACTTCACGGTCGAGTGGATGGAGCTTCAGTACTTCAGGGCAACCACTCGCCCGGAACATTGGATCATGTATTTCGATGGATCACTAAAGTTGGAAGGTGGTGGAGCGGGCGTCCTATTAATATCTCCCAAAGGTGACCAACTCAAGTACGTTTTCAGATACTCTTCAAAGTTACCAACAATGAAGCAGAATACGAAGCCATGTTACACGGACTCCGTTTGGCTGCATCTCTTGGTATCAAACGTCTATGCGTATATGGAGACTCCACTGTTGCTATCAATAGTGTCAACAAGGATTGGGATTGCTCTAAAGAGAAAATGGATGCCTACGTCAAAGAAGTTCGTAAACTCGAACACCACTTCTACGGCCTGGAGTTTCCTCATGTCGTCTGTGACTACAATGTTGCTGCTGATGCTTTATCCAAGCTAGGCTTAAAATGTGCGAATGTTCCAGCAGAGATCTTCGTTCATGAATTACATCAGCCATCTATTAAGGAGCCAATAATCGAGGAGGCCACTCTAGTTCACGTACAACCAGAACTTCAAGTCATGGTTGTCGACTCTGATTGGATGACTCCATTTATCGAATATCTTAGGGATCATAAATTTCTAGATGACAAGAAAGCACAAATACACATTGGATGTAGAGCTGCGAACTATGTAGTGGTGGACAACACACTTTATCGACGCGGGGCCTCGGTCAACGTTCTGATGAAGTGCATCACGGCTGATCGTGGAAAAGCACTGCTAGAAGAAATTCATGGAGGACTTTGCGGTAACCATGCAGCCTCCTGCACTTTGGTAGGAAAAGCATACAGAGCTGGTTTCTTCTGGCCATCAGCCAAGGCCGATGCTGAAGACATCGTCAGAAAGTGCCAAGGCTATCAATTCTTCGCCAGACAAGCCCATGTCCCGGCTCATGAACTAAACACAATCAAGTTAACTTGGCCCTCTGCGTGTTGGGGTCTCGATCTCATGGGCCCTCTAACATGACAGGGAAGTAACTGACTTTTATGTCGTTGGATCCCCCAGCCATCTGAATGGCGGTAGAGTAGATTCTAAGCCATTATTCGGGGTCTTGCTTGCCCGTGAACTTTTCAATTCCAGTTGGTTTGAACTTGCTTGGCCACTGGATTTCCTTTATGCGCCTGGAGAAGGCTGGAAAGCCGTCGTACTTATTGCTTGGTGAATGGTCGCTCCGGTGGCTGGAGATGCTGTGATCGGAGTCATATTGTCGTCCATGGTTATGGTTCTGGCGTGGTCGATCGTCATGATTCGGTGACTCTTGGTGACGGTGACGGTGACGATCATTGCCGCGCTCTTGATGACGGTCACGAGGGTGATCTTGATCGCGTGGTCGGTTTTTGTGGCTTTGACGGGGTGGAGGCCCGTAGTTGCGGTCGTATTCTGCGCGACGACGGAGCTCAGATTCCACGCGAAGCTGTCGACTCGACTGGATTACAGAGCGAGCGTCGCGGTTGTTATTAATGGTGTTGCAAAGGTCTCGATCTTGTGGCCTTGCACCATCTTGGTTGTGACTGCGCCCTCTTCCCTGCTGGTGGCCGCGATCAACACCCCGGTCACATCTGTGTCCTCCCGTAGTAGCGGTTGATGCTTCATGTGGAGGAGGCCTCCCAGTACCCGAGCGCCTGGTACCAGATGTGTGGTGGCTAGGATTTGCTTGGTTTGCGGCCTTGTGAGCTGTGTCGAGGAGCGTGAGTACTTGCCTGACGGCAGGAGTGTTGGGCATGGCCCTAACAAGTTCTGCCGCGACGGAGATGTTGAGTGGTGCGTCCCGAGATACTAGCTGGTCCCCGACCATGTCGAAATCCTGTGTAAGGTTTCACATGGCGTTGGCACGTATGGCGGCGTTGATGCACCTCTGCTTGCGCTTGGCGTTCCTTGCTTGGCACGAAGTCTTTTGCTCCTCTGTTTCTCCGTCGGCGGTGCGTTCCTCTTCTGATATGTCAGTGATCAGCTCACGATCATATTGGGTGCCTTGGTCCTCATTGCCGGCCATAAACACTTGACGACCAGGGTCTTGCTCGCTGAGGGAGAGAATGATTTGGGTGGCTGAGAAGTTGTCGCTCGAGCTTTCTGTTGAAGTGGTGAGCGATGCAGTCTTGCCGTCTTGGTAGGGTAGTTCTTCTAGGATGACTGTGGCAAGTCTTGAGTCATTGTCCCTGCAGGTGTCAGCTGGGATCACTCCAGGCCAGTGAACGGCGAGTCCCCCTGGTGTTCTGGTTATGACTAGTCCAGACGGGAGTCGAACAAGTGGTTCTTCCAACACGAAATTGGTGCTGAAGTGGGCGTGGTGGCGTAGGCGTGCGACGTTACCAGGAGCGTCACTTAGTAGGACGTTGAAATCGTCGTCATTGTCCCTCGATGGCGCTGATGCCAACTCGAGGTTTTTGAAACGATCTGCCTTCGAGTGAAGCTCCTGACTTGTCCCTCCTCTTGCTTTCGGGGGCTGCATTTGTTGATATGGAGCCACCATGTTGGAGAGTTCGAACGGGAGTCGATCTGGGGGGTTGTCTGATGGTGTGGCCAACTCGGAGTTCCCTGCTCTTTCCATATTTGGAGTCGAGTTGTACCCGGACTTGACTTGAAGAATCCCGGATGGACTTGGGATTAGGATCGAACTCGGAGTTGGGACCGAGATCGAATTTGGAGTAGTCGTCGAGATTTGCCTCTTGACGAGGCCGCGTAAAGATCCTGGTGTAGTCGTCGTCGTCGAGTAGGGGCCGGGGTTGTTCGCAAGGTAGCTCGCGAACCTGCCATCGCTTAAGGCGATGAAGGTCCACGCACCACAGACGAAGGTTGCTCCTTCCTCGATGTCAGTGATCTTGAAGGCGATTGATCCCATCGTCCCTGATGGTGAGCTTTCGGCGAGTAGCCCCACGGTGGGCGCCAAGTGTCGACGATTTATGTCGAGCACGTCTACCTGGGGGTACCCTAGGGAGTAGATTTGTGGGTCTCACCGAGTTCTAGGAATGATAGTACACGAACAACACAAAGATTTAGACAGGTTTGGGCAGCGAGTAGCATAATACCATACGTCATGTGTGCTTGATTGTATTGCACGTGGGTTGAGTTGTTTTGAGGGGGTCCCTGCTCCTCCTTATATATCTGGGGAGCAGAGTTACAAGTCGATTACACAAACTACTCATATACAGCAAGGATTATTACAATAAGGCAATCTATTATGTATCCTGTTCGAATACGAGTAGTTTCATTAATCAACTACACCGTCCTATACCCTAACCGGCTAGTCCAAAGTAGTCGGATCAAAACTCTCCATATCGAGTAGTTTAATCCCTTGGATGAGTGGCCCTAGGGATCCTAGCCCCACAAACTCAAAGCATACTTGTCTACACCTCCGGTGCTCGTGGCTCCTGCCAAAGACGACCACCTCTATTTATATATTGCGGCCACAACACACGTGGTCAGCACCGTTATTGTGGTTGAGCGCAAAGAGGAAGGCCATGTATTCCCAGTACAGCGGCCAGTATACTAAATCAGTGAAGTACTCTCCAATTCTGACACCACTGGATGGATATGTAGTGACCAAATTTCCCTTAGGTAAAATCCTTAATAATCCTAACACCACTGGATGGATATGTAAATGGAAGGCAGAAATAGACGCGTACAACCTCGACTTCGCCTCTCAAACGGCCATCAAGTCGGAAACCCTTGTAGACTTCACGGTCGACTGGATGGAGCTTCAGTACTTCAGGGCAACCACTCGCCCGGAACATTGGGTCATGTATTTCGATGGATCACTAAAGTTGGAAGGATGTGGAGCGGGCGTCCTATTAATATCTCCCAAAGGTGACCAACTCAAGTACGTTTTACAGATACTCTTCAAAGTTACCAACAATGAAGCAGAATACGAAGCCATGTTACACGGACTCCGTTTGGCTGCATCTCTTGGTATCAAACGTCTATGCGTATATGGAGACTCCACTGTTGCTATCAATAGTGTCAACAAGGATTGGGATTGCTCTAAAGAGAAAATGGATGCCTACGTCAAAGAAGTTCGTAAACTCGAACACCACTTCTACGGCCTGGAGTTTCCTCATGTCGTCTGTGACTACAATGTTGCTGCTGATGCTTTATCCAAGCTAGGCTTAAAATGTGCGAATGTTCCAGCAGAGATCTTCGTTCATGAATTACATCAGCCATCTATTAAGGAGCCAATAATCGAGGAGGCCACTCTAGTTCACGTACAACCAGAATTTCAAGTCATGGTTGTCGACTCTGATTGGATGACTCCATTTATCGAATATCTTAGGGATCACAAATTTCTAGATGACAAGAAAGCACAAATACACATTGGATGTAGAGCTGCGAACTATGTAGTGGTGGACAACACACTTTATCGACGCGGGGCCTCGGTCAACGTTCTGATGAAGTGCATCACGGCTGATCGTGGAAAAGCACTGCTAGAAGAAATTCATGGAGGACTTTGCGGTAACCATGCAGCCTCCCGCACTTTGGTAGGAAAATCATACAGAGCTGGTTTCTTCTGGCCATCAGCCAAGGCCGATGCTGAAGACATCGTCAGAAAGTGCCAAGGCTATCAATTCTTCGCCAGACAAGCCCATGTCCCGGCTCATGAACTAAACACAATCAAGTTATCTTGGCCCTCTGCGTGTTGGGGTCTCAATCTCATGGGCCCTCTAGCTAAAGCTCCGGATGGTTTCGAGTGGCTTATTGTAACTATCGACAAATTTACCAAATGGATTGAAGCTCAGCCCTTGGTAAACGCGCGGGCAGAAAACCTCATCAAGTTTTTTGATGGAATCGTTCAAAGGTATGGAGTACCACACGAGGTCATAACAGACTTGGGATCAGTTTTCACAAGTGCAGAATTTCAAAATTTTTGTGAAAAGTACTCGATCGAGACACACTACGCTTTGGTGGCTCATCCACGCGCCAATGGACAAGTCGAAAAGGCTAATGGCTTATTGCTACAAGGGCTAAAGCCCGGATTCTATGATCCCGTAAAAATATGGCGGCAAATGGGCCATAGAGCTACCAGCAGTACTATGGGGTTTACGCACACAGCCTAGCCGTGCAACTGGACGGTCGCCATATTTTCTAGTCTACGGGTCTGAAGCAGTTATACCTGCTGATCTCCTTTGGGAGGCGCCATGACTAGAAAATTACGACGAACAAATTGCCCAACAGGAAAGGTTCCAAGATGTTGATGGTGTTGAAGAAGCTCGAGTGGCAGCTCTTATCCAGAACACTCGTTATCTCGAAGGCTTACTACGATACCACCAATGCTCTGTTCAAACTCGTTCTTTCGTCATAGGAGATTTAGTCTTGCGGCGCACGTAGAAGACTGACGGCCTACACAAGCTTATGTCGCGATGGGAGGGGCCCTTTCTCGTCAAGCAAGTCATTGGAGTTGGAACATATCGCCTCCACACTCAAGAAGGAGAAGATCTACCAAATGTGTGGAACATCGAGCATTTGAGGAAATTCTACCAATAAAAAGGGTTTATGTAACAACTTCAATGTATCCTCCGATGATCACAATACTAATAAAATTATGGTCTCCCTGCCAATTAAAAATTGTGGTTTATCTTTTACCTTTTAACTATACTCTCATTAGATAGACTTTGCGTATAGCCTGTTGCTTAAAAAGCCTAGACTCAGAGTAGTTTTCGTTTCATACACAGAAAGCCAAGACTGCTCATCTTTTACAAAGCAGAAGCGGTGCTAAGCCTCAAAATTCTTGGCAGAGCTACCCCAACTAATACATGGTTGTAGGCGCTAGTCTCATTTTCTTGATGCCTTACCTTCAATGGAAGGCTACGGTTTTGTTCTGCTCTGTGTCCTTTATTGACTACATTAGACTTCTTATTTATGCATTACAAGAACTCATGAGAGTTTTTGCCTTGATATGCATAGCGTACATTAGTACTGTTCTTTTATGCAATTAAGCATAAAACTACTTTAAATCATGCCACGGCTCTGTGCTAGCAACCAATTATGCCTTAACAGGCTTAACACACGCAAAATCTTTACCACTAGATATTGCTTTGAAAATCTTTGGTATACAAGTGCTCTGGCATGGCACGCATCATATCATAAACTACTACCGTAGTATTCTAGACTTGCCGTAGCAGTCTACCCAGTCTCACAGAGACTAGTTGGACATTACGACTACAAGCAGTTATGCTACAATTCATCTACACAAAATGTTTGATGTTTTCCGCAAACATACTTTGCGGTTCATAAACTCCTTTCCAAGTAGTACATCAACAAATGATCGTTTAATAACGGCATTAAAAATGAATACTTAACAGTAGCCAAAATCATTGATTACTTTCATAGTATCATAATTTACAGACTACTTAATTGTAGCAATTTACAGGCACCACGATGGATCTCTCACTACTGTTCCAAAGAATTGATGAACTAGTTGGCCATAGGCTCGGTTTCGGCCACCAGCGCTTCATATTGTTCTTTCGTTGCGCCAGGAGGCAAATACCTTATCTCTAGCTTGGCCTCAGGGTTATGCGCTTTCACCAAAGCTAAGAGCCTATTGGTGCACTCTTTCAGAGTTGATTTACAAAATTCCGACACTTGTTCTGGTACCTAATATAGCCACTGCAAAAGTGTTTGGTTGTCTGCCCCTGTACCTTCCGGAGTTAACATCCCCAGGATTGGTTCAACGGCTTCTTCCATAAGTTTCTTTTCAGCTAGCAAGCTATCTACCTCTTTTTGCTTGGACTGTGTAAGTTTCATAGCTTCCACGGCTTGACTCTCCAGATCTTGTAGGATCTTTTGTTCTTCCATGAATTTCTTCTCGTTTTCTTCTATGGTGCGCTTGAGCTGAGAAATTTCATCCGCCTGGGACTGTGAGAGTTTGAACCACGAAGCGGCATTATCTTTCTCTTCTTTAGAGTCTTCTTTAATCCTGCTCCATATGAAATGTTGTTACACACAACAAATCAATCAGCGCCAGTCAAGAGACATGGGTTACATTAGAAAAGAGTACGTACTATTGTTGTCCTTCACCAAATTGCTGCAATGACCGTCTAGTCTGGATCTTTCATCACCAAGAGATTGGAGTTGCGCATGGAGGTTATCGATTGCTTTTTGATGATCCAGCTGCATTTCCACTCGTTGGTCGAAAAAGCTGGCCAGATCCGCCTCTAGCTCTTCAATTCGCGCTGCCAGTTTCGCATCGCCTGGTTTTTCAACCATGTCTACTAAAGCCTACAATTATAGCATATTTGTTTATCAGATGCTATGCTCCATTGCTTAACACGATTTTGGTTAAGAGACTCTACTAGAGCAATCTGAAGATGGTTCCTGAGTTGCGCAGCTTCATCCACCGGTTCCATTACCGCAACTTCAACCTATCACATGATTATGTAGTTATTAATCAATCTACTTTCCTTCGTAAATTATATGTTTCTCTAGAGACTACTTACATTTTGTGAAACTCTTTCACCAGCTACTGAGACATTTTCATTAACATTTTTGTTAATCGTCTCAACTTCCTCTATTCTGCCAGATGTTGACATTTTGCAGGTTACGGGTTATAATTATAAAATAACATCAAATGAATTTCACAGATGGATAATTCAATTTGATAAGCTTCAATAAGAGAAGTACCTTTGCACCAGAAGAAGTGATCACTTCCATGGTTGAGGCTGGCGCGGTGGTTTTAGGTTCTTCAACCATGCTTAAAGGACCTTTTATGCTTTCGTCAACCTCCATGGCCACAACAGATTCTTGATCCTTTGTTACAATATCTAGCTCCTCAATATCCTTCACACTTGCTTCGGCTTTGACCCTTCTGCCAGCTTGGTCAGTGTTGCTTGCAATGATTGGAGCAACTTGAGTAGTTTTTCGACTGTATCCGCTGTTGATGGATCTTTGGCAATCTCCTCTACTACAACTGATTGTTTTAATGCTTCATCGGCTTGTATCACCCTTATGAAGGTCTTCGTTGGAGATCTATTTAAAAATACAGACAAGATCAGAAGTTGACAACTAGATATCAGTAAAACTACTCAACAGCGATTGGCATATTTTATCTACTTACTCCATGGGAGGTGTCGGAGTGGTCAAAGGCTGGAAGCTGAACTTTTTCAGGAGGGGTAAATGCTTTTTTGAACTTGTAATGCTCCCCGTTGTTCCACTCGTCATAGCATGAGTTGTGGACGAACCTTGTGTCCTGGCAACGCGCTTGGACACTTTGCCTTGTTCGGCAAGATCCGCTTTAGAAGGAGTAGATTCTAAGACTGGCTTCGAGCGAGTTTCAAAGGAGTAGCTTGATCACTTCTTTTTGGCACCCGCAGGGATTGTCAGGGGTCCCTTTGAACTTTCTGGTTTGAAATTCCCCCATAAGATTTTTGGCAGCGGTGGTAAGTCATCAGAATTTGCCAGTCCAATGTTATGATAATCATCAATAAATAGAGGACCAGGCACAATGGACTTACCCTTGACATCTTCTTGTTTCGAGTCTGTCGCTGTTGTATCCGCATCTGAATCAGCTACACCTTCTTCTTTAGCCATGGCAGCAATGTCGGGAATGTTCCCAGCACTTAATGACCTTTCTGAAGAAGTCTTGCTGATGTCCTTCCAAGCTTCTTCGGTTAATTCATCCACAAGCACGGGAGCCTATGTTGTTAAAAACAACTCGGATGAATATTATCTCAAGCATTAGCTTATGAAGCAAATATTACAACTACTTATAGGGTATGGAGGGCTAGCCTTCGAGTACTCTCCGACGATGACTGGTTTCTCTGTGACACCAGTAAACAGGTGATCCAGTCGCATGTACCATGTGCGATGGATCTGCGTTTCCTTCGTATTCATATCCAAGATTGCATCCCTCCTGAAGTGGTTGAATCCTTCACTTTAAAAAGCTGAAGGCAATTCCAACACCAGTCAAGCCTCTTTCCTTTAGCGCTTGTACTCGCGTTAACAAAGCAGGTACATCTTTGGCTTCTTCAGGACTCAGATGTAGATTCCAGTTGGACAGATCTCGCGGATACCACCCATCTTTCTCTGGACAGCTCTTGCTGTGATTACCTACTGCATTAAAATGATTCAGGAGATGCTCAGAAAAACAAATATGCAATGTCATTGATAAAACTTATACACAATAATATCGACTCACCAATGGTAAACCATTTGGCTTTCCAATCTCCGCAGGTGTCCATGATAGGCATGTCAAACCACTTAGCCCACATATTTTGGCGAAATTCAATCCCGGCTCCTTCGACTACTTTTGTCCATTGAAAGTTAGGCTGTGGTTTGATGTGGTACAATGTACAAAACAAAGCTAGGCTTGGTTTTATACCTAGGAATGCATCACAAGCATGGACAAAGATAGAGATATAGAGAACTCCATTTGGATTAAGGTGTTGGAGTTGAAGTTTGTAAAAAGAAAGAAATTCTCTCATAAATGGTGACAATGGCAATCCAACCCCTCGCTCGCAGAAGGAAAGAAAGAGAGGAATTTCTTCATTATTTTGTGTTGGGAAAGGTTGTTTCTAGCATGATTTCCACTCCAAAGTTGCATGGGAAAAGAGCAAACCTTGTTCCACCAAATTATTAAGATCGTCGGTGGAGGCTGTACATTGTTTCCAAGCATTAGCTAGACATGGAGGATCTTTTAATTCAACCCTGGCAGTTGGATCAACCAATGACACTTTCTTCCTTGTGGATTTCTTCTCCAGTGACTGAGCGGATCCAGCATCGCCGGTTTTCTTCACTGCTCCTTGTTTCTGAACCATGGTGATTCTGGGAAACAAATAGCCGATGAGATGCACTAGGGTTGCGAAAAGCTGGGGGCTAAAGTTCAAGGACTGAAGATTGGGGGCTCAATATCAAGTTCTGTGAGGTTGACGGCGACTGCAAAGCTTAATGACGTGTACTGGAACAAGTCTTCTCACTTCAAAATTTATAACCATTGCTAGGGTTACTGTTTGACACAGTACTGTGGCGTCTCATATTCTGTTATTTGGGCCAGTTTTTTAGGGATAACATTCCTAACTAAGCCACGAGTGACGGAATATTTAGAGATTCTGGATTTTGGCAGGTTTGAAAGATTTCCTTGATGTTTAAACCAAAGATATTTGCTTTAAAGCTCGGGGGCTGCTACTGGAATATCAGGGATTTTATTTTCCGAAATTTTCGGCTTAATTCAAATGAAGACCTTCGACTAGTTTTAACAAAACTACCTGAAGCTCGGGGGCTATACCCAATGGGTGCACCTACTCGGTGCACGCCATTAAACTACTCGAGACGAAGATAGAAGACTGCTTTTGAACCTCCGACTACTTAAAAAGTACTCGAAGGCTCGGGGGCTACACCCATTGGGTGCATCTAAAGATGCACTCCAATGTAAACTACTCTACGGAGAAGACTTGAGTGTCTTGGGCTTAGTTCCAACTACTCGAATTATCTAGACATGATGCCTTGAACATGTTAAGGTAGATTCAAGACTTGAAGCAAAGGCGCAAGATGCTCGGGGGCTTGTGGGACCAGGATCCCTAGGGCCACTCATCCACGGGATTAAACTACTCGATAGGGAAGGTTTAACCCAACTACTTTAAACCAGTCGGCTATGGTGCAAGATGGCGTAGTTGATTAGAAAGACTAGTCGTGTACTGTTAGGAGACTCCCCAAAGTACCCTGTTGTAGTATTCCTTGTTGTATATGACTAGAATCATGTAACCGACTTGTAACTCTGCTCCCCGGATATATAAGGTGGAGCAGGGACCCCCTCAAGACAACTCAACTCACGTGCAATACAATCAAGCACACAGGACATAGGGTATTACGCTACTCACAGCCCGACCCTGTCAAAATCTTTGTGTTGTTCGTGCACTATCGTTCCTAGAACTCGGCGAGACCTACGAATCTACTCCCTGGGGTACCCCCTAGCAGACATGCTCGACATAAATCATCGACAGTCACTGTCATGTAAATACATGCATAATATAACTCACATAGTGCATAGTAGGTAGGTGTTGTTTCTTAGAGACTCAAGTCAATTAATTGTTGCATGTGTTGTGTCCATGACAATAGGTCTAAAGCAAGTATATGGTATTTCAGTTTGCAGACCGTGCGGTGGGATAGTCACGTTATGTCAAATGTCTCCATGCACGTACATTCTTAGCGTTATGTTGAGCGACATAAGATTTCTATGACAATGATCTTCATAGTCTTTAATCTACAGGGACTGCACACTCCCAAGTGAGTGACTGAATCATGCTCTACTTACCGTCATACCTATTGTTTTAAGTTACTTTACTAAATTAGTACTTTTAATGGATTTATTAACCTTCAAAGTATTATATCCTTATATATTACTACCAGCATCTGCACTTACACCCTGCTCTTATTGTCTGTTTCTATGAACACTAGCTTCCACTCCTGCCTCCCAACATTAGTTTTGAGATATTTCAATGGCACCCATCCTGCTCCTTGCAGTGATTTTCAGAGTGCATAAGTTGTGATGTTTGATTTTGTTGTCTTGCAGTGTTCACCAAGTTGTGCAGATTAATCATCTCAGCATCGTTAGATCATTGCCCTGATCATTAGTTGGCATGGGAGGTACCGGGACACAAAGGGGTGCCTGAAGAGGATGCTATTCCTGGACTCCTGATTGTTGATACATGGTTCATGGCAAGAGCTGATATGATGCCTGCACTGAGGGGATGCAAGAACCAATTCATCACACACTCCCCTAGTCCATTTCTTGGCCTATGGGAGTACACTGTACTAGCTATTCTGCGACATTCAGTATCTATATGCTTCTAATCAAGTATATTGGAGTTGGCCGTGGGGTATAATTACTTATTGTCTATGCGTAACTTGCGGCATGCCATAATATTCTATGTGTGGGTTTCATGGATCTATTCGGTCTACCCATTATTCCTCTGCCTTTTCCGTGGTACTGATCACAATGCATAATGAGGCTAGAGGGTAGGAATCTTTAATTTTTATTATAGACTCCACTTCTAGGTGTTACTATATATTCCACCTGTGTTCTGAAACAAGAAGAGTACAAGTCCTTAGCTAGCGCTATGAGGCCTGTTACCTTGTTTGCTGTGAGAGATAGTAAAATAAGAAGGCCACAGGTCCTATGAGTGCAAGAACAAGAGTAAAGGGGAAGAGGAAAAAAGGTCAACTCCAATACTGTGAGATATGGAACCCCGGGTAACCTCAAGAAAGAAGACCGAGTCCTAGTAGAACTACTCGTGTACTCCTACTAGGACTCCCACATTATAACCGACTAGGAGACTAACCATGTAACCTTGCCCCCTGGGATATATAAAGGAGGGCAGGAGTCCCTAGTTCGGTAGACTACAACTCAACTCATACACAAAGCAATACAGACACATAGGACATAGGGTATTACACACATTGCGGTCTGAACCTGTCTAAATTGTTGTCTTATGTGTGCACCATCGTTCCTTAGAACTTGGCGAGACCCACAAACACTACTTATTACTGAGGTACCCAAGGCAGGCACTCGATCGTTAAACACCCACATCTGGCCACAAGGTCACCCCTAGGCGCGATGGGATCAAACTTCAACGTTCGTGGCATCGAGAAGGGCGCGACGTTCGTCTTCGGCAAGGGCACCTCGCGGATTGCCCAGGCCCTCTCTCGATGACTACGACTCCACCGAAGCCCCTCCGCGATCTCGTCGAGAACCAACTCTCGGTGACTACGACAACTTCGACTTCGACTTCTGCTTCGACTCCGATTCGGGTTCAACAAGAAGGACCACACCAGCATACGAACGACTACCTAGACTACTCGGTTCGACCCAAAACCACTCGGAAATCGGTCCCGCAAGATCAAGAACTAGTCAGGTACCAATCCTGACTAGTCGGCTTCACCGACAACCACTTCATCACGCGCGACGACTATTTCAACTACTCATCTTGACTAGTTTTGACTTGAAAACTAGTCGAGAGCGGCATATCGCGCTATCAACAACTAGTCAAATCTGAATTCGACTAGTCGACTTCAACAACGACTGTCACGGTTCCTTCGCTGACCGCCACGATTTCATCAACAATCGTCCATGAATCCAAGCTAAGTCATATTTAATAATTATTTTCTTTAAGTTCGTATCGCCGACTACTCTTTTTTAGTACATCCCTCGACAATAATATTTCTCGTGGGTTACACCATCACCGACTACATCTGGAGCATGCCACGTTAGCCCACGTATTTGGTAAATCGAATTATGTAGGACGCTCAGCCCGCAGACTTGGTGCATCAAATTACGTAGGGCTCTTGGAGGCTATACCCATGGATTCAAGAATCATCGCATGCGGATGCTAAACCATCACGCGACCTCTCCAATAGGAGAAAAGTCCTAACCGACTACTTTATTTCTCTCCACTCTTAACGACCAACACCGCTCAGTAGCATGCACCTTAATTCATGAAACTTCGGCTCCTTCGCAACACCTACGCACCTATTATGGACTGGTTAAGCGGGATCAAGTGTTTAAACATAACATGGCTACTACTCGAGTGGTTAAGACTCTAATAAGAGCAACGAGCAGAAAGCTTAAACTTGTATTATAATATGCTATTATTTTCTTTTGTTACTATTTTTTATCGGATACTACTCATCTTGTGTATTTAAATTGTAGGGTGGTCAGCTGAGTACTCACATCAGTCAGGACCTAGCACCACCTCTGCTCTCCATGGCGTCACAAAGCCTCTTGAGTACTTACACTAGTCGGTGCTCACATGATGCGGCTCCAAAATAACCAGTAGAGTACTCCATCTAGTCACTTGAAGCTCGGGGGCTACACAGCGCAAACCATGACATAAATAAAAGTACTAGAACTAGTCGGTACTCAGACAATGCAGCATTACAAAGCCTGCCGAGTACTTTAACTAGTAAGTGCTTGCATATTACGACGACTCGATGACTAATCAAGTACTGACACCAATCAGTACCTGGATATCTACATGGAAGCTACTTTGAAGATTATGTTCTTGACCCTCGGACCAAATGGAGGTTTGTTTGCTTCGAGGTTCGGGGGCTATACCTAAGGGGTACACATTTTTTTTATCATTTTAAGACCAAGACTCGAAGATTTTTCAAGACCCTCAACTTGATTATTCTAATCAACTCGAGGCTTGGGGGCTAAGAATATATGCTTCACCTTCGATGAGCATATTTATTCAATACATTCATGAAGCTCTCCACAGCCTCTCAGTAACCACAAGCACTCGGCGAAAGACTAGAAGACTTCGAAGAATGATTGTTGTCTGTCTATGAAGCGCTTGGGGGCTTGTGAGATATGGAACCCCGGGTACCCTCAAGAAAGAAGATCGAGTCCTAGTAGAACTACTCGTGTACTCCTACTAGGACTCCCACATTGTAATCGACTAAGAGACTGTGGGATATGCATCCCCGAGTACCCTCAAGAAAGAAGATCGAGTCCTAGTGGAACTACTCGGAGAACTACTCATGTACTCCTACTAGGACTCCCACATTGTAACCGACTAGGAGACTTGCCATGTAACCTTGCCCCCCGAGATATATAAAGGAGGGCAGGGGTCCCTAGCTCGGTAGATCAACGTAGAGGATACAACACACAATATAATATACGATCCCCCATACATGACGTAGGGTATTACGCTACACTGGTGACCCAATCTTGTCTAAATCTGTGTGTGTTGTGTCTTCACGTTAACCATCAAGTTACACGTCTGACCATCCCCACAAACTTTCTGCCCTGAGATACTCCTAGGAAGGTATGTCATGTAACACTCAAAAATAGCCTATTTAAAATTTATAGCAATTTATTGGCTTTTATTTAATTTGTTCATATTTAATATAGGCTAAATGAATTATTTATGAATATTAAAATCAAATATAAGTTGTAGAAACATTTTTGTTGCATTCATGCTGCTGCATTTAATTTTTGTATTGCTTGTGATTCAAACGAGAATTTAAATTTATTTAAATTCAAATTTGAATCACCTCGTTAGGAGCTCTAGAAGAGTTCTTAGGCCATAGTTCGTTTTTGCCCCCTGAAGTTTTTCCCGGCTCACTTTCGCTCCCCCACCTCTTCCTTCCCCATGCCGCCCTAACCCCCTCCCTTACTCCCTGCGGCCCAGCCACCTTCTCTCTCCCCCCTGGGCTTTTCTTTTCCCAGCCCGAGGCCCAGCTCCCATCCCCCCTCTCGGCCCAGCGCCCCCGCGCCGGCCCAAGCCGCAACCCCCTTCCCCCTCCCTCTCCTCTCGCCGACCAGTGGGGCCCGGCCGTCAGGCGCTCACCCTACCTCGTGCCTCGCCCGGCCGAGCCTAGCTCGTGCGCACCCGCCGCCTCGACCCCGCGCTCCGGTCCACTCCCGCGCGCCTATGCCTCCCCCCCCCCCCGAAGCACCCACGAAACCTCCCGCGCCTGCTTTTCCTTCCTAGGCGCGCCCCCGCTTTGGAATGGTGCCCCCCTCCCCGAAAGGAAAGGCGCCGTCGATCCCGCCGCCCCCGATTCTTCGGCGTGCACGCCGAGGGCCACCTCCCCGGGCTACTTAAGCCACCCCCGGACCCCCCAACTCCCACACCGAGCCATCCCCCGAACCACCCCCCCCCCAACGCCCTCATCTTCAGCTTGCACGACCGCCATTGGAGCCCGCCTCTGAGCTCACCGCTGATCCGACGATTCACCGCCGCTTCGACCTTCCCGACCCTCGGAGCATCTTCGCGTGGTGGTAAGGACCATGACCAGCTACTTCCTGCCCTTCCCCTCGCACTCCCGCACTTGTACGCCCTTCGCCGGAGTCCGCCTCCGCGGATCGCGGTCGACGGCTTCCTCCATCGCGTGCTAGGCGACGGATTCCCCGTGTCTTCAGCTTGCTCCCCGTCCAAGTTCCTCCGCGAACCGAGCCCCCTAGCTCATTTTCGATCTTCGCTGGCGAGCTCTCCGTCGCGTGCGCGGGCGGCGCCGCCGCACACCACCGTCGGCCGGCCGTTTCTTTCCCCGATCGGATCTGGGCCGACGGATCTCCATCCAACGGCCCACAAAACCCCCACCCACGAGTCAAACTCCCCAAGTACCGGTGCTGGCATTTTATAAAGAAACCCCTCCAAGATGTGAATTCAACCCGCGGTCCACCCCTGTTGAAAAGAAATTGCATTTAGGTCCTAAATTTAACAGAAAACCCCCTGATCATTTTAAATATAGAACCCGCGGTCCAGCTAAGCCCATTTTACGCGTTAGCCCTCAGGTTTTAACGTGTAATTACGCATAGGTCCTTGGTTTTCTTCAAGTAAGCCCCTGGAATATTTGAAAACTTATCAGCAGGTCCCTAGAGCTTAGAATTGTCATATCTTTTTCGTTCTAGCTCCGATTAGTGTGAAGCTCTTTTTCTCATGTGTTTGTAGTGAAGCCTCTTTTTCTCATGTGTTTGTAGTGAAGCGTAGAATATTTCTAGAACCTTTGTTTGTATTGTTTCTATTGTTTCTATTGTTTGGTGTACTGTTCTAATAGGTTGTTATTTGTTTGCATGTATTGGTTTGCGTGCTTGTTTGCGTGGTGATTCGTGTCCAGTCGGTGAGCCTTTCGCTTTGGACTTCGAGTACGCGGAGGACTTTCCGGAGCAAGACTCGCAGCAGCAGCATCAGCCTTTTCAGGAAGGCAAGTTATAGCATGGACAATACTTGCTACCTATCCACCTTGTAATCATTTATTTCATACATGCTTGTGTCTAAATTGATGTACCTTTAAGGTTGTACCTAGTCTTGATTATCCTGTCCCTTGATTACCTCGGGTTTATGCGTATGGGTAGAATCTTTGCTATGTGCAGCTACTATCACCATTGTTTAATTGTTAAATTTGACTTAATGGTTCACTTCAACATGATGATAAAACTTGCTTTTTAGCCACTTGGTTTAGGGAGCTAGAGCTTGTGCTTCGTGCTTTTTTCTAGTGTCTCTCCATCAGGTCCGGTTCTTAAAGCGGCAACCCAGGAGCCTGTCGCCACTGCTAGAACTATTATGGCTCTATCTTGGTCAAGTAGAATGTACGTCTCTAGCTTGTTAGTGGTTACCGGAGTGGCCGACGGCGTTATGGGAAACATGGGTGAGAGTATGTCTTGATCCACCGAGGACGGGTGATCCGTCAGCTATGCCCCCAAGAGGCACAGTCCCATGCTGGGAGTCCCTGCGATGGGGAACTCCACACGTTGTGCATTGTTGGGTGTGATGCCTGCGCTCTGGATGCCATTGACCCCCCTATGGTGTGACTCCGTAGGCGTACGTCAATCTCGGTGCCTGGGCCATGCTGCCTATGCTGTACCATAAACGACCACTGTCTTGTTAGGGTGTCTTGTGAAAAACCTCGTAGCGTCCCTATGCGGTCACACCTCGGTAGTGTGATTTGTGAGGTCTGATCCACCTCCGCGTGGTTGGGTTTAAAGTTCGTTTGAGCTTTTACGCGACTGGTGGGTAAAGGGCGAAACCTCTGCAGAGTGTAAAATCTATCATGATAGACTTGCTCAAGGTCACGAGCGGCCTGGATCCTTTTTTATTAGAAGATGATGTTTATTTATGTTTAATGTCACTTATACTTTATTAATTGGGTTGCAACTGGGCTTCATTCACTTGTAGTAATTTTAAGCTTTCATACCTGTGCTATACTTGTTAAGTAATTGTTTACTTACACTTGTCATTTTATTCAACAAAATCCCGAACGGGTAAACAAATTGGGTTGTGCATGAGTCTGCTGCTGAGTTTCCAGAAGATTTATCGTACTACTGAGTTGTGATCTCCCAGTCAGAGTCCCTGTGGATTGCGGCTTCATTAGTTTGAGAGTTTATTAGTCTTCCGCTGTTATTGCTAGTTTATTTCTGAAGCACTCTGATGTAAACCTTTATTTAATGAAGAATTTATTCAAGCATATGTTCTCTATTTATCATATTTATTCGCTATATGTGTACTTTGACTTCCTGGGCACACATATGGCCACATTCAGGTTTTTGTGAAAATCCGGGTGTGACAGATTGGTATCAGAGCCGTGCTGACTGTAGGATCGCAGCCTAGTTAGAACGGTTGATTAAACCTTAGGAGACCACCACGATTATGTGTTATATGCCGTCTATTTACACTTTTTCAAAACTCAAATCTAGTCGAGTCTTGTGTGAATCATGTCTTTAGGTGCTTGAAATGATTGTCATTATGCTTATGCTTGATTTGGATTTTTGTAATGATTGTGATGGGCGTAGATGCAAGTCTACTACCATCTAGATGTAGGACTAAGGTTTAAGGACTTTAGTGATTAAATAGAGGGGGGTATTCATTTCTCTTGCTCTTTTTCAATCAAGGCCTCCATCCTAACTAGTAGTAATCATCTGAAGACACCAACGTAATTTTTATGAAATTTATTTACTGATGATAGATGGTGAACACAAGGAGCAACGCCGGTGCCAGCGGACTGCCGCCACCACCTCCCACCATTGAGCAGATGATGCTCACGCAGACCCAGCTGATGCAGCAGATGGCTCAGACGATGGCGATGATGCAGCAGAACCAGCAGAATCCGTTGCAGCACAACACGCCGCCCCGTGACAAGAGGGGTGAATTTCTAAGGGACGTCCTCCCACCTTCAGCAAGGCCACCGACCCCCTGCAGGCTGATGATTGGCTCAAGGCGGTGGAGAGGCAGCTCGACATCGCGCAGTGCAACGACTGAGAGAAGGTGTTGTACGCTGGAGGACAGCTCCAGGGACCGGCTACGGACTGGTGGGACTCGTACCAGTACGCTCACGTCGACCGTACTCAGATCACCTGGCAGGAGTTCCGCAGCAGCTTCCGCTCCCACCACGTGCCAGAAGCTCTTATGACCCTGAAGAAGGAGTTCCTGGCACTGAAGTAGGAAGGGATGAGTGTCACCGCTTACCGTGACAAGTTCATCGAGCTGGTTCATTATGCTACGGAGGACGTGGACACCGACAAGAAGAAGTAGTCCAGGTTCTGTGACGGCTTGCAGGATACACTGCAGTACGAGCTGATGTGCACCAGATTCCACTACTTCCAGGAACTGGTGGATGGTGCTTTGATGGTGGAACACAAGCGCCGTGAGATGGAGGAGAAGAAGAGGAAGTTCCAGGGTCAGCAGATCGGGAGCAGCAGTCACCCTCGTTTCGTTCCTCCTCAAGGAAGTCAACAGATGGGGAGCCAGCAGCACTTCCAGAGTCAACCCGGCCCGTTCAACCGTGGCCAGTACCAGCAGCGCCCCCAGTACCCCGCGGCGCCACAGCAGCAGTGACACTTGCAGAATGCTCCAGCTCAGCGCAACCCGGTGCAGCAGGGCCCCGTTCAGCGCCGCAACCCCGTCAACAACACGCCAGTGGGTCCCAGAGTGTGTTATCACTGTGGAGAGCAACGGCACTTTGCCAATGTCTGCCCCAAGAAGACCCAGAACGCCAACCAGTAGGCCGGACAGCAGCAGGCCAACCGGGGACCCCAGAACCCCGCCAGAGGCAAGGTCAACCACATGGGCGCAGAAACTGCAGAGGGAGCTACTGACGTGGTTGTGGGTACGTTCCTTGTCAACTCGACCCCCGCAACTGTTTTATTCGATTCTGGAGCTTCGCATGCTTTCATCTCTGCTGCATTTGTACAAAAGAGTATGATGACCCTGCAACCCATGGGGAATCCTATGTTAGTTAGTTCACCTAGGGGAGAACAACGAGCCAGTCTACGCTACTCCAAGGTTATCATTACAATAAGGGGGGTAGATTTTGAAGTATACCCCATAGTCCTGAATTCTCTTGGATTTGATCTAATCCTGGGAATGAGTTGGCTCGCCAAGTATAATGCTGTGATCCAGTGGTCCGAGAGGGCAGTGCAACTGGTGGTAAAAGGTGGCAACAAAGTGGAATACTGGGCAGTCTAGTCTTCAGATCAATGCCAAGCCAACCGAGCCGAAGGTGCAGCTCCCGCCGACATCAGGGTGGTGAGCGAGTTCCCGAATGTGTTCCCCGAGGAATTGCCATGTATGCCCCCGGATCGTGAAGTTGAATTCATTATTGAACTTAAACCTGGCACTACACTTATAACTAAAAGGCCATATAGAATGGGAGTGAAGGAGCTGGAGAAACTTAAGGAGGAATTAAGCTCCTTGCTAGCCAAGGGGTATATTTGTCCTAGTGCTTCACCATGGGGAGCACCAGTATTGTTCGTGGACAAGAAAGATGGGACACAGAGGATGTGTGTGGACTATCGAGCCCTCAACGAAGTAACCGTCAAGAACAAGTACCCGCTGCCAAGGATTGATGATTTGTTTGATCAGCTGAAGAGAGCTTGTGTGTTCTCCAAGATAGACCTTCGATCGGTTATCATCAGATGAGGATCCGGTCGTTGGACATACCCAAGATGGCTTTCACTACTCGGTACGGGTTGTACGAGTTCACGATTATGTCCTTTGGACTGACCAATGCTCCTGCATACTTCATGTACTTAATGAATAGTGTGTTCATGGACTACCTTGACAAGTTCGTGGTATTGTTCATTGATGCCATTCTGGTCTTCTCCAAGAATGAAGAGGAACATGAAGATCATTTGAGGATGGTGATGCAGAGACTCCGGGAACATTAGCTATATGCCAAGTTGAGCAAGTGTGAGTTCTGGTTGAAGGAAGTGGCATTTTTGGGTCACGTGCTGTCCAATGGAGGAGTAGAAGTTGACCCAAAGAAGGTTGATGATGTGTTGAGCTGGAACCCGCCCCGGGATGTCAGCGAGATCAGGAGTTTCCTTGGGATGGCTGGATATTATCGACGGTTCATCGAAGGATTCTCCAAGATTACTAAACCCATGGCGGTGTTATTGGAGAAAAATACCAAATTGTTGGCACGCCTTACGGCCTACAGATAAATCCGCAAGCGGACGGATACCGATGTAGCTTTCACCCGAGAGTTATCCAAGGTATCGATTTCCACGGGGAACAAGAAGTGAACTAATTCTAAACTAAGTTGTCCAAGGGTTATGGAATGGGATGGATGAAGTGGATGACAACAACAAAGAGGGAAGAGAAGCGGTGAGAGGCAGAGAGGGTACGAGTCTGATAGAGGCACTCTACTGATTAACTGAGCAGATCAGAGGGTACAGATAGATACTTGCTTCGGGACAATAGAACCTACGACACACAGAAAGGGATGAGAAGGGGTGTCACCAATCCTACACTCTGGGATCCTGCAGGCCGAGACGAACGTGATGGACTACGTAGGCCATATAGGGCTGTCACCACCTAATGGCTACCACCTCCATAGACTCGAGGACAAACTAAGTTAACCTCAAGTATAGGCACCATGCCTACACTAGTCGGTTAATACTTATCTCCTATAGAAAGACAAGCGCCCAAGCCAAGCAACGAGTATACATAATACCAATCAACTAAGCATTGGATGAAGAACCAGCAAGTAAATAAAAGTAGAACTGACTGCTCAATCAATCAGGAAGAGATACAAGGGTTACCAGACACGACCCGAATGTCACTCGAAGCAGAGCCGCATCTGTAGAGGTACAGCTGGAACAGGGGCCGACACTCCGGCTCCTCTCCGGACGCTCACCTCTCCTCTCTCCCTATCTTCTAAGTATGAGAGTGGCAGAGCTTTGCTAAGGAACTTCTCTCTTGTGTTGTGTGCTTTTGCAGGTGCTGGAGGCCTCCTTTTATAGCAAGGAAGGGCGGTGGAGGAAGGAGTAGTGGCCACGGGACCTCAGGGGCAGTTTTGGGCCATTCGGGCAAAGATGCCGGGTTCGGCCGAAGGGGGTCAATTCGGCCGGGAGTTCTGCCGAACCACCCATTTGCACCGCCTCGACCTCCAACGCTCCAGATTTCATCCCCAGGTTGGTTGTGGGTCGGTTGGGCTTCGGCCGAATCCTGGAAGTTCGGCCGAATGGGTCCGGGTGCCCGTCTGCCCTTGGATCCACCCCCTTTGTGCTGAGGTTGATCCTGATGGTCCACATATGCCCGGGATCTTTGTAAATCACGTGTGTTTAGGTCCTAGTACACTCCAGGAATGAGGGTGGTGTTCGGTCGACTCATGAGACTCGGCCGAACGCACCATTTTGGGTGGTTTTACCCCGACATTGGCAACCTGCCTCCTGGAGTCACATAAACACCAAAAATTGTGGAAATGATCAGAAATAATCCCTATATCTATGGTGTGTGAATCCATTGTGTTTGTTTTATACTCGGTTGGAGGTCGGAAATCGGTCCATAACGACCGCCAACAAGCTCCCCCAAACTTAGATCTTTGCTCGTCCCGAGTAAAGAAATTGAAATGTGGGCAAGACTAAGGTAAGGGTTCTTTCATGACATGAATAATTGCATATTGAATATTCCAAACTTGTCTCCATACCTGTGAGTTTATAGTGGCCATTTCCTGGGTCTTGGGCGGTTGATAGTCTAAACAGCTCTTACAACAAGATCCTCTTGCTCATCCTACATTCGGGGTTTTTCTAATTTTCGCAAATAAATAACACTTGTCCCTTCATCCTTGATACTCTCAGCTCTCTGGAGTCACTCCTTTTCACTCACTCTCTTTTGTGTTTTTCTTTGTCTCTTAGGTGGTGGCCTTGTCAAGTCATGTACTTCTGTCGAGTCGAAGATTGCTTCCCGGAGTTTCTCATCGTCGCCCTTGGTCAGATTGCAAGTTAAAGATGAAGAGTTCATGTCAGTCCTCAGCTTTGTGACCCCTTTCTTTTGTCTTCCCTTTTTGGGAATTTTTTTTCTTTTCTTTCTTTCTTTTTTTCATTTGGACTTTCATGAGTCCTTTATTTTCTCTCTTTTTTTTCGGGTATCACCAAAGCATGAGGACTTCTACTACACTCTGATGATAGTATACTTGCAATAAACCTTGGGCAAATATGATTATCTCTAGGGACATCAAAATTCAACAAGACTTTGTACTAGCCATAACAAGTTTCTCAGGAATAAACTCTCAAGCATATGTGTATGTTGGAAGTAGTGGACAGGATGAAGGGATAGGGTATAGTTTTGTGTTTTCATAAATTTAAATTCACCCTAATGGTGGAGTGAACAAGTGGTTTGTTTTATCGAGACATATCACAATCATCAACAACCTAGATCAGGGGGGGTCCTATCATGAAATATTTCACAGGAAAAAGATACTAGCTTTGAAATAAGCAATAGGCAAGTTCATGGTATAAAAGAAAACCCGAGAACATTTCGTTTATGTGAGGCATGCATTGATCAAAATTTTGAAACGTGGCAACACAGAAAAAGTGGTCAGGGGGAAGAGTGCAAACAAGCGTGTAGGTGTGCGAGCGGGACGAGCCGGGCTGGTTCGGCCGAATTGCCCAATTCGCCCGAACCAGCTGGTTCGGCCGAAGTGGCTCGATGCGTGCTCCGTCGTGTCGGGTTGCTCCTGTGTCGTTCTGTACTCATGTATCTTTTTCGTTAAACAGGGCAATCTCCGGTTGGCTCAAATGCACCAACCGGAGCAATAATTTTATTCTTTTTGCATTCAACTCTAATTTTATTTATTGATCAAGCTAAGATTGGAAACAAAATTTTTGGGAAGGGAAATAGTTCAGTGCACCCTAAACAATATTCTAAAGGAAATAAATAAAATAAACAAACTAGCAAACCAATCTAACGGTGCTCTATCTAAAAATGAAACGACCGTAGGACACTATTCTGCAGGTGGGTCGTAAAGGTCCGAGTGTCCTGTGGCTCTGGCAAACCTCTTGATCTTAGCACACAAACCCTTGCGGAGGACTTCCATCTTGTCCTCCGTCTCTAGGCGCGCCAGCTCCGCTTCCGCCAGTTTCTCCTCCAGGTGGTTTATCCGTTGGTGTGCTTGTACCAGCTCCACTCGCAGGCTCTCTAGTGTGGGCGGCTTCTCCTCCTCGTTGTCGTCCTCCTCCTCATCGGAGAACTCCATGTTTCCTGGTGGCCCCTTGATGGTTGGAGGCTACCTGCAGCGCTGAACTCTGGGGTTCCGCCGCAGAGGTCTGGACTGGGAGGACTCTGTCAGTCCGAGCTCGTCCCAGTTCAGTGGTGGGACCAACACCTTGTCGTACCCAGTGGCGGTGCGCTCGCCCTTGATGCTAAAATGGGGCAGACTATCAGGTGTATAGTCCAGCATCTTCGTGCCCTCCTCCTTGACTGCAGGGAGCGCGAAGTCCAGCACCCTTGTGGAGGATGCCGACTTCGGGCGCAGCTACCAAGTAGTGGGGTGGCCTGGCGATGGTGAGTGAGGGGGCTTCTTGATCGCCTTCAGTGGTGCGAAGGCGTTGAACGTCGCTGACGGAGAGCGGCGTGGGGAGTTGGACCACCTCATAGGGCTGCGAGCATGCACCCTTCCTTGCTGCCCATCGCCTGACAGCTCAACATCAGCAACACGGAACTTTTTCTCACGTCGGGGAGACTCGCCGATCCGGCTGGCGAGGCTAGATCCCTTGGTTGAAGATGTATCTTTGGAGCAGGAGGAGGCCATGGTGGCTGTGTGTATGGGCAAGGAAGCTTGTAGATGGGATGAGGGAGTCGACACAAACCCCCTGGCTTTTATCGATGTTTCTCCCGATCGAAAAATGAGATTCCCGACGTTTCCCTCACGGATTTTAGGATAGGCTCAACTATAGATGAGTCCAGAAGCAAATATCCGCATGGAGGACCAGGGGGCCTGATTTGGCCGAACCCTAGCCTTCGGGCGAACTGGCCAATTCACCCGAATTGTTCCAGTTCGGCCGAACTGGCCCCTGGGTCTCCAGGTGTGCGGGCCAGGTCGAGTCTCGTGCCTTAGGTCAGCGGTTTTGAGGTTTGAGGGGGATTTGGCCCAGAAAGGTTTGGAATTAAAGGATTTGGGCCGGATTTCACGG
Source organism: Echinochloa phyllopogon (assembly GCA_033239725.1). Classification (NCBI taxonomy): domain Eukaryota; kingdom Viridiplantae; phylum Streptophyta; class Magnoliopsida; order Poales; family Poaceae; genus Echinochloa; species Echinochloa phyllopogon. The sequence goes on along the minus strand of BTCW01000012.1, from coordinate 46,933,129 downwards.
ACGGGTTTTAGAGTTCTATGAACTCGACAACATCTAAATCATCGAGTGGCGGAGGCTCTGGTTCTAGGAAGATCTTCAAACGTTGCCCGTTAACCTTGAAGGTATTCCCATCCTCACTTTTCAATGTGATGGCCCCATAGGATGCAGCGTTGATCACAGTGAATGGGCCGTCCCATTTGCTTCTTAGTTTCCCATGACCGAATTGAAGACAAGGACCTTGTCTCTCGTCTTGAATGTTTTGACCTTAATCCTTTTGTCATGCCATCTCTTGGAAGGTTCTTTGTATAGCCGGGAGTTATGGTATGCTCGTTCCCTCATTTCATCTAATTCTGCCAGCTGGATTTTCCATTTGAGGCCAGCTGCTGGAAGGTTCATACCCCACTTCCTAATGGCCCAGTGAGCTCTAAACTCCATCTCTACTGGTAAGTGGCAGGTCTTGCCATAGACCAGTTGATATGGGGTCATTCCTATGGGTGTTTTATAGGCCGTGCGGTACGCCCAGAGTGCATCTGGTAGTTTATCCTTCCAGTGTTTGCCCATCTCATTTATGATCTTTTGCAGAATGTTCTTAATCTTCTTGTTTGAAGTTTCTGCTTGACCGCTAGTTTGGGGGTGACAGGGTGTAGCTACATTGTGCTGCACCCCGAAACTTGAGAGATACCTACGGAATGCTGAGTCGATAAAGTGGGAGCCTCCGTCACTAATGACCATCCTAGGAACTCCAAAACGGGGAAGATAATCTAATGAAACATCCGTTTTGCGCTCCTAGCATCGGCTGCCACACAAGGCAAGGCTTCCACCCACTTAGAGACGTAGTCTACCGCCACTAGGATGAATTTTGCAGCCTTCTGAGTTCGGGAAAGGACCCATGAAGTCAATCTCCCAAACATCAAAGGTTTCTACTTGGAGGTTGCTGGTTAGTGGCATTGCGTCCCTAGTGTTTATATTCCCGTGTTTCTGGCAAGGTGGGCACCTCATGACGAATGCCTTAGCATCTTTGTACATGCTGGGCTAGTAGAAACCGCATTGCCAGACTTTTGCGTTAGTGCGAATTGCACCATAGTGACCCCCATATGGGGCTGCATGGCACCTCTCCAGGATTTTATAAGCCTCATGCGCTGGTATACAGCGTCTAAGGAGTCCGTCACTACATATCCTGAAGAGGTACGAGTCATCCCAAAGGTGGAGTTGGCTCTCGTAAGCCAGTCTTTTCTTGTTCTCTCCAGGTGGGACATACCCGGTCACCACGTAGTTCACTATGTTGGCATACCATGGGTCAGTAGTATTGTGAACTTGAGGAACATATCATCCCGTAAGAAATCATCAATGAGGTGATCTAACGGGACTTGTATCCGAGACAGACCCAATGGATGAGTCTCAGTTTCGCATCCTATTTGGTCAAAAGATCCTCGGTTCACTGAGAGTCAAATGAGAGAACAACCCTCCTGAAGCGGAGTTCAAGAAAGTGGTGGCTACGGGACAGAGGCCAAGGCTGAAGTGTTGTAGAATTATAGGTTCCGATAAGCCTAGGTCTGTACCGGATGCCAAAATTTGCTTGAAACGAGCCCAGGTAGCTCCTAATGACTCTCCCTCTAATTGCTTAAAGGTAAGAATTTCGATTCGGAGGCTGGCTATCTTGGAAACTGGGAAGAAGTTTAGGAAGAATTTTTCTCTAAGGATTTCCCAGCTCCCTTCCATATTTTCGACCGACAGAGAGTACCATTTCTTTGCTCCTCCCGTTAATGAAAACGGGAATAGCTTCCATTTGAGAACGTTCCTGAGAATGTTTGCTCTCGAACCATGGCTATGAAGCCGGGACGCAGCTCATAGCCGGGTGTGTGGATGGGATGAGATGATGGTGGTGGCTCTAAACAATCGCCCTTTGGAGCCAAATGTTGACGTAAGGTAAGAGTGGAATCCATGTGGTGGATGGTGGATAATGGGGATACACGGACAACTTGGGTTCAGAACCAGAACAGCTACCGTTCCCCGGCAACGGCGCCAGAAAATTTGTTGGCAATCCTTACGGCCTACAGATAAATCCGCAAGTGAACGGATACCGATGTAGCTTTCACCCGGGAGTATTCCAAGGTATCGATTTCCACGGGGAACGAGAAGTGAACTAATTCTAAACTAAGTTGTCCAAGGGTTATGGAATGGGATGGGTGAAGTGGATGACAACAACAAAGAGGGAAGAGAAGCGATGAGAGGGTAGAGAGGGTACGAGTCTGATAGAGGCACTCTACTGATTAACTGAGCGGATCAGTGGGTACAGATAGATACTTGCTTCGGGACAATAGAACCTATGACACGCAGAAAGGGATGAGAAGGGGTGTCACCAATCCTACACTCTGGGATCCTGCAGGCCAAGACGAACGTGATGGACTACGTAGGCCGTAGAGGGATGTCACCACCTAACGGCTACCACCTCCGTAGACTCGGGGACAAACTAAGTTAACCTCAAGTATAGGCACCACGCCTACACTAGTCGATTAATACTTATCTCCTATAGAAAGACAAGCACCCAAGCCAAGCAACCAGTATACAATTATACCAATCAACTAAGCATTGAACGAAGAACCAGCAAGTAAATAAAAGTAGAACTGACTGCTCAATTAATCAGGACGAGATACAAGAGTTACCAGACATGACCCGGATGACACTCGAAGAAGAGCCGCATCCGTAGAGGTACAGCTGGAACAGGGGCCGACACTTCGGCTCCTCTCCGGACGCTCACCTCTCCTCTCTCCCTATCTTCTAAGTATGAGAGTGGCAGAGCTTCGCTAAGGAACTTCTCTCTTGGGTTTTGTGCTTTTGCAGGTGTCGGAGGCCTCCTTTTATAGCAAGGAAGGGCGGTGGAAGAAGGAGTAGTGGCCACGGGACCCAAGGGGCAGTTCCGGGCCATTCGGGCGAAGATGCCGGGTTCGGCCGATGGGGGTCAGTTCAGCCGAACTCCCCAGTTCGGCCGAACCACCCATTTGCACCGCCTCAGCCTCCAACGCTCCAGATTTCATCCCCAGGTCGGTTGTGGGTCGGTTGGGCTTCGGCCGAATCCTGGAAGTTCGGCCGAATGGGTCCGGGTGCCCGTCTGCCCTTGGATCCACCGCATTTTGTGCTGAGGTTGATCCTGATGGTCCACATATGCCCGGGGTCTTGGTAAATTACGTGTGTTTAGGTCCTGGTATGCTCTGGGAATTACGCACCATTTTGGGTGGTTTTACCCCGACATTGGCATCCTGCCTCCTGGAATCACATAAACATTCAAACTTGTGGAAATGATCAGAAATAATCCCTATATCTATGGTGTGTGATTCCATTGTGTTTGTTTTATACTCGGTTGGAGGTTGGAATTCGGTCCGTAATGACCGCCAACACAAGTTCATCTGGACAGAGGAGTGCCAAACCAGCTTCGAAGAGTTGAAGAAGTGGCTGACAACAACACCTGTGCTGATATTGCCCGACATAGCCAAGAGCTTCTCCACCTACTGTGATGCATCCCGTCTAGGACTGGGGTGTGTACTCATGCAGGAAGGGAGAGTCGTGGCATATGCATCAAGATAGTTGCGGAAGCATGAGCAAAACTACCCGACACATGATCTGGAGTTGGCAGCTGTGGTGCATGCTCTGAAGATTTGGAGGCATTACTTGATTGGGCACAAGTGTGACATCTACACCGATCATAAGAGCCTGAAGTATGTCTTCACTCAATCAGAGCTAAATATGAGGCAGCGCCGATGGTTGGAGTTGATCAAGGACTATGATCTGGAGATCCACTACCACCGAAGGAAGGCTAATTTGGTGGCAGATGCTCTAAGTAGGAGAAGCTATGTGAACAAGATCACCGGCCATTGTCTGCCTGAAGAACTCAGCCGGGAATTTGAGAAAATGAGTCTGGGATTCGTGACTAGCATCACAGAGATGACGGTAGAACCGACTCTTGAACAGGAGATCCGGAAGGGTCAGCTCGAAGATGAGAAGATCAAGGAAATTGTGGAGCATGTTGCTCTAGGTAAGGCCCCTGGATTTTGAGTGGATGAACAAGGAACCTAGTGGCACGGGAAGAGGATATGTGTGCCCGATATAGCACAGATCAAGGGCACGATCCTAAGAGAAGCACATGATTCGGCATACTCGATCCACCCAGGAAGCACCAAGATGTACCAAGACATCAAGGAAAGATTCTGGTTATACGGGTTGAAGCGTGATGTGGTGATACATGTGGCACTATGTGACACTTGTCAAAGAGTTAAGGCTGAACATCAGAGGCCAACTGGATTACTCCAGCCCTTGAAGATACCGGAATGGAAATGGAAAGAAGTTGGTATGGACTTCATAACGGGTCTACCCCGCACACAGTGAGAATTTTACTCCATCTGGGTGATTGTGGACCGCTTGACCAAAGTGGCACACTTCCTTCCAGTGAAGACCACTTACACCGGAGCCAGACTGGCAGAACTATACATGGAGAGGATTGTGTGCTTGCATGGAGTGCCAAAGCGGATAGTGTCTGACCATAGTACTCAGTTCACTTCACACTTTTGGCAGAAGCTGCATGAGTCTATGGACACTAAGTTGCAGTTTAGTTCAGCTTACCACCCCTAGACATATGGACTAATCAGATTCTAGAGGACATGTTGAGGGCATGTGTACTGCAGTATGGTGTTAGCTGGGACAAAAGTTTACCCTATGCGGAATTCTCGTACAACAACAGTTATCAGAAGAGTCTGCAGATGGCACCATTCGAGGCTTTGTATGGCAAGAAGTGCAGAACACCACTGTTATGGAATCAGACTGGAGAGAGTCAAGTCTTTGGGCCTGAGATACTCAGAGATGCAGAACACCAAGTGCAAGTGATCAGGCAGAACTTGAAGGTGGCACAGTCCCGACAGAAGAGTTATGCTGATGTCAGACGGAGGGATCTTAGTTTTCAAGTTGGAGATTTTGTGTACCTCAAGGTGTTTCCGATGAGGGGCTTGAAGAGGTTCAATTTCAAGGGCAAGCTAGCACCTCGATACATCTCACCTTTTCAGATACTTGAAAGGAAAGGTGAAGTGGCATATCAGTTGGGACCACCCGAGAGACTGGCCGGAGTGCACGATGTGTTCCATGTGTCCCAGCTGAAGAAATGTTTGCGGATGCCCGAAGAGCAGATGTGCAAGGAGGAGTATCCAGTTAGGATTCTGGAGGTGTCCGAGAGGGTTATGAGGAACAAAGTCATCCGGATGTGCAAGGTACAGTGGAGCCGACACTCAGAGGATGAAGCCACTTGGGAACGAGAGGAAGATCTCAAGACCGAGTACCCGCAGCTCTTCGCATCTACTTCCGAATCTCGAGGACGAGATTCATCTAAAGGGAGTAGGTTTGTAACACCCAAAAATAGTCTATTTAAAATTTTTAGTAATTTATTGGCTTTATTTAATTTGTTCATATTTAATATAGGCTAAATGAATTATTTATGAATATTAAAATAAAATATAAGTTGTAGAAACATTTTTGTTGCAGTCATGCTGCTGCATTTAATTTTTGTATTGCTTGTGATTCAAATGAGAATTTAAATTTATTTAAATTTGAATTTGAATCACCTTGTTTGGAGCTCTAGAAAAGTTCTTAGGCCATAGTTCGTTTTTGCCCCTGAAGTTTTTCCCGGCTCACTTTCCCTCCCCCATCCCTTCCTTCCCGAGGCCGGCCCAACCCCCTCCCTTTCTCCTTGCGGACCAGCCACCTTCTCTCTCCCCCCGGGGCTTTTCTTTTCCCCGCCCGAGGCCTAGCTCCCATCCCCCCGACTCTCGGCCCAGCACCCCCGCGCCGGCCCAAGCCGCAACCCCCTTCCCCCTCCCTCTCCTCTCGCCGACCAGTGGGGCCCGGCCGTCAGGCCCTCACCCTACCTCGTGCCTCGCCCGGCCGAGCCTAGCTCGTGCGCACCCGCCGCCTCGACCCCGCGCTCCGGTCCACTCCCGCGAGCCTATGCCCCCCCCCCCGAAGCACCCACGAAACCTCCCGCGCTTGCTTTTCCTTCCTAGGCGCGCCCCCGCTTTGGAATGGTGCCCCCCTCCCCGAAAGGAAAGGCGCCGCCGATCCCGCCGCCCCCGATTCTTCGGCGTGCACGCCGAGGGCCACCTCCCCGGGCTACTTAAGCCACCCCCGGACCCCCCAACTCCCACACCGAGCCATCCCCCGAACCACCTCCCCAACGCCCTCATCTTCAGCTTGCACGGCCGCCATTGGAGCCCGCCTCTGAGCTCACCGCTGATCCGACGATTCACCGCCGCTTCGACCTTCCCGACCCTCGGAGCATCTTCGCGTGGTGGTAAGGACCATGACCAGCTACTTCCTGCCCTTCCCCTCGCACTCCCGCACTTGTACGCCCTTCGCCAAAGTCCGCCTCCGCGGATCGCGGTCGACGGCTTCCTCCATCGCGTGCTAGGCGACGAAAAGCACTTAGATGGATTCCCCGTGTCTTCAGCTTGCTCCCCGTCCAAGTTCCTCCGCGAACCGAGCCCCCTATCTCGTTTTCGATCTTCGCCGGCGAGCTCTCCGTCGCGTGCGCGGGCGGCGCCGCCGCACACCACCGTCGGCTGGCCGTTTCTTTCCCCGATCGGATCTGGGCCGACGGATCTCCATCCAACGGCCCACAAAACCCCCACCCACGAGTCAAACTCCCCAAGTACCGGTCAGCGCTGGCATTTTGCAAAGAAGCCCCTCCAAGATTTGAATTCAACCCGCGGTCCACCTCTGTTGAAAAGAAATTGCATTTAGGTCCTAAATTTAACAGAAAACCCCCCGATCTTTTTAAATATAGAACCCGCAATCCAGCTAAGCCCATTTTACGTGTTAGCCCTCGGGTTTTAACACGTAATTACGCGTAGGTCCTCAGTTTTCTTCAAGTAAGCCCCTAGAAACTTTTAAAACTTGCCAGCAGGTCCCTAAAGCTTAGAATTGCCATATCTTTTTCGTTCTAGCTCCGATTAGTGTGATTTTCACGCTCATGTGTTCGTAGTGAAGCGTAGAATATTTCTAGAACCTTTATTTGTATTGTTTCTATTGTTTGGTGTACTGTTCTAATAGGATGTTATTTGTTTGCATGTATTGGTTTGCGTGCTTGTTTTCGTGGTGGTTCGTGTCCTGTCGGTGAGCCTTTCGCTTTGGACTTCGAGTACGCGGAGGACTTTCCGGAGCAGGACTCGCAGCAGCAGCCTTTTGAGGAAGGCAAGTTATAGCACGGAGAATCCTTGCTACCTATCCACCTTGTTATCATTTATTTCATACATGCATGTGTCTAAATTGATGTACCTTTAATGTTGTACCTAGTCTTGATTATCCTGTCCCTTGATTACCTCAGGTTTATGCATATGGGTAGAATCTTTGGTATGCGCAGCTACTATCACCATTGTTTAATTGTTAAATTTGACGTAATGGTTCACTTCAACATGATGATAAAACTTGCTTTTTAGCGACTTGGTTTAGGGAGCTAGAGCATGTGCTTCGTGCTTTGTTCTAGTGTCACTCCATAAGGTCTGGTTCTGAAAGCGGCAACCCAGGAGCCTGTCGCCACCGCTAGAACTATTATGGCTCTGGTCTTGGTCAAGTAGCATGTACGTCTCTAGCTTGTCAGTGGTTACCGGAGTGGCCGACGGCGTTATGGGAAACATGGGTGAGAGTATGTCTTGATCCACCGAGGAGGGGTGATCCGTCGGCTATGCCCCCGTGAGGCACAGTCTCGTGCTGGGAGTCCATGCGACGGGGAACTCCACACGTTGCGCATTGTTGCGTGTGATGCCCGCGCTCTGGATGCCATTGACCCCCCTATGGTGTGACTCCGTAGGCGTACGTCAATCTCGGTGCCTGGGCCATGCTGCCTGTGCTGTACCATAATTGGCCACCGTCTTGTTAGGGTGTGTTGTGAAAAACCTCGTAGCGTCCCTATGCGGTCACACCTCGATAGTGTGATTTGTGAGGTCTGATCCACCTCCGCGTGGTTGGGTTTAAAGTTTGTTTGAGCTTTTACGCGACTGGTGGGTAAAGGGCGAAACCACTGCAGAGTGTAAAATCTATCATGATAGCCTTGCTCAAGGTCACGAGCGGCATGGATCCTTTTTATTAGAAGATGATGTTTATTTATATTTAATGTCACTTATACTTTGTTAATTGGGTTGCAACTGGGCTTCATTCACTTGTAGTAATTTGGTTAATGTTAAAATGAACCAACTAAAAATGCTAATGCAGTTAAGCCGTGTCTAGCCTATTTTGAGCCTTCATACCCGTGCTATACTTGCTAAGTAATTGTTTACTTACACTTGTCATTTTATTCAACAAAATCTCGGGTGGGTAAACAGATTGGGATGTGCATGAGTCTGCTGCTGAGTTTCCAGAAGATTTACCGTACTACTGAGTTGTGATCTCCCAGTCTGAGTCCCTGTGGATTGCGGCTCCATTAGTTTGAGCGTTTATTAGTCTTCCGCTGTTATTGGTTAGTTTATTTATGAAGCACTCTGATGTAAACCTTTATTTAATAAAGAATTTGTTCAAGCATATGTTCTCTGTTTATCATATTTGTTCGCTATATGTGTCCTTTGACTTCTTGGACACACATATGGCCACATTCGGGTTTTTGTGAAAATCCGGGTTTGACATGCCAATAGTAAAACATCGATATAGACTAACTACATAACCTTGCCCCCTGGAATATATAAAGGAGGGCAGGGGTCCCTAGTTCGGTAGACTACAACTCAACTCATACACAAAGCAATACAGAGCACATGACGTAGGGTATTACGCACATTGCGGCCCGAGCCTGTCTAAATCGTTGTCCCGTTGTCTTGTGTGTGCACCATCGTTTCTTAGAATTTGGCAAGACCCACAAACACTACTTACTTAGGTACCCTAGGCAAGTTGTAACAGCCTGAGCTCAACTTCAAAGCATATTTTCAAAATGTTGCAAAACTTTTTCTGAGCTCAACTTATTCTAGTGTCCTAATTAATCTCAGACTCAGTGCCCATCCATGTCTTCCTATCCATCAATCCATCAGTACAGCTAATCGTAGTCATTTCCTTAGTCTCTCTCTTCTCTCCTTAGGCCTAGGCCTTGTTTAGTTCCAAAAAGCAACTCCCAAATACACTATACAAAAAGAAGATTCCGCATCACATCAAAGTGTCATAACATGCATGGAGTACTAAATGTAGATAAAATTAAAAACTAATTGCACAGTTTTGTTGTACTCTGCGATACGAACATTTTGAGCCTAATTAATCAATTTTTGGATAATTTTTCACGAATACAAACGAAATGCTACAGTAGCGCAATGATTACGAAGTGACATCTTACTCTCAAATTCAACCTCCCAATTCTAACATCTAAACAAGGCCCTAATCTATTCTCTATTCTCTGTCATGCCTCGTACTCATGCTAACCTTACAGCACACACGCTCATGCATAATTGCTGCCGCTGCCTCCTATAGTTGCGTTGCTGCTCCTACAGCACGCATCGCCTCATGTGTAAGCTCTCCAAGCCCAAAGCCCCCACACTCTTGCTTAGCGCATAGCAGCAGCAAGCACGCGCATGCAAGAACGCCGGCCCCGCAACCTGACTTCGCTCTGCAAGCCAGCACCTCGCCGTGCCGCCCCTTGCTGCGTCCCCACCTCCCCACATCGCTGTAGCCGTCTTCGCCGGCTTTGCCGCCTCGACGTGCCCGCCGTCAATGGCACTATCACCTTAGCACTGCTCCGGCCGTCGCGCGCACGCGCGTGCCCACGCCGCGCACCACGCGCACGCGTTCCATGCGCCCATGTTCCACGCGCCCGCTGCTGCATCCCACGCTCCGCGTGCACGCACGCCACACGTCCGCGCCGCCACAGCGCCTTACTGCTCCTCCACAGTGTCGCCGCGTTGCGCCAGGCACAGCGCCGAGCTCGGTCGCATCCACCTGGGCGCTCCCTCGTCGTTGGCCTATATAAGGCGAGGTTGAGCAGCCCTCCGTCGCCATCCCGAGCTTGTAGAGCCGCCCAGCTCCCCGCACTACTTCCCCTTCTCTGAATCGAGCTTTCTCTGCTCTACCACCCCAGCCGCAGCAGCCACTCGTCGATCTCCTCCCTCTAGCAGTGCCCACTAAGGTAAGCGGCTGTCAAGCAACCTCACACCACCCTCTATCTTCTCGAAGCGTCTCCCTTCTTTTTCCCTGGGAGCGCCGAGCCCTCCCACGAGCTCCAGGGCCGCAGCAATGGCCGCCCACGGCCCCCTCCTCTTCGTGTTCTAATCCCTCGCGAGAACCTCACAAATAAGTTGCCCTCACTTCCCTCTCGATCCCCATACTCTTCGATCTGCAAATGGTGGCCGGAATCAGCTCCGGTGAGCGCCGGCCGCTGCGAAGAGCAGCGCCGCCGGGAACGACGTGTTCCTCTTTCCCTTCTGTACCGCCCTCCCCTTTTCTTATTTAGGCCTTGTTTAGATCCCAAAAGCAACTCCCAAATTTACTATGTAAAAAGAAGATTCCCCGTCACATCAAAATATCATAACATGCAGGGAGTATTAAATGTAGATGAAATCAAAAACTAATTACACAGTTTTGTTCTACTCTGCGAGACGAACATTTTGAGCCTAATTAATCAATTTTTGGTCAATTTTTCATACATACAAACAAAATGCTACAGCGACACAATGATTACGAAGGGACACATTCCTCCCAAATTTGGTCTCCCAAATTTGGAACTAAACAAGGCCATCCTGCAGCCCACAGTCCACAAATACGTAGAAGGCTGCAGCCCAACTACTTTACGCAAGGCCCAGGGACCCACTCAACCAATCACGTGAACCTAAGCCCATGAAACCCCGTCTGTTATGATAATCTATTTTCGGATTTAATTAGTGCACAATTTTGTAAAGCCAATATCTCTCCCATTCCAACTCCGATCCACTTGATTTTTTTTTCCTAAATTCTTCTAAAATCATAAGCTATACATTCCATATATCATCATCTCCATTTAAACTCATTTTATTATGTGCTTTTGTTTGCTTGTGTGATTGTGTCGTTGCTGCCGTAGCTAACGGAGTGGACGAGAAGGAGTACCGTGAGCCGGAGTTCGATGCCGAGACTCCTTTGATGCACATTTATCCCAGTTTTATAACCACGTCCCATTGGCCTATTTTATACAACTTTCATGGTTCATTGTTGAACCCTGGTTGGATAGCCACACCTTGTTTGCTATGACTATTTCTTTAATGACCCAGATTAACGCTTAAATATGACATTGCTTTGTTTAAATGTTAATCACTGCTAGAAATGCTTGGGGCTTGGTTACTTTTGTACTCACTATCATAATCACATTGTGGTTAAAAAATAAAGGTGTGAGTGCTTTAAAAAGGAAAGTGGGTTTTGGTGAATAAAAAGAATAATGATGTGGATGAGACGGGTGGCGTTTCTTGTGTGAAATGCCGAGGTAAGATCGTACCTTTGTGGTTGAGCATGGTGGGAGATGTCCGTCTTGTCAATATAAGGATGAGTTGATGTGTCATCTTGCCTAACCCAATTTACCGTACCTCCACTTGATCGTTGTATGCGGCAACGGCTTAGCAACAGAAGGCCATGGAGCCGGGGATATGATCTATGTGAGGTATGCCCCCGGGTAGGACCTCGTTGGTAGTTTGCTGACCCCCTAGCTGCTTCTATAGTGGCTAGTCAGTTTAGCTAAGGTGGATAACGGCTTCGATAGGATCTGCACTGGCACTAAGGTGTTCGTGTTGTGGTACCCTACTCGTGGTTGTGCACACCTCTGCAGAGTTAAAATCTATACAAATAGCCGTGCCCACGGTATTGGGCGAGTTATGGCTCGGTCACTTCACTAGTATCTTTAGTTTTGGTGTGATTTTATGACGTGAGTTGCTTTGGAAGGTGTTGATAGTGGCTACGATGGACGGGGAGTCCAGTAGCACTAAAACTTGGACCCTTGGTGGGTCGAGGCAAACTTGCTTAATAATCTGTTGTTAACAAAAAGTGTTTGCAAAAACCTTATTTAAAATAAGTCCTTGCATGTGGAATTTCCGCAAAAGAACCGAAAACATGTCCTTGATTATCCCGTGCATACTTCTTCTTATATCCCCTCCGTGGGTGTGGTTGAGCTTGCTGAGTACATTTGTACTCACCCTTGCTTAGTCTTTACAAAGGAAGATCCGGACTTCATTCTCGAGGACGTTGAGTAGGTCGTCGTTCTGCACCTAACCTTGCCTGTGAGTTAGGGACACCCGCTTGGCGCAAGACTCTGATGACATCTTTGACCTAGTCAGCACCATCGTTTTGCTTTTACTTTTCTTTCTAGTCCATGTGACAGAGGTGCTTCAGTGCCCACCACTGCGAAGGTTTGTTCGGCTATGAACCATCTGTTGTTATAAATGTGTTACCAGCCTCCTGGGACTGATAAATGTATCACATTTAGTCACCTCTTTTGAGGAGACACTTCACAGGTACTCGGTCGTTAAACGCCGACAAATACGAACAAGCCTTACTTGAAGAATGACAAGAAGAGCACACCATATCTACTCAAGAAGAAAGATAACAAGGTGGTGGCTCACATAATCAACAAGTAAGGTTGGGGGGACCAACCTATTTGGGTGCCTAAGGAAATCATCACTACCATGAAGGGCTCCAAGAAGGTTTGGGTTCCAAAGGCGACTTAGAGTCTGTGGGAGTCAGGAGGATTTGAAGATTGGCAACAACAGAAATGGATTTCAAATCAAAGCCAAGTTTTATCAAGATTCCCTTTGCAAACCATTGATCAATCCAATGCCCAAATCCTCCATTGGTAATTAGGTAACTAGATTTACATTCATGCAATTCCTATAGGCATCTAGTTCCTATGCTTGTCTAAGATTGCATGAGCATATTTAAATTCAATTGCATTGCCTAGAGTAAAGTTTTTCATATGGTTAGGTTGCTTGTGTTTCTCTCTAACCCATGAGAAACCTACATGGTTTATAGTTGTAGGAAAATTGCATTAGCTCTTATTTCAAATCTTATGTGCCAAAGTCTGAATTATAGGATATCATCCAAATGTTGTTATTGACTAGTGCATGTCTCTCACAAATAATTCAATTACTTGTATGTGCATTTTTGTGTGTGTGTGTGTGTTGGGGGGGCTATCTTATGGCTTGTGATTTTGAAACTAACATTGTTTGAAAGCTTACCATGTGTGTAGTCTCATGTTACAAGCATAACCGGAGATAAGCATATTTTTTAAGTGATCTCTGTAACACACCAGAACAGCAGCAACATTCTGGATAATTACCACACTACACTATGACTGCTAGAAGAACTGAAAGAGAGAAATCACAACAGAGTATGCGGAAGCAACATAAACCATGTAGATAAAGAAAGAGAAATTTTGTTACAAAATAGTTCTCCAAAATATTTATTGAGACAAGTGTGTGAACACGTGCTGCTAGTCCCATCCAACAATGCACCAACGATACTCTAGAACTTGCGGAGGGGGAAAACCGTATGAGGTTTAAGAAAAACTTCAGCAAGCAAATTGCTTCAACTGAGTTATTCAAATTACAATTGATTAAGCATCAATTTAAAAATATAGACCTGGAAAAGTCACCATAAAGAAATAATATATAACTTCAAGTAGTAAAATAAATGATAAATACTTCATATCAATGCTTTATTACTGTTGATGCAATAGTGCAATGCAATGCATGACTTCACTTCTACCCACACATCCCAAGGATGGAAGTGAGGGCTACAACCACATTGTGTTGGGGGCAATCATTAGGGGTACCCAAACCTATGGGATAATCGCCCTTGATAAACATTAAACTCATGCACATACCAGAAAAAGAGAAATGGAAATTAAGGCCCATGGCCCAGCAACAGACGAAGGCCCAGTCAAGACACCCCACGGGGCGCCTCGACACGGACCTCAATCTCCGCTTCGCTCGAGGGAACCGACCCCTCAAGTGAATCAGAGAACTCCGCCTCGATCGAGGCCTGAGGGTCGAGCCTTGAGAAACCCACAAAATGGGGAGAGCTCCGCCTCGGTCGAGACCTCTGCTCTGACAAAACAATTGATGACGCTCACCGCCGCCGTGCATCCAAAGTCAAAAGGCAAATCTTTCACCACGCCGCTCTGACAGCCACGACCCCCCCCCCCCCCCCCGTCGCATCCACCATTCCCGTCACTATGCTGCCAACCGAGGCTCTGTGCAGACAGGCCGTCGCTGTACAAACAGAGCACGTCACTCCGAGCTCCTGTACTGCCAACTCCGATGACCGGGAGCGCTCGATCGGGCGGGAGAGACCCTCGAGCACGCAGCAGGAGAAGAAGAGATGACGGCGGAGGCATGGCGGGCCATCCCGAGCACTATGCGACCATCCCTGGCGCTGTGCGGACAAGCCGCCACTGTACGAACAGGGCCAGGTCACTCCGACTCCCTGTGCTACCAACTCCCACAGTGATTTCCCATAGAAACGACTGTACACAGACATAGGAGACCCTCATAATAGTGTACGGGTGAGTCATCACCTCACAAAGGATAGCTCGGATCCTTCAAACCACTCCCTGGCGTCATCACCAGTACAAGAATCAATCACAGGGACCACAATACCGCGTAACAGTGGCCAAGGACACAGAAGCACGCCCGGCGCTAGTCCTACCGTTGTGCTGCAACTGTGCCTGCATAGCAACGCACGCCCGTAGCCCCTCTCCTTGGCCTATAAAAGGAGAGGGCGCGCCCACTAACAGGCAGGGTGTGGGGCCAGGATCCCTAGGGCCACTCATCTAAGGAATTAAACTACTCAATATGGAGAGTTATGACTCGACTGCTTTGGATTAGCCAGATAGGGTATAGGACGATGTAGTCAAGTAGTAGAACTACTCGTATTCATGATAGATTACCTTAATGTAGCCTTCCAGGTCGGATACGCGTAGTCTTTGTAATCAATTTGTAACTCTGCTCCCCGAGTATATAAGGAGGAGCAGGGACCCCCTCAAAACAACTCAACTCACATACAATACAACCAAACACACAGGACGTAGGGTATTACGCTACTCGCGGCCCGAACCTGTCTAAATCTTTGTGTTGTTCATGCACTGTCGTTCCTAGAACTCGGCGAGACCCACTAATCTACTCCCTGGGATACCCCCAGATAGACGTGCTCGACATAAATCGTCGACACTTGGCGCCCACCGTGGGGCCTCTCGCCGAAAGTTCGCCGCCAGGGACGATGGGATTCACCCTCTTCAAGATTGCCGACATCGAAGAAGGAGCCACCTTCATATTCGGCACATGGACCTTCGTCGCCGAAAGCGATGGTAGGTTCGCAAGCTACCTCGCGAACAACTCCGGCTCCTACTTGGCGCCTACTTCCAACTCGATCTCGGCTCCAATTCCGAGTTCGATCTTAACCCCAAGTTCGATCGGGATTCACCAGGCCGAGTCTGGGTACAACTCAATCCCAGTTATGGAAAGAGCAGGGAACTCCGAGCTGGCCACGCCATCGGACAACCTCCCATCTCGGCCCCCAAACGAATTCGCCAACGTAACGAATTCGCATAAACAGAGTCGTACCACGAAAGCAGAGGCAAGGATGACCCGGGAGTCCCACTCAAAGCCAAGTCACCCCGAAGACCTCGAGCCGGCATCATCGCCATCGATGGACAACGACGATGACTTCACCATCCTGCTAAGTGATGCTCCCGATAACGTCGCGTGCCTACATCATCACGCTCACTTCAACACCAAGTTCGTGTTAGAGGAACCACTCGTTCACCTCCCGTTCGGCCTAGTCGTGACCTGAACACTGGGAGGACTCACCGTTCACTGGCCCGGAGCGATTCCGGCCGACACCTCCCAGGACAACGACTCAAGACTTGCTGCCGTCATACTGGAAGAACTCCCCTTCCAAGACGGCAAGACTGCAACGCTCACCAACCCAACTGAAAGCTCGAGCTATTCAACCACTCAGATCGTCCTCAGCAATCAAGACCCAAGCCGTCAGGTGTTCATGGCTGGCAACGAAGACCAAGGCACTCAGTACGATCGCGAGTTAATCACCGACGTTTCTAAAGAGGAACGCACTGCTGACGGAGAAACAGAGGAGCAAAAGACCGCGCGACAAACAAGGAACGCCAAGCGCAAACAGAGGCGCCTTAACGCCGCGCTATGCGCCAATGCCATACGAAACCTTACACAGGATTTCGACATGGTCGGCGATCAGTTAGTATCCCAAAACATGCCATTAAACATCTCCGTCACAGTAGAACTCGTCAGGGCCATGCCCGACACCCCTGCGGTCAGACAACTGCTCTCACTCCTCGACACGGCTCAGAAGGCTACGAACCAGGCGAATCCTAGCCACCACACTCCAGACACCAGACGCCCAGACGCTGAGAGACCACCCCCACATGAAGCTTCAGTCGCGACCACAGGAGGACATCAACATGGCCAAGATGCTGATCACAACCACCAGCAGGGGAGAGGACGCAGTAACAACCAAGACGCGGCAAGGCCACAAGATCGAGACCTTCGCAACGTCATTAATGACAACCGCAATGCTCGCTCTGTCATTCATTCGAGTCAACAACGGCGCATGGAATCGGAACTCCGTCGCCGCGCAGACTACGACCGTAACTACGGGCCTCCTCCCCACCACAATTACAGAAATCGACCACTCGATCAAGAACGCCATTACAATCGTCACGAAGAACGCCGCAACGATCGCCGGGGAGAGGACCGTAACGATCGTCACCGACATCAAGAGTCCTCACGACCTCCCCAAAACCACAACCGTGGACGACAATACGACTCCGACCATAGCACCTCTAGCTTCCGGAGTGATCGATCACCAGGCGACAAATATGATGGCTTTCCAGCCTTTTCCAGGCGCATAAAAGAGATCCAATGGCCAAGAAAGTTCAAACCTACAGGAATTGAGAAGTTCACGGGCAAACAAGACCCTGAACAATGGCTCCGAATTTACTCTACAGCCATCCAGATGGCTGGAGGATCCAACGATATCAAAGTCAGTTACTTCCCCATTATGCTTGATACCACGCCCCTAACATGGCTCGAGGGCCTCCGTCCCGGGTCCATTGATTCCTGAGATGATCTCACCAGGAAGTTTACCACCAACTTCCAGGGAACCTAGGCTCGGCCCAGAACCCGTTATGAACTGGCAGCTTGCAAACAAGGAAAAGGAGAAACCTTGCGAAAATACATCAAGAAACTCTTCGATAAAAGATCTACAATCGTTGATATCTCTGACCGGGAAGTAATCGACTGCTTTCATTACGGTCTCTACACCCAAGAACTACACCGTGAGTTCGGCCGACGCCGCCCAGAAAACATCAGCGAGCTACGACGCATTGTCGCCGAATGGGCAGACCAAGACGATCGCGAGCGGGAGCGTTTTGACAGACATCGCGATAACAATACCAACAATCACTACAAAGACAATGGCGACCAACGTAATGATCGCCCAAACAATCGGGACTTCAATCGCGATAACAGGAAGCGCAAGCCAGACAACACAGTCGCGGCGGTCCAGCGCCCTAGTCATAAGACTCGTTCAGCAGCAGACGTCATGAACGGTCCTTGCCCTTACCACCCCAATGGCAAGCACACATTGGCGAAGTGCTTTCACCTAAAGCAGGAATTCGACAAGCAAACACCAGATGCTCCCAAAACCGACAAGAAAAAGGAAGACAAAGATGACAAAGACCCTGGCAATAACTTCCCAAATGTCGAGAACGTCGTAGCAGTACTATTCAGTGGGGAAACCCTGAACCGGTCGAAGCGCGCCAAGAAGCTCACTCTGTGAGAGATCATGGCGATAGAACCTGGCACCCCAACATACTTAAAGTGGTCAGAAGTGCCCATCACATTCTCTAGAATGGACCAGTGAACAAACTTTGCAAATCTTGGTAGATACCCTCTGGTCTTAAACCGAGTCGTGGCGCAAGCCAGACTGACTAAAGTACTCATTGATGGAGGCAGCGGACTCAATGTTATCTTTGCAAACACGTTCAAGAAGATGGGCCTAGACATTACAAAATACCTCAAGCCTACAGACGCTCCATTCTATGGCATTGTCCCAGGCAATGCAGCAATCCCCCTGGGCCAGGTCACATTACCAGTTACCTTCGGGATGGAAGCAAACTTCAGAACCGAGTACATCAAGTTCGAGGTTGCTGA
The DNA here is from genome assembly GCA_033239725.1 of Echinochloa phyllopogon. NCBI lineage: Eukaryota > Viridiplantae > Streptophyta > Magnoliopsida > Poales > Poaceae > Echinochloa > Echinochloa phyllopogon. Next base: position 46,914,947 of record BTCW01000012.1, on the reverse strand, counting down.
CTTCGAGACCTCATACCATGTGATTCTTGGGCGACCAGCCCTCGCCAAATTTATGGCGATCCCGCATTATGTATACTTGGTTCTCAAGATGCCTGCTCCTAAAGGAGTACTTTCCCTAAAAGGAGACTTAAAGGTATCATATGATTGCGACGTCGAGGCAGTAGAATTCGACGCCACTTCGCATATCCCTACCGAGATGCTGGAAGTACTCGCCCTGGCCAAGAAGTCGAAGGAAGATGACCTAGAAGTACCCATCAAGAAGTCAACAAATGCCAACTTCAAGCCCTCCGAGGAAGTACAGCTCAAAACTGTAAATCTTGGGACGGGCGATCCGTCCAAAACTGCCCTTATAGGGGCAGATTTAGACTGTAAATAGGAAGACGCGCTCGTCAAGTTCCTCCAAGATAATAAAGATATTTTCACTTGGAAACCATCTGATATGCCTGGTGTTCCTAGAGAACTTGTCGAGCACAAACTAAACGTTGACAAAAACGCAAAACCCAAAAACAGCGCCTCCGACAATTTGCACAAGATAGACGTGAGGCAATAAAGAAGAACTCGCCAAACTACTCGCTGCCGGCTTCATCAAAGAAGTCTTCCACCCTGAGTGGTTGGCTAATCCAGTGTTGGTTCGGAAGAAAAACAACAACGAGTGCCGGATGTGTGTCTACTACACAGATTTGAACAAGCATTGTCCAAAAGATCCCATGGGACTCCCCCGCATTCACCAAGTCGTCGACTCCATGGCCGGATGCGCATTGCTCTGTTTTCTGGACTGCTATTCAGGATACCATCAGATAGCTCTAAAGAAACAAGATCAGATCAAAACATCTTTCATCACTCCCTTCGGCGCTTACTGCTACACAACTATGTCTTTCGGATTGAAGAACGCCGGCGCCACATATCAGTGAGCCATACAAACATGCCTATCTAAACAAATTGGGCGCAATGTAGAGGCATATGTTGATGATGTAGTCGTCAAAACAAGGCAGCCGGATCATCTCATCAGCGACCTTCAAGAGACGTTCGACAACCTTAAAACATTCCGCTGGAAACTTAACCCAACCAAATGTGTCTTTGGTGTTCCGCCAGGAAAACTTTTGGGTTTATGGTCAGTAACAGGGGCATCGAAGCCAACCTGGCAAAGATCCCAGCAATCCTCGCCATGGGAGTACCAAAGAACGTAAAAGACGTCCAGAAGTTGACAGGATGCATCGCAGCCTTAAACAGGTTCATCTCAAGATTAGGAGAAAAAGGCCTCCCTTTCTTCAAATATCTTAAAAAGCAGGATAAGTTTTCTTGGATGAATGAAGCAGACACGGCATTCGAAGAACTCAAAACATATCTATCTACTCCGCCAGTACTCACAGCGCCTCTGAAAGATGATCATCTATATCTATACATTGCAGCGACAACCCACGTGGTCAGCACTGTAATAGTAGTTGAAAGACAAGAGGACGACCATGTATTCCCAGTACAGCGGCCAATTTATTACATCAGCGAAGTACTCTCCGAGTCCAAGATTCGCTATCCTCAAGTCCAAAAACTACTATACGTCGTCTTCATCACATCACGCAAGCTACGACATTACTTCCAAGCTTTCCACATCACGGTCGTAACTAAATTCCCGCTAGGCGAAATCCTCAATAATCTAGACGCAACAGGTCGCATCAGCAAATGGAAGGCTGAAATCGGAGCATACCACCTTGACTTCACATCTCAAACAGCTGTCAAGTCCCAGGCTCTTGCTGACTTCACAGTCGAATGGACAGAAATTCAAAATTCTATGACAACCACTTGACCTGAGCACTGGGTCATGTATTTTGATGGATCACTCAAAGTTGAAGGAGGAGGCGCAGGCGTACTTCTTATATCTCCTAAAGGAGATCAAATTAAATACATTCTTCAAATCCTCTTTCAGGTCACCAATAACAAAGCAGAGTACGAGGCTATGCTGCACGGGCTCCATCTGGCTGCATCTCGCGACATCAAGCGACTTGTTGTTTATGGCGATTCGGCGGTGGCCATCAACCAAGTTAATAAAGACTGGGACGCTTCTAAAGAGACAATGGATGCATACGTTCATGAAGTTCGAAAACTAGAAAGAAACTTTCTAGGCCTGGAATTCCACCACGTCGTTCGTGACTACAACGTTGCCGCAGATGCCCTGTCAAAGCTAGGATCTCGGCGAGCCGACGTCCCAGCAGAAATATTCATCCAAGAACTACTCCAGCCATCCATTAAGGGTCCAACACGAGCTGAGACCACGCAACCCCAGTCCCAACTAGAAACTCAGATCATGGTAATCGACACTGATTGGATGGCCCCTTTCATCGAGTACTTGAAAAACCACAAATTGCCAGAGCAGAAGCCAGAGCAAATAGGCATTCAACAACGAGCCACAAATTACATAGTAGTGGATAATGTACTCTATAGGCATGGGGCTTCGGCCAATGTCTTAATGAAATGCATCACAATTGACCAAGGAAAGGCTCTACAACAAGAAATTCATAGCGGCGTGTGTGGCAATCATGCTGCCTCACGAACATTGGTTGGCAAAGCTTACAGAGCAGGCTTCTTCTGGCCAACAGCCAAGCACGATGCAGCGGACATCGCCAAAAAATGTCAAGGATGTCAATTCTTCGCACGACAAGCTCACGTTCCAGCACACGACCTCAATACTATACCACTATCATGGCCTTTCGCTTGTTGGGGTCTTGATCTCGTTGGTCCCCTTACCAAAGCTCCAGGCGGATTCGAGTGGCTCGTCGTGTCCATCGTAAATTTTCTAAATGGATCGAAGCAATGCCTTTAGTAAACGCTAAAGCTGCTAATCTGATCAAATTCTTTGAAGGTATTGTCCAGAAATTTGGAGTTCCTCACAACATTATCACAGATCTCGGTTCTGTATTCACCAACGAAGAATTCCAAGACTACTATGATAGATATTCCATTGAGATACATTATGCTTCAGTCGCTCATCCTCGTGCCAACGGACAGGTGGAAAAAGCAAACGGTTTGCTACTGCAAGGGTTAAAACCCAGATTGTAAGAAATATGGTGGAAAATGGGCAAAAGAGTTACCCGCGGTGCTCTGGGGGCTACGCACCCAACCCAGCAGAGCCACTGGTCAATCACCATATTTCTTGGTATACGGTTCCGAAGCAGTCCTACCGGCCGATCTTCTATGGGAAGCCCCGCATTTGGAGAACTACGATGAACAACTTGCTCATCAAGAAAGATCTCAAGATATTGATGGCGTCGAAGAAGTTCGAGTAGCAGCCCTTATTCAGAACACGCATTATCTTCAAGGATTGCGTCGCTTTCATCAACGCTCTGTTCAACCTCGATCTTTTACTATAGGAGACTTGGAACTACGGCGAATCCAAAAGACTGAAGGGTTACACAAACTTATGTCTAGATGGGAAGGTACTTTCCTTGTAAAACAAGTCATTGGACCTGGTACATACAGGCTGCAAACATCAGAAGGAGAGGAATTACCAAATGTATGGAACATAGAACATCTCCGCAAATTTTACCCGTAACACGGGACATTATATTAGAGACGTTGTAAAACAACCCTTGTTCTCAAATTAATAAAGTTATGTTTCCTTGTCATCTACAAAGTCATGACATCATTTATCTCATTAGATAAAACTATATCATGTTCATTACGGCGATAGCCGTCATGTGGTATCTGAGTAGTTTTCTACTCCCGCTCAAAAGAAACCAGGATTTCCCTTTAAAAGGAGGTGTCGAACCACCCAAAAATCTTGGATGAATTACCCTCACCTATACATGGTTGAAGGCGATAATCTCTTTTCTTTTGACTCTGTGGCTTTTTTCAACAAAAGCTTCAAGAATCAGTGTTATACCAACTACACTCATTCTTCATAAAAATCACCTAAAGGTGCTCTAAAGTACTAAAAAGTACAGCATATGCCTATGCGCATAACTTCTCGCACTGCATTAGCAAGATTGTTAATCCTTAACAAGGCTCGATTCAACTCCTCCTAGTTGCGAACCTCATATGACCACTGGATTACTCAAACTATAGTTACTCATCAAATATACAACCCACAATACTTCGCATACGCACAAACTACTGGATATTACTTACACAGTGATATTTCCAAGTGGATTACTTTAAACAAGTATCAGACGTTATATACATGGACAACTATCCATATAAGATTAAAACAGAGTATTCGAAATGAGTAGTTCAAGTTACAGTGCAGATCTACTCTAATGAATCAATAAAAGTATCTGCGACTGGCTCTGTTTCTTTCACCAATTCCTCGAATCCTTCGATTTCCATCCCTTCTGGAAGCACTACAACTTCAAGTTTGGCGTCTGCATTGTGCGCCTTCACCATTGCTAGCAACTGATTCACACACTCTTTCATGGTATTCTTACAGAAATCAGTTATCTGTCCAGGCACTGTGCTGATCCGCTCCAATAATGACTAGTTGATAGTAGTAACACCCTCCGGTATAACCATGTCAATGATGGGGAGCACCGCTTCCTCTATGGCCTTCTTCTCAGTTTGGAGATCCTCCACCTCTTGTTGTTTGGCTTGTTGTCCTGCCAAGGCCCTGGCGCAAGCTTGTTCCATGTCAACACGGATCTGGTGCTCCGTGGCATATTTTCCTTCCAGGTCTTCAACCTCTTTTTCCAAGCGGGCGCAATCTTCGGTTTTAGATTGAGCCAAGTTATACCATGAAGTGCTGGTGCTCTATTCTTCAACCAATTCTTTTTTCAATCCTGCAAAGGCGAGACAAGTCTATGATTACATTTCATATGACTAAGTTAATAATTAAATATATAGGATTTGCTCTACTTACTATTGTTGTCTCGGATCAACGCCCGATTGCGAGTATCCATTCGAGATTTTTCATCACCCATTCCCTCGAGTTGCTTGTGTAGTCGAGAGACCAATTCTTGATTAAAAACTCGAGCTTTTTCGCGCGCCTCATAGGTAGCCGCAAGATCTTCTTCGAGTTCTTTTATTCGAGATTCCAGACTGGCATCTCTATTCTCCTCCATTTGATCTACCAAAGCCTGCTTGGACAATAGTTAGTAACCAATGTATTAACTATTTTCTATTAAGTTTTCATCTTACCAGAGCGGCTGCCAGGTGTTGCTTCAGCTGCGCAGCTTCATTGTCCATAGTCCTTTCTTGTGGCGGTGGAGTACTTTGTCTCATAATAATGTTGGCGACTTCTCCAGCCTCCAAACCAACCTTCATGGTTTTACAAGCATTTAAATTCTGGTAAATATATAGAGCAAAGGCTATATGATGTACCTCCATAGTTGACGACGGCCTTTCAGCGTCTCCCTAGTTTGCAGTTTCTACGGGGTTTGATTCTGAAGCCAAATGAACATCAGATTGCCCTTTCTCTGGAGATTGGTTCAGACCCGCAACTCGGCCGCTTTCTTCGACAGCGCCAGGGAGGACTTCTTCTTCATTACGCTCTGTCTCTTCAGCTTTTTACGATTGTTCTTGTGGCGCAAGTGCACCAGATGAAATCCTTCACAAAAAAACGCAAGATTCAATAGCTGAATTATGGTTCAATTGAAAGGATATCTTGATTTAACAAACTTACTTTGTTGGCGCGGTGGTTTTTGGCTTAAAGTTGAACTTCTTCAACTTTAGCACGCCCACTTTGGAGCTAGTTGTACTCCCTGTGGTACCACTCACCATGGCACTTGTAGTTGAAGAGCTTTGAACAGCAGTGATAAATTTGGAAATCTTGATGCGCTGACCTTCCTCTGCTCCAGGCACGTATGATCCCGCAGGGACATCTGATCGAGAATGAGTGGTTCTTTTTCGTTTTACCCCTATGGGAACTCTTGGTACTATGTCTATATCCTCTATTTTTCAAAAAACAGTACATCCAAATTAGACGGAGGAACGTACAAAGAACTTGAATTAAATCATGAAGACTTCTCTTACCTTGAAGATTAACTTGCTGGCCATCTGAGTCAGCTGCCTTCTCATTGGATATCACTTCAAGTTCTTCTATATCATCGGCGATTGCCTCTGTTTTCTCATTCGACGGCTCCGACTTTTCTGAAGAACTCTTTCCAAATTTCTCCCAATATTGCGGAGAAAGGCCACCAACTGGCCCGTCTGAATCAGTGGCCGACTACATGAGAGGAATCACCATTGAGACGCATGCTAATAATGACTACAATTCAAAGGTTTCGAGTACTTACAAGACTGGGAGATTAGCCTTTACAGAATTCTTTTGCAATGTATGGCTTCTTATTGTTCACATTGCTGAACATGCGCGACAAGCACATTAGCACGGTCTCATCTGTGAGTTCTTCTGGCACCATGCGAGAAGGATCTGTATTTCCCTCATACTTGTATCCAAGATTGACACGCTCTTGGAGTGTTTGAATTCTTCTCTTGAGAAAACTGAAGGCTATCCCGACTCCAGTTAAGCCCTTCTGCTTCAACGATTGAACTCGCCTTAGCAAGGCAGGCACATCCTTGGCTTCTTCAGTGGTTGGCTTAGTGTTCCAATTGGATAGATCCCTGGGATACAATCCATCTTTGATAGGACAACTTTTTCCATGGTTCCCTGCTGTATTACAATGACACAGGAACAAGATTAGTGTATAACAATGTGCACTGACAGTAAATACAGGAAGAGTACTCGTTTTTTGACTACTCACTGATTATGAACCACTCGGACTTCCAGTCTCCACATGATTCCTTCAGGGGCATGGAGAACCATTGCTCTTTCATCCTTTGGTGGAATTGAATTCCCACCCCTCCAACCACTTCCATCCTCTGGAAATTTGGATGGGGCTTTACATGATACAGAGTACGGAATAAAGCAAGATTTGGATCGATGCCAAGGAATTCTTCGCAAGGATGCACAAATACAGCAATATTTAAAATCCCATTAGGATTCAGATGATGGAGTTGGAGTTTGTAAAAATCAAGGAGCTCGCGGAAAAATGAGGAGATTGGAAGACCTACTCCGCGCTCGCAAAACAACACAAACAAAGGGATTTCATTTGTGTTTTCCGTGGGAAATTGTGCGTTGAAGCAAGCCCTCCACTCTAGAGTCTCCTGGGATAAGAGCAAACCTTGCTCTACCAAGCCATGCAGGTATTTTTCCTTCGCGGTGCAATACTTCCAAGCATCAGCAGGGGAAGGATGAGTCTTGCAATTTGGCTTCGTGTTTGGATCTACCAAGGGAACCCTCTTCCTTCATGCCTTCTTCTTCGCAGGCTTAGCAGAAGAGGCCTCTGCTTTCTTCGAGCTCATGGTTGTAGATCGAGTTAAGACTTTGCTCTTCTCACGCATTCACTAGAGAAGCGAGCACGAAAAGTTCAGAGTGACAAGGAATGTTTGACGAGGAGGCCAAGGCTATAGCTCTGGGCTAGAGGTTAAGGAAGCAATGGAAGATCTCACTCCAGATTTATAACTTTTGGTTAGGGTTACTATTTTGAACAGTATCAACGGCGTATCGCATTCCGTTACAGGGGATAGTTCAGTTAGTTTTTTTCGGCGTAAATTTCGGATGACATTACAACAGAATCCTGGTGGTTAATCAGATCTTCAAATCAAAGATATTCTTTTGATTCAAAGCTCGGCGGCTGCTAACGGATAATCTGGGATTTGATTTCCTTCTGAGATTTAAGGCGGAAAACAGTAGAAAAAGATCTTTGACTGGTTTTAACCAAACCACTCACAAATACGGAATTACGGTTGATCAATTCTTACATTTGAAGACAACTCGAAAGTTGTTATACTTGCATGGATGCTCAAGAAAGCATGCTGATTCTTATGACAATAATTATCAAGTATTTATTGGGATTCATGGCTCGGAGTAAATAAGGGGAGCAGTACTCGATCCAACGACTACTTAAAAGTACTCATGGATTCGGGGGCTGCATTTGAAGGATATAATTTCTCTTAAACCTATTATGCTTTATCCAAGATCTTTGAATAGTTTTAACAAAACTACTCAAAAGCTCGATAGTATCACGTTATCCAAGACCTTTGACTAGTTTTAACAAAACTACTCGAAGCTCGATGGTTGCATCTACTCGGTGCGCACCATTAGACTGCTCAGGTGAAATTCAAGATTAGTTTCTCGAACCTTTGACTGCATCAGGCTTGGGGGCTACATTTATTGGGTACATCAAAAGATGTACTTTATTGAAACTACTCGTCAGAAGAGATATGAGCGTCTTGGGCTTAGCTCTAACTACTCGAAGATATTGAAAAGATTCAAGAGTTGAAGCAAAGGCGCAAGATGCTCGGGGGCTTGTGGGGCCAGGATCCCTAGGGCCACTCATCTAAGGAATTAAACTACTCAATATGGAGAGTTATGACCCGACTGCTTTGGATTAGCCAGATAGGGTATAGGACGATGTAGTCAAGTAGTAGAACTAATCGTATTCATGATAGATTACCTTAATGTAGCCTTCCAGGTCGGATACGAGTAGTCTTTGTAATCAATTTGTAACTCTGCTCCCCGAGTATATAAGGAGGACCAGGGACCCCCTCAAAACAACTCAACTCACATACAATACAACCAAACACACAGGACGTAGGGTATTACGCTACTCGCGGCCCGAACCTGTCTAAATCTTTGTGTTGTTCGTGCACTGTCGTTCCTAGAACTCGGCGAGACCCACTAATCTACTCCCTAGGATACCCCCAGATAGACGTGCTCGACATAAATCGTTGACCCAGGGCGAGAGAAAAAACCGATCAATCAAAGACAGAACAAGAAACGACACTCGCACTCCACGATATTGGCACTTCGCCTCAATCATCCAGGACTTGGAGGTCTAGCCTCTTCTCCCAACCTGCTTGTATCCCCTACTACTTGCAGTTCGGTGCAGGATAATACATCACACGCATCACCTCGCTGGAAGTACGGTCTTGCGACCGGAACCAGGATAAATCCACGTCTTGCATTACCTTCTGCATCAACCATCAGGGGAGGGAACACAATGCATTTCTAGTTGGTGTCGAGACCACGACTTCTTAACATCGACAATGGCGCGCCAGGTAGGGGGCTCGCGCTGTGATCGACCACACCATCCACCATCTCCCTTGATGGCAACCCATGTCGTACGCGACAATCTTTTCCGATGGGGACATCGGACCCACTTCCTGCCAGATTCAAAATCCGGTTCGGGGGTCTCGAGTTCAGGGCAACTGGCGATGGCTACAACATGCAGCTCTTGACGAGGAGCGCCAGCATGGACATGCCACCGCCGCTCCCATCGCCACCACCTCAGCCATGCAGGAAGCGCTCGCGTCAACACGCGCGGCGAACGCGCGTGGAGCGACGCAGAGCGGCCCGCGCCGGCTCCCCCGAACGGGTTGAGACCGGCATGCAAACCCCTGCGACAAGGGCAAAGAACATTTGCACAACGTCGCACTCAGCCGGGGGTAGCACGGCCGGCCCGTCGCAAATCCCCGGTGAGACGCGCACTGCAACCGTGACCAACTCCTCGTCAGTTGACACGGACATGATGGCGTATGAGGATCTGCCGGGGCATCATCTGCTCTCAATTTGCAACCTAATAGCAACATCGCTAGACGACGACTACCCCGACTCTGGCAGTGATGCACACGAGAGCGGCCTGAGGGTCCCCGAACGGGACTACTCAGGGCTTCGCGATCGTGAGGCCTTTTTGTCATTCTAGGCTGCGGCAAATTATTGCCTAACCTGCTCCGACGACTCTAGCGAGGGGGATTACGATCCCTCCAGGGAGTGCTTCGTCGTCCTCAAAGGAAGGGGCAGCGAAGACGGCGGGGCAGGAGAACCAGCGGGAGTCAAAGAAAACGAGCAGGCGCCCGACAACGATGTGCTTGCGCAAGCACAACTAGCCCAGGTCCACGAACTTGAGGCCAAGCTCAAGGAAGAATGCCAACAGGTCCGGAAGCTCCGGGCAATGCTCGATGACAACCACCCTGTGCGCGGCGCGCGCCAGGGAGGCCGGGCGCGTAGCTCGAGCCCGCATCGAGGTTGATGATGATGTGGACGACCCACTCGCATTAGCCAGAACAAGCCAGAAGCTCATCGCCGTGGCGACCTTAATCCGAGCCATGCCAGAGCCTTCAACGCCTGTAGGCCGGAACTTGCGCCGAGAGGCACAACTCATCGAGCAAGCAGCTGTGCAGCAAGCCAAAAGCTCGGCCTCTCGCATACGCAACTCTGCCGGCCTAAAAACCGGTGGGGGAATGCGGGAGCACGAAGCATCGGCGCAAACCCCGCGAAGGGACGATCTGATGCCAACCCCGTCATCAAACAAGGGAAAGGAACCCTCGGTGCACAAACGCATCGGGAGGATGCCTCTCAAGGAGCGAATCCTTGATACACGCGGTGACACTAGCGACGATGACGCTCACAACATCCTCAATAGAAAAAGGTGGGATGGCACATCTCGCGGTTTCCACCCCCGCCGCGGAGGCAGCTACGACAGCGACGAAGACAAGAGCCAACACCAGAACCCCCGGGAACCCGGGTGTTTGGCCGGGAGATTCGCGCGGCCCCGATTCCCGCGCGATTCTGGCAACCGATGACCATCACCAAGTACTCGGGGGAGACGGATCGAAAGGTGTGACTGAATGACTATCGCCTCGTCTGCCTATTGGGCGGCGCGACCGACGACGCCATGATCATCCGCAACTTGCCGCTCCATTTGGCGGATTCTGCACGGACATGGCTCGAGCACCTACCCGCGAACCAAATTCATGATTGGAATGACCTCGTAAAGACATTCGTGGGTAATTTCTAGGGCACCTACGTCCGTCCTGGAAATTCGTGGGACCTTCGAGCGTGTCGCCAAACACCCAATGAGTCCATTCGTGATTTCATCCGCTGCTTCTCCAAGCGCTGCACTGAGCTCCCAAGTGTGGGTGATTCCGAAGTCATCCACACCTTCCTCGAGAGCACAACCTACCGGGACTTGGTGCGAGAGTTGGGACGAAATCCTCCTACCAGCGTCAATGAGTTGTTCGATGTCGCCACCAACTTTGCCTCTGGCGAGGAGGCGGTTGGAGCCATCTTTGATGGTAGGAGAGGGAAACAGACGGGGGAAACGCCCGCGGAGGGCAGGAAGTCCAAAGGCTCCTCAAAGAAACAGAAGCAAGGCAAGAAGGGGAAGAAGCCCCAAAAATCCTCGCGCCGACAAGAGCGGACCGAGGACCCCGACGAAATTCTCGCAGTCGACCCTGCGCCCAAGGCTCCTCGAGGCCCCCTCGAGGAGGTGGCATCTTCGATGACATGCTCAAGAAACCTTGCCCTTACCACAAGGGCGTCGTGACCCACACCCTCGAGCAATGCGGAATGCTAAATAAATACTTCAACCGCGCCGCTTCGAAGGATGAAGGGGGGAAAAAGGACGCGGGCGACGGGGCCGGCCAAGGCTTCCCAGAGGTGGAGAATGTTTTCTTCATATTCGGGGGGCTAACGGCGAACATGATGCCTCGACAGCGCAAGCGCGAGCGGCGAGAGGTGTTCTCCATACACAAGGCCGGACCATCCTACCTCGACTGGTCTGAGGAGACCATATCCTTCAGTCGAGAGGATCACCCCAACTACATCCCAAACCCAGGGCAGTACCCGCTCGTCGTTGACCCTATCATAAGTAATACCCGGTTCTCCAAGGTACTCATGGATGGAGGCAGCAGCCTCAACATCATGTACGTATCGACTTTGGAGCTCATGGGCATCGGGAGTGACAAGCTGCGCCCCAGCAAGGCGCCATTCCATGGCGTCGCACCGGGAAAGCGAGTCCAGCCCCTTGGGCAGATCGATCTGCCTGTTTGCTTCGGCACGCCCGACAACTTCCGCATGGAGATCCTGACCTTCAAAGTGGTGGGATTTCGAGGCGCCTACCACGCCATCCTTGGCCGCCCATGCTATGCCAAGTTCATGGCTATTCCAAACTACACATACATCAAGCTGAAGATGTCGGGGCAAAAGGGCGTCATCACGGTGGCCCCATCATTCGAGCATGCCTACATATGTGACGTGGAATGCGTCGAGAGCACCGAGGCGCTTGCCGAGCACGAGGCTCTTGTCACGGACCTAGAGAAGATGGCGAACAAAGCCATCCCTTCCACTTCGAAACATGCAGGCTGTTTCGAGCCCTCGGAGCACACCAAGGATGTGCCCCTCGACCCCAGCATCCCCAGCGACAAGACGGTGAGGGTCCGCTCGACCCTCGACAGCAAATAGGAGGTGGTGCTCGTCGACTTTCTCCGCGCCAACACTGACATCTTCGCGTGGAGCCCCTCGGATATGCTGGGCATACCGAGCGAGGTCGCCGAGCACTACCTTCACATCCTGCCCCACTCCAAGCCGGTGGTTCAATGCCCGCGACGCTTTGACGAGCAAAAGCGCCGGGCCATTGGTGAAGAGCCGCGCAAGCTCCTCGAGACCGGATTCATCAAGGAGGTATTTCACCCTGACTGGCTCGCTAATCCTGTTTTAGTTAAGAAAAAGAATCTAAAATGGAGGATGTGCATATATTATACTGGTTTAAATAAAGCATGTCCAAAAGTCCCTTTTCTCTTGCCACGTATTGATCAAATTGTGGATTCAACTGTGGGATGTGAGCTATTATGTTTCATTCATGCTTATTCTGGTTTCCACCAAATTAAGATGAAAATCTCTGACAAACTGGCAACCTCTTTTATCATGCCTTTTGGCATTTTTTGCTATGTCACGATGCCATTTGGTCTTCGAAATGTCGGAGCTACATATCAACGGTGTCTGCTTCGTGTTTTCGGGGATCATATCGGGTGAACTATAGAGGCATACGTTGACGATATCATTGTAAAATCCAGGAAGGCGGATGACCTGGTAAACGATTTGCGCATTGCATTTGATTGTCTCCGGGCCAACGGGGTAAAACTAAATCCGAATAAATGTGTTTTTGGGGTCCCTTGAGGCATGCTCTTGGGTTTCATAGTCTCTCAGTGAGGCATTGAGCCCAACCCTGAAAAAGTCTTGGCCCTCGAATAGATGGGACCAATCCGAGACCTAAAGGGGGTACAGAGGGTATTGGGATGCTTAGCAGCCCTAAGCCAGTTCATCTCGCGTCTCGGCGAAAAAGGCTTGCCCCTGTACTGACTCCTAAAAAAGAATGAGCATTTTTCTTGGACCCCCGAGGCCCAGAAAGCCCTCGACGGGCTAAAAGCGTCTCTCGCACGATTACCAATTTTAGCGCAACCTAAGGAGGGCGAGCGCCTCTATCTCTACGTAGCCGCAACGACTCAAGTAGTCAGCGGAGTCATTGTCATAGAAAGAACCGAGGAGGGACACGCTCTGCCCGTCCAGAGGCCGGTATATTACATCAGTGAATTATTGACCGAAACCAAGACACGATATCCCCATATCCAGAAGCTGCTATACGCAGTAGTGCTAGCACGGCGCAAGCTGCGCCACTACTTCGAGGCTCATCCTGTCACCGTGGTCTCATCTTTCCCCCTGGGAGAGATACTCTGCAACCAGGATGTCTCGGGTAGAATAGCCAAATGTTTAGTGGAATTGATGGGTGAGACCCTCACCTATGCCCCTCGAAAGGCAATCAAATCGCAGATCTTGGCCGATTTCGTGGCAGAGTGGACCGACACACAGCTACCACCACCCTAGATCCAAGCAGAGTGTTGGATCACGTACTTCGATGGGTCGGTGATGAAAACCGGTGCAGGCGCGGGCCTGCTCTTTGTCTCACCCCTTGGAGAACACATAAGACACGTGGTATGCTTGCACTTTCCGGCGTCCAACAATATGGCCGAATACGAGGCTCTGCTCACCGGGCTTCGTATAGCTATAGAATTGGGTGTCAAACGCCTCGACATCTAGGGAGATTCGCAACTGGTCATCAATCAGGTTATGAAAGAGGCAAGATGCCACGACGACAAAATGCAAGCATACTGCAACACGGTATGCCGGCTCGAGGATAAATTCCATGGCCTCGAGCTCAACCACATCATGCGGAAATACAACAAAGAGGCCGATGAGTTGGCCAAAATCGCGTTAGGACGGATCACCGTCCCACCAATCGTATTCGCCCTCGACTTAGCAGAGCCGAGTATCAACCTCAAGCCAACTCCCAGAGCTCCTGACGCTCCCTCAAAGGCCGAAACCTCGGGGGCTGCAGGCGTCGAGCCCATGGACGAGGATCCCTCGAAAGAGGAACCCGAAGCCTCGAGTCAGGAGATATCCTCGGCGGACGAGGGTGAGATTATGGAGATTGACGAGGCCCCACCATCTCGCGATTGGCGCGATCAGTATATCGCCTGGATTGACAAAGGGGAGCTACCCTTGGATCGAACCGAGGCTCGACGCGTTGCGAGAAGGGACAAGTCATTCGTCATTATCGAAAGCGAATTGTATAAGCGCGGCCCCTCCAGAATTTTGCAGTGATGCATTTCAATTCCTGAGGGAAGGGAACTCATTCGAGACATCCACGCCGGCGTTTGTGGCCACCACGCGGCACCCCATACCCTCGTGGGCAACGCGTTTCGTCAGGGCTTCTATTGGCCCACGGCTGTCGCCGACGCTAACGAAATCGTGCGCACCTGCGAATGGTGTCAATTCTACGCACGCAAATCTCATCTCCCGGCCCATGTCTTGCAAACCATCCCTATCACATGGTCATTTGCTGTGGGGGGGCTCGACCTCGTCGGGCCAATGTGAGCAGCGCCCGGGGGCTTCACGTATTTTCTGGTGGCCATCGACAAGTTCTCGAAATGGATCGAGGCTCGACCCATCAGCAGCATCAGATCTGAACAAGCCGTGTAGTTCTTCACGGATATAATTCACAGGTTTGGGGTCCCTAATTCGATAATTACTGACAATGGCACCCAGTTTACAGGCAAGAAATTCTTAGAATTCTGTGACGACTACCATATCTGTGTGCATTGGTCGGCCGTAGCACATCCATAGACAAATGGCCAAGTAGAACGTGTCAATGGCATGATTTTACAAGGCCTCAAGCCAAGAATATTCAACAAGCTGAATAAATTCGGTGGAAAATGGGTGTCAGAGCTACCCTCAGTAATTTTGAGCCTTAGAACGACCCCGAGCAGAGCCACGGGCTTCACCCCATTTTTCCTCGTCTACGGTGCCGAGGCTGTCCTCCCCACAGACTTGGAATATGGGTCCTCGAGGCTTAGAACCTACCAAGAAGAACGGAACAAGCAAGCTCGTGAAGACTCACTCGATCAAGCGGACGAGGCTCGAGACGTGGCAATCTTACATTCATCACGGTACCAGCAGTCCCTCCAAAAATATCAAGCCCAAAAGGTTCGACGTCGAGACCTCAATAAGGGGGACCTGGTGCTAAGGCTGCGACAAGACAATCGAGGATGCCACAAGCTCACGCCGCCATGGGAAGGGCCCTACATCATTGCCGAGGTCCTCAAACCAAGCACATACAAGCTCGTGAACGAGAAAGGCGAAGTTTTCGCCAACGCTTGGAACATCCAACAGCTACGTCGCTTCTACCCTTAAGCTTCCAAGCATTCATGTACATTTGTACTTATTTCAATAAATAGATAAAGAAAGATCTTCAATGAGTAAGACTCAGCTTACCCTTGAAAAAAGTCAAGTCTCACTCGGGGGCTAATTCGGGGGGCACCCCTCCTAAAATTGTCCCAATTTTAAGGTGTTTTTTTAAAATTCTTTCGTCATGTCCATCTCTAGTAATTGCCAAAAGGCAGTTCGAGGCATAGATTGACTAAGGCCAAGCATCGGCCGAGTCGAGGGACCGCCTATGCCTTCGAAAGTTTACGTCATCCCCCTCGCCACCCTACGCTAAAGTTAGTTTATGAACGATATTTTCCTCGACAAGTCCCTTGCAAATTCAGTGAGAAAAACGTGATAAAGAAAGCCATAATTCAAATAAAAACTCGAATGTATACTCAAAATATTAAATTGTTTAGCCACTAAATTACTTATTACATAAATATCCCTAACTGCTCAGGGAGCAGGGTCTTCGGGGGTGGCGTCCTCTTCGTCTTCGGCGTCGGGGAGGAGGTCGCTCTTGAAGATCTACGCCAAGGCGGCAGTAGGAGCAGAGGCGCCAGCGTCGGCGCTCTCCACGACAGCCAGCCCAGCGTCGTTGTCGAGGTCGTCCACCACTACATAGCCGGCGCTCACCGCCTCGACGTCCACGTCGAAGTGCGTCGAGATAACCCCGTGGGTCTTCTGCACACCGAGGCGGAGGGCCCCCTTCAAGCGCTCGGCAACACAGCCGCCAAGGCCCTTAGGCAACTGGCCACCGAGCTGCCTGACTGGGACTCGGGGGCTTCTGGCCTCTCGACCTCCTTGCAGACGGTGAGGGCTACTTCCTGTAGCGCCTCGAGGTCCTCCTGGGCCACCTGGAGCGACTCCACCTCCGAGGAAGTCTCCTCCGCCACCTTCCGCGGCTCTGAAAACCCAAAAAGCAAAATCAGATAAGTTTCGAAAACCTGTATTTGAATTAAGAATAAGTTTTACTGAACGTACCTTCTGTCAGCTTCTCCTTCTGGGCGAGGGCCTCCCGGACGGCACTGACCTCCTGCTGGAGGGTTGCCATCTCGCCTTGGTGGGCCTCGACTGAGGCCCGCAGCTCGGTGATAGCAACATCCCCCTTCGCCACCGTCACGGTGAGCAGGTCGATAGCCTCGCTCTGGGTCTTTAAATGGGCCTCAGTCGCAGCAAGAGCCGAGTCCCGCAGCTGCAGCTGCCCCCGGGAATCGGCGAGGGTGGCGCGCTCCTGTTGAAGTTCGCCCTCGAGCGCGGCCAACGCCTGGGTCCTCCGGTGGAGCTCATCCCCCTACCGGAGGACCTCGTCAGCTGTTTCCACAGCGAGGGCCCTCTCGCGGTCGCGCTCCCCCTCAACATGGGCCAAGGCCTCCCTCAGCTGATGCACCTCGACGTGTGCATCAGCAAGCTCAGTGACCTTTCGGCGGACCATCTCCCTCAGGTTCTGCCGTTGGCGCATCAACAGACAAAGGTAAGAAAAATAGGAAGACGGAAGACACCAATGAATTTAGCAGTTAGACTAATTACCAGGTGGACGTCCAAGCCTCGGCCGAGGTGGAGCTCGAGGACTTGCTTCAGGGCCTCCTGGACCGTAGTCCCCAGGGCCTACTGCTCCTCCCATAGGAGATGCTCAGCTTCAGTGGCCCCGGCCAGACCAGGGGGACGCCACGCCGTCCGAGCCCCTGGTTGCACCAGGCCTCGAAGGCCGGGCCGCCAGGCAGGGCGTGCACTGTCCTCTCCTCCTAAGGGCTCCAGGTCCCTTCCCAGAAACCCGGAGCATCCTCCTCTTCCTCCTCCTGGCCGCCCTCGATGGTGGTTGGGAGAGTCACCATTGCGGTGCCCGCCCCGGCGTTTCCTCTGCCACCGCCGTACCGCTGCCCCCGGGCACGGTCTGACCCGCATCTCTAGCGCGGTCCGCACCTTCTGGTTCCCCCGCGCTCATCCCCGCAATGGCGGGAGCCGCATCCTCCACAAGGGGGGCCGGGGTCGTCTCCCTGGCCTGGTCATCACCCGCAGCCGCCGGTGCCGCCGCGGCCGCCGCCTGCCCCCTCGATCGGGCGACCCCTCGCGCCAGGGCCGCCTGATACCGGGCGACGATCTCTGTCGCCTGGGGCCCTCCGGACGAGGGCGGCGCCGCCGAATGCGGCGTGGCGCGTGTTGACACCTTCAGCGCCTTGGTTAGCGCCAACGGGAGCGATGCTGGTGGTCCGGGTTGGCTAACAGAGAACCAAATCAATAAAATTAGGTTAAAAACAACCGACGAGTTACGACCGAGAAAAGAGAATAAAACTTACCTAACCCGAAGGAGGCCGCTCAGCTTACGCTTCTTGCCGCTCGAGGGCTGCCGGGCCCAAGAAAGACCCCAGCCCCTCGGCGGTGGGGTCCCGCTCACGGGCCTCGAGCCCTCGTGGCCCCTGGGGATGCGGCCCCCTTGTCTGCCCCAGGCATGGGCGGGCTTCGAGCTCGAGCCCCCGGGGCGGTCACCACGGTACTTGAGGGGGCAGCTCGCGCCGTCGAGGGCGCCAAGCCGCTCGAGGCCCCCCTTCCCCACGATGACACCGGGGTCTCCTGGCTTCGCCCCCTCGGGGGCACGGTTGCTTCAGCCGCCACCAGCGCAGGTGGCGGAATCTCCACAAGGTCGTCTGAGGAGGACGCTTCTGGGCTGCTCTCAGGGGTCGCAGGGGGGAGAGCCCCTCCCTGGCCCGACGGCGGCACTCCTTCTCGTGCGCCGCTTTTCGCTGGTGCCTCTATTCCTTCTTCTTCTTGGCCGCATCCTTCCGCGCTTTCTGGCTTCACAGACCTCGTGAAGAGGAGGGGTGGAATGATAACCCTTTTGAGACAAGCCCTGAAGAGAAAGATCCAGGACTAGCAATCAGTAACCCTCGATGGTAAAAAATAAGATCGAATCTAAATCAAACTTAACGAAAACTTACAAATTGTAAATACCCCGCGTCGAGGCGCATCTTGACGGCAAATAGGGCCGCCTCCTTGCAGTCGAGCTTGGACACCTCCACAGCTCGCCGCGCTCGGTGCATACAGTGCTCGAGGAGGAGGGTTCCCTCCTTCATCTTTGAGCCCTGCCAGGGCGAATCCGCCCTGAGCTGGTCCAGGCGTAGAGCCCTCTCCATCAGCGGCAAGACGTGCCGGTGATTGAAGTTGTCTATCACCCCCGCCGCGGACAACCCGGCCCTCGACTGCGCGGCGAAGGCGTCGGTGAAGATCTTGAGTCACTCCTGGCGGTCGGCGGGGGAGACGTCGTAGCTCCACGACTCCGGGAGCTCCCACAGCACCTTGGCGGGGGAGACGTCGTAGCTCCACCTCAGCATTGTTGGAGGTAATCGTCGTTGGGATGTATAGCCCGCTGCGCTGCCCCTGGACTTGCAGAGTGAGGCCCCCGGCGCGAACCGCTCGACGGAACCCTCGAGACTCACCCACGGCCGTATGAAGCTCACCCTAGAAAAGGTGAACCCATAGGCCCCAGTGGGCCTCTATCCCCAAGTACCCCTCGCAAACGGCGATGAAGACCACCGCTTGCGAGATGGCGTTCGGGGCGAAGTTGTGGAGCTCCACGCCATAGTGGAGGCACAACGCATGGAACAACGGAGAGGCGAGGATTCCGATCCCCCGCTCGTGCAGCCTCGCCAGGCTCACCACGAAGCCCTCCAGCGGAGAAGGCTCGTGGTGGTTGGATGGCGGCGCGATCCACAAGGGCTCCTCGGGGTTGCTGTTCGCCGGTAGCACCCCGGCCTCCACTAGCCCGGCGAGGTAGTCATCAGTAGCGATGGAGGGGCTCCACGAAGTAGGGTCAATGATGGTCACCATGGCGAAGGGCGGTGGCGAAGAGAGGAGTTTGTGCGGAGAAAACGAAAGGCAAGGGCGACGGCACTTGGAAGTAGTAGATGCAATCTGAAGGCAAGGGCTTGGTAAGCCAAACCTTTCCCCTTGCCTCTTTATTTATAGTCTCATACGAAGCGCAAACCGGCATCCTAGCCGCGTGGAATTCGCATTCAATGCGGTTGGTACCGCTGTCACTGACAGCCGGACCCCACCGGTTGGGATAACCACTACGCGCGAGAACCCAGGCGTCATAGACGCCACGTCCCATCGTAACTTCCCACGCCTCTGCCGCTCCGTCTGAAAAGGCGTGCCCGCTTCACATTCTCCACGCCGCGTCAGCCACGATTACAAAAATAAATGCTCAAGGCTAGCAGGAAAGCTTCCAAGGTAAGCAACCTCTCCTCGAGGCCCTACTAATCACGGGTTCGAAGCCCTGGCCCCTTGAGGGTTCGACAAGCACCCCAAATAAAACAGAGTCAGGGACAACTGGGGGCGCGCATGATCGATCCTATCCTTGAATGCGAAGTTCGAGGGCACCCCCCATGTTGTATTCAAGGCCAGATGGAGGCAGCTAGTCGAGGGATCCCATCGAGGGAGAGCAACAAGCCCTCAACCCCTAATGAACGGGGTCGAGCCCTGCCTAACAAACCTTCATGAGTGCTCTTATGAGACGTGTCTCCAGACCTCGAGCCGACCTCCATCGAACAAGGCACGGACGTCCACTTGAATTACCCGCTAACAGCTCATAGAGGCATCCATGACTCACGGCCCGCTCAAGGGAAGCATGGATTGCATCACCCCTCCTCCCCACGAACGGGCGACGAGGGTCATAACTCAAAGTCAAGGACCGCCCCTGATCGACCTTGCTAGGACTAGGGCTCGGGGGCTCCTCGCATCACAAGATCGAGTTCCTTAAACACGAAATATGCTGTAGCTCATTAAAGCGCGAAATACTGATAGCCTTTGTAGGAGTATATCCATTCCTCCAAGGCCTCGGGGGCTACACCTGCGGGTGGGCCAGCACGCACCCAGCGGAATTCTTCAAGGAAACCTTATCAAAAGCACCCATGACGAAAAGCCTTTGCCGGATTAAACCTACTCCGACTAAGGCTTGGGGGCTACTGTTGGGGGCAATCATTAGGGTACCCAAACCTATGGGATAATCACCCTTGATAAACATTAAACTCATGCACGTACCAGAAAAAGAGAAACAAAAATTAAGGCCCATGGCCTCGCAACGGACGAAGCCCAGTCAAGACACCCCGCGGGGCGCCTCGACACGGACCTCAATCTCCGCTTCGCTCGAGGGAACCGACCCCTCGAGCGAATCAGAGAACTCTACCTCGATCGAGGCCTGAGGGTCGAGCCTCGAGCACCCCACGAAATGGGGAGAGCTTCACCTCGGTCGAGACATCCGCTCTGACAAAACAATTAATGACGCTCACCGCCACCGTGCATCCAAAGTCAAAAGGCAAATCTCTCGCCACGCCGCTCTGACAACCACGACCCCCCCCCCCCCCCGTCACATCCGCCAACTCCCGTCACTATGCTGCCAACCGAGGCTCTGTGCAGACAGGCCAGCACTGTGCGAACAGAGCACGTCACTCCGAGCTCATGTACTGCCAACTCCGATGACAGGGAGCACTCGATTGGGCGGGAGAGACCCTTGAGCACGCAGCAGGAGAAGAAGACATGACGGCGGAGGTATGGCGGGCCATCCCGAGCACTATGCGACCATCCCTGGCACTGTGCGGACATGCCACCACTGTACGAACAGGGCCAGGTCACTCCGACTCCCTATGCTACCAACTCCCACAGTGATTTCCCACAAAAACGGCTGTGCACAGGCATAGGAGACCCTCGAAATAGTGTACATGCGAGTCATCACCGCACGAAGAATAGCTCGGATCCTCAAAACCACTCCCTGGCGTCATCACCAGTACAAGAATCAATCACAGGGACCGCAATACCGCGTAACAGTGGCCAAGGACACAGAAGCACGCCCGGCGCCACTCCTACCGCTATGCTGCAACTGTGCCTACATAGCAACGCACGCCTGTAACCCCCTCTCCTTGGCCTATAAAAGGAGAGGGCGCGCCCACGAACAGGCAGGGCGAGAGAAAAAATCGATCAATCAAAGACAGAACAAGAAACAACACTCGCACTCCACGATATTGGCACTTCGCCTCAATCATCCGGGACTTGGAGGTCTAGCCTCTTCTCCCAACCTGCTTGTATCCCCTACTACTTGCAGTCCGGTGCAGGATAATACATCGCACGCATCACCTCGCTGGAAGTATGGTCTTGCGACCGGAACCGGGATAAATTCGTGTCTTGCATTACCTTCTGCATCAACCATCAGGGGAGGGAACACAGCGCATTTCTGGTTGGTGTCGGGACCACGATTTCTTAACACCGACACATTGCTATATCTCAACGTGCATTACTGTACCGGTACTTACCGCACCAATCCGGCTACGGTTTCTTCATATGCATATACAACATGATGATGCAAGATTACAATGCATGAACTTCATATACGTCAATAATCAAACCTTCAAGAATAAAGACACAAGTGGATCATATAATATTTCAATATCAAAATCAATTTCAGATCATATGACTCATATGAGGTACTGAAATTAAGTGGGGGCAATTCAAACAACAAAGTTAAAGCATGTAGACCACAACGCCACACTTACTTGCCTTCTCCCATGATAAGAAACGTGAGCTAAGCATGATCCAAAGGTGCACCACCTGGAAACAAATATATCTCAGCACCAACACAAGCACATAAGCATATAAGAATTTAATTTGAAGCGTTCCTACGCTCGAACCCAACGTCTTGACATAAACACACCCAAACTAGACATAACAACATCACTGTTGCTTCTCTTTTTCGTATCATTTAATTTCGATGAAAACAAATTCCCAACTTTAGCCAAATGAAAGTTAACTTGAGAACCTAAAACTTTCTAATTATATCAAAGTAGAGTAAAAAATCATCATCATAGCCTAATCTTGAGATGAACCTTAATCTGACAATCTGATAGAAATTGTAGAACATCTCCACCAAAAGGAACATAAGCGGAGCTCCAAAATTCATATGAAGATGAACTTTACCAATATGGAAAGCTTATAAAATTTTATACAACTTTCCTGAATATTAGAAAGTTCAAGTGTGACGTTAGATTTGCATAAACTTAAGTGAACAGATTCTGTATAGAATCACGAGACTGAAAAACTGTCGGAATAAAACTTCAATTACTCTCTGACCTTAACTCCGATTGAGTTGTTCTTTATGTCCTTGGAAAGATATCAAAGTCCTCTACAACTCTTATGACAGTTTAATATTTTTTTTGAGGCCATTAAGACCACAAAACACTAACGAAAATGACAACTGAGCAGATTAACCACGTGCCGAAAATAGCGACGAGGGCAAACCTTAGCCCTACTCTTAACGCCGACGATCTCGACTACATGCACGATCTAAAACATCAAGAAAATAGAGGAAAAACATATTCTACATATGGGGCATGCCTCACCTAAGGTTCCCTCTTCGAAACTAAAGGGCAACGGCGAAGACGACGTTCCCGACGATGATTCCCGCCACCAATGTGACGACAACCCCGTCGATTGCCACCAACTACACCACACACATGGGGCACCATGATAAACAGTGAGGAAAGATTGCAATTGAGGGAAAACAGAGATGGGAGATGAAGCCCAACACATTTTTGGGGAGGAACGACGGCGATCGATGACGACAAGCCCTAATCTCCCCTCTCTTCTTCTCTCTTTTCTCCCCTCTCTTTTTTTCTTCAGTGTACGATAAAAAGGGGAGGGGACTGGCGGCACAAGGGAGGAAACGTTGTGGGGTATAGGGTTGGATTTGGAATAGGAGAGGCATTCAGGTTGAAAAAGAAAAGAAGAAAACATAAAAAAAGGTCGGGTACTGTAGCCGTGATAATGTAGCGGCGCGAGTACTGTAGCGCTCCCTCCAAAAATGCCCTATGTGTAATTTCATGATCCAAACTCAAAATGAGGCATATGAGTAGTCAAACGGAATGTATTCAATGAGCTCTACACATTTATAACCTCAGATCGTTCATCGGGGCGATGGACCAAAAAGTCGATTTTTAATTATCACTTTATGTCTTCCAGCATACAAAGCACATTTGATTCTTTTATGCGTATTAGGTGTTACAATATCATATGCTCAATTGATATCAATTGGCATCAATCTTGAGGTGGTAACGATCTTCGAGTGGTTTTCCTAGCTTTCAATTGATATAATGCATTTTAATTTGTTTGAAGCTATTGAAGCTATCTCCATGTGTAATATAGATTAAACTCCTCATCTTGTCTAATTGACTAGTTGTGCATATAGTTTGCCATCCACTATAACTATGCACATGCTTAGGGGGAGCTTAGTCTATGTTATGTGAGTTTCATGATCTTGATCTTGTTTGCCTTCCACATCTAAAAGATCACAATCCATGAAACTCTCCATTATCCAGTTGATGTCTTCCTTTTCGGTGTTTTATTCCAAAGGGGGAGAATTTTAGCGACTAAGTATGCATACCTTAAGGGGGGCATTAAAGAAAGCAAGAACCTCAAGTGTAGGACAGATTGTAGATTTCAAGCTTGGGGGAGTTTGCAAGAATTTGGTCCAAGAAAGGGAGAAGATTGGCATTGGAGTAAGGGGAGCCTTATTTCCATCATGACCACATGAGGGCAATTTGGTGTTCAAATGGTAAGAGCAAGGTTTGAACTCTAAAATTTGTTTTAATTGGTTTCATTGCATATCTCAATTAGCATATGTTCTTGCTCTTGCATTGCATCAAAGCATATAGTTGTTTTTCATTTATATTATTATCTCTTACTTTGTTTGTGTTGTCATTAATCACCAAAACTGGGAAGATTGTAAAGAAAATAGCTGTTGGCACTTCTTACGATCCAATATCAGAATTGAGAATCCTGGTACTGGGGTAAGGAGTGTTTCAGTGGTTTTCCGTATGGCTTAGTAAAATATAGAAATATTCTACAAGCGCACAGAATCACCGCTGTAGCACTTCACCTGGGAGTATCCCAAGGTATCGTAATTTATATTTCCGCAGGGAAGCTTTGGCAAGATTACTAGTGGACAGATATTCGAGACTATCAGAGAAGGGTACACGACTAGACAAGACAGGGGATAACGGTATTGGATATGAGTGGATATACCGGACACACAGCTCAAGGGATACTCAGGTAAGGGAGAGAAGAGATAGATAGCTGGGAGGACAACGAGAAGAGATAGAGGACTCCTGGATTCTTTATCTACCAATGTCACTCTAGCTTAGAGATACAGCGGCTACAGAGCCAGCACTAGGAGATCTGGGATAACTCTAATGTCTTAGCATCGGGGCAAGGGAACCGGTGAACACACAGAAAGGGATGAAAAGGGGTGCCACTATTTCCCAACTGGGGAATCCTACGGACCGGAACTAACGTGATGGGCTACGAAGACCGAAAGGGCTGTCACCACCTCCCGGCTACCACCTCCGTTGCGACGGGAATAAACTAAGGCCACCGACTAGTCTAGGAACCACTCCTACACTAGGCAACGACTACTTACTCTGCTAGCAAGAGCAAGCAACCTTGTCAATACTCTTGGTGACAATTCACCTCCAGTATCAAGCAAGATCGAAGAACCAGCCAAGACAAAGACTTAAACAAGACTACAAGCACTAGAACTATAACTGACTATAGTCTAAACAAGATATAGTTGCAACTAGGATAAAGTAGAAGCAAAATATAAATGACAAAGGCAAAGTGATAAAGATAACTATATTGATACTTAATGTCTTACAAAAGGAAAAGTAAAAGATACAAGAGCTATTACCAGAGCTTCTGAAGACGACTCCGGAACCTCCAAGGCAAAGCTCGACTCAACTCTAACTCCCAACTAAACTATCCTAACTCTACTAGAAAGAAAGTGAAAATGAGCTCCTTAGCTTGGTGTGTCTTTACAAGTGAAGTGTGACCCTCTATTTATAGCTCCAAAGGTCGGTTGTAGGCAGGGTAGCCGCCAAGGCAACCAGAGGCGGCAGAGAGGCGGTTCGGCCGAATTCCTCGGTTCGGCCGAACCACCTAGTTCGCCCGAACCGAGGGATGCACCGCCTCGGCCACCAAGGGCCAGGATGCAGCCCCAGGGTCGGTTTGGCAGCTGGGGGCGGTTCGGCCGAACCCTCCAGTTCGCCCGAACTGGGCCAGAGGCCCAGGCCCGCCCCCCTGCACCGCCTCTGCTCTGTGGACTCCCTGGGCCGGCCTCTGCTGGTGTACTTCATGCTGTGTGGGCCCAGGTTGATGTGGCGGTGCTTCGGGATGAGTTGGTGTTGTCCATGTATCGTTTGTCGTGTTCATTTGGTGCTCGTTGATGTGGACGACTCCCGGTGGCATGCACGGCTAAGGGGGATAACCGGCCGAACGGAGCCGTTCGGCCGATTCGGTCATTTTCGGCCCCAATAGCGCGTATTTGTCGTAGTTGTACCTGCACAAGTGACACTCACCAAAACTCGTGGAACTTTATTAGAAATAAAACCTAAGTACATGGAATGTTGCATAAAACCTCATTTATTCCCGAGTATTGGTGGTCGGATTTGGGCTGTAACGACCGCCAACAAGCTCCCCCAAGCTTAGCTCTTTGCTCGTCCTCGAGCAAAGATATAAACTTAGGCTCGGTGGATCAGGAGTTGCTACAATGTCATTTCTTTTGCAGGTAACTTATAAACAACTAGTCCTCAAAAATACTCGAATCACAGGCAAAGTTTCAAATCACCTTTTTACCTATGGGGCTTATAGCAGTCTCCTTATCTTGGGCGGTTGAAAGGACGAATAGTTTAAACTCAGTTTTATTCCACTCTACTCTTTTCAGGATCCCATCTCGGAGTTTTTCATAAGTTTTGAAAACTACAAATTGTTCCTCATTGGCACACTCAATCACTCAAGTGTATTTGAATCCTCACCAAAGGCTTGTGCCTTCTTTTCATCCTAACATCTAATATGGCTTTTTGTGTGGCTCAGGGACAAAGGATGAAGGCATGCATGCATCTTATATTTTGCTAAGTCAAAGACCAGATCTCTGAGGAGACAAATCACATCTTAAGATCGAGACGTGCAAGTGTGTGGATATGAATGGAGTGGAATATGGTGGAGTGGTGGAATGGAATATGGTGGAATGGTGGAGTGGAATATGGTGGAACTCCTTGGATGAATTTCCCTCTCCTTGATTTATTTTCGAGAACATGGGCTATCTTTTATTCTTATATTTTTGCCATGCCACTTGGCATGCTTTTCTTTTTCTCCTTCTCTTTGCCATGCTCTTTGGCATGCTTTTCTTTTTCTCTTATTTTTGCCATGCTTCTTTGGCATGCTTTTCTTTTTGCATAGCCCCATGTCTCTATCAAGAGTATTTGGAGAGGGAGATCATAGAACATGGAGCATTTATTTTTGTGGATGGATGATGGAAAATGTTTGCTAACTCCCAGTGTAGGAATTGCAAGTGAGAGGTGGTGTGTGTATGTGGGTCTCGATCTTTAAGAATATGAAAGATTCACTCAAAGGTCACAACAATTTGACAAAGCTCACTAAGATAACAAGCAGCATATGAGTAGAAATTTTCAACTAAGCTTATCATATGGCTCTGGTAGGTATTTTGACCAATGAGGAACTTGTTTCATTTTGAAAGCATAAATTTCTGAGATTTTCCCCGTACTAAAAGCAGAATAGAATTTAACCAAATTCTCACTATATCAATCCCCACAACCACTTAGACTTGGAATAAAGCATGTGCTCCCACAAGGTTTTCAGGATCATTTTTACTCATGCCAAATAACTCAAGCACAATCTAGCAACTAGTTGAAACAAACTACTTGCAAAATTAATGACAGAGCAACTATTCATCATTTCCAAGGTGAGAGGCATATGATTCATTCCATGCATAGTTGGGAGTTATTTTATTCAAGGGAAATATTGTTTAAGGGAAATATTTTTGGTATTTTTCATTTTTTAAATGCAAGTTAACATGAAGGGAAATAAAAAGGGAAATTAAATGATCAAAGTGCTGGATAAATCGGGACATACCTGATGGGGGTCCTCCCCCAAGCTTGGACCTTCACTGGAAGGGGTTGAGCCTTGAAAGGTACTGGCTCAGCTGTTCCGCTTGTTCGTGGACGTCGTGCTGGATAGACGCCACCATCCTGCTATTCTCTTGATGGTACTGAGAATGGCGGGCTAGCGTGTCTTGAATCTCTTGGGTACGGTCGTCGATGAGCTCGACTCGGTCGGAGATGTAGGACAACTCCCGGCCGTAGTCGAAGCGTGCGGACTGTGAGTATCCGGGGTAGTATGGCTGGGAGGCACTGTCGTATCCCCCTCCATACCGGCTCCCGGACCACTCAGAGTCTGTGTCCTGGCCGTGGTCCCAGCGTCCTGAGGTGAAGTAGTTCGGCTCCTGATGCTGCCCGGAGCCTCCTGCTCCGGACGTCCCAGCGCCGGTGTACATGTCGTAGGTGGCCTCAGAAGCGGAAGTGTGTCGGTGCGGCATTTGTGGTGCATCTTCCGGCTCCTGTGAGGTGGCGAGCCCAGCATCACGCCTGGCTCGTCCCCTCGTGACGGGTCCGTCACCTGCAACGCTGTGCCGAGCGGGCTCTCTCCAAGGTGGAGAATCGTCCGACTTGGTCCTCAACTGAATAGTTAGTTTCGGCGTGGTATACAACCTTAGTGCTGCACAGGGCAAAGGCACTTCAGTTGTATATCCACGGTAAATCATTGCCAGCGTTGCGTCAGGCGTCCGCCGTATCATGTGGGCCTGCACGAAGTGCTCGGTATCCACGACGGAACGCGCTGTCTCGATGTACGTGAGCCGGGCGCCTTGAAGGACGCCCAGGTGGTTAGCGAGGCGAGTGACTAGAGAAGTCATCGCCATGCTACCCGCACGAGAAATATGAGACAGCCAGTGACCAACCATGTCTTTCACAGGTGAATAGGGAATCTGCTTGACCATGGCAAAAAGAACCCGCAACTCGATGGTGTTGACAGGGCGCAAATCTGCCCGGGGGAATACCGTCATAGACACCCAACAATGCATGAAACGCAAAGTGGGGTTATGTATGCTGTTCGTGCGTGGCGCATGACAGTTGGTATCCCCCGAAATCTTTTTCCAAAATGCCACCCGGTCAAATCTTTTAAGCGCTTTGTTCGGGTCTAATGAACAACGGTTTGAAAATCCGAGACCCGAACTAAAATCCCTCCAAGAGCAGAGGAACTCTTGGTTGAAGAACCAAAAACGAATCCCCCCAGTTTCAGAAACCAAAGTCGAGAGGAATTCAAGGGTGAGCAGGTACGAACCTTCTTCGTTGATGTGCCAGAAATCCTCCCAGCCAATGGCCTGGAAGATTTCTGTAAACTCTATGTCCATCCCCGTGTCCCTGAGCAAATCTTGCTCAAACACACGGGTGTGCTCGAACTCCTTCAGCCGAAGCTCGTTGAAGGTGTTCTGCTCCCTTTCTGTTCTAAGGTTGATGTCGCTCTCGCTCAGGAGCTGCCTGGCCGGGGGCGTGGCATGGCCCCATCCCGAGCCGGCTGCTCCGTGCTCGTCCGTGTCCATCCGGCTCGAGCCTCGGGATGGAGCTGGGGAACTCCCAGCATCGTCCGATCGTCGGCCTAGCCGGGCGGAACGACGGAGCGAAGTGAAGAACTTCGACATGATTCCTGCAAAAAGTTAGTGCAACAACAACTACTCGAAGGACTGAATATATGTATGGTTAGCACAAGAAAATCAAGTCAGTCGTTCGAGATAGTTAGTCGTTCTTGCGGGGATGAAAACCACCACAAAAGGTTAGTCGTTCTTGTGGGTGTCGGTGACCACCACAAAATCGTCCAGAATTTCAGCACAAAGATCACAACAAAAGCAAAATATTTTTGGGATTTTCTAGTGATGCAAGCGAACCAAAACTTGAACACCCGCAAAAAGTTAGTGCAACAACAACTACTCGAAGGACTGAATATATGTATGGTTAGCACAAGAAAATCAAGTCAGTCGTTCGAGATAGTTAGTCGTTCTTGCGGGGATGAAAACCACCACAAAAGGTTAGTCGTTCTTGTGGGTGTCGGTGACCACCACAAAATCGTCCAGAATTTCAGCACAAAGATCACAACAAAAGCAAAATATTTTTGGGATTTTCTAGTGATGCAAGCGAACCAAAACTTGAACAAGAACTTTAGGAAGAACTTGAGCAAAGAGGTGAGAGAGAGAGAGCTTCCTAGCAGAATTTTCAGAATGTATGAGTGTGTGAATGGAGCAAGGAAGCAAGGAAGCTTGGCCAGCAATTTATAGGCCGAAGGGGAGGGCCTTGGCCAGTTCGCCCGAAGGCTCTGGTTCGCCCGAACCAGGCCTGGTGGCCGGGGCACTCCCATGTGAGTGCAGCACTCTCATGCCTTTGTTTCCACTTCAAGTTCGTGTGGCCACCAATTCCCAAGGACATTTTTAGTGGATTTTAGTGGTAGGTGAGATGGAAATGTGACATGACCAAAATGGAAATTAGTGGAGTCACCCCCATGCTGCCATGTTTGTGATAATTGGTGAGTGTGCAGCCACTTTTAGTGGGGTAGACATGTTTGTTGCTGGTTGGTGGTGATGGTAATAAATGGAGATGTTCTAGAAGGGATGAAAATGATAGGAATTACCAATTACATCCACCCTAGGTAAAAATTTCAGCATGTGTCCAATTATTTCTAACCAAGCTTGCAAAATTTTCTACTCTCTCTCAAATTAATTACTCAAGTGGTTCATTTATTTTGGAAAGGGAAACATGCAAATGCAATTGAGAATTTAAAAATTGGAAGGGAAATATGGGATACATACCGGTTTTCCTCGCGGCGAGAGCTCAGCTTTTAAGTCCGCGAGCGGGACTTCTCCTCTTTTCAGTTGCTCTTGTCATTGTCTGGTCCCAGAGTGGATGACTCGGACGATGCAACCTTCTTCCGCCACATTTTCTTATTCTTCTTCTTCGGTGTCGGTGGCGGTGGGATCGGCGTCTCTGGAGAATTCCAGAGGGCTTGTTCTTCCTCGTATCTCTTTACGAGGAAATCCATTTCTTCTGCACTTGTCGGTTTTGTCGGCTCATTCCACTTGAGCTGCTCACCACCGAGTATTTCCAGCTCTCCATTAATGAGAGCCTTAAGGAAACACTCGGCGCTTCTCTACTCCGGTGTGAGTGGCTCTGCCTTCTTCTCTTCCCGGGGTTGAAACTTGAAGTAAGTCAACCTTCCGTCGATACGGAACGAGATTTCTTTCGCATCCATATCGATCCTAGCCCGGGTGGTGTTCAAGAATGGTCGGCCCAACACAAGGGGAAACGAATGCTCGTTCTCCGTGTCGAGGACAACAAAGTCCACAGGGACATATCGTCCCCAGATCCGGACCGGTACATTCTCGATCACCCCCTCGGGGTAGCGGATGGTTGAGTCCGCAAGCTGTACCTGGGCAGTAGTAGGTGACAAAGTAGGGTAGCGTAATTTCTTAAATAATACCTTAAACATGATGTTGACGCTTGCCCCCAGATCACAGAGTGCATCATCAATGCGACGATTCCAGATCGTGCACTGAATGATGGGCACTCCGGGATCTTCCTTCCTGTCCGGAGAGGTCTTGATGATCGCCCTTTTTGCAGCTCTCGGCAGGTAGGTCCATCTTGGTGTCAGCACTTGGATGCGTGCGACCTTCCCTGCGTGGTTAGTTCAGAAGACACTACGAGGCATCTTACCATGCCTAGTAGTGACGGCTTTCACTGTCTCGATGGAAGGTTCGGGTTGCCCCGGAATCTTCCCCGATTCAGTGACAGGAACAGCAGCAGCTAACTGAGCGACTTGAGTTTCTATCATTTTATTAAAGCTCAGTTGACTTTTCATAGCAGAAGAAAATGATTCCATCCTAGAGTCTATGCTTTCCAGTGTTTTATCATTAGCAGCAAGCTTTTTATTGATGTTTTCAGTTATTTTCATCTGGCCAAACACAAGATCTCTAAGAGACGGCTGATTATTGAAATTGTTGGAATTGAAATTGTTACCTTGTTGAGGCCTCTCAAAAGGGAGGTTTGGGCGCGGATTCCAGCCTTGGTTGCCGTAGTTGTTCGGTCGGTACCCGTTGTTGTTGGAGTTGTTGACGTAGTGGGCATCTTCTCGCGTTTCGGGGCAGTCATTCCCCGCATGGCCAGTGTTGCCACAGACTTCGCAGGTCATGCGAGCGTCCATGGCTTGCACCGTTTCTTGAGCAGGGGCCTCCAGTTTCTTCATCAGGAGGTCCATCTTGGCAGCGAGCATGTCCAGAGCTTCAACTTGGTGAACTCCTCGGGTCTTTGGTTGAGTCCGGTCGTCGGACCAACCTTGGTTCTCGACCATCTTCTCTATGAGGGCCTTCGCACGAATCTCCTCAAGAGAGAAGAACGAGCCTCCAGCAGCAGCATCCAGGTACTAACGGGCAGAATTTCTCAGCCCGTGATAGAAAGTTTCGATTATGAATCAACTCTGCATACCATGGTGAGGACAAGCAGAAATATAGTCCTGGAAGCGATCCCATGCCTCCGGGACTGTTTCATCTTTTAGCTGCTGGAAACTAGCTATTTTGTTCCGGAGGGCGTTGGTTTTCCCAACCGGAAAGAATTTTAGCAAGAAAGCGCTAGTGCATTTATCCTAGGTATCTATTGCTTCGCGGTTAGCATAAAACCATTGTTTCGCCTTGCCTAATAATGAGAATGGAAATAAACAAAGGCGAATGGCATCGATACTTACTCCGCGGATGGTGAAGGTGTTGCAAATCTCCAGGAAATGCTGGAGATGCGCATTGGCATCTTCGTGTGGCTTGCCGTAGAATGGGCTAGCCTGTACCATGTTGATGAGGGTTGGCTTCAGCTCGAAGTTACCATCTCCGACTGGCGGAGCTGGTCCGACACGCACGTTCTCGCTTGATGGAGCGGAGAACTCGCGGATCGTCTTGGTTGCCATCCTCGATGTAGCCTGGTTAACGATGGGAAGGACTGGGTTCGTCGGAAGGAGTTGCTTCTGAGGAGGTACAACACGGGGTCGTACTTTCCTCACAAGTGACTCCGGATGTTCTTGGAAGTTTGACGGTAGTTGGAAACCAGTCATGCACTGCTCTGTTCCACAAAGACCAACGAACAGAGCAAGGATAAACCCGCTTGAGTAGCGGTACTCAACTAAGATAGCTCAAGATAAAAGTTCAAAAGTGATCTAGCCAAAGACCTCCCCGGCAACGACGCCAGAAATGCTTGTTGGCACTTCTTACGATCCAATATCAGAATTGAGAATCCTGGTACTGGGGTAAGGAGTGTTTCAGTGGTTTTCCGTATGGCTTAGTAAAATATACAAATATTCTGCAAGCGCACAGAATCACCGCTGTAGCACTTCACCTGGGAGTATCCCGAGGTATCGTAATTTATATTTCTGCAGGGAAGGTTTGGCAAGATTACTAGTGAACAGATATTCGAGACTATCACAGAAGGGTACACGACTAGACAAGACAGGGGATAACGGTATTGGATAGGAGTGGATATACCGGACACACAGCTCAAGGGATACTCAGGTAAGGGAGAGAAGAGATAGATAGCTGGGAGGACAACGAGAAGAGATAGAGGACTCCTGGATTCTTTATCTACCTATGTCACTCTAGCTTAGAGATACAGAGCCAACACTCTAATGTCTTAGCATCGGGACAAGGGAACCGGTGAACACACAGAAAGGGATGAGAAGGGGTGCCACTATTTCCCAACTGGGGAATCCTACGGACCGGAACTAACGTGATGGGCTACGAAGACCGAAAGGGCTGTCACCACCTCCCGGCTACCACCTCCGTTGCGACGGGAATAAACTAAGGCCACCGACTAGTCTAGGAACCACTCCTACACTAGGCAACGACTACTTACTCTGCTAGCAAGAGAAAGCAACCTTGTCAATACTCTTGGTGAAAATTCACCTCCAGTATCAAGCAAGATCGAAGAACCAGCCAAGACAAAGACTTAAACAAGACTACAAGCACTAGAACTATAACTGAGTATAGTCTAAACAAGATATAGTTGCAACTAGGATAAAGTAGAAGCAAGATATAAATGACAAAGGCAAAGTGATAAAGATAACTATATTGATACTCAATGTCTTACAAAAGGAAAAGTAAAAGATACAAGAGCTATTACCAGAGCTTCTGAAGATGACTCCGGAACCTCCGAGGCAAAGCTCGACTCAACTCTAACTCCCAACTAAACTATCCTAACTCTACTAGAAAGAAAGTGAAAATGAGCTCCTTGGCTTGGTGTGTCTTTACAAGTGAAGTGTGACCCTCTATTTATAGCTCCAAAGGTCGGTTGTAGGCAGGGTAGCCGCCAAGGCAACCAGAGGCGGCAGAGAGGCGGTTCGGCCGAATTCCTCGGTTCGGCCGAATTCCTCGGTTCGGCCGAACCACCTAGTTCGCCCGAACCGAGGGATGCACCGCCTCGGCCACCAAGGGCCAGGATGCAGCCCCAGGGTCGGTTTGGCAGCTGGGGGCGGTTCGGCCGAACCCTCCAGTTCGCCCGAACTGGGCCAGAGGCCCAGGCCCGCCCCCCTGCACCGCCTCTGCTCTATGGACTCCCTGGGCCGGCCTCTGCTGTGTACTTCATGCTGTGTGGGCCCAGGTTGATGTGGCGGTGCTTCGGGATGAGTTGGTGTCGTCCATGTATCGTTTGTCGTGTTCATTTGGTGCTCGTTGATGTGGACGACTCCCGGTGGCATGCACGGCTAAGGGGGATAACCGGCCGAACGGAGCCGTTCGGCCGATTCGGTCATTTTCGGCCCCAATAGCGCGTATTTGTCGTAGTTGTACCTGCACAAGTGACACTCACCAAAACTCGTGGAACTTTATTAGAAATAAAACCTAAGTACATGGAATGTTGCATAAAACCTCATTTATTCCCGAGTATTGGTGGTCGGATTTGGGCTGTAACGACCGCCAACAATAGCCCTATGCCATTATTTGTAATTTTGCTGATTGAGCGACAACATGATTATTGTGACTAATATGTTTGTCAATATGTATATTTATAGGTTTTATAGGTCTGAAGGTTTGATTCCAAGTCATCAAAATGATGGTAAGTTCAAAGAAATCAATTGGAACAAAGACCCACGAAGAAACAAAGTGAAATCAACAAAGATTCATGACCGACACATTTGACCGATTCAATTGGTGCTACTGTTCATGAAGGGTAATAGCTATTGGAATGATAGATTGATGATGCTGCTATACTAAGTTGAGAGTGTCAATCGGTGTTAGCAGAGTACCAATTAGTGTTATTGTTCATGAAGGATAATAGCTACTGGAATGACAGATTGAATTGGTGATGCTATACTAAGTTAAGAGTATCAATCAATACTTCTGTTCATGAAGGACAATAGTTACTGGAAGGAGACGGATTTAATTGATGCTACACTAAGTTGTGAGTATCAATCGTTGGTGGTACCGTTCATGATGGAAAGCAGCCACCGGAAGGACACGGATTCATTCGGTGGTACTGTTCATGTTGACTGAATGGGTCGGTGTTAGGCAAAAAAGTTGCAACGATTGGCAACAGTGAGTTTCTTTGGTTGGGGCTATTTATAACCCATTGCTCGGTCATTTCAAGGGTGTTAGAATTTGGATAAGTTGTTGTTGTCTCTTGTATGCAAAATTTAGTGCTCTTTCCACCAAAGTGATTAAGAGAATATTAGGTCAATTAGCAACAAGACTTAAGCCTTAGTTAGTGCTAGTTTAGGCCTATTAGCGCATTACTTTAGGGATTAGCCTAAAGTTAGGCGAGCTTTTCCACCCTCTTTGTTATCGTGCTTGCACGCACCTTTTTTTTAATCCGGGGCTTGTAAGTCTTGCGAGACCCTCCAACTAAGTTTGTGGAGTGGCTGCGAGTGATTGTGAGAGGGAGAAGAAGCCCTCGGTGTTTTGCCGAAGCACTATCGAGTGGAAGCGGCAATGAGCATCCGGGAGAGGCAAGGTGGTGACCTACTCGAGCGTGGGGAGAGCCCATCAGCTATCCATGGAGTTACTTAACCAAGGAGCAAGGCCCTTGTGCGGGTTTTTCCTTGAGAGGGACTCCAATAACGAGGACTAGGGAAAAGTGTTGCTTTTCGTTGCCTCGGGATAAATCACCGTGCTAGAATTTGCATTCTCTACTATTTACATTATGTATTATTTCTTGCATTACTTTCCACATTTACCTTTTCTAGAATTGCCACATGTAGTTGATGTGGAAAGTATAGATAGAAATACATAGAAAAACTTAGTGCACATTGAGATAGAAATTCGAATAGGTTTTGATATGTTCTTGGAGACTTAGTTTTTAGAACACCTAATTCACCCCTCTTATGGTGTCACGGCCCCTTGAGCTTGAAATCATTTATCACATACCGATTTAAAATGAACATTCTCTGTATTAGGTCTTGTACCCAGATGTGCGTAAGTGTCTAATCGGTTGTTGTGCCAATTGAAGAGTGCATGACTGTATACTATGTTAAACCATGTGTGTACTGTGAGCGATTACTATAACCATATGTCTCCAATTGCAAACAATTGATTGTTTTTATTTTTACTGTTGGTTATGTCTTTGTCTCTAACGTTATTATAAGAACTCATGACAGAGCGCGCAAAGCGCTGCAAATGTTCAAGTTAGGTTTGAATGATATCGATCCAAGCCATGTATAATTAGGCCCTAAAATGCCTTTCTAGAATCAGAATTGGGGCGCAAATATGAGCTAGGCCCGATCAGAATTGAGTTTACAAATGGGCTGGGCCTAACAAAATTAAACCACATATGGGATTTTACAAGGAGGTACCTAGATCACTATTTAGGCCTCGTGGCAAATTATGGTGAAAGAATTCAAGTGGGCCGCAGTTTGTGACGATATTAGTAATGACTCGTCATAAAATTAGTGATGAAAATTTGTCATCATATAGATAATGTTGCCCTCCAAATTTTGTACCCTAGACATAGCGCAACATTATCTGTGATGAGAAACTTTCAGAAACATTTCCCTCTTGTTCAACGGTACAAAACGTCTTTATTTTAGGGGATATATGTATGGACAGTGTGTTTACAAAATCTTGTCAGGACTAATAATCTCGCTATTGCAGGATCACTACATCACCTTTTGCTCGATGGAAGCAGAGACAATTAATAACTGCATTATACTGTAACCAAAATCTTTATCGCGGTTTATACACTACCGGTTTGCATTTCATGAATATGCTCTCATCCTACATGCAAATTAAATGTCACGAGCACATTGCCAAACAAATACACTGATATTATACTCCTCTGTTTTCAAATATATGGCATTTACAATAACCTAATTAGTCTAAAAACAAACTAATTAGATTATCATAAATAGAGTTCCTCCTCCTCTAGTAATACAAGTCCCGCGTCGGGTGACACGAGGGCGCCCCCTCCTCCGAGCCCGCCACCGCCCCCTTCCTCCCCTCCTCCCCACCTCGCCGCCGCCGAAGGATGACACCGGCAGTCCGGTTGGCCCTGGGATGGTGGCGGCGGGGAGCTTTTCGGTGACGTGGATCTGAATCTCAGCGCGCGGGACGGCGGTGCAGATCTACGAGCGGTCGGCGGCCAGCTTGGGCGCGCGGCAGTTGGGCGCAGGCCGGCGCGCACGCTGACGCCGGCGTGGTGGCCGCGGCTCCCACTCGATGCGGCGCCTTGAGGGTGGCCGGATCTGGGAGCTCTACCGGCAGCCGGGTCGTTCGGCGGCCTCGGCTCGCACTGCCTCTCCGGTGGCGGCTCTTGCTGTCTCTGGCGGCATGGAGGCTACGGATTGTAACAGATCCAACGCCTCCGTCGCTCCGCGTCGCTCCCATGAGGGCAACTTGGGCGGACTACGCTAGCAGCCGCACCGCCGCCTTCCCACGGGTTGGTGCCGTGCGGAACCTTGCTCCGGGTGGCGGTGTTCGTCGACGGCGGCCGGCGTACGTCTCATCTTGCGGTGGCGGCGTCCTGAGCGAAGATGCTGGTGTCCTTCCGGTGAAGGAGACCTTTCGTTGGGCGGGTGCAGTGGTGACGGTGGTGGCGGCGATTTGGGTGAAATCCTTGTCTGGCATGTTTTGCCGGACCGGCGGCGGTGGAAGTGTCCGTGACACACACCTTGTTGAAGGTGTTGCTGAAGTCGTTGGTCAGACCGTCCCCTGTTGTATATGTGGGTGATCAATAACTGAGTGAAAACCTAGCCTGGTTTCTCCAGGCCGGCGGCGGTAGTGCAGACGCGTTGTCGAAGTTCTTGTTCGCCAAGACCGGGCAGTTCTCCCATGTGGACACCCAGTTCTGTATTCAGCTTAGGGCGGAGGAGGCATTGGATGGCGTAACAGTTCGGATGTTGGTTGGCAGGCTGTATCTGCACCAAGTCTTCGTGTTGTTGCCTTGGAAGAAGCATTAATGGCGGTCGGTGTCCAACGTTTTCAGTTCTTTGTAAGGTCTGACAAACGTGTTATAGCGACCTTATTGGTCGCGTAGGACTACTAGAGCCCATTGATGAGACGTAATTTTCATATTAGTTTTTTGGCTGTAGCCGGTTTGGTCAAGGCCAGATAATATATTTTCATTATCTAAAAAAAAGTTATACAAGTCCCGCAGAATTTCCTGCCAACTCGTTTAAGAAAAATGGATTATACGTACAGCCCTCTTCGATTGTCAACGACTGAAAGTTGAGGAGCATTCGTGGGAAACCATGCGCTGGAAAAAAAAAGCGCTCTATTGTCCGTACCTAATGCAGCTTTTCTATTGTCAAAACTGATGTACCAGTCCCTCATAATTTGTCTCTGCATTGTTTGTGATCAACTACTGCCGCTGCCAGCCAGTCGCAGTCAGCGGGAGCAATCCTTTTCAAGCCTTCCGATGCCACCTTATTGCCGGCTGCCGGTCAGCCGGTGTCGTCGGGTCGTTGGGTGAAGTCAATCTGCGGGTCGTCTTTCGACATTCGTGTTTTTTTTCGGGAGTAAAATGTATAGCTCATCACTAAACTTTTCTCAGATTCTCAAGTGGATCATTTAACTTGAAAACAGTGTGTAGCACACCATCAAACTTGTAACAAGGTTCACCCAATGTCCTTTTCTTAAGAGTAAATTACGCCCACCATACAACAACTCATGTCATTGTATCACTTTGGTCCAACAAGTTGCAAACCACGCAAATGGATACATGAACTTGGCAAGTGTGTGTATGCACGGTCAAAAATACACAACATAGCGTATTCTACCATAATGACATGCCACATAGACTATAATCTACGTCACAAGTATTAATTTTTAGGTGGTAGAGAGCTAAAATAAAAAATTGGTTGAGCAAAATACATATCTATGGTATTTAGGAGGTGGATCAGTGGCCTCGTGAGCAAAAATATTTCTTAAACTTTTTTATTTTATTGATACATATTAATATCTTAAATTGATTGAACAATGAGCAGATTGTATTTATTAAACTTTCTTAGGCATTGGTGGCATCATGATTTTTCTAATACATGTATGTATGTTTTCATTTGATATTTGATTATTTAAATAATTATGCTTGGAGAGTTGTACATTGATTGATACTTTTTTTAGGGCATACACTGATTGACACTTTTTATGCAGTACACTAATTGACCAAATTTATCAGCTAGATGTATTGTAGGAGTAGCAGATCCGGGGACTAGAAGCCCTCTGTTTCCTCAAAATTAATACTTGTGACCCACACTATATTTCCCATGGTTTGTCGTCATGACAAAATACGCTATCTAATGTACATGTGACTGTAGATGCACAAACTTAACAAATTTATGCACCAGTTTGCGTGTTTTTAACTTGTTAGATCAAAGTGATACAACCATACAAGTCATTGTATGTTAGGTGTAATTTACGCTTTTCTTAACACATAAGGATTTGCCATCCCATGTAAGGGATAAATCCACCGTGGTAGGATAAATTTTCACAAAACCCCCTATAAAGAATTATGTAACCCATTTAGTTCGGCTTCTTCTTGTTTCTCTCGGGACCCGTAAATATCATAATTTAGAAAATACCATTGTTTTTTTATAGAATGCTATCATATTTTAGAGAAGGATAATACTTTTTAAAATATTGGGTTGACATTTGTGTAAAGTTCATGTGTTTTATATGTTATGTGTGAATTTTAAATTATAGCCTGAAGATGGACCCAATTTTAGTGAGGTTGTGAATTCACTATTTTCATATATTTATGAGAAGTAAACTCAATGTGAATTGTGGATCTTCAAAACGTAACTTGTGCAAACCTAGTCCTCACAAGCGTCACGTGTTCGACCTGATTCCATGTCATCCACTCTAGCTAGCACAATCCAATTCCATGTCGTCGCTGTCAGCTGGCAGATATATCACACATGAAAAAAAGGACCTTCGGTGAACAAAGATGCAAGTTTGATGATGGGTTGTGTACCAAATACAAGTTAAGTGATTTGGATAAAACTTTGGTACAAGTTTAGTGGCTCCTCATGCATTTTACTGTTTTTTTTTTGCCCCAAAAAAGTTTTTACCCAGAGAATCTTGCATGTATGGAATATTAATGAAATCTATTTACAAAATATTTTTAAGAATGAGTGTAACTTTGCACGATGAATCTAATGAATCCCATTAATCCATGATTTACTACAGTAATGCTGCAGTAATCATTCTCTAATCATACGGTCAAATGGCTCATTAGATAGGTCTCACGAATTAATTCGGAGGTTCCGTACGTAGTTTTTTAAACTGACTTTATGTGTATAAAATTTTTCACACCCCAAAAAACATACGCAATGTACTACATTACATGCAGTGCTGCCTTTCGTGGTCACTCTTTCTCCGTGCCTGTTAGCATAAAGACTGAAAGTTCAGCAGCATATAATAATATAACTAAATGGTCATGGGAAACCATGAGGCTGAAAAAGTTTTGTAGATGAATCAAAAGCACTCTATCAGTCTGCTATTGTCATCTGCCCACACTTGAAGACTCTTCTATATAGGCCATGTTTGTTTGGACGTAAAATTTTTTACACATACCTTTCACCACTAATTAAGGGTATTAAATAAAATCAGTTTATAAAACTACGTATAAAACCCCCGGATTAATTCGTAAGACCTATCTAATGAGTCATCCGACTGTATGATCAGAGGATGGTTATTGCAGCATTACTGTAGTAAATCATGGATTAATTAGGCTCATTAGATTCACCGTGTAAAGTTACACCCATCTTTAAAAAAGTTTTGCAAATAGACTTTATTTAATAGTTCATACATGCAAGATTTTCTAGGAATTTTTTTTATGCTGACACGAAGAAACATGGCCATATTTGATCAAATCAGTTACTTCGTTTCTTGCTGCCTGAAACTAATGCAACATCTAGCTGAATCCTCTGAGCCCTTGTTTAGATGCAAATTAGGGGAGTGAGGAATTGGAGGAAAGATGACACTTCACCATAAATACGTCACTGTAGCATTTCGTTTGTATTTGTAAAAAATTGTCTAAAAATTAATTAATTAGACTCAAAATGTTCGTCTCGCCGAGTACAACAAAACTATGCAATTAGTTTTTGATTTCATCTACTTTTAATACTCCATGTATGTGCCGACATTTTGATACAATGAGAATATTTTTTTGCATAATGAACTTTGGGTTTGCTTTTTGAAACTAATAAAGGCCTAAGATGCAAGCGCCGGCCATAGTCTTGATGAAATCGTACGTCCATCATACCATCCATGACTCCCAAACCAACGCAGGCAATCCAGCTAGCAGTCAAAGGTCGTCAGTTCCAGTAACCCTGCCAGCCAGCTGTTGTGTTTTCACCACAGTTAAGTCAACACACATGTCAAGTTTTGACGTCCCACCGAAGCGTGGAGATCGAGCCAGAGGATACCTTCCTTGTTGCTCCACGTCATCTGGCGCCTGCTATCATCTCAACCAGCCCAGCGTGTCTCGCTGTCCTCCGATGGATGGTTAGACGCCGCCGGTATCTAAACTATGTGGTCCCGTGTTACGCGTCATTCCCCGGATCTTTTTCATTCATGTTTCTCCGATATACGAGGTTTAGGTTTCTCCGATATACGAGTTGCTTGTCCTAAACGTCGTATATTTAAAAACGAAGAGACTACTATACTATTAATTTTTCAAGTCTAAAAAAATGACGCTGGAAGATCCTAAGACAGATATGTTTTTTTCAAAAAAAAAACTCGTACAACCTTTGAATCCTACAGAAATGTAAAAAAATAGGAATTCACAGTACGGAGAGAAGTGAGCAAAACTGGTTAATGCTAGCGGGTGGACTGATGAACTCAAGGGTTCATTCAAACCCAGCGATACTGCTGCAAAGATTCTCATACGTACTACTATGAAAACCTCAATCGTACCGTTGGGTGTGTCATTCATACCGGTGTCGAAACCGATATGAATAACGTCACTATTCTAGTCGGTTTGATAAGTATGGTATGTTTGATCTTATTTTTCTTAACAGTCCATTTAAGCACCAGCATATATGAGTTTACTGTTTTAACTAGGGTTTATTTTATGCTGATATGTTATATAGTTCTAATAGAACCGGTGATTGACTGTGTGTAATTTAGCACCGCTGAGAATACTGTCAAGGTGGCAAAACTTGATTAGCTATTAATCATTTCCAATCAGATTCATGAGTATGTGTATTGTTATGAATAAATTGCACAGATGCACGATCAAAGGAGTACGATGTGCTAGACATTCATAACAACAATATACTACTCTCATCATCGTATTGAACGTGACAAAAGCTGAACATATGCAACCACTAACATGACAAAAGATGAACATAACTACCAGTTACCAACATAAACATGAATAGCAGTTGAATAACCACATAAACATGACTTAAATTTCCACAGTAACATAAACATAATGATAAATATGAATAGTAGTTCAACAAGAACATACATAAACTTTAAACAATCTTAACAGTAGCAATTTATTATCGTAGTTAAGGGACTATGACAATATACTCCCTCCATATTGGTATTAGATGACGTTTAGGACAACGACACGGTCTCCAAAATGTGACTTTAACTTTTTATTTTTACAAAAATATTTATTAAAAATAATATATGTATACTTTTATGAAAATATTTTTAATACAAATCTATTCTAATGGTTTTCACATTTTCAAACTCAACGACTTAAAAGTT
Source organism: Echinochloa phyllopogon (assembly GCA_033239725.1). Classification (NCBI taxonomy): domain Eukaryota; kingdom Viridiplantae; phylum Streptophyta; class Magnoliopsida; order Poales; family Poaceae; genus Echinochloa; species Echinochloa phyllopogon. The sequence goes on along the minus strand of BTCW01000012.1, from coordinate 46,872,306 downwards.
ATTCATGATTTATATTTCCAATGTTTGACTAAAATCTTGTCCAAAATGTCATCTAATACCAATATGGAGGGAGTAGTTCATTATCTTACTAGGATAAATTGAAAAAGTAGAATGACTAAGTATAACACATCCGGTGCTTACTTTGTGAGAGTAGATAAGGTCATGGTCGATGTGGAGGCAACAGCGCACGATGTGACGTCCAGGTCCAAATCGGTGGTAGCCAAAGACTTTTGTCGCAACCATGAATGGTTAGACTGTGAGAGATCTGGCCCATGACTCGTTCCCAGTTGCCCTCCCCACGGCCACCGCAAAGGCATCTACCGTGGCTTGGGTGGTGGAAGCAAGTGCAGAGGACAACCTCCCTCGCCGCCACTGCAACCGCCGCTCTGTCATGGCCTCATCCTCCATTATGGGTTCCATGGCAGTCGTCATGTAGATATGGAGGGTGGGTGAAGGAGGGCAAGGGTCTAGGGAGAGCGGAGGAGGGCGAGAGGACTAGGATGACCGAAGGAGGGCGATGCGACAAGAGCGAGTGGAGGAGGGTGGGGCGACAAGAGCGAGCAGAGGATGGTGAGGCGGGGGTGGAGGAGGAGTGCAAATGAAAAAGATTAGGGTTGGGGTTACCTAGTCGGGGGGTGGGCCAGTATATATAGACAAACATTTCTAAACGAGCCAATTCTGGGCCACTTAGATAACCACACGTTCTAACTAGCACAAAGTTTAGCCATTTAGAATATGTAGACTATTCTAACCGGCGTAACATAACACTAGTTAGATTTTTCTTAAAAAATAAAAACAAACACATTCCATGCAACATGAAGGAAAGTAACAACAATAACTTAAATGTTCGATGACATGAAAAATTGTTCATGAGACCCATCACCATAAGAAAATAAAACTAACTTTAATGAAACTAAATGACCTCTCTAGCATGATGCAATTCTTAATATTTGTTCAAGTAGTGGTTTTGGTGAGTTTAACTATACAATAGAATGTCACCTTCTAGCCCCACCACTACCATGAGTGGCTATGGAGGAGGTCAACCTCCTCCTATGAATTCATTTTGGCCAACATGATGAGGCAGCCGGTAGAGTCATCCTCCTCCATGAGGGTGAAGTTGAAATGGATTAGCTTCTCCCCCCATGCAAATAGACATGGTCATGAAGGGCTCAAACCGTTGCTTCCTAACATAGGCCACCATGACTTCGGTCTGATATGTGGCCCACACTCCAAGTTGATGGAGGATACCGCGAGAGACCCTCATGTCCGGCACGGGGTGATCTTGTCCAGGTTCGCCATGTCTTTGACGGACTTTCTTCTCCTTACTATGCAATGAAAACGTTGACCAGAACTGAACCACAGAATGAAAAATAAAGTGAAGAACACTTTACCTTGCTATAAGAGGAACAAATTGCGTAGATGATAGAGGACGAAGTGTGATATCTTTACCAATGCTCTTCTTTAGTGGAAAGTAACTTGAACATCAAGATGGATTTCCGAGGTGTCTTGGATGGGTTTTCAAAGTTTGGGTTGTTCTCGAGGAGAAGGTTGTTTCACCTAGTAAATAGGTGTTAAAGACTTAGGATACAAATTATGGATTTGTTGTTTAAGTGCGAGTTAAACCCAAAAGCTCTCCTAATAGCCTCATGTCGTATTTCTAATACACTTACAAATCATTGTACTCACAGCTCCTTTCTCCCCCCCTGCGATCCACCCCCACCATAGACTCTAGGGACGAGTTCGCTAAAGACGACGATTTCGACTAGATGCTTCTTTCTAGGCTGGTGTTTCCCCGGTCAACTGCCTGTGGAGATGGAGACCCATTCCGCTGGAGATCATAATATAAATATGTAATTTTCTTTTAGACCACATGCCATTTAGTAATGAAGTCTATCATTATGTAATAGCATTGACATTGATTCACTAATAAAGTCAGTACATGTATGATCTAACTGATTCTGATATATATGTGATTGCATTTGGTTTGTTTATAAAATCGGGTGTGACACAATACCGATGCCCCTACACTAGCCAACCTATGCCTTGCTGGAAGGAGCAGTAGTCACCCACTGGATCCGACGTCCACTCCAGCATGTCGGAGAGCTCACTTTACTCCTGCTCACCCGAGCTCGGCACACCCTTCATTTTTGTAGGAATCAATCCAACATGCATCTGAGGGGTATTTATTCCCTTTTGGGTTCGTCTCAATCCACATGAATCCCTATCCAAACAGGGGTCCATCTAGGTACAACATATCCCAACCCTCTATCCAAACACATACTAAATCACTATAGTATTACCTAGATTGCACTCTTTTTTTTTCTTTCTAAGTTGTAGGTTGTTTTGTTATGGACACATTTATTTTGCTATGTCTAGTGTAATCTAAATGAACAACAAAAATCATGTATTTATTAAAGCCAAAATAATCTGTAATTTGGAAACAGCTGAAGTATATATATGATCTGCAAACAATTGGGATTGTTTTACTGACATTTTGGATTGAAGGAATATTTTCAAAAACATAGAAATAGACACACCAAACAACCGGGATACGATGATGATGATGATGCCATTGAGTCTGATGATGAGGCGCGCCCTATTTGAAAGGCTTCCCACGACACGGAGGCCGAACGTGACGGTTTTTTTAGAATATACTCCCTCCGTCCCAAAAAAGAAGACACTCTAGGATTCAAATTTTGTCACAAAAAACAAGTCATTATACTATATTTAGCAAGTGCATGTGCATGCAACAACCAATTAGTGTCAAATATAGCTAATAATTAGGGGCAATCAATGTCATTTTACTCTCTCCTTAATTTGTCCTAAAATTTCTAGAATGTCTACTTTTTCGGGATGGAGGGAGTACACGTTTGTTACTTTTTTTTAGGGAACGTTTGTTACTTCCTTCAATATTGGGAAAAAATTGCTTTGGACGAAGGCCCAGCAGGCGCTGTTGAGTGGACCCAGCCCGCGCGCGACCCGGGCTTCTCCGCGGCCCACACGGACGCCTGGAAAACACGCTGACGAGCAGACCGAAACCAATCATCGACCGATCATCGACCAGACTCAACCGCGCTGTCCCGCGGCATCATTCTATTCTGTGCAGCGCAGGCAGAGGCCGCAGTCCAGGGGGGAGCCGCGTCCGGTCCGCGGGGTTGCCTTCTCTCGCTAGCTTACCCACTCGCAGCTCCTCGCAGTCGCAGCAAGCAGACCAGCAGCCGCCGACCGCCGCGCTCCCCTCACCTCCCCTCTCCTTCCCTCCCGCCGCAACGCAAGCTCGACGCGCCGCCCCGCGACCCGCGGGTGGACCGGATCCGCCGCCCCAGATCCGCTGCCGCCTCCCCGACTCCCCAAGCCCCTGCCGGAGCTCGCGGTCGATTCGCCACCATGCTCGCGTAGGGCTTCCCCACGCCGTTCCCCCGTGGGCTGCTGTGGCCGCCGGTGCAGTCTGGTGGGGCGCCGCCGTGTCGCGGTCGGGGCTTTTCTGAGGCCGCGGCTGCTGCGTCGTGGGTCTCCGTCTGCGGCCGTCCTGATTTCCGTTGAGGGCTTTGAGGTGAGATGCTTTCGTCTCCCCCGATTTCGGTGAAATTGAGGCCGATGTTACTGAAGATGCTCGCCCCCTTTAGTGCTTCCTTGCTAATTAGCATACATGATGCTTATTATTGGGTGCTCCATCACGGATTGTTTTTGGGCAGGGGGTAGTGGGGCGTGTTGTGGGGTTGGGAGTATTGATATTACTACTGCATATAACGTTGTACTTAGTTATTTCTGTATGTGGGAATTAGAAGGCACAAGGGTTCTGCTATTGATCAGATATATGGTCATTTGCCTCTCGCCTATGCAAATCTCTTGTCCATTGTAGCGGGGTGAAGTGGTTCGGTCAGTGGCATGGTTTCATGGGCCCTGATACTGCTTGCTTCATTGAATTTCCTTTTGTTCTTTGTGTATATATGGATACCAATCTCTGTTCACCATTTCAAAGTCATTGCAAATGTTTTTTTTATGCCAATATGTCTTGCAATCATCCAAGCACATGACATAAATAGCGCCTCGTAACCTGTTTGCAGTGTTGCAATTGCGATGGCCGAGGCTCAGGATGGCCATTATGATTCGACGTCGCAGTCCACTGACAGCTTGCGTGTCGAGCCTATATATGAGTCGTTCCTGTGCCCGCTCACCAAACAGGTTATGCAGGATCCTGTCACTATTGACAGTGGTGTTACGTTTGAGCGCGAAGCCATTTTGAAGTGGTTCAACGAATGCCTTAGCAGTGGAAGGAGGCTTGTCTGCCCTGTGACTAAGAAGGAGATCAGCAGCACTGAATTAAACCCAAGCATAGCTCTGAGGAACACTATCGACGAATGGATGAATCGCAACGAGGCGGCCAAACTTGATGTCGCTCGTAAGTCGTTGACTTCTGATTGCACCGAGAGTGATATCTTACAAGCACTCCAGTACGTCGATGAGATATGTCAGAGAAGTCGTTCTAGTCGGCAAGCTGTGAGAAGAGATGGGTTGATAAGCATGATTGCTGACTTACTGAAGAATAGCAGTTCGAAAGTACGGCAAAAGGCATTAGAAACTCTTCGCTCCATTGCAAAAGATGACACTGACAATAAGGTCTCTTCTTTTTCTGTGAATCTAATATCTTTTGATGCCTAATTTATGATCTCGACTTTATGTTACCTTCTTTTTTTTCCTTGGAATATAATACGTTTTGATGCTTAATTTGTGATCTTGACTTTATATTATCTTGAAACATTCTCTGCAGGTTGAGATCGCTGCTGGAGACAATATTCGCACAATTGTAAAGTTCTTAAATCATGGACAAACTCAGGAAAAAGAAAAAGCTGTGTCTCTGTTGTATGAACTTTCAGAAAATAAGGCTCTTTCAGAAAGAATTGGCAGTGTTTCTGGAGCTATTCTTATACTTGTTGGCTTGTCGAGCAGTAAAGTAGAAAACCTGTTGATTGTTGACAGAGCTGAGAAGACATTGGAGAATTTAGAGAGCTGTGAAAAGAATGTTAGACAGATGGCTGAAAATGGTAGATTGCAACCCCTTCTCAGGCTTCTTCTTGAAGGTACAGTTCTTTTATATCTATATGTTTCCTTTTCACAACAGAAGTGATTATGTATCCTTTTACAGCTATAGCATTGTGACGTTCACTACGCAATACTCTCATTAACATCCTTTCAGCTCATTATTGGTTTTCCTGTGTTATGTTATTGTATTGTATTATGTCAATAGTATCTGCATGCTAAGGAGAAGGGAGTTATAATTCATTTTGTGTATGCAGTGTAGAAGCATCTCCCAACTCCAATGGCAAAAGAAGAAAACTATTGCTTAGATTTCATAGTTTTTCTTTAAGTTCACAACAGATATTTCGTTGCCGTCATATGCACTATTAGTCCAATGAACACGCAGACAGTATCATGGCACAAGGTTGTAAATTATAATTTATACACTTGCTTCTCAAATTTGACAAATTTTGTATTATTTGCCCAGTTCTAGTAGCATTTGTAGTTAATAAAACCAAGCTTGGTAGTTTATCTAAGATTTAAGTTTTGTAAGTTTCAGTTCTCTAATATATTACTTGCAGTATGCTACACAATATGAAGAATTGGTCCATACTGGTATCTTGATGTTCTATCTATCTTGCGATGCATTTATGGAGCCATTATTTTTTGTTTGTGGATATTCTTATTTAGTTGAAGCAACATCTATTTGAGCTGTTATACGTTGCACTTTGTATGTCATTGATAGTATTAGTTTATATTTATATGGGTGTGCATGCAAGAAAGCACATTCATGTTATCAGATTTCAAAATGTAGAATCAGCATGCTTATTGTGTGCTGTTTGCAGGTTCACCTGACATGCAATTATCTATGGCTGCTTACCTTGGGGAGCTTGTTTTAAGCAATGATGTTAAGGTTCTTGTGGCACAAACTGCTGGCTCCACACTAGTCAATATCATGAAAAAAGGGAATAGAGAGGCTAGAGAAGCAGCTTTGAAGGCATTGAACCAAATTTCATCATATGATGCCAGTGCAAAGATACTAATTGAAGCGGGTATTCTTCCACCTCTCATCTCAGACCTCTTTACTGTTGGCAGCAATCAGCTTCCAATGAGATTGAAGGAGGTCTCAGCGAACATTCTTGCAAATGTTGTGGCATCGGGTGCGCGTTTTGAGTCCATTCCACTTGATCATAATAGGCAGACCTTAGTGTCTGAAGACATTGTTCACAATTTGCTTCATCTCATAAGCAACACTGGACCTGCAATTGAGTGCAAGTTGCTCCAGGTCCTTGTTGGTCTAACCGATTCTTCGACATCCGTACAAAGCATAGTTGATGCCATCAAAAGTTCAGGTGCTATTGTCAGTTTAATTCAGTTCGTTGAAGCACCTCAAAGGGAAGTACGCATGAATTCCATCAAGCTTTTGAATAACATATCACCTTATATGGGTCAAGAACTGGCTGATGCTTTTCGTGGAAACTTTAGTCAACTTAGCAGCTTGGTCAGGGTCATTGCTGACAACAATGGTATTTCTGAAGAGCAAGCTGCAGCTGCTGGCCTTGTAGCTGACCTTCCTACGCGGGACTCAGTCCTCACCAGACGTCTTCTTCAAGATGGGGCATTTGCAACAATCATTTCAAAAGTTATAAGAATCCGCCAAGGGGAGATTCGTGGAGGGCGTTTTGTCAACCCGTTCCTTGAAGGTCTAGTTAGAATAGTCTCCCGGATCACTTATGTCTTAGATGATGATCCAGATATCATTGCCGTTGCTCGTGAATACAATCTTACTCCACTCTTCACTGATCTGCTTCAGATGAATGGACTTGATAGTGTCCAGATTGTTTCTGCTACTGCACTAGAGAAACTCTCAAATCAGTCAAAGCATCTTACAAAGATACTACCAGCTCCCAATCCAGGGGTGTGTTTTTCAATATTTCCATGCCTCAGCCAGAAGACTGTAGCAACTGGGGTTTGTAGAGTTCATTGTGGGATTTGTTCTGCGAGGGAGAGTTTCTGTCTCTTGGAGGGGAAGGCAGTGGAGAAGTTGGTTGCTTGCTTGGATAACAACAATGAGAAAGTAGTAGAAGCTGCTCTAGCAGCACTATCCACTTTATTGGATGATGGAGTGGACATTGACCAAGGTGTAATGGTGCTGTGTGATGCAGAAGGAATCAACCCAATACTTGAGGTATTGTGTGAGAACCGAAACGAGGCACTGCGCCAGAGAGCGGTGTGGGCAGTGGAGAGGATCCTGAGGATGGATGAAATAGCGTACGAGATATCAGGAAACCAAAATGTTGGTACGGCCTTGGTAGAAGCCTTCAGGCATGGTGACTACAGGACAAGACAAGTTGCAGAACGAGCACTGAAGCATGTGGATAAGTTGCCCAATTTCTCGGGGATATTTTCCAAGATGGGAGCACAATGACCATGTTACATGAAAGTAGTCTAGTTTTTATTTGACACATGGATTGCAGATCCTCTGGAGATGCAGTCGAACACAGTTCCGGATGGTTGTGCATGATCATAAACCGGGGGCAGATTGGCTAGGATTCCCAGCTGAACTTGGTCCTTTTTGTTGACTGCTCTCCAGATTCGGATGGTTGCTTTAGTGATCTGATTGATGGAAGGAGAATCAAGGTATTGCACGTGCTGTATAGTGGTGTATATCTGTACCTGTAAACTTGTTGTCTCTGTATTTTTGGGATTGGTCAGATTCACAGCATAGCTTGCTGTTTTCCCTGTTGTGTTGATACAATAAATAATGCATAAGCCCCAACTTTTGGTGGAAAAAAAGAAAAGTGAAGTATTGCATCAAAGAAAATTTGTGGTTTTCTGATTGGCCATCAGTGGTAGGGCATGCTGTTGTTGTCTTGCACTTTTTTTTTAAAAAAAAAACGAACCGGCGGGGGATCTGCCAATTGTATTAAAAAGGACCTCCCTGAAGCGAGAACAAATCCTCTGTTTGCATTTTGCGCACAGGTTTGTCGCGAGGTGTGATAGGTTTGTCGCGAGGTGTGATATTGACGTGGTATGTTATCTTTTGCAACGAGGCAGAGCATTAATTGATGTTACCATTGGCGTCTTCTTCCAAGCGACTCATAAGGGTATATTATCCGAGTACAGTAAAGTCATGTTTCTTTCCCACGCCTAAATTTTAGCGCCGTCACCTCGGATATAAATATATTAATTAGGAGTATTAAATATAGATTAATTTAAAAACCTATTACATAAACGATGAGTAATTTACGAGATGAATCTATTAAGCCTAATTATACCATAATTAGACAATGTAATGATACAATAAACGTATGGTAATTATGTATTAATTATAGTGAAATTAGGCTTGTTAGGTTTGTCTCGTGAAATAGACATGACTTATATAATTAGTTTTATTTAATACATCTAATTATCACTTATTTAAAGCGCTAAACTTTAGCATCTGGATTCAAACGCCACCTAAGTAAGAGTGGACAAAATGACAGCGGGTAAAAGTTGTTATAAATTTCATATATATACATCTCAAAAGGAGGTAGTAACGATGTGTCCGTGAATCATCATCACGGCCCGACCACCTCCATTACCTCGTTCTGGCATATAGAGGGCCTTCGCGAAAATCACAAGCTTGCAGCCGGAACTCGGATCAGTAGATGGGTTTCATTTAGTATCCCCTCGCCTTAATTATGTTACAAATATTATATTAGAGTCATCAAATGTATTAGTGGAAGGGCCTCTCCCAAGAGGTACGTCCCTTCGGATGGCAACCCATGCCCCTTGGGCTGGTGCCCCTTGGACCTGTATAAATATGTAAACATCAACCCCCTCCATCAATAAGAATTATTTCATTCCTTCCATTCAATTTCCTGTTCCATTCTATTCTCTACATGTTATCATTATTTTGCTCTACATTGGGTTCAAGTACAGGAAGGAGACATTGAACTCGAAGATGCATTTCTCGATTTTCCTCTTTATGGCTTTCATTTCTTTGAATTGGATGATGTTTTCCTCGTTCTTCCCCTTCCTTCGTGGTCATTGGCATTGGAGACATGGATGCACTTGGTGTATCTTCCGACGATGGGGCTCTTCCCCGTGCCATGGATCGACAAAGTCCTACAGGATGTCATGACCGTTATGGTCACTGCTCTTTCACGATTGACTTGGAGAACGCATTCTCAATGGTCACAGTTACTCTTCCGGTCCCTACACCAAATGAAATGCCACAAAATGAGAACAATACCGAGAACAATACCGATCGTCTACAGACGAACATCCAAGTGGAAGGACTTCACCATCTCTGTTCTTGGTGACGATGAAGACAGAGGCAATTGACCGGCAACACTGGTTTTGGCCCTCTGGCTGGTCCTCCGATCGGCGGCCCTTCGGGCTTGGACGCATCCGCGGTGGCCGCCACTCTGATGGTGGTGGTGCCCCGCCACAAAGACACCTAGGTTGCATCGCAGCCGAGGAAGGGTTAGACAGAAAAAAAATCAGCCCGCAGGCCGGATCATTCCCCATTTCTCTTCTGAATTTTATTTAGAAGTCCCCAAATTTCTATTTATCTATCTATTTAGAATATTTCTGTTCTAAATATTTGGTGTATTGTATTGTTTTGTACACATTTGTATGTGTCATCATGTAATATCCTCAGATATTGGAACCAATGTATTATTGATGCTATGATTACCTCGGTAATTTAGCGATATTTGATCCTCAGATCTTGCATTGGTTTGACACATTTTTCAGAACAATATTTTCTCATGCCATTATTTTTATTTATATTTTTGGCATTAACTCTACAAGTTCAATTATGTAAAATCTCAAATAAGGAATAATAAATATGATTTTGGTACAACACAAGGCGATGCGACCTAGGCACTGGCTGCGATAGTTTCTTTTCAAAACTTATTTGCCCTGAGATCCAGACTTTTAGGCAGCAATTTTGCTCATCACTGTGAGGTCTACATCTTTTTGATGATTACCTTCATCATGTATCCAAATTTCATATAAATGGATATATGACTATCAAGTCGCATATTCCAACAGGAATTAGAATAATATTTTAAGCAGTTACACTGCATATTGTCTTTTCCTTTAAACTTTATTGTAAGACACATCTTACACTTAATATTTTGCATACATCCAACACAATTTAATTTACATCAGTAAATTAATTCCATACATGGTTCCTGATGTAGGAAAATAACACAACTAGTAAAGAAAGATTTTACTGAACTTGCAGCAGATGGTAGCAACTATCTGACTTGGGCGATGAATGTTAAAATCGCCCTCAAAACCAAAGGTTTCATTGACATAATCAATGAACCAAATGTAGCATCACCTGTTGCAGAAGACACCAAGAATGCAACCTTGTATTTTTTGAGGCATCATATCCATCCTGATCTCAAGACAGAATATATGATGGAAGAGAATCCTAGAAATCTTTGGGTTTCACTCAAAGAATGTTATGATAAACAATAAGCCTTAATTCTACCAGAAGCAAGACGCTAGTGGTCAATGCTCCATCTAATGGATTTCAAATCCATTGCAGAATACAATTCTGTCATTCATAAGATTTGTTCCAAGCTTCATTTCTGCAATCAACCTTTGGATGATACAAAAATAATTGAAAAGACTTTCTCTATTTTTCTCCCTATAAAAGGATATTGCAACAGCAATACTGTTGCCATAACTATGCCAAAGTTTGGTGGCAAGAAATTCAATAGAATTTTAAGGAAAAATGGAAAAGGCAGAATTATTCGAAAATAAGGGTTCTAACAAAGTCAAAGGCGCTTTTCAAGATTACTCGTACTGACAACTCTCAAGTTTGTCAAAAGTGTGGTTGTCACAGCCACATCACCTAAAAGTGCCACACTGTCAAACATTTGGTTGACTTATACTAGAAATCTGCTGGTAAACAAGTTCAAGGGGACAAGTTTGAAGCTCACTTCACTACTCGACCTATCGATGTCGGTTGCTTCACTAATGTTCCCGCAGAACATGAGAATGAGACGATCCGACCGCAGTCGAACGACTTATTCAGCACTGGCGACATACTCATGGAATATCAATCCAATGACATGTTTGGAGACATGAACTTGTCTCCATGATCCCCAAAGACTTAGTTCTCTAAGTTATCTTTATGAAATCTCGTATTGTGTTGTAATATTTGTTTTCATAAGTATCGTAAGACATATGATACTTAATTAATATAGTATGTGTATTTATATATATATAATCTAATGAGTCAAATTCTTCAGATATTTGATTTACTCATTTTAGATTATACTACGGGTACAATCCAAATGGTGGGGGAAATTTGTTTAGTGGACAATGGTACCACTAATACAATACTCTTACCAAGAGTAAAGGAAATGTCACAATTATCGTCGGTCACGATTCTGTGATGATGGGTTCTAGTTGAGCTCATTAATTCTCCCTATGGGTACTAAACTGGAAACTGAGGATGCACTCATGTATCTGTAACACCCAAAAATGGCCTATTTAAAATTTTTAGTAATTAATTGGCTTTTATTTAATTTGTTGATAATTAATATAGGTTAAATGAATTATTTTTGAAAATTAAAATCAAATATAAGTTGTAGAAATATTTTTGTTGCATCCATGCTGCTGCATTTACTTTTGTATTTTTTATTTAAATTCAAATTTGAATCACCTTGTATGGAGTCCTAGAAAAGTTATTTCGCCCGAGTCCACTTTTGCCCCTCAAACTTTACCCTGGTTCCCCCTAGCTCCCTCTACTTCTTCCTCAGTCCGGCCCAGCCCCCCTCTACTTAACCCCTGGCCCAACTCGCCTTCACCCCCTCCCACCTGGGCCTTCTCCCCGAGCCGGCCCACAACTCCCCCCGCGCAGCTCCCCCTAGCCCAGCCTGCCCCCTCGCCCGCTCAGCCCAGCTCCAGCAATTAGGCCCAGAGCGGCCCAAATTCACTGCCCGCCCCTCTCTCCTTTCGGCCGCTGCCAGGAGGGACCCGCTGGTCAGGGCCTTCCCCTTCCTCCGTTCACCTGAGCCCGAGCTTTCCCTTCCCCGGCGCGTGATCACCGCCGCTTTCCCTGGCCGTCCTGGCCCGTCCCGCGTCCGTGGGCCACCCACGAAGCTTCCTTTCGCCCTTCCTTTCTAGCGTGCTCCCCCGCATGGCAAGCCGCTCCGCTTATGGAAGGCTCGATCCGCCGCCGGCCGCCGCCCGATCCCCTCGCCACCTACCCAATGCGCCACCCCTCCGGCCTATTTAAGCGCCCCCGCACACCCCCGAGCCTTCACCATCCTTCTCCCGCGCCTCCCGAGCCCCCCATCGCTCTCCCCGCGCAACACCGCCGCTGCTCCCGAGCTCGCCGCCGCGCCGACGAATCCTCCTCTCCGGCGCCGATCCGGCCGAATTGACCCCACCAGAGGCTTCCTGTGAAGGTGAGCAACGTCCCGAGCTTCTTCCCGTTCATTCCCACGCTCCGACACCCCTCCGTTGTCCGCCCATGCCGCCGCGTTTTGGCCGACTTGAACACCCAAGAATTGATCGTCACTCCCCCCTGAAGCCGTAGGGCCAACCCCCATCCCAAACTGAGGCCTATAGCACCGGAATAGCCCTACTCAGGCGAAGCGCCGCCGCTGTCGGCTCGGCGCCGCCGTCCCCCGAGCCCTTCGCCGACAACCCCCTCTCCCGACCGATCTAGGCCCTCGGATCTTGATCCTACGGTCCCTGTGCACCCCTTCCCCGAGTCAAACTTCAAGATAACGGTCAGCCTGAGTAATTTTGCTAAAGAGCCCCTGCAATATTTGTAATCAACCCGCAGTCCATGCCTATTCAAAATTAATTACGAATAGGTCCTGTTTCTTATGAAAAACCCCCTGAGCTATTAAATATTAGAACCCGCGGTCCAGCCCCTGCTCTTTTGCGCGTTAGACCTTCGGTTTTTAAGCATCATTATGTTTAGATCCCTAGTTTTTCACAGATAAGCCCCTAAAACTTTTAAAAACTTGACAGTAGGTCCCTGGAACTTAGAAAACCCATATCTTTTCCGTTTTAGCTCCGATTAGTGTGATTTTCGCGCTCATGTGTTCGTAGTGAAGCGTAGATTATTTCTAGCATCTTTATTTGTACTGTTTCTACTATTTGGTGTACTGTTCTAATAGATTATTATTTGTTTACATGTATTAGTTTGCGTGCTCATTTGTATGGTGATTCGTGTCCAGTCGGTGAGCCGTTCGCTTTGGACTTCGAGTACGAGGACTTTTCGTAGCAGGATTCACAGCAGTAGCAGCAGCTGCCCTTCGAGGAAGGCAAGTTATAGCACGGACAATCCTTGCTACCTAAACACACATTTTACATACATTTACTTTCATATGCATGTGTCTAAATTGATGTCCTATTATGGTTGTACCTAGTTTGTTTACTCCTATCCTTTGATTACCTTGGGTTTATGCATATGGGTAGATTTTTCTATGTGCAGCTACTGTCACCATTATTTAATTGTTAATGTTGACTTAATGGTTCACTTCAACATTAATGATAAAATTTTCTTTTTAGCAACATGGTTTAGGGAACTGGGGCATGTGCTGTGTGCTTTGCTCCAGTGTCTCTCCCTAAGGTCCGGTTCTTAAAGCGGCAACCCAGGAGCCTGTCGCCACCGCTAGAACTATTATGGCTCTGGTCTTGGTCAAGTAACTTGTACGTCTCTAGCTTGCCAGTGGTTACCGGTGGGGCCGACAGCGTTATGGGAAGTAAGGCACTGTGTGTTTCTTGATTCCACCGAGGATGGTAGCCCCATCGGCTAGGTCTCGTTAGACCCAGTCCCGTGTTGGGAGTCCCTACGATGGGGAACTCTGCACGTTGCGCATTGTTGGGTGCGATGCCCGCGCTCTGGATGCCATGACTCCCTTATGGTGTGACTCCGTAAGCGTAAGTCAATCTCGGTGCCTAGAGTCTCACCACCTTATTGTACCTTAGCGGCTACTGTCTTGTTAGGGTGTCTTGTGAAAAACCTTGTAGCGTCCCTATGCAGTCACACCTCGGAAGTGTTGATGTGCATGGTTGGGTGCAAAGTTCTTTTGAACTTTTACGTGACTGGTGGGTAAAGGGCGAAACCTCTACAGAGTGTAAATCTATCATGATGGCCTTGCTCAGGGTCACGAGCGGCCTGGATCCTTTTTTATTAGAAGATGATGTTTATTTATGTTTCATGTCAATTACACCTTATTAATTGGGTTGCAACTGGGTTTCATTCACTTGTAGTAATTTGGTTAATGATAAAATGAACCAACTAAAAATGCTAATGCAGTTAAGCCGTGTCTAGCCTATTTTGAGCCTTCATACCCGTGCTATACTTGCTAAGTAATTGTTTACTTACACTTGCCATTTTATTCAACAATATCCCGGATGGGTAAACAGATTGGGCTGGGCATGAGTCTGCTGCTGAGTTTCTCGAAGATTTACCGTACTACTGAGCTGTGATGTCCCAGTCAGAGTCCCTTTGGATTGCGGCTCCATTAGTTGAGAGTTTATTAGTCTTCCGTTGTTATTGCTTAGTTCATTTATGAAGCACTCTGATGTAAAAACTTTATTTAATGAAGAATTTATTCCAGCATATGTTCTCTGTTTATCATATTTGTTCGCGATATGTGTACTAAGACTTCCTGTGCACACATATGGCCGCATTTGGGTTTTTGTGAAAATCCGGGTGTGACAGTATCCTTATTCCGCTCGTTCCCTATTGAGTTATAAAGATATCCGTCGTAATGGTTTCAATATTGAAACCTAATGACAACAAGGATGAATATCTATTCATCACAAAAAAATGGCGGATATATCAAGCATTAGCTTGAGAAAATTTCTTCATTATCCTCTGGATTGTATTACACATACATCAAACCCGTACAACATAGTGCATATAAAATATTTTTTCAGAATCTTGATATCTTCAAGACTTGGCACGATCGCTTATGTCATCCTGGAGTTGCGATGATGCAAAAAATTATCCGCAATTCAACTGGTCATCACAAAATTTCCTAAACCTTCGGATTTTTTGTTCACCACATGTGCAACAGGAAAATTAATCTTAAGACCCTCTTATCTTAAGATCAAGGCTGAACCATTACAATTTCTTGGACACATTAAAGGTGATATTTGTGGTCATATTGATCCATTAACTGGGCCATTCAGGTACTTCTTGCTACTTATTGATGCATCTACTAGATGATCCTATGTGTATTTGTTGTCCACAAGAAACTATGCTTCTGCAAGGTTTATTGCTCAAATTATCAAATTAAGAGCAAATTATCTGGAAAATCTAATACAATCCATCAGGATGGACAATGCCACTAAGTTTTCTTTAAAGCTTTCGATAACAATTGCATGGCTTTATGCATTTTTGTGGAACATTTTATACGTTATGTACCTACACAAAATGGATTAGCCGAATCTCTTATTAAGAGAATCAAATTAATTGATAGACCATTATTACAGAATTGCAAATTACCAACATCATGTTGGGGGTCATGCGGTCTTACACACTGATGACCTACTGCATATCATACGGCTTCCCCGTTGCAGTTAGTACGTGGAAATCAACAAACTATTTCCCATCTGTGTCACACCCGGATTTACACAGAAACCCGAATGCTGCCATATGTGTGCCCAGGATGTCCACAGAACACATACAACATGCAAATATGGAAATCAGCGTGCATATGCTCGAATAAAATAGTTTATATCAGAGTTTTCCTAAAGAAAACACAGCGGAAGTCTAACTCTCTCGACGGGTAGAGCCTCAAGTCCACAGGGACACCGACTGGTTGACCACAGCTCAGAAGTATTGAAATCCCAGAAAACTCAGTAGCTGTCTCAATCACTGATCCATCTGTTATCCATCCGGGATTTTGTTGAATAATGGCAAGTGTAAGTACATCATTTACTTAGCAAGTATAGCACGGGTGTATGAAGGCTCAAAATAAGGCTAGACACGGCTGAACTGCATTAGCACTTTTAGTTGGTTCATTTTATTATTAACCAAGTTACTACAAGTGAATGAAACCCAGTTGCAACCCAATTAATAAAGTATAAGTGACATTAAACATAAATAAACACCATATTCTAATCAAAAAGGATCCAGGCCGCTCGTGACCCTGAGCAAGGCTATCATGATAGATTTTACACTCTGCGGAGGTTTCGCCCTTTACCCACCAGTAGCGTAAAAGTTCAAAAGAACTTTGCACCCAACCACGCATATCAACACTTTCGAGGTGTGACTGCATAGGGACGCTACGAGGTTTTTCACAAGACACCCTAACAAGACAGTAGCCGCTAAGGTACAATAAGGTGGTGAGACTCTAGGCACTGAGATTGACTTACGCTTACGGAGTCACACCATAAGGGGGTCAATGGCATCTAGAGCGCGGGCATCGCACCCAACAATGCGCAATGTGTGGAGTTCCCCATCGCAGGGACTCCCAACACGGCACTGGGTCTAACGAGACCTAGCCGACGGGGCTACCGTCCTCGGTGGAATCAAGAAACACCCCGTGCCTTACTTCTCATAACGCCATCGGCCCCACCGGTAACCACTGGCAAGCTAGAGACGTACAAGTTACTTGACCAAGACCAGAGCCATAATAGTTCTAGCGGTGGCGATAGGCTCCTGGGTTGCCGCTTTAAGAACCGGACCTTAGGGAGAGACACTGGAGCAAAGCACACAGCACATGCCCTAGTTCCCTAAACCATGTTGCTAAAAAGCAAGTTTTATCATTAAATTTGAAGTGAACCATTAAGTCAAAATTAACAGTTAAATAACAGTAGCTGCGCATAGCAAATATTCTACCCACATGCAATAATCCCAAGGTAACAAGGACAGGAGTATATAAACTAGGTACAACCTTAATAGGTCATCAATTTAGACACATGCATATGAAAGTAAATGAATGTAAAAAGTGTGTTTAGGTAGCAAGGATTGTCCGTGTTATAACTTGCCTTTATCCAACAAAAATACCGCTACTCAGAGTCTTCAATCTTGTTCTTGCAATCTCTTGATGACGTTCCTCTGCCCGCAACAATCAACGACACGAGCACAACATGCAGCTAAACAAGCAAGCAAACAATATACAACTAAAAACAGTACACCAATCAAAATAAAAGATTTAAAAGAGCGTGCTAAGCGGAAGGGTTGGGACTAAGTTCTGGAGGAACGGAGGTCCTATTGGTCAAGGATGTCTTGTCGGATGTTCGGGCTAGAGAACGGTGCACGTGAAGATTGTCGATGTGAGGGTTTGAGACTCGCTGTTGATGGATGTGTTGGTCTTATTCATCCAGAATATTGCTAAGACATCAAGAACTAGGTTTGAAAAGTTTGGTTGCTTAATTCCATACGTACTTTGTTTAATCACAAAATTAGGGCTTGATCAATTCTCGTCACCTTGTGACATAGTCTGCTTGTTTATTTTATATCTCGAGTTCTAGACATCCGATTAATGTGATTCTAGTTGGGTTAGCTTCATAATTTGATAATCTATCTTCTGAAAAAATCACAATTTTAGAAGCTACTGTCTAGAATCGACACATGATTTAGTGCACCTTTCAGAATATGTTTTTGACGGTAAAAATCTCCGCTGCGACTTATTGCTATCCTTCACCTCCCTCTTATAGTTTATATTAGAGGGCTTCAATCCTACAACAAGTTAAATAATAATTCTAATCGTAATTCATGTCGATATGAGTCTATCGCAACGAAATCGGATTAAAACGAATCTGAAACGTGGAAACTATGGACTAAACAAGATTTCCGATGCTTAAAACTAGCAGGGGCTTTTCTACGAAAGAGTATAGACTAAACAAATATGATAGAAAATTACAAGATTCGCTGAGGGTCTTACTGAAAATCTCGAGGCCAAAAGTGACGGAATGCTCGGCACGACGATGAGACGAAGAATGGGCAGTAGTGGAAGATATGGTGGAAGAAGACTACCTTAGGGAATCCCAAACAAAGGGGCCTCCCTATAAAGGAGTCGATGGTGTGCATTTTCCAGAGGAGAGGTGGTTCGTATATATAGGGAGAAACCTCTCACTTCCAGGTTCATTAGCAATGTGGGACTAAAGGTGGGTTGCCCCATTCCAATGCGAATGGGCTTTGAAATTCGGCCCAATAAAGTGATGGGATGGGTTTGGCCTAAAATTGGGTCAACTTTGGACCAAGGCTGGTCTACTAAGATTTAGGGTGATTTTAATTTTTGGAATAATTATTTCCCTGGTTATAAAATAATTCCAGATAAGTCCAGAATTGATATTAAAACCATGAAAAATATTCTAAAAATCCTAGGAAAAATTCCAGAGATAGAGTTGGACATGAGGAACCCAAATAATATATTTGAACCTAACGAAAAGGATTTTAGCCCACTCCAAAAATTGGAATTTTCTCTAAGGAAAATAGGAATAAATGCCAGAAAACTCTGGAAAATTCCCATTAGGCTTCTAAACGCGTTTTTGAAAACTTTACACACATAAAACCACAAAATGCAACCGGCCTGAATGCAAGGCACTCATTATTAAACCTACATCATTTTAATTTAATTTTGGAAACATAATTTTCTTGTACTAAATTCCCTGTTAATTATAAACCGTGAAAATTTTTAGCAAATTGAGAAAATCATTGTATTAATTAAGCTAACAAATCGCATCCCAAAATCCAAAAATTTTGGGGTGCGACAAACTACCCCCCTAACAGGAATCTCGTCCCGAGATTCACAAGGGCTGGGAGCAAGGAGGAGAAAACAAGACAACAAGATTTGGGAAGGAGGAGAAATAAATTGGAATGCCATCGTTATTCAGTCCAATCATCCACATACTACATAATCTGAACATTAAGTTCAAATGATTATACATTTGCAAAGCATTGCAAATAATCTGCCAAAAGCATTTACTAACTATAAAGGTGTCATTAATCCAGCTGTTAAAAGTACCACGAAGAGTAACAACTCTTACTCAAAATCTCCCAAATCTAAATAAGAGGGGGAGAGGTACAACTACAAAGGATATCCACGGAAACAAAGGAAGCTCACTTCCAAAGCAATAAATGCAAATCAACATCATGTTGATAGACACCAATTGGATATTGAAAATCCAAATAATATGGATGATCAACAGATACATCACATACCTAGCACAATTGCGCACAAAAAATATTGGTGCTGGGACATAGGAAGACCCTAACTCAAATATTACGGGAAATAATGAAGAGTCACAAAGGGTAAATAAAATTTTCACCAATTATATTGATTCCGGAGAATCATTCAACAGAAAGACTACATTTGTCGACATTTCTCCATCAAGATTGCAAATAACCTTCAACCGAACCAAACGTAAGACCTAGGCAGTGCATCAGCACTTCGAATGGATCAAATGAAAGGAAGTAATCGAGGTAGAATTGCACTCGCTCAAAATGAGAGGTATTCACCGCAGTGATACCTACTCCTCGAATTATTTTCCTATGGGATCAAAACGAGGTGGTGAGATAGCGAGGCTTGCAGCACAAGGGTTCACGCAGAGACCCATCATCGATTTCGATGAATCATACTCTCCAGTTATGAGCGGTATAACATTCTGATATATAATATCATTGGCAATATAAAAAAGTCTTTCCATGCATCTCATGGATGTGGTGACTGCATATCCCTGAAGGACTTAATATTCCGAACAAGAATCATTCACGCAACATGTATTGTGTAAAGCTTTAGAAGTCATTATACGGCTTGAATCTGTCGGGAAGAATGCGGTACAACTGACTAAAGGAATTCCTTCTACAGAAGAGTTATTCCAATAATGATGATTGCCCATGTGTTTCCATCAAGAAATCCTCGATTGGATTTTATGTTATATCTATGTATGATGATTATCTCAATATCATTGGGAATACACAAGATATAGATGAAGCATGCAACCATCTTAAGACGGACTTGGGTAAAACCAAATTTTGCTTAGGCTTATAGCTTGAGCATCTCCCTACAGGGATTCTAATACATCAGTCTGCATATATCGAGAAAATTCTGTAGAAGTTCAATATCGATAAATCATATCCATCAAAAACACCTATGGTCATTAGATCTCTTGATCTCAACAAGAATCAATTCAGACCAAAGGATGAAGATGAAGAGTTATTGGGACCTGAAGTTCCATATCTCAGTGCCATTAGAGCGCTTATGTATATCACAAATTGCACAAGACCTGACATTGCATTTGCGGTAAACTTGCTAGCTAGACATTTCGCTACTCCAACAAAACGCCATTGGGCGGGAGTCAAGAATATCTTTAGAAATCTCCAAGGTACAATAGATCTTGGTTTATTTTAAAAATATAACCAAGACAAGTCTTTAACTGGATATACAGATGTTAGTTATCTATTTGATCCCCATAATGTCAGATCTCAGACAGACTTTGTATTCTTACATAGTGGAATGGCTATATCATTGAAGTCATCAAATAGACTTTTGTAGCCACACCCACTAATCATTCTGAAATAATTGCATTATATGAAGCATCACGTGAATGTGTATGGCTTCGCAAAATGATAAATCACATCCAACAATCATGTAGTTTTGGTTCAATCATGAAACCAACAATTATCTATGAAGATAATTCTACTTGTATTGCTCAAATGAATACAGGTTATATAAAGAGCAATATCACGAAACACATTGCTCCTAAGTTATTCTATCCTCATGAGCTACAGAAAAGTGGTGAGATAGAAATCTTGCAAACTAAATACCGTGATAATCTTGCAGATTTATTCACAAAGTCCCTACCTACATCGTTATTCCAGAAATATGTTTTTGGGATAGGTATGAGACAACTCAAGGATTTGCAAGCATCAAGGGGAGTAAATCCTCTAATATAATATGTATATAGTC
The DNA here is from genome assembly GCA_033239725.1 of Echinochloa phyllopogon. Taxonomy (NCBI): domain Eukaryota; kingdom Viridiplantae; phylum Streptophyta; class Magnoliopsida; order Poales; family Poaceae; genus Echinochloa; species Echinochloa phyllopogon. The sequence goes on along the minus strand of BTCW01000012.1, from coordinate 46,851,388 downwards.
CTCTGATTATCTATATTGCACTCTTTTCCTAATGAGTTTTCCTATCAAGGTTTTTCTCATAAAGTTTTTAATGAGGCAATATGCATCAACAAGCAATCACATATGTCATATAACATTTTGTCCTATATTTCCCTTAGGGGTTTTAAGGAGTTTTTCCTATGACATATCCATATTTCTCCTCATATTTTTCCCATCGGGTTTTGGGATGTTATTCCAATATGATCCACAGATCATAATATTGTTATGCTAGCTTTATTATGAGTGTTTCCTCTTTGAGGTTTTTCTCATATAAGTTTGCGATATAATAATTATGAATATATCACGTGGTTTCCCACTGGGTTTTGAAGGAGTTTTCGTGGCATATCAATATACAATATGGTTTCTCCTCAAATTTTGCTCACTGGGATTTTGGAGGAGTTTTTCCCATATGATGGTCATCCATCAAATATCACATGGTTTCTCCTCGTATTTTTCCTACAAGGTTTTAGAGGAGTTTTTCCCACGCAACAATCTACGAATGGAGGATGTTTACATGAAGCAATTGATCAAGGGGGAGTGTCACAAATATTATATTAGAGTGATCAAATGTATTAGTGGAAGGGCCTCTCCTAAGGGGTATGTCCCTTCGGGTGGAAACCCATGCCCCTTGGGCTTGTGCCCCTTGGGCCTGTATAAATATGTAAACATCAACCCCCTCCATCAATGAGAATCATTTCATTCCTTCCATTCAATTTCCTGTTTCATTCTATTCACAACTAATCAGTCTTCCATCTCTATTCCCTAATTGCTTTGTCTCCTTTTTTTTGAGAACTTTGTCTCCGTCTTTTCATTCCGTTATCTCACCATGTGGGAAAATGGTTGGCGACCTTTCGATCGCCTTAGTTTCGACTTACTCCGTACGACCATTGTTTGGATCCTCACAACCGATAGTGTTTTTATTATAGTAAATATCCATAACTTCTGTTGATTCTTCCAAATCAAACACTTGTTAGACTACTATACTTTTGGTCTGAATAAAAATAAGCGTGTGGTATTAGAAAACTATACACAACTTGTGGTATATTTTAAATTTCAAAATATGTTATGTTGATTAGTGATCTTGTAGTATTAGAGCATGTGCATGTATTCATATTAAACCCCCAACCTAATATAAAGGAAATATAAACCACAGAGTTTCCGGTAGGGTACCTTGGGTGGGACCAAGTGCCAGAGGCATGAGGCCCAATGATCTGTGAACCTGACAATATTCTTTTTTGACCGAAGTCAGCAGGGAAGCCCCTACCTATTTTTTTATTACAAACCCAGTTAATTCGCTCTCATTGGGAGTCCAACCTGGGCCTGCTTGGTGCTACTCAAGTGCTGTAACCACTAGACTAGAGACCCTTTCACAACATGATAGTATTCTGGTTGCAGCTATTCCATGCAGTCAATAGAGTTGTGAATTTGAATGCAGTCCTTTTCTAGTAGAACGTGTGCGCAAACTATAAGGAAAAGTATAACAATTTAGATAGCTGATGTCTATTTGTTATATATAAACGGCTTGTACAACGAGTCGTCTATTAGCTGTCTACAATATATAGTATAAAATCATTATGATATAGTACAAAATTTGATCTTTATAGCTATTATAATGCTTAATGCATGACATATTCAAATAATGTGCATGTATCTATTAATGAAGCTTAAATATAAGATATATTTATACGAATAGGTTCTCAAATTGAAGCATGAGTTAGGGTTATCATTTGTATGCACTTCTGAAGGTAGGATAATAGTTGCACTCGAATTCTTGTTCAAATCTAATGGAATTCTAACCGGCTCTTTTTCATCTTCAACTATCATATAAGGCACACAAGAGAAGAAGAGGGGACTTAGGACATCATGAAGAGGTTTGATGGGACAATTATTGGGATCCATGCATAAGTGGGGATGCAAGAGGTGGTGGCAGCATAACGACGTGAAGATGAACCTGGGTATAAGAGATTTGATGGGGCGAATTACCTCATGTCCGGCTCTGACTTGACCTGCACGCCACGCCACGACGTGACTTAACGTGGTGAGTGAATGCCCTCGTGTGTGGCAACTTTTTATGTAAGTTCTTAGCATGCGTATGGTATATAAGGTACGGGCTGATGAGATAGCCAAAGACGGTTATCCAGATGCTTCAATTTTATAAACTATAATTATTTGAAGAGATGTCTTCGTTTTGGCTTAAGTTGAGAGCCCTCGAGCTACCACAGGATGTAGATAAGATCCGACATATAGATTCTTTTTATCTTTATCTTCCACTATTGAATTCATCTTCTTCTCTTACCTTCCTTTTTCCGAAAGACTACTATAGACACATATACTTACACGTACGCACACTCATCCCGGGGTGAAGGACTCAGTATTGCAAGGTATGGAGCTCGCCATACCTTGATTTGTCGGCGAGCAAGCCCTGCAAATCACCGGCCACCCTTCCTGTCCAGCATGTGCCATGGCCGTCGACTGTCTGTTCTGGCTGAGGAAGAGCCGAGACAAAAGGATAGGTTTTCCTGACCCAATAGCCAGCATGCTAGCCCAACATCTGCTTTCCCAGGCCGCTAGACTTGGATGTATCACGGACGCATCTGCGTCATTGCCTCCCCCTGTACTCAATTACTCACGCGGCCATCATGTGAACACGGGATGCTCAGTGCTTACTAGTTGTTTGGTCGGTTAACATGGTGATTTGGTGAAAGTAATTAAGATGTATCGAAGTGGAAAGGTGTCAATTTCAAAATGAGATCTATGTATTGTAATTTGCAATGTATTTACATGACTCTTACTTTAATTTTGTAACATGTTGTCTAGTTTAATTGTAAATCTTATTTTTGTTGTTTACACTATCCACTCCGCCATACCATAATTCTATTTTGTCCTCCGCCACTATACTCACCCCTCCGAATACAAGCATGCAAATCCTACACCTAATAAGCACCTACAAGAGAATGGAACAACATATGTCGAGATTGACAAAGTCACTGCATGTGTCATGCTCTCGGTGGGCATGTTGTGTACCACTTGAAGAATAGCGTCAGTTAAATCATGGAATAAATCTAGAAAAATATGACACATGCGCTGAGGTGAGGTATCAAACTCGGATGGATAGGGTTCCACCACAAGAAACCATACCACTTGACCTATGGTTGATTCACTTCTTCCCCCGATCTTTCTCTCACTTCCTCTCCATCTAAGCTCATTAATTGAAGCTGCAACCACGGTGCCTTTTAGGGCTAGGGTGTTTTGGGTTTGGGCGAGCTCTCTCAGTGGTTGGTGGGCGGCATAGCAATACAACATGGTACCATGGGTTGTAGTGGTGAGGGCGTATGGTTTGGGTTGCATAAAAACCGGGGACCTTGTCGAAATAGTTTGAGATCGGTGGAGGGGGTGTGAAAGGATCTAATATGGACTAGAGGGGGGGATGAATAGTCCAGCTGTGAGTTTATGACACTTAAAAATGAACTGTTAGTACCAAACTTCGGAGACTCCGGTGATTTGTCCGGAAACAACGCACTTGTGCGGAGTTTCTGCAGAAATCTCCGGTAACTCCGAACTTTCTGCTGGAAATCAAAATCGAAGGACCAACTTATCTCGAACTTGATTCTTTTGGAATGTAAGGTTCACAAGGAACTGATCTACAACTTTATCCAAACAACCTTAGCTCAAACACAAGTATGAAGTAGATCGGCACAAACCCTAACAATATTATGAATAACCACAATCCAAGCGCGATAGCAAATAAATCGAAGACAATGACACAAGGATTTAGTTACCAGAGTTCAACCCTCACAAAGAAAGTCTACGTCTCCGTTGAGGTGCCCACAAAGGGCCGGTTTGTCCACTAAACCACTTCGTCTCCCTAGGATCCAAGGACCCTAGAGCTTATACTTACTTCACGGGGTAATACAAACTCCACAGGACTACCACAACCGAGTTGGAGCTCCCGAGCGACACCTAGCCATCTAGGAGCAAAAGCTCCAAGAGTAATGAACCCCAAATCCAAGGCTTGATGAAGAACGAAATGCTCAAAGGATGGGAAGTCAACTTGCTTGCACTTAACCTTGCTCTCACTCAAATCTCACTTCAATCCCCTCACCAAATCTCACAAGGAACTCAAGAGGGGAGTGGGGAGAAGCTTTGAATGCTAGAGAGCAGCTCGGGTACGAGTTAGGTCAAGAAGAAGTGAATGAGAGGGGGTGAGGGGGTACAAATACCCCTTCACCCGCAACTAGCCGTTATGTTGTCAAAGTGCGGAGTTTCCGGACAATTGTCCGGAGTTTCCAGACAAGCGGAGTCTCCGAACCAAAGTATAGAAACTCCAGAGATAAATGGTTCGAAGGGTTGGAAGTGTTTGAATATGGCTTTATCTCAATGGTTAGGTTGGCTATGAGCACTTCATCATTGTCAATACCTCTAAACTTCGAATCCCCCTTTATAGTACGGCATTTCCTATTTACTCAAGGATAAATACATTAAAAACTAAATAACATCCATGCGTCCTTGAGCTTCCAATTCATTTCCTCTTTTTGGTGTACCATCCATCATAGCTTTTGTATTACCACCTGCCCATGACTTGACAGAAGATTTAGACTTCCAAACGCCTTGTCATCAATCAACCAAAACCGAGGTCAATTGTACTTTCAATCTCCCCCTTTTTGGTGATTGATGACAACACACTTGAAACTTACATGAGAGAATAAATCGAATAACATCTTAGATGGGCAAATTACCTTTGTTACCTTTGTGGATGGCATTTGATCTTGTATACTACTACTTACTATGTTATGCTCACCGTCATCAAATCATCAACAAATGTATAACAGTATGAACTAAATATGAACCAGAGCATGACATGATAAGCACAAACAAATAAGAACAAAAGAAAGTTCGGCCAGAATGTCCGGAATTTCCGCACAATTGTGCAGAGTTACCGCGCAAGTGCGGAGTTTCCACACAATTTTGCGGAGATACCGTACCTTTTGGTCGAAAAAACAAAAAACATCACATAATACAGATGTAAGCACACTACCATCTTGTCCTTCTCAAAAGTAAAAATAGTTCTAGCGCACACAAAACATTCAAAACAAATTGTTCTCAAGTTCACTAAGTCTCCAATCTCACAAAGTGCTAATTAAGCTGCTATTACAAACCAAGTTCATACATAAAAGATAACTTTCACTCCCCCTTTGGCATCAAGCACCAAAAAGGAAATGAAATGGTCAAGCAAAGCAGCTACTCATCATCATCTTCATCATTCTCCTCTGTGGTGGTGTCCTCATCCTCATCCTCATCATCGTCATCATACTCACGGTAGGTGAGAGGCTCATCTTCCTCGGTCTCTTCTTCCTTCTCTTCATCAACATGACGACGAGGGCGGCGAGTAGGGAGAGAAGAACCAATAGGCATGGATGGATCAACAGGAATGATACGAGAGGCTCTAACTTCCTCCTCAGCATCGGCTGCATCCCATTCCACAAATTGATTGGGAAAGTCGGGAAGCTCATGGTATGGCTCTAACGGAAGGCCCAAAGCGCCCTTTACCTCAAGAATGTTGCGTCGGTTCTCATTCACTTCAATCGTCGTGTGCTTGCACATGCACCAAATGGCCTTGAGCGCTTTCTTGATCATGGATGGCTTGGGGCGATGAGAAGAACGAGAGCTAGAGGGCTGATGAGCATGATGACTAGTGGGGGCTGGAGTCTGAGCTGGCTGACGTGCAGGAGGACTGGAGGCTTATCATTGGATCGAGATCTCTTGTGTAAGGGCTCATGAGCAACATCCTTTTGAAAGATCTTCTTGGTCACCTTCTCAATCATGTACATGATGTACAAAGCATAGGGAAAGTTTTTCCTCGAATCATCCATAGCCTGCCTAAGCTCATTCCAAATGTAGTCAAAGATGCAAAAGGGCTGAACTCCAGGTGCAAGACGGTTCAGAAGGTTGAGGGCATAGAAGTGCAAAGATTTGGCATCACTGCCCTTGGTATCAATTGTCTCCCTAAAGATTGCATTTAGATGATAGTAGTAGGGAAGCAAGTTAGAAGCTTTGCCTTCATAAGCATACCCCGGATTGAAAAACATGAAAGTTGCTTCATTTGACTTGATTGTGATATCATTATGGATACAAGTTATACTCCCATCTTTAGTGCCAGGACCAAGAATCCTAAATAAGGTCATTTAGTCCACACAATAGTGCTCTCCCTCGGTGGTCCAATGAATGGCTACGGCCTTTGCATCATAGTAGAAGGAGCTATGAAATTGGCAAAGGATATCTTGATTCCAATCATATTTGAACCCCAACAAGTCCCGTGATCCATATTTCTCACAAGCATTGACTACTTGTGGATATACTTCATTATTTCCTTCCTCAAAGAATTTCCAATCAATCCACTTCATAGGCACAATTGGTGGCTTGTTCTTCTTCATGCATACGGAGAAGTAGAAATCTTGATGAAGGTCATTCCAAAACCTTGGATCAATTCCTTCCATCTTGTCAAACCTATATGTTTCCTCTTTCCTTTGCTCTTTCACGGCTAGCTTCTTGCCGCTATAGTCTCTTGGCAGGATTTGTGTGTAACCAAAAGGGGTGATTGGTGTCTTGATTCTAGGATTAGTGGGATAATTCTCTTGATCCGAACCAAAATTAGCTTCAAGACGTGAAGGGGTTTGGGGACATATAGCATAAGCAACACCTTTACTCCGAGGATTGACACGATGGTGAGGTGAGGGAGCTGGCATTGATTGGTTCATGTAAGGAGCAGCCGGTTGTGATCTTGGAGAATGTGGTGCATAAGCATGACTAGATGTCCCTTGATCCACACCTTTTCCCTTGTCAATCTGGCCACGATACCGAGTTCTACGAACTATCTGCTCCCCTTCATCACTGTCACTTGGCCTTTGGTTTATTGGATCATGCCGAGCTTTGGACCTTGCTTGCTCACGATGATATTGCTGAGGATTGAGATTGGGATTAGAAGCACCTTTCTTTACTCTTCCCATTGCTGTCCAAAAAGATAAGCATAAGAAGGGGAACCATAGAATTTGCAACCACACTATAAAACATATGTGCATTTTAGTTTTCATACTAGGAGGGTCCGGAGACCCCGTAGAAATCTCTAGAAACTCTGCACCACATGTGCAGAGTTTCTGGACAAAGTCCAGAGTTTCCATACTTTCCCAGTTTGAACCCTAAAATGCACAATGTGAGACTTATGACCATGGGATTTTAACCAAAACCTAGATCCAACATGTATGGCACCTAAGACAACTTATCCACCAAGGGGAATCCAAAGAGTCAAGCTACATTCAGATATCGGGCAATAAGAACCTAGGGTACCTTGGAGGATGAAGAAGAAGAAGAAAGTTGAATCCCAATCCAAGAACCCTAGAGTGCTTGATTTCCTTTGGGAAGCCTTCCTTGACGTTTGGGCGTGTTTCCACAGTGAGAGCTTCAAATCTCCATGGGGGCGTCGGATGTAGTGGAGAGGAGAACGAGAGGGGCATGCGGCGGTAGAAAAAGAACGAAAGGGTAAAAACTCGTGGTGAAACGGTATATATACGGGTCACCCTTCAATGTCCGGACACTTGTGGAGACTTCGCTCCCCCTGAATCTAGTAGGATTTTCACTTGGATTTTCATTTGTTTTCTCTTGAGAAAGGTATGGAACTAAAAAGTTTGGTTTCCTAGGAGCTTGAGAAATCTATTAACTCAAGATCAGCCAACAATCAACAATAGGAGCTATGATCTTGAGTCTCTAGATAATAAAAAGCCAATCATTTTTGAAATCAAAATACACACAAATCTTGAAAATTCTTTTAATTTTGGAGGAAAGCCTACCTAAAGCTCAATCAATTTTGTGTGCAATGTCTCAAGCTACGTTACGAGAATCCAAGATGTTTAGCTCACTCCTCAAAGCACAAAATCTTGACTCATCTAGTTGTTTAGTGAAGATATCGGCAAGTTGCCTTTCGGTGTTTACATGACGTAAAGCAATATCTCCCTTAACCTCATGATCCCTTAAGAAGTGATGGCGAATATCTATGTGCTTTGTTCGGGAGTGTTGTACGGGATTATTAGCAATCTTGATTGCACTCTCATTGTCACACACGAGTGGAATCTTGCTAAAATCACACCTAAAGTCATTCAAGGTTTGCCTCATCCAAAGTAATTGGGCACAACATGAGCCGGCCACCACGTACTCGGCTTCGGCGATTGATAAGGCAACCAAGTTTTGCTTCTTTGAGCTCCATGACACAAATGACCGACCAAGAAATTGGCAATTTCCGGATGTACTCTTTTGGTCCACTTTGCAACTGGCATAATCCGAATCAGAATAGCCAAGTAGACTAAAATCTGAGCCTTTGGGATACCATAAACAAAGATTAGAAGTGTGTACTAAATATCTAAGAATTCTCTTAATGGCCACTAAGTGACACTCTTTCGGGTTAGCTTGAAACCTAGCACACATGCACACGCTAAGCATGATATCTGGCCTAGATGCACAAAGATAGAGTAGAGAGCCTATCATGGAGCGATATACCTTTTGATCCACAGCTTTACCTTCTACATTTAGATCGAGATGTCTATTGGTTGGCATGGGAGTCTTGATGGGCTTCGCATTCTCCATGTCAAACTTCTTGAGCATGTCCTTGGTGTACTTGGTTTGACTAATGAAGGTGCCATCTTTGAGTTGCTTGATTTGAAATCCAAGAAAGAATTTTAACTCACCCATCATTGACATCTCAAATCTTTTCGTCATAATCCTACTAAACTCTTCACTCCATAGATTATTAGTAGAACCAAATCTGATGTCATCAACATATATTTGGCACACAAAAATATCTTTATCTTGCTTGCGTGTAAAGAGAGTAGGATTGGCTTTGCCTATATCAAAGCCTTTCCTTAAGAGAAAATCCTTAAGGCATTCATACCATGCTCTTGGAGCTTGCTTGAGCCCATAGAGCGCCTTTTGGAGCTTATAAACATGGTGAGGGTAATGTGGATCTTCAAAGCCCGGTGGTTGCTCAACATATACCAATTCGGAAATCGGTCCATTGAGAAATGCACTCTTCACATCCATTTGATAGAGCTTGAAATCATGGTGAGTAGCATAGGTACGTAAAATACGAATTGACTCAAGCCTAGCTACGGGAGCGTATGTCTCACAAAAATCCAAACCTTCTATTTGAGTGAATCCTTGAGCGACCAACCTTGCTTTGTTTCTTGTGACTACACCATGTTCATCTTGTTTGTTGCGGAAGACCCACTTGGTTCCTATCACGTTTTGCTTGGGTCTTTCCACCAAAGTTCAAACTTCGTTTCTCTTGAAGTTGTTGAGCACCTCTTGCATCGCTATTGCCCAATCCAGGCCATCTAGGGCCTCTTCCACCTTGAGAGGTTCCAAAGAGGAGACAAACAAGTAATGTTCACAAAAATTTGCTAATCGAGAGCGAGTAGTTATCCCACTTTGGATACTCCCAAGTATGTTGTCAATGGGACGGTCTCTTTGAACACTTTGATGGATTCTTGGATGTGGTGCTTGAGCTTGGTGTTGAATTTGATCACTCTCGTCATCTTCCTCTTGCTCTTGAGTTGGATCAGGTGCATCTTTGTCAGAGGGTCCGGAGTTTCCGGCCATTTGTTCGGAGTCTTCGGACTTTTCAGCTACGGATGGAATGGATGAGTTTGTTGTAGCTGCACCTTCTTCTTGATTTTGAGTTTCCTTTTCTTGTGGCCTGATTTCCCAAGTGGCTAGCTTCTCGATGGCCTGACGTGGAGCTTCTTCATCTACATCATCCAAATCTATTTGCTCCACTTGAGAGCCATTAGTTTCATCAAAGCTCACGTCACACGCAATTTCATCACAACCGGAGTCTTGTCAAAACACGATAACCATGAGCATTTGAAGCATAACCAAACTAGAAACCTTCATCATATTTTGGTGCAAACTTAGAGTTTTTGGGCTTCTTCTTAAGAATGAAGCACTTACTTCCAAAAATCCTAAAGTAAGACACGTTTGGTTTCTTACCAATGAGGATCTCATATGCCGTCATTCTCAGGAGTTTGTGAAGGTAGAGACGGTTGATGGCATGACAAGCGGTGTTGACAGCTTTAGCCCAAAATTGATCTGAAGTCTTGTATTCTTCTAGCATTGCGCTTGCCATCTCAAAGAGAGTCCTATTCTTCCTCTCAACAATATCGTTTTGTTGAGGAGTGTTTGTCACCGAAAATTGATGTCCAATTCCTTCTTCTTCAAGAAAACCTTCAATGTTGGTGTTCTTGAACTTAGTGCCATTTTCACATCTCACACTCTTGATCTTTCCTTTGAACTCAACTTGTGCCCTTTTTGCACACTTCTTGAATATTTCATGAACTTCACTCTTGTCATGTAAAAAGAACACCCAAGTGAAACGAGAATAATCATCAACAATAACAAAACCATATTTGTTACCACCAATGCTAATGTAAGCCACGGGCCCGAACAAGTCCATGTGAAGAAGTTCTAGAGGCGTCTCGGTGGTGACGATGCTCTTGGGTGGATGAGTTACACCAACTTGCTTTCCGGCTTGACATGCACTACAAAGACGATCTTTCTCGAAAGAGACATTAGTTAGTCCAAGGATGTGATTGCCCTTAAGAAGTTTGACAAGATTTCTCATCCCAACATGAGCTAGCCGGCGATGCCAAAGCCAACCCAAGCTAGACTTTGCTAACAAGCATGCCTCAAGTTGAGCTTTATCCAATGTGAAGTCCACAAGATAAAGCTTTCCCTTGAGTACACCCTTGAAAACAACAGAGTCATCGCTTCTTCTAAAGACAGTCACACCCTTATCGGTGAAATTGTAGTCCATCTCACAAAGTTGTGAAACGGATAACAAGTTGTAGTCCAATGATTCCACCAAGAAAACATTTGAAATGGAATGATCGGTAGATATAGCAATTTTACCTAGACCTTTTACCTTTCCTTGGCTATTATCGGCAAACACAATGTTGTCACTTGAATCTTCATTTGCCTCAAATGAAGTGAACATACTTTTCTCTCCGGTCATATGATTTGTGCATCCACTATCAAGCACCCACTTGGTTCCACTGAAGGAGTATGCCTTCACTCCTTTTGCCATGAGAAAAAGATGAGTAGCATCATCTTCATCATCGGTGAGCTCTCCAAATAATGATGTGCTTGTTGTTGTTGGAGCTTGCATGGAAAAGGTGGCCATATCTTCATCATCGGATGTCTCTTCCGTTGAATCCCATTCTTGACCAAGATGTGCTTCACCGACTTTCTTCTTCTTTTTCTTGCCATCTTCTTTCCTCTTGTTGGGTTTTGGACAATCGCCTATAAAGTGATCGGTTTTCCCACACCCATAGCACGGTCGCTTTGATTTTCTTTAAGTCTTGCCCTTGTAGCTTCCGTTCTTAAAGAAGCCACTTCTCTTGAATGATTTCTTGAGGTTCTTCATGAAAGGGCTAATTCTTCATCATCATCACTATCACTATCGCTATCTTCTTTGTCTTCTCTCTTTGAGCTTTCTTCAACCTTGACCACTTCCTTGCCTTTGCTCTTGGAGCTTGCTTGAAGAGCAACACCATTTCCCTTCTATATTTGCTCATAGATTCTTGACATTTCTTGAGAGACCTCGCCTTCCTTGATGGTCATGAGATGCTCTTCAATTCTTCCAATCACATCGGTGGGAGTGAACCCCTTGAATCCTCTCTTCTCTCTAACCAAGGTGGAAAGGTTCACATCTCTTGCCATGTAAGAACTTAGAATCATGTCAACCACTTCACGGTCACCCCACTTGTCGCTTCCAGGTGACCTAATCTTGTTGATGATTTCATTCAACCTATTGTACATCTCTTGTGGTGACTCGCTTTGGAGCATGACAAATCTATTGAGCTCTCCTTCCAAGCACCGGATTCTTCCTTCTCTAACCTTTCCTATACCTTCATGGTTGATTTGAATAGTGTCCCAAATCTTCTTAGCGGAATGGTACCCATCCACCTTTTTCTTCTCCCCTGGTGCCAAGAACTTGAGGAGGATGGAAATGGCATGCATGTTGCGGTGGATCTCATGTTCTTGATCCGTGGAGAGAGGCGTGTTGTACTTTGGATAGTTTACACCTACACACACAATCTTCCAAAGGGCCGGGTGGACCCCAATCAAATGTGCAATCATCTCATTTCTCCATGAGGCATACCTTGTCCCATTAAAGTGAGGAGGTTTACCCATGGAGATAGAGGTGTAAGGAGTAGAATAATTCAAGCGAGAATAATCGAAAGGAATTTGGGTGTTGGACTTATTCTCGTGTTTCTTCCTCTCTTCTTCTTCATAATCCGAGTCGTCTTCGGATGAATCCACATAGATTCTCTCAGCAACAACCTCGTTGTTGTTGGCACTTCTTATGATCCAATATCAGGATTGTGAATCCCGGTACTGGGGTAAGGAGTGTTTTAGTGGTTTTTCTTATGGCTCAATAAAATATATAAATATTCTGCAAGCGCACAGAATTACCGCTGTAGCACTTCACCAGCATGTATTCCGAGGTATCGTAATTTATATTTCTACAGGGAAGCTTATGGCAAGAGTACTAGCAAACAGATATTCGAGACTATCAGAGAGGGGTACACGACTAGCAAGACGGGGGATAACGGTATTGGATAGGAGTGGATATACTGTGACACACAGCTCAAGGGAGGCTCAGATAGGAAAGAGAAGGAATAGATAGCTGGGAGGACAACGAGAAGAGATAGATGATTCCTAGGTACTTTATCTGTCTATGTCACTCGGGGTTAGAGATATAGAGGTTGTAGAGCCAGCACTCAGAGGTCAAGTTCAAACCTATGTCTTAACTTCGGGACAGCAGAGCCTACGCCACATAGAAAGGGATGAGAAGGGTGGCATCTACCCTGCACTGGGGGATCCTACAAGCCGAGATGAACGTGATGGGCTACAAAGGCCGTATAGGGCTGTCACCACCTAACGACTACCACCTCTGCAGACTCAGGGGCAAACTAAGGTTACTGGCTAGCCTAGGAACCACTCCTACACTAGTCAACAACTACTTACTTCACTAGCAAGAGCAAGCAACCTTGTCAATACTCTTAGTGACAATTCACCTCAAGTATCGAGCAAGATCGAAGAACCGGCTAAGAAAAAGACTTAAACAAGATCTAGAAGCACCTGAACTAGAACCAACTATAGTCTAAACACAATATAGATGCAACTAGAATAAAGTAGAAGCAAGCTATAAATAACAGAGGCAAAGTGATAAAGATAACTTTATATTGATAACTCAAAGTCTACAAAACGAAGGGAAAAGATACAAGAGCTTATACCAGAGCTTCTGAAGACGACTCCGGAACCTCCGAGGCACAGCTCGACTCAACTCTAACTCCCAACTAAACTATCCTAACTCTACTAGAGAGAAGTGGAAATGAGAGCTCCTTGGCTTGGTGTGTCTTCAACCGGGCACTTGGACACTCTATTTATAGTGGCTTGATGGCGGTTTGGATGGAGTAACTGTCGAGGGAGCCAGGGAGGCCCCCTGGCTGATTCGGGCGAATTGAGGGATTCGGCCGAACCAAGTCAGTTCGGCCGAACCCTTGGATCCACTGCCCTTCGCTCCTGTGGCCTGGATGTGCTCCTTGGAGGCGGTTCCTAGTATGGGGGCAGTTCGGCTGAACTGGGCCTAGCTCGTGGCCGGCCTCCCCAGCACCGCCTCAAGTCCTGGTCCCTCCTGGGTTCCTTGTATGTGATGGATTTCGTGTTGGTTCTGCCCAGGAGTGACGTGTCGGTGACCCACATGTCGTGTGTCGTCATCGCTTGGTCATCGTTGACATGGACGACTCCCGGTTGTGCCTTATGTCGTGTACGGCTAAGGGGGGTAACCGGCCGAATCGTGTCGTTCAGCCGAATCAGTCATTTCTGACCCCTATAGCACGTATTTCTTGTTGTTGTACCTGCACAAGTAAAACTCACCAAAACTCATGGAACTTTATTAGAAGTAAACCTAAGTACATGGAATGTCACATATATCCTCTTTTATTCCCGAGTATTGGTGGTCGAAAATGTGCCGTAACGACCGCCAACAGTCGTCATTGTTCTTCGCAGGGTCTTCCTTCTTTGATCCATCACCTTTAATACCTTCTTTCCCCAACATCTTGATTCTCCAACCCTTTAATTCGGAGAACCAGGCTATGATACCAATTGAAATGACCTAAGATGGACTAGAGGGGGGGTGTGAATAGTCCAGTTGCGAGTTTATGACACTTAAAAAATGAACTATTAGTACCAAACTCCGGAGACTCCGGAGATTTGTCCGGAAACACCGCACTTGTGCGGAGCTTCCGCAGAAATCTCCGATAACTTCGAACTTTCTGCTGGAAATTGAAATCGAAGGAGCAAACTTATCTCGAACTTGATTCTTTTGAAATGTAAGGTTCACAGGGAACTGATCTAACTTTATCCAAACAACCTTAGCTCAAACACAAGTATGAAGTAGATCGGCCACAAACCCTAACAATATTATGAATAACCACAATCCAAGAGCGATAGCAAGTAAATCGAAGAGAATGACACAAGGATTTAGTTACCGGATTTCAACTCTCACAAAGAAAGTATATGTCTCCGTTGAGGTTCCCACAAAGGGCAGTTTTGTCCACTAAACCACATCCTCTCCCTAGGATCCAAGGACCCTAGAGCTTATACTTACTTCACAGGGTAATACAAACTTCACGGGGCTACCACAACCGAGTTGGAGCTCCCGAGCGATGCCTAGCCATCTAGGAGCAAAAGCTCCAAGAGTAATGAACCCAAAATCCAAGGCTAGACGAAGAACAAAATGCTCAAAGGATGGGAAGTCAACTTGCTTGCACTTAACCTTGCTCTCACTTAGATCTCATTTCAATCCCCTCACCAAATCTCACAAGGAACTCAAGAGGGTAGTGAGGAGAAGCTTTGAATGCTAGAGAGAAGCTCGAGTATGAGTTAGGTCAAGAAGAAGTGAATGAGAGGGGTTGAGGGGTATAAATACCCCTTCACCCACAACTAGCCGTTATGCTGTCAAAGTGCATAGTTTCCGGACAAGCGAAGTCTCTGGACCAAAGTACAAAAATTCCGGAGATAAATTGTTCGGAGGGTTGGAAGTGTTTGAATATGGCTTTATCTCGATGGTTAGGTTGGCTATGAGCATTCATCATTGTCAAGACCTCTAAACTTCGAATCCCCCTTTATAGTACGGCATTTCCTATTTACTCAAGGATAAATACATTAAAAATTAAATAACATCCATGCGTCCTTGAGCTTCCAATTCATTTCCTCTTTTTGGTGTACCATCCATCATAGCTTTTGTATTACCACCCGCCCATGACTTGACAAAAGATTTAGACTTCCAAACGCCTTGTCATCAATCAACCGAAACCGAGGTCAATTGTACTTTCAGGGTGCAGATTCTATTGGAATCCACTTATGTTAGTAGGAACCAAGATCCTAGTGGTAGTGGTCGATGAGGAACCAGTAGGGCAGTATGTGAGGAAAAGGTGCGAAGAGAGATACGAAGGACCTGAATAGGGTTTTGGATTATGGTAAATGGACCTCTAATACGCCGAAACCTGCCATTTCTCCCATAACCCTGCTATCTGATGGCATGTACTATAATATCTGGTATGACCTCCATCTATGTTGTCTCATAGCATGGCCACCAAAGATGAGAAAATAATAAGGCCAATCTTAGTGGGGAGTTTCATAGGCATTGAAGTCTATGCCATATCATTGCTGATGTGATATGGTCATTATGGGAGAGAAGGGAGTTTCAGGAGATGAGAGAGAAATTTCATACCCATAACACTCATGAGACACAATTACCTAGTTAATAGTCTTGCTAACGGTGCAACAAAGGCATTTCTAAATTTGTTTGTGTTGCATGTGATTGCGGCAGGCCGGTGCCACCCGAAATCAAATGCTCAAGGAGGTACTATATTTTTTCTTGGAAAATGAGATCTAAGTACTATGATGTTATTATTCTATATAAAAGTCACGATAAGCATGTGACTAACATCGCCCACAACCGAAAACTGGTAGCATCATCATGTTAGAAATACACGTTTAAATCTACCAGATTTTAATTTGAGGCATATTATGTAAACCAATGCTATTGCTACACATATACATATGTAAACCGGATCTAGTTGCAAACAAACAGATGTAAACCAAACATACATATATAAACATTGTATAAAAGCAGCAGATTTAAAGCACAAGTAAATATTTCTACAACATGTAACCCATAGATATAGCTAGCCAACAAGTAAACACTACAAATATGGTAAAAAGTTTACGCAAGCTTGGCAGCTCGCAGCGTCACAAGTCACACGATTATTTACGCGAAAAGAAATGTGGGTACCCACGTGTGTGCATTGTGTTCACACATACAACGAAGGGAGAGAGCTCTTCTATTTAAGTTGGCTTGCGCAAACCCAAACTAGCAGTAGGGGACTAAATTACAATGCACTACCTCCAAACAATTGGTTTTGATGCTAACCATCACAACTGGTTGGTCACACTTATCAGTTGTGATGGCTCTTGGTAATATCATGAACACATGATAAGATGGACCCCAAAATGAAGTACATATGCCATGGTCATAACATATTTTTATTTTGGTAATAAATAACAACACATGTGGGTGTAACAGACTTTTTTTTGCAGGAATTAATCCCTATATATGTCACACATGCTAGTGGGGAGATTGAATTTATTTGGAAAGAAAATGGAAGCAAGCCAACATGAATAGAGCCCTCTAAATGCTCTTCAAGACATGTGTTGGTCATTTTGAGAAGATAAAGGACATGTCAAGACCCTAGTTTCATAAGGAGATGAATGACACTTGGTTTAGCTATAGTTTCTTGAGTTTACAGTTTTTACCATACTATAAAGAGGGGCTCATGAGTTAGTAGCTTTACCATGCACAAAATATGTTAGCTTGATGACACCAAGTCCAATAGACAGTTCAAGAAGCTAACTGAAGACAATTCTAGACTATGGAAGGAAGAAAGAAGTAATGGAACTCGAGCATGACTGAATTAGATAAGTTCTAGCAAAAAATGAGGCATCAAATTATTTGGTGGTGCTAGTTTTGAACTGTCTAGATGAGTGGATATTCATCTGGTGCTGGATTATCCAACATTATGAAATAGCATGTCACACATTGAAAAGAACTATCTGAGTGGAAGAAGTTATCCAACAAGGAAGTGTCGAATGAATCGCCGTGCCATCAGAAGAACAAGTTCATCAGAATATCGAGAGTTCAATAGCACCGGATCATCCAACGGTGTATGAGGTCATCCTACGGTGATGTCATAAGCAACAAAAGTAACTTTCAACTTCACAATAGTCATGTCACGACTTAGAGTGACTGGATCATCCGACGGAGCAAGTTCAAACAAAACATCAGATCATCCGATGGTATTATTTTTTTGGGGAACTTAGAATACAATGCCAAGGCTTCACCTATATATAGACCCCCATATGGGCTCTTGCATCTATTCTTGTTACTATAAAGACTCAAGAAACCTATATGGTGTCCAAGATCCAAAAGAAGAAGAGAATCAAAACAAAATCATCATAAGGTGGAGAGACTGTTGACGATCATTAAGTGATGAAATCCGACCATCAACTATCTCTAGCATAGTAAAGAACATATCATTTCTTTCATATATTTTATTCAAATAACATAGTTTCACCTGTATTGGAGAAATATTTGAACACAAGTGGAAGAAGCTGGAGGCAATTGGGCTTAGTGCCACATTAGCCGACACCTTGTAGAGGCCAGTAAAGCCCAACTTTGCCTGGGATGAAGAAGCACACATCCAAGCCACTGAATTAACATTAGTTGTATCCAAGGGTCAAAAAGAGGCCATATGAATGAACCAAGGATTGGGTGGCCCACAACCTCAACTAAACATACACAAAACTGGGCCAACCCACCAAGTTACCAAGGAGGGCGTGAACAAGCTTAGTGTCATGTCGGCCCATGCCCAAGGAGCGTTGAACCGGCTCTCCTTCCACATGGTGGTCATAACCAACCTCATGAACACATCCAAACCAAAGGCGCTAGGATCGACGGTCGGTAGACTTGGGAGTAGGTCCCACCATCCTGTACTACCTCGTGCTGATCCTCCATCGCCTCCTAGTGCTATAAATAGAGAGATCCGGCCTAGGTGCCAAATACACACCAGAAGAAGAGTTCTCCTACTCCAAGTGATTAGGCTTAGTCTTAGTTGGGAATTAAGCTTAGAAGTTGAGCTTCTCTAGGGTTTTTCATCTTAGTTATCTTGTAAGGCTTTGTTCTAAATGAAGTTATCTTTTATTATTATGTTCAATGTCTAAAGTCTTTATTTCATCATTAGTCTATAAGTTTATGCCTTGCATGAATGCATTCATATGATTACACCTAGGCCTTTTGATTCATATTACGGCATTGGCTCAATGCATAATGTCACTTTGCCTATTTCTAAATTAAGCAGAGTTGTATTCTTTAGTGCAAATATGGTATTTGTACTAAGGAATACCATTGAGAGTACCTTTACGCCTCGCATTTGTTGAGGTAGATGGCAGGTGGTGACTGCGGGATATAGGTACTACTAGGCCCATCACCGATAGGGCTGTGGGCCAACCTGGAGGTGGCCCACAAGGTGGACAAGATGATGATGACGTAATTTGGTAGGTTTAGATTGATACCGACTTGTAAACCCTTGGTTGTCGGCCTATATAAGGCGGCCTAGATCATCCCCTGAGGGACATCCAGAGAGACCCCCATTCATTGTAACCATACGCTTGCCCTTGCTTCCTGAAGCTTGGTCGAGTTCCAGCAATACAAACCACCACCGACACAAGACGTAGGGTATTATACCTCTGGGTAGCCCGAACCTGTCTAAATCGTGTTTCGTATGTCACCATCAAGCTACTCAACTCGGCAAATCCCCTCCTACAAATCTACCACTCGGGTACTCCCTAGTGTATTGCCGGGTCTAGGATCCGACAGTGGCAGCCCCGTCCATCTTTTGTATTCCTCCACGTTCGGGTTTAGGTGCTAGGCCTTTTGAGATAAAACACCAAGCGTTCCCTTGAATAAGGGGATGTTTCTCTTGACACCTCGATGTGCCTATTGAATATTTTTTCTAAGTCCTTTGTATGTATAGTACTCCCTCCATATTGGTATTAGATGATGTTTAGGACAACGACATGGTCTGCAAAATGTAACTTTGACTTCTTATTTTTACAAAAATATTTATTAAAAAATAATATATATACTTTTATAAACATATATTTTAAGACAAATCTATTTGTATGGTTTTCACATTTCCAAACTCAATGACTTAAAATTTATTCATGATTTATATTCTCAATGTTTGACTAAAATCTTGTCCAAAACGTCATCTAATACCAATATGGAGGGAGTATATATTCTTGTATGCTAGTAGATATCATGACATGAAAGTATATATAGGATCCCTAGCTCATCTTCCAATGTCCTCCAACCTAAGTTATCCCTTTATACGATCGAGCCTCTTCTGTGTGTCACACTACCCCTATATTCATCTTTACTCGTGTCTAGATAGTCGGAATATCCTCCATGCTACGACTAGGTGCATTGGTTATAGCAACCATGTAGGACCAATCACTTTTCCTGTGGAATAAACAAATATGATACTCTGCAATACTCCCAGGTGAAATGCTACAATGTACTTATGTACGGTTGCAAAATAACTATGACCATAAGAAATACCAACAGAGACATCATGGAGAGAGAGTTCTACTCCTACAAGTTCTCCATTCCAAACTTATGTACATTATTCTTAGTGCTTAGTGCTGGTCATGTGAGAGTTCATGAGCTTGTTACTCTTGGTGGTTGATGATACTTAGCCGGTCTTAGTGGTGGTTGGTGATCTTGGTGAGCTCTCGGAGATTGTGGAGCCCCAAGGTATTGGTAGCATTGTACACAGTTCGAGCTAGCTGTTTCAAAATTGATCTTTCATGGAGCAATTGGATTATTAGTGATTCAAAAAGGCATATCTCCCTAATTGGATTTTTATTAGCCCAAGTAAACTGTCAACAAGTTTCCTAAAAAAACTAAACTGTCAACAAGAGAGCTCTAGTTCTCTTAAATTCAAGCTTCTTTGTAACAACATTGAATAAGAACAACCATCAGTCATCATATCTACCGTTATTCTTTTCACTTGGGCTCTTATTGGTGTTGAAATCCCCCAAGTAGGAAAGGAGTCGATTCCATGGAACAAATGTGTAGCAATTTTCATAAAAAACTCTCTTTAAATTCGTTTTCAGCGGCACCATAAACTACTATTAATATCCATTCAGAATTATCAGATTTATTTCTATGCTTAAACTTCACATAGAAGTCACCATGAGAAATATTTGCAACATAACCAACTTCTAGATTAACTGCAACTAAGATCCCCCCGATCTACCTATTCGTGGCACCCAACTCCGAAGGAAGTTCTTTTCACCACGTACAAAAGTGTGCGAGTGCTGATTCAATTTGAGATTCTCCTTTGATTTAATTTCAGAGTTTTTTTCTTATCTAATTTTTTGGTATATAGGTGCAGTTAGAGTTCCATGGCTGATGAGGTCACGAGGCCTGTAGCGAGTTAGACAAGAAGTGATAGCGAGGGGATGGGAGGAGTGCTCGTATATTCTTCACTCATGCTCTGATGATTGTCTTGTAATATATGCTTGTGTAAATTTCTTTAGATTTTGTGTATGGATATGTCCTAGCTGAGTTGCTGCTGACTAGGCCCGTAGCGAGTTATATATATATGATGAGTTTTTTCTACATACACGTATAGCTACGCCCTTCTACTAGCGGGTTTGCATGCACAGGCACAGCCCGTTACCAAAGTACCGGCCACTCAAGCTAATATTTCGGAGGGGGCCGGCGGAGCGCCATGCAAGATCCAACTGATCGGCCATATTGATGTAATTAAGGAAATGAATAAAATAATAGTACATCTGAGTAGTGCACTCTTGCCGTGATATTTGGCTAAACGAATCTATATATCTATGCAAATCTAAGTGAGTATATTAATACGTGTATATACGGCAAGAGTAAGAGAATTTGCATCGAGTATGTTGTCTCTTAAGAGTATGATTACATACTATTTTGTAGGTAGTATTATGTACTAGAATATACATACTTTTTGAAATGGGAATCGATATATAATTTTTTTGAAGGGAGTATGTTTTTTTGTGAATTTTTTAAGGGAGTATGTGTGCATACTACAGTTTTATGAGTATGTGTGCTTTCTTTCACAAGGGAGTATGCATGGGCACGTTCTGTTTAAAGATGAGTATATATATGTACTAGCAAGAACTCACGTGCGGCACGCACATTTATTGATGACACATACGTACTAAAACAATGTCACTTGAGTGGGTTAGGGTAAACAGACCAGTCGTGCGAAGCGCTTTTAAAAATACTTTATATTCGCTCTCTCATGTATAGACAGTTTTAGTTATTCTGAAATCTAGAGGCACGTTATTTTGAGATAGTTGATCTTTATTTATATGGAGAAAAACTCTCCAGTCTATTGTCTATTAGCAATACGGGATAATTGTGTATAGACGTGGTTAAAAATGTGGGTATATTTAGGTGGTCCCTTTTTTGGGTGAAAAAAAATTCATTTCCAAAAAAATGTGGGTATAGTTCGCTGAAATCTGGTCGTTCGTCTAATTAGCATGCCGCGGTTTAGTTAGGTTTTTTTGCCTCTCCTTAATGTTGCACTGTTACAATAGTCTACTCTATTTTGATCATTACCGTGATCAAGATTGGCATCATGATGGTTGTCATATCTGCATTTGTTATGTTTTATTCAATTCAAAATTTAGTATGCCGTGTGGCACCTCGTATAGTCCACAAAAGAAGTATAAGATGTCTAAAATCAGAATTTAATATGACGTGTGCCTCTCATGTAGTCGCAAAAAAAGAGCACAAGGAGCTCATCCTTCCATAACGTTTGCAGAAGAACGATGTTTGCTTTCCAAAAAAAATAGGTGGGTATAAAAAACACCGGTGAAAAAAAGGGGGCTAGCCAAGGAGCTCATGGTGTAGTGGCAAAGGCCACTAGCTAGAAGGCTCCCACCCAGAGTTCAAATCATGAGTGAGGCACATTAAACTTCAGGGGTCTCCCTTGGGGTATTTCTTTCAAAAAAAGGGGCTAAGGTGAACTCACAAGGGATTTTTCGCTCTGTCGAAAAAAAACTTTCACAATATTTCCTTTTTTTCTCTGCAACGTGGGTCCAAGTGGGTCCGATACGAGGGGTACGGGGTTTTTTATTGGTAACAAATATTTTCAAAAGAACTCGATCATTTTAGTATAGAATAGATAGATGGCCAAGTATATACTCTCTTTTTTAGCCTGGACGCCGGCATACATTTATGGTACTGTTTCGAGGAGGGAGTATGCATACATACCAAAGCGAGTACGTACACATACGTACTTGTTTACATGTAGTATGAGTATATGCATGTTTACATATAGTATGACTACATACAGGTTTATACCAAATACATGAGTATATTATATACATTTTAAAAAGGAGTATACGTATCTGATGCTGCGGCGATGCCATCTGATGTTGTAGTCATGGGCGCGCGCGGTGGCCACCGATCACGGCCTTTCCGGTTGGACGCGCTTCCGGCAGGGCCTGACGAGTGACGAGCACGTTCGACCTTCCTTCCTTGCCGAAGCCTAACAGCATGATCCACCTAAGAACGTAACATCATCATGATCACTAAGCCCGCGTGAAATAGTTGTGGAGAAACATAATTGATTGTAGAAAAATATCATGAATAACAAATCTTAGATTGATACTCAATGATCGCCATGCAGACCGGCAGCAAAACATGATTTAGCCCTTGTTTAGTTCTCCAAAAATAACTCCAAAGTTCACTACGTAAAAAGAAGATTCTCATCATATCAAAATGTCGGCTCATACATGGAGTACTAAATATAGATGAAATCAAAAACTAACTGCACAGTTTTGTTGTACTCTACGAGACGAATATTTTGAGCCTAATTAATCAATTTTTGGACAACTTTTCACACGTACAAACGAAATGTTACAGCGGTGCAATGATTACGAAGTGACCACAAATCTCCAAATTTCAACCCCTATTTTGCATCTAAACAACGCCTTAGATGACACGAGAAAGTTCAGATCGGTAGACTACCGTCGCCCTTCCTCATGCTTGGAGCCAAGGATCAGATCGCACGGACTCAGATCGACCAGGTATACCCACATACCTTCGCCGTGATATGGCAGGACAACAATTAATTGCACGGCAGCAAGAGGAGCGTCACCGCCGCCGAGCGCGACAGCTCCAGGAAGTAGGCGCGCGCTGATGATATGTACAAGAACAGAGTAGCATATGCTTAGACAATTGAATCCATCACCAAGCTTTAAAGGAGTATATGTGCGTTCATACCTGTTCACCGTCGCATAGCCCAGCGGCAGGATGGACGAGCAGGCCGGGCAGCTCTCCGCCTCCGCCGAGAGATGAGAGGGCCACAGAAGGGCGTTGCGGCTGGATCCGGAAAAAAAAAGGATGGCGTGGCTCCCGACTAAAACAGAACAAGGAACTATCGGGTCTGTCCGATAAAAAAAATAAAAACCCAGACCCGGTTACGTGAAGATTGTAAAAAATCACAGGAATATAAGTGGGAGTAGCTACAAGCGCGTGTAGAATGGATTTGAACGAGTTTTAACTACACATGCATGTAGCTACACTCACCATCACTATACCATTGTACGTATGTCCGCATACTAGTTTATCATTTTTAGTACGTTCATATACTAATTCTAAGATACTTCAAAGCAAGTTACACGAAAAAAATGTAAAATCAATCCTATTTTTTAATATATTATGATTACACATTTATAATACTATATAAGTATTATGAACATACGCGTGTGAACATACTAAAAATGATAAACTAGTATGCGGACATACGTACAATGGTATACTGATGATGGGTGTAGCTACATGCATGTGTAGATAAAACTCATCACACACATATACACACACTAGTCGAGCGGTCTGGTCCTCCACTCCTGTTTTTCCGGAGAGGCATGTGTTGGCCGTTCCATCTGTGATTCATTTTTTTCTGCAAATTTATTCGATCTGCAAGATTCTTTTTTTTTTGTCATTCTGCGAACTACCACATGCTGGATTTGCAGATGGACGGATATCCCAGCTTCTAATCTATTTTCAAGCTCGGTCAAATAAAACTTTATTCGCATTGTGAAGGTAGGGATTCTTTAAGTAGTATGCAGGATCCAGTGAGATAATAGATAATTTTCGATTTGCATGGAACTGTTTGTGACGTTCGATCAACACGTGTTGTCTCTGATGATAAATGAAAAAAATAAGATTGGAGACGTCAATCGCCATCACTTGCATTCCGAATGATTTCAATGTTACATAAATCCCAACCAAAACAAGACGTTACTGTGCATTTCTATCCACATGAACTAAATGTAAACACCACATAACAGCTAAGCCTACCAGTATCTGAATCCCAATCCAGCTTGATTGTTCTGATTGCAATAATTTCACCAGTTCTATGACTCTTGCATCTTCACTCCAAAATCTTTAGCAGTTGTGTCATTTCCAGCCCCTCCAGAATCTTGGCACAGATTGAAGATCTGCTGCTTCACACGAACACACCAACGCTCAGATTAGCTAAAAGAAAATCCCCACAGTGTTCCTTCAGATTCTTAGTGCACTGTGGCTGATGTGTTTGAGCTAAGCAGAACTTGTAAAAAAATATCCATAGAAATTCCCATAGCATCACGGAACAACTATTTCTACAGCATGATAAAATGAAATTAAAAAAATCCAGGAGCTACCACCTGAGCTGCTAGCCTGCTCACGTATATGAGATTAAGTATAGAGCTAATCAAACGTAAGAGCAAAATCATGTCATTATGCCATCTGAAATTAATTCCCATGCCAAAGGAAGAGAGTAACGCAATACTAGGGACCTATTCTACAGTACACAAAATAATAGTTCATTTGCATTCTGTATACAAATCCCATGCTAAGGAGTACTGTCAACTAGATAAAAACTCATGCATCATGGAAAGAGTGAGAACCAGATATGCTATACTAACAAAATCAGATTTTAGCCAAATATAAGATGCAACAAACAATCCACAGCTAAGTAATCTAGTTTCAGGAGCACACAAAAAAATTAAGCAACACAAGCAACCAAGAAGGGATAAGGGCAGCATCGTGATTAGGAGATGATCGTCACTTGCAACCATCTGAGAAGCCCAGTGTCACTGACATCTTTTTCGCAGAGCTTGTCGCGTACACCCTTCATACAACCGTCATTACGCATCCTCATCTCCATGGTCCTGGCACCTGCAATGATGTCCGGATTCAAAAGAAAATAAATTATCTCTGCACCAATGAGTATTTCCAAGATTCAAGAAACAAAATATGATGCACTTGCTAAAGACGAGCTGATAATACATTGCATGCCGTATAGCTCTTGGAAATCAGTAGCATTCATATGGATATAAAATTATAAGCACAAGCAAGCTTCACTATGCAATTAAGCTCAGCTTTGTATCATTTGTTTCCAGAAAAATGAGTAGTGCAAACTGCAAAGCTCAGGAATAATCTCCAATGTTACGAAGAAAGACTGCATATAACCTTGTCAAAAAGGAATAATCTCCAAAGCTTCTAATGCTAGTTCAGGAAATGAAAGGTATGTTTCCATTCTTATTAGATAATCCTAAAATTATTAACTGCATGGCAACACGAAAGTAGCGGCATGTATCATATACTGGAACAAAGAAGCATGTATCATTTGAATAAAGGCCCAGCCTGCCTCCGACAGCATATTTTATAACCAGCACTACTGATTGGGATTCACACAAATGATAAGCAATCCTGAATACATATAAGAGGCACATAGTGAATAATGGATCAGAAGTGTATGATTTCCCATTCAATGCTGCAGCTTTCCTCTGGTCACTACATGGGAACCACACATCGTGCAGCCGGCACCAGGATAAAGACCAGATAAGGAATTCACTATAGCATCCAGCAAATAATACGATTTGTTGGTACAAAAGTTGAAGTAGCTAGTCTGATCATAAATCATATAATGCGTGAGAACCAAAACTAAAGTAGGCTGACCACAAATATTACCAAGTTTTTAGTTGCAAATACTTCTGGATGTAGACATTAATTGCAAAATTAGTGCTAAGTTAACATGCCATGTTTTTGTTTGCAAATAGTGGCAAACAGAAACATACATCCTATAGATTTAGACATGTGGGAATACAATTGTCTTGTTGACATGCCATGTTTTTGTTTGCAAATATTTCTGAACAGAAAAGTCAATAATGCAAATTTAGCTCATAAGTATCTTTGTTCACAAATACATCTGAAAAAAACGTAAATACTGAAAAGTTCACATGTTATAAGCCTTGTGTTTACATCATGAGATCAAACCCAACAAGGTATCCATTAAGTACCAAATTTTAGGTTTGCTAGTCTAATCAGCATGCATCCCGTAGGTGAACAGATACTGAAAGAAATAAAAAATCTGGGAACATATTATCCAACTTTGCATGCCCTCAATTTGCAAGACTAAGAAAAGAAGATAAGTCCATCTAAATGGAACAGATCAAATCCCAGTCGTCATTTAGTAGCTATCTAGTAACCAAATCTCATAATTTGCATTCGATCATTGCATACATGATTAAGGCCTTGTTTGGATGCATTGGTGCTAGTAGTTGGCAGATAAAATTTACAGGTAGGGATCCAAACAGGCCTGCTAACTATTAGCAGCCCACCTTACTAATAATTAGTCCATTAGCAGGTGTGAGGCTGCTAATAGGTGCTAATTGTTAAAGCCAACTATTAGCAGTTAGCCAGCTAATAGTTAGCAGCTATTAGCTACAAAAATATTAGTACTAATGGAAAGAGGGCCTGCAGAATGGCGAAGTAACTGGACGGCTGAAGGCAGAGCTACACACATGTATTTATTTATTTTTCAACAACATAAATTTGGTCACAATCTAAAAGTACCTGATACAACGATGATAATACATATACGAGCACAAGTGGATTCAATTATGTGAACACACATAAAAAATATTTCAAGAGCACCTCTGTCCAGATTTTACCTTGTTTAGCTGGCTCCTCCAAGTTCTTGGCCATAGCAACATGCCTAGACACAGAGCTGCCATCAGATGCGGATGGAAAGACAAAGTAGAAGTAGAAGATGCCAGAACAGATGTATATCAGCAGGGGAGTATGAAGATTTAAGTAGTTCAGTTCATTAGAATTAATCAAAAAGGTGTCATGCACATATTCTAGCTGTAGATCCACGTGAAAATGCCATCATTCTACAGGATTAGAATTAATCAAACATGTGTCATGCACATCTTCCAGCTGCAGATTGGCGTAAACCTTCTGCAAGAAAACGACAATTGGTAATTAGCTGCTTGGTTCAGAGGATAATTGGCAGCAAAATCATATATAATCAGTGCTGAAGGTCAATCAGATCTCAAATGCTCTGCTTAGATTTACTTACAGAAGAAATTATGATAGTATCACTATCTAAAATACAGAAAATAAGGCTTAATCGAAATTGGGAATATAAGAAATCAAATCAAAATTGACAGCTAGAATCTACATCTGATGGGAAGATCAAATAACCATCACGAGAGACACCATACGCCAGTGGACAGAATCCATGGATTTTAGCGCCGTCGCCATATGCTGGTGTTGCGAGGCGTGAGAGCCGCCAACCGATGGTGCTCGACGCTGCTGCCACTACCAGACGCTAGAGTTGTGGGAGCAACAGCCCCTGCTGCGACGCCACCAGCCGCTCGACGTTGCTGCCGCAAACAATGGAGAGAATCGGGTAAGGGAGGGACGGGAGAAACACTCGATGCATTAATAAACTTGGAAATCGACGTTCAATCTCAGAATCAATAGGATAGCATTGATTTAATACTTACACAAATCGCCGGCACATCCACGAGAAATCAACCAAAATCGAAGGAAAATGAACAGAAAAAATCATAGAGGGCACATGCGCTGCCAAGGAGACTCAGCTAATTCATCTAAAGAAATTAATCCACAACTTGTGCTAGCGCTCGTTGCTCTCGACCTCTTCTGCAACTAGGAAACATCGAGTGCGTCATCGGCTCGATGCACCATGGCGACTCTCCGGATGCGAAGCTGTAGAGGCACACCACCAGTAGACGAAACAGGCGGGATGGGCTGCGACGGGCGGCGCCGCCGCCGTCGAGCGGAGCACGCGATAGGGAGGGGTTGGATGAGATGCGGCCACAAAAACTGCCGATTCCATTTCAGCCCGCGATCTCGAATGTATTAATTTTTTAATCAATTAAATTACCAAAATAAAAAATAAACCACCGCCGCCGTAGGAAGGAAGCTGGCACGCCGTGCGATAGCGGCATTATTTTCGGCTCGATACAGAATAGCTATTCCATATATATATACCATGCTTCGCATCCGGTCATATAAACGGTAGTGTTCTCCGTGGCCATCAATCCCATAAGCAGTTCCGGTTCATTTGTTGGAAGTAGAGGTGTTACTACCTGAAACTAAAGCTTTCTTCTCTTTTAGGGATTAAAACCATGGTAGTCCCTTAGTCCCTTACCCACAAAAAAAAATGCATGATCTTTGTTTCGTTTTGACTTTTTTAGATATATAAGTATTTACCAGGGGCGGAGTTAGGGTATAGGTTGTGGGTGCAGCGGCACCCAAGACTCCAAGAGAATAAAAAAATCATTTATAATGTTTAATTTCAACCACATTTACTTGAGATTTATACGTACGCTATAGAGTGACGCACCCCTCTCTATTTCTATCTAGCTCTGTTCCTGGTTTTTACTATGTATCTAAAAGCAACATATATGTAGATGCATAGCAAATCTAGAATAGCCAAAATTACCTACAATTTGAGATGAAGGGAGCTGTAAAGGCCGTTCTCTTTTGCAAAAGTTGTTTTCTTCAAATGTGGTGATTATTTTATGTCCCACCATTTCCTTTTAAAACAAAACATACCATTTCTTAATTCTTAGTTACCTAAAACTAAACCTCAACTAATATTGAAAGTTGCAATATTGTTGTCTGTCATTGATTTAATCTATACTATAAAGAGAATTAGATTTGAAAACGATTCTCACCAAGATTAGACTCACCCCCACCTCACAGAGGACCCATCTGTCATGAAAAAAGGACTACGAAAGGGGAGGGGGAGACCCATTTTATCGCCCTTCGGAAGAGAATTCCCCCCAAAACCCATAATTTTTTTCACCTAAATCGGGTCCACCTAAATCTACCCACGCGCCATTTATGTTGCCATATTTAATATGTATAATCTTAGCAAGTTTTCAAATAGATGGTAGATGATTATGTTTGGATTTAAGTCCAATCTGTTACCATAATTAATATGTATAATTTGAGTATGTTTTTAAATAGATGATAGATTTCTATATTTAATATATATAATCTGAGCAAGTTTTCAGATAGATGGTAGTTGATGATTACGTTTGGATTTAAGTCCAATGTGTTGCCATAGTTAATATGTACAATCTGAGTATGTTTTCAAACATATGATAGGTTTCCTTAGTTGATGATTGTGTCCGGATTGAAATCTAATAATGACCATACTAGACTATCCAAATTTAATATATACAATCTGAGGCGGTTTTCAAACATATGATAGGTTTTCTTAGTTGATGATTGTGTCCAAATTGAAGTCATAATTAACATACTAGACTAGCTAGGACTTATATTAATCACGCCAACCAGCCGTCACTTCTCATTATCCCCCCGACATGTGGTTGTTCCACAAATCCTCCAGCAGAAAGATCCGCCGCTCCGCGATCACCCGCGGCCGTCGGTTCAACACATATGTGCACCTGCACGCCGGAACGTCTTCAGCGTCGGAGGCCGTACTACAGGGTGTTGTGCATGATGGGTAGAGGCAAGAACGCCGGCGCCGTCGACAGCGATACGACAACGTCGGACGAGGAGGACGACGAGGTCAGAACCAGCAGCTTCACCATGTCCGACGTGATGAAGAGCCCTGCGGCGGCGGCGTTGAGCCGGCGCGAGAGGTACTACCTGGTGGCGTACAAGCAGATGGTGGGGTTGTTTGCGATGTTATGGGTGAGTCGAAGTTGGTGCCGCACGTCGGCCATGTCAGGTTCTCCTGCGTCGGCCATGGTATCATGTGATACTAGACTAGATAGTTTGATGAACTTGTTGATAGGATGAACTTATTGCGTCGACCGCGGCACATGCAACTATCGAATTGATTTAATTAGTTGTTTGATCCTTATGTTTACGTGATTTGTGGCATTGTTTGGATGTGTTTTTTTCGGCAGCTCATACTTTATTTCTGAACATATATATAGTACGTATGCTGTCATATATACATCATGGTCAAAAGGAATTTGTCAGTATACCTGCAAAACTGGCGTATATGATTACATTTAGATTAAAGTCTAATAGTTTTATATTTTCTTTTTATTTTTGTAGTGTACAATACGGTAAGTTCTGCTTGCGATGCCTCGTCCTTTATGTTGCCATATTTAATATGTATAATCTGAGCAAGTTTTTAAATAGATGATAGTTGATGATTATGTTTGGATGTAAGTCCAATAATTTTAAATTTTCTTTCCATTTTTGCAGTGTACAATATGGTAAGTTCTGCTTGCAATACCGCTCCATTTATGTTGCCATATTTAATATGTATAATCTGAGCAAGTTTTTAAATAGATGGTAGTTGATGATTAGATTTGGATTTAAGTCCAATAATTTTACATTTCCTTTCCATTTTTGCAGTGTACAATACGGTAAGTTCTGCTTACGATGCCACGTCCTTTATATTGTCATATTTAATATATATATATAGTCTAAACAAGTTTTCAAATAGATTGTAGTTAATGATTATGTTTGTATTTTAAGTCCAATAATTTATATTTTCTATCTATTTTTGCAGTGTACAATATGGTAAGTTTTGCTTGCGATGACGCGCCTTTTATGTTGTCATATTTAATATATATAATGAGCAAGTTTTCAAATATATGGTAGTTGATTATTACGTTTAGATTTAAATCTAATAATTTTACATTTCCTTTCTATTTTTGTAATATGGTAAGTTCTCCTTGCAATGCCGCTCCCTTTATGTTGCTATATTTAATATGTATAATCTGAGCAAGTTTTTAAATAGATAATAGTTGATGATTATATTTGGATTTAAGTCCAATAATTTTACATTTTCTTTCCATTTTTGCAGTGTAAAATATGGTAAGTTCTGCTTGCGATGCCGCGCCTTTTATATTACCATATATAATCTGTATAATTTGAGCAAGTTTTTAAATATATGGTAGTTGATGATTACGTTTGGATTTAGTTCAATAATTTTACATTTTTTCATTTTACAGTGTACAATATGGTATGTTCAGCTTGCAATGTCGCGCCCTTTATGTTGCCATATTTAATATGCATTATCTAATGCAAGTTTTTAAATAAACGGTAGTTGATGATTACGTCTAGATTTAAGTCCAATAATTTTATATTTCTTGTCCATTCTTGAAGTGTACAATATGGTAAGTTCTGCTTACGATGCCGCACCCTTTACGTTGCCATATTTAATATGTATAATCTGAGCAATTTTTCAAATAGATGGTAGTTGATGATTATGTTTGGATTTAACTCCAATAATTTTACATTTCCTTTCCATTTTTACAGTGTACAATATGGTAAGTTCTTCTTGCAATGCCGCTTCCTTTATGTTGCCATATTTGATATGTATAATCTAGCAAGTTTTTAAATAGATAGTATTTGATGATTATATTTGGGTTTATGTCCAATAATTTTACATTTTCTTTCCATTTTTGCAGTGTAAAATATGGTAAGTTCTGCTTGCCATGTCGCGCCTTTTATATTACCATATATAATATGTATAATATGAGCAAGTTTTTAAATATATGGTAGTTGATGATTACGTTTGGATTTAGTCCAATAATTTTACATTTTTTCATTTTTGCAGTGTACAATATGTTAAGTTCAGCTTGCAATGTCGCGCTCTTTATGTTGCCATATTTAATATGCATTATCTAAGCAAGTTTTTAAATAGACGGTAATTGATGATTACGTCCGGATTTAAGTCCAATAATTTTACATTTTCTTTCCATTATTGCAATGTACAATATGGTAAGTTCTGCTTGCGATGTCGCACCCTTTACGTTGCCATATTTAATATGTATAATCTGAGCAATTTTTTAAATAGATGGTAGTTGATGATTATGTTTAGATTTAACTCTAATAATTTTACATTTCCTTTCCATTTTTGCAGTGTAAAATATGGTAAATTCTGCTTGCAATGTCATATCCTTAATATTGCCATATTTAGTATATATAGCCTAAGAAAGTTTTCAAATAGATGGTAGTTAATGATTACGTTTGGATTTAAGTCCAATAATTTTAGTAGATATGACTATTTTCACCTGCTTCCAAATAGTTATTTGGATCTTCATCACACAATGGTACCTCCTCCTCCGGAAGTCTATGAGTTAGAGTAGATGTGCCAATTGCACGTTTAGTCTCTATTTTATATTGTCGTTTGGAACATTTCGGTCTCGAATATTTACTTATTTGCCTTTGCAATATTTACTTATATTTATATATTATAGTATACACTTGAGTTCGATATTTTGTCCATTATTCTCTCTTTTCGGTTTCTCTGATTTGACGTAGTACTAAAACAGCTGATTACTGAGCCACTGAAAGGTGAGCTCCAAGCGAATGTTTGTGAGTTTGTGATTCCAATTTGTGAATTCGCAAAAAGAGAAGAAGCGTTGAGCATAAAGTTTATAGAACTTGTACCCTGTGTCTTGCAAATTGAACATTTTCTTTAAATTACAATCAACTTTCTATTGAATTCAAGATTTTTCCCATGCCCTTTTTAAAACATGTGCCTGTGGCACGTGCATACCAACTAGTATTTAAAAAATGGGTAGATTGTTTTTTCATTTTTGTGAAGGTTAGGAGCAGCACATGACAAACAAAGAGATAGAGATATATAAGGATATAGTGAGGTAGATAGAGATATGCTTAGAGATATAAAGATAGAGATATATAGGGATATTTATAGATAGAGTTACATAGATATATTAAATTTACCCCAAAATAAATGTCATTCTGGCTATGTATTCAGACAAACGCTTGGCCAAGTGCATAGCTAGAATTGTAATTTTCTAGGTACATAACTAGAATATTTATTTTTTTAGGACAAAGAAAGTAGGTAGTGGTTCAAAGAAGGATATAGATAGGGATATAGATATATAAGGTAGTTAGAGATACACAGATAGATATGTTGACTCTGTTCCGAAAATAAGTGCAATAATTTTAGCTAGAGTAGGATAAACGATTGTCCAAGGGTGTATAGCCACAATTGTGTTTGTCCAGGTGCATAGACAAATTGCATTTATGTTAGGCAAAAGTTAGTAGGTAGAGATTCAATGATAGAGATAAATTAAAGATGTATCTATATAGGGATATTGATAGATATCGATATATAAATATACTAGATACTCCATCCGTTCCAAAAAAAAAGATATTTTAGAAATTTTAGGGAAAATTAAGGAGAGAGTAAAATAACCTTAATTGTCCCTAATTATTAACCATATTTGATATTAATTGGTTGTTGTATGCACATGCACTTACTAAATATAGTAGAATGTCTTCTTTTTTGGTAAATTTTGAATCCTAGAGTGTTTTTTTTTTGGACGGAGGGAGTAGATAGGTAGAGATACAAAGATATAGGTTTTGTAGGTGATAAAAAGCAAGACATAGATACAATTCCCTATTTTAGATTTTTTTGAATGCAAAGATATATAGATTTACAAAATAAAATTTCCCCAACTAATTTCCTAACACTCCTATATAAAGGAAGCCAAAGTTCCGGCCTACGGAGTGCATAGTGCTCGTCAAGCATTCTCTTGCAGCGTTCAGGAGCCAATGCTATCTGAGGCAATGGAGTCAGCCGATTCCTACAGCTTTTACTACATGTTGTTGTTGGCCGCTGTCCTCCCACTTCTCCTACTCATCTTCCTCAAGCCCCAGCACAAGAACCGCAACGAGGGGCCGCTTAGGCTCCCTCCGGGGCCATGGCGTCTCCCGGTAATCGGCAGCCTCCACCACCTCATCATGAAGCCGCTGATGCACCGCACCATGGCCGACCTCGCGCGCCGGCACGACGCCCCCGTCATGTACCTCCAGCTCGGCGAGGTCCCCGCCGTGGTGATCTCCTCCCGCGGCGCGGCGCGCGAGGTCCTGAAGACGCACGACACCGCCTTCGCGTCGCGGCCCATGAGCCTGATGAGCATGCGCGCCACCGCGCACGAGGGGCTCGGCATCGCCTTCTCGCCCTACGGCCACCGGTGGCGGCAGCTCCGCAAGATCTGCACCGTCGAGCTGCTCAGCGCCGCGCGCGTCCGGTCCCTCCGCGCCGCCCGCGAGGACGAGGCCTCCCGGCTCGTCGCCGCCGTTGCCGCCGCTGCGGAGTCATCGTCCCAGCGGCGCGGCAAGCCGGTGAACGTCAGTGCGCGGGTGGCCGCGTTCGTCGCCGACTCGGTGCTGCGCGCCATCGTGGGCGAGCGGTTCCGGCGGCGGGATGAATTCCTCCTGGTGTTGGAGGAGGGGTTGAAGAGCATAAAGCCCGGGACGAACCTCGGCGACATGTTCCCGCCGTCGAGGCTCCTGCGTGCCGTCAGTAGCACGTTCCAGAAGGATAGGGCGTTCCACCGCAAGATCACTGAGCTGGTCAACTGCGCCATCGAGCAGCATCAGGAGAGGAAAGCGAGCATTGCTGCCGATAACGACAATGGCGACAAGGACTTGATGGGTGTTCTTCTGAGGATACAAAAAGAAGGTGGAGCTCCTGATTTCCATCTTGACAATGGAACCTTAAAAGCCGTCGTCTTGGTGAGTATGCTCTGCCGCTTCTTGCTTAGGAAATCATTTTTCTTTATTGTTTTGGAAATTTTCTATCATCTAAAAATATCACATCTCTCAATACACTTAGCTTAAAACTGTAATATCACGCGGTTGTTTTATACAGGTTTAGTTTATGCATAAAAAAGTCACCTCAGAACTCAGATTACATGTTTTTCCTTGGTATAGCTAAAAAGTGATCTGACTCCAAGTAGTTGATATGTTAATTCAGAGATCTAGGTTGGTGGCCGAAGCTAACCATTTTGTATCAAACACTTCAGAAATATCAAAACTGTTTAGCATTATATAGTTAATAAATCAGATCTACAATTTAACTAGTGCATGTTGTTATTGTGAAGAATCCTCTTATTATAGCCTAAAGGGCACAATTATTCATTTGTATGTATTAACCTGAAAGTTCTGTCCTATGGAATATCATAACAGGATCTCTTTGGTGGTGGGAGTGAAACTACGGGAACAACTCTACTTTGGACAATGTCAGAGCTCATGCGAAATCCTACAGTGATGCAAAAGGCACAAGCAGAGGTGCAGTATGTTTTGCAAGGAAAAGAAAGGGTGACTGAGGATGATTTGACCAGCCTGAATTATTTAAAGCTTGTGATCATGGAAACCTTAAGATTACATGCTCCAACACCTCTACTGATGCCGACAGAGTGCATGGAGCAATGCAACATCCTTGGATTCGACATACCTCAAGGTGCACTTGTGTTGGTGAATGCATGGTCGATGGGAAGGGATCCTAAGTACTGGGATCAAGCTGAAGAATTTAAGCCAGAGAGGTTTGAGGAAGCTAATGTGGATTTCAAGGGAACCTACTTCGAGTACATACCCTTTGGAGCAGGGAGGAGGATGTGTCCAGCCATAGCTTTTGCAGAAGCAAACATGGTGCTTGGACTTGCTTCCCTCCTCTACCATTTCGATTGGCAGTTGCCACCCGGAGTGTCACCAGGTGAGCTGGACATGGAGGAGGACATGGGCATTACTGTACGTAGGAAGAGGGATCTTTACCTTTGCCCAACCGTTCGCGTGCCGCCACATGTTTCTGCATAGCTGTTGAGCTGGAAATCGTGTCAGAATAATTACTGTATGGTTGTTACTTGTTAGCTTGTAAACCAATGTTAACTTGCAACATTGATATGTCCCTATCAAACATTTGGTTCACTTGTTCCATAATTTACATGAGAGTGTTGTGAAATGCTCTGAGAAAAGCGATCAAGATGGTGATGGAAAGTTTCACACTTCTGTGAGAGTGTTGTTGCCACGGTGAATATATATAGCGATCTACATGTGAATGTTTTTACTGGTGTTGTTTAAATGTGAGTTTGAGAATTACCGAACACTCGACAAATTTGTTTCGGTAACAATGACAATGTAATGAAAATGTCCCTAGGCCACTATTTGTGATTTTGGTGATTGAGTGACAATATAATCACTGGGACTAATGTGTTTGTCAAGATGAATATTTATAGATTTATAGGTGTTAAGGTTTGATTCCAAGCCTTCCAATGCTAGAAAAAGTAATGACTTTCGAACATTCCAAAGCTTCCAATTGGTAGTATTCGTATCAAAATGATAGCAAGATCAAATATATCAATTAGAACAAAAGAACTCGCGACGAATCTTGCTGATGAAGCTCACTGGCACATATCACCATATATGTCGGTGACAACTGACCTAATCATCGGATCACTCAGTGATATGGGGGCCAAGCAGCAGGGCCAAAATAGGCGTTCAATATGCACATCAACACATGCGATGATGCATGTGAACCAACAGCAAATGAGTGTCGTTGGTGTTCACGGGGATGAAGAGATAACCTACTGGAGGTCACCGATGCATTTGAATAAACAATAGCAACTGAGTCAGCGTCTACAATGACTAGAAGAAGAACAAAAGGCGTGGCTCGGGTGGTCACTGACATGTTACTGATGCACTGACGCATTCACCACAATGGTCGGTGATGCATGGGGCCCGTTGTGAAGTGGCACAACGACTAGCTATCGGTATATCACTGATCGATGAGGTGATGGTGCACCGTTGACA
This sequence comes from Echinochloa phyllopogon, assembly GCA_033239725.1. Classification (NCBI taxonomy): domain Eukaryota; kingdom Viridiplantae; phylum Streptophyta; class Magnoliopsida; order Poales; family Poaceae; genus Echinochloa; species Echinochloa phyllopogon. Next base: position 46,814,223 of record BTCW01000012.1, on the reverse strand, counting down.
CCGCAAGTGTATGTGATCAACAGGAAAGTTGCAATGAAGTTGCAATGGCTAGTTTTGGTTCTTGGGGCTATGTATATATCCCATTGACCGGTTCATTGGAGGGTGTTAGAGATATAGATAGTTGTAGAGTTGTGTTACACACAAATTCAAGTGCTCCATCCACCCAAGTGATCAAGTGAAGATTAGGATAATTAGCAACAAGGCTTAGGTCTTGGTTAGTGCTAGTTTAGGCCTTTTAGCGCATTGATTTAGGAGTTAGCCTGGAGTTAGGTGAGATTTACACACCTCTTTGTTAGCAGTGCTTGTGTGCACCTTATATTGTAAATCCAAGGCTTCTTAGTCTCACGAGACCCTCCAACCGAGTTTGTGGAGTGGTCATCTGTAGATGTGAGAGGAGAGGCCCTTAGCGGTTCGCTGAAGCTCTACCTAGTGGAAGCGGCAAGGAGCATTCGGGAGATGCAAGACAGTGGCCCACTTGCGTGTGCAGAGAGCATGTCGGCTATACATGGAGTTTTGACTAGGGAGTAAGGCCCTTGGGCGAGCATTCCCTTGATAGAGGCTCTAACGATAAGGACTAGGGGAAGTCATTTCTTTTCGGTACATCGGGATATATCGTCATGCCAGAGTTTGTGTTGTCTACCCTTCACATTCCGCATTACTTTCATGAATACAAGCACAAGGAAGCATTGACACTATTTTTGCGATTTGCAAAGTAAAAATTTTCTTATAAAATACCATCAAAATGAAAAGGAACAAAACAAACTAAAAACACATGACATTGAGAATCTTGCAACTAAATAGTATTCCCAAAAATACATATCAACTCCAAATACATCATAATTACATGACCAGTTACATTTACGCTCCTTGTTGGTCTGCTCAAGGTATTGCTTCATCTCGTTCATTAGATAATCTATGCAAGCTTAGTATTGGTCTAATTATAAAGTTCCTCCTACTTCTCTGCATCCTCTTCACCTCGCAGCTTCCTCTTCATCAGCTTCACTAGAACACCATAAATCTTAGCATCCCACTCAGGATCAACTTACTTCAAGTTAATGCATTACTCCCTCTGTCCCATATTAGACGTCGTCCTAGGGGTTATTTGAGGTGTCCATGTTCAGCTCATTCTCTAGCCATCTCGAAGCAAAGTTTGTCCAGATTCACTTCATCTTGCATGCACCTGGTAGGAGTCTAGAACGACGTTTAATACGGAACAGAGGGAGTACTTCTTTTCCTCCTACAATCGCCACTAACAAATAAACCACTATGTTAACAACAATAGCACGAAAAAACAATACCAAAATCTTTGAGAAATAAGTAACTGTTTACTTTTGACCAGCTAGCAAACTGATGGTGTTTCAAGGTAAGTAGTAGTTGCACTTGTTACCAGCATCCACACCATTAGTTTCACGAGAAGATAACTCTAAGAAGTAGCAACAAATGGAAGATGAATCACAGCCTGAAATGTATAAAATAGAAGAAAAACAGAAACCAAGTTTTGGATTTGCTAATCATGAACTAGAACCTATCAACCCTACTACCAATCAAAATATAAATATAATTGTAGCCATAACCATAATCTCTTTCCTTCAACAAAAATATCCAATTTCACAAATCTCGGTCCCTAGCTAGGCACATAGGAGAAACAAGTGGTAAAAAAATATGGATTGGACCTGACCAGAGTTCATCCTCTTTCCTTCATTGCTACGATGAGCCATTCTTGTCATGATCCGTTGCAGATCTGCGCACCGATGATCGACTCTAAACTCTGCCAATGGAGCTTACCGGCAAGTCTCTGCTAGTGGACACCGTCTCAGGAGACAATGTATCCATTACTCTAGGCTACAATTGACATGTGGACCAAACATTTTAGCAGAAATAAAAAAAATGTAAAAGATGTTTTTACCAAATATTGAATCTCAGATCATAGAACATTGAAAGCGCAGACACTCCACTCTGTATTGAATTGGTCACAACTTGGACTCAAGGTGGAGCAAATTTACTCTTTATTTGTCCTACCTATTTTTAACTTGTACTTACATATGAGACCCTAGTCGGCTTATGACAATCTAGGAGACCTATTTTCACCCCTACTTATACGTGGGACCCTACTCGATTTATGACATTCTGATAGACCTTATTTTGTCACTAAACTACCATGTAACAATAAGTTATGTTTTCTTTTTGGCTTTGACGGCATCCTCTATGATTTATCTATATATCTCACTAAGTTTGTTGCAGTATAATGTTGTATGGTGTTTCTTGCCAAAAACATCATAACTTTCTGACGTTTTTCCATTTATCATAAGGCAAAATTTGCTACAGGACATACAAAGTGGAGTGTGTTTGCTTAGACACACCGTTCACCACGTTATATGCTGTTGGACACTGTATTCTTGTGCAATTTTGCTGGAACACACCGCAGCCAACAAAATATCGTTTTCCAGCCAAGTAGGAGAGACAAACGTGATGAAATGTTGATTTTACCCCTAGCCCCATTGGTCAGATTCTGCTGCGCCTCTACCCGCGCGCCTTGGCTCGCGTGCGGTGCTGCCCGGGTCACACCTCATTGCGTCGCCGCCGCTCACCCCGGGCCTCATCGCATGGCCGCACGCACCCTATCGTGGTCCGCACAGCGGTGGCGCCACCACCCGCGGTACCACCCGTGCCCTGCGTCGTGCGTCGCTAGTGTTGGCCCCAGGCCCGCCGTGCCGTCGCCACCCATGCCCTGGCCCGTGACATCCCCCACACTGAGCTCGGGGCGGCGGCGACAGCGGATCTCGAGCTTGGTGCTGTGGTTGCCCGCTAGACCCTGAGCTCTGGGCGGTAGTAGATCCGTCTCGAAGCTTGGGACGGTGGATCTCAAAGCTTGAGGTGGTGATGTCAAGGAAAAGAGGGCAACGGCCGCGCTGGATCTTGGCCATGGCGGGTGTGGGCAGGGGTCGACGTGGGCGTGTGACGGAGGCATGCGTAGGGGCGGCACTAGCGCGGGAGCGAGGAGGAAGAGGCACGCCAGCCAGCCAACGTGGACGCCCACCACTCCCTGATCCTCACCGCCTTGCCGCCATCCCCTGCCGACGTTCCCGCCCAGCCCCATCGCGCGCATCTGCACGGCCTGCACCGCTGCCGCGTCGGTGGGGCTCACCAGCCTGTCTCGCTCGTGGCATGCCTCCTGGCTGGCGGCTGATGCGGGGTACACATAGGGAGGTTTGCCTAGCTCGCTTGTGTAGGCAAGGAGAAGAATCTAACTAGTGGGGTTAGAGGTAAAATCGACATTCCATCATGTTTCTCTCTTCTATTTGGCTGGGAAACGATATTTTATTAGCTGCGGTGTATTTCAGCAAAATTGCACAAGAATATAGTGTCCAACAGCATATAACGCGGTCAACGGTGTGTCTCAGCAAACGCGCTGCACTTTGCATGTCCTGTAGCAAATTTCTTATAGTGGTATTATTAAGCACAACGTGAAAATCAACAAGGCCATCAGCCTAAGAAAGCAAAAGCTTCAAAAGATGTCTAATAATAAGGAGAATCAAGGTGGAGATCCAGCGATTGCTCGATGCTCAGGTCATAAGAAAAGTCAAACACCCATAGTCGTTAACAACTACTATGGCAGTGAAGGAGAATAATGGATAGTAGAGGATGTGCATTGACTACCACTTTTCCTCTTGAGTTATCACCAAATGTGACTTGTTCATGATTACCCACGTTGTCATTGAAAGAAGAGAATAATTTCACATCTTCGATCATGTATTGAGTGCACCCACTATCCAACACCCAATTTGTAGTTTACTTTCTTGTTGGTTTTAGCCATGAATCTAGACAAGGAAGAGAAATGTGAAACATCTACATCCTTCCACTTTGAGAGCTTCTCATCTTCACTAAGATTTATTGGGGAAGGAAAATGTGAGACATTAACATCCTTCCCCTGGATAATACGCCCACCTATTTCACCTTCATGTAATACATCCACATATTTCACCTTCATGGAATGGAGCCCCGTTTGTATGAAAGTTGCATAATTGACAATTACCTTTGAAAGATAAGAGATCACGAGGATGATTGGCTTCAATACAGAGATCATCATTGAATTGAAAAAAAATCAAACTCATAAGATAGAATATCCTCATTTACGATATGTTCATTTTCAATTTCCTTGGATAAGAGATCACCAATATCATCTTTATGAAGAAATGCCTCGAGAGATTATCCTTGGACTTTAAAAGGGCATCCACAACTGTTTAGCCAACTCTACTTGTGATAACAAGGAAATTCCATTATCATTGATGCCTTCAACCAACCAAAATAACCTTCAGCCCATGTCTTCAAACAACTCATGTGGAAGCATTTTAATGTCATTGAACACTTCCATGAGCACAACATGTTTTTATCTTCTGGGTTTTTCTTACATGACTCTAATTGCTTCCCACAACTTCCTTGCAAAAAAAGCCTCTAGAAACCGATCTAGGAATGGCATTATTTTCTATAGCATTTTATTTGAGAAAAGATCCAGATTCCACTAAGGCTAAAGGTGGAGCAATGGCTTCCAAAGCAAATGGTGAAATACCCTCTAGATAGCATTGCATGTGAAACTTCCGGTGAGAGTAAATTTCACAATCAAACTTGAGGGTACCACTACCACAACTCAGGATCATCTCTCTAGGATTCTAAGCCTATAAAATAGATCCAAGTTCAAATACCAATTGTAAGGACCGATGGCCCAAAGATGGGGTGAATTTGGGAATTTTTCTCTAAAAAACTAATTATGACTATAAAAAAGCCTATATTAGTGTTGCCCAAAGAAAATGCTAAAAGGATCAATTAGAAGCAGACCGGCATGAATTGATCCTAGAGATCAAAGTAAAACATTATAAGATAAAAGGCACCCTAGATCATATCTTGCAAGAAAGTAGAGAAATTAAACAAAAGGATGTATGAAATGCAGATAGTAAAGAGAGTAGACACAAAACAACCATTTTTTTCCTTTGGTATCAAGGAGTTGACGCTCCAATCCATGTTGAGGCTCCCATTTAGAGATATCCCTCCTTGAGTCACTAAGAACCCAAGTGGTCTACCATGGTTCTTCTCTAACTCTAGAATGGCTAGCTCGAACCGTTTACATACAACAAGGCCTTAGGGCTCCCACAATCACTACACCAAGGTCACCACCGCCACTAAGTCCAGCTAGGTGTAGGTTTCATCAACCACCAAGAGTAAAAAGCTCATGAACTCTCACTTGATCGGCACTAAGCACTAAGTAAGATGCACACAAGCTTAGGATGAAGAACTTGTAGGAGTAGACTTGTCTCATGGTCATGCTCAACTTGACGATGATTTGGCTTTGACTTTTCTCTTATTTGTCTCTTGATCACCCTAACAGTCCGCTGGTTTTTCCAGGAGTCAAGAACAGGTGCAACAACCCATATAGGGGGTATATATAGGCTAGACCACATGAGGTATCTGTTTGAAATTAAGATACCCAAAAGTTGTATAAATGGATAATCCGACGCTTGAATTCAAATTGACCGTCGGATGATCCGATCACTAGAACATTATATAGCCATTAAAAAGTGAATACTCGTAGACATCATCGTCGTCGGGTATTTCGAAGCACCCTCGGATATTCTGGTGCATCATGCTCTTCGAAGATTTAAAGAACCTGTCCTTAATCTTCACAAATAAGGAACCTGTTCTTTTGAAAAAACTTCTCACCTAAATAATTCCTACCCACCCCTCACAAAGGACACACATGTCAGGTCTAACGGTGGAAAAGACATGAAAAGTTTTCACAAACAAGAAAAAACAAAGTTTCTAGATAGTTTCCGCCGTTTTGGTATTACTTTTCTCACCATAGAATTATGTATCCATCCCATGTACCCACCAACCAAATAGTCTAAAATAACCTCCATAATAAAGGTAACACACGCGTTTCGCGCGGGCATATTTGCTCGTCTTCACAAAATAACCAATATAAGTCTTGAAGAGCATTGAGATGTTTCTGTTCACCTTCTATTCACTTGTCTTGCTTCCAAACCAATTTCAATCAATTTCAATAAGCATGTGACATATATATAAAGAATAATTCCTACAAAACAAAGTTAGCCACACCCACATGTGTTGCCTTCATCACCAAAATCCATGACTTCCTATGACAAAGGCATAGGTGCTTCAATGGTGCGCAACAAGCCAAGAACGAAAGTAAATTTGCATAGGTCACATGTATTTTTACCCTAACACGCTTATGAACTATTTTCCATATCATACTCTTATAATATAGTTTGTAGACAAGAGAATTATGGTCTAGTGAAAAGTCCCTTTATCTTCCTATAAATAGGGGGTCAACCTCTTCCATGTAAATGGATATTTTAGTAATCAATCAAGAGTGCTTTCCATATACATTGTGTCACACCTTTTTTCACTGTATTGACCCTTTTGTGGCACTCTTTTTATTTATTTTTTTACCATTATTGGGGAGGACCAAAGACAAACAGTCGAGTTGGTACCCCATGATGGGGTGTACTCCATCCCCAATCCCCCTTCCCAACTCCCCGTTGTCGGCACAGTCAGTTTGTTCGATAGCGATGGTTCAGTGGGATGAGGTGTTTTTAGAAGTGGAAATAGCTTCTATCACTATTGGTTTGCTAAAGAGAGACTGTTATTATCAAATTTATAATATGAACCAATAGTGATATCTTATTGCATCCGACTATTACGGAACCAGCAGTGAAAGGGCGACAAGCTAGGATGACCCTTTCTCTACTAGTGATCCAATGGTCGTCAATATAATGTTTGATTTCTATTTTCTAGTATATGGAAAACATGGTCTAGTGGCTGCATTGTTCTCTACAGTGGTTGCATCATCCTCTTGACGTCCAAAAGAATTTATTTTGTTGCATATGTTAGATTGCTTCATGTTTTGTTCATATTCTATACATCTTTATTCAATAAAAATGCACATCTGAATCTTCCATCGAAGTCCTGAAAGGATGAATTAATTAATTGCATTCATTTGATGCGTCAAAAATCATTGGAAAATCAATGCCAAATCTTGAACCTCAATCTTAATATCTACAAATGAACTCACACGATCATTGAACAAAGGAAGATTTCTTTTAATTACCAATATCATAATGCCACTCCAGATGGATACATTATACATGGTCAGCACATTTCTGCATATACCAGGTCCAACACATGGATTTGTGGTCTCTGAAAGTGCATGATGACACTTGTCCATTGGATTAGGTTGACTCAATATACTGCCTAAGTTTCATCGTTAACTCATGCATGTGCATTTATTGCATTATTGGATATGTAGGAAATTAAGGAGCATGAATCCAACATGAAAATTGAAGGATTTCCTTGGCGATTGTGTATAAATACATGCAGATTATGCTCAACGATTCAGAACAACCACTAGCCAACAGTGAAGAGTGAGAGATGGATGTGATATTCGAGACACCACAGGGTCGCCGATTCACCATCCAGATTTGGTACTTCTCCACAGTGAGAAGGATAAAGGAATATATTTTCCAGCACAAGGGCATCCCCATGGAGACACAACAGCTCTTCTTCATGGGCAGGGAGCTGCAAGACAACCACGACACTGAGTACTACTCCATCCTCCAGGGTTCTCATATCCTACTCGTAATACGCAATGCATCCTCTGCCATTGCCGAAACCCATGCAAGTGATGTTTATGTTGTCGTCTCAGTGCCATCTCTTGGCCGAATCATCAGTCTCAACCTTAAGACCTCTGACACTGTTTCCGAACTCAAGGAGCTTCTACAGGAGCACACCAATGGAGCCCTTCATGCAGACAGAGTGACACTCTTCTTCAATAGGGTGGAGATGGAGGAAGGCAAGGTACTGGCCATGTACAACGCACCTATCAACAGGATGGAGGTCAATGTTGTTGTCAACTAGCCGCCTCAGCACAACAACATGAAGCCAAAGGAGCCTCATGGATGAAGAGTATCAGACACTATGCTGGCATAAATTCGAGAATGGTGACACCATTGATATCTTAAAAGGGTAAATTACTCGGGGAGATTAATCAGACAAACAGATCCTGGAGTTAATATAGTTCATTCTCTACATTGTGTATCTGCATTAATTGAATAGCAATAATTCAAGTATGTATTAAGGATATCAATCTAGTATTGGTTTGTGTGTTGCTACAGAATTCCAATAAAATAAAGTTTTAGGTTATTACACTTATTTTCCAATAGACTTATGGATACCAGAAATACAAAGTGTATGGATATCTATCCGCCATTTGACACACACATGTATATATACAAATTATTACACAGAATGCAGACCAAACAACAACCACCAGCAACTGTAATTTTTATAGAAGTAAAGATTTCACTCTTGACAATCATCATGGATGCAATAGATGAAAGCCATCCTTTTTTGATCATACACTCTCTTGGATGAAATAAAGATACACCTAAATGAACTGTGAAATTTGCCAGTACAAACTGCTGCTAGCGGATCCCCATGGAGCCCCACGGGTAATAAAAAACCCTGCCCCCGCCTCGTATGGATCGGGTCCCCGTGGGGATCCATCCACACGGGGAAAATTGCCATCCTGAACTGTGATGGCACATGGGTATCTAACATGTGATGAACTTTAGTTGGTTGAGAAGTTTACAATCCTTTAGTTTGATTTGGATACTTCCAATTGGTAAACTGATCAATAACAAAAGAAAATTGCAGAGAAGTTAAAATTTCCATTGCTCTCGGGTCGCACAAAGACTACAAGCACATGAAACACAGTAATATTACTAAACATCCCCAACCTTAACTTGTTAGAGAACACCAATGAAACTTTAGTTACTTCTAGTGTCGGAGCTGGCGACTGAAAAATCCACAAGTATAACTTTTGTTTATTAATGGATGTATTTCTTTGCAAACCTAAATTGGCATGGGCGGAGTAATATGCACAACCCTCTTTCCCCTCCACCCACCCCACCACTACAAATATGTCCACCTTCTCATTTGTTATCCTCCATTATTCGTGTTCACACAGGACGACAAAACGGTGGTTACTTGCCTCCTGGTGCATTCTCGAGTTGCATGGTTAGTGGTCACGGCACCTAGCCCCATAGAATGTATCTCTTGAGTACGTCTATCACGAGGACGAGAAGTACATTTACTTGAAATATGTCCTTCAAAACTATTGGTTACTTTAGCTATTTGTGCTAAGTCGAACTTGTCTAGTTTTGACAGAGTTTATAGACACGAGTACCAGCATCAACATCGTCAAACTACTTTTGTCAAATACACCATAAAATATATACTGATAGCATATTTATTTGGTATTATGGAAATTAATATATATTTTCTACAAACTAAGTTAAAGTTTAGTAAGATTTTGGATTAGCACAAAGCACTGAGCAGACTGGAGGGAGTACATTAATGTACAACAAAAATATCACAAGAATGCAAACCACAACATCTGTTGTTAGCCTTTGGAAAGGAATGAATCAGTGCGAGATACATAACAAGAACAAATCTGGCTGGCATACCTCATGGTGTTCAAAACAAGAACAAAACAACCTAGTGTTTCCAGAATATCTGCCAATGGTGGTGTCCATAGTGGTGGGGGATTGGGCGCAAAGGCTTGCTTAGGTAGGGATGCATTATACCATGGTCATTCAACAAAAATTGGGAGGAAGGACAACTTTTTGCCCAATTTTTGTTCCGTGCTGCCATCCAAACCTGATGTAACAAAGATTTTGATGCTGCTACCGAATAGCTTTAATATGTCCAGTGGCTCACAAGAAAAATGATTTTTTTTTTGCACATATTATATATTGTACATGCATTCTGAGAAAAAAGCCTAGCATTTTCCTATACTGTAGTTACAAACATTTCAAAACATGATCAGCAGGTGTAGCTAGAAGTTTTAACTTCTGCGTGTTAGAAACATAATAACTAATCTAAAAATTTTGCTTTTAAGACAATTATTAGGACTACTCAACAACAAGCTAGAAAATGATAGTCCGGGTTACAACCACAAACTCGAGCTCGAGTTTTACATGGATTGAGAATGACATCCTCCAAAATGATTCATAACATAACCTACTAGCTGTCCTAAATAGATCATACAGCACAATCAATACGATTGAAAAGAATAAGCTATTATTTACTGGAAGCCTGGATCAGTGAGATAAGAAAAGAGGGAACAGATCTAATACAACTTTCTGATGGGGAAACAACATATTTGTTTCTCCTTGGATACACTTTTGCGCATTTGCTGTGCATGACTATCATCATTCAGTGAATGGTTGCTTGGAAAATTTGGGTTCTCTTGGACAGCCTGCATTTAGATTCTTACAGTTAGAAATGTAAAAATTTAAAAACATGGAGGGAGAAAATGAGGGGCATACTGCATCAAAAGGTCAAATGAGCAAATGCAAATACAGGATGTCAAAATGTTCACTCGATTCAGAGGCAAAACTTTCATGTAGGTTTTCTATGGTTTGCTAATGTTCAGGAGAGGGATGGATGATCTCTCTAAAATACTGCTACCTCATTCTTGTTTCATTTTTTAATATTTTTACTTCATAGTATCAATTACTATATAATATGCTTTTCCGAAAGCATTTTCAAAGCCAAATATAATATTATAATCTTCATATACCATGAAGAGAGTGGTGTTTTGATTCATAATCCGTAACTCTGAGAGAAGCAGTTCGGAAAATATTCAACACATAATTTGCAGGAAAAAGATAAATGTTTTAATAAACATTCCTCATACTGCATCAAAAGGTCAAATGAGCAAATGCAAATACAGGATGTCAAAATGTTCACTCGATTCAGAGGCAAAACTTTCATGTAGGTTTTCTATGGTTTGCTAATGTTCAGGAGAGGGATGGATGATCTCTCTAAAATACTGCTATCTCATTCTTGTTTCATTTTTTTAATATTTTTACTTCATAGTATCAATTACTATATAATATGCTTTTCTGAAAGCAGTTTCAAAGCCAAATATAATATTATAATCTTCATATACCATGAAGAGAGTGGTGTTTTGATTTCCGTAACTCTGAGAGAAGCTGTTCGGAAAATATTCAACACATACAAGAAAAAAGATAACTGTTTTAATAAACATTCCTCATATTATTTACAGAATATAAATGATAAGAGTTATCCTTTCTTCCCACTAATCCTTTTGTTAATTGACTTGCTATCTTTCTCTGATTGATGAAATGCCTTTCCCATGAATTGAAACAAAGATTCTGACACGCTAATACTGAAAATATGTGCAGCGTAGCTATTCCATGAACTATGACGGATAATCAGTATGATTGTAGAAATGTGCTCTTACCAACCACATAAAAATTTGCATATTTAACTTGCATGTCAGACCAAGATAAATTTCAATTAGAACAAAAATAGCATGGAAAAGTATTCAAAAGAATGCAGTAGTACTGAATGAGAAAATAATAGTATTATGAATGGCAGTACTTTTGCAAAAATCACAAGCCATTAATTTGACATCCATATATTCTAGGTCATGTTCATTTATGTTCCTCAAAAGTGCAACAAAATATAATTGCATCAATAGTCCAGCATTAAAAATGCCAGAATTAAACAATTATTTACTTCCTCTATATTTAGCTTTCATTTACTTGTGGTTCTGCGAGAACAGAAAAATAGGCTTTGGGGAACTGAAATAGTAGCTATATCTCAAATATATATTGTCTTCGCAACATTAGCACTGGGTCGCAGAAATATAGAAATGGATTATACCTGCTGGCTTGAATCCTTTGCTTGTTTGTTCCTTCGATAGAAGTTTGGCAGTGGCCTAGCTTTGAAGCAAAAACTCTGCCATGATTCTTTAAACTCAGGTTCATTGTTCAACTTTTTCTGCATGACAGAAGCCCTAAAGATATTATGTGATGCACTACAATTTCTTCGTGGTTTTCCTTGTGCTTTGTAAAATTGTTTAATAAAGGTTCATTTAATAGATTGGGGTGGAGTAATTATTTGCATTGACAATATAGACAAATAATTCGAAGTATGGCTTTGAACTTTTTCCCCATTGTTAACAGAAAATTTGTTACTACCATATTCTACCTACAAATTTGTTGCAAAACCACGGAATTGCACATAACAGATCCAAAGTTCTAAAGAGTGAAATTCAGTTGTTTTCTTTATGTAAGATTCAGACCTCTTCTTGCAACAGACTAAACATTCAGATGACAGAAATTACATTCAAGCAAAACCACGGAATTGCACATAACAGATCCAAAGTTCTAAAGAGTGAAATTCAGTTGTTTTCTTTATGTAAGATTCAGACCTCTTCTTGCAACAGACTAAACATTCAGATGACAGAAATTCAGTTGTTTTCTTTATGTAAGATCAGACCTCTTCTTGCAACAAAACAAACATTTAGATGGCTGAAATTCAGTTTTTTTTCTTTATGTAAGATTCAGACCTCTTCTTGCAACAGAACAAATATTTAGATGAGTGCTTACCTCTTTCTCTTTAGTTATGCAAGTTTTCTGATGCGCCGATGGTGATGTTGAACCAAATAGCTTTTCTTTTATTCTCATTACATGGGATGATCTGAATGAAGCAAGAGATTGTTAGTTTATCAATATATGGATGTCAGATCATTGAGAGAACTGTAACCTCATTACATTCAAGCTATTTTGACTTAATAAAGTAGTACCTTTGTTCATCTACTTGAGCTGTCCCATGAGCTATTTCTGGCAAAGCTCTGGTAACTATCTGAAATATCCAGCACAGCAAACCGATGTGAAAGTCAGACTGAGAATTATTGTTCTGTTTTTCCAAAAATTGGAAAAAAAAACTCACTCCATGGTTAGGAATTTTAGTATACCCTTCTTGGTGGCCTGAATTCCTCAGGCTGAGTGGTCTCCACAGGCCTGCTTGCAGACTCCAACTGGCTAATCCTCTCAGCAATTGTTGTACCAAGTTTTATTGAGCTGGAGGCAGCATTCCCCGTTTCACGTTCACATCTCGTGAAACGCATAGGCATGTGCAAGGCTGCCAGTGTGGACCTCTTTTGGGGGACTGAAGTTGTCCCCTGCATGTTATCATCTGTATTAGGAGGTGAGGTGTTCTCCTTTGCAGAATGCAGAGGCGACCGTCTTTTCACTGATGATGACTGCCCTTTCTTTCCTGAAGGGGGAGATCTGAATCTGGTTGGCTTCTGAAGCAGGGATGACATCTGGAGCCTCCTTTTCTTGGCAGAATCAGTGATATCCTGATTAATAATAGAGCTCTCCTGCAAAGAACACATAGGCCATGTTAACAGTTCAATTAGTAATTTAATTTTACTGCTTATTGACACAAAAAGAATTGTGCAAGACAGTGCATTCAGTCACCTTCAACGGTTGCTTCTCTACAGCGTCCACAGCCACCAAATTAGCAGAGCAAAGATCTTTCTTCTCAACCGATTGCAAAACTGCTCCACCACCTTGCTCATTGCCGCTCTGCTTCTGGCACAACTCCACGGGTGCATCCATCCTACAAGGAGCAACCGCATCGCTGATGGCCGCAAGCTCCTCAGCCACTTCGACCAGCTCATCACTTGCACGGGTACCACCACAGTTGACCACGCTGGTCTCCCCGCTGCCGCACATCTCCTCATCCCCCGGCGGCGGTGCCTGATCCGTCATGCAGGAAGACTCCGCCGACGAAGACGGCCACGAGCTGGCGCCACCGTCCTCCTCCGCCGCATCCTCGAAGCCGCTACCATCAGCGGAGGCGCCGTGGTCCTCGCTCTTGCGCTTCTTCCTGGCGTAGTGCGCCTCGAAGAAGGCCTTCTTCTGGGCGACGGATCCAGGGCGCGCCTGCACGGCCGCCTCCTCGAGGTAGCGGTTGTGCGCGAAGGCGGACCACTTCCCCCACTCGAGCGGCTCCGTGAGGAAGCGGCCGAAGGAGACCGACTCCCCCAGCGCCGACATCATGTCCGCCTTCCAGTTCTGCGCATCCCAACCCACCCCACGAACGCACAGAAACGACAGGCCGTCACGAAATCGAACGAACTCGCAATTCAGCACAGGTAGCAGGAAGACGAGCTGCTTACCCCGTTGTCGTGCCCGCGGATCTCCGGTTCCGGAGAGTGCGTCGGCTCCGGCTCCGGCTCCGGCGGCGGCGGCGAGAAGTCTGGCTCTGCTCCCATTGGTGACGGCGGCGAGATTGGGATTTAGATCTGATCTGAGCGAGAGGAATCAGCGCCGCGCGGCGCGCTTGGGCAACGAAGCAGCAGCGCTGGATTGCGGGGCTCACACTCACAGCGGCGGATTTGGATCGGGATTGGAATGGTGCAGATCCGCGTCGCCTTTTCGAATTCCGGTGGATCGTCTGCGGGTGGGGAGGGTAGCAGGTGTGATTGCAGGCAGCTTTCGGTTCGGTGGTGGTGGTGGCCTGGTGGGTTCGATTTGAATTCTGGCAAGTGTCCGTTACGGGAGCTGGCCATGGCCCGGCGGAGCAGGATGGGTCGCGGCGCCCAGGTGACCGTTGCACAGTGCTTCGACTTACGCTGCACACAGCCAGAGGGAGATGTTTGTTTCTGGAGAGTGGGACCTTGTGACGGATGTTGCACAGTGGTTGATTGGTTGGTTGTATCGGTGATTCGTCCAAGAGCCTATCATCACAAAACGGTTTAAAGGTCCAAGAGGCCTATGAGATAGAAGCCTTACGCCCTATATATACGAGGGAGGGGCTAGGGGGCAAGACGACTTGATAGCCGCGCCACCACCCTAGCCGCCGCCTCCTCCACTCTCTCGGCCGCCGCCCTTGCCGTGCGTGCGGTGCTAGCACACCGATGCCCGGCGTTCCATCCCCGTGCGTGTGGACTCCGTGGAGGCGTTGTTGCGACTGCTGCGCTGATCGGCTGCTGGGATAATGACGGAAGAGTTCGGTTCATGGGACGTGATCGACTACGTCCTCTACATCGACGTGCGACTTCTTCCGCTGTGCTGCGCGTCTAGTGGTAACGATCTATGATCTTCTACTCGCAAGTATCTTGGGTGTATACGCTAGTGATGCTAGCGTAGCCTACCTGTTTCCCTTCAGTGGTACTAAAGCCATCTTGCGTAGTTTTTTGTCTGGATCATTAGCATATAGGTGATATGTTGTTGTAGTAGATTGGATCTATTACTTTTGCACGGTTTGATTAGATCAATTGGTCATAAGGGGTTAAAACTGGAGCGAGTTGATTGCGCGGCATGTGACCAAAAAGATTAGTTCGTGTTCTTTCTCTGTTGTGCATACGACATGTCCCTACCGGCTGGAATCACCATCAGGGACTGACTGTGTGCATAGTCAGCTGATTGAACCAACATTTCGAGGTCATGTGTAGATGCAGTCTTCTCAAGTGCAAAGGTTGCACGGTCAATGTGATTGACCTAGTGAAAATTGAGGCATTATGAATGGCTCGGATTTGTGGTGATGCGATCACTCCGATGATATTTTCATAAGGATTCCATAGATGCGATCTGTGTAATTCCATAGATGCGACCGTCGTTGCTTTCTCGCTATAGCGGCTTCCTAAGCGCTACTTTGGTAGAACATGTCGTACGCCTAACTTGTTTTTGCAGGGTATGATGTGAATGGTATGGCCTCAATGTCATGTAATGATATATGTGATGATTTGTGCGGCCTGCGTGTCGCAAGTTAACACAACTGGGTTGATGTTGCACCATTATTGTATAACGACCTGCGTGTCGACTTGTGTTGCTTGAATCCTCATGTAATTATTTCACTAGCTATTAGACGTAGTAGCTTAGTATCTTTTCATGGAGGCTTCAATCATGATCACCACAAGACAGGACGGATGGCAATGGAGGTCACATTGGAGCCATGGCGATGGAGCCTATTGTGATGCAAGAGGTCATACTATTCACAATATAATATGATTATATGCCTATGATGTTTATTTTCCTGTCATATTATTCATTCATGCTTTTACATATGGTGGATGTTTTAATCATGATAGAATAGCTTCCCTCGAAAAAAGTTGAGTTTTTTATGCCTTTTACCAATAGCTGCACCTATAAACTTTGATCGTTGTGTGGTATGTTTTACCATGATCGAGGGGCTACGTGGGATGTTTCAGAACCAAGCCATGACTGAGAGGTTCAATATCTCAAAGTCCTTGTTTGCGTGCAAGCTGCCAGAAGGTAGCCCGGTCAGTCCTCATGTGATCAAAATGATTGGTTACATTGAGACTTTGGACAGACTTGGTTCTGAACTTCACCATGACTTGGCTACTGATGTTATTCTCCAGTCGCTCCTGGCGAGCTATGAGCCTTTTATCTTGAACTTTTAGATGAATGGCTTGGATAAAACACCGAGTGAGTTGCATGGGATGCTAAAGACAGCAGAGGAGAGCATTAAGAAGAATCCCAATCATGTGATGATGATTCAGAAGGGGAACAAAAAGAGGAAGCGTTGGACGCCTCCTAAAGGTAAAGGCAGGGAAAAGAGTTATAGTGGTGAGTCCTCGGGCTCTAAGCTAAAGCCAGCACCTAAGGCCAAATCTGGCCCTACTTCTGAGGATGAATGCTTCCACTGTCATGAAAAGGGACATTGGTCTAGGAACTGCAAGAAGTACTTGGAAGAAAAGAAGAAGAAGAAGAAGGGAAGTGAGACTTCCACTTCAGGTATAAATGTTATAGAAATAAATATTGCATTATCTTCTAGTGAATCATGGGTATTTGAACTGGGTCGATGATTCACACTTACAAATCGTTGCAGGGCCTAAGTGAGACTAGAATATTTGCAAGAGACGAGTTGGACGTTCGTGT
The DNA here is from genome assembly GCA_033239725.1 of Echinochloa phyllopogon. Taxonomy (NCBI): domain Eukaryota; kingdom Viridiplantae; phylum Streptophyta; class Magnoliopsida; order Poales; family Poaceae; genus Echinochloa; species Echinochloa phyllopogon. The sequence goes on along the minus strand of BTCW01000012.1, from coordinate 46,797,424 downwards.
CGGCAATGGCGCAAAGGTTGCGGTGTTGGCGGTCGGCACCTACCACTTGTCTCTACCCTCCGGATTAGTTTTGGAATTAAATAATTGTTATTGCATTCCTGCTTTGAGCAAGATCATTATTTCTTCTTCATGTTTGGAAGAAATTGATGGTTTTAAGATTGTAATAGAGAACAAACGTTGTTCTATTTTTTGCAATGGTATTTTCTATGCTCATTGTCCATTAGTGAATGGATTATATGTTCTTAATCCTTGCTGTATACGAGTATGTTTATGTAATAACGAATAATTGTTATTTGTTCCATGGATGATTATCTTTTCCATTGATTATCAAGTATGTGACTTGTTCGTGAAACTTTTTGTTGACAAGGATATAATTTTAAATTATCCCTAGTTTATGTTGTTGGGACAACAACGACGTTGAGACTAGCACATGCATTAATTGATGATCATGTTTCATGGATCATGGATATGGAGATATCGGATTAATGATGTGGACACATGTTGGTGAACATGGTGTTGGATTGACCCACTCCAAGACAATGTTGGAATTGTGTCGATGATTTATATCGAGCACGTCTGCTTGGGGGTACCCCAGAGAGTATATTGGTGGGCCTCGCCGAGTTCTAGGAACGACAGTACACGAATAACACAAAGATTTAGACAGGTTCGGGCCGCGAGTAGCGTAATACCCTACGTCCTGTGTGTTTGATTGTATTGTACGTGTGGTTGAGTTGTTTTGAGGGGGTCCCTGCTCCTCCTTATATATCCGGGGAGCAGAGTTACAAATCGGTTACACAAACTACTCGTATACAGCAAGGATGATTACAATAAGGTAATCTATCATTTATCCTATTCGAATACGAGCGGTTTCATTAATCGACTACACCATCCTATACCTTAACCGGCTTAGTCCGAAGTAGTCAGATCAAAACTCTCCATATCGAGTAGTTTAATTCCTTGGATGAGTGGCCCTAGGGATCCTGGCCCCACAAGCCCCCGAGCATCTTGCGCCTTTGTTTCAAATCTTGAATCTCTTTTAATATCTTCGAATAGTTGAAGCTAAGCCCAAGATGCTCAAATCTCCTCTGACGAGTAGTTTCATTGGAGTGCATCTTTTAGATGCACCCAATGGGTGTAGCCCCCGAGCCTCCGAGTACTCGTTAAGTAGTCGGAGGTTCACGAAACCAATCCTGAATTTCACTTGAGTAATTTAATGGTGTGCTTCGAGTAGATGCACCCATTGGGTGAAAACCCCCAAACTTCGAGTAGTTTTGTTAAAACTAGTAAAAGGTCTTGAATTAAACATAATAGGCTTTAAAAGAAATTGTATTCTTCAAATGCAGCCCCCCGAGCCTACAAGTACTTTTAAGTAGTCGTTGGGTCGAACGCTGCTCTCTTTATTTATTCTGAGCAATGAACACTAATATATACTCAATGATTGTTACCTCCAGAGTGTGTATACTTTTCGAGCAATCACATAAGCATAACAACCTTCGAGTTGTTTACAAACGTATAAATTGATCAGCTATAGTTTTGTATCTATGAGTGGTTTTGTTAAAACCAGTTGAAGATCTTTTTCCACAGCTTCCCTCCTCAAATCTCGGAGGGAATCAAATCTCGGATTATCCGCTAACAGCCCCCGAGCTTTAAATCAAAAAATAACATTGATTTGAAGTTCTAAATAATGTCCAGGAATCCGTTGTCGTTGAATCCGAGATTTTCGCCGACGAAAACTAACTTAGGAATGCAAAACCATTCCTTGTAACAGAATGCGACACGCCAGAGATACTGTTCCAAACAGTAACCCTAACCGAAGGTTATAAATCTGGAGTGAGACCTTCATTCGTTTCGTAGCTTTGAGCGCAGCGCCATTGCCTTTTGTCTTTTCATCGTAGCTTCCTGAGCATTTAGAACTTTCTCTGTTTCCATCTCTTGTGAATGCGAGAAAAAAGCAAAGTCTTAACTCAATCTGCAACCATGGGTCAAAAGAAAGCTGACGCCAAAAACACAGAGAGAGTCACTTCTGCTAAGCCTGCGGAGAAGAAAGCACCAAGGAAAAGGGTTTCCTTGGTAGATCCAAACACAAAGCCAGATTGCAAAACCCATCCTTCTCCCGCCGATGCTTGGAAGTATTGCACCGCGAAGGAAGGAGATCTCCATGACCTGGTGGAGCAAGGTTTGCTTTTGTCCCAGGAAACTCTTGAGTGGAGAGCTTGATTCGATTCGCAATTTCCCACTGAAAACACAAATGAAATTCCTTTATTCGTGTCTTTCTGTGAACGCGGAGTTGGCCTTCCAATCTCTTCCTTCTTCCGCGAGCTCCTTGATTTTTACAAACTCCAACTCCATCATCTGAATCTTAATGGGACTCGAAACATTACTGTCTCTGTTCATGCTTGTGAAACATTTCTTGGTATCAATCCCAATCTTGCTTTATTCCACACTCTTTACCATATAAAGCCCCACCCAAATTTCCAAAGGATGGAAGTGGTTGGAGGAGCGGGAATTCAATTCCGCCAAAGGATGAAAGAGCAGTGGTTTTCCATGCCATTTAAGGAGTCGTGTGGAGACTGGAAGTCCGAGTGGTTCATAATCGGTGAGTAGTCAAAAAACGAGTACTTCTTCTTTAGTATTTATAATCAATGTACTTTGTTATGCACTAATCCTATTCCTGTGTAATTGTAATATAGCAGGGAATCATGGGAAGAGCTGTCCTATCAAAGATGGATGGTATCCAAGGGATCTATCCAATTGGAACACAAAGCTAACTACTGAAGAAGCCAAGGATGTGCCTGCTTTGTTAAAGCGAGTACAATCCTTGAAGAGTAAAGGCTTGACCGGAGTAGGGATAGCGTTCAGTTTCCTCAAGAGAAGAATCCAACCACTCCAGGAGCGTATCAACCTTGGATACAAGTATGAGGGGAATGCAGATCCTTCTCGGATGGTTCTGGAAGAACTGTCAAATGAGACTATGCTGATGCGCCTGTCGCGCATGTTTGCTGGTGTGAACAATAAGAAACCGTACATCACCAAGGAATTCTGTAAAGGCCAATCTCCTAGTTCTGTAAGTACTCACAGCCTTTTAAAATTGAGTTATTATGAACATGCATCTTAATGCTGATTCTTCTGGTATAGTCGGCCACTGATTCTGATGGACCAGTTGGTGGCCTTTCTCCACAAGATTAGGAAAAGTTCGGGAAGAGTTCTTGAGACAAGTCAGAGCCATCCAATGAAGAAGTCGAGGCGATTGCTGATAGTGTAGAAGAACTCAAAGTAATATCTGAAGAAAAGACAGCTGCCCCATATGACAACCAAGTTAATCTTCAAGGTAAGAGAATTCCTCATAATAAAATCCGAGTATTTTATCCGTTACGCCATTTGATTTTCTTGCACTATTTTTAAAAAACAGAAGATACGGAAATAGTACCAACTGTTCCTGCGGGGGTAAAGCGGAAGAGATCTACTCGATCTCGATCAGAAACCCCATCAGGAGCATACGTGCCTGGAGCAGAAGAAGGTCAACGAATCAAGCTCTCCAAATTTATTACCGCCGTTCAAAGCTCATCGACCACAATTTTCCATGGCGAGTGGTACCACAGGGAGCACAACCAGCTCCAAAGTGGGTGTTCCGAAGTTAAAGAAGTTCAACTTTAAGCCAAAAACCACCGCGCTGATAAAGTATGTTAAATCAAATATCATTCCAATTGTGTTGTCATTCAATTTTTTAAATTGCTTCCTTTGTGAAGAGCACCATCTACCGCACTTGTGAGCGCGCTGCAAGCGCATCAAGAGCAACAATTGAAGAAAGCGGAAAAAAAAGAGCATGTTGAAGAAGAAGTCGTCCCTGTTGCCGTTGATGAAAGTGGCAGGGTTTCAAAATTGAGCCAATCGCCAGAGAAGAAATCGCCTGATACCGATCTGGCTCTAGAAGCAAACCCAGCGGAGACCATAAACCACGGAGGTATTGATAGGCCGCCATCAATTGTGGAGGTAAATTATATCGCACTTGCTCTGAATTTTTCCTTGAATTCTATATGAACAATGCTTGTGAAAATCATGAAGGTTGATATGGAGACTGAAGAAGTCTCCAACGTTGTTATTAAAGAAAGTACTCCACCGCCACAGGGAAAGACTTCTGATCAAGTACTCCACCGCCACAGGGAAAGACTTCTGATCAACGGCAACAGGGACGACTTCTGCTTCAACATGCTCTGTTCCGTCCGCTTTCTTCAATTGTTGCTCTTGATGCGCTTGCAGCGCGCTCACAAGTGCGGTAGATGGTGCTCTTCACAAAGGAAGCAATTTAAATAACTGAATGACAGCACAATTGGAATGATATTCGATTTAACATACTTACTTTATCAGCGCGGTGGTTTTTGGCTTAAAGTTGAACTTCTTTAACTTCGGAACACCCACCTTGGAGCTAGTTGTGCTCCCTGTGGTACCACTCGCCATTGCACTTGTGGTCGATGAGCTTTGAACGGCCGTAATAAATTTGGAGAGTTTGATTCGTTGACCTTCTTCTGCTCCAGGCACGTATGCTCCTGATGGGGTCTCTGATCGAGATCGAGTAGTTCTCTTCCGCTTTACCCCCGCAGGAACAGTTGGTACTATTTCCGTATCCTCTTTTTTTTCAGAAATAGTGCAATAAAATCAAATGGTGGAACAGATAAAGTACTCGGATTTTATTATGAGGAATCTCTTACCTTGAAGATTACTTGGTTGTCATCTGGGGCAGCTGTCTTTTCTTCCGATATTGCTTTGAGTTCTTCTACACTATCAGCAATCGCCTCGACTTCTTCATTGGATGGCTCTGACTTGTCTCAAGAACTCTTCCCGAACTTCTCCCAATCTTGTGGAGACAGGCCACCAACTGGTCCATCAGAATCAGTGGCCGACTATACGAGAAGAATCAGCATTAAGATGCATGTTCATAATATCTCAAATTTAAAAGGCTGCGAGTACTTACACAACTAGGAGATTGGCGTTTACAGAATTCCTTGGTTGTGGGGCCAGGATCCCTAGGGCCACTCATCTAAAGGAATTAAACTACTCGATATGGAGAGTTATGATCCGACTGCTTTGGACTAGCCAGATAAGGTATAGGACGATGTAGTCAAGTAGTAAAACTACTCGTATTCGAATAGTATACGTGATAGATTACCTTGATGTAACCCTTCAGGTCGGATACGAGTAGTCTTTGTAATAGGTTTGTAACTCTTCTCCCCCAGTATATAAGGAGGAGCAGGCCCCCCTCAAAAGAACTCAACTCACATACAATACAATCAAGCACACAGGACGTAGGGTATTACGCTACTCGCGGCCCGCACCTGTCTAAATCTTTGAGTTGTTTGTGCACTGTCGTTCCTAGAACTCGGCGATACCCACTAATCTATTCCCTGGGATACCCCCAGATAGACGTGCTCGATATAAATCGTCGACACTTGGCGCCCACCGTGGGGCCTCTCGCCGAAAGCTCACCATCAGAGACGATGGGATTCACCACCTTCAAGATTGCCGACGTCGAAGAAGGAGCCACCTTCGTTTTCGGTGCATGGACCTTTGTCGCTGAAAGCGATGGAAGGTTCGCAAGCTACCTTGCGAACAACCCCGGCTCCTGCTCGGCGACTACTTCCAATTCGATCTCGGCTCCAATTCCGAGTTTGATCTTAACTCCAAGTTCGCTCGTGATTCTCCAGGTCGAGTCCGGGTACAACTCGATCCCATTTATGGAAAGAGCAGGGAACTCCGAGCTAGCCACGCCATCGGACAACCCCCCAGATCGGCTCCCAATCGAACTCTCCAACGTAGTGAATTCGCATAAACAGAGGCGTACCACAAAAGCAGAGGCAAGGATGACCCAGGAGTCCCATTCAAAGCCAAGTCACCCCGACGACCTCGAGCTGGCATCAACGCCATCGAGGGACAATGATGATGAATTCACCATCCTGCTAAGTGATGCTCCTGATAACGTTGCACGCCTACACCATCACACTCACTTCGACACCAAGTTCGTGTTGGAGGAACCACTCGTTCACCTCCCGTCCGGACTAGTCGTGACCAGAACACCAGGAGGACTCGCTGTTCACTGGCCCGAAGCGATTCCGGCCGACACCTCCCGGGACAACGATTCAAGACTTGCTGCCGTTATACTGGAAGAACTCCCCTTCCAAGACGACAAGACTGCATCGCTCACCACCCCAACTGAAAGCTCGAGCGACAACTTCTCAACCACTTAGATCGTCATCAGCGAACAAGACCCAAGTCGTCAGGTGTTCATGGCTGGCAATGAAGACCAAGGCACTCAATATGACCGTGAGCTGATCACCGACGTTTCAGAAGAGGAACGCACTGCTGACGGAGAAACAGAGGAGCAAAAGACCACGCGTCAAGCAAGGAATGCCAAGCGCAAGCAGAGGCATCTTAACGCCGCGATACGCGCCAATGCCATGCGAAACCTTACACAGGATTTCGATATGGTCGGAGACCAGTTAGCATCCCAAAACGCGCCATTAAACATCTCCGTTGCAGCAGAACTCGTCAGGGCCATGCCCGACACCCCTGCCGTCAGACAAGTACTCTCACTCCTCGACACAGCTCAGAAGGCTACGAACCAAGCGAATCCTAGCCACCACACACCAGACACCATACGTCCAGACGCTGAGAGGCCTCCCCCACATGAAGCTTCAATCGCCACCACAGGAGGACATCGACGTGGCCAAGACGCTGATCACAATCACCAGCAGGGGAGAGGACGAGGTAACAACCAAGACGATGCAAGGCCACAAGATCGAGACCTTCGCAACGTCATTAATGACAACCGCGATGCTCGCTCTGTCATTTAGTCGAGTCAACAACGGCGCGTGGAATCCGAACTCCGTTGCCGCTCAGACTACGACCGCAACTACGAGCCTCCACCCCATCACAATTATAGAAACCGACCACGCGATCAAGAACGCCATTACGACCGTCATGAAGAACGTCGCAACGATCGCCGAGGAGAGCACCGTAACGGTCACCACCGACATCAAGAGTCCTCAAATTATAGCGATCGACCTCCCCAAAACCACAATCGTGGACGACAATATGACTCCGACCACAACACCTCTAGCTTCCGGAGTGATTGATCACCAAGTGATAAATATGATGGCTTCCCAGCTTTCTCCAGTCGCATAAAAGAAATCCAATGGCCAAGCAAGTTCAAACCTAGAGGAATTGAGAAGTTCACGGGCAAGCAAGACCCTGAACAATGACTCCGAATTTACTCTACAGCCATCCAGATGGCCGGGGGATCCAACGACATCAAAGTCAGCTATTTCCCCATTATGCTAGATACCACGCCCCTAACATGGCTCGAGGGCCTCCGCCCCGGGTCCATCGACTCCTGGGACGATCTCACTAGGAAATTCACCACCAACTTCCAGGGAACCTGGGCTTGGCCCGGAACCCGTTATGAACTGGCAGCTTGCAAGCAAGGAAAAGGAGAAACCTTGTGAAAATACATCCAGAGATTCTTCGATAAAAGAGCTACAATCGTGGATATCTCTGACCGGGAAGTAATCGACTGCTTTCATGATGGTCTCTACACCCGGGAATTACACCGTGAGTTCGGCCAACGTCGTCCAGAAAACGTCAGCGAGCTACGACGCATTGTCGCTGAATGGGTAGACCAAGACGATTGCGAGCGGGAGCACTTTGATAGACATCGCGATAACAATACCAACAATCACAACAAAGACAATGGCGACCGACGCAATGATCGCCCAAACAATCGGGACTTCAATCGCGATAACAGGAAGCGCAAGCCAGACAACACAGTCGCGGCAGTCCAGTGCCCTAGTCGTAAGACTCGTTCAGCGGCAGACGTCATGAACGGTCCTTGCCCTTACCACCCCAATGGCAAGCACACAATGGCAAAGTGCTTCCACCTAAAGCAGGAATTCGACAAGCAAACACCAGATGCTACCAAAACCGACAAGAAAAAGGAAGACAAAGACGACAAAGACCCTGGCAATAACTTCCCAAATGTCGAGAACTTCGTAGCTGTACTATTCAGTGGAGAAACCCTGAACCGGTCGAAGCGCACCAAGAAGCTCACCCTACGAGAGATCATGGCAATAGAGCCTGCCACCCCAACATACTTAAAGTGGTCAGAAGTGCCTATCACATTCTCCAGAACAGATCAATGGACAAACTTTGCAAATCCTGGGAGATATCCTCTGGTCTTAAACCCGGTCGTGGCGCAAGCCAGACTGACTAAAGTACTCATCGATGGAGGCAGCGGGCTCAATGTCATCTTCGCAACACACATTCAAGAATATGGGCCTAGACATTACAAAATACCTCAAGCCTACAGACGCTCCATTCTATGGCATTGTCCCAGGAAATGCAGCAATCCCCCTGGGTCAGGTCACACTACCAGTTACCTTTAGGACGGAAGCAAACTTCAGAACCAAGTACATCAAGTTTGAGGTTGCAGACTTCGAGACCTCATACCACGCGATTCTTGGGCGACCAGCCTTCGCCAAATTTATGGCGATCCCACATTATGTATACTTGGTTCTCAAGATGCCTACTCCTAAAGGAGTACTTTCCCTAAAAGGAGACTTAAAGGTGTCATATGATTGCGACGTCGATGCAGTAGAATTCGCCGCCACTTCACACGTCCCTACCCAGATGCTGGAAGTACTCGCTTTGGCCAAGAAGTCGAAGGAAGACGACCTAGAAGTACCCAGCAAGAAGTTGACAAGTACCAACTTCAAGCCCTCCGAAGAAGTACAGCTCAAAACTGTAAATCTTGGAACGGGCGATCCGTCCAAAACTGCCCTTATAGGGGCAGATTTAGACTGTAAATAGGAAGACACGCTCGTCAAGTTCCTCTGAGATAATAAAGATATTTTTGCTTGGAAACCATCTGATATGCCTGGTGTTCCTAGAGAACTTGTCGAGCACAAACTAAACATTGACAACAACGCAAAACCCAAAAAACAGCGCCTCCGACGATTTGCACAAGATAGACGTGAGGCAATAAAAGAAGAACTCGCCAAACTACTCGCCGCAGGCTTCATCAAAGAAGTCTTCCATCCCGAGTGGTTGGCTAATCCAGTGTTAGTTCGGAAGAAAAACAACAATGAGTGGCGGATGTGTGTCGACTACACAGATTTGAACAAGCATTGCCCGAAAGATCCCATGGGACTCCCACGCATTGATCAAGTCGTCGACTCCACGGCAGGATGCGCACTGCTCTGTTTTCTGGACTGCTATTCAGGATACCATCAGATAGCTCTAAAGAAAGAAGATCAGATCAAAACATCTTTCATTACCCCCTTCGGTGCTTACTGCTATACAACTATGTCTTTTGGATTGAAGAACGCCAGTGCCACATATCAGCGAGCCATACAAACGTGCCTATCCAAACAAATTGGGCGCAATGTAGAGGCATATGTTGATGATGTGGTCGTCAAAACAAGGCAGTCAGAACATCTCATCAATGACCTTCAAGAAACATTCGACAACCTTAGAACATTCCGTTGGAAACTTAACCTGACCAAATGTGTCTTCGGTGTTCCGTCAGGGAAACTTTTGGGGTTCATGGTCAGTAACAGGGGTATTGAAGCCAATCCGGCAAAGATTTCAGCAATCCTTACCATGGAAGTACCGAAGGACATAAAAGATGTCCAGAAGCTGACAGGATGCATCGCGGCCTTAAACAGGTTCATCTCAAGATTAGGAGAAAAAGGCCTCCCTTTCTTCAAATTGCTTAAAAAGCAGGATAAGTTTTCATGGACGAATGAAGCACATACGGCATTCGAAGAACTCAAAACATATCTATCCACTCCGCCAGTACTCACAGCACCTTTGAAGGGTGATCATCTATATCTATACATTGCAGCGACAACCCATGTGGTCAGCACTGTAATAGTAGTTGAAAGACAAGAGGACGGCCATGTATTCCCAGTACAACGGCCAATTTATTACATCAGTGAAGTACTCTCTGAGTCCAAGATTCGTTATCCTCAAGTCCAAAAACTACTCTACGCCGTCTTCATCACATCACAGAAGCTACGACATTATTTCCAAGCTTTCCACATCACAGTCATAACTAAATTCCCGCTAGGCGAAATCCTCAATAATCCAGACGCAATAGGTCGAATATGCAAATGGAAGGCCGAAATTGGAGCATACCACCTTGACTTCACATCTCAAACAGCCGTCAAGTCCCAGGCTCTTGCTGACTTCATAGTCGAATGGACAGAAATTCAAAATTCTACGACAACCACTCGACCTGAGCACTGGGTCATGTATTTTGATGGATCACTCAAACTTGAAGGAGGAGGCGCAGGCGTACTTCTTATATCTCCCAAAGGAGATCAACTCAAATACGTTCTACAAATCCTATTTCAGGTCACCAATAATGAAGCAGAGTACGAGGCTATGCTGCATGGGCTCCGTCTGGCCGCATCACTCGGTATCAAGCAACTTGTTGTTTATGGCGATTCGGCTGTGGCATCAACCAAGTTAATAAAGACTGGGACGCTTCTAAAGAGACAATGGATGCCTACATTCACGAGGTTCGTAAACTAGAATGAAACTTTCTAGGCCTGGAGTTTCACCACGTTGTTCGTGACTACAACGTCGCCACAGATGCCCTGTCAAAGCTAGGATCTCGGCGAGCCAACGTCTCAGCAGAAATATTCATCCAAGAACTACTCCAGCCATCCATTAAGGGACCAGCACGAGCTGAGACCATGCAATCTCAGTCCCAGCCAGAAACTCAGATCATGGTAATCGACACTGACTGGATGACTCCTTTCATTGAGTACTTGAAAGACCACAAATTGCCAAAGCAGAAGCCTGAGCAAATACGTATTCAATGACAAGCTGCTAATTACGTAGTAGTGGACAATGTACTCTATAGGCGTGGGGCTTCGCCCAACGTCTTAATGAAATGCATCACAATTGACCAAGGAAAAGCCCTGCTACAAGAAATTCATAGCGGCGTGTGTGGTAATCATGCTGCTTCACGAACCTTGGTCGGCAAAGCTTACAGAGCAGGTTTTTTCTGGCCAACAGCCAAGCACGATGCAGTGGTCATCATAAAAAAATGTCAAGGATGTCAATTCTTCGCACGACAAGCTCATGTTCCAGCACACGACCTCAACACCATACCACTATCATGGCCTTTCGCTTGTTGGGGTCTTGATCTCGTTGGCCCCCTTACCAAAGCTCCAGACGGATTCGAGTGGCTCGTCGTAGCCATCGATAAATTTTCCAAGTGGATCGAAGCAATGCCCTTAGTAAACGCTAAAGCCGGTAATTTGATCAAATTCTTTGATGGTATTGTCCAGAGATTTGGATTTTCTCACAACATCATCACAGACCTAGGCTCTGTATTCACCAGCGAAGAATTCCAATACTATTGTGACAGATATTCCATCGAGATACATTATGCTTCAGTTGCTCATCCTCGTGCCAACGAAAAGGTGGAAAAAGCGAATGGTTTGTTACTGCAAGGGTTAAAACCCAGATTATATGAGCCTCTAAAGAAATATGGTGGAAAATGGGCAAAAGAGTTGCATGCAGTGCTTTGGGTGCTGCGCACCCAACCCAGCAGGGCTACCGGCCAATCACCATATTTCCTGGTTTACGGCTCCGAAGCAGTTCTACCCGCCGATCTTTTATGGGAAGCCCCGCGTCTGGAGAATTACGATGAACAACTCGCTCATCAAGAAAGGTCTCAGGATGTTGATGGCGTCGAGGAAGCTCGAGTAGCAGCTCTTATTCAGAACACGCGTTATCTTCAAGGATTACATCGCTTTCATCAACGCTCTGTTCAACCTCGATCCTTTACTATAGGAGACTTGGTACTACGCCGAATCCAAAAGACTGAAGGGTTGTACAAGCTTATATCTCAATGGGAAGGTCCTTTTCTTGTAAAACAAGTCATTGGACCTCGTACGTACAGGCTGCAAACCTCGGAGGGAGAGGAATTGCCAAATGTATGGAACATAGAGCATCTCCGCAAATTTTACCCGTAACACGGGCATTGTATTCAAGTCGTTGTAAAACAACCCTTGTTCACAAATTAATAAAGTTATATTTCCATGTCATCTACAAATTATGACATCCTTTATCTCATTAGATAAAACTATACCATTTACATACTGGCGCTAGTCGCCGTGTAGTATTCGAGTAGTTTTCTACTCTCGCTCAAAAGAAACCAGGATTCCCTTTTAAAAGGAGGTATCAAACACCTAAAATCTTGGATGAAGTTACCCTCACCTATACATGGTTGAAGGCGATAATCTCTTTTCTTTTGATTCTATGGCTCTCTCAGCGAAAACTTCAAGAATTAGTGTTATACCAACTACACACATTCTTGCCCCCCTGTAAAAGTCACCTAAAGGTGCTCTAAAGTAATATGAAGCACAGTATGCTTATGCGCATAACTTTTTGCCCTGCATTAGCAAAATTGCTAAACCTTAACAAGGCTTGATTTAACTCCTTCTAATTGCGAACCTTGCACGATCACTGGACTACTTAAACTGTAGTCACTCATTAATTATACCACCCATAGTACTTTGCATACGCACAAACTATTGGATATTACTTACACAGTAGTATTTCCAAATATTAATTTAAACAAGTATCAAACATTATATACATGGACAAGTATTCATATTGTATCCAAAGCAGAGTATTTCAACGAGTACTTCAATTTACAACGCAGATCTACTCTAACGAGTCAATGAAAGTATTTGCGACTGGCTCTGTTTCTTTCACCAAATCTTCAAATCCTTCAATGTCCATTCCTTCTGGAAGCTCTATGACTTCAAGTTTGGCATCTGGATTGTGTGCCTTCACCATCGCTACCAGCTGATTGGTGCACTCCTTCATGGTATTCTTGCAAAAATCAGTAATTTGTCCAGGCACTGTGCTGATTCGCTCCAATAACGACTGGTTAGTCGTAGCTACACCCTCTGGTGTTACCATGTTAATGATGGGGAGCACCGCCTCTTCTATGGCCTTCTTCTCAGCTTGGAGATCCTCCACTTCTTGTTGTTTGGCTTGTTGTCCCGCCAAGGCCCTGGCGCAAGCTTGTTCCATGTCAACACAGATCCGATGCTCCTTGGCATATTTTCCATTCAGATCCTCGAGCTCTTTTTCCAAGCGGGCACAATCATCGGTTTTGGATTGCGCCAAGTTATACAACGATGTGCTGGTGCTCTGTTCTTCAACCAATTCTTTTTTCAATCCTGCAGAGACAAGACAAGTCTATGATTACACTTCATATCACTAAATTAATGATTAAATGTACAAAAGTCAGTTTCCTTACTATTGTTGTCTCGGATCAATGCTCGGTTACGAGTATCCATTCGAGATTTTTCATCTCCCATTCCCTCGAGTTGTTTGTGTAATCGAGAAACCAAGTCTTGATTATCAACTCGAGCTTTTTCCCGCGCCTCATAGGCAGCCGCAAGATCTTCTTCGAGTTCTTTTATTCGAGATTCCAGACTTGCATCTTTGTTCTTCTCCAATTTATCTACCAAAGCCTGCATTTGATGTTAGTTAATAACTACTATATTAACTATTTTCTATTAAGCTTTCCTCTTACCAGAGCGGCTTCCAGGTGTTGCTTCAGCTGCATTGCTTCATTGTCAGTAGTACTCCCTTGTGGCGGTGGAGTACTTTGTTTGATAACAATATTGGTGACTTCCTCAGCCTCCAAACCAACCTTCATGATTTTACAAGCATTGTTTATATAAAATTCCGGGAAATATACAGAGCAAGGGCTATATGATTTACCTCCACAATTGACGGCGGCCTTTCGGCATCTCCCTGGTTTGTAGTTTCTACGGGGTTTGCTTCTGAAGCTAGATTGACATCAAATGCCTCTTTCTCTGGAGATTGGTTCAGTCTTGAAACCCCGCCACTCTCATCGACAGCACCAGGGATGACTTCTTCTTCATCATGCTCTGTTTCTTCAGCTTTTTTCAATTGTTCTTGTTGCGCATGCAGCACGCTCGCAAGTGCGCCAGATGGAACCCTTCACATAGAATGCAAGATTCAACATCTGAATTATGGCTCAATTGAAAGGATATTTTGATTTAACAAACTTACTTTGTTAGCTCGGTGGTTTTTGGCTTAAAGTTGAACTTCTTCAACTTCAGCACGCCCACTTTGGAGCTGGTTGTGCTCCCTGTAGTACCACTCGCCATGACACTTGTGGTTGAGGAGCTTTGAACAACGGTGATAAATTTGGAAATCTTGATACGCTGACCTTCTTCTGCTCCAGGCACATATGCTCCTGAAGGGGTATCTAATCGAGACCGAGTAGTTCTCTTCCGTTTTACCCCTGCGGGAACTTTTGGTACTATTTCTGTATCCTCTGTTTTTTGGAAATAGTACATCCAAGTTAAATGGTGGAACGGATAAAGTACTCAAATTTTATTATGAAGACTTCTCTTACCTTGAAGATTAACTTGCTTGTCATCCGAGTTAGCTGCCTTCTCTTCGGATATTACTTCAAGTTCTTCTACACTGTCAACAATCGCCTCAATTTTCTCATTAGATGGCTTTGACTTGTCTAAGGAACTCTTTCCGAACTTCTCCCAATCTTGCGGAGACAGGCCACCAACTGGCCCGTCGGAATCAGTGGCCGACTACACGAGAAGAATCAGTATTGAGACGCATGTTCAGAATAACTGACATTTAAAGGCTGCGAGTACTTACAAAACTTGGAGATTGGCCTTTACAGAATTCCTTGGCGACGTATGGCTTCTTGTTGTTCACATTGCTAAACATGCGTGACAAGCGCATTAGCACGGTCTCATCTGAGAGCTCTTCTGACACCATGCGGGAAGGATCTGTATTTCCCTCATACTTGTATCCAAGATTGATACGCTCTTGGAGTGGTTGGATTCTTCTCTTGAGAAAACTGAAGGCTATCCCCACTCCAGTTAAGCCTTTATTCTTCAAAGATTGAACTCGCTTTAGCAAAGCGGGCACATCCTTGGTCTCTTCAGTGGTTGGCTTGGTGTTCCAATTGGATAGATCCTTGGGATACCATCCATCTTTGACAGGACAACTTTTTTCATGATTCCCTACTGTATTACAATTACACAGGAACAAGATTAGTGTATAACAAAGTGCATTGATCGTAAATACTATAGAAAGAGTACTCGTTTTTTGACTACTCACCAATTATGAACCACTCGGACTTCCAGTCTCCACATGATTCCTTAAGGGGCATGGAGAACCACGGTTCTTTCATCCTTTGGCGGAATTGAATTCCCGCTCCTCCAACCACTTTCATGATACAAAGTGCGGAATAAAGCGAGATTCGGATTGATGCCAAGGAATGTTTCACAAGCGTGCATAAAGACAGCAATATTCAGAATCCCATTAGGATTCAGATGATGGAGTTAGAGTTTGTAAAAATCAAGGAGCTCACGAAAAAAAGATGAGATTGGAAGGCCCACTCCGCACTCACAAAAAGACACGAACAATGGAATTTCATTGGTGTTTTCAATGGGAAATTGTGCATTGAAGCAAGCCCTCCACTCAAGAGTTTCCTGGGATAAGAGCAAACCTTGCTCCACCAGGTCATGGAGATCTCCTTCCTTCGCAGTGCAATACTTCCAAGCATCAGCGGGAGAATGATGAGTTTTGCAATCCGGCTTTGTGTTTGGATCTACCAAGGGAACCCTCTTCCTTGGTGCCTTCTTCTCCGTAGGCTTAGCAGCAGCGGCTTTCTCTATGTTTTTGGCATCTGCTTTCTTTTGGCTCATGGTTGCAGATCGAGTTAAGACTTTACTTTTCTCTCGCATTCACAAGAGAAGCAAGCACAGAAAGTTCTAAATGACAAGGAATCTACGATGAGGAGACAAAAGGCTATAGTGCTGCGCTCAAGGTTAACGAAATAAATGAATGTCTCACTTCAGATTTATAACTTTCAGTTAGGGTTACTGTTTTGAACAGTATCTACGGCGTATCGCATTCTGTTACAGGGAAAGACTTGGTTTTTCGTAAGTTAGTTTTTCCCGGCGTAAATTTCGGATTCCATTACAACAGAATCCTGGTGATTAATCGGATCTTCAAATCAAAGATATTCTTTTGATTCAAAGCTCGGGGGCTGCTAACGGACAATCTGGAATTTGATTTCCTTCCGAGATTTGAGGCGGAAAACAGTAGAAAAAGATCTTTGACTGGTTTTAACAAAACCACTTGTAGATACGAAATTACAGTTGATCAATTCTTACATTTGAAGACAACTCGAAAATTGTTATGCTTACATGGATGCTCGAATAAGCACACGGATTCTTATAAAATAATTATCAAGTATGCATTGGTATCCATGGCTTGGAGTAAAAAAAAAGGAGCAGAACTTGATCCAAGGATTACTTAAAAGTACTCGTGGATTCAGAAGTTGCATTTGAAAGATAATATTTCTTTTAGGTCTATTATCCTTTATTCAAGATTTTCGACTAGTTTTAACAAAACTACTCGAAAAACCAATGGTCTTACTTTATTAAAAGCTTTTGACTAGTTTTAACAAACTACTCAAAATTCGATGGATGCGTCTACTCGAAGTGCACCATTAGACTGCTCAGATGAAATTCAAGATTGATTTTTTACCTTCAATTACTTAATGAGTACTTGGAGGCTCGGGGGCTACGCCTATTCGGTGTTTCAAAAGAGGCGCTATAAATAAACTGTTCGTTAGGAGAGATTTGAGCGTCTTGGGCTTAGCTCTAACTACTTGAAAATGTTAAAAAGGTTCAAGAGTTGAAGCAAAGGCGCAAGATGCTCGGGGGCTTGTGGGGCCAGGATCCCTAGGGCCACTCATCTAAAGGAATTAAACTACTCGATATGGAGAGTTATGATCCGACTGCTTTGGACTAGCCAGATAAGGTATAGGACGATGTAGTCAAGTAGTAAAACTACTCGTATTCGAATAGTATACGTGATAGATTACCTTGATGTAACCCTTCAGGTCGGATACGAGTAGTCTTTGTAATAGGTTTGTAACTCTTCTCCCCCAGTATATAAGGAGGAGCAGGGCCCCCTCAAAAGAACTCAACTCACATACAATACAATCAAGCATACAGGACGTAGGGTATTACGCTACTCGCGGCCCAAACCTGTCTAAATCTTTGTGTTGTTCGTGCACTGTCGTTCCTAGAGCTCGGCGAGACCCACTAATCTACTCCCTGGGATACCCCAGATAGACGTGCTCGACATAAATCGTCGACATTGGTGATGTACAATTTCTTGTTGTTTACACCAGCAAACATGTGCGACGGGCGCATCAGCACCGTCTCATCTGACAGTTCTTCCGGCACCATCCGAGAAGGATCTGCATTCCCCTCATACTTGTATCCAAGGTTGATACACTCCTGGAGTGGCTGGATTCTTCTCTTGAGGAAACTGAATGCTATCCCTACTCTGGTCAAGCCTTTACTCTTCAAGGATTGTACTCGCTTTAACAAAGCAGGCACATCCTTGGCTTCTTCAGTAGTTGGCTTTGTGTTCCAATTGGATAGATCCCTTGGATACCATCCATCTTTGACAACACAGCTCTTCCCATGATTTTCTGCTGTATTACAATTACACAGGAATAGGATTAGTGCATAACAAAGTACATTGATTATAAATACTAAAGACGAAGTACTCGTGTTTTGACTACTCACTGATTATGAACCACTCAGACTTCCAATCTCCACACGACTCCTTAAGTGGCATGGAAAACCACTGCTCTTTCATCCTTTGGTGGAATTGAATTCCCGCTCCTCCAACCACTTCCATCCTTTGGAAATTTGGGTGGGGCTTTATATGGTAAAGAGTGCGGAATAAAGCAAGATTGGGATTGATGCCAAGAAAAATGTTTCACAAGCATGAACAAAGACAGCAATGTTCAGAATCCCATTAGGATTCAGATGATGGAGTTGGAGTTTGTAAAAATCAAGGAGCTCGCGGAAGAAGGAAGAGATTGGAAGGCCAACTCCGCGTTCACAGAAAGACATAAATAAAGGAATTTCATTTGTGTTTTTAGTGGGAAATTGTGAATCGAAGCAAGCTCTCCACTCAAGAGTTTCCTGGGACAAAAGCAAACCTTGCTCCACCAGGTCATGGAGATCTCCTATCTTCGCAGTGCAATACTTCCAAGCATCGGCGGGAGAAGGATAGGTTTTGCAATCTGGCTTTGTGTTTGGATCTACTAAGGAAACCCTTTTCCTTGGTGCTTTTTTCTCCGCAGGCTTAGCAGAAGTGGCTTTCTCTGTGTTTTGGCGTCAGCTTTCTTTTGACCCATGGTTGCAGATCGAGTTAAGACTTTGCTTTTTTCTCCCGTTCACAAGAGATGGAAACAGAGAAAGTTCTAAATGCTCAGGAAGCTACGATGAAAAGACAGAAGGCAATGGTGCTGCGCACAAAGCTACGAAACGAATGAAGGTCTCACTATAGATTTATAACCTTCGGTTAGGGTTACTGTTTGGAACAGTATCTCTTACGTATCGCATTCTGTTACAAGGAATGGTTTTGCATTCCTAAGTTAGTTTTCACCGATGAAAATCTCGGATTCAACGACAACGGATTCCTGGACATTATTTAGATCTTCAAATCAAAGATATTTTTTGATTTAAAGCTCGGGGGCTATTAGCGGATAATCTGGGATTTGATTCCCTCTGAGATTTGAGGATCAAGCTGTGGAAACATATCTTCAACTGGTTTTAACAAAACCACTCGTCGATACAAAACTATAGCTGATCAATTTATATGTTTGGAAATAACTCGAAGGTTGTTATGCTTATGCGATTGCTTGAAAAGTATGCATACTCTAGATGAAACAATCATTGAGTATATATTAGTGTTCATTGCTCAGAATAAATAAAGAGAGCAACGTTCGACCCAACGACTACTTAAAAGTACTCATAGGCTCGTGGGCTGCATTTGAAGAATACAATTTCTTTTAAAGCCTATTATGTTTAATTCAAGTCATTTGACTAGTTTTAACAAAACTACTCGAAGCTCGGAGGTTTTACCCAATAGGTGCATCTACTCGGTGCACACCATTAAACTATTCAAGTGAAATTCAGGATTGGTTTCTTGAACCTCCGACTGCTTAACGAGTACTCAGAGGCTCGGGAGCTACACCCATTGGGTGTATCTAAAAGATGCACTCTAATGAAACTACTCATCAGAGGAGATTTGAGCGTCTTGGGCTTAGCTCCAACTACTCGAAGATATTAAAAAAGATTCAAGATTTGAAGCAAATGCGCAAGATGCTCGGGGGCTTGTGGGGCCAGGATCCCTAGGGCCACTCATCCAAGGAATTAAACTACACGATATGGAGAGTTTTGTTCTGACTGCTTCGGACTAGCCGGTTAGGGTTTAGGATGGTGTAGTCTATTAATGAAACTACTCGTATCTGAATAGGATACATGATAGATTACCTTATTGTAATCATCCTTGCTGTATACGAGTAGTTTGTGTAACCGATTTGTAACTCTGCTCCCCGGATATATAAGGAGGAGCAGGGACCCCCTCAAAACAACTCAACCACACGTACAATACAATCAAACACACAGGACGTAGGGTATTACGCTACTCGCGGCTGGAACCTGTCTAAATCTTTCCTAGAACACAAAGATTTAGACAGGTTCGGGCCGCGAGTATCATAATACCCTACATCCTGTGTGCTTGATTGTATTGTATGTGAGTTGAGTTGTTTTGAGGGGGTCCCTGCTCCTCCTTATATACTCGGGGAGCAGAGTTACAAATTGATTACAAAGACTACTCGT
Organism: Echinochloa phyllopogon; assembly: GCA_033239725.1. Lineage (NCBI taxonomy): Eukaryota > Viridiplantae > Streptophyta > Magnoliopsida > Poales > Poaceae > Echinochloa > Echinochloa phyllopogon. The sequence continues at coordinate 46,777,622 of BTCW01000012.1, read as the reverse complement.
ATCCGACCTGGAAGGTTACATTAAGGTAGTCTATCATGAATATGAGTAGTTCTACTACTTGACTACATCGTCCTATACCTTATCTGGATAGTCCAAAGCAGTCGGGTCATAACTCTCCATATCGAGTAGTTTAATTCCTTAGATGAGTGGCCCTAGGGATCCTGGCCCCACAAGGCCCCGAGCATCTTGTGCCTTTGCTTCAACTCTTGAATCTTTTTAACATCTTCGAGTAGTTAGAGCTAAGCCCAAGACGCTCAAATCTCTTTCTGATGAGTAGTTTAATTAAAGCACATCTTTTGATGCACCCAATAGATGTAGCCCCCGAGCCTCCGAGTACTCGTTAAGCGGTCGAAGGTTCAAGAGACTAATCTTGAATTTCACCTGGGTAGTCTAATGGCGCGCATCGAGTAGATGCAACCATCGAACTTCGAGTAGTTTTGTTAAAACTAGTCAAAGGTCTTGGATAACGTGACACCATTGAGCTTTTGAGTAGTTTTGTTAAAACTATTCAAAGGTCTTGGATAAATTATAATAGGCTTAAAAGAAATTGTATCCTTCAAATGCAGCCCCCGAATCCACGAGTACTTCTAAGTAGTCGTTGGACCGAGTACTGCTCCCCTTATTTACTCCAAGCCATGAATCCTAATACATATTTGATGATTATTTTCATAAGAATCAGTATGCTTTTTCGAGCATCTACGCAAGTATAACAACTTTCGAGTTGTCTTCAAATGTAAGAATTGATCAACTGTGATTCCGTATCTATGAGTGGTTTTGTTAAAACCAGTCAAAGATCTTTTTCCACTATTTTCTGCCTTAAATCTCGGAAGGAAATCAAATCCCAGATTATCCGTTAGCAACCCCCGAGCTTTGAATCAAAAGAATATCTTTTGATTTGAAGATCTGATTAATCGCCAGGATTCTGTTTGTAATGTAATCCGAAATTTACGCCGGGAAAAACTAACTTACGAAAAACCAAACCATCCCCTATAACGGAATGCGATACGCCGTAGATACTGTTTAAAATAATAACCCTAACCGAAAGTTATAAATCTGAAGTGAGACCTTCATTTGTTTCGTTAACCTTGAGCGCAGCGCTATAGCCTTTTGTCTCCTCATCGTAGCTTCCTTGTCATTTAGAACTTTCCGTGCTTGCTTCTCTTGTGAATGCGAGAGAAAAGTAAAGTCTTAACTCGATCTGCACATTGCAAGACTCATCCTTCTCCTGCTGATGCTAAGCCTGCGGAGAAGAAGGCATCAAGGAAGAGGGCTCCCTTGGTAGATCCAAACACAAAGCCACATTGCAAGACTCATCCTTCTCCTGCTGATGCTTGGAAGTATTGCACCGCGAAGGAAGGAGACCTTCATGACCTGGTGGAGCAAGGTTTGCTCTTATCCCAGGAAACTCTTGAGTGGAGGGCTTGCTTCAATGCACAATTTCCCACTGAAAACACAAATGAAATTCCTTTGTTTGTGTCGTTTTGTGAGCGCGGAGTAGGTCTTCCAATCTCCTCCTTTTTCCGCGAGCTCCTTGATTTTTACAAACTCCAAGTCCATCATCTGAATCCTAATGCACATTGTTATACACTAATCTTGTTCCTGTGTAATTGTAATACAGTAGGGAACCATGGAAAAAGTTGTCCTGTCAAAGATGGATGGTATCCCAGGGATCTATACAACTGGAACACCAAGCCAACCACTGAAGAGGCCAAGGATGTGCCCGCTTTGCTAAAGCGAGTTCAATCATTGAAGAATAAAGGCTTAACTGGAGTCGGGATAGCCTTCAGTTTTCTCAAGAGAGGAATTCAACCACTCCAAGAGCGTATCAATCTTGGATACAAGTATGAGGGAAATACAGATCCTTCTCGCATGGTGCCAGAAGAACTCTCAGATGAGACCGTGCTAATGCGCTTGTCGCGCATGTTCAGCAATGTGAACAACAAGAAGCCATACGTCGCAAAAGAATTCTGTAAAGGCCAATCTCCAAGTTCTGTAAGTGCTCGAAACCTTTAAATTTTAGTCATTCTTAACATGCGTCTCAATAGTGATTCCTCTCATGTAGTCGGCCACTGATTCTGACGGGCCAGTTGGTGGCCTGTCTCTGCAAGATTGGGAGAAGTTTGGAAAGAGTTCTTCAGAAAAGTCAGAGCCATCGAATGAGAAAACAGAGGCGATTGCTGTTGATGTAGAAGAACTTGAAGTGATATCCGACGAGAAGGCAGCTAACTCGGATGGCCAGCAAGTTAATCTTCAAGGTAAGAGAAGTCTTCATAATAAAATTCGAGTACTTTATCCATTCCGCCATTTAATTTGGATGTACTGTTTTCGAAAAACAGAGGATATAGACATAGTACCAAAAGTTCCCACAGGGGTAAAATGGAAAAGAACCACTCGGTCTCGATTAGATACCCCTGCGGGAGCATATGTGCCTGGAGCAGAGGAAGGTCAGCGTATCAAGATCTCCAAATTTATCACCGCTGTTCAAAGTTCCTCAACTACAAGTGTCATGGCGAGTGGTACCACAGGGAGTACAACTAGCTCCCAAGTGGGCGTGCTGAAGTTGAAGAAGTTCAACTTTAAGCCAAAAACCACCGCGCTGACAAAGTAAGTTTGTTAAATCAAGATATCCTTTCAATTGAGCCATAATTCAGCTATTGAATCTTGCATTCTTTGTGAAGGATTCCATCTGGCGCACTTGCGCCACAAGAGCAATTGAAAAAAGATGAAGAAACAGAGCGTAATGAAGAAGAAGTCCTCCCTGGCGCTGTCGAAGAAAGCGGCGGAGTTGCGAGTCTGAACCAGTCTCCAGAGAAAGAGCCATCTGATGTTAATTTGGCTTCAGAAGCAAACCCCGTAGAAACTACAAACCAGGGAGATGCCGAAAGGCCGCCGTCAACTGTGGAGGTAAATCATATAGCCTTTGCTCTGTATATCTCGCAGAATTTATATGAACAATGCTTGTAAAACCATGCAGGTTGGTTTGGAGGCTGGAGAAGTCGCCAACATTGTTATCAAACAAAGTACTCCACCGCCACAAGGAAGGGCTACTGACAATGAAGCTATGCAGCTGAAGCAACACCTGGCAGCCGCTCTGGTAAGAGGAAAGCTTAGTAGAAAATAGTTAATATAGTAGTTATTAACTAACATCAAATGTTGGCTTTGGTAGATAACATGGAGAAGAATAGAGATGCAAGTCTGGAATCTCAAATAAAAGAACTCGAAGAAGATCTTGTGGCTGCCTATGAGGCGCGTGAAAAAGCTCGAGTTGATAATCAAGACTTGGTTTCTCGATTACACAAGCAACTCGAGGGAATGGGAGATGAAAAGTCTCGAATGGATACTCGTAACCGGGCGTTGATCCGAGACAACAATAGTAAGTAAAGCAAATTTTGTACACTTAATTATTAATTTAGTCGTATGAAGTGTATTCATAGACTTGTCTCGCCTCTACAGGATTGAAAAACGAATTGGTTGAAGAACAGAGCACCAGCACATCGTGGTATAACTTGGCGCAATCCAAAACCGATGATTGTGCCCGCTTGGAAAAAGAGCTCGAGGATCTGAATGGAAAATATGCCAAGGAGCATCAGATCCGTGTTGACATGGAACAAGCTTGCGCCAGGGCCTTGGCGGGACAACAAGCCAAACAACAAGAAGTGGAGGATCTCCAAGCTGAGAAGAAGGCCATAGAAGAAGCGGTGCTCCCCATCATTGACATGGTAACACCGGAGGGTGTTGCTACTACCAACCAGTCATTATTGGAGCGGATCAGCGCAGTGCCTGGACAAATTACTGATTTTTGTAAGAATACCATGAAGGAGTGCGTCAATCAGCTGCTAGCGATGGTGAAGGCGCACAATCCAGACGCCAAACTTGAAGTCGTAGAGCTTCCAGAAGGAATTGAAATTGAAGGATTCGAAGATTTGGTGAAAGAAACAGAGCCAGTCGCAGATACTTTTATTGACTCGTTAGAGTAGATCTGTATTGTAACTTGAAGTACTCGTTCAAATACTCTGTTTTGAATCCGATATGGATATTTGTCCATGTATATAACATCTGATACTTGTTTAAAGTAATCCTTTTGGAAATACTACTGTGTAAGTAATATCCAATAGTTTTTGCGTATGCGAAGTACTGTGGGTAGTATATTTGATGAGTGACTACAGTTTAAGTAATCCAGTGGTCGAGGACGAGGATGATCAGCATTAGGCGAGCTAGAATCAATGAGAGCTAGAATCAGTGAACAGGTGTTGCCCCCGTGAACAGGCGAGCTAGAATTAGTGAGAGCTAGAATCAGTGAACAGCGTTGCCCCCGTGAACAGGCGCGGCAACAGCGTTCAGGAAAGTATTGGCGCATTAGGCGAGCTAGAATCAGTGAGAGCTAGAATCAGTGAGTTTGTTGCCTTTGTTAACATGCCAATTTCCTATATAATTGGGTTGTAATCAGCATAGGGGGATTAAGCAAGATTTACTTATCCCTAATCCCTATCTCTCTCTCTCAATCACACCCCCTTCAACATCGGGCAGCCGGTCAAAAACCTTGACGCCTCTACTAGCTGAGGTTACAAGTTGCGTAGTCGAGGCCCTGCCGTCTTGGGCGTCGACGCCCTTGACAGCAGCCACCTTCACAGTTTCTGCACCATCTTATAGGATTGTCTTGTCATCCACTTCTGTAGATCCGGCCAATACGATGTAAAGTGTTGACAACCAAAAATGACATCTGTCAGTTTGCTCAAAATCTGGGCAAACCGGTCTGACTGGTTTTGGAAAACTTTGTCTAATTGTCAAATGGACACCACCATTGCATAGGTCTTGTCGACACGATCAATAGCATATGTAGAATGCCTAGTTTTGTAAAATGTTGGGTAGTTGCTACATGTATGCATGTCTTGTTCCAGCATTCTCGCATCTGCTGAAACACAGTAAATTATAATAGTTCCACTTGAGTCCTAGACATCAAAACCATATGTCAACACTGAAGTTGCCCTATTTTTTCAGGGTTAGATGGCACCATCAAAGTTTACACAAAAGACATGGTTGTCATTTTAATTTAGGGCTAGTTAGATCCATGCCATTATAATTTTCACAGTTTGGAAATATGCCATCGGTGTGTCATTGACAGGTGGGGCTACCACAGTCACTGACAGTGGCATTTTTCTAATTTTCAAAAATTATAATGGCACGAGAGTAATTAATCCTTTAATTTAACAGAAACAGAGCATCTATCCAGTTGATGTCATTGTCAAAGGATCAATGCCGTCTGTCATCCATGGATCATCCCAATGACATGGATCCAAAGTCCCGGAACTACCTGGCCAAGCTGCTATGCCTAGTTGGGCCTCCAATTTCCTGCTTCCCATTCCACATATGCATGCCCATCCACCTCCGTGGTGAATTATAGCCCGAACTCTCCTGTCCGCACCGAGGTACTACCATTCTGATCCAGTGTCCTCATGTCCTGCTTTTCGGGAATGAAAGTGTAGCACAACTGCCTTCAGGGTTTCTGCACCATCTTCTAGGATCATATTGTCATCCACTTCTGTAGACCTGCCCAATACGATTTATAGTGTTGACAACCAAAAATGCCATAAGTCAATTTGCTGAAAATCTAGGCAACCTGGTCTAACTGGTTTTAGAAAACTTTTTTGAACTGTTAAATGGACTCTACCATTGCGTAGATCTCATCGAGATGATCAAAATGCATATGCAGAATGCCTAATTTGGAGTCCAAATGTGGGAGTTATGGCTTCAGGAAGAACCGTGACCGAGGAATGTCACCGGTTTCAAAACTAGTCAAACTGGTTTGGGTCTGTGTAATATGAGTAGGACTTGCATTATAGCATGAAATTTGTATTAGCTTTGACTCCTATTGGGGTAAGACCTTCCATTCCCTATATATATGAAGGACCACGCCGGTGACATGCACGAGCTTCAACAGCCTTTGCTAATTTGCTTGTAAACTGGTCGTTCTTCGTCATGTATGTATGTGGGTTATCTTTTGCTAGTTTGCTCGTAAACCTTACCATCCTCCATCACCTAAGTGTGGTATTTATCCCATCATTGATCGATTCTAGTGAAAGTTTAGGAAACTAGTCTGATGGGGTTCAAGAGCCGGTCGGACCGGATTTGCTTGAGTGACATCGATTCGATCCGTTGTGATCCGCACGCTCTAGTGGTACTCGATGTGTTGGCCGTGAATTGCGTTAGCATAGAGGAACATGCAAAACAAAATTACTCCAATGTGTATGATCTAACTAGTTTTTTTCTCAAAACAAATAATGTTCCTCAACTTCCACGTGGCCCAAATGATAGCAGCTAATCCGACCACGTAGAACTTTTCCTAATATTTATCTAGTGAGCCTGGTCTACAGTAAGCTCCAAGCACCCATGTTATTAGGTTCCACACATACTTTGCCATGGAACAATCAAAGAAGAGATGATAAAAACTCTCGTGAGAACACAAATAGATTTTTCATCTCCTTGCCAATTATTTCTAAGCAAATTATTTTTAGTAAGAATGCCATTTTGATAGATCAACCACGTAAAGATTTTAATCTTGAGAGGGATTTGTTCTTTCCGGATTAATTTGTATGAATTTCCAATACTTGCTAGTTTTCGGAAAACTAGGAGCCTAAACTACTACTAGTATATGCCATAATTTTTTCTTCTTGCAAACCTTGCAAAGCATCTTGTATTAATTCCAAAACTACCTTTAGTTATTAAAAGTGACCGTTTAGTACCGGTTTTTGTTACCACCTGATAATAAAGGATCTCAAAAGATCTTCCTAGCATCAGTACCATATCTAATTATCTCTGATCTTATTATCTAGTATATATGTGAAGGACCGAATGGAGTTTTCCGGTAGTGTTGGCGGAGCGAACAACATGCAGCCAACGAGGTTGCACTTCCTCGGAAAATAAAACGAAGAACGTGACGACGACGATGACGGCGCTGGGCGAGGTCACCACAGCGCGAGCCTGTTCGGGGCGCGGTCCGCTGCCCAGGAGCCGGTGCGGCGCGAGCGGGATCGCTCGCGGCCCCGCCAGCACTGGGGGGCAGCTACGGAGGCCGTCGCAGGGAGCAGGAGGTCCCGGAGGAAGACGAGGCACGGGTGGCGCGTCTGACTAAGCTCCCAGCGATGCACTAGCTTCGGGGGCAAAGTGATGAGCAGCTGAGGCTTCTCTTCATGAAGCAGGCCACCACTCTCCAGGACGTCGCCAAGAACCTCACGCGCATGCACACCCTGCAGCTGAGCCATGAGATTGTGGTCCCTGCCATGGAAGACTACCTGCTCAAGGCAGGGATACTTGCTGACAAGCTAGGAATGGCGGGGGAGAATGAGACCTGGTCCGATGCTCCTGAGGCTCTGCCATCTGATGCTCCTGAGGTCCTGCCGTCTCCTATCCTGAGTTTTGCACAGCCTGCACAAGTTGTTCCAGCACATTCTGTCTTCGCACGAATTAAAGCTGACATGCAGGTACCCAAGCCCCCCACTGCGACCATTGAGATGGTCGAGGCAGCCCTCCAGCAGATGGAGCTTGGCCCGGTCCCGGCGGACCAAGTGCAGCCTGATCTGCCTGCTCCTCAGCAGGATGCTGTGGAGGCCTTTTTCACCAAGCCGGAGGCGCCTGTGCTCCCACAGCCACCGCCCGCTCGGGTGGCCAGAACAAGGCCACGAAAAGTCTACGACATGAACAATGTGCGTCGCAGTGCGCGCATTGCCAAACGCCCGGTGCTGCCTGCAGAGAAGAAGGCCCAACTCAACCTATGTCGCCGCCTGGGCTACATTGATGAAGATGAACAAGCCATCTCTCAGGTACTGGAGAACTTTGTGGCGGCGTTCAATGGGCCACTACCGGAGTTCATCATTGGGGGACTCACTGCTCTGTTTGGCCTCAATGAAGAACTCACCTGCCTGATGGATGACGCAATGATCGAGCTGATTGGTCAGGGCGTTCAGGACCTGCAAGAGGAGTTGGTCGGCTAGCTGCTAGTTCAGGACCCCCTCCATGGCTTCAAGAGTTGCCTCTGCATAATGTGTGTATGTTTAATGTCTGTCTTTGTTAGCCGTCTGAGGATGGCTGTTGTGGGTAGCTGGCTCCAAATGTGTCCATGTGTTGTGTTTGCTGCCTGCGTGCGGCTTGTGCTTGTCTGCCATCTGTGTATGGCTGTTGAAGAACTTGTTTCAGTGAATCAAAGAACCGGCTGCTGTTGTGACTGTCTTCCAGAATTTCTGCTGCTCCAAAAAATCGGTTGTCGTTGTGTCAACTTTTCTTCAGAGGTTCTGCTGTGCTGTTTGTCCCTGCTATGTGACTGTATCTGCGACTGTAACTCTCCTGACGCCGGGCTTTTCACCTGTTGCTGCACGTCTCCAATCTTGCACTGCATTTTTCAGCCAGAGCCCATTCTCCTTCTTCTGTTTGGCGTCACCTGTAGGGGAGAGCCGCTGCTTCTTGGTGTCGCCTGTAAACCTCCCCTGCCTGCGCCAACACCCAACCTCAACCGAAAATCAACAGGCCAGTGCGGCCAGCTAGAGCCACAACGTTTGCCCCCATGAATACATCACACCTCCAGGCAATTTGTTGGAACGTGCGAGGATTAAATAGCGCGGCCAGGTGCTGCACAGTAAACGAAATGATAAGAGACACCCCTTGTACCCTGGCTTGCCTCTAGGAAACTAAGCTAGAACGAATCGATGGCCAACTTGCAGCCTTCTTAGGGGGATACAAATTGCGAAGCTACGCTCACAAGCCAGCCAATGGCACTAGGGGAGGTATTCTTCTCCTCTGAAACGATGAGGCTCTCAAGCTCGAGAACATAATTATTCGGCGCTTCTCGATCTCTGCGACGGTCCTGCTAGTCGATTCAGGCACCACCTTCTTACTAACAGTGGTTTATGGCCCCTCGAGTGATACATAGAAGCCGGCCTTCCTCAATGAAATAAGACGTATCAAACCGGAAGATGATGACCCCTGGCTCATGATGGGAGATTTTAATTTAATCTACAAGGCCCAGCACAAAAATAATCGAAACCTAAACCTACCGAGAATGCGACGGTTCCGATCAGCTATCAATTTCTGCTGCCTCAAAGAAATGCGCCTTCAAAATCGGAAATTCACATGGAGGAACGAACGTCGGCGACCGACACTCGGCGAGGGGTGGGAGTTAAACTTTGACGACTATGGCCTCCTGGCCCTTGCCTCATCCGTGTCAGATCATTATCCACTTTTGTTGACCAGCCTCACATGTCCACGCCGTCCACGACCATTTAGATTCAAGAATTTCTAGACTAAACTACTAGGATTCAAAGAAGAGGTGGAACGAACCTGGAATAAACTGACAACCTATACGCAGCCAATCAGCATCTTGCACCACAAGCTGGCTACGATCTCCAAACAGTTAAGGAAGTGGAGTACAAGTATCGTCTCAGACGCCAAACTCAAACTGCAAATGGCAAATGTGGTCATTCAACAGCTCGACATCGCCCAGGAGAACAGAGAGCTTTCAGATGTAGAATTCAAGCTAGGCAAAGGGTTAAAAAAGCTAGTCCTAGGACTGGCAGTCATAGAAAGGGCCCGGAAACGGCAAGCATCTAGAGTCGTCAATCTGCGGGAGGGGGACGCTAATACAAAATTTTTCCACCTAAAGGCTAATGCGAGGAGAAGGAAAAACCACATACAGCAGCTACACCAGGAAGGTGGTCCCATGAAGACAAAGAGAAGGCCATCTTTGACCACTTCTCTCAATTCATGAGCCAGCCAGGGGCTCGGAGGAATGATTTCGATTGGGACACACTCAATATCATATGCTTCCCCCTTGATCACCAAGACAGGCCCTTCACTGAGCAGGAGGTGTGGACCGCTATTACGCAGATGCCGCCTGACAAGGCGCCGGGGCCAGATGGGTTCACAGGTGCTTTCTACCGAGCTTGTTGGCCCACCATCAAATTCGACCTCATGCAGGCCCTCAATTCAGTCTACAACCTCAGATGCCTCAATTTTGACCTTCTGAACACGGCGAACATTGTACTCATCCCAAAGAAGGAAGGTGAGGAGAAAATTAACAACTACCGCCCCATCAGCCTAATTCACAGCGTAGCAAAGCTCCTCACCAAAATACGTGTACTCCGTCTAGCCCCGGCAATGAAACAGATCATCTCTGCAACCCAAAGCGCCTTCATTCGGGGATGAAGTATACACGATAATTTCATGTATGTACGAGGCATGTCACGTCGGTTCGACCGATCCCGAATCGCAATTCTTCTGATGAAGTTGGACATCTCCAAGGCATTCGATTCTGTTCGCTGGGACTACCTTCTAGCTCTGCTCACCAGACTAGGCTTCTCTCCACGTTGGCGCGACTGGCTAGCTGCTTTACTGACTACCTCCACCTCGCGAGTATTACTGAACGGTACTCCAGGAGACCCGATACCCCACGGTAGGGGACTCCGCCAGGGTGATCCTCTCTCCTTGCTACTTTTCATCCTGGCTATTGACCCTCTCCAAAAGCTATTCCATCACGCTACGGAAGCGGGCATTCTCAGCAAAATAGGCCGAAGCAAAGCAAAGATCAGGATCTCGCTATATGCAGATGATGCGGCGATTTTTATCCAGCCGAATAAGGCAGAAGTACAGGCCCTCTCGAGGCTACTGACCTTATTTGGGGAGGTCACAGAGCTGATAGCTAAACCCCATAAGTCTTCGGTAATACCAATCCAATGCCATGATGTTGATCTAGATGATGTGTTGGCTGCATTCCCAGCGCAGAGAGGTCGTTTCCCAATCAAATACCTGGGCCTGCCTCTCTCCGTCACCCGACTCAAAAAGGTGGATTTCCAGCCGATTCTGGATAAAGCAATTGCAAGCCTCTCCAAATGGAAAGGGAAGAACCTCACCCAGGCGGGCAGATTGACATTAGCTAAAGCAGTACTCACATTGCAGCCAGTCTACCTGCTAACGGCCTTGAAAGCACCAGCTGAAATTCTTGAGGAAATTGACAAGCGTAGAAAATCATTCTTCTGGGCAGGAGATGGGGAACTCACATGTGGTAAGTGCAAAGTAAACTGGCCCACCGTCGGGCGGCCGACTGACCTGGGAGGTCTTGGCATACTCAATCTACAGTTTTTTGCGCGGGCACTATGACTGCGTTGGTTGTGGCAGGAATGGCAGGGGCCTGTAAAGCCATGGATGGGACTCGGTAGCCCATGCAACAATGATGACAAGCTTCTCTTCACCGCCACCACCCGGATTACGATTGGAAATGGAAATCGAGCATCCTTCTGGAATACGTCCTGGGTAGATGGGCAACGACCAAGGGACATAGCGGCGCTGATATACGCCTCCTCACGCAAAAAGACTATCTCGGTTCGGGAGGCCCTAGCGAACAACCAATGGATCCGGGACCTAGACATCCATACCGTGCTATCAATGACGCACCTACAGCAGTTTGTTGAGTTATGGCCACATGTTCAGGCGATGGAGCTAAATGAGGAAGAGGATAAGTGCTCATGGAAGCTAAATGTCTCTGGCACATACTCGGCGTCTGACGCTTACCGAGCACAATTCATAGGACATACGGACTGCCATTTTTGACCAATTATTTGGAAAGTCTGGGCACCCCTCAAATGTAAGCTCTTCGCATGGTTAATCTCCCGCAACAGAGTGTGGACGTCGGACCGGCTCCAAGTAAGAGGCTGGTCAAGAAAACCCTTGCTGCCCCCTATGTCATCGAGAACCCGAAACGGCCCTTCATATTTTAATCGACTGTCGCTTCTCCAGGCGAATCTGATCTCTCATCGCCGATTGGCTAGCCCTGACACAGCTCGCCCCCCCCCCCCCCCAACTGGCCTGCGTACGACACGGTAGTTTCTTGGTGGTCCACAGTGGCCTCGCTGCAGGGAATCCCCAAGAAAGCCATACGCTCCCTAATCCTTCTTGTGTGTTGGAAACTATGGAAGGAGTGAAATGCGCGTACTTTTCAGCGCAAAGGACAGCCTGTGACTGGTGTATATCAAAGAATAAAAGAAGAAACAAGAACCTGGGGAGTCGCCGGGGCCAAAGCCCTCCGAGCTTTTATCACCGATTCGGGTTGATGTAGTGATGCAGCTTTCCTGTACAGTTTTTTTCTTTCTTTGTGTTTTTTGGCTGTCCACCCACAAGGGTGACCTCCTGTAACTCTCTTCCATGTTAATAGAGCGGCCTAGTCTGGGTCACGTTCGTTCAAAAAAACGAAGAACTCTTTTCCATGGCCAAGGAGGTTGCAGGCTTGCAGCCAAGCATCCTGACGTTAGTAGTATTCATGGCATTGACCTTCACCTACATTGGACAACGTCGATGCTCAGCTCAAAAACATTACATCACCATCGGTGCCTCATTTCCTTCTCTTGCGGCAGTGTTTGCATGGATGGAATATCTGGGCCCGCTAGAAATTTATTATATTTTAGTGATTGAGCATCGAAAAAACTACGGGTCATCGATACTTGCTTTTCTTATCCCAGCATCACATATTGCAGTGGCCAAAACGAATGCTAGCTCCAATGGATATTGAAAAATGAAGCACCGACTTGAAGGCACACACTGCGAATGGGACATTAGAAGGGGTGCACAGGGTTAACAAAAAATATAGAAATAGCTTGCTGAAGGATTTATTTTAGAAATAGTTTTACTGTTTTGAAAAGATTAGAAAATGTGGACAATGCAACTTGCATGGCACAAAAAGAGCGAGGCGCTAAAATCATTGGTTGATCAAATCACTGCAGACACGCGTGCGTGCCTCGGATATTCGTCACATTGGCAAAGCTAGCAACATCAGAATCGGGGAAGACTATTTGACTTGCGCTCGGTTGCCACCGTGGAGAGAAAATTACAATTTTAGTACTTGAAACGTTGTCTTTCGTAGTTTTACCATTCCTAACATCGTTTTGGTAAAAATAGGCCTCGAAACATTGTCCTCTTGTTTTTCATACCATTAAGTGTATTTTCCCTCTTTTTTAATAAAAATATATATATATTTCGTACCTGTTCGCATTCTCTCCTCCACGCCGAACCATAGGCGCCGCTCAGTCTTCAATGAACGACGGCACGCCGCCCGGCGCTACTCCGCTCGTCGCCGTCCAGGCCGCACCGCTCGTCCCGCGCCGGTCGCCCAAGGCGTGGCCATACAAGCCGGCTAGGGTCTGGTCGCGGCGGTCGCCTAGGGGGCGTGGCTGTGCAAGCCGGCTAGGGTCTGGTCGCGCCGGCCGTCCGGGCTTGACCGTGCAAGGTTCCCCAAGGGCTGCAGCCATCCCGTCTCCTGCGGCATCAGACACACGGTTCGTGCTCTGACGCTGTCACATCTTTGCTTATCGTGCTGTAAAGTTTTTTCTTTGGTTGTAGTATCCTGATTCGTGAACTGTCTGTGCTTTGGTTTATCCGTTCATAGTGTATCGGGGTCTGAACTATTTTTTTTGGGTGTTGGTCGGCCAAGTAATTAAGTTGCTTGTATACATTCCGGCTAGAAATATATAAAAAAAGGTGCCATGCAGCCAGGGCTGGCGGCCATGCAGGGGCGAGCGCCGCGGCCATGCAGCCCAGGGCCGGCGGCCGACCAGATCCAGGCAGCCACGGCCAAGCAAAAAGAACAGGGGTAAAACTGTCCTTTCAGATAAGAAATACATGTATTTTAACTAGAAAAAAGAAAAAATACATCTAATGGCATGGAAAACGAGAGGACAACGTTTTGAGACCTATTTTTACGAAGAAGATGTTAGAAATGATACAACTATGAAGCGCATTCAAATACTAAAACTGTAAGAGCATCTGCAAGAGACTGGCCAAATCATTTTTTAAAGTTAAATTCAGCTATTATTAGAGAAAAAACATTTCCAACAGACTCTGTAAATGACCCTCCAAATTTAGTGGCTCTCCATCTCACCTCATTCGCTAGCTATTTTTAGATAGCCTACCTCACTAGCCATCTTTACAGAATATGTTGGATTACCCCATTGAATTAGATGACTTTCTATTTTTACAAAGGGGCTATAATCTCCATAATTAGCTAACACAATACCGTGTCTCTTGGAAATGCTCTACTTTTCTGCACCGTGGACTACTGCATGGAATTAATCGCTGTCCGCTGTTTCCCCAAACCCCACGCATCGCCTCGCCGCGACTCCGCGTCGGCGGCGCGTCCTCTCTACTTCGCATCGCGTAGTCCCTCTCCCTCCCCAAACCTGTCATTCCCACACTCTCCTCCTCCCCGCCGCCGCCCTTCGCAGGAGACCCGGATCCACCCTTCTCCGGCGTCTCTGTGCCAGATCTGCCATGCCCCGCCCTGCTCGAGCTTGAAGCGGCGATTCGTACTCGTCCACCGCCGCCTGGATCGGGCAACCGACCGGACGGATCGGTCTTCTTCTTCCCGCTGGGCGCTGCCGGCTGGCTCATCGCCGACGCCGCAAACTCGCACGCGGCCCTTCCAATCCACGACTACCCTCGACTCGATCGAGCTCCCGGTCGGACGGATCGAGCATCGAGAGATTCCCACCGGCACCGGCACCGGCACCGGCCCAACACCACCGCCACGCCCAAGTGCTCAAGCCTTCGCACTGCTACCTGAGAGCCATCCTTCACCCAAGCCATCATCGATCTCAGCGATCGGGCATCTACTTCCGCTGCCTCCACCTTAACCAAAGAGGGAATCCCACAACAATCAAGCAGGAGAAATGGTTGCACCGGTACTAGTGAGTGCTTCCACGGGTGTGATGAACTCCCTCCTCCCCAAGCTCACCGTGCTGATCGAAGGGGAGTACAGGCACCTCACAAGCGTCAAGGGAGGGATCGCGTTCCTGAGGGACGAGCTGAGCAGCATGAACGCGCTGCTCCTCAAGCTGGCCAACAACGAGGAGAGGCTCGACGAGCAGTCCAAGGAGTGGAGGAACAAGGTGCGCGAGCTGAGCTACGACATCGAGGACTGCATCGACCTCTTCCTGCACAAGATGAGGCGCGGCGGCGCTGACGCCGGTGTCGTCCAGAAGACGGCGAGGAAGACTACAAAGATTTGGTCGCGCCACAAGATTGCCAGCATAATCCAAGGGCTTAAGGAAAGCGTGAAGGAGGAGAGCAATCGGCGCTTGAGGTACAAGGTTGATGACTCCATTGCTAGTATGAGCACAACAACGCGAATTGATCCTCGCCTGCCGGCTCTCTATGTAGAAGCTGATAAGCTCGTTGGGATTGATGGCCCAAGGGAGAAGATCGTTGCGTGGTTGATGAGAGATGATCCAACAAAGAAACTCAAAGTGGTATCAATTGTGGGTTTCGGTGGACTTGGTAAGACGACCCTTGCGAATCAAGTGTTCAACAAAATCAAAGCCGCCGGATTCCTTTCACTAGCATTCGTGCCAGTTTCAAGGACTCCAAACATAAAGAAGATATTGACCGATATGCTCAAGGAGCTAGGGAATGGAGTTGATGCATCAGATGATGAGCGGCAGCTTATGGACAAGCTGAGAGCCTACTTGCAAGATAGGAGGTATGTTTATAGACCATACTTCCTTTATGTTACATGTTCTTGTGGTGCATAGATACAAATCGATGTTCCATCCCCTAGAAGTAAGTAGTACCTGTGCTAACTCATATAGTCATATCCATGCCCCCATGCATATTCTTCTGTCCATGAAAAGTTTAGAATTTTAACAAATCCAAGCCAGGATGAATAGAGTCCAGATTTGAGTCAATAACAAAAGAACATGTATGATGATTAGTGGGCAGCAGTAGAGTAGAGGGCTGGGTCAGGTTAAAAAGGAGCTTAATTCCTTCATCATTCTTGGGGCTTGGTTGATTTGGAACCATTGTAATCATTATGTGTTTGATAGGACTCCTAATCCGAATGAAGTTCTGTCAGTGCTAAGGGAGGAGCTGCAAATATGGAGTTTGGCCGGGGCCAGAGGAGTTTCTCATCTCCTTGCCCTGGTGCCTTTGATAGATTAGCATTGCATAGTGCTGCTCGAAAAATGGTCTGGTCGTTCTTTCTGTTAACAGGCAAGTATAGCCTTGTAACTTGTAAGAGTTGTTTCGGTACAGGTTTTCTTCTAAAATACCTTTTTGTATCTTTAGATTTCTAAAACCCTTTTTCTTCTTGATATGATATACAAATATGCAATGTGTGTTTAAGAAAAAAACAAAAGGACATAGGAATTTTGTTGACAAAAGAAAACTAAAATGTTTCTTAGATATTCGCCACCATATCTTTAAAATGACTTCATGTAATTCGTCATTCATTCATGATAAATTGCTAGCAAAGGTGCAGTACATGTTTTGGACATGATCATAACACCACCTCACAGTTTGAAACTGTTGTTACACAACAGAGTACTAATAAAACATCTAAAACAAATAGAACTCACATATTCTTTTAATTACATATCTGTACTATGGGTTTATAGAATTATATTATCTCGCATTCCCATTTTCTAGAGATTATAAGGGGTTAATTTTGCAAATTCAATTTAAACTACTAGTCAGTGCCAGATTGAATAATTGGTGTTAGTAAAATAGACCTGTCATCATGGTTCAAACATTAATAAAAGAAAAAAATCATTGTATAGAGATCCACCATCTTTGGAAAACAATAACTCAGATTATATTGAAGAACATTTGCCCTTTGTAAAACTGAAAATTGTTTGATAAAACAGCAAGGAACCATGATTTCCTTCTCCAATGTTACGATTGAGCAAATAGGTAAGGTTTCCTGGTCAAATTTCAGATAAGCATTATCAGAAGAAATTAGCATGCTAATCAGAACACCAATGAGAGAGAAACTAGCGGTAAGGATTATCTACCATGTTTGTTCATCCATCACCAATTACAAGGCCAGTACATACAAATCAGCTTATACTGCTAAAAGGCGCATATAACAACATTATTATAGGTGTCAACAATAAGTTTTGTCGTGATATAATAGTAATTCCACTATATGTCAATTACTATACCTTGTTATACTCTAATGTGTACATACTTTGCAGTGACTGATATCAAACTAATGTTGAGCTTTTGAATGAACTCCTTGTAGGTATCTCATCATTGTTGATGATATTTGGAGCACAACTGCATGGCAATCAGTGAAATCTGCTTTACCTGAAAATAATTTGTGTAGTAGAATCATTACAACTACAAGACGAACTGATGTGGCTCAATCATGTTGCTCAAGTTTAGAAGGATATATTCACACCATTCAACCTCTAAGCGACGAGGACTCTGAGGAGCTGTTTTATAAAAGAATATTTCGAAGTAAGCATTGCTGCCCTCCTCACTTGGAAGAAGTTTCTCAAGCAATTATACATAAGTGCCATGGGTTGCCACTAGCTATAATAACAATAGCTAGTTTGCTAGCTAACAAAAATTTGGATGTGAAAGACGAATGGGAGCGAGTAAAAGATTCTATGGTTTCTTCACTCAATGCACAAAACATAGGAGATATATTGTTGCTTAGCTACTATGATCTTCCGTATCATCTGAAGTCTTGCTTCTTATATCTCAGTATGTTTCCAGAGGACTATAGGATTCATAGAGAAGAATTAATATGGATGTGGATAGCTGAAGGCTTCATCAGTCAAATAAAGGGGCAATCATTAGAACAAATGGGAGAGAATTACTTTAATGACCTTATCAATAGAAGCTTGATACAACCTATCGATATAATGTATGATGGTAGGGTTGAGGGTTGTCGAGTCCATGATATAGTGCTTGATCTTATCATGTCCCTGTCAACAGAGCAGAACTTTATCACAGTAGTAGAAGGGCAAGTATTTAAGTGTTCCTCTAACAGAACTCACAGGATCTCCCTTCTATCCAACTGTGTGGGAGATAAAGTGATGGAGGAGATTATGGACAAGTGCTTGCAGGTCCGTTCGCTTTTTAGCTTCCATGAACTAGATAATCCAACATTTGGTCTCTCAAAGTTGCATTATTTGAGAGTATTGGTTTTGGAAGATGACTATGGGCATCTTGGTAACCAGCATATTAAATATCTCTCAAGGCTTATCCAGTTGAAATATTTGAAAATCAATTCTTCTGGTATTACTATGCTTCCAGATCATATTGGGAACCTACAGAATTTGCAGACACTAGATATACGTGGCAGTGCTATAGAAAAGTTTGCACCAAGCATAAGACGTTTGCAAAATTTGGTGCGCTTGCTTGTTGGTGGTTATTATCTGTGTTTGCCTCATGAGATTGGAGATCTGCAAGCCTTGCAGGTGCTGTCATTTGTTGGCCCTTGTCACACAGTGAACTTTGTGGGTCAGCTCAGAAGGTTGACCAATCTAAGGATCCTTGGAATACAACTGCATTGCAGTGATAAACCTGGTGATCATGACATTGGGAGGTACTAGGAAGCTTTAGCGTCATCTCTCACTCTGTTGGCGAAATGTGAGTTGAGGTCGTTGGAGATCGACTTTGGTAATTATCCAGTAGCAGATAAACTGATGGACTCATTGTGCAGTGATGCTCCATGTCTCCAAAAGCTTATATGCTGCCCTATTCTTAGTAGGCTTCCCCAGAGGATGACATCTCTTGTTAATCTTACCCACCTTGGCATTGGTGTTACTAAAATTAAGCAGATAGAACTCTGCATACTCGGGGGTATACCCACACTACTTTACATCAGTCTTCTTTCAAGTGAAACCCCCAGTGAAAGGCTCACCATCAGCAGGAAACAATTATGTAGCCTGAAGGAGTTTGTTTTCCGGAGCAAAGGGGTTGGTGGGCTGAGGATAGTGTGTGAAAAGGAAGCTATGCCAAAGCTCAAAAATTTTAATCTTGAGTTTAATGCAGAAGAAGCAGAGTTCGGTATGGGTTTTGAGTTTTGCTTTGAGCACCTTGCAAGCCTAGAGCACCTCATTGTCGACATTTATTGCCATGGTGCCACTAGAAGCAGAGTAGAGGCTGCTGAGGCTTCCATCAAGAACACAGCCAACATCCATCATCGAAATCCCACGCTCCAAATCCAGAGATGGTCTGACGAAGAAATGGTAGAGGACGAAGATGAGAGGGAGACAGGACTGGAAGGTTGTAACAAAGGCAATGAAGAGGTTCAGCCAGTGCACACTTAGCACTATGCCATCAGAATTAAGAAACCACAAGAGCTGTCAGGTAATATTACTCACCATATGAAATAAAAAACTTAATGTATTGTTTCTTTGCTAGTTTTACTGTTATTCACTCTGATCTGTTTTCTTTTTTTTCTGAAGCTGGATAGTCAACAGTATGGATTATCAGTTCACACCATAAATTGTCAAGATGCAGGCTTCAAGTCAGGCATCTAGTGATATTCTTTTGTCCATAGGCAAGAAATTCTCGTGATGGTGAGCGGTCGATGCTTGCAAGCATTTGGCATGATGTCCAGGAGCTAGGTAGGCAATGTTTGTCTGTTAAATTTTCTTTTCCTTGTCGAGATGATAATACAGTAGCGCATGAATGTGCTAGGAGAGTCTCCATGGCTGAGAAGCATGTAATTTGGGATAGCAGTGCCCCAGACTTTCTTTTAGAGGCGCTCACTAAGGATTGCAACCATAGTTCCAATGAATAAAGCTCCTGACATTGCCCTAGAAAAAAGTGATATTCTTATGTGCCATCACCCAGTTGACCTGCGGCTTTGTTTTTTTTTAGTTTTTAGGGTACTATGTCATCTTTGTATCTTTTCAGAATCCTCTACAATGTTATCAGTTCATCATGATCTCAATCAGCTATTCTTCACATCAGAGATCGCTATATGTTTGCTTCTGTTCCTTCTTCAAGAGGGAATTTGCTTTGCTTGAGTGGCCAGCGGGCATGGAAGAACATCATAGGCAGCGAGCATAAAAGAAGCTGTGCACAATGGAAATGAAGTTGGATGACATAAGCTTCCACCTGCGGATGGATTATCCTTACTTTTTCGTTTAACGTTTGATCATTTGTCTTATTTAAAAAATTTTACAAGTATCATTTATTTTGTATGTGACTTGTTTTATCATCATATATACTTCAAATATAACTTATTAGTTTGTAAATTTAGATAAAATTTTTGAATAAGACAAATGGTCAAAGATCATAGAAAAAAGTCAACAACGAATAGTAATTTGGAACGGAGGTAGCACTATATATCATCTTCCTGCTTTCAACTACATGACACATTCATTGTTGGCGTTAACAACTCCGGAGCTGAATTTCCTGCTCCGTTGTGCTATATCTTATAGTCTCTATCTGAACCAGCTTAAAATCTATGCAAGAAAGTACCCAAAAAAAATCTATGCAAGAGAACATGCATGCAAAACAATGAACGCAGCTTGCATCATGCATGGACAGAGTCAGATTGAAACACTTCCTCAGATGCATCCTTGACTATTGAGTCAGATCAAATCTGTTGTGCTACAAAAGAGAGGCACCCCAGGAAACAGTCCCTCCACAAACAGGAAAAAGAAAACAATTAACGGAAATGACTATCAAACGACTAGCAGGCCTGCATAACCACCAGATGACTGCACCTAGACTCAAGGAACTTGTTGTTCTTGAGTTGCAAGATGGTATTGTTGGATATCCTCTTCGATTTGGAATGCCAGCTCATCGACCACTTTAAGTTCATGATTAGTTCTTCTATTTTGCTCCTTCCAAATATCCCACAAAAAATAAATAATGATGCCATCAAATTGTGATCTATCTTCTTTTGTGACTGCAACTCTACACTTTTTCCATCATTTAAACGTCAAAGAAGTTAAGCCATGGCTTGGGAGATGCTGCAAATCGCGTACCAACTGATTAGTCATGCCCAAACTGCACAGGTGTAGGGGCAGTCTTTGCAAAGGTGTGTCGGTGTTTCCTAGTCGTTGTTACTTAGTTTACACGGTGGATCATGTGGCCGTCCTCTCTTCTACAGGTTGTTTGCCGTTAGGATTTTCCTTGCGGGGGGACGAAGAAAATGACATTTTGGTTCCGTCTTTGCTTTCCATATTGGCTGATATTGTCTCTTCACTTGGCCAGAGAATTGTATACGGTAGGCACTCTTCATTGTGTATTCCCCATCAAATGTCCAGTGCCATGTGATGTGATCTTCTGTTGGGGCCCCCAACTTGGGGGTCATGTTGTAGTAAATGGATTTTTCCTAAATGCTCACGTATTACCTAATTTCTGTCCCTGTAGCCAAAGGCCACAACTAGCCAATTTAGTAATTGTCCCGTGAGGCCTTTTAAACACTGGAGTTTTTTGTTTTGCTCTTGTCAAACAGGTGAGGAGCCAGGTTCTGTAGTAATGTTCCATTCAACCAACTAGAATACCACAAACTTACCTTATTGTCGTTGCCCACCACAACCACGGTGGAAGTGTGGAATAGGTCCATGTCACTCTTGTCACAAGGGATGTCTAAACCCAACCCAAGGTCTCTCGTATCATCATGCCACTAGAATCAGCAGTCGTAGTGCCCTTGCAAACCTCTCGAGGTCGAGAATTCTAAGTCCGCCCGTATCTTTTGGTGTGCATACTGTTGGCTACTTGACCAGGAGACCTCCAATTACCCATTGTCCAAGCTATTACCCATACTTTTCCGCCCATATCTTTTGGTGTGCATGATTGATAGTTGTATACTCAGCAATCACTCATGCACAATATGAGGAAACATGGAGACCTCTGTTGTCTGGTGCCATTAAAATAGATATCATATAGTTTGAAGCCTGTTCTCACGCCAAATGTTCAAAGGTAAAGTCATAATGATGGAGGCATTAGCCCGATATTTCATAAGGTATGATGTAAAGATCTCGACGTCGATGATCCGGGATTCTAATCACTCAGATTTGAGCTCCTGCAGCCTCTACACCACTACTCCATTAGTTATCAACCATGCACAAAAACAATTGACCTCGCCACGAAGGCTTTACCTGCATGTAAATCGAGAACACGAGCAAAAATAATAAAAATGCAATATGAAATTGCAAGTACAAATTAAGTGACTTGAAATACGAATTGCAAGCTCTTATCACGAAAGGACTATTCGACATAGTAAAGAAGAACAAGAACGGATGCTTAGATTTTAATAAAATGATGATTTGTCGCCGTAGGGTTACAAAGAATCAATATGTTTCTCGAAAAAAGAACCTAGGACTAAACAAAAACCGAGTCTCTATGGTGGTGGATACTGAGTTTATACTAGAAATATGGGTGTGCTAGTGTTGGAAGCGACCGGGGCGATCAGGCGGCACCCACACATGGACTAGCCTGACAAAATACAAAGCCCAACTTGGCCATTTTTTTTAGATCACCAACTTGGCCAAATTTGATGATACAACACCTTGTTTCATTGACCAGAATGATTCATAGGGCTTATGGAGTTTGGATTAGAACCAAAAGAAAGCTCCATTGAAAAACACCTCAATTGGACGTTATATGAAGGAGGCATGACCATTTTGATGAAGGGCTATGTGTTGATTCCGAACCAAAATCGAAGTCCATGCCAAAGACGACTTGTAGCCTGACGTAAAAGTTCCATTGTGTATGTATCAAGTGTAGAGATGTCCTCAACGGGTAAGTTGATCTCCATCTTTTTTTCTTTCGAGTGTTCCTTCTTAGAGAGCCCTTACTTCTGTAAAGTCAACTTACTCTCATGATTCTTTCATGTCTTCTTTTCTCCCTGTTGGTCTTTTGCTATGTATCTCATCCTCAACAAAATAGTATAGATGAAAACCTATGAAATTACATTGGTTGCATGCCTTTCTATTTTCAAAGGCAGTTCCTTATGGGTGGCTCAAGATAACAAGGGACCTCTGCTAAGAGCCTAAGAGCTTCCATCCACGCTTACCAGTTTTAAGAGCATCTCCAAGAGACTAGCAATAAAAGGCTTCCCAAAAGCAGGGGTAAACCAATAGACTTTTTAAAACTGGTAAGCGTGGATGGAGAGCGCACCTGACTAGGCAAGGATACCTAGCGAAGGGGAGGAGATAGCTAGCGTGGAAAGATAGCTATCCAATTGGCTAGTCTGTTGGATGCAATTTTTTCTCTTTTTCTCTTTTTTACTAGCCAACGGGATATACAAGAGCTCTTGGAGAGTTCACCTTCCATTTTGCTAACCTCTAGATCTTTTGGCTTGAGCTGTTGAGCATTCCCGGTCCTGAGTTAAGAAACTTCGACTTAAACTAATTTACCAATTTTACATTTAATGAGTATCATGGCTTGATTTCAAGGTTCTTTGTTGCCCACCGGTAGAGAAGGGTTAACATTTGTTATGGACTCCTTGCCGTTTTTGGAGGATTTCTTTCCTTCTTCGTTCCATTGTCTTTTTCCTTTTGTTCTGCCTTCACTAATTTATATTACATACATGTTTCGCTTTCGTCGGCTGTTAGTGGTAAAGATGCACTTCTATCGATCTTGCAATGGTTCAATAACTGGTTAGCACTACTCTGTTTTATCACTGTTTTTTTTTTCTCATGTCTTTTTGTGAGTACTAGGATTAGAAGAAAAGCTCGAAGTTCACGAGCTAGCACACGAACTTTGAGCTTTCTGTCTAGTTCTAGTGTGAAAATTCAGTGTAAAAATGTTACACGTGAAGTTTAAATTTTAACTCGTTCTATTTAGAGAGCTATCTTGGCAGCCAAAGAAGCCAAAGATACCGACTTCCAATGGACATCTAACTCTTCTAGTAAGAAATCAAACTCTTACCATAATGGGACCCATTGCTTTGTGTTTATTGGACTAAACATAGTGGCTAAGCTACAATAGGTGATCCAATGCTCGTGGTTTATTATCAAGAGATTTCCTTACTATGATTATTGATTGATTTTAATTTTAGGTTAATATTTTTTAAAACGAACCAACAAGAAAGCGGCTAATTATATTAAAAAAACTAGAATAAGTATAAAAATAAAGGTTACATGTGACACTTGTTGGCATCGTTTTTTAGGGGCTCAGCC
The DNA here is from genome assembly GCA_033239725.1 of Echinochloa phyllopogon. Classification (NCBI taxonomy): domain Eukaryota; kingdom Viridiplantae; phylum Streptophyta; class Magnoliopsida; order Poales; family Poaceae; genus Echinochloa; species Echinochloa phyllopogon. Next base: position 46,753,716 of record BTCW01000012.1, on the reverse strand, counting down.
GATAGAAGCCGACGCTTGGCATCGAGGCTAAGGGAGCGGCCGATAAAAGGAAGGAACCGACAATGTGCTCAGGGTCGATGGAGTAAATATCGTCCGGGCCGATGGAATTGGTGGGTGCCGATACGATCAGTGTCGATAGTATTGTAATGAGTTAGATGGAATCTGAATAATGAAGCCGATAGCCGATGAAGTCAAAGGTCAAGAGCCGATATGGTTAACGTTGATATAGCCGAAAAAAGATGGAGTTGGTGCGGCTAATTGAGTAAGGATTTGGTCGACTCCACGTGGCGGAGGGGCCACACCGAGTTCGACTCGTTTTAGGGATATATTGTATTAGGAAAGTTTTATTTCCTTTTCGTCAAATTTGTAAGTCGTGATCGACAAGGAATCTGTAATTTAGGGTATAAATAGTGGTCTAGTGGCTACGTAGAAAGTTTGTACACACCAACCAAACAAACACTTTCTTACTTCGCATCGCATTTACTTTCAAACCCTAGTTTCAGTAGTTCATCAACGAGTTCTTCCAAGTTTCACAGGACTGCATCATCTTGATCTCCGGCTTGCTTGTAAGTTCCGCTTTTTACCTGGTGCTCTCTATGCTTTAACTATCGGGCGTATCACTGTGGTTTCATCTAGATCTCCTAAAAGTTACCATATCTTTTAGATTAGGTTTAAGCGTATCGCTCTTATCTTGATTTAATAGTTACACCAACTTATCGAACATTACTATGTAGCCGATCAGATTAGCCGATTTAGGTATTTTGTTCTGCTTTGCTTTCACGTTCAAAGTTATCGATGTTGACTGAATCTTAATAGATTTATTTATTTAATTCTGTTAAGTTTTAGTTCTTATCACCAATTTATCCAGTTTACATTCGAGTGTCACATCAGCTCTTAAGCTTCTAAGCGTATAGCCGATTTGAGCTTGGACGTGGACTTTAAACCATCATCGGCTGATTTTAGCCGATCTGATTTACAAAAAACGCAGTTCGGAATCATAGCCGATATGTAAATTTTACATGCTTTTATTTCTTGTCTATTACATGCCAAATTGACTGACACGTCCTGTACCTTAAGATTATCGGCTCGTCATCGTCGTAAAGCAAATCTTTAAGGTCGATCGTGTGTGATCACTCGAACTGTTATCACCGACTTTTTACATCAACAACACTATTTATAAGTAGCAAAACCCCAAGGAAACACTCCATCCCTCTTTTGCACGAGCCAGAATCCTCATGAAATCCTCGTTGCAAGGTGACTCTTTCTCATAAAAAATGCTAGACCTTCCACGGTTACCACGAGATGACCATGATCAAAGAATATAAGCCTTTTCTACTTGCATCCAATTTTTATAGGGTTGTTCACCCGAGAGAGTCTCTGATTTTTAGTTAATTTGTGAACTTGGGGTTAAGGTTATTATGGACTCATGGGGCATGCGTTTATTTACCAATAGAAGGTGCTATTTGGTTAGGGCTTTTTAGTCCATAATTGGTTCACAGCGTGAAGTGATAGCGTTGCTTTATGTTTGATTGAGCTTCTCCGTAACAGCTTGTACTATGAATGGATTCCGGTCTAAATTTTGGTACCGCTCCCCACACGAAGTTATCCGATAGCGCAGTTCGTCTTCCTTGCATGAGTGGGCACTTCTTCTGTTCTTTATTAATTACCTAGAGGCTCCGCAACACTGCTGCACCTAGGGGTTGTCCGGTGGAGCACGCGTGAGGGCTGTGTCTTAATAATTGGGGTAACTAAACAAAATAAGGTAATCGTTACATTGGCGCGGGTAGCTGATTCCATTATTATTATCATCCTCTTGACTCAACCAAACGTCACCAATGTGTTGTAGACTGCATTGGTTGTGTCAGCTTTAGGTTCATCATGTTTGGTTATTTATTTATTATTATTTATATGGTAGTTACACGTATTGTTTATTGTTTATCTTTTTTACTGGAACAAAATGAAATCTCAAATTTTGAAGATGCATGTGTCTAATATATATTATATTACTAATAGGGAAAGGGAAATGATAATCGACAACCGAGCATTTTTATAACCCTAAGTTTCGTTAACTAAATTGACGACCTGACGAATCAAAATCCAGCGGCTAGGGCCAAAGCTCCCCATTTCGTGTGCGCCCGGCGGGGGCGGCGGCCGCCTCACGCGTCACGCCCACAAGTTCCCAACTCTCCACGTGCCAGGTCGAGACGCCTCCATGTGGGCCGTCGCACAAGCACACCTCGATTGGACCCAGTTGCAGTGAAGCTGCACATCTCCCCACCGCTCCATTCGATGTGCGCGTAGAAAACCAGCGCCGCACCCCGCATCGCAACATCCCACCCCCTTCGTGCTTTTTATAAACTGGGGCGGCCGCCTCCGTAGCGATCCAATCCAAGCACCTCCGTTCGAATCCCGCATCGCCTCCTCCGCCGCCGCCGCTCGATCTAGACCCTCCCCCGAAGTCCGTCCGGCGATGGCGACGATCCAGTGCGTGAAGGCGCGTCAGATCTTCGACAGCCGTGGCAACCCCACGGTTGAGGTACGGGCTGTCTCTCTTTCGCGCGTGTGCGCGCCCGTTATCCTTTGTTTCTCCGATCTGGTCGATCTAGTCTGGTAGGGACGTGCTGTGGTGGGGTCGATCTCGCGTGGGGGGATAGTTTTGCTGTCGTTGTTGTTGTGTGGATTCTCGGTTTCTCCTGTGAAGTGGGTTGGGGTTTTGGCGAGGTTTGGGGATTTCTACCAATTCGGTAATAAATGATTGTTGGTTGTTGACTGGGGTAGGATCTGCACTTGATGGCCCTTAAGTGTGATTTTTACCAGTTTTTGGTCGGTATAGTCCTCTAGATTTAGATTTAATTCAACTGTTATCATATCTGCATAACTTGTTGACTCTATACTCATGCTTAGATCAGTATTTTTCAGGATTATGTTAACTAGCAGATCCGGAGGTCACGCTTATTATTGACTCAAATCACGCATAGTTTTTTATTGTTATGTAATTTGGTTACACTGTGCATGCGATTTGCATTTGTTAGTTTCAGATACCATGTTATTAGGACTTTGTTGTTTGATCTGCCAATTGTCACCCTTTGTGTGTTGATAGGTTTTGTACATTCAACTTTCTGTTTTCATAAATGTATGATCATATGGGTTAACATCATTGTCTATCCCTCAGGTTGATGTGTGCTGCTCAGATGGAACTTTTGCAAGGGCTGCTGTTCCCAGTGGTGCATCAACTGGTCAGTTATAGTCAATACATACTACTCTTAGAATCACATATATTGCCATGTGTAAAGCTTAAAGCGCTGGACTCCATCCTATTCACAGGTGTGTATGAAGCTCTGGAGTTGAGGGATGGTGGATCTGACTACCTGGGCAAGGGAGTTTCCAAGGTTTGCTCAAAAGCTTGCATGCTTCTTCATTTTAATGGTTTTGGTAGTTTCACTCTTATATGAGCTGTAAACCTTGATAGGTAATGTAATGTTCTTATAAGAGACTAAGCTACATCACTATTTCCCTTTATTATAAGATGAGCAGCAACTTGCTGCACCTGTTTCATCACAAAGTTCTAGTTGAATCAGCTAAGCTTAAATAAATTTAATAGATTTTGGAACATCCTGCGCCTACAGCATTTAGTGCTTTTATTTTTTGCAGGCTTGATTTAGTTATTTATATGCTTACATTCTTTTCTGTTTGACTCAGGCTGTTAACAATGTGAACTCTATCATTGGACCTGCTTTGGTTGGCAAGGTTTGTGCCCTCCTGTCCTCTTATCCCATGATTCTGTTATAATTTTAGGTTAGGTATATTATTAATGATATTTCTGTTCTGCAGGACCCTACGGCTCAGACTGAGATTGACAACTTTATGGTTCAGCAGCTTGATGGCACTAAGAATGAGTGGGGATGGTGCAAGCAAAAGGTATTATGTAATACATGAAGATTGATACCATTGTATACGAAAGCATTCTTGTATTTTGTTTGCAAAATTGATGCCTAATTTATTTGTTTTTTGCTTCACTGTCTGGTGTATTCAGCTTGGTGCTAATGCCATCTTGGCTGTTTCACTAGCTGTTTGCAAAGCCGGAGCTAGCATCAAGAAAATTCCTCTGTACCAGGTATGTAGCTTGTTGTTAACCTTAATTTTAATCTATTTTACTTTTAAATTGCATCTTCTCATGAATTTGAATGTTTTTGGTTGCAGCACATTGCCAATCTTGCTGGCAACAAGCAATTGGTTTTGCCTGTCCCTGCATTTAATGTCATCAATGGTGGTTCCCATGCTGGAAACAAGCTTGCTATGCAGGCAAGTCTTTGCACTTAATTTGGACACCTTGTATTGTTTTTGCTTATCTGCAATGATGTTTATGCCCTTTACATGTACAGGAGTTCATGATCCTGCCTACTGGAGCTGCCTCATTCAAGGAAGCTATGAAGATGGGTGTCGAAGTTTACCACAACCTGAAGGCAATTCTCATCTTTCATATTGTTATTTGGTTGGCTCGTTTTCCAGACTGCTGGTTTTATTTAATTTATCTTTTGTTATTTTCTGTAGTCTGTTATCAAGAAGAAGTATGGGCAGGATGCAACCAATGTTGGTGATGAGGGTGGTTTTGCTCCGAACATTCAGGTTAGCTCCCGATTGTAATGTGCGAGATCTTTACTTTACCTCAAAATGTCTAGGGCATACTGAGCATCTGGGCACTTTAGAGTTTCACCATAGGAAACTAGAATTAATTGTTTGTCTGAATTAATTTCTCTTTTCCTGACTCAGGAAAACAAGGAAGGACTTGAGCTCCTAAAGACTGCAATTGAGAAGGCTGGATACACCGGAAAGGTTGGTCTGCTTGATTTAATTTTACTACCAAATAACATAATGACCATTGCTGCCCTATTAAAGAACATAATGCACCACTTGAAGCATTTAATTAGGGTACAAAGTTGAAATATTGCGTTAAGTACACTTGATAACATGATGCACCATAGGAAACTAGTATATGGGCAAACATTGTGGAACATATTCTCACGAGCCATGGACAATCCTTGGGAAACAGAAGCAGTGTTGTTCTAAATTTATGTTTTGTTGATCTTTGTTACTATCTGAATTCTAGGTTGTCATTGGGATGGATGTTGCTGCTTCTGAGTTCTACAATGACAGTGACAAGACATATGACCTCAACTTCAAGGAGGAGGTAGTAACAGCTTTTCATTTTGTATAGTTTATGAAGTAGTTGGACTAGTTTTGGTTTGTAATTATATTTTCTGCTGTTCTAGAACAATGATGGTTCACAGAAGATATCCGGAGACAGCTTGAAGAACGTATACAAGTCATTTGTGAGTGAATACCCCATTGTCTCGATTGAAGACCCATTTGATCAGGATGACTGGGTTCACTATGCTAAGATGACTGAAGAAATTGGAGAGCAAGTACAGATTGTTGGTGATGACCTTCTTGTCACCAACCCCACTGTAAGTATCTTTATTTTGTTTGTCTTGAGATGGGGTCTTCGATTTTGTTTGGCAATTTATATTCATTAATAAATCCATGTGTTTTCAGAGGGTTGCAAAGGCTATCAAGGAGAAGTCATGCAACGCCCTTCTGCTTAAGGTATTTATCGTCCAGCATTGTGTTGATTTTGTTCCATGCTCTACACATATTTTAGCACTTTGTTACTGAACGTCCATGTGTTCACCATTTTTACAGGTTAACCAGATTGGATCTGTTACAGAGAGTATTGAGGCAGTGAAGATGTCAAAGCATGCCGGCTGGGGTGTGATGACCAGTCACAGGAGGTATGCATATAGCTGATGCGTCACTTTTCACCCCTAATGTTGAGTTTGTTTCTGATGTTAATTTGTTGGTTTTAATAGTGGTGAGACTGAGGACACATTCATTGCTGATTTGGCGGTTGGTTTGGCCACGGTAAGATCAAAATCTGGGTATCTAGCACATAGATTTTAGAAATTTGCTACAGTTAATTCCAGAGATCTGAGCAACATTAGTTTCAAGTTGATGCTAATGCTTAATATTTATTTACTTTTTTAACAGGGTCAGATCAAGACTGGAGCACCCTGCCGATCAGAGCGTCTTGCCAAGTACAACCAGGCAAGTGGTTCTCAGTGTATTGCAGTCAAAACCTAGTTGTCTAGCTCCACCGTTGCAATTATTGCCATTCTTGTATTATTCATGGATGTTGCTCCGTTGTTGCAATTATTGCCATACTTGTCTTCGTGAGTTTGGTGATTTACAAATTTGGTCCATTTGTAACACTGTCAATGCTATTTCTTTTGTAGTAATTTATTCTTGAGTTTGATGACTTGGATTTTTAAATCTGTAACTTGCAGTACTGCTCTTGTATGATTTGAGTGCATTAACTTTCTATTGGTTGGATTGGAACAGCTTCTTAGGATAGAGGAAGAGCTTGGTGCCGCCGCTATCTACGCTGGTGCCAAATTCCGTGCCCCTGTGGAGCCCTACTAAGCTGGAGCCTGGAGGGATGCTAGAAGAAATGGAGCTTGCTATTTGAAAACAGTATACTGCACCATCCGTATAACCTCTGGAATGAACTTGCTAAAAGTTCTTGTGATCGAGCAATAATCTCCCGTGTGTTAGTGGGAGCTGGACATGTAACGAAACTCCAGTTTTGGTTTTCTATGTTGAGCCTGAACATGCTAGATCCTAATGTAGGCGGCTGTTTGTTTTGGATTGAATGGAGCGGCTTTTACTCTGGTCATGTTTCTCTCCCTTGGTTCTGTTACACGTGTATGCCTTGTTGAATGAATTTACTAAGGCGCGTGTTTATACAGTTATATTAGCTATGATTCGTCTCATGAATTTGCTATTTGGGGGCAGATTCGTGCGCATGAGGTTTGCTTACGGCCGCTTGCTGATAAGGTATAGCTCAATGTTGGATTGCCCCCCTAGCATTGCCCCCCTAGCATACAGGTTTGTAGTCAGTGCTTGTCGTTGTCACGTAAAATTAGGCCATTCATCGAATTCTATTTTTATTCTCTAAAATTTTTTTTCTATCTTAATCTATTCGACCATTTTAACTACCGTACTATTTTAACAAACATTTACCATTTCAACTACCGTATTATTTTAACAAACATTTAAACATTTAGACTATTCGGTTCTTTTGAAAACAATTAGAATATCCACCCTAGCAGAGGATCCATATGTCAACCTAATTATAAAAAAGACGTGAAAAATATAAATATAAAAACATTGTTTTTAGAGAGTTTTTACCTGTTTTGATAATAATTTTCTCACCATGAATTTTTGTACCCATCCCACGTATTCACAATAAAAGTAGCATGTACGTATCACATTTTTAATAAGTAGAATATAAGAAAGTTGGTGACGACGTATCTAAGAAGACGAAGAGAGGAGAAAAGATTAAGAGTGTTTTTCCTCACATGGACGAGGACACATGTATAGACGTGGACAAGAACAAGAGAAGAGTTCCTTCCAGTGATCGACCGTCTGAAGCGTTTGTTCTCGAATCCTAAGAATGCTAAGCTTATGACATGGCACGTTGATCGACCCAACAAGGATGATGGTAAGCTTCAACACTCGTTCGATGCTTGTCAGTGGAAAACTTTTGATGCAAACCATGAACAATTTTGTAATGATACAAGAAATATAAGGTTCGCATTGAATATCGATGGCATGAATCCTTTTGGTGAAAGAAACAGCACCCACAGCACATGGCCAGTGATCCTAACCATATAGGGCCTGTTTGGTTGCCAGGCTAAGTCTAGCCTGGCTAGATTGTTAAGCCTGGCCAGTTTAAGCCCGGCTCCAGCAATGCATTTTGTCTGTGTTTGGTTGGGTAGTTTGAGATAGTCTGCATTAGCTAGTCTTGTGTTTGGTTGACTGCATACCCTGATAAAATGACCTTGCACATACTAGAGGTGAAGTTACCACCACCGTTTCTCTCCCTTTCCTCTTGTTCGCTGCGCTCCATTATTCATTATCGGTGAAGACATCCAATCTCTGACCAATGAAGCCAAGGTGAGATAAAAAATTCGATCGGATTAATAAAAGGAGAGAAGCACTTGTGAAGCCAGTAGTTCCTCGAATGAAAAAAATCAAGAATGCCTGATCAGCTCCTCTGCTCGCCGATGCATCAGGAATTGGGAGGTGAGGCAGCAGGGTCTAGAGGAAGAATCTGGCCGCTCGCCGATCTTGAGCAGTTTGAAGGGAACAGACCAATCTAGAGGAAGGAAGCTTGAAGGGAACAGGCTAATCTAGAGGAAGGCAGCTCAAAGGGAACTGCTGATCTAGAGGAAGAATCGCTCGGTGGGAGCCTGCCACACCCAAGAGCACGGAGAAGCATAGGACCGCGCCGTCCGCAAGGGCGGTGCCCACCGGATCTGAGAAGTGCAAACCTCCGCCGACCGCATAGGTGGGTGCCGCTGCAAGGCTTCCGCCGGTCATGCGCATACGAGCCGCCTTGGCCTCCGCCGGATATGCGAGCTCCATCGACCATGAGCTGCTGCACACGGACCTCTGCCAGCCGTGCGGGCGGGTGCCGCCGCACGGGCCTCCACCGGCCATGCGATCTCACAAGCCATGCGCCGCTGCGCACGGGCCTCCACCGGCCATGGGCTCACGGGCCGACGCATTGGCCTCTACCAGATGTGCGAGCTCTGCTGGCCGTGCGCCACCGCATGCGGCCCTCCACCGGCCGTGTAGGTGCGGGTTGCCGGCGGCTATGTGTCGCCGCATGCAGGCCTCCGTCGCAGTGCTACGTGGTGAGGATGGAGATGGAGCGGTGGTGGATGCCAGCTATCTACCGGGAGGTGAGGGGGAATAGGTGTGCGGCGTGCGACGCACTTGTGCAAGCCTGGCTTGCTGGAGACGCAGATTCCTCGCGTTTATCTCTAGTCTGGCTAGGAGGCCTTACTTGCATTAGTAAAGCCTGGCTATAGCGCCTAACCAGGCAACCAAACGTGGACTGGCTGGCTCTGGGGAGCCTGGCTAGCCCTTAGCCATGCAACCAAACAGCCCCATACAACCTTCCCCCTTGGCTTTGTTGCAAGAGAAAGTTTCTTTTCCTAACCATTCTTATATAGGGCCCTAAGCAACCTAGCATCGACATAGATGTCTTCCTTGAGCATTTGTTAAAAGACATGCAGACACATGTGGGATGAGTACCGACAGGAGTACTTCACGCTTAGAGCCATTATCTTCGTTACCATCAATGACTACCCAGCATTGTTTACCCTAAACGGCCAGATAAAAGGGAAGACATGTTGTGTAGTATGCATCAACTCGACAACGTACTTGTACCTTCCTGGAACCAAGAAGACAGTGTATATGCGTCATCGACACTTTCTGTTGAAGTCTCATAGGTATCGCAAGATGAAGGATCATTTTGACAATACAATCGAGTCACATGGTGCTCCATAGTATCTCAATGGTACTAGAGTGTTTGAGATGGTCCAGAAGGTAAAAGCCAAACTTAGAAGTCACTCCAGAGGGACCCAAACAAGCGGGCAAATACGCCATATATTGTCGATGGTGTACCGTTCAAGAAGAACTCTCTTTTTTTAATTACTTGCCATATTGGCCAGAGTTGGCAATCCGTCATGTCATCGATGGTATGCATCTAGAGAAGAATGTTTTAGATAGAACAATTTGTTTATTGGACCTATCAAGTAAGCACAAGGATGGCCTCAGGTCTCGCATGGACTTGGTTGGTCTTGGTATTAGGCCAGAGCTTCACCCAGTGGAGCTCGGAAATGGAAAAAAAATCTTCCTGTGGCAAGCTACAATCTCACAACAGAACAGGAAAAGGCCATTTGCAAGCGCTTACAAGGGGTGAAAGTGCTCACGGGCTTCTCATCTAACATTAGGAAGTTAGTCTCCTTGAAGGACTTGCAGCTAACCAATTACAATTCTCATGATTGCCATGTCTTGATGACGGTGTTCGTCCCAATTACGACCAGGGCTATAAAACCAGTGTTTGTCACGATGGTTATCACCAGGATGTCTTACTTCTTCAACATGATTTCACATAAGGTGATTGATCGCGAAGAATTGGCCAGTCTACAGCTATTTGTCATAGAGACACAAGCCATGCTTGAGATGTGCTTCCCTCCATCGTTTTCTGATATCATGGAGCATCTCATGATTCACATGGTTAACCAAATAATGGAATTGGGTCCTATGTACTATTATCAAATGTGGACTTATGAGCGGTTCATGTAAATTCTTAATGGTTACATGAGAAACAGCGTCAATCCAGAGGGTTCTATGATCGAGGGCTACCATACTGAAGAACATGGTGACTGCTTAATAGATTATATAAAAGATAAGAGAGCGATTGGTCTAACAGAATCTCCACATGAGGGGAGATTGTCCGGGGTTGGGAAGTGTGGCATGAAGAGATTCATCGACCATGGTTATAAGGACGTGAAGCAGGCTCATTCTAGTGTCCTGCAATAGCTCACGATCTTGGCGCCGCTCCTTGAGGAACACATGGAGGTTGTTCCTGAACTAAGTAATGGACGTTCAGAGGATTGGATTGTGAAAGAGCAGAAGCGTACCTTTCAGAGGAAGATTCAATAGAAACAAAGACGATAAGGTTGTTGGCTTCTAGCCCATCAAGCATGGTCACATAAATGGGTACACTTTTTATACTAGTTCAAAGGATAACAAGAGCGCGACCTACCAAAACAGTGGTGTTCGGATAGAGGCGGTTGATGCAAATGGTCATACAATCAATTACTATGGTTTTATAGATGATATATGAGAGCTTAACTATGGAGGAAATCTTAGGATCCCCCTATTTAAGTGCAAGTGGATTAAATCTTCGGAAGTTGACAACTACGGGTTCACACTTGTCGACATTGGCGTTGTGGGTTACAAAGACGACCCATGGGTACTCGGTGAGCGTGTCACACAAGTTTTCTATGTAAAAGACACGAAGAAAGAAAAGAAACATATTGTCATCTCAGGAAAGAAAATAATTCTAGGAGTTGATGGTGTAACTGATGTTGAGGAATACAACCAGTATGAGGAATTAGAGTTGTTTACAGATTTTCCACGAAAGATCAAGCGCGTAGAAAATAGCTTGGACAAAAATTTGAAGCAATGGTACCGCAATGACTGTCGTGGAAGAATTGTTATCGGATAAAGTCATGTTGTTCACAAACAATTGTAATGCTTTTATGTTGTTGTTTATCTTGTCCGTTATCTTGTCGGTTAATTATCTTGTAAGTTCATTATCTTATTTACGTGATCTATGCCAATGACTATGTAATGTAATATGCCTACAAATAGATATCTTTGTATAATCAAATACAATTTCCATATAATCATCTACTTGTATAAGGATAAGCCACGATCAGGCCAAGCCGCGGCCACGCCAGGCCACGGCCCAGCCAAGGCCACGGCCACGCTAGGCCAACCGCACTCGTTGTGCTGGCGGGTGGTTAAGACACCCGCCAGAACAAAGTAGCAGTATTGGCGGGTGGTTAAGACACCCGACAACAAAAATTAACAATGTTGGCAGATGGTTAAGATACCTGCCAGAACTGTGTATTTGTACTGGGGTGACTTAACTACCCTCCAGCATAAATAAATTTGTTTAATCGCAAACGATTCAAATAAATCATAAAAAATAGTAAATGAATACAATTTTTTTGTTAAACTCGTGCAACACTACATATATTAGGTACATTGATAGTAGAAAATTGGTTTAGTGGCATATAAATTCAAAAGTGTTATATATATGTGAATTTGAAAGTATGGCTTGAGATATAGTACACATTGTCTTAGATGTATAGGTTTGTGAAACTATGATTTTTTAGTAAAGATAATTACATGAATACATTAATGTACAATTACCCTGAGCAGGAACCTCCGAAAGGCTTTGAGAACGGCAAGTTCAATCTCACCCTTCGATGCATGTTTATCCTAGTTTTATAAAACCACCCATTGGCCTGTTTTATGAAAATTGCATGATTTATTACTGAGCCATGTTTGTGATAGCCACCCCTTGATTGTTATGAATATTCCTTGTTGACCTGGATTAATTTCTGAATGCTTAGTTTCAAAATTAATCACTGCAAGTGCCGCTTAGGATAGGGATACTTTTATATTCAAATGCCACTCAGATAATGTCGGATAAAATAATGGTGTGTGTGCCTTGAAAACAAAAACTAGTCTTGGTGAGTGAAAATGGCAATGATGTGGGATGAGACGGACGGCATTTCTGTGTGAAATACCGAGGCTTTGTGGTAGAGCAAGGTGGGAGATGTCCGTCTTGTTGGTTTAAAGGGACGAGTCGATGTGTCATCTAGCCTAACTTAGTTTTACCGTACCACCACTCGACCGTTGTATGTGGCAACGGCTTAGCATAAATCCCACTAGTTAAACTGATAGTTATCAGGTGTGCTGGTGAGCAACAGAAGGCCATGGAGACGGGGATACGATCTATGTGAGTTATGCCCTGGGTAGAACCTCGTTGATAGGTTGTTGACCCCCTGATTGCTTCTATGGTGATTAGTCAGTTTAGCTAAGGTGGGTAATGGCTTCGATAGGATCTACACCAGCACTAAGGTGTTCGTGTTGCGGTACCCTACTTGTGGTTGCGTACACCTCTGCAGAGTTGAAACCTATCCGGATAGCCGCGTCCACGGTATTGGACGAGTTACGGCTTGGTCACTTCACAAGTCCTTTGGTTTTGGGTATGTTTTTGGTGGTGTGAGTTGGTTGGGTGGTGTCGGTAGTGGCTACGACAGACGGGGAGTCTGGTGGCACTAGAGTGTGAACCGTGAAACCAATGATTACGTTTTTACCGCTACCGTAAAAGCTTTGTGAAAATCCTTTTATAAAATAAACCCCTACATGAGAATTATTTAGCATTTATGCAAATGAACCATAAGTCTATCCTTGTTTATATCTTGTGCATGATTCTATTTATAATCCCTCCGTGGGTGTGGTTGAGCTTGCTGAGTACGTTTGTACTCACCCTTGCTTTAATCTATACAGAAGAAGACCCGGACTTCATTCCTGAAGACGTCGAGTAGGAGTTATGTTCTGCACCCAACCTTGCCTGTGTGTTAGGGTCATCTGCTTGAAGAACCGCATGGCGCGACTCTCTAATGATGCCATGATTAGTTGTACCATTTGGTTTTTAGTTTTTATCCTCGCGCTAGTGGCACGTCAGTGCTCTCTACCGCGTAGGTTTGTTCGGTAATGGACCATCTATTGTAATAAAGGTGAATCAGCCTCCTAGGACTGATGTTTGTATCACATTTAAGTCTTCTCATTTATGGAGATGCTTCAGGTGGTATCAGAGCTGATAGGTTGGCCGTAGGACATGACTCCTAGGATCGAGACTTCTTTTTCTCAACCTTTCCGTAGTTAGGCCTTTCCTGGTTTAAGGCGTTTCCCCACACAAGCACTCACCGATGGTTTTTGCCCTGTTCTAGATGGCTGACGATGGATGGAGTGAAGGGATCTGCCCCACAGAGCCTGGCCTCCCTAAGTTGTTGCTACTTAGCCTGGAACGTGTCGGTGTCACGAACTCACCAGAGTACTCCTACCAAGAATACGTCTCCAGGGGCACCCGTCGGTGTGAGACGATGATCTTCGTGGGGAGAAGCACACTTTACCCTGAAGTCGAGCCCTGGTTCGTCACGACCACTGGCTTTTGCTTACCAGACACCTACCATAAGGCTGCCAGAAAAGCCCTGATATGTCTGCGTATGCTCTATAAGCAACACCTTCAGGGGACGCAAATGGGATTTTTCCCACCCACTAGAGGGCGAGGACGCGCATGGATTGCCTGGATGAGGAGCCTTGGAAGGGATGAAGAACTGGAGGACACTGTTTCTCATTTGGCTATCTATCTCAACGACTTGGACTGGTTGTACCGCGACCAGGCGGTCCAACTGAAGCACCAAATCCGTAGGGCAGAAAAGGCAGAACAAGAAATGGAGAAGCAGTGGATAAAAGCCGGACGAGCCGAGAGCTCCCTAGCTGCTCCCCAAGCGAAATGGCAAGACTACGCCGAAGAGATAGAGCGGATCGAGGCCCACCGGAGAGAAGTCGGGTTACTGGAAGGAGAACCCGAGGAGACCCACCGTTATCCGAGTACCCAGATTGAAGAAGAGCCTTGCCTTCCACCAAAGAAGCGCCTCAACTGGGTCATAAAGAGGGCCCCCAGGATTGAGGAGTAGTGTGCTTAGGCAAGAGTTGATGTCTGAATAAAATGTACCCATCCATGATGAAATAATAAAACCATCACCACCGTCGTGCCTAATATCCTTGCAATTGGTCTGCCCTATCTTTGTTTTCAGATGGCTGTGGAAGGATGGACCCACGGCATTTGCCTCGCTGCACCTGGTTTCCCCAGCCTTTTGATCGACTCCCTGGAGCACCTTGGTGTGGCCGAGCGCCCAAGGTACTACAGCAGGGAGTACGAGCACCGCAACACCCTTCGCTGTAGGGTGGTCATTGCCGTCACCAGAAGTGACCGCCACCCCGCAATTGGACCTTGGCGAGTGACTGCCACGGGGTTCAGACACCGAGACACCTATCCCTTGGCCATCAAAAAGGCGCTCCGCTATCTGTGCCGGGTGTATGAAGAACACCTCGTCCCCACGCCAATGAGGTTCTTTCCCCCGATCGTCAGGACTCTGGTCTGGCAGGCCGAATAAGAAGCTTGGAACGACGCCGTCAAGAGGAAGGACCTTTGTACCAAATGGTCACCTACCTCTCTGCTTTGGATCAACACTTTGATGTGCGGGCCAGTTTCCTAGGGGAGCAGATCAACCGGGCCGAGCAAGCCGAACTCACAGTGCGGATGCACCAAGTCCAGGTGGCCCAAGCGGAAGCCAGAGCCGCTGCGGCCATCAGCCGCGAAGCCCTTGTAACAACCCTAAAAATACCTATAGGTTTTGTTGAGTGCAAAAATTCGAATTTAAAAATTTTTGGTGGAATTGTGTGCATGCAAGCAAACATATAAGAGTGTCTTCCATTTGCTTCCTAAATTCCTAGGCAATTTAAATTTGAAATTTAAAATCAACTTGAAGTGCTAAGGATGAAATAGTGTGATTTGGATTTATTTGGATTTTTGGTTGGTTTGAATTAAAATTCTAGATTTGAATTCAAACTCTAAATGGCCAAACTAATTGTCAAACCATTTCTAACTGTTCGTGGGCCAAATTCTCGAAGCCAAAGTCCAAGAAACCACCTCCAACTTCTTTCCCGATCCAGCGATCCAAGCCGGCCTGCTCGGCCTTTCGGCCCAACAGCAACCCATCCTTCTCCCCCGCCGCGTCCCCGCCGCGTCGTCCTTTTCTTCCACTGACAGGCGGGCCCCGCCTGTCAGCCTTCTTCTTCCTCCCCTCGCGTCATCTCCCTCGCGACGCTGCTCTCTCTCCCGAGCGCGCCGCCCGTGACCCAACCACCCGAGCTCCGTGCGGCCCGACGCGATTGCGCCGCGTGTCCGCAGCCGCTCGAGCATCCCAATCTCGCCGTTCGTGCCCGCGAAGCCCTAGCCGACGCCCTATAAATCGCCCCCGCCGGCCGCACTCCCTGTTCAAGCCGCCGCCGCCCCATTGGGGTTTTCCAGACTCCAATTCGAGAGGGAAAAGGGAAGAGGAGGACCAGAGGAGGAGTGGTGAAGGAGAGGAGGAAGGGAAGAGGAGCCGGAGCACCGTCCCTGCGTCGCCGCCGAGAACCGGAGCACCGCCGCTCGTGGAGCCATCGACCTCGAGCTGGACCAGGGACGGGAGGAGGAGCACGAGGACCGCCAGACCGCGTCAAGCCCTTCCACGAGCTGCAGCGATCGTCTACGTGACCCTAGGTGAGCGCCGCCGAGTTCCCCCTTTCTTCTCTGTCTCCGGCGATTTCCGCCGCCGCCGCCGCTGCCAGCCTCTGGGACCCGACCTTCGAGTCGTGGCCGACTTCTTCTGCAGGTCCCCGTCGCCGCTGACCCCGCTGCAACCCGCCGTCGCCTTGTTTTACCCGCAGCCGAGGCCCGCCGTGGCCGAGCTCTGCTCCCCGCGCGCGCGAACGCCGAGGCCATGTCGCGGCCGTGGACGACCACGTGACTGCGCACGCGCACCTAAACGCAACCCAAATCCCTCTGAGCTGCTCCAGTGCATTATTTTCCTTCCCAGCCGAGCCGTGCACCGTCGTGTTTCCGCCCGCGCGTCGCCGGCCGCCGTCGGGCCATGGTCGCGTCGCCGCCGTCCGCGTCGGGAAGCCCGATCCAGAGCCCAGCCATGGCCTTTTTCTCCCCGAACGTGTTCGCCTAACCCTAGCGAAGCTGTTCCGGCCGCCCTAGACCCGAGCCGAACCTTTCCCGGCGATAACCGCCGTCGACCTTCGCCGCCGGCGCGTTCTGGAGCGCGCCGCGCGCGCGTCGCGTCGCGCCGTGGCGAAGCCACACCGAGGACCACACCAAGTCGCCACACAGCCATGCACAGACAATCCTGATCCGGCCACAAAATGATCCCGTGCACCCGGCTCACGTGAACCACACTCACGGTTCACGGTGGACTTGGTCCACCAGAGCAGTGCCAGCAGCCACCCCTTCGTGGGCCTAATGTTCACGTTTAAGTTTGTTTAACCACCCTAAACTCTTCCGGCCCAGTCACTTTCGGCCCAGTTCCAGCCCAGCCATCGTTTAATTCTTTTTCTTTTTCTTTTAATCGCGCTGACGCATGGGGCCCACTTGTCATACTCTGTGAGTCACTGACACAAGGGACCCACTGACCAGAGTTGACCGCTGACCGTTGACCAGTCAACGCTGACGTCAGCAGGGCCCCACTGCTGACGTCATCCTAGGCGGACCCCACTGCTGACGTCAGCAGGCTAATTTCTGTCTGTTTTCTTTTTCGGAAATTATTTAATATTTTCAGAAAATGATTTAAACTTGTAAAATTAACAATAAATCAACCGTAGCTCAGAAAAATATGAAACCAGTTTCTATATTTTTCTAAAAACATGGTCTACGCGTTAGTGTAGAGTTTGGTGTTATTTGAGTCTTCTTTCGTTGCTGTTTTAGTGTTTCTTTGCTAGTAGTCGCGTCTTATTTTATTTTCCGCGACCCTAGGAGCTCCGGAGAGTCAGGAGGAGCCGGACCACTACAACAACTGCTTTGACGAGGACGAAGACCTTTGCCCAGGTTCACGCCCGACCATTCTCTGAAATACCTATTAGACATGCAACTAGTATGCTAGCGCTTTACTTTACTCGCATGATAAACCTGCACCGCCTTTGTTATTACCCTGTTACCTTGCTACCTACTACTCACTTTATAAATATATGCTATGCTATGCATGTGTTGGGATGGTTGTGATTGATCCTCTTGGCGTGAGTTGTGGGTGGTTTGGGAGGAGTAGTGCAGCTAGGCGGTGTAAGCGAGTAATAACAACTCGATCGTTGATCGAGGTGCTGAGGGGCTGCACTCGGGCAGTCCCTATGGGGTACCTGTTGCGGGTACATGGTTACTTGAGGGATTGGTACTCGGGGAGTATCTGAGGAGTTTGGGCGGCAATACCTGTTATGGGTGCCGATTGCGGACCGTTGCGGCGGATCGCTTGTGATGCAGATACTCGCTTTACCGATAATTAAGGACCGAGTCGTGCCCCCACTTTGGACTTGGGAAATACCGTGCTCACCATCTACCCAGTATGGGGAGGGTTCCAGCAAGCCTACTCTAGTGCGGCGCCGAGACTGTAGGAGAATCGAGCTTGATATGTGTAGGGGGGATTCGTTGCGGCGTAATCTCCCTGATTTACCACGGCCCCCGACTGGCCCCGGTGGGAAGGTTTCACGACCCTGGGGCAGATGTTAGATCGGATGTTTCCCGAGCCCAGGGAGACAGGATTGGCGCCGTTACTGTTTAGGGTCTTTGCTGTGGGCTATGTCTCAGGTTTGTTGCGGACTAACCTTGCAGCCCGGATGGATTCCTGGAGTGCCACCTCTGCAGAGTGTAAACTATACGTATAGCCGTGTCCACGGTTACGGATGACCCATTTCTGAGAAACCCCAGCTAGCATAGGAATCTGCTTTCTTACCTCATCCTTTGATTCGGGTTATGAGAGATTGGTCCAGCTGAGGCTGTTGAGACGAGGTGGGGAGGGAGCTCACCGAGTCGAATAGAGAGAGAAAGGTGTTGGTGGATAATGATTTGCGGGAACCTGCCGTGGCAGGACGAGCCCGATGGGAAAGCGTGAGGCTGATGGTTGGATTTGGGGAGTGGATGTACGTGTGAGAGGAGTTGGTGGTGAGATAAAATTTGGGTTATTGCTGCTGCTTGCATAAGAAACCCTGGCTCAAACCTTGATTATTTCTAATCCCTTAGTATAGGCCACTTTAAAGCTTGCATCATATTATGGTTGGTGACGTGGACCTGTCCCATTTCCTTGGGGACAGACTTTGGGTTCTCAGGTGAAGACCCCGACCACGAGTTCAACCAGGACGGGTGGTACGACTGAAGGGTGTGCGCTACGCTCAAGGATGCCTGTGGAGGAGTGGACCCTGTCGTTCTAGCTACCGCTGCGCAGATGTTTCTTATTGTCGATTTAGCCCAGAGGGCTTGTACCAGACGCTTTGTCTTTATATATGTCATGTAATGAATCTTTTATCGTTGTATGGATGTGATATTTGGCTGAGATGAGTTCTGTACGAGATAGCTGCTATTCCTGGGACTATCTCAAGGGTACAGGGAGTCGGGTTCTCGTCGGTGAGAATCCGGTTCGTCACAGCCCTCGCCCAGGAAAGCCTCAGGCAGGCCCAGGACCAGCGTATGCAAGACTGGACCAGGAGTGGGACGCTCGTCCCAACCGTAGGGGAAACCCACGTCCTACTTGGGACACCCGTCATAGGGTGGGAACACTTTTTGGGACCCCGCAAGCCCCACCCGAAAGTCCTGCAAGATCGGAGGAAGCCGCAGAAGGAGAAGCGGCCGAGCAGCCCAAGAAAATGGAAACGCCGAAGACGGCAAGTGGGAGTTGCTCATCCCTCAGGGAGCACACTCCGCCCCAGAAGGAGGCTCGCCCCGCGAGTAGAAGCCCATGAAGTCACCAAGCTGAAGCCCCTAGGTCCTCGTTCAGAACTGTACCCCTCCATGTTGTACCCTTGTGATCGGTCGTGTAGTTGCGTTGTAGTGTGTTGTACACCCCTGGTTGTTTGAATAAAACCGCTAGTGTTTGTTTGCTTGCTTGTTTGTTGAGTGCTTATCGGCAGGGTGAACTCTGCCTTTTCGAAAATGCGAAATAAATAACCTAAACATCACCTTAAGACCTAAGACCCCCTCAATCTGCAGATGGTTAACACGCGCACAAGGCCCTCCCAGAACCGCAACCCTCCCAGTGGGGTGGGACAGCAGGGTGAAGAAGGACAAGGTCCTATTGTGGAAGAACAGGAAGTAAGCCAACCAAGAGTGGGGAACTAGGATGGAGAGCAGCAAGCACCACCCCCACCTCCACCCAGCAACCTGGTGCAAGCAATACATAACCAGACTATTGCCATGCAAACCTTGTTGGAAGCCTTCCTTCGCCGTGAGTCACGTCAGTAGAACATTAATGACAAGCTATCACACTTCCTAAGGACTAGGCCACCCACCTTTGGGGGATCCAGGAACCCTTTGGAGGTAGATGACTGGCTATGGGCTATTAAAAGAAAGCTCGACCCGTTCGATTGTCAAGACCGGGACAAGGTTCTCCTGGCAACCCACCAACTCATTGGAACTGCACTAGCCTGGTGAGAAAATTAATGTGAGGCTGCCGATGATGAGACCTCCATCACCTGGAATGAGTTTGTGAAAGAGTTCCGCCGCTACCATATCCTGCAGCTACCATGAAGCGCAAGGTAGACAAATTCTGAGCACTGCAGCAAGGAATCAAGTCAGTGGAAGAGTACACCCATCAGTTCATAGAGCTTGTTCGCTATGCACCGGAAGAAGTAGACACAGAGGAGAAGAAGCAAGACATGTTTAAGAAAGGCTTGACCCCAGAACTCAGAACCTTGCTTACCCCTCAGATCTACCCGGATTTCAATACCCTGATGAACATGGCCATCTTTACGGAGAGAGCCAAGGCAGAAGAAAGGAAGGAGAACAAGCTCAAGTTTCTGGAACACAAGAACCACCAACCGGACCGCTTCCAGAAACCAATGAGCTCCAGCTATACTGTACCAAGGAGTCATGCCCCAATGCAGTATAGGACCCAGTCACAGAGAACATGCTCCCAGCCCAAAACACACAGTATAAGAGCCAAAACACCATGAAGCCCCCACAGAGCAATGCCAGCCAAGTCACTACCAATGACAACAATGCTAGGGCTTGTTTCAACTTCCGTGAGACAGGGCATTACATTGCCAACAGCCCCTATGCCAAGAATAAGCCTGCTGCATAAACCTACTCCAACTCAGTGAATGGACCCAAGCCACCGGTCACCGGAGCAAACCGAGTCACAGTCTGCGGCAACAACACCAACAACAACAACAACAACCAGCAGTGTTATGGACGAGCCCACGTCAACCACATCGATGCGCAGGAGGCTCATGGAGCACAAGGAGTAGTACTCGGTGAGTTCCTAGTCAACTCAGTCTTGGCAACAATATTATTTGATTCTGGAGCATCACATTCTTTTATGTCGTCAAGTTTCGTGAAAAAGCACAACATACCTACAGTACTACTAAAAACACCTCTTTTAACCCGAACACCTAGAGGCGACCTAAAGTGCCAACTAGGCTATTTACGGGCAAGGATCATCCTAAGTGGGGTAGAGTTCTTAGCGGACCTAGTAGTACTTAAATCCAAGGGAATAGATGTGATCCTTGGAATGGACTGGTTAAGCCTACACAACGATCTCATAGGTTGTGCCAACAAAATAGTACACCTAACCAACCCAGATGGAATACAAGTGACCTACCACACTCGTGGAAGTGGGCCAGACCCAATGATTTTAGGTATGGACGTAAAATCTCTAGAAGAAGTTCCAGTCGTCAATGAGTACCCTGATGTCTTCCCTGAAGAACTTCTTGGAATGCCACCAGATAGGGACATAGAGTTTTCCATTGACATTGTCTCGGGCACCTCACCCATAGCCAAGAGACCCTATAGGATGGCAGCATCTGAACTAGCAGAACTAAAGAGACAACTGGAAGAACTACAGCAAATAGGTTTTATTAGACCCAACTCATCCCCGTGGGGAGCCTAGTACTCTTTGTTAAAAAGAAAGATGGAAGTTTGAGAATGTGCGTAGATTACCGTGCACTAAATGAAGTCACCATTAAGAACAAGTACCATCTCCCTAGGATAGATTACCTCTTTGACCAACTAAGAGGAGCCAGGTATTTCTCTAAAATCGAATTAAGGTCGGGGTACCATCAGCTGAAAATCAAAGAAAGTGACATCCCAAAGACAACCTTTGTTACCCGTTATGGACAATTTGAGTTCACAGTAGTGTCCTTTGGACTCACTAATGCACCTGTATATTTCATGAATCTCATGAACAAGGTGTTCATGGATGAGTTGGATAAGTTTGTCATAGTCTTCATTGACGACATACTCATCTATTCTAAGAGCGCCTAGGAGCATGAGCGGCATCTGAGAGTAGCCTTGGAAAGGCTGAGAGCGCACAAGCTCTATGCCAAGTTTAGCAAGTGTGAATTTTGGCTGGAAAGAGTAGATTTTCTCGGTCATGTCTTGATTGCAGAAGGAGTCACAGTGGACCCTGGAAAGGTCGAAGCCATTTCCAATTGGCGGCAACCGACCAACGTAAGTGAGATTAGGAGTTTTTTGGGCTTAGCTGGCTATTACCGAAGGTTTATTGAAGGATTCTCCAAGCTAGCCCGACCCATGATGGAGCTGCTCAAGAAGGAAAAGAAATTTGTTTGAACGGAGTCTTGAAAAAGGAGCTTCCAGGAGTTGAAGCGAAGACTGACAACTGCTCCAGTCTTAACCCTACCAGACATCCATCGAGATTTCTTTGTTTATTGTGATGCGTCCCGACAAGGATTAGGGTGTGTGCTCATGCAAGACAGAAAAGTAGTGGCATATGCTTCCCGGTAGCTTAAGACCCATGAGCAGAATTACCCAACCCATGATTTGGAGCTGGCAGCCGTAGTGCATGCCCTCAAAATTTGGAGGCACTATTTAATCAGAAATAAGTGTGAAATATACACGGATCACAAGAGCCTAAAATATATTTTCAGCCAACCAGATCTGAACCTAAGGCAGAGAAGATGGTTGGAATTGGTCAAGGATTATAATATAGAAATCCATTACCACCCTGGTAAAGCCAATGTTGTAGTGGATGCCTTGAGCTGGAAATCTTATGGGCCCAAGAATGCCCACCTACAAGGAGAGATGGCACGATTGAACATGCACATTGTCCCTTGAAATTCTAGTCAGAAGTTGAGTGTTCAACCCACTCTGGAGGATGAAACTAGAAGAGCCCAGAGCTCGAATAAGGACTTAGTGAAGATCTGCCGGCATACCGGAGAGAATAAGGCACCAGACTTCTGAGTCGACGATAATGGAACCTTGCGGTATAAAAATAGGATTTGTGTACCCTGTGATGGAGATTTTTGACAAAAAAATCATGGGTGAGGCCCACAACTCGCCGTATTCCATCCACCCGGGATCCACCAAGATGTATCTGGATTTAAAACAGAAATATTGGTGGAATGGAATGAAAGCAGATATTGCTAAGTTCGTCGCTCACTATGATACTTGCCAAAGGATTAAAGCCGAGCACCAGAAACCGGCAGGATTACTGCAACCCTTGCCCATCCCGGTTTGGAAATGGGACGAGATAGGAATGGACTTCGTAGTTAGTCTACCTAGAACGCAGAAAGGACATGACTCCATATGGGTAATAGTAGACCGACTCACCAAAGTCGCTCACTTCCTACCCGTACGGACCAATTATGGTGGAGAGAAGCTAGCCAAGCTTTATGTAGAGAACATAGTGAAGCTACATGGGGTGCCTAGCAGGATTGTTTC
The DNA here is from genome assembly GCA_033239725.1 of Echinochloa phyllopogon. Classification (NCBI taxonomy): domain Eukaryota; kingdom Viridiplantae; phylum Streptophyta; class Magnoliopsida; order Poales; family Poaceae; genus Echinochloa; species Echinochloa phyllopogon. Next base: position 46,730,732 of record BTCW01000012.1, on the reverse strand, counting down.
GGATCGAGGGACCTAGTTCACCTCTCGGTTCTAGAAAAGTCTGCATAAAGACATGGGCACTAAGTTGGATTTTAGCTCTGTTTATCACCCACAGATCGATGGTCAAACAGAAAGGGTAAATCAAATTACAGAAGATATGTTGAGAGCATGTGTCCTGACCTATGGTAAAGATTGGGAACAAAGTTTACCCTATGCAGAGTTCTCGTACAACAATGGTTATCAGGCGAGCTTAGGCATGTCGCCGTTCGAAGCTCTTTATGGAACAAAATGTAGGACCCCTCTGATGTGGTCGGAAGTCGGAGAGCGCACACTAGTGGGACCCGCGCTCATAAAAGAAGCCGAAGAAACAGTGGCCGAAATAAGTGAGAAGCTGAAAGTAGCCCAATCCTGACAGAAGAGCTACGCAGACAAAAGGAGTCGAGAACTAAGCTTTAACCCCGAAGATCTTGTCTATCTCAAGGTGTCGCCCATTCGAGGGACCCGCAGGTTCTAAGTCCACGGGAAGTTAGCCCCTCGATACATTGGGCCATATCAAGTACTGAAGAAAGCTGGAAAGGTAGCCTACCGATTGGAACTACCAGAAGCAATGTCAGACATACACCCAGTGTTCCATGTCTCACAGCTGAGGAAATGCCTGAGAGTACCCGAAGCTGAGCATGTGCCTATAGAGACAATAGATTTATAGCCAGATCTGCGGTACCAGGAAGTGCCAGTCAGAATCTTGGACACCGTCATGAAAAAGACGAGAAGCTCCGAAGTACGGATCTGCAGAGTGCAGTGGAGCAGACACGGAGTGGAAGAAGCTACGTGGGAATGTGAAGATGCCCTGAAGAAGGAGTTTCCCCATCTCTTTAGGAGCCAGCTGAATCTCGAGGACGAGATTCCTATTAAGTGGGGTAGGTTTGTAACACCCGCGTTTTTACCCCAGCTAAATCACCGTATAACTCGCACGATGAAAATCTTTTCAAAGTCTTTTACCGCCGAGCTCCTGGAATCCAGACCCGAATCTCCCCTCCCCGTTTTCCGCCGACCTGGCTCAAACCACATCGCGCCTAACCAACCTTTTACCGCCCCACCATCACATCCCGCATCGACCGCTCTCGGGTCGTGCGCTCGCGATCGACCAACGCCGGCGTCTCCGCTGCTGATCTCGCCGCGGGCCCCGCCCTCTTTCTTCTCTTTTCCCTTTCCCCTTTTCTTTTTTCCCTTCCTCTATTCCTTTCTTTCTTTCCTTTGTTTTCCCTCCTTCTCCCCGGTGCTGACCCCCCACACTCGCCGACATCCCTCCCGTCGTTGCGCCGACCGTCCACCACCGCATCGACTCCCACGCGCCCCTGCTGCCCGCGCGACCCGTTGCTGCGCCGCCCCGACCTGGCCCACGCATGCGCGCCAAGCACAGCCGAGCCCAGCACCACGCGTGCCACACCACTCGCCGCTTCACCACCACGTCGCTCGCCGGACCGCGCGCACGCGCACTGTCCCGCCGTGCCGTCCGCTGGCACGACACGCCCGGCCGTCACGAGCACCCGAGCCGCGCTGCACGCACCCAGGCCACCACAACGCCTTTCCTTTTCCACCACCGCACCGCCGTGGTGTCCCATCAATGCCAGGAATCTTGCCGGCTGCCTTTACTCTCTGCTCGCCGGCCGCCGAAGCACCCCTCTCGTCGGCCCGCCTCCCTAACCCCTCTCCGTGCCTATACAAAAGAAGACTCGGACTTCGTTCCTGAAGACGTCGAGTAGGAGTTACGTTCTGCACCCAACCTTGCCTGTGTGTTAGGGTCATCCGCTTGAAGAACCGCATGGCGCGACTCTCTGATGATGTCATGATTAGTTGTACTATTTGGTTTTTAGTTTTTATCCTCGTGCTAGTGGCGAGTCAGTGCCCGCTACCGCGTAGGTTTGTCCGGTAATGGACCATCTGTTGTAATAAACGTGAATCAGCCTCCTGGGACTGATGTTTGTATCACATTTAATTCTTCTCATTTGAGGGGACGCTTCACGGTGCGGACAACCTAAGGCCCTAAGCTTGTTCAATTGATTGTTATTATCATGAAAACACGCCGCTAATTACTCGAATACGTAGAGGAGCTCCTAGCAGCATCACTAGAAAATCCAGTCAAACTGGATTTGGAAATCAGTCAAACCAATTTCGTGGTTGTTCCGGTGAAGACCAATGAACACTAGTCCGAGAAGGACCCTATTAGTGCAGGCACACCTTGGGACATTCTAGGGTCAGCAAGTCACTTAGAATGCCTTCAATCACCGTTGAGATGAAGCAAGAACAGCAAATAGGATTTTGAAAAGACTAGGGCTTAAAAGGTAAAGAGTAAGGCGATTGTATTTGTTTGATTGAATAGACCTCAATCCATCGTGGCCCTTCCTATTTGTACTGTGACGTGGTCTTTCCCTAACTTGGAGGTTGTTTATATAAGTCACCATCTTGCACGAATCTTCAAATTCTTCTCGAACTACTAACAAATCTGTCTAATGTCTTTCCGAACCAGTCCGACAGGTTTTATAGTTCTCCAAAGGTCATAACTCTCTCATATGAAACTTAAATTGGGCATTCTATATATGCACTCCAATCATCTTGATGAGGTATATGCAATGGCGTAGTCCAATTGGTGATTTGAGAAAGCTATCAAAACTATTTTGACCAATTTTGGCAAATCCTTTAGATATGGGATGCAACCGCCTCTAAGATCATAGAGGGATGCTTCCCTCTGCCTGTGAACTGACCCTTCCACAATGTTGGGCAGTTCCTCCACTCCTAGTGCATGCAATCAATGCTGCCTAGCATCCCCGGGAACCCACGATCCTCACCCTCTTGAAGAAGCCTAACTACATTGGCAGTGTTGGTGTCCGTAGGTAATCACTAGTAGAGAACCCGCTATTAGTCCCGGGCCTTAAATGCCTTTAGTCCCGATTCTGCAACCGGGACTACGGCCTCGGGACTAAAGGGGGCCTTTAGTCCGGTTGGTAACACCGACCGGGACTAAAGGTGCTGCGCAACACTGCCCGCCCCTTTAGTACCGATCGTTGTTACCGACCGGGACTAAAGGGGCGGGCTCCAGCTAGCGCTGCACAACCTCCTTTTTTCTTGTCCCTTTTGTTTTCTTTTGTATGTTGTCTTCTCTTTTATTTATATACTGTTTCTTCTTTATAATTTCTATTTTTATTTACTAATCCACCTACGTATATATTGGACACTACTATTATACGTCCGTATATATTTGAGATACTATACTATACACAATTACATATATATAATTACATATATACTTTACAATTACACATATATAATTACCATAAAAGTACAACTTATATAAATATATATAATTTACAAAATGAGGTGAAACCTATATATATTATTACAAATTGTCTCAGAACAACATTAAAAGTATTCTTGGTCATATGGGGTAAAGTGATCCAATTGCCGTCCATTTCAATAGAATGTACCAGTACGAAGGGCAACCTCGTTATAGAGGAATCCGTAAAGAGCATCTTGAATAGCACGGACCCTTTCAGCCTCAATTAGCTGACCTCTCATGTATTTCATCTAAGAAAATATTATGGAACTCGAATAAGCATTTTATTTTTCTAAAAAATATGAATGTATCTAAGAAAATATTATGAATGTTTGAACCACGTCATAAAATGTATTAGTTCTATACATACCTTTTTTTCCCATTGAGCAGGTGTGAGATCTTCGCCTGCCCCACGACCCGCTTGGGGCCGGGACTAATGCTCACATTAGTCCCGGCCCCAATTACGTCCGGGATAAAATGGGGTGGATCGAAAGTCAGTTCTCTACTAGTGAATACTCATCGAAAACATTAATGATAGCCCGACAGAAATGATACAAAGCTTTTCTAGCGGTTGACTCACCAATACGCACGTACTCATCAACGTCATCCGCGAGGACATCGTAAGTGAGAATGTGTATAGCCGTGACACACTTCTGAAGTGCCAATAGTCCTTCCTTGCCAGTGACATCATACTTCTTTTTGTAGTTATCTTGATTTTTAACAGCCTCTTTAATGTGCTTGAATAAATTCCAACGCATCCGGAACCTGCAAGAACACTTCTGATATGATGTACTAGAGACATTGGGGATATTGCAAATATACTCAATTTTACCTTTTGCAGAATTGTTTATCGTTATAAACAGAGTGAGGGACAAATGACCTTTGGTGGCGCAATCAGATCGACGACCCCTGTGAGTGCTCTGTGTTTGCACCAGGTAGTTGTATGTCGCAGCCTCCTCGTTATCATCGACCAAGAAATGAGTGTCATCGTCTTTCTCCATCATCCAGTACCTTAGTGAGCAAGTGAAGTTGTCCATGGCACTGGCAAAACACGAGCAAGTGAAGTTGTCCTTAGTGAGGGCTACTAGATGGAGTGGCCTTTGCCGTGCAGTTATTCTCAGTGCTTCACGAGTGCAACAATCTAATTCACAAGAAACACTTGCATGTGACCATACGGATTATTTTTGCAAAGCTGCGGATGTTGTTCGGCCATGGTACGCTACTTTGTCCATGCGTGAAGTACAGCTCTCTTGGCAGTCAAGGCATGTGAGCAGTTTTTAATTACATTTTATTAATTAAATAGTATCACTAATAATTATTACTTAATTAAAAATTTATATTTCTAATTATTTCATCTTCCATAATAACTATAGCAAATATGTCCGCGCGACACACGCGTGCTATGGTTATTTTAGACTATTTGGTTGGTGGGTACGTGAGGTGGGTAAAGAAATTTCATGGTAAGAAAAAGTAATGCCAAAATGACAAACATCATTTTTTTTCTTGTTTATGAAAACCTTTTACGTCTTTTCCACCGTTAGACATGACATGTGGGTCCGTTAGCAAGAACGCACATGCGACACACACGTTTAACAAAAAATAAGATTGCACAACAGATAGCAAGAACGCATGCGCTGCAGGAGAAGGAGCCCGTCGGGGGAGATGATGATGCAGTGGTCCTTAAGCTCCGGGAGGTGGGCGCCAGCGAAGACGCTCGTGCCCCTGTGGAAGAAGCGGACGCGGTCGCGGAGCTTGGTGCGGACCGGGAGCAGGTTGTGGTCCTCCGACAGCATCGACCACTGGTGAGGGTGCAGGCGAGGGTCCGACAAGCCACGGCCACGCGGGTCGGGCGTGGAGGAGTGCCACAGGCGGTAGATGGCGCGGAAGCGAACATGGTCGAGCAGGTCGCCGGTCAGCAACATGCGGTCGGGGATGAGCTTGACGTGGTCCTCGTGCATCGATGATGACCAAGGGGAGGCGGCGTCGATGCGGCGATGCTTGGTGGCACAGTCGCCGTTGAGTGTTGTTTTTGCCGGTCCCCTGGCTGCCGGGTACGCCGCGTGGCCACCGTACGCGGACGGTCGATGGCGTGGGAATAATAAGAAGCGACGGCTGGTGTGATTTATATAAGTCATGGCTAGTCTTTGGTTTGGTAATTATCGAACTTCAATTCAGACACAATCATCAATAAAGAAAACTTATCATCTATTTAAAAACTTGCTCAAATTATATATATTAAATATTACAACAAATAAAAATCCCCGTTAGCCATATCATTGCTAATTGATTCACGGATGCATATTCGTATATAACTCGTTGATTTTTTCCAGTCTCCCTACTGATGTAATTGAATATAAAGATGAAATGGCTATGAGGATGGAAATTCAAGGGGGTAATGGCTTGAGCAATTAAATCTGGCATCTCTATGGAATAAAAGAATTATTCTACGGGTTAAGAATGATGAATACCACAAGAGATATCGGATATTTGATTATATAGGAAAATATACAAGAGACATACTACTAGTTTTTCTACGTAGCTATGACATAAACAGATATTTAACTTGTACGTATGTACACATACATTGAGCCTTACTTGCCTGCATGCACAAGATCGAAGGTACATGCAGCCCTCGGAAGCAGGCAGCACAGGCTAGTGAGAAGAAAAAGAAACGGGCGTACCGAGGTCCTCACTAGCGGGCAGCGGCGGCAACGATGACGGGTTGACTAGATAGGCGGCATGATGAAGCTGCCTGCTGGAGCGGCTCACGGCAACACAGGTTACGGGCGGTCGTGTGTGGAGGTGAACCACATGGCCGGTGCGGCACGGAGGAGGCCAGCAGTGGCACGGTCGCTGCTCATCCCTTATGTTGAATTGGTGACCACCATGGTCCAGAGGCGAGAAGACAATGCGTCGAGGTCGATGACTACCCTCACGACGATGCGGCGGAGCTTCAGTTTGCAGCTGGACGACGGTGTCCAACCAACGGTGATGCTCTGGAGGCCAACAGATCGAAAACATCGGCAGCATGGTTGACGGTGCAGCAGCGCACCAGCCTAGGCACAAGGCGGCGGCGTGGTGAGGTAGGGCAACCAGACACAGGCTTTTATCAACATTTTTTTTCAAAAAGCACAGAAATCAACATTACTTTTGTAACGACTTGGGCCACAATTTAGACAATTCTCGTAATTTGCATAATCACCATAATACAACATGCAATGATTCCGACATGCATGTACTCTTTGCACACACATCTATAATGGACTGATAAGCTTCTTTGCTTCATATGTGTTTTTCGGCACAAAGTTAGGCTTGGAAAGTAAAAAACCTAGGAGAGTTAGCAAATCATTGAAACTAGTGTCAGACCATCCATGTTTAGCCTTTATCATCAAGAGTTGAATTAAGAAGCGCAGGACCATCCAAGTCGTCTCACATCCCTTCGACTCATCATATACACGATCCTGGGCTATCCTTTTTAGCTGCTCAAAATTTTCTAACCCTTTGACACTGCCAATCAATACTTCTGATTCCATGTGGCGCAACATTTCTTCCATATCTGGATCAATCTGAACATCGCCAGACTGCTCATCATTACCATGATCCCCTATATGACCATTGTGGAGTGGACGGATTGATCACTTATTGGTGCTCGTGTGTCAAGCTTTGCCATCTCTATTGTTCATCTAGGACTACATAGGTGGTTTCAAATGAAATGGCGCTGCTAGCCTGCTCAACAACACACGGGTATATTTGTTGCATCCCATGGCTCTACCGTGTGACAAAAAACATTTCACCGATGCCTCTCCAACAGCGTACAGCAGCCGGTCTCAATTCCAATAATTTCGTTGTCAAGTAGTACTACCGATCAACAATTTCAACACATGAAGTGTGATATCACTTTCCTGAGAAATGAGCTTAGCAGCATGAAACCCCTGCTTGAGAAACTGGCAGCAGCAGAGAAGCTTGACGTGCAGGTCAGGGTTTGGAGGGACAATATACGCGAGCTCAGCTATGATATTGAGGACTGCATCGACATCTTCATGTACAAGCTGAATCGTGGTGACCCTCAGGCAGGTTTCGCAAAGAAGATAATCGATAAGATTAAGAGGCTATGGTCACGCTACCAGATCGCAAACCAGATTCAAGAGCTTAAGGCCTGTGTCATTGCAGAGAGCGAGCGTCGGCTGAGGTACAAGTATGATGAGTCTATTGCCATGGCGGGCAAGATTGAGATTGATCCGCGATTGCCAGCACTCTATGTGGAAGCAGAGAAACTTGTGGGTATCGACGGTCCAATACAGAAGGTCACCGATTGGTTAAGGAAGGAGGAGGACTCAACACAACAGCTTAAAGTGGTGTGTATTGTGGGTTTCGGAGGGCTCGGAAAAACAACTCTAGCAAACCAAGTGTATCACAAAATCAAAGGACAATTTGATTGCACAGTTTTTGTTCCGGTTTCGCGAAGTCCCGTCATAAAGAAGATATTGCGTGATCTTCTTACAGAACTAAGCTCATTTCAGTCTTTGATATGGAAAGAGAAGCAAAAGAACTAAGCTAGTGCCTTCAAGGGAGTCTAAGTAACTGATTCGGATAACTAAACCTAGTCTCATGTTTTGATGACTGACGTATTACCTATTGTGCGTATGCAAAACACAGACAGAGATGACCAACATTTCTAGCTCTCTGCTCATTCTTCCTTATGAGTGTTTCCTCAGCATTTGATAAATGTACGAGGAATGTTCGCAATTAGGTAGGTATTGGATATTGGTATTTGTCATACCTATTAAAATTCTGTTGCAGACTTGTACTAACTAAATGTCTATACAATCATAGTAGCAATCAGGATATTTAATTTCGGTTCAAATTCATCAAAAACTGACAACGGTCGTAACTGTAATTTTGGTATTTTTTCAGATGGGATTTGCACATATTTTAAAATGTCACTTAAAATATTACAAAATTTCAGCTGTTTTTCCGGAATACAGATGGTACAGGTCTCCTCTGAGTTTTTTATTACAAAAAAGGGTAACCAGAACACTGGTAGCAATTTTGGGATTTCAATTTCATCAAACTAATGCCATTGAATTTAAATAGGTACCTGATCATTGTTGATGATATTTGGAGCACAATCGCCTGGGAATCTGTGAAGTCTGCTTTGCCTGAGAATAACTTGCGCAGCAGAATAATTAATACTACAGGACATTCTGATGTAGCCAAATCATGCTGCTCAAGTTATGAAGGATATGTTTACAACATTCAACCTCTAAGTGATCAGGACTCCACAATGTTGTTTCATAGAAGACTTTTTCATGGTCAGCGCCCCTGCCCGCCTCACCTAGAAGAAGTTTCTCGGGCAATCATACAAAAATGTCATGGTTTGCCACTAGCTATAAATGCAATAGCTAGTTTGCTAGCTAACAAATCTGATGCAATAGACCAATGGGAGCAAGTAAGAAATTCTATGCTTTCTGGACTCAATTCACAACTAGTTCGAGACATACTTTTGCTTAGCTATGAAGGCCTGCTTCTTATATGTTTGTATATTTCCAGAGGACTGCAAGATTCGTAGAGAAAAGTTAATATGGAGATGGATATCTGAGGGTTTTATCCCAGATGTAATGGGACAAACATTGGACCAAACAGGAGATAACTACTTTAATGATCTTATCAACAGAAGCTTGATACAACCTATTGACATAAGGTACGATGGCACGGCCAGAGCCTGCCGAATCCATGACATGGTGCTTGATCTTATCATTTCACTGTGCATGGAGCAGAACTTTGTCACAATAGTAGATGGGCAAGTGTATAGTTCTTCCACTAACAAGATTCGACGGCTCTCTCTCCTATCCAGCTTTTTGGAAAATGATGTACTGCAGGAGATTATGAACAAGTGCTCACAGGTTCGTTCGCTTATTAGGTTCCACGTGGTAGATAAGGAAGCACCTCATCTGCCAATATTTCATTCTTTAAGAGTATTGGTTTTACGCTGCACTTGTGACCTGGGTAACCAACATATCAAACATATCGGAAGCTCTTTCCAATTGAAGTATTTGGAAATCGGTTGTCCTAGTATTACTGAGCTTCCCGATGAAATTGGAAACCTGCAGTATTTACAAACATTGGACATACATGGCAGCAAAATTAAAAAATTACCATCAACCATAGGCAATTTGAAAATTTTGGTCCGCCTACTTGTTCATTTTAATGTAGAATTGCCGGATGAGATTGGAGATTTGCAAGCGTTACGCATTCTGTCACATGCTTGCTCTTATGACTCTGAAATTTTTGGAGCAGCTCAGACGATTGACCAATCTAAGGGTCCTTCTCATAAGACTACATGACAGCAATGAACTTGGTTATCATGGCATGGGGACATACCAGGAAGCTTTTTTTTTTTTTGAGCACGACATACCAGGAAGCTTTGGAGTCATCTCTCACTGTATTGGCTAGACATGGTCTTCAGTCACTCGAGATTGACAGTATTGGCTATTCGACAAATAATTTGATGGATCTATTGTGCTGCAATGCTCCATTTCTCCGGAAGCTGTGCAATCAGAGTTATATTAGTAGGCTTCCGCAGGGAATGCAGTCTCTTGTGAATCTTGCCCACATTGACATCCGTGTTAGCCGCATTAAACAGGAAGACCTCTGCATCCTTGGCGCCATTCCAACGCTGCTCTACGCCATGCTGACCTCATTAGAAGCACCTACTGAAAGGCTTAGTATCGGCCGCCAACAGTTTTGTTACCTTAGGGAGTTTATTTTCAAGTCCAGTGGGGAAGGTGGGCTGAGGATGGTGACTCAACAGGAAGCTATGCCAAAGCTTAGGAGTTTACATCTTAGTTTTAGAGCAAAGGAAACAGAATCCGGGTTCGGTTTCGAGTTCAGCTTCGTGCATGTTGCAAACCTGGAGCACCTCCATGCCACGATTGATTGTTATATGGCCACTAGAAGCAGAGTCGAGGCTGCCATCAGGAACACAACCAGCATCCATCCCGGACATCCTGAACTCCAAATTGAGAAGTATAGGGAGTACAAAATGGTGGAGGATGAGAACGCCAAGGAAATGAAGCTGCAAGACAGTATAATATACAAGGAGGTGGTTCGGCAAGAGCACTCAAGAAAACGGAAGTGTTGTGAAGGCCCACTGCCATACTAGTGCACTATGGTATGAAACAATAAGGTGCTGTTTGGTTTGTGATAATGTAACGTGATCTGATTACATTGGTAACCACGCTAGATGTTGTTTGTTTACGGCACACTGTTATCGGTTGCCACGTAAAGCGATACGAGCTAGTGAGAAACTGTTACCCCTCGTGAACGAGCGTTATCCGATACCGCTGATGCCGCACACTCGCGCTGCTGACTTGTTGAGCTGTCGGTCGTCCGTCCGGCCACCTGGAGCACTCGCTCGGCATA